>CM028132.1:914423125-915776250 GCA_016271365.2 Neoceratodus forsteri | reverse complement strand
TAATGGATTGCCACCTCGGGCTAATACAGGTCTTGTCCTGGGATTGGCTCCGTTGGTGGCTTCCCCAAGGTTGCAAAATCTGGGTGTGATCCTTGATAGCAGACTGACCTTTGAAGATCAGGTGTCGTCTGTTGTTAGTAGTGGTTTTTACCACTTATGGAACAGTGTCCAGATTAAGCCCCTCGTTCTGCCCAAGGACCTTCTTATGCTAGTGCATGCCTTTGTGACCTCTAGGCTTGACTACTGTAACTCTCTGTACTTTGGGATCATGGGAGGGACCCTTCACAGATTGCAGCTGGTGCAGAATGCAGTGGCCCATTGCTGACAGGCCTTTCGAGGTCCAGTCATGTGACCCCAGTCCTGCATGTCCTGCACTGGCTGCCCATCAGGTGAAGGATACTTTTCAAGGTGGGTCTTCTCACCTTTAAGGCCCTGTATGGCCTGGGCCCTGGTTATCTGTCAGAGCTCCTGACACCAGTGACCTCTGCTTGTTCCCTTTGCTCTTCTTTGAGGGGCCTCCTGGATGTTCCCAGGGTTCGGCACAGGACCTCAGGAGATTGCACTTTTAGCGTCTCTGGGCTGACCCTGTGGAACTCGCTACCTCCTGCAGTCTGGGAGGCCACCCCCCCCGATTGAGGTGTTGAAGTGGCAACTGAAGGCCCACCTCTTTGTCTTGGCTTTTGTAGATTGCTGATTCCATCTATGTCCAGTCCCCAGGTGTGGTATACCGAAGCTTTTTTAAGTGATTTATTTTAAATCTGTGTTTTATATTGATTGCGGGTATTTTATAATTTTTCTTTTTGTGTTTTAACCTATGTCTCCTGTATTGATACTTGTTCGGTGCCCAGAGCCTCCTGGATTGGGTGCCTTATAAATAAAATTGCCTTGACTTGCCTTGCCTCCAGACTCTGCAGTCTCTGATCCTTTAACTGTCCCCCATTAACAGCGGAGGTGTATAGGTGCTGTAGAGCACTGGGGATAGGACGTATGGAAGGGAAGTGGAGATTTGTGGGGTCAGGTGGGGGAAATCTAGCTGAGAGGGCAGATTGGGGTGGTGGGAACTAGGAGGCACCCTGGGGTGAAACGGGCCCAGGAAAGGGGTCCTCCCTGCCTGGGGCCCATACCCAAGGGCTTCACAGTTAGTGGGCTGGTGGCTGGACCAGCTTCCTCTGCCTATCACTCTCAGCCAGTGTTGTGTAATGCCAGATCCATCAAGAACAAGACAGCAATTATTGCCAATCTTATTGCAACATCTGATCTGGCTTGCATCACCGAGACATAGTTGGATGAAAATGCTGGTTCTATTCTGGAATCTGCTGTTCCGGCTGGGTACTCAGTGATACATAGCCCGAGACAGGATCATAGGGGTGGAGGTGTGGCAATCTGTTTCAAATCAGACTTGAACCTCACAGACTTCCCGGTGGGAACAACAAGGTCCTTTGAGTGTGTGGCCATTCAATGTCTGCAGATGTAGGTTGCAAGATCCTTCTCATCTACTGTCCTCCGGGGGATGAAAAGGAATACTTGCAGGAAATTGCTGACTTCATTGTCAAACTAGTGTTGGAGTCACCCAAATGGATTATTCTGGGTGACTTCAATGCCTGGGTCAACAACGAACTCTCGCAGTTTGGTCAAGACTTCCCCCAACTAATGTGTTCATTGGGTCTGACACAGGTTGTTACCTCTGCAACCCACATATACGGCCACTCACTGGACCTTGCCTTCCTGCTGGGAATGGAGGTCATTGACCTTATGGTGGAGCCGATTGCTTTGTTGGACCACCATACTGTGAGGTTCTTGTTCGAGGCTCCCTAATAGATCTACTCCTACGGAGATGGCCCAATACTACCCTTTAAGGGATTTAACCTCAAAAGGTCTGATGACGGTACTGGACCTATCAGGTTTGATGAGTGCATGCAGGGAGCCAGGTGAACTGGTTTGACCTATAATAGGGTCATTACTGAGGCCCTCATCTCCATCACACCTGTCCGTGTTCGACCCCTCACCTCACACCGGGGATCCCCCTGGTTTGATGGGACCCTCTGGGAAATCAGGATGAGGGGCCTAAAGTTGGAGCAGTGCTGGCGGAGGACCAGTTTGGAGGAGGACAAGCTTATATTGATGGTCCATTACAGGGATTATCAATCAGCAATCTCCTGTAAGAAGGTGGAGTTCCTGTCCAAGGAGATTGCTGCAGCAATCAACAGACCAGCTCAGCTCTTCTGCCCTGTCATTAGGCTGTGTAATTCAGCCTGTCTTCAGTCCAGAGGAGCTTTTTCACAAGCAAAGTGTGATGAGTTTG
Organism: Neoceratodus forsteri; assembly: GCA_016271365.2. Lineage (NCBI taxonomy): Eukaryota > Metazoa > Chordata > Ceratodontiformes > Ceratodontidae > Neoceratodus > Neoceratodus forsteri. The sequence continues at coordinate 915,773,948 of CM028132.1, read as the reverse complement.
CTCTGTTCTTTGCTAATAAGATTGCCTCCATCAGATCGTAAATCCAGTTGGCGCCCTCTAATGGGGCTTGCAGTGATGGGGCTGAGGTCACAGGCATTCAGTCAATCTGGTCCGACTTTGACCAGTGGGTGGTCACAGATGTGGTGAGGGTTGTTCGAGAGTTTATTTACTGTATTTAGTTAGCATTTGTTAACCAGGTAAGTACACTAGACAAAACAGATGCCTATTTTCAGGTGCGACCCGGGAGATTACAAGGAAGCAGATTACAAAATAGGTTGTGCAGAGCTCAGGCAGATAAATACACAGATATTTCAAAGATGAGGCAGGAGAGGCAAATTCAAAAAAAACATACACAGGAGCAGGTAACTTAATATACAGACATTTAAATTACCTCCAACCTTCTTTGGCTTGGATCTGGGACCAACATGCTTCCTTGTGGGGTGTGCTGATGTCATCCGCCCAGTCCTAGCCAAGACAGTCCAGAGTTCTTTAGTGTCAGGGGTCTTTCCTGGGCCCCTGAAGGAGGCAGTCATAAGACCACTCCTGGAAAAACCTTCACTGCACCCAGACTGTCTTGCAAGCTACACACCTGTCTCTAACCTACCCTTTGTGGATAAGGTTATTGAGAAGGTAGTGGCTGTTCAACTGGAGACCTATCTAACAATCTATGACATCTACAATCCTCTCCAGTGGGGCTTCAGAAAGAGGCATAGTACTGAGACTGCCGTGGTTTGGTTGCTAAATGATCTTCTGGCAGCGAGGGATCAGGGCAGACACTCCATCCTTATTCTCCTTGATCTCTCAACAGCATTTGACACCATGGACCATGGGGTGCTGATGGAGCACCTGCAGGTCTGTTGTGGACTGACTGATAGAAACATAGAAACATAGAAACATAGAACATAGAATTTGATGGCAGATAAGGACCGCTTGGCCCACCCAATCTGCCCATTTCCCTACCTGATGGATAAGCTGCAGGTCCTAGTTAACCAGCAGCCTATTTCTTCCTACCCCCAACCCCTAGAATTGCCTTATGACTGTCCCATGCATGCTTGAATTCCACCACTGTTTTTGACTCCACAACCTCCTCTGGAAGGCCGTTCCATACATCCACAACCCTCTCTGTGAAAAAATACTTCCTTAAATTACCTCTGAGCCTCCCCTTCTATCTTCAAATTGTGCCCTCTTGTTCTTGCACACCTCTTTTTTTGAAAGATGCTACCCTCTTGGACGTTGTTGATTCCCTTGAGGTACTTGAAAGTTTCTATCATGTCTCCCCTCTCCCTCCTTTCCTCAAGGTTATACATATTAAGCTCCTTAAGTCTCTCTTCATATGTCTTCCGGTGCAGACCCTGCACCATTTTAGTTGCCCTCCTCTGGACAGCTTCCATCCTGTCTATGTCTTTGCAGAGATTGGGTCTCCAGAACTGCATGCAGTACTCCAGATGGGGTCTCACTAGCTGTCTTTACAGAGGAATAATAACTTCCTGTTTTCTACCGGTGATGCCTCTTCCTATGCATCCCAGTATCCCCCCAGCCCTCCTTGCTGCCCTCTCACATTGCTTTCCCACCTTTAGGTCATCTGATATGACTACCCCCAGGTCCCTTTCCATTTTTGTTGTTGTTAGTATCTCACCCCCATTGTGTACTGTTCCCTGGGTTTTTGTTTCCCAGGTGCATTACCTTGCACTTCTTAGCATTGAATCTAAGCTGCCACACATTTGACCATTCCCTAACCTTGCCAAGTCCTTCTCATCCTTTCCACTCCACCTTGTGCATCAACTCTGTTGCAGATCTTTGTGTCATCTGCAAGAGACATACTTTCCTTCCAGTTCCTCTGCAATGTCGCTTATAAAGACATTGAAGAGGACAGATCTATATACTGAACCCTGCGGTGCCCACTACTAACCCCTTTTTCAGAGTGGACTCCATTTACTATTACTCTCTGTGTCCTATTCTCCAGCCAATTCTTTACCCAGGCTGTCATCTTGGGACCCACTCCCAGGCTGGCTAACTTGTATATTAATCTTTTGTGTGGGACTGTGTCAAATGCCTTGCTAAAGTCTAGGTAGGCCATGTCCACAGCCCCTCCCTGATCAACTACTTTGGTCACCCAGTCAAAGAAATCTATCAGATTTGTCTGGCATGACCTTCCCACTGTGAATCCATGCTGCCTTGGGTCCTGTACCCCTCTGGCCTCTAGATACTCAACAATTCTTTCCTTCAGAAGTGATTCCATCATTTTCCCTACCACTGAGGTTAAACTAACAGGTCTGTAGTTTCCTGCTTCTGCCTTGCTCCCACTTTTGTGAAGGGGAATCACATCTGCCCTCCTCCAGTCCTCGGGTACCACCCCATCCTCCCATGATTTGTTAAAGAGGGTAGTCAGTGGTGTCACTAGTTCTACCCATAGTTCTTTTAGAATTCTGGGATGAATCCCATCAGGCCCCATTGCTTTGTCCACCTTCAGTTCTAAGAGTTCTTTCAGAACCCTTTCTTCTGTAAATGGCTGGTATCAACTTCTGTATCCAGAGTGTTTCTACTGTTTGTTTTAGGTACTTCCCCTCTTCCTTTGTAAATACTGAGCAAAATATTTGTTTAGTATCTCTGCCTTTTCACAGTCACCCTCTGCCCACCCTCCTCCCTTTACTAAGCCTCACTATCCCTCCTTGGTCTTACTCGCCCCTGATGTATCTATAAAGGTTTTATCCCCTTCTTAACTGGGTTGGCTATCTTTTCCTCGGTTTGGGCCTTTGCTGTTCTGACTGCCTTCCCAGCTTCCTTTTGCTTTAACTGATACAGTTCTCTGTCCTATTCCTTCTGTGATTCCTTGTACTTCCTGAATGCTTTCTTTTTCTCTTGAACCTTCACTGCCACTTCCTTTGAGAAGCATAGTGGTTTCTTACCTCGTTTCATTTGTTATTTGCTTTACACAAAGGCTTGTTACCTCTGTGATGGCAGTTTTTATTATTCCCCATTGTTCTTCCACTCCTCCTTCCTGCCCATTTGCTAGTGCATTCCTTAGGCACTCACCCATTTTGACAAAGTCAGCCCTCCTAAAATCCAGTACCTTTGTCTTTGTATGGCTTGACTCTATTGCTGTGTTTATGTGAACCATACTGTTCGATGGTCACTAGTTCCCAGATGGCTACCCACTTCTACATCTGTGATCCTCTCCTCATCTCCATTTGAGAGAACCAGGTCTAAGATTGTTCCCTCTCGAGTGGGCTCCAATACTAGTTGTCTAAGGCATGCCCCTGTAGGGCATCTAGAATAACCCACTCTTAAGTGGCTGCTGCAACTGCACTCCAGTTAACATCTGGCATATTCAGATCACCCATCAGCAATATCTCCCTTTTTCTGCCATACTAAGTATACTTTCTATCATTTCCTTGTCCATTTCCTCCCCTGAGAAGGGTCTGTATCTAACCCTGTGCAGATTGTGGTGCCATTGCCGGTCTCCAAATTTACCCACAGTGCTTCTTCTCCTCCTTGTTTACCCTTTTGTTCTGTTTGATTCCTTCCCTTATGTAAGAGCTACTCCTCCTCCTCCTCCTCCTCTTTACCCTCCCTGTCCCTCCTGTAGATAGTATATCCTGGTATGTTTACATCCAGTCATGGTTTTATGTGTACATGTTTCTGTGACTGCCATGATATCCAGATGTTCCTCCTCCATCAAGGCCACTAATTCAGGAAGCTTGTTACTCAGACTACAGGCATTGGTACTCATTGCTCTCCATTTTTGATGGCTTTACTTTCTGTTGCAGCATCCCCACTGACCTTTCTACCTTGGTCTTTCTCATTTAGTACCCTGTTTTGTAGGGAGGCTGGGATTTTTCTGCTTATCAGTGCCTCCCCTTGACTAGTTTAAAAGCTTGCCAATGAAGCATTTAAACCGTTGCTCAAAAGACTTGTTCCTTCCTGGACAGATGCAGACCATCCTGCCAGTATAGGCTGGTATCCTCAGGTGGAACCCCAGTCCCAATGAAGCCAAACCCTGTGCTCCACCATTTTTCAACCACTCATTAAACTGCATGGTGCAAAGTACCCTTGCCTCACTCATGCCATTTACAGGCAGCACCTCTGAGAAGGATACTGTGTGTGCTACTTGTCTTGAGCCTCTCCCCAGTTCTACAAAGTCCTTCTGCACTGCTCTAAGCTCATGTTGAGCCAAGTCATTTATCCCTAGGTGGACAATGACATCCAGCTCAGACTCCTGTGCAGCTGTTCTCGTGATCCTGATGATGCGCTTCCTGTCCCTACAAGCCATGGCACCTGGCAAGCACTTTACTTCAGTTTTCCCTGCTCCCCCAAGTTCTATCCCCCTAATAATTGAGTCCCCCACCAGGAGCTGCTTCCTTTCCTTGTGGCATCCTCTGCCTCCTTCCTGTGGGCCTCCCTTGTGACAGGTGTCCTCAGCCTCCTTAATCTCCTCTGTGGGTGCATCCATAGGGGAGCTGTGCTCCCCCAGAATGGTGTATGGATTGTGGAGTGGAACAACTGACTGGGTGTGCCTCTGTTCCACCCTCCTCACCCTCCCTGAGCCCACAGTGGTCCAACTGTTGTGCTTTCTTTGCAACCTCTGAGGTAGTGGTGGTGGCTCTGGTGCTCCCTGGATGGGGGGGTTCCCTTCCTACCATCCAGTCTGGCCTGGGGGAAGGTTTTCTTACTGCTGTCCAGTGTGGCCTGAAGACGGGCAACTTCCTCCCTCAGGGCAGAGAGTTGTCTGCAAATAGGGCAGCATCTCAGCCTCCAGAAAGACTCCCGGAAGACTGCTGCCCCACAGCCATTACATTGCACTACTCCCCACATGACTATATACTTTTTTTTTTTTTTTTGTGTGTGTGCTTGTGTGAGTGATTGGTTTGTTACATAGAATATATATATATATTATACAATGTGTATGCGTATATTTTCAGTGCTGTGTGCTAGAGAGGATATGACATTGATATGCACCTTGCACTCTTAGAAATGATGTCAGAACCCAGGTATAAAGGAACTATTTCTGGGGTGAGGGGTGTGAAGGGTTGGGCCTAAACTGTGCCCTCACAAAACAATCAGCTAAGAGCTCTGACCCACGCTACGATGAGTGCCTTCCTGTCTGCAAGATACTATACACAACAATTTGACAGAGAAATCCCTGCTAATCAAGCAGAGAAAATCCAGACATTCAAGTCAGACACAGGTAAACCTCCCCAGCCCCAAAACAGCCTGGTGGTTTGTGCTCTGAAAGCAGTCAGCCCCAAAATAAGTGAGCTGTGCTTTGAACTCTTCCTGCACTGAAAATCTTAAGAATTGTAACAAGACTGTCTTTTCCTGATAATTGTAAATTCCTTATTTCACCTTTCAGTTAGAAGCAGCCTCCACCTGCAGTATATCTGCTACAAAGCAAAGACAATTGAAAGGTTCCCCTCCCTCTGTTGTGAGCACAACTCGCTTTCTTGCAAGTCCTATGTTCAGTATTGCAGTTCCCAACAAGAGATAGTTTGACTAGGAAAATTAAGTCCAGTGTTGCAGCTTGCAGCCAGAGGTAGCTTCACCTGAAGACTATGAGGTTATCTGATGAGCCTGCTAAAATTAGTACTTTTATCAAGGTCTGTAAGATTCTCCCGGAGCTATTGGCTGTTAAGTAGCTATGATGTAAGCACTTCCTGACACAGTCTGTCTTGGCCTTATAAGGCACTGAGGTAAACAAAGAAAAAACAGTTTTCACCCCCAGGGACTGTCTGGGTCCAATACACAGCCTGTAACCTGCTCTCAATTCAGGGCTTATGACAAATTCTTAGCCCAGTGAATACTCACAGTATTACAAATATTGCAATGCAAACAGTCAGTCACTAACTCCAATCAAGTCAGAAGGGCAGAAACACAGAAAACAGTAAATCTTAACAATTGTAACAAGTAAAGCAAACTCCACCTCCCTCTGTTGATTGAAGACTGCCTTTTCTGATAATTCTAAGTTGCTTATTTCACCCTTCAGTTAGAAGTATCCTCCACCTGAAGAATATTAACTTTCCTAAGGAATCTGCTTCAAACTAAAGACAATTGTAAATTGTAAAGTTCACCTCCCTCTGTTGTGAGCACTACTCACTTTCTTGCCTATCTTAAGTCCAGTGTTGCAGCTTGCAGCCAGAGGTAGCTTCACCTGAAGACTAAACTGGTTTAACTCTTTCCTCACTTGCAGGACACAGTGAGTGGAGTCTGGGATTTTTTCTTGGCACTCTTGTTTCTGTCATGTGGGGTCCCGCAGGGCTCCGTCTTATCCCCCATGTTGTTCGTGGTGTATATACTACTGCTAGGGAACATCATAAGATGGTATGGGCTGAGTTTTCACTGTTATGCAGATGATACTCAGCTATACATGTCTTTTGCACCCAAGCAGCAGGAGACTGCCTCAGTATTTAATCATTGCCTTGCTGAGATCCAGGGCTCGATGAGTGTCAGCTGGCTGAGGTTGAATCTGGATAAGACTGAAGTACTGGTGCTGGAATCTGGTTGCCAGGGGGTGAGGGTGCAATCTGGTTGAGTCTCAGGGACTCCCAGTTGCTTACCTCGGACTGGGTAAAGAACCTTGGCATTGTTCTGGACTGTGGCCTGACGCTTAAATTACAGGTATCAGTCATGGTCCAGACCTCATTTTACCATCTGAAGAACATTGCCTGGATCAAATTCCTGAATTCCTGGTGCCATCTGGTGATCTGTCAGCACTAGTGCATGCTTTTGTGACCTCTCACCTTGATTACTGCAATGCCCTGTGTCTAGGGCTGTCAGGGGTAGATCTTCACGGCTGCAGCTAGTGTAGAATTCAGTGGCCAGGTATCTGCCTGGTCTACCTAGATTGTATCATATTACACCTGTGGTGTGCTTTCTGCACTGGCTGCCAGTTAGGTGGTGGATCTCCTTTAAGGTTGGTTTGCTGACCTATAAGGCCCTGCATGGTCAGGGACCCAGCTACTTGCAATACCTCCTACAACCCTACCACCCTTTCTGACCCCCTTCACTCAGCAGACAAGGGACTGCTAGAGATTCCCAGGGTTTGCTTAAAAACATCGAGTGCCTGTGATTTCTTCTTTGCAGCCTCAACCCTGAGGAATGCTCTCCCTCGCTATATTCAAGACACCCCTATGCTTGATATATTTAAACAGAGCTAAAAACATTCCTATTTGAATGACTTTCCCTCCAAATTAGATATATTTCGCTGATAATAATCTAAAGTAATAGTTTTAACTGATAATAAGAGTGATTTATTTGTCTGTATTTGTACCATATGTAATTGCTTTAAATGCTTTAGAAATTTTATGAAAAGTGCATTGAATTGTAATGAGATATGCACTATATCAAAAATTGAATGAATGAATTAATGAAAGAGTCACACAGCAGTGTCTGCAGGAGCAAAAACAGCAGCTTTCACCACTCCATCCACCAATGTCCCTACTGGATCTGGACACCCTCTTCCAACTCTTACAACAGGGGCTTCTTCATTCAGCCACAGCAACAGCAAGTTGACCCACTGGCAGAGGTGGCAGAAATAGATGACAATTTAGAGGATAATGACTCTGCCAGTGGGAACTAAAGTCCTGCAATTCAACCCTGTTGCTGGCCCTTCCATTTCTGGCAGCAGTGTCTGGCCAGCCTGTCTGCACTTAAATTTGAAATACAATGTACAGTAATACAATGAAAACTGTTCATGTTTGTTTGTTTTTCTGTGCAGAAATTGTACTTTGTTTTTGTATATGCAAAATTCAGAAAAATGTGATTATTTTTAATTTTTTTATGAAAAGTCAAAACATAAACTGTATATATATTTAAGTAATAGTTCACGTGACAGTTTTCTATGTTTTTTAATTTTTCATTATGAATATTTTTCTTTAAAACAAAATAACTATATATATCAGTATGCTTTTGTATATAAGAAAATAAACATTTTTTTTGTATATCACCTACAAGATTAATAATTTTTTTTGGTTTAAAAAAAAACAACAATGAATATTTATCTTGTTAATATATGTATTATATATATATATATATATATATATATATATATATATATATATAGTAAAGTTCTTACATATTCATTTAACTAACTATCCAGTGTAATTGCATTTGGTAACTGAGTATGTTACTGGGCAGTGGCGGATGGGGGGATGAGGGAGGGGGGTGGGTAGTGGCTGTGTTTTCAGAGTGTGTCACACTGCCTATGTACTTGGAGTGTAGACAACAATCTCTCTTGCTGGGGTGTGAACAAGCAGTAGCTGTGCCATAGGGGTTGCAGTAAAGTAAGTGTGTCAGTTGTCTACAGAGGGCAAGGAACACTAGCTCTGTAGTTGGTTGTAAGGAGGCATAACAATCACTGGCTGTATCCCTCACCAAGCTATGTTGTTACACTGGTGGGATGACTGTGGCTATGTCATGGAAGTAGATGGGCCACTGGCTGTCTCAATACAGTATCAGACAGTACTAGATCTGATGTATGGCAATAAACACAATGGCTATATTCAAGAATTCTTTTTAGTGGGGATGGGGAGGTAGACTGACTGAACGTATTACTGTGCTGTATCACATTAGGTATTATAATGCACCAGTGTGCTGAAACTGGCTTAGTCAATACAGTACATTAAGCACTGACTCAGTTGCTGGGTTATATGTGACACTGTGTTGTACCAGTGAGAAGGCAAACCATGACATCTTCAGTTTTGTGTGCATGTATGTGGGGGGGTGGCAGTAACTGTATTTATAGAGTGGATAACATGACATATGTACTTGTAGTACACACAACACTAGCTGTAGATGATGTGTCAGGGAGAACTACATTTGATGTAGCAATGTGAGGACACTAACTACATCAATCTGGTGTGTGGGGGGGAACAGAGGATGTCACTGACTCCCTTGTCTGGGGTGAGGGTATCAGTAGCTGTGTTGCTGGTGTGGATAAGATTGTCTGCATGTTTGGTATATGACAACACGTCAACACCACATCTACCCCATACCAAGCTACAGTGACTTATTATTAATAATGTAACAAAATTGGCTGGTGTGGGACCTGAACACACAACCCAACAATCAGCCAAACTCACCAAACAATAGGTGTTATAATCCAGCACTGGATTGAAAGTTTCCAAGTCAATACAGTACACACAGCACTGCCTCAATTGCTGGTGGTATGTGGGACACTGTGTTGTAGCAATGAGAAAGAAAAACATGTAACCTTCAGTTTTATGGGGGGGTGGCAATGGCTGCATTTGCAGACATTACCTAAATACTCATAGTACACAGAAAAGTGGCTGTCGATGGTGTGGCAGAGACAACTAGAAGTGATGTAGCAGTGGAGGGACACAAACTACATCAATGTGGTATGGGGATTGGGTCAGAGGATGTCACCGACCCCCTTATCTGGGGGAAGGGATAAGCAGTGGCTGCATTACTGGTGTGTATCAGATTATCTGTATACTTCTACAGACAACAACACTTCAACAGCACATCCACCCCATACCAAAGTACAGTGACTCATTATTAAAAGTGTTACAAAATTGGTTGGTGTGGGACTTGAACCTACAACCCAACAATCAGCAAAACTAATAAAACAATACATAACTTGCTGAACTGTTATTTTATAACTATGAACCATAATCAGCGTTTACTGATCGAACCTGATCCTCAGGTACTCAATTTCAAATCGAACTGTAATGTTCCAACTTAATGGCTAAACTTGTTTCATAATGAACATTACCTTCTGATTCTTTTACTAAGTTTGAACGAGTTTAAGTGAAAACTGTTCAAATTTGTTATTCAGTCGAGCAGTATTTAACAGCTTGATTTGTGTTTTTTTGCTCTAACTGTAATTTTTAATGAGAGCCATTGGAAAATGTTCAGGCCACTAAAATACATATTTACAACACAAATTACAACAATTTCATCAAAAAATCAAAATCGCTATATGATGAACACCAAAATACACAATTTCATAATTTATTAACAAGTGGTATTTCTTAAGAAAACCATTTTTACAAGATAAAAAAAACCAAGATGGCTGCCATCATGAACGGTATTTCTTTAGGTTCGACCAGCAAATTCTTAACAATTTACAGTTCAAACTGTTTTTATTTACCTGCCTGTCTGGCGGCTATCACAAAATTAGTTATAATTCAAAAATGGTGAAATTTCTTTTCACCAAACTATCCAAAGACACACCCTTGGTATAGACCCCATCATCCCTGAAAATTTCATTTTTAACTTCATTATTTTATTCAGATAAAGTATAAGCTATCAACTTCCATACACAGTTTAAACACTGTAAAAAAATATTTTACTGCCTCTACAGAAAATAAATCCAGGTATTGTGCCTTAGTGTTAATTACCTAATTAGGCATATAGATGAACATTACAGTTTACCCAATTGGGTCACCAATACTTATAATAGTTTTGTTATTGTTAAATACCTAAGGTCCATATGAGTTCATCTTGTGATTATCAAAACAAATAAGAGTCTTCATGTATGAGCTATAAGATAGCAGATGGTGCATTCTGTTATGTAGAGATGTAGACTTTGGATTTGAGCTCTTAATGCATATGAAAAGGAAAAGGAAAAGAAAAATGCCAGTCTAGGCACTAATGTTAACATACCTATTTTCTAAACAAGAACATAAAAATAATAAACCAGTAAACATAAGTGTGCTGTTCCCTGAAAATTTCAGGTAAAAATGTTATTCTGTCTGATCTGTAGATGAGGGTAAAAAATCCCATGTTACACAATGGGAAAAAAAAGTGTTTTTTTCTGTTTGTTACCATTTTATATCTCAAAAATCATACAAGATACCATCATGAAACTTTTCACATCCTGAGACACTGGCAGAGGGACAACACATGCCAAATGTTGGGCTATTTTATCAAAAAATACCAAGTTACTAAGGTATAAACTTTTGAATTTAGCATAGAAATCCAAGTACAACCCTAACTATAGGGGTGCAACTGCGCCCTTGTAATATAGAATAAATTATAGGTGTATAGGGATATAATTCCATTGAGGGGTTCTAATGAGGTTAATAAGCCATGAGCCCAAAGGGAGAGTGACATAATGACATTAATAGGACCCGAAGGTGATTGAATTATACCACTATGCATTACACTTACCTATCATTTGTTTTTTGTAATGCATAAGGATGGTAAATAATGAGTTTAGAGACAGAAACGCAGTGAGTGGTGGACGTGGTGCCATCGATGTGGGATGTTATGACATCAGCAGGAGACATTGGGGTTCAAGACTGCTTGTTCAAATCAGTGAGATACATAGGGGATATATGATAATGGGCTCCTATGGGGAAAGGGTCCCATCCATGTGTATATTATAGTGGTGTGATAGTGCCACTCTAGTAAGGGCAGAGTAGCACTTTAATGTTAAAACCCCCAATTTTTTAACTTTGATATCTTCACAACAGTTAAACAGATTTGCACAAAATGTTGATTGTGCAGTCTTGAATGGTAGATCTCTTGATGTGCCAAGTTTTTTTCCAGTCAGCTGTGTGGAATTTGAAATGCAGATAGTGAAAAAATTTAATACATCACTAGTTTTTGCTGTTTTTTTGCCATTGCATGGCACTCAGACAGTTTGAAATTTTGGTCTGAAATCTTCAGAGCAGAAAGGACTTGGCTCAGAAGGATTTCCAATGCTGGTTTGGTGAAAATGTATTAATCTGTTCCAAAGTGATTACATTTAAAAAATTCAGGTTCTGAGTATGATCAGTAAGCACTTCAAAATAGTATGAAGTTTTCATATGGGGAATCCTTTTTTGAGAGGCCAGTAACCTTTTTTCATTTGCTGCAATCTTGTTTTCCATTTTTCCCAAAAATTCCAATTTGGGAAACTACAAAAATGACATTCTGGAGAGCGACCAACACACGTAACTTGCTTATCAGGACCCCCTTAGCAGGATTCTGTACTTAACTGTTGCAGAAAGGCCCTTGAAATGCTGTTTTTTTAAAGTTTATAAATCTTTTTTTGTGACTCATATGAAAAAATATTCTTTCTTCGTATCACAAGTCATGAAAAAAGACCCTTTTTCACGAGGGGAAATCCTTTTCTCTGTTATATGGAAAGAAATAAAGGGGGAAATGTGAAGCAGTTCCACCATTTACTTGTTGCATGGTGCCCCACCCTTTTGACTTTGTCTCCACTAATCTGATTATTACAAGAGTCTTAAGCCCTATGTGTGCAAATTACATTTTTTTGATCAAGAAGGGCTCAGTAAAGTACACCAATTGCACATTAAACCTCTACTATCATATGCATATGTAGCTGTGTATAAAACTAAAACTCATATTCAAACTGTATTTTTAGTTTTAATCCTTTATCATACCAAATGTGGAACTCATTAATATTTGCAAAAAGAAGTTCATGAATTCTGATAATAAAATATGGTGTTGGGTGACCTGAACACAGTGTGCCTGAGCCCGACTCAGGTGTTATGTCCCTGGTGTCTAGTGGCATCCTCCCCTGTCTGATTGCTGTCCCTGTAATTAAATATATATTTCTATGGTGTCCAGTGGTACCCCCCCACCCCATTTGCCATCCTGGTGTCTGGTGGCACCTCCCCATCCGATCACCATCCTAGTCTTTTCAAATCCTGTAAAAAAGAAAACCTTCCCTCAGTATCTTTTTTTAACCTGTTAAAAAGGTAGCTCACCTTTTGACACCCCCAGCTCAACCTCCCAGTCAGCATCCATCACCCTGCACCCCCCTCACACACCCCATACACCCTCACTCACTTAAACAGATCCCAGGGTAAAGGTCCTCGCTCCGATCAAAGATACGTCTTGCTGCTGAAAATGCTGACTTCAGTATGAGAAACTAAGGTAAATGTGGTTCAACGTATTTCAATTGGGTTTTGAACTTTCATGCAAAACTTTGTCATGTTTGCAGATTTTGACCCCAAATTTTCAACATGGCCTTTTTGGGAACCCACCTTGTGACCAATGTCGGTGGAATTTTAGAAATCAAGCCCAGAAGGTGATTTTGTGGTCACTTGGTGAAATCACCTTTCAGTGGGATTTGAACATTTTTAACAGTGTTGTTCATCAGGTGGGATCATAAGAAGGCTATGTGGAAAATTTGGGCTGAAAATGTGTAAAAATGTCAAAGTTATGTCAGTATGTGGATTTTCCTACACTTGCTCATAACTTTACCAATTTAAAATATTTCAACATCAACTTTTTGAAATAATAATTTTTTTTCTACCACCTCATGAATGTGACAGCTGTCATTTTTCAAACCCTGGCCAAACTGTGTTTTTGCACCTGTGGAGCACAATGGTGTTGCGGTGGCATGGAATCACATATTGGTGGGTATGTAAACATTTTCATGACTGGGTTCATGAGGTGGGGTAATAAGAAGGCTATCCTGACAATTTTGTTCCTGTTATATGTATGTATCTATGGAGGAATGGGAAGGCCTTGTGCTCCCACAGACAAATGAGGATGCAATTATACTATCTTTAAGGAAATAGGAAATGACTTTTACATAGTTAACTGCCCTTCCATCTTCCTTTCCATGCCAGTTATGTATTCTGACATGCTTTGATGATTTATTTTTTGATAAATAAATAATCTAGCTTTGGGGTGCCTGCAGATCTACATTGAGTTTCGCTCTCCTCACCAGCTACTGCTCTTGATTTTCATACTTCTAAGACATTCTATGACATTAACTTCCATTCCATGCTATTCATCTGATTGAGCTGGAAAGGTGTTTGTGATGTCATAGAATGTTCAGGAACTATGAAAAGAGAGAGCAGCAATTGATAAGGAGAGAAATATTCAGGGCAGTTACAAAGGCAATAAAATAAGATTATTAATTTAACAAAAAAGGTCAAACACATATCAGCATAGTGGGTAGCCATTAAAAGAACAACTAGAGGGCATATAGAGGTTGAAAAACAGTTTCCTATCACCTTTGGAAAGTAAGGAAATTCTTTGCAAAAAAAGTTAATGCACTAGTTAGGACTAAAGAAACAAACATATGGAAATGTCTTGTTAGGGTTTTCAACCCTATAACCCCACAACACCCTGCATACAGCAACAGGAAAAACCATTATGGTTTCACCTCTCTTGCCTCTTTGCAAATCAGGTGTGGGGTGTGCCTTGGGGTTGTCAACCCTAATGCTCATCCCATTCTCATGTACTGTACCCATGTCAGCTTATTTACTGATAGAAAGGGGTAAACCCCAAGGCACACCCCACGCCTGATTTACAAAGAGGCAAGAGAGATAAAACTGGAATGTTTTTTCCTGTTTCTGCCTGCAGGGTAGGAGTGTGGTGTTAGGGTTGGGAAACCTTAATGCCACATTTCCCTACTATTGTCACTTTAACCCTAACTAGTGCATTAGCAAAGTTTTTTTGCAAAGAATGTATGGGAGAGCCCTGTTATTCATTGATTTTTAACAGTTCACACTGTTGTTGTACCATCGCGGTGACATCAGGATGTTGTTATGCAATCATGACTATGTCACCGTGATGGTACAACAAAAAAGAATACCCATGTGATCTAGTTGCTCTAGCAGCACCACCGATTACTCGTTTCTTTTTAAAGCATCCCTGTGTGGTGACAGTTTACATCCAGTAAAACGAGTGATTGCGATGGCTGCATTGGTGTTGTTATACTATCAGGACTAAGTGAACTCTGGGGCACAATTTAAATGTAACGCAGGTAGTTTTTTTTTGTAACTCACAACAAAGTAAATTCAATCTCAGACACTGTTGCCCACACACTAAGACAATGTATGGGCATCAATGAAACAACAATTCTGAGTTCACTTCAGATGGTTGTCTTGACAACGGTAAACCTCTCAAGCAGCACTCTCAAGGTTTACTTAAGTTCTCATGTCAGCCACTCAAAGTGAGCACAGCATTGTTGTTCACTGATGCCCATACATTTAAGTAATAAGGCACAACAGTGTGTGGGTTACTGGGGAATTTACCCACGCCTTGTGTGTGTATCATGAGGCACAGCCGAGTGATTTAACCACACAAGAAGTGGGTAAATTACCCAATAACTCACACCCTGGAGTGCCTTATTGCGATTATACAATGGACCCATGTGTAAAATAAATTTAAAATGTGTTTAATTATGTTTTTTATAAATACCATTCCTCAGCCATGGGTTATGCAGGATCTACCCACGGTCATGAGCCATGTTTTGACCGATGAGGTTACAGGATTTTCACACACCATTGTATAAGTATAATATGCTCTCTCTCTCTCTCTCTCTCTCTCTATATATATATATATATATATATATATATATATATATATATATATATGTATGTCTATATATAGAGATATATAGATAGATACAGATATATAATGGCAAAAAAAAACCTGTAAACATGGACATTAGGATTGAAGAACTCAGAGCGCACAAAGTAGGGAAATGAAAAACATTAGGGTTTTGAGTCTCCAGAGTATTGGCAAATGAGCGGTGATGTCTTTCTTGGGGTTGTCAACCCTATTGCCCACCCCCAGCATGTAGCCTCCTGTCCAAAGCCAATGCCTCATAGTGATATACCCTTTAAAGGTAGAGAATTATGGCTCACCACATGTTGCCAACTGAATCTGTCATAGCTTTCTTTGCAGGCCATGTGTGAAGAAAAGAGATCATGTCTGACTTTGTTTACTGGGGGAAGGGGGCATTAGGGTTGACAAAACCAAGGAAGACCCCTCCACTGATTTGACAGTATCCTGGATACTCCAACCCTAATGTTTTTCATTTCCTTACTTTGTATATTTTGTGTTCTCCAACCCTAATGTTTGCATTAATGTATTTTTTGTAATTGCTTTTCATTCTTTTTTGTGACAGTGGAATCACATCCTCATTCACACAGATCCCAAATTAAGTAAACAGAATATTGCAGCTATTTCTAGCCCTGCTTAAACAACAACTGACAAGTGAAAGAGAACAGCATCTTAATACTTGTAGTTACACCGTTACACTTGTCAATGTGCAACTACAAGTATTATAACTATTAGCTTATATAGAAACATAGAATTTGGTGGCAGATAAAGATTGCTTGGACCAACTAGTCTGCCCATTTTTCCCTACTTACATTATTACCGCAGATCGTACTTGATCTCCAGCTCTTTCTCCATCCCCCCTTCCTTTCCCCTATGATTTCCTTGTCCCTTTCTCATGCATTCTTGAACCCCGTCACTGTTTTTTGCCTCCACTACCTCCACTGGAAGGTTGTTTCAGTAATCCACCACTCTTTCTGTGAAGATGTGCTTCCTCACATCTCTCCTGAATCTACCCCCCTCCAGCTTCACAACATGTTCCCTTGCTCTTGAGCACCTTTTCTTCTGAAAAATACTTCCTTCCTATACCATATTTACTTTCATGAGATATGTAAAGATCTCTATCATATCCCACCTCTCCTTTCTTTCTCTTTTCCAGGGTGTACCTATTGAGGTCCTTTAGACTCTTCTTGTAGGGCTTTTGTTGCAGACACTGCACCATTTAGATGCCCTTCTTTGGACTGCCTCCACTCTGTCCATGTCCTTCTGGAGATCTGGTCTCCAGAGCTGGACATAGTATTTTAGATGGGGCATTACCAGCGACCTATACAGTGGCAACACCATCTTCCTCTTTCTGCTGGTGATACCTTCCCTATGAATCCCAGCATGCCCCTAGCCCTCCTGTCTGCCTTGTTGCACTGCCTGGCTAACTTTAGGTCATGCAAAATGATTACCCCCATGTCTCTTTCCTGGTTGGTGGTCATAAGTACCATCCCACCCTTTCTGTACTCTGCTCCTGAGTCTCTGTGCCCTAAGTGTATTATTTTGCACTTTTCATATTGAAACACAACTGCCATACCCTCAACCACTCCTCTAGTTTTCCCAGGTCTCTGCTCATCCTTTACACACCCACCCCCTGGAGTGTCAACCCATGTCAGATTTTGGTATCACCTGCAAAGAGGCAAACTTGCTCTTCCAGCTCCTTCACGTCACTTATAATGACATTAAAGAGGAATGGTCCCAGCACTGATCCCTGAGGCATCCCACTGGTCGCGATCCCTCCCTTCCTCAGAGTGAACTCCATTTACCACCCCCTCTGTCACCTAACCACTGACTAATTTCTTATCCAGTTTGCCGCCTTTGGACCCACTCCTAAGCTATCCAGTTTGCTCACTAGTCTCCTATGTGGAACAGTGTCGAAAGCCTTACTGAAATCTAGGTAGGCCAACTCCACCGCTCAACCTTGATCTAAATACTTTGTCATCCAGCCAGAGAAATCTATCAGATTCATTTGACATGCCCTCCCCCCCATGAAAACAATGCTGTCTTCGGTTTTGTAACCCACTGGATTCAAGAGAGTCCACAACCCTTTCCTTTGGCAGTGATTCCATTAATTTTCCCACCACTGATGTCAGGTTGACTGGCCTATAATTGCCAGCCTTCTCCCTGCTACCACTTTTGTGTAGTGGAACTACATCCACCCTCCTCAGGTCCACCAGAACCACACCTCTTTCCACTGAGCTGTTAAATAAGCTTGTCAGAAGTGCAGCCAGTATCTGCCTGAGCTCTCTCAAAGCCCTTCGATGCACCCTGTCTGGCCCCATTGTTTTGTCCACCTTCAAATTACTGAGTCCCTTCAGGACTCTCCTCCAAAAAAGAACTAGTGTTTACCTTTCTCCCACCAAAGCTTCTGTTCCTTTTTTTTGGACCCCTCCCCTTCTTCATGTGTGAACACTGAACAAAAGTATTTGTTCAGGATGCCTGCCTTTTCCAGGTTCCATTCTGTACAGTCCCCCTTTCCTATTTAACTTTACAATCCCACCCCTGGTCTTCCTCTTTTCACATACTTATCTAAAAAATGTCTTGTCCCTTTTTGTTACCTCCTGAGCTATTCTGTGTTCAATTTGCACCACTGCTTGCCTTACTACTTTCCTTGCTCCCCTCTCCTCCTCCCTCTGGATCTCCTTATTACTTCTGAATGATACCCTTTTAACCTTTACCTTTACAGTTGCCTATTTTGAGAACCATATCAGTCTGTTTCTTCTTTCTTTTGCACACTTGTTTGACACAGAGGTGGTTTGCCTTTACAATGCTCACTTTTAGCTTTGCTCACTGTTCCTCCATCCCATTCAGGTCATCCCCTCCCACAAGGTAATTTCTGAGGCATTCACCCATCTTTTTAAAATCTGCCTCCCTGATTCCAGAACACATTCCCTTGTGTGGTTCGATTCCATAGCTATCCTTATACTGAACCACACCATACAGTGATCACTGGTCCCCAGGTAGCCTCCCACCTTGATGTCTGTAATACTGTCCCTGTTAGTGAGTACCAGGTCCAGTATTGCCCCATTTAAGTGGGTTCGCTGACTAGTTGCCTGAGGAGTGCCACCTGAAGAGACCAGGATGCCCCTGCTTCTAGCTGAAGCCACTTCTGGGAGGTTCCAATTTACATCCAGCAGGTTAAAGTTCCCCACCAGCAGCACCTCCCCCTTTTCTGCCATCTTAACAATGGCTTCCACCAGTACCTTATCTAATCCCTCACCCCCGTGCTGGAGGTCTGTCTGTAAATCACTCCAGTGTGAATAGTGGCTCCATTCCCCATCTCCAGGGTGACCCACAGTACCTCTGCCTCCCCCTGTATTCCCTGTATCTCCATAGCTTTTATGCTTTCCCTCACATAAAACACCATGCCTCCCCCTTCCCACCTGGTCCTTCCTGAACTGCATATAGCCTGGTATAGCCACATCCCAGTCATGGTTTTCAGTGTATCATGACTCGGTAATGGCCACAATAGCCAGGTTTCCCTCTGCCATGATGGCATGTAGGTCCAGAATCTTAGTTCTTAGACTTCTAGCATTCACATGCATGGCCTTCCAGATTGTGTTTCCATTCTGCTTGTCTCCTTTTTTCATTTTTGCCCTCCCTCCTTCCACCCCAACACTCCTGTTCTCTTCTCCCTTTGTCTCTACCACCCTGCTTCCTTTATTAATTTGCACCCTGGGAGATTCCTCTCCCCTTGGATTCTCCTTACTCTCTAGTTCAGCCTGTTGGGGGGGGGATTTCTTCCTCCCTGCTTTCCTTTTGCCACCCCCCCTTGGCTAGTTTAAAGGTTCAAAGTAACATTTAAACCATCCACTGAGGATTGCTGTTCCCCTTCTGGATGGATGCAGACCATCACATCTGCATAGGTCCTTATCCTCCCAGGTAGCTCTCTAGTCCCCAGTGTAGCCAAACCCTTCCTTTGTGCACCATTCCTTCAGCCATGAGTTGAAGCTCCTGGTGTGGGACATCCCTCTGCTGTCCCCTGTCATAGACAGGCAGCACCTCATCAAAAGCCACTGTAAGAGCTACCTAAGAGCCCTCCCCAGCTCCCTAAATTCTACCTGCACTATCCCAGCCCTGTCCCTAGCCAGGTTATTAGTTCCCAGGTGGACAATGACATCCAGCTCTCCCTCCCATCCTGCTGCTGTAGTGATCCTCAAGATCTGCTTCCCAAACCTCCCGGCCTTGGCACCACATAGGCACAAAACCTTCCTCTCTCCCTCCTTTCTTATTCCCAAAAAATATACCCCTCACAATCAAGTCCCCTACCAGAAGTTGCCTCCTCCTCCTCCTCTGGGGTCCTCTACCACCCTCCTTGTGGTCTCCACTATGGAGGGCTCCCACATCTTCCCTGATCACTACCACAAGTGCCACCTCCCAGCAGTCCCACAGCACCAGAGCAGAGTATGAATTATGTAGTGATACTGGTTAAGGAATGTGCCTCTCTCCCACCACCCCCACCCTTCCAGAGACCACCATAGTCCAGCCATTCCTCCTCCTGCTTTTATAGTGCTCTTATTAGAAGGCACTAAGCTTCTGTCAGCTCCACCTCCCAATTACAGATATGATTCACTGGGCTTCCTGAATCTTCACAGCTCAAGATTAATCTCCTGAGCTAGTTTCCCCCCACACCACCTGTTAAAATTTTAAAGACAAGTTAAATTCTCCAAACATTGCCTGCAAATCTCTTTTCTTCCCACTTACCCTGCTGCCTTCAGTATGAAGACAATATAAATAAATATAAGTATACCCTTAGTATAAAGCCTGGTGCTTTCACTGGTCTCTGTCAGCAAAGTCTGTTGCTTAGACACAGTACTAATAATAACGATTTCTTACCTGGGTACTGTGGCTTGTGGAATGCTTGAGGAAACATCCAGTTGTACCTGTGAAATAAGAATAGCAATGGGGTCACAAAGGATCTGCAGCTCTTTAGTAACCAACTGGGACAAGCAAGGTGCTCTAAACATAAAACAATACTCATCTGATACACTTGGTCAGTGTCTTCCAAAGCCGGTGCTGACTTCCGTTGGACCTGTACACATAAAGTGGAAAATAGGTTAGTATAAGCAATAACAATATTACTCAGATGTGTAGGATGGAAAGGAGTTGAAGTTTTATTTTTGGTGTTTCAAGTGGGTTGGTCAGTAGGGTACATACTGCTACCTTGGCAGTGACCTGGGTTTGTGAACAGACTTGGGTTGCTCGTGGAGGCCACCGTGGGGGGGGGGGATGTGGACAGGATTTAGTGTTCTTAAGCCCACTCTAGTCTTGGGGTGGGGGAAGGCAAGTTGCTCTGCTCATCAACTACCACTCGAGCAGGATGAAGACACTTCCATTTCATAACCCTGCAACACCAACAGGGTGACAGACTGGCAAAGTGACTCATAGTCATGGGGTGGACGTCCATCTTCCTTCCTAACCCTGTCATGAGGGAAACTAGGGGAGTACCAAAGGTACAAGGTAAGTTTCTGAGATGGAAAGTGACAGGGCTGGATGGATGACAGCAGTAGGGGGCCTGTAAGTTGTTAATAAAGGCCTGCAGTTACCCAACTTTCATCCTGTCAGGTACACTTCCCCATTTTTCTTGCCACCCTACTTGTCCAAATGCAACGCATGGACCTATGAGGCCTCTACACCCCCACCTCAACCCACTGTGATGTAAGGCTCCCCGGCCCATCAAAAGGTGTCATGTGTGTACCTGAACACTGCTCTGTCTCTCCCCAGGCAGGGGCTTGGAGTACGCTGACACTAGAGATTGGGCAGTCTGGTGTCTGCAGATTGTCATAGCTGGGGGTTGAAAACAAAATGGAGGGGGGGGGAGGAGAAGAACCAGCACCAGGATTGGGCACCCCAGTATTGGTTTATTTTAACACAATATACATTTAGCTGGCACCAGGGATTGTGTGTGTTTTTCACTTTGACCACACACCCTGCTATTGTATATTATCCCTTTCATCACATACTGTACTTAAGATATTAAAAAACATTTTCTTTTTCCACAGGATCAGTACTTTAGATATTAGAAAAAACATTTTCTTTCTCCAGAGGATCAGCTCTGCTAGAGGTCTGTATCCTGTATAGTGCAGTATATACACTTGGGAAATATAGTCTTATTAAAAACCAGTTGCTGAAACGGTTACTGCTGAATTAAAAACTCAGATTCCAAGAAGTCTATTTCATAAAATCTGCTGCAAAAGAAATGAATCCTTAAATAAACTTCCACAGGCTAAAAATGTCATGACTAACATCACAATGCTTTCTGATATTATTGGATTTCCTAACATCCAGGGGGGCTGATATTATGTACAGTGCATTGGGTAGTAAGTATCTGTAAATGAGTCTCATTATGGAGGGATACAAGCCACAATCTACGGCAGACAGGGACAGATTGATTCTGAGAACTCACTACAGTGAATACCAAAGGGCAGCCTCATATAAGAAGGTAGCATTTCTGTCCGGGGAGATTGTGGCAGGGGGGAACAGACCAACTTAGCTGTTCCGGATGGCAAACAGGCTGTTACATCCTTGCTGTCTCCAACCAGTGGAGGCATTTCATCCACTCAGTGTGAAGAGTTTGTTGAGTTCTTTTCTGACAGGGTATCTTTTATCAGATCTGGTATAACCCCAACTGGGTTGTTACCACCCAGAAATGTTGGGTGGGTTGTCTCAAGGAGCACTCTTCCTGTTGGTGTGAGTTTAGGCTGGTTTGGGTGGAGGAAGTGTGTGGAGTGATTTCTGAGCTGCAACCCACTTATTGTGGACTGGACTGGGGCCCACCACACCTCCTAATGAGTAGTGTTGGATTTCTGGGTCCAGTGTTTGCTGAGATAGTCCAGTGTTTCCTTTCGGAGGGGTGTTTTCTAAGAACATTGAAAGATGCATTGGTGAGACCCCATCATGAAAAAGAAACATCTTTGGACCCAGAGTGCTTGGCAAATTTTAGACCAGTCTCTAACCTTCCAGTTTTTAGAAAGATTATTGAGAAGATAGTGACACTGCAGCTCAAAGCCCACCTCATGGCCTTTAACATCTATGAGCCACTCCAGTCTGGATTTAGATCCAGGCATAATACTGGGACTGCATTGGTCAGGGTGCATAATGATCTCCTCAGAGCTAGAGACACAGGGGAATGGTCAGTTTCTCATTCTACTCAATCACTCATCAGTATTTGATACGGTGGACCATAGGCTATTGCTGGATCATCTCAGGGAGTACTGTAGACTCACGGGCAGGGTCATTGGCTGGTTTAAATCCTTCCTCAGTGGCAGGATGCAGAAGGTGATGACGGGAAATTGTTCCACACTCCCAAACCCCTGCTGAGTGGTGTACCCCAGTTTTCAATTCTCTAACCTATGTTGTTCACAGTATACATGCTGCCCCTGGGTGACATCATTAGATGGCATGGCTTGGGTTTTCATGCAGATGATACCCAGGTGTACCGGTCCTTTGCACACAGAACACTTGGCATGGTCAATGTACTAAATTTATATCTGGTCAAGATCCAGGAATGTATATCCTCAAGCTGGCTACAGCTCAACCCAGATAAGATGGAGGTACTGGTGATTGAGCCTGGCAGATGGCAGGGTATGGGGACAACAGTGGAAGGACTGATTTGGTTCTTGATTCATCTAGTCTGGTGACCTCTACAAAGGTGAAGAATCTGGATGTCACTCTGGATGAAAGACTGACATTAGAGGCTCAAGTGTCATCTGTAGTCCAGAATGGTTTTTACCATCTTTGTAGCATCTCCCAGGTTAAAGCCTTGATCCACTGGAAGACCTTCTCATGCCTTTGTGACCTCCAGACTCAATTACTATAATTATCTGTATCTGCGAGTGAATAGAAGGATCCTATGATGTCTTCAGCTAGTACAGAATGCAGCGGCCAAGTTACTGATGGGCCTTCTGAGGTCATGTCACATGATCCCGGTCCAGTGTGACCTGTACTGACTGCCAGTGAAGTGACAAATCTCCTTCAAGATTGGTTTGCTGACCTATAAACCCCTACATGAACTGGGCCTAGGTTATGGGTCTGTTCACAAAAAGGGGTTACCAAGGCACCCATCACTTTGATTGAATTGTGTTACAAAAAATAAAAAAAAGATTTCCCTATTACAAGTGGTGCTTTTAAGGGTAGTTGGTAGTAGAGATAGGTGACATAATGTTTTTTTGCAGTTACATCCCTAACATATATATTTTTTTCAATTTACGTTAATTTATTGCTGATTTTCTTGCCTCAAAATGTGACATCAAAACCAATGTGCAAGTTGTTTGTTACTGTGAACTCATTTTACTTCACAGTATTCAAACTAAAGTACTGTGTTGCTCAAAACATCTTGTTTTAAGATATCCACACTGTCCTGGCCCTTTACTTTATTCCCTTTGGCTGCAGAGATGCTCAGTAGTTTCCATGATGGGTGTAACGTGTGGTGTCCTACTTTGTTACACTCATCACAGTGAACCCCACACTAACTTCATCAATTATTTAAAATTCTTGCACTTTTCCTTGCTCCCTGGAACACTCAGCTTCTTAGAGAAAGCATTGATTTGTCCATGGCCCACAGCACAACAATGCTATGTGGCCATTTGATCCCCAACCTGACATGGTGTCCTAGATTTGCTTATGTTTGCACATCACAGGAGGGGAGTCAGTCTGGTATCCCAGTGTGATACTTGTCTTGTGTCTGTGCCAGAAAAGCAGTTTGAGTTGGTGGCAGTATTAAAGTTACGTTTGTGACCGGATCTTCCACTTTTCCTTCACATCCAGTGACAGTTAAAGAGCGGTGTCTTTGCCACTCCTCAGTGTTACACCCATCACGAGGTGAGTGACTAGTTAAAACCATCATGGGGGACAAGTAACAATTAGCGAACTGGGCAACCGAGATCAGTCCTATAGGATCGATTGTTCACTGGTGGCATTAGTATGCAAGTTCTCCGATTTTGGAGATCGGAGACTTTTCATTTCACTGACTGGACTTGCTGAAGTTAGTGAAACACACCAAAACCTGTGGAGTGTCTGATTGCCCATCATGTTCTCTCATGAATGTCTTTAGTGAGGTTAGAAAAAAGCCAGTTAGTATACTGTACATTTTAAAAGGACTATGTCCCTGTATTGTCAAGTATGTAAGCTCTGTGGTTTGATCCGGCCCATTTACCTGCATTTTTGCTTGTACATGTTCCCCTTTTGAGAGATTTTAGTAGTGGAGATCTCCTCTGGACAGTTTTAACTCAGAGGCATAGGTTGCATGGCAGCAACAATATTAAATGCTTGTTCAAGCATCCTGGTGTTTTGCTCTGGATGTCAGAGTTCTAGTGCAATAAATTTAATTGTGATGTTAACTGTGTGAGCTCCAATGCAGAAACAATGCACAGCCTAGAAGGTAGAAGCTGTGAATGAGCTTACTACATCTAACAGACAGACCTGGGTTTGATTCCTTCAACCTCCACTTGCATACTGCATGACTCTGAGCAAATCCCTAAATCTCCAAACTTCCCCTGTGCTCCATGGTCATTCCTGAACACAGGCACCTGTACCTAGTGGGCCTTACCTGGTTAACATAGAATAAAATAAATTTTAAATGTGCTGTTAATTTAGTTGATGTTCTGTTTTACCAGGGTGTTTTTGTTCCTGTTTTTTTGCTGCCAAATATTTTGATGTACCTTTTGTGTCCTGTTGCATTATTTTTATTTTGGTATTGTTTACTATCTCCTTCCCAGGACCTCCTTGTAACTGAGCTGTGTAGGTAGTGGAGTTATTTTACTCATTTTCTGGTTCAAGGATTTATCAGACAAAGGGCTAGGTCTCATTGTTTTGTCATTACAAGTAAGTGTGAGAGGGGCAGTAAGTGAAATAAAATTTTGGGCATTCTTTGTAATTGCTGTCCACGCATTTTGTATGGGGGTGGGGTTGGGGCTTAATGTACTGTGAACTGTGAATGCTTTGTTTTTTATTTTAATGTTGGAAAAAATGTTATATAGTAATAATTTATACAGAAAAAGTGAAAACGTGTTTTAACTCTGCATGTGTGTGCATTCATATTTGGCCTTCCTGAGCACCATGTGGCTTTCCTGATGGTGGGTAGTGGTTTGGGGAGGGGGGTACTCTTGATGCCTTTGACTCTGGTCTCATTATGGCCAAATATGAATACTCACACAGCCTTGATGCTTCCAATTGTCCGAATCATTGTGTCTGGGTAAAATAAAAAAAAGTGGTGTAGTTATGCTGTGATTATTATGCTAGCCTGGGAGTGTGTCCCAGCCAGTCTTTTGACTTGGCCTGTGTGAGCATTCATATTCAGCCTTCATGAGCACCATGCTGCTTCCCTGCTAGTGGGCTGTGGTTGGCGGGGGTACTCTTGGTGCCTTTGATGCTGGTGGGGTACTTAACAGACTGTTAATCTAACTCTTGGGAGTGCCTTATTGCAATTATAAAAATTTATGCCATGGTGATCAGGCTGTACATTACAGTGTAACAGGGATTATTGTAAGGCTTTTGGACTCCTAATAGCCAATCAGATTGCAGCATTTCTGAAAGCCTTTTAATAATATCCATCTTTTGTTCCATCAAATTGTCCTGAGTGTTCCATGCCTCTCCCTTGATTGAAGGATCATGTGGAGTGTGCATGCTGACTCTTTTGTGCCATCAAATGGCCTTGAGTGCTCTGTTCCTCTCCTGTCGAATGGTCTTGAGTGTTCCGTGCCACGTAGAATAGTTTAAAGTAATGTAATTATAATAAACATGTTGTTTTTTTAATGTAATGTTGTGTTTCAGAAGCCTTCAGTCTACATAAGTAAACTTTTTTACTCATTAACTGTTGTGTGGTGCCCTTTATTACACTCACAGTGATGTGTGGTGTGTCTTGTTACACTCATCACGGTGTGTTGTTACAATCTTCACACTAGACCCCAATTTTCTTGGGAACCTTAACATTTTTTACGTTAAAACATTTTGATTTTTTCACATGTGGGTCATAGTATCTTAACCTGTATTACACAGTTCATCAATGGTTACCCTTTATTACACTTGCAGTGATGTATGGTGTGTCTTGTTACACTCACCACGGTGTGTGATGTGTATTGTTACACTCGTCATGGCATGTGTTGTTACAATCATCACACTAGACCCCATTTTTCTTAGGAACCTTAAAATTTTTTTATCTTAAAACATTGTGATTTTTTGCACATATGGGTCATAGTATCTTAACCTGTATTACACATTTCTTCTATGGTCAATTTGAAAATTTCACTCCCAAGTCACACTTTGGTAACCCTTTTTCGTGAACAGACCCTTATCTGAGTGAGCTCCTGTCTCCTTACTGCCCAGCTCACCCTC
Organism: Neoceratodus forsteri; assembly: GCA_016271365.2. Lineage (NCBI taxonomy): Eukaryota > Metazoa > Chordata > Ceratodontiformes > Ceratodontidae > Neoceratodus > Neoceratodus forsteri. Next base: position 915,747,302 of record CM028132.1, on the reverse strand, counting down.
TCCATAGTGAGCCTCCTAGTGGTTCCCAGGGCCAGATATAAGAGATTGGGTTACCGCATGTTTGAGGTAGCTTGTCCAGCCCTGTGGAACTTGCCTCCCAGGTGGTGACCTGTAAGAGGGACTTAAAGAACCACCTATTTAGACAAGCTCTTGATTAAATTTATATACCACTGGTCTTAGTATTTAATTGATCCTGCCTGCTGAGTTTTGTACTGTTATGTTTATGTTGCATTAGAAAATGGGCTTTTTATTTCCTGGCATCTGGTTGGCTAGTACCCTTGCCTAGGGGGTACATTAACTTTCAATAGATGCCCAGGAAACAAAAAGTACCAGTCTACAGTGCCCCTTCACCCAGTAGTATTGTAGTGCCAACCCTGCTACATAATTGGCTGCTCAACTCATTTAAAATGTAAAATGTCGCCATTTTCTTCCCTTCGCTTAGAGAGAGAGCCCAACCACCATCACTTCTCCCCACACACTCCTTCCTGACTCAGACAACTGCCTGCTAGCTACATTAATTTTTTTACATCTCTTTTCAATGTCTCGTTCTCCAAATAAAGAATATGCAGCTTGTCCCATGCCCCCGATTCCCCACACAGCTACAACAGTGCCCTACAATCCCCGATACTGTGTATGCTGTATATTAAGTGACTTACATTTGCACAACTGGCAGCAGTCTTGCTCATTCCCACAACGGTTAACATTCTGGCTCCTGCTGCTCCGGTCGCTTGGTCGCCCGCTCGCTGACTCCTTCTAAAACACACGTGCCCCTTCACAATCCCACTGGGTAAAACAGATGCTCCCCTTCACAGTCCTGCTCTACAAAGCACTGAGGACCAAGAATGTTTAAAAAAAATAAAACAACTGGCTCCTGACTACACCACCTTACTCTCCCACACTGCGCTTCCGTCTCACGATCGCAACCTCTGACCTACCCCATGCAACCTCTGACCTGTCTGAAAAAAAACATTAGCAACACAAAACAGCCTCTCAACATAAAACAAACCAGTACATAAAACAATTGTTATATGTGTGTGTGCGGGCGGGGTGTGGGGGGGCTCTTCAACAACAAAAACAAATAAAGAATCTGCTGCATCTACCAACTTTTAACTATTCAGACCAACCTTGTAAAGCAGGCGGAGGAACTATTTCATTTCAAGACATTCTAAAAGTCATTTTAATTAATTTCTTTTCTTTCTTTTTTTTTACAGTGCCCATTTTCTAAGTGCAATAATACCCTCGAGGGTGGGTGGTATGGGCAATACCGGACCTTTCAGGGGCTAAAAGGCCCTCCGCCTGCGGCGTCAGGCCTCATTACGCCCCTGGGCAGTCCGGTATTGCACAATCCCGCCCACCCTCTCGGGTATTATTGCTTGCTTGTATTATAATCTGTTCTGTCATTTGTCACTATTTTATTGTTATGTTGTACAGCACTCACATCTTCTGGGTCTGGGCACTAATATAATTACTACTACTACCACTACATTACCAGAAACATGAAAGGCTGGCAGTTGATAATAGTAAAGGCAAGATTATCAGTCTGGGGGTCAGATATCAGGATCATGTAAGGACTAATGAATTTAAACTGCTTTAGAAAAATGGGCAACTGAGCACAGATTAAAGTTCATTGAAAGTAAATGCAAGGTGAAGCATTTTGGGGCGAATAACAAACTAGCTCAATACAGCTTGAATAATAAACTCATTTCCATTACAGATAAGGAAAAAGATCTGGGGGTAGTATTATTCAACTCCTTAAGCTTCGATAACCATAATATAGAGGCAGTAAAGAGAAGTAATAGAATAATAGGAAATATCCTCAGAAATAACATTAAATGTCAGAAGGATGAGGTTCTGGTACCCCTGTATAAGACATTGGTCGGACTGATACTTGAATATGGGGCCCCTTTTAGTACCTCCCAAACAGCTGGAACAGTTAAAAGGATAGAGTAGGTACAGAGGTGGTTCTCAAAAAAAGTTAGTACATGCCTTAAACTATCATGATAGATTATGATCTTTAGAGCTATATTCTATGACTTACCATATGACAAGAGACGACCTCTGTTATGTCTACAAAGCTCTAAAGGATGGTATAATTTGGGAATCTACCAGACTGTGTTGGAAAGAAAAGTCACAGATATTAACTAGGTTTCACCCCTGGCAGTTATGTGGAGAGAGGTACAATACTACAAAAAGAGGGAGATGGTTTAATCAGTGGGTGGTGAATGTATGGAATGCACTCCCCCTAGAGGTGGTGAGTACTGGTAGTTTGACTACTTTTAAAAGATTGCTTGATGCACATATAGGAAAAAGTAATGGGAATCTTGACCACTAGTCAGTGGCAGGCCCTTATAGGGCTCTAGTAGCTGACTGGACCTGAAATCCTTACCTATGTACCTATGCTTGCAAGGTTAACAGTAGCTCTTTTGAGGCCCCCTTATATATAGATTACTTTTCTTATTTAGACAGTAACCATGAAACAATATTTTTGTAGTTTTCCAATAATGCCTTTATGTATAGCAGATCCAGAAACAAATGGTTCGATACCTTTTATTGGACCAACACAGATGTAACAAAGGAAAACAGTGCTTAAGATTTTGGACCAACCAAGTTCTTTTGTGCCACTTGTAAACTTTTGAGGAAGGACTTGGTTGGTCCGAAAGCTTAAGCACTGTTTTCCTCTGTTACATCTATGTTGGTCCAATAATAGGTATCAAACCATTTGTTTCTGGATCTGTTCTTACAAGGACCAATACAGCAACTAACTAATTCTGTGTGTCTTTATGTATAGCAGCAGTATCTCCTGTTGTGAACAGGATACTCATTTCATAGTTTGTTTACAATGATTTTTTTATACCCACAAAACAACAAACACTGCTTTATTTCCATTCTCTGAAGAAGAGGCAAAGGAACTTATTTTCAAGGAAATCTTTTATCAAGTGGTGTTTTGGTGATCTAAAAATGATGTCTGATTTTCTTTCAGCAGCATAGTCCTCAGCTAAACCAAATGTTTCCATCTCATTGTACTTCATCTCTCTCTATATCCCTCTCATTTATAAAATAGGTGAAGATGGCCACAACAAATACTGCTCTCTGAGTGGACAAAACCATTCAAATATGCCTGAGTACTTACTAACGAACAGTACAACATTGTCTGAGTAAACAAGTTTAATAGTAAGCCATTTTATGAATGCAATAATGTGCTCCAGGGTGCTGCATTCATTAGGAGATATAGACAGTCATCTTGTGTGTGCTGAATTTGGTCTTATGCCTTAGTACACACCAGGGAAGTGCCTATATCTCTCATCGAGCACACACTCTGTCATGTGTTATTGCTCATTCTATGAATGATGGTGTGGAGTAGCTGCAGGCCATATATCTGTGGCACATTGCCACTCCACACCCAATGCTTCTCAAAGGGGGTGCATAGAGCTACAATGCATCTGATCCCCCTGTCCCTCAGACCGAAAAGCGTCAGGGGCAGGCAGGGGACACGTCTGCACTACGTGCCATGCACAAAGATATGTAGTGCTGCATACCAGGGGGCATAGAAGGGCACTGGATAAGCCAGATGGAACCCTGCCATAGCTCACTGCATGCCCCCATGGACTATACCCACCGGTTGGGGTGGCACCAGTGTGTGACCACCAGAGCCACCCCAGTCCACTAGGCAGGTGGGGAGGGCTGGGGTGACTGCACAGGCAGTGCCCACACTAATGGGCCATGTGCCCCATTGCAGACCCACACCACATATGTGTGCCCAGCACCTGGTCCCAGGTAAGAGGGGGGTACCAGTGCCACGGGGAGGACTACTGATTACCAGTGAGGGCTGGGAAGATGGGACTGGGGCACATGTGTGTAGTGGACAATGTGGACAGAGAGGGACTTGCCAGACTCAGGGAACATGGGCAACCATGTGTGTGGGGCACTGTGGCTGCCATGCAGGGATGGGGTGGCATGTGGGGGGCATTGCTACGTGGGTGCGGGTGTCAGGGCTGCCAAGTGTGTGGGGGGGTGTGGCTGGTGGCTACTCTACCCATGGAGCACTGCAGGAGTTCTGCCAACAGATGGGGTATAGCTGCATGGGTTCAGGTGCCCACTGGTGCTATTCACACATCCAGACCCACGCGCTGCCACCTAAGGGATCTATTGTGGGGCCCAGGTCAGGCATTTGATTGGATGCCCATCTCAGTCAGTGACTCCACCCCTGACTGCCCCGTGGAGTCCTGTGCACTGTGGTGGCAGTGCTGTGGACAGGTGGTGGCTGGTGATGCATTCAGACAGTGTACACCTGTCTGCTGGTGCGGAGCTACGTCAGTGGGATAACGCACCTCTGGTGTGTAATTCCCATCCAATTCAAGTCCAAGCTGCACCTCTCACTACTTGTACCCTACGATTGCCCATCTTAACATTTCCACCATTCCAGCTGCACATGCCCCAGCACCCAGCACTTACAATCAGTCTTTGCACCCCTAGCACCTTACCTGTCATATTCCCTTGACAAGGCCCCCTGGCTGCGCTGTCTCCCACCCTCACCCACCTCCCCCCATATCTCCACTCCTGCCCCCATCCCCAACCACCTCCCATACTCCCCTTACCCCTGCACCTCTTTCCCTCGATCTCCTACCCTCACCCCCCTCCTTCCCTTGTCTTGCTCATAGCTTAAGTCTTTGTACTGGTTATTACATGTCTGTAAGTCAATGACTATATGTTTGTAACTAAAAATGATGACTGTTGCACACGCTGATGTGGAACCTTTTTAAAAGAGCCTTGGCTCAAAGGTATTGTAATCCTACATTGAAATAAATAAACAAATAAATAAATAAATAAAAATTGCGCATAGGTACCATAGTCATTATGAGTGAGCAATTACACATTATAAAATGGGTAGGGAAAGTTCTGCATCCTGATTAATTGGCAGCAATGTTTTAGATTTGTCAAATGCACAATCAAAAAGCACTGGCAATCAGGATATGGCACACTAACAATATCAGTTTTATTTTTTTTTTTTTTTTAAAAGGTTTACCAGGAAAGACATACTGAGCTGTTATCAGCTCATTTCCAGATATACCCTAGATCAGTACCATTTAAAAAAAATCCTTCTTTGCTATTACAAACATGACTGCCATCTTTACATATTAAAATCATCTAGACTCTAAAAATGAATCTCTTAAAATAAAAATAACATACTAAATGATTAAATATTATTTTATTTAATATTCCCCTCCTGATCCATTTTGCTTCTGCTTTTAGAAGGAGTGCATTGGGAAAAGCAGTGGGGTAGAGCCAGCTAAGGCTCCCCCATCCACTTTGCACATGAGGCAACTAAAGGGGAGAGACCTGTAACATGGAAAGCAGTTTTTAGGGCTGCAGTGGGCATAGCGTTGCAGACCTTTTACAATGAGTTAAGGGACTCCACAAGAACCCAGTTTGAGAAAACCATCCCACAACCACACATTGTGAGCTGTACTGCCCCCAGCCCTCTGTTCCGAATTTCCACTCACAAAAAGTGTTTCTTTTTCCAGTGGGAGTCATAAAAGGAGTTGCATTAACAAGAAAAGAATAAACCCTTGGGCATTTCCTTGTTTGTTTAGCTTTCAGGCACTTTCTCAATGAAGTGGGAGCGAGAGAGAGAGAGAGAGAGAGAGAGAGAGAGAGAGAGAGAGAGAGAGAGAGAGAGAAGAGCTGCACTTCTTTCTTGTCAATTTTAGTGGCTCCTCTCCTCCGCTACACTGGGGTGGACAGCAGTTTTACAAGAAGGAGATTTTAGGCAAATTATTCTAAATAACAAAACAAGCCAGCGGGTCTTTGATCAGTAACTGTATTCACCCCCCCCTTCCAGAGAAGTTCATGAGGTGGGGTCCCAAGAATCCCATGTTGAAAATTTGGTGAGAAAATTCCAAAAAATGCCCATGTTACTTGCGTGCATTGCGCAGTTTCTATGCACACTCATAACTTTGCCAATTTTTAATATTTTCACTCCAGATTTTCAACATTGCTATTTTTTCACACCTCCTTATGACCAGTACAGCAGTCAATTTTTGCATCCTGCCTGAAATGTGTTTTCACACCTGTGGCGCAGATTGGCATGGTCGCTATGCAAAATCAACTTTTGGGACCATCCTGCCCAAAATGTGTTTTCACACCTGTAGTGTGGAATGCCATTTTCACATGGATTTGAACATTCTCACCTACGGGGTTCATGAGGTGGGGTGATAAGACTGTGTTCAACATTTGGGGCCAACATATGAAAAAAATAACAGTTATGCCCATTCCTTACAAACGACAGGGTTTATGTCCTCACTCCCCCCAACCCCAAACCCATTTGGCATCACAATATGAAAAAAATGACAAAGTTATCTCCATTCCTTGCAAATGATGGGATTTATGCCATCTTGCTCCCTCCACCCCCCCAAGCCCAAGACACACACACACACACAATCAAGTTACTGCATTAGCAGTCCTGGGAGCTCTGCCAGAGTTTGTATTTTTCTTAGATCCAGTTTGTTTCTGTTTACAGAAGCAGTGCATTAGGGATTGCAGAGGGGGTAGAGTCAGCTAAAGCTCTTCCTCCACTTCCACTTTGCACCTGAAGCAGCTGAAGGGGAGGGGCCTTTGAACTAGGTAAGCAGTCTCAGTTTTTTCCCCAGATCCATTTAGTTTCTGCTTTTAGAACAAATGCATTAGGGAAAGCAGAGGGGTAGAGCCTGCTAAAGCTTCCCCCTTCCACTTTGCACCTGAGGCAGCTAAAAGGGAAGAGACCTGTGAACTAGGAATGCAGTCTCAGTTTTTTTCTCAATCCATTTTGTTTATGATTTCAGAAGCAATGCATTCGGGAGAGCAGAGGGGTAGAGCCAGCTAAAGCTCCCCCTCTGCAATCCACTCTACACCTGAGGCAGCTAAAAGGGAGGTGCCTGTGAACTGGGAAAGAAGTCTCACTTTTTTCCCCATAACAGTTTTGCTTCTGCTTTCTGAAGCTGTGCATTTTGGAAACCAGAGGGGTAGAGTCAATTAAAGCTTATGAGGTTTAATGGGGAGCAAGTTAGATGCAGGGACTGTGGGTTACTCTCCTCCAGGGTTAGCTATGGTCAGATGAGGGGTCACTACCCCTTCTGCATGATCTCTGTAGAGCTTAATGCTCAGCAGGTAGCAGTGAGGGAAGAGCAATCTCTCCAGTAGCACCAGCTCATCTGGAGCCCACAGCCCACACCCCCACTCTTCCAGAACCCCACTAGACTGTGTGTGGTGGGTGTGAAGAGGTGTGATGAGGGGGAAGGGGTAGCAGAGGCATCTGCAAGGAGGTCAATCAACCCCACACCATCTTGATGGCAAATCACTTTGCACCCATGGAGGAAACTCAGGTACCTGATTCCACAAAGTGGGACTCTGGCTCAGTCAGGGGAAATGGGAGTGAAGAGCAGATGGCACCAAGGTGTAAGAATAAGAATAAGGCAGCTAAGAAAGTCTTAGTGGTCAGGGATTCTATGATCAGGGGAGTAGCAAGGGTGGTGGGTGCATAGGAGGAGGGGTAGGGGATGGTCATGTGCCTTTCTGGGGCATCAGCCATCCAGGTCATAGAATAAGGAGGATAGTGGAAAGGCAGGGAGGAATCTATGGGTGCTGGAACACCTGGATACCAATGATCTGGTTAATAGCCTGTGGGGCAAGTCAGGTAGAACTTTCAGAGACTGGGGGATACATTGCAGGCACACTTGGCCTCCCTGTCTTTTCTGAGGGATTCCCTATGTGTAGTAGGGACAATGAAAGATAAAGCAAGGATGGAAGAGAGAGTAATTAAATGGGTGGTTAAAGGGAAGGTGTCAGGAGAAAGATTACTACTTTGTGGGAGACTGGGAGGACTTATGGGACAGGAGGCTCTTCAAAGCTAACTTCTTTCACATGACAAGAGAGGGGACCAGAGCGCTGGGGCAGAAGTTTGATGTCTACAGTACAGTGCATCAGACAGCTAAAGGTGAACTGCACTAAATCTTTGTCTCATTTTTACGTTTGCTTGTGCGCATGCGCAAGGAATGTCTTGGGAGAATGGGACACTTTGAAGGTGTACCCCTCCTCTGCAATCCCCTGCTCCATTGAGCAGGCGTGGCAGTCCTGCACCAATTGGACTCGGTGCTGTGTATGACAGCGGTGGTCTTCTCTTCAAAGAAAACCACCGCAGTGTGCTTGCACCGCGTCACGCCACCCCCCCAAATCTTTGCTGCCACGCTGGGAGCCCACTCCAGCGTGGCAAACGTCCCACGTCATCTGCCGACGGGGGTGCCCAATCCCCCGTCGGCTCCACGGCCCCACCAAGCCATCCTTCTGCCACGCTGGGAGCTCACCCCAGTGTGGCAAACATCCCACGTCATCTGCCGACAGGGGTGCCCAATCCCCAGTCAGGTCCACGGCCGCCCTCAGCCATACTTCTGCCACGCTGGGAGCCCACCCCAGCGTGGCAAATGTCCCATGTCATCTTTTTTTTTTTTTTAAAACCTGTAAATTGGGGCGTGGCCTGGCTCTGAGCAAGATGGAGGTTTAAACTCAGAGCTCTCCTGAATTAAAACAGCATCCAGCATCTTTTCAAGTCATCTAAGCCATATACATACTGATTTTGGGAACATCATACGACAGAAGATACTACAGTTAATTTGGTAACATCCTTTTCGTATGGCAAAGGTTTATTTTTAACACATCAATCTCCTCGTTGTTTCAGTGGGGAAGGCTGTTAAAATTCATCATGGCCTACTCTGAAAACAAACAGATCCTTTAGACAAAATCGAAGAAATGTTTAACCAATTATCTACAGACATGAAGGAACTAAAAACTGCCACCCAATTAAATACTCATACAATGGAAACTATTGATGCAAGACTTGCTTTTACAGAAAATAAAACTCGATTGAATGAGGAAGCAATACAAGAACTAAAATCTACCATCAGATCTCAAGACTGAGTTATTAAGGAACTACAATCTAGAACTGAGGACATGGAAAATAGGAATCACAGAAATAACCTCAGAATATTTGGATTTCCTGAAGATGTGGAGGCCAAAAACACCACGGCATTTTTATTGCATGCACTACCGCAAATTCTGGGACTTCAGCCCGGCAATGATCTAATAATAGAACGCTCCCATAGATCTTTAGGCCCAAAACCTTCTGCAGAGCTAAGACCCAGACCAATAATTGCCAGATTTCTTAATTATGCCAATATGGAGCTAATTATGAAAAATCCAAAGAAATCGGGCAACTTTCCTGGCAGGGGCATAACATTTACATCTATTGTGACTTTTCCAAAGAGGTCTCTATGAAACGGAAAGCATACACTTCAGCCAGATGTATCATGCACCAGATGGGTTTACATTTTTCTCTTAGATACCCTGCAACCATGAGAGTCTTTATAGAAAATTCATACAAGGACTTCAGCAATCCAGAGTCATTAATGACTTTCTTGAATAATTACATGACGATTAAACAGAGAACCCCTGAGACCCGACAGGTTCAATACAGAGCCGACTGTCAGACAACTAACAGTATCGAAAAAAACACACACATCGAAACTTCAGAAAAAAATAATATTTGCTTTCCTGATCCCTCCAGTACATCTCCACGATCACAGTACAATTCAATGCAGGGAAAGCTTACTTTACAATCTGACCCCTCGGTTGCACAGGATCGTTCCCCTGATTCAACATGTGCTGGCATTTCTACTAATCCTATTTCATTTGCCCTGGCATTTGCAATACAAAATAAATATGACCTGCTGCAAGGCTTACCCACTTCAAATGACTGCTGCGATGGTGTTCTGAATGATTCATCGGCGATGAGAGAAGATTGGGAACCGGTAAATGCCTCGTGGCTCCACAGTGGAAATAACTCCCCTTCCAAAATAAACGAACCTCCTAAGAAAAGGCATCGTGGGAAAAACAAAAATAGAGGGGATACTCCCAGAAAATGTTAACTTACACAGCTGACTGAGTCACAGCAAGGATCGCGATCTCATGCTATGTGGAGGGTACACGTAATAAATCTTGAAATGGATGTCCGATGCAGCTAGCTGGCTTTTTACCTAATTTCAGTGTTCATCTGGACATACCACGTCTCTCTTTCTCCTGCTTCCAGTCATTTTGTGAATAACCTCTATAGTAGGTCTACTTGGGGTCCGTGGTAATTTTACCTACAGTAATTTTGAGTTCAAGGTTTATATAGTTTATCCCAGCATTATAGGTGAAGCACCATTATCAGTTCAGAAGGATAATCAGATTTCTGCAATGTGCAGTACACTAGTCAATACTTAGTCCTACCACTACGTAATTGATGTGTTCAATTAATTGTAAATTTTTTTTTTTTTTTGACATATTAATAATGGGAATTCCCTTGTGACTCTGGTTTGAATTGATACATGCAGTATGGTGATCACAGCATTTACATATTCCTCATTATAAAGCATTGCATTTTTTTTTCCACTGTAGTAATGCATTATTTATAGATTAATATGTCTCAATCTACTTCAATTCATTATACATGATGCTGGATTTGACATTACAATTGAAATTGTACTGTACTTAACTTAGACAAGTTAACTAGTATATTATACTTTTACCCACTTTTGGGTCTTGTACCATTTATTATATCTTGACATTGTTAATCTAACTCTTGTTAGATTCAATCTCAGGAAATTGATAGTATTCTTTCCTTATTTCTTGTTCATTATCTATAGTTAACACTATCATACTCTCTGGTTATTCAGCTACGTCCTAGTGAACAGAGAAGTGGTCTTGGTCTATTCTTTGCGCTTTTGTCTTTCTTTTTTTTTTTTTCTTCTGTCCTATTCTTAAACTTAGACTGACCTTTCTTCTCTGTTTAACTCAGATGATAACAACTTTTCTTTATTGTTATTGTAGTGTGTTGATATACAGTAGTGTTATGGTTACAATGTTAATAATGAGCTGCAAGGATGGTGAACAAGTCGATTTTAGTCATGTCCTTGATCCGATATTTACTTATAGATCTGCCAACAGTTTATCTATATACAATTACAATAAGCTGACCTGCATACCTTTATCTGATTATATAAGTGTATTTGAGCCCCTTGACACTATTCCTACCCTATTACAGATTATAATATCATTATATAATGGCTAGTGTATCATTATGTACTTGGAATGTCAAGGGACTCAACACACAAATAAACATAAACAAATACTTAATCATCTCAAAAACACAAAATACAGATTGCATTATTGCAAGAAACTAAACTATTGGATGCGGACAGCATTAGATTAAAAAGTGGTTGGTCGGTCAGGTATTTGCGCCTCCGCTGCTTCCAAAAAGAGGTGTGGCTATATTGATTCACAAAAATTAAAGTGGAAGCCCTCTGATATTCTGAAAGATTCTGAAGGTAGATGGCTTATTATAACTTTCGATACCCCATCTGGTCCATTAACCATAGTTAATATTTATGCCCCAAATTCAGATGACCCTTTGTTCTTTCAAAATTTGCTTCATATTTTAATTTCATCTAATTTAGTTAATTCTCCTTTACTGAAGGGTGGGGATTTTAATCTTACTCTAGATACATATATGGACAGAAGTAATGGCTCACTGGATAGTCACCCCAGAAGCTGTACTATAACATCTCAAATAATGCAAGACCTTGGTCTGACTGATATTTGGAGGACCCTTCACCCTAGAGATAGAGACTACACTTTTTATTCTTTCCGTCACCAGACTTACAGTAGAATAGACTACTGGTTGACGTCTCCTTCAGTTACGGCTAATACAATAGATGTTGAGATCCTCCCACTAATCATATCTGATCATTCCCCAGTTAAACTTTTATTTACATGGGGTCCCCCCCTCACGAAATCTCCTTCATGGCGCTTAGACCCTCTACTACTAAAGATCCAGAATTTCTACCTTGATTAAAACACAAATAGAAGAATTTATAACCTTTAATGATCCCAAAGACACATCTATGGGTATTACTTGGGAAGCACTTAAAGCCACACCACGTGGCAAAATAATCGGGTTTGCCGCATAGGAGAAACTGCAGGAACAACAAATTAATAATCTTGAAAATCTACTTAAAGCAAAGCAAACAGAATACCTGAACAATTCTAACCCTGATCCCTCCTCGACTTTACATTATGAAATATTACAATTCGTATGCAAATCAACGAATTAATCTCCAGGAAAACAGAATTAGCATTATTGAGAATAAAACATAAATTCTGGGAAGGAGGAGAAAAAACAGTAAAATACTTTTACAGACTTAAAATGCAACAAATGGAATGACACATTGTCGCTTAAAAGATCTAACAGAGAAAATTTGTACTAGTGAAAGTTCCATTAACGAAATAATGACAACTTTCTATAAAAACTCTATTCTTCCCCCTGCATTACAAGTTCCCCAGATATCTCCTCTTTTCTAGATGAGCTCGTACTTCCTCGTCTAAATGAAGAAGCAACACATTCTCTGGATATACCCTTTACTATAGAAGAAGTAAAAAAAGCCACTCTTTCTCTTAAAGCTGGCCGTTCTTCGGGAGGAGATGGCTTTCCCATTGAATTTTATAAGATTCTTATTGATCAATTGGCCCCTCTTTTATGTAATGTATTTCATGAATCTTCTAATATTCGGCATCTACCTAATACGATGACAGAGGCTGTCATAACTGTTCTCCCAAAAAAAGATAAGGATATTACTCTTCCAGAGAATTATCATCCTATATCATTACTGAATACAGATGGCAAGATTTTTGCTAAAATCCTTGCTAACCGTATAGAATTGCATATACCCAAGTTAATTCATAGATCTCAGGTAGGTTTTGTCAAGGGAAGAACGGGCTCTGATCATCTACGCTCTTTATTTAATCTTATACACAAGGCTAAATCTCTTCCATCTCCGGCAGTTGCTGTCGCTATAGACTTTGAAAAAGCATTTGATTCGCTGGATTGGAATTTTCTTTATATGGTGCTATCATGATTTGGATTTAGTAGCCAGTTTTGTTCTTGGGTCCAACTTATTTATACCAACCCTCACTAAGAGTACTTACCAACTCTACATTATCTCAATCTTTAAAACTAGAGAGGTGCAACGTCAAGGTTGCCCTCTATCACCATCCTTTTCATCTTAGCTCTCAAAACTTTAGCTATCTTTCTTAGACAGAGTAATGATATAAAAGGCATATCCATTGGTCATAGGCAATATACATCTTTGTCATATGCAGATGACATGCTCATATTGTTAGAAAATTTCAAATTATCCGAACAACCACTTGGCAATATACTTAATCAATTTTCTAAGCTCTCTGGTCTTAGGGTTAACTATCAAAAGACTGAAATATTACCATTGAATGAACATTGCGACACCCTAATGAATAAATGCCTCAGGTTTGATGGGCCTCTCAGGTATTACATATTTAGGTATAAAAATAATATCCGATTTAAACAAGATTTGGGACATAAATATTCACCCTTTACTTGCAGATATCAAAACTAATTTAGACAAATGGAAAACTTAAATTTATCCTTTTCGGTAAAATTTCTGCAATTAAAATGAATATTACACCTAAAATACTTTATTTATTTGCTTGTATTCCACTTAAGATCTCACCTTGTTTTCTACATAAAATTGACAAAATGGTAGGAGATTTTTGTGGGAAGGACATATCTAGGTTTAGTCGTTACTAAATTACGATCTCATTGGTCTCACGGTGGTTTTGACTTACCATGGTTTACAGCCTATTTTTGGGCATTTAGAGCCTCACAAACTATTAAATGGTTTCTTAAACCTAATTGCAATGTACCTCTGTGGTATGACATGGAAGCATCTCTATCCCCAGGACAAACCCCAAATAGTTTTATTTATTTTACATTAACATCTAAACTTAAAAAAAATCCCATTATAAATGCATCCACATATTATTGGTTTAAAATGCATAAATGGCTCAAATCCGACCCCTCAGCCATGCGTTATATGCCAATTTGGGGAAATACGAATTTTGTACTGGAAAATAAACCAATATATTGCAATTCTTGGTTTAATAAAACATCCTTTTTAAACGATATGTTAATGGATAACAGTAATACATTAGAATCCTTTAACAATTTACAAATTAAATGGAATGTTTCAAGACAGATTCTGAAATATTTGCAGGTTAGAGCTGTAATACACCCTTTATTCAACAACTCAACAACCTACCATTAACTCCTTATACATCAACAAATGGATTAATACTTCCTACAGTTTAATTAGTAAAATTTATAAACTAATCAGAGATAAGCTCCCAAACCAATCCCTCATAGCCAGAAATAAATGGAATCGGATACTGAATGAAAATATATCTGACCTCCATTGGGATAAATGCTGGAAACTTTGTCACGATTCATTCAAAGACATGCGTAGTAGTACAATATAAAATCCTACATTTATGGTACAAAACTCCAGCTCATCTGCATAATATAGGCTTACTACCTAACAATAATTGTTGGCAATGTAATGCTCCAAATGGGGATCTTCTGCACATATTATGGTCCTGTAAACCTATTTCAAAATTATGGAAATCTATTCATAGTTTCGCCATAAAAATCATTGGCAGAAATATCTTATTCGACCCTAAATTTTATCTATTAGGCATTATAGATAATAATGAACTTAACCAAACATCAATACAAATGGCTTCAGATATTGTTTATGCAAACTAAAGATTGATCTTAATACATTGGAAATCCCATCTAATTCCTACTTTACCTGATATTTTAAATAATCTAACCCACACCTCTTCTCTTGAGCGGTTCGTACTTAACAAGAGAACCGACTTAATGAATATAATCTTTGTTGGCAGAACTATTTGAACTATCTTCAATCCCAAAATGATACATATTGGTAAATTCTTTTTCTCTTCCTACTTTCAATACACATTGTTTTTGGATATGGACATGGAAATGATTACATATTATCAAGCGTTGCAGCTCTTTTGTTAGTTTTAGAACTGTTACTTGTTAGACTTTTTTCTCTCTTTCTCTTTTCTCTCTCTTTTTTTTTCTCCCTGCATAGTACAATCTATCATAACATACTGCATTTGTACGTATGCAAACAGGTATTATTGTAATATCAATGTTTATAATAACAAGTTTCATAGGTCATTATATTATATATTACATTACAAACATTTTAACCTGTGTAATCTATTTGTTATGTGCTATGTAATGTGGAATATATTTCAATAAAAAGATTAACTATAAAAAAACCTGTAAATTAAAAACGGTCCCACAGCGCTTCTCCCAGCCCCTCCACAACCCGCACCCACCCACTGCGCATCCTGCCTCCCCACACCCCCCTCACCCCATACTTACTCCGGAGCTCAGCGCGATGATCTTCGGTGGACCGGGAACTACGTCTGCACTCTTCACAGCCGACCGCAACTGAGGAAATGCTGGGAAGCTGTATAATAGGCTAGATAGGGGTTTTCAACTTTGTGCATATCTCAGGCATTTTTGGAATTTTGTCCAAATTTTCAACATGGGGTTTTGGGACCCTTCTCATGAATGATGTCACTGTCTTGGCGTTAGTTCAGGCTCAAAGGGTGATTTCGCGGTCACTGTGCAGTCACTGTGTGAAATCACCCAACGGACCAACAATGCCATGACAGTGACATCATTCATGAGAAGGTCCCAAAACCAATGTTGAAAAATTGGTGCAAAAATGCCAAAAAAATGACTGTTTTATGAGCGTGCATTGCGCAGTTCCTACGCATGCTCGTAGGTTTGCGAATTTTTAATATTTCCACTCCAGATTTTCAACATTGCCATTTTACTACACCTTCTTATGAGTAGTACAGCTGTCATTTTTCACATCTCACCCAAAATGTGTTCGCCCATGTAGCGCACAATGGCGCAGTTGGTGTGCTAAATCAATGTATGGGACACATTAAGAAAATCACAGTGACACTGTTCATGAGCAGAGGTCTTAAAATGGCTATGTTGAAAATTTGGTGAAAACATTCCTAAAATGACTGTTTTACAGCGTCGTTGTGCATAGTTCCTACTGCACGCTTGCGGTATTTTTCAATATTTTCACCCAGATTTTCAACATTGCCATTTTACCACACCTCCTCATGAGCAGTACAGCTGCCATTTTCACATCCTGCCCAAATGTGTTTCGCCCATGTAGCACACAATGGCGCAGTCGGTGTGCTAAATCAATGTATGGGACACATTAAGAAAATCACAGTGGCACTGTTCATGAGCAGAGGTCTTAAAATGGCTGTGTTGAAATGTGGTGAAAAAATTCCTAAATGACTGTTTTATCGTGTTGTGGCAGTTCTATGCCTTTCGTGAGTTCGTGAATTTTCAATATTTTCACTCCAGATTTTCAACATTGCCATTTTACCACACCTCCTTATGAGCAGTACAGCTGTCATTTTTTCACATCCTGCCCAAAACGTGTTTCCACCCATGTAGCGCACAATTGCACAGTCAATGTGCAAAATCAATGTATGGGACACATTAAGAAAATCACAGTGACACTGTTCATGAGCAGAGGTCTTAAAATGGCTATGTTGAAAATTTGGTGAAAAAATTCCCAAAAATGACTGTTTTACAAGTGTGCGTTGCGCATTTCCTACGCACGCTCGTAAGTTCGCAAATTTTCAATATTTGCACTCCAATGACTTCCAAATACCTAAACAGCACATAGAAGCAAGCAGCATTCGGCATTGACAAATGCTTGTACTTCTTTGTCACTGATTTTTTTTTAAGCCATGTCCTAGTGCCAAATACCACTGCAAATACCTGCAAGCGAACGTTTGGCATTGACAAATGCTTGTTCCCAATAGAAGCAGTTTTGTAAATACTGGTTCCAATTCTGTTATAAAACTTGCTATACAGGCTCTTTAGTTGTCAAGGTGGGTGTTTCTGATTTACATCCTTCTGGTAAGGACCATTTTAGAACTGTATGATGTAGTTTCTGTCCCTGTTCTGCTCTTGGATTGCTGGCACAATGCATCCATGTTTTACTACACAATTCTGTGGTTGTTAGGGGCACAGACTACACCATACAGTTCTGAAATGGTACTTACACCAGACTGTAAAGCAGAAACCCCTGCTGAAGTTACTAAAAGTGCTGTATAGATGGAACAATAAAATAATTTTAACCACTACTTAAAAACAGCTTCTATTAGGAAAAATTACTTACAGGTTCAGAGCAGTTCTTTAAACTGACTGCAGGAAACACATGGACTAGGGAAACCAGAGTAAATGGAGTGATACAGGGGAACCTAACCAATGCTCCCCTATAATAAGGACTGGTAGCAGTCGAAAAGAAGTAGTGGAAGAGGCACGAGGAAGGGGGAGGCTCTCAGAGCCTACAACCAGTAGAGAAAAATAAGATAAGGAGAATGGAAAGGAATGCAAGTGTAGGATCACAAAACACCAAAAGAATTTCCAGAGCTAGCTGGAAAGGGGTCTGCCTTAATGCAAGGAGTCTGGATAATAAAGTCAGTGAGCTCCAGGCATTGGTGTCAGACACTGGGGCAGACGTTATAGCCATCACAGAAACTTGGGCCACATGGAATAATGACTGGAACTGTTTAGACAGGGTAGAGGAAGGACAAAGGGTGGGCATTGCCCTATATGTCAGGGAAGGCACAGAGGTTGTGGAGGACACATACATCAGGGGTCGCAATGGGGGAAACACAGTCACTGTGGGTTCACCTCAGTTGCCCTCAGGAAAGAAAATATGGGTAAGAGTGATCTATAGACCACCAGGACAAGGGGAAGAGAGAGCTAGGGAACTTGATGAAGAGCTGGCAAGGGGAGTGAAGAGGAGGGAAGTGGTGGTGGTGGATTATCTGATTCTGCTGGATATCACCTGAGATATTGCAGTGGCCAGGTGTACCAGATGTCAGGCCCTGTTTTATACATTGCAGAACTGTCTGCTGGTGCAGCTGGTTAAGGAACCCACTAGACAGGTGGCCATTCTCGATTTGCTGCTCTCCAACAAGGCGATGGTGACTAGAGTCAGGGTAGGGGAGCCACTGAGGTCCAGCAACCATAACTCCATTTGGTTTAGGCTGGCCCTAAGGATTAGAATGCCCCTATCAAAAACTGAAGTCCTAGATTTCAGAAGAGCAGACTTCAACCAGATGAGGGAGCTGGTCCAAGACAAATTAATCTGTGTGGACAGCATTGGGAGTGTAGAGAAAAGATGGGGGCAGTCAGTGGGACCATTGTCAAGGCAACAAAGCCTTGCACAAGAATTGGTACAAAATTAAACAGGTACAAGAGACCAATATGGTTCTCAGAAAGGGTCAGAGAAGCAGTGAGGGCCAAGGAAAAAGGCTTTCACCAGGTACAAGGAAAAGCAGGGGGTGGAGGAATGGAGAGAATACCAAATAATAACTAGAAAAGCAAAGAGGACAGCTAGGGAGGCAAAGGCAGACGCTGAGCTGCATATTGTAGAGGGCATCCAAGCTGGGGAAAAACAATTCTTCAGATATATTAAGGAAAAAAAGGAAGCAAAGAAAGGTCTACATAGAAACAGAATTTGTCAGCAGAAAAGGGCCATTAGGCCCATCTAGTCTGTCCTATTTTTTCTTGACCATTAATACACCCTAGACCCTATTTGGTCAATGGTGTCTCTCCATCCTCCCTTTTCACTACTTACTATGGCCATGTGCCTATCCCAGGCATGTTTAAACCTACCCACTGCCTTGATCCCTACCATCTCTTCAGGCAGGCTGTTTCAGACATCCACCACCCTTTCTGTGAAGTATTTCCTCCCACCCCTTAACCCCCAATTCACTGCATGCCCTCAAATTCTGGTGTCCTTCCTCCTCTGAAAGAGACTCTCCACCTGCACCTTGTTCACTCCCATGAGGTACTTATTGGGCTCAGTCATGTCCCTCTCACTCTCCTCTCCTCCAGGGAGTACATTTTGAGCTCCTGTGGCATCTCCTCATATGGTTTCTCATGCAAACCCTGTACCATTTTAGTAACCCTTCTCTGGACCACATCAACACTGTCAATGTCCTTGCAGAGGTGTGGCCTCCAGAATTGGGCACAGTGCTCTAGGTGGGGTCTCACTAGTGAACAATACAGTGGTAACACTACCTCCCTTCTCCTGCTAGAAATCCCCCTTCCTATGCAATTCAGCATCCCACTAGGTAAACAATAATCCCAGACAGAGTGAGTGGTATTTGGCAATACCAGACCACCCAGGGGCACAAAGTGAGGAAGGTCTTATAGCGCCTGGAAGGTCTGGTATTGCCCAGTACCACCCATCCTGGAGGGTATTATTATGCTTAGAAAATGGGCATCAGCTTAAATTTTTTTCAGTAGTTAAACTATAGCTACAAAATAAAGAAAATTTTAAAAAAGCACAAACCCCCCCAAAAAAGTTTTATGTAAAGAAGTCCCTGTCTGTCACAGTTGCTTTGCCTTCTTGCCACAATTGTTAGTAGAGAGCTGTGTTACAGTTGTTACCACTTTGAGGAACTTTTGCAGAGATGTCTCTGTTGTTAACTGGACTTGGGAGCTACTTGTATCTTCTCGGGTAATCAGTTTAGTTTGAGTAGGGATGTTATGAGTTCAGAATGGTGGTGAACAGAGGGGGCATTATGTAAGGTAACTGATTTACTTTTAAAAAAATGACTGTCTTTGTGGTGCTTGTTTAATTCAAGCAGGAGTAGCAAAACAAAGACCCACATGTGTTGTGGGGAGGTCAGCACCAATTGCTAAACATTACGGACCAGGGGTCTCGTGTGCAAAAAAAACTATATTTAATGTGTACAATAGATACTTGAATATAAAAGCTGCTCACCCACATGGAGGCAGCCCTGTATAGGGTGTACGTGCTTGATAAATGCTTGTTGTTGACAACAGCTTCGTGCTCAATTATTTTGGCACTTCAATAGCCTAAAGTACATGTTAGCTTCTCTGAAGCCAGAAAGGCAAGGCTATACTGAAGCCAAAAAATAAGCATCACTCAAAATTGCAAAGAAAATCAAACCAAGCAGCCTGTACAGCTAAAACAACAAAGCATTGATCCACATCACCCAGTGGACATGCTGTCAGTACATCAGCTGGTGAAAAACGTGCTTATGTATTGACCTATTTGGTCATCATCAGATTCTACACGTTAAAGTTGTTTGTTGTAAGAGACCGCTGGTCTAAAGTGTTTAACAATTGGTGCTGACCTCCCCATCACGCATGTGGGTCTTTGTTTTGTTACCAGTGAATTGTGCTCTGAGGTATGTGTGCTCTTTTTAAGTGGGAGCCCTTTTTCCTTCTTACCTTGCAAGTAGGAGTAGCTCAGAGTAGCACTGAGAATGCAATGTGCAAGTACTACTGCTTTCATATTGTAACAGCATTTCTTTTTAAGCTGGTTGCCAAAAGATGAGTACAAATTAAACACAAAAATGCAGCTTTTCCACGTGGTCACAGAAAACAGGATTGGGACTTTTATGGAGTTGGTCCTGTACATGGAGTCGCTGTGCTGGCCAGTGGCACATGTGAATGTCAGCAGGGGATTGGATGTCTGGTGTGGGAGGTCAGGTCTGGCTTTGTAAACTGAAAACAAAGTTGTTTTTATGTTTTTTTGTCTGTATACTGCAGTTATTTTTGAAATTGCTGGTTGTAGTGTCTGATATAAGGACTGAGTGGGTGGGGGGCTGTTGCTCGCTCTCTCGCTAAGCGAGCGAAAACAAGGTGGCAATTCAGTTCTGAAGTTTGAACTGGCATAAGGATACAGTTTGGCCTTGGTGAATGACAGGCTGACACTTGTTATTTACTGGGCTCTACTGAAAAATAAATGCATGCCTTACCATGGCTTTCAGCCAATCAGCATGCTTTATTTTTCAAGCCCATTTTCTAACCTTGTCTACTGCCTTGTCACATTGCACTGCCAACTTGAGATCATCAGATATGATTACCCCAAGGTCCCTTTCTTGCTTGGTGACTGTCAGTACCTCCCCCCAACCTATGCACAGCTCCTTGGTTTCACCAACCCAGGTGCATGACTTTGCACTGTTTGGCAATGAAAACCAACTGCTACACCGTAGACCACTCCTCTGGTTTCCCAAGACCCCTTTGCATTCTCTTTGCCCCTTCCTGAGTGTCCACCCTGTTGCAGATTTTTGAGTCATCTGCAAAGAGACACATCTTCCCTTACAGTTACTCAGCAATGTCACTTATGAAAACATTGAAGATGACCAGTCCAAGTACTGATACCAGTAGCACCCCACTGGTCACTCTCCTGTTCCTTGAGTGTCTGCCATTTATGCTATCCTCTGCCTCCTATCCCTCAACCAGTTTGATACCCAGCTTACCACCTTCCCTCCAACCCCCAGCCTGCTAAGTTTCTTTATTAGCCTGCTTTGTGGCACAGTGTCAACAGCCTTACTGAAATCCAGGTAGGCCACATTCACTGCCCTCCCCAATCCACATCCCAAGCCACCCAATCAAAAACAAATCTAAGAAATTAATTTGACATAACCTCCCATCTGTGAAACCATTCTGTTGGTGGGCTGCCGGTGGTCCTGAAGCCCATTTGCCTCCAGGTACTCCATCAGCCTCTCCTTCAGCAGGGACTCCATTACTTTCCCCACCACTGATGTAAGACTGACTGATCTGTAATTGCTAGCCTCCTCCATGCTGCTGCTCCTGTACAGCAGGACCATTGAGCAGAGGACCACATCAACCCTCCTCCAGTCCTCTGGAACTACCCCTGTTTCCAATGAGGTGCTAAAGAGTGTTGCCAGAGGTGTGACTAGCACCATGCTCAGTTCATTTAGAACCCTTGGATGTATCCAGTCTGGTTCCATTGCCTTGTTTTCATTTAGGACTTCCAATTCCCTTTAGACTCTCTCCTCTGAAAATGGACTAGTTTCTACTCTGCTCCTCACCCTGGTGCCTGCTGATACATATTGGTCCCCCCTCTACTCTGAAGACCAAGCAGAAGCACTCATTTAAAATTTCATCTTTTTCTCGATCTTCTTTTGCATAGTTCCCTTGCCCTCCTGATTCTGACTATTCTACCCTTTGCTTTCCTCTTTTCACTCACATACCTGAAGAAAGATTTATCCTTTTTTTGGCTTCCTTGATAATCATCCCCTCTGTTTGAGCCTTAGCTGCCCTCACCCTTCTTCCTGCCTTTTTTTTATTTACCCAGATATACCTCACTGTCTGCATCTGTCTGGGTCTTCTTGTACCTCCTGAAAGTATTTTTGTTCTCCCTTACCTTAGCCACCTCCTTTGAGAACCATAGTAGCATCTTCCTCCTCCTACCCTTGCTTACTTCCTCAGAACTGCATGCTGTTGCCTTAGCTATTCCCCGTGACCTTTTTCCATTGGGTCTACTCCCTTCCCTTGGCTATCCCCCTTTCAAGGTATGTACTGAGGCAGTCTCTAATTTCTTAAATCTGCCCTCCTGAAGTTCAGGACCCTTATAGTAGTAGTAGTTTAATTTATTTATAGTGCCCTTCCCTAGTGACCCAGGGTGTCACTACAAAGAGGAAATAGCACAACAACATCCCAATACATGGTAGTTAGCAATAAAATCATATATACAGTTGGACCCCTCCATACCAATATAGCACTAAAAACATTTAACACAAACTAACAAATCATTAAAACAAAAAACCAAAATCAAACACCAAATGCCTGAGCAAATAAAAATGTTTTAAGTCCTTTTTTAAAGACTTCTCAGAATCTTTGGTAATGAATTGCACAATAACTGACCTGCCAGTTCAAAGGCTCCATCCCTTGACATTTTAAGTCTGGTCCTGGGAACACCCAGGAGGCCCTCCTAGACAGAACAGAGGGGATGAATGGGGAGATAAGGATGGGTACATGTCAACACGCTCCTGATATTTCACTCCGTGATGATACGCTTCTGACAGTATGCTCTGGCGGCTACTCCCCCCCACACCTACTCGCCCCCAAGTCAATTCACTCCAAGACTACAGTACAAGCAGAAACAAACAATCTCTGGTGCAGTGCTCTTTTTGATCACTGGACCTGCCCTACTGATAGGGAGGACATGGGCTGTAACCATTAACCCCAAATGGTGATAGAAGAAAAAAGATAAGTTTGAGAATGGCGGTAGAAGAAAACCAACACTGGAAGAGAAGATTACAGAGGCTACTAGAACAGGTCAGAATTTTATGTACCAATGGCTTCATGGAACTGGAAAAAAAAAACATTGCCTTCTGAACTGAATTGCAACAAGAGCAGCATCTGAGGGTTATATCAAAACAAGTAATCGAAAAGCTGGCTCATTTTTCACTTACACTTTGTTTCAGGCAAGTCAGGGATTGGTTGATTTTTTAAAATTTTTTTTATTTATTTATTGGTTTATTTATTGACACTTAGGGTTTAGTGTAATGTAGTGCACAACATTTATGCAAACAGTTACAACAGAATTTTTGGGACAAAAAAATACAATTTGCTGCTTACTGTTAATTCTTGCCACTTAACATCCCATGGTATTTAACGCAGTTTAATAGGTAACATGGATGAGATTTGATCACTGGCTAATTACTTGCTGTAAACTAGACTTTCTTAATTCAAATAAAAAACAAGAGATTTAACTCACTCAGTTCACAGAGGCCATTTTCAATTATAATAAGGATGGAATGAGTTTTTGAACTGCAGATACAAGTTGGCAGAGCACTGAATGCTGCTTACAGGGAGTGGGAGCGAATTGCCATGGGGGTGATTTATTGTAGGAGCGAATCGTCGCTAGAGCTAAATGACCGGAGCGTGTTGTTGGGGGTGAATCGTGGGGAGTGAATTGTCATGTTTCCAATAAGGATGCAGAAGTTCACACAGGTAGCCCAGACCCAGTCTGTGTAGGGCCTTATAGGTTAGCAGACCAACCTTATAGGAGATGCATCACTTCACTGGCAACCAGTGCAGTTCCCACAATGTAGGGGTGATATGATTCATCTTAGGATGGCCAGTCAATAAACTTGCAGTCATGTTCTGCCCTAGTTGCAGGCATTTCAGTGTACCACCACCAACTCCAAGGTAGTGAGCATTGCAGTAACCAAGACAAGATATCACAAAGGCATGTACTAGAGATGGCAAGTCTGCTGGGGGAATAAGGGAATGAGTCCGGCTGGTATTTCTAAGATGGTAGAAGCCATTCCGAATGACTGCCAACACCAGAGCCTCAAATGCCAGTCTTTCATTCATAATGACACCCAGATTCTTCACCTTATGGACAGCATGAAACCTGAGGGTATCAAGGCAAAGGCCAGATACCCTCTCAGAGACTGTCCATCTTTAGTATGTTTTTTCTCATGCCCAATCTGCATGGCAAACCACACAGTATGGTGATCACTTGTACCCAGAAAACTACCTACTGTGATGTCTGCAATGCTATCCCTGTTCCTAAGTACTAGACACAGCACTGCCCCATCTCTATTGGGTTCTGTAACCAACTGCCAAAGAAATTCACCCGTAAGGAGTCGAGGATCACCCTGCTTGTTATTGTAGCTGCAGCAAGAATGCTACAGTCTAGATCCAGCAGATTAAAGTGACCCAAAAGAAGGGGGGTACTAGAGGAACAAAAATCAGCCATAGCCCCACTACACAAGGCACAGGGGATAAGAAGCAGCTGGGGAAATTTCAGACCAGTCAGCCTTACCTCTGTAGTGGGCAAACTGATAAAGTCATTGATCAAAGTGGACTTTGTGGACTACCTAGAGAGCAATGGTCTACAGGATAGTAAACAGCATGGATTTGTGCATGGGAGGTCTTGTCAGACCAAACTAATAGTTTTCTTTGACTGAGTAGCAAAGGTAGTAAATTAGAGCCAGACTGTGCATTTACTCCACTTTGAATGCAGCAAGGCTTTCAACTCAGTGCCACACAGAAGATTGTTGAAGAAGCTGAAGGACCTGGGCATGGCTGGTGACATAGTTAGATGAGTAGAAAACTGCCTGAAAGACAGACAGAAGAGAGTGGTGGTAAATGGTGTCAAGCTCAGAAGAGAGGGATGTCATGAGTGGGGTGCCACAGGGATCTGTCCTGAGTCCTGTTCTCTTCAGTATTTTCATCAGCGACACTGGAGACAGCATCTGGGGCAAGTTGTGTCTCTTCACAGATGGCATGAAGCTCTGCTGTAAGGTAGGTAGCAAAGAAGGAATCAGTGAGATGCAGAGTGATCTATTAAGGATGAGAGGTGATCTATCATTTGGCATTTGACATTCAAAAATTGAAAAAATGCAAAGTTATGCACCTAGGGAAAAAAACATGACAAGAGTACTGGATGGGAGAGGTTACACTGAGCACTATGGCAGAGGAAAGGGACCTGGTAGTCATCATTAGTGACTTTCTCAAACAAACATGCCAGTGCAACAAGACCTATAGTAAGGCAAATAGTATATGTGTGTTTCGGAAAGGGTACTGAGATCAGAAAAAAGGAGGTACTTGTCCCTCTGTCTATGTCACTGGTGAGGCCACACCTGGAATACTGTGCTCAGTTCTGAAGTCCTCACCTAATGAAGGATAGGGATAGGCTAGAGACATTGCAACCCTGGGTGACCAAGATGATGCAGGACCAACAGGGCAGCACTTACAAATATAATCTCAAGGCAATGCTGAACATGTACTCACTGGAAACCAGGTAAGAGAGGGGATACAATAGAGATCTTCAAGTTCCTGAAGGGAATAAACAAGGTGAACTAAGGGGAGCTATTTAACAGGAGTGAAGATTCTAAAACCCGAGGTCATGAGTGTAAACTGGTGGGTAAAAGTTTAAGAGGGATGTGAGGAAGTTCTATTTTACAAAAAGGGTGGTGGAACTGTGGAATAGTCTGCCAGTTTAGGTGGGGAGTGTAAAGACCATAAATGGTTTCGAGCATGGCTGGGACAGAGTTAAGGGTTTGTTGGTTGCTCAAGTCAGTAACAATAGGGAGGGGAGCATGGGTTTGGACTGGGAGGGATAAAACCCCATGTGGACGATAGGCTCAAAGTACATAGAGCACTCAGGGCAGACTAGATGGAGCATTGCATATGTTTGTGCAGTAGGGTTACAAAGCCACAAATGTGCCTAAATGTGGCAACAGGATTATTTTAATCCTAACACCACCCTCCTGCTCTAGCCTCTACCCTTGTGACCCTAGGCCACTACAAATCCATGGCCATGTAGATCTGCTGCTTCAAGCTAGAGATCCAGAGCCATGTCCCACAAGTCTGCTCCATCATGTAGGGCCTGCAGGATCTCTCTCAAACTTCTTCATGCATGTCCTTGTGGGCCCTGCATGAAGCCTAGGATCAGTTCTGATTTGCTTCACACAGGGCCCTTCAGACTCTGAATGAAGCAGGAAATCAGTCATAAACTGTGCCCTTTGTAAAGTAGGAGTTGATTTCACTTTTTTCCTTGAAATTTCTTTGTGTCATAATACAAAGATACTATAAACAGGACATCTCAATTAATCCATTGACAAATGGTGAATCTGTTTTGATAAAAGCTATTGACTTGTACCTTGCCTATGATAACAAAACTAACATAGTAGAGTTTCCTCCCAACTATAAACAGATTACCACCAGGAGAGAGAGAGAGACAGAGACAAAGAGAGAGGTAGGGAGGGAGGGGGAGAGAGACAGAGAGAGAAGAGAGAGAGAGAGAGAGATGTTTCTCCAGAAATAGACCAACGCTAACTATGGAAAGCATTTGAGACCAGCTGCTAGTACTCCTGTCCTTCCCATCATCTCAGGACCCCTGTACTTACTGAGCCCTTGTCCTCTTTTTTCTTATGTCACGTTTCCTATAAGGTCCAGCAGATTCATCTCTTCCTTAATATCTAAATAAATTAAAAATGGGTGCAACTGAGCAGTGTGTTCATCTTTTCTAAATCTTAAAAGAGCAATAATGAAATTCAATCTACCTTCATTTTTACCTTAGGTTTCTCCACTCCAGCTGAGAGAAGTCCTGTTTGTAAGCCAATTTTCCATAACAACATTGCTGCTGCAACAAGTATCCAGGGTAAATATCTGCTTTCTTTACTGTGTACGTTTTCTAGACATGCTCATAATAACAAACGGTTGTGGGTTACTTGTGTGAAAGCCCCTAAGCTCACACAGACAGAAGGTTAAAAACAAGGTCCAGTGAGGCAGAAGAACTTCACAGTTTCATAAAATGTTTTTTAATTTTTATTTAAGAAATCAGAAAAACAACCTTTGAGCTATAAGCTCGTTTACAAAGGATCCTTGTCAAGCAAAACTGAACAGATAATTAAGGTGCAAAAAGAGCAACAATACAAGGTATGTGAGTTACAGGTAGCAGCTATAGAGCATTGTCAGTTTCCTACAAGGTACAGTGTAAATTTAAAGTGTAAAGAGAGCAGGAATAAACATGGTAGCCAAGATTCCACAGGTAGTGGCTATGTGAATAAGTAGCATTGTCAATTTTCTTAAGGGTGCAACATATAACTACATTCAGTTAAGCCAATACATTAATCAGATGTAGTGGGCTACTGTCAAGAGGGTGCAGAGGAAGGATCAGCAACAGATAGCGAAAGGAGGAAGAAGAGGAAGGAGAAGAAGCAGATGAAAAAGAAGAGGAGGATGAAAAAGAAGATGAGGATGAAGAAGAAGAAGGGTCATGAGCAGAGACAAGTAGAAGAAGAAGGGTCACAAGCAGAGACAAGTTGAGGGGGTAGGGGTTGAGGGACAGGGTTAGGGGTGGGGAGGGAGAGGGTGTAGCAGAGCATTAGGAGGACCATCTGGCAGGACCCAGGCAAATCAGTAGTTCAGAGCATGGCAAGCTAACTTCTGCTACAGTTCAGTGTGGCAGAAGCAGCTTTCAGGAGGGGGACTGGAATTCCGGAGTAAGGATTTGAAGTGGCCAAGGAGTGTGAGGCTAGTGGGGGTGTAGGGGAGTTCATTTAACCAAGTGAGGGGCCCTTACTGCGAAGGCTAGCCTCCTCAGGGCAGTTCTTCTGAATGGCACCACTGGGACTAGTTTAGTGACACTTCTTGTGGCATGTGCAGCTGGAGCAGGTTGGAATAATGCCTGTAGAGAAGTAGGCACAAGTCCTAGGAGGGCCTTTTTCCCTTAGCAGGCAGGTCTGGAGCTTGATTCAATCCATAAGTGGGAGTAATTTTGTCCTTATGTATTGTTCGCAAGTAAGCGTGAGGTGATCAGCATCCAGGACAAATCTAAAGGCTTCGTTGAGGGTCAAGTGGACTTTGTGAAGGTTGGTATCTGTGGCTGTACCATATACCACATTTCTAAAATCCAAAATCGATATGATTGTACCTCTCACCACCAGTAGCCTAGCCTTGGGAGTGAGGCAGAACTGTAGTCTATAGAGGGCCCTTAGCTTCCTATTGGCAGCAGCAGTAATATGACATATGTGTTCGTCAAAGGAAAGGGACTCGTTGACAGTAAACCCCAGGTGCCAGAACGAGCACACCTGCTCGAGGGTGGAATCCGAGTTGTAGCCAATGGAGAAGCGGGACAGTGGATCTTCTGTTTTGATGTCCAGCGAAGAGCATTGTCTTTGTTTTTTTAGCTGCTGAGCACAAGTAGGCTATCTTTGAACCAGTCCTATAGGAGGTCAAAGTTGTGCTGTAGATTCCTGGTGAGTGCTTCTTGGCAAGGGGCATGAGAGAATACTACCGTGTCTCCCGTGAAAAGCAGGACTTTGGAAGCGAGGCATGCATCTGGGAGGTTATTTACAATTAGGCTAAACAAGAGCAGGCCCAGTATGGATCCCCTAAGGGACTCCTACTGTGACTTCCATAGATTTGGAGATGGCTCCATTCATTTTTACTTGTTGAGAGCTCCCTGATAAGTAGCTAGAAAACCACCTAACTGTATCGAGGGATAGTCCAAGACAAGTTAACCTGTGGAGCAACAGCTGGTGATCCCACAAAGTTGAATGCCTTAGTTAGGTCAAAAAAGATTGCTCCGACCAGTTGGCCCTGGTTGAGTGCCTTGTGTACATAGCCTGTGAAAATGATTAGGGCAGAATTAGTACTATGCATCTTACAGAATCCATGCTGTTGGGAGCTGAGGAGGTTGTATTTATTTAGATGGTCTATGAGTTGGTCTACTATGATTCTTTCAAGTGCTTTGGAAAGTAGGGACAAGACAGAGACGGGCCTATAATTGGACACCAATGAGTGGTCCACACCTTTTAACACCGGGGTGACCAGTGCCATTTTCCAAGTAGAGGGAAATGAGGACAAGCATAGTGACATGTTAAAAAGCTTAGTAATGGGTACTACAACCTCAGGAAGAGTGATAGCAATCAGCTTCATGTCACTTCTGTCACCTCCTAGTTTTGTTTTGCCCAGTACTCTTGCAAGGTATTTTGTTGTTTCCTTGACAGTCACCTGTTGTAAGAAAAAGTTTGGTCTGGAACTGGAGCTGGGATAGGAGGGCGGCAGATCTATAGTCGGTATTCCATCAGAGTGAGTAGCTGACCTTGGGGGGAGGACTGTGCTATAAGTCTGTGAATGCCTTGTTAAAGATATTGGCCATAGTAACATTGTCAAGTATGACTTCATCATTGTGGTGGAGCACGGTAGGGGGGGTCCTGTTTCCAGTCCCGAGGAGGTTCTTGATAGAGGCCCAGAATTTCTTCCCATCACCCCAACACTGAGCCTGCCGATTCTTGTGGTATGAGGTCTTGGCTTGCTGGATTGCCCATGTGCACCTGTTTCGAGCCACTTTGTAGTTTTGGACATCCTCAATTGTCCCTGTTGCTCTGGCTCAGTGCCAGAGGAGATCCTGTTCACGCATCATAGTGAGGAGTTGGGGGGCGATCCAGTCAATGCACCTTCCTTTTATAATTTTCTTGCAGAACGGGGCTAACCTATCCACTGCAGCATTGAAGTGAATGAAGATGAGCTGGAGGGCCGAGTCAGCAGAGGGGCAGAAGTCAAGGAAGCTCCAATCTATGCCTGCAAGGTGGTTCTTAAAGTTGGCCATATAGCTGTTTTTGATAACTCTGTTCCCCACCAGTCTTGGAGGGTGCTTGGACTGCTTTGCTGACCACTCACATTGGATGGGTGAGTGGTCACTCAGGGTGTCTGGGAGTACCTTAACATCAATTAGCCTTTCAACGTGCGAGGTTAGCACCCAGTCAATCTGGGTGCTAGTTCCTGTTCGATAGTTTTTTTTAGTGCACCTCTTGACCATCTGTGTAAGATAGAGTCCCGTTACCAGGTCTCTGTGAGTTGTACTGCAGCTGGCTAGCCAGTTGGAGTTAAAGTCCCCAGTATGATAGTTTCCTTATTCTGGCTAGCCTGGGTGTAGCGGTTAGCCAAGGCATCTAGCCTGGCTTGCTGCTGCCCTGGTGGGATGTAGACAGCCATTACAATCGGTACTTTCTGCCCCTTGCCTAGACAGTGTTTTATTTCAAGGCATTTGCAGTCATTGTTGTCAGCAGTCAGTTGGACTCTGTGGCACTGGAGGTGGTTGCAAGTGTAGATTAGACATCCACCACCTCTTTTTCCAGAACAGTCCTGCCTGTACTGGTTGTAACCAGGGATGGAGACTATGGAGTCAGCTGTTCTGGGGGGTGAGCCAGGTCTCTGTCAACGCAACATCTGGCTGAGTATGTGCCACCCAATCCTCAAACTGTGTTAGCTTTGTTAGGAGGCTACCGATGTTCAAGGCCGCCATCTTTAAGCACCCCATAGGTGCAGGGGCCTGGGTGTGGTTAGGCAGAGGACCAGGGTTGGAGTGAATGTTTCCAGAGGTCAGTAGTAAGATTAAGATGAGTTTCCTCAATATGTTTGGGAAAAGGCATGTCGTTCTTGACCTCAGCAGAGTTTGGGAAGCGCATTTAGCTGGCGGTGTGCCAAGCACACTATAGAGGCCTGGAAATAAACATAAGGCTGGTGTAGGGTTCCATTTGAGGCTTGGGATCCAGAAGAGGTGTTGAGTGGGTCAAGCGTAAAGGGGGCTGTACTACTGGTCTCCCACTGAGCTGGTTTGCCACCTCATACAGTTGTATAGTCTTGGGGGCTGGTGGTGGTAGTTGGGGTTGGGTGCCTCTGTGTCAAACCTATTGTCAATAGTAGAAGCATTTAGCTAATAACAACTCCTGGAATACAGCACAATGCCATTTTGGTGAAATTTCTGCGACAAGCTCTGATGCCTCTCTTGAGCAATCCTTAAACCTTCAATTCCCAGTGCCCCTTATCCAATATGCACTAAGATACAGTGGTGAGCGTGACTTCTATGTCTCCTCTCCCTGCACCCCCCTCAACAGTGATTGTATAAAAATTGTGAGTGCAGGAGGGTGTACAGAAATAGTTACTAACAATTTTCCATCTATATTCTCTCCACTCCTTCAAAGTGGTTGCTTTATGTATTTCTCCCCAAATCCTCACCCATTCTTCTGGTGTAAGTGACAGGTTTCTCTGTGCTCATTTCCACTAGCATATACAGTATTTCTAACTGCTGCTTGGCAATGGGAATAGTTGTGAAGGACTGAAGGTAGTTGCATTTGATTTCATTGCACAACAGATGGGATAAAGGGGATCCAGGTAACTACAGGCCCATCTATCTGAACTCTGTAGTGGGTAAACTGCTCAAGCTGCCCATAAAAGAAGAGTGTGGTGGAATTCTTTGAGAGAAAGGGCATGCAGGACTGAAGACAGCATGGCTTTATAAGGGGCAGGTCCTGCCAAACAAACCTCATCAATTTTTTCAAACCGGTAACCTAAGCAGTGGATAGGTGTCAGGGTGTGGGTGTACTGTACTTGGACATCAGCAAGCCCTTTGACTCTGTGTTGCATGGGAGGTTGGTGTAAAGCTGAAAAACCTAGAAGCGGAGAATAGCTTAACCAAAAGGATTGGGAATTGGCAGGTGATAGGACACAGAAGGTTGTGGTGAATGGAAGACAACCTAAATTCATATTTCTTTGAACAGAGTGACTCACTCACCAAATGTATATTTATATATATAAGTATCAATATTTATTCTTCCTTTTTCTTTCTTTTTTCAGATTGATCAGCTTTATCAGAGAATACAATGTGTCAATGTTTTGCTTATAACTTCTTCAGAACATGTATGATCTTTTTATTTATTTATTTCAATCTAGGATTACAATACCTTTGAGCCAAGGATCTTTTACAAAGGTTCCATGTCAGTGTGTGCAACAGTCATCATTTTTAGTTACAAACATATAGTCATTGACTTACAGACATGTACTAACCAGTACAAAGACCTGAGCTATGAGCAAGACAAGGGAAGGGGTTGGGTGGGGAAATGAGGTAAGAGATCGAGGGAGGAGGTGCAGGGGTAAGGGGTAGTACAGGAGGTGGTTGGGGTGGGGGCAGGAGTGGAGATACATGGGGGGAGGTGGGGGAGGGCGGAAGACAGTGCAGCCAGGGGGCCTTGTTGAGGGAATATGACAGGTAAGGTGCTAGGGATGCAAAGACTGATTCTAAGTGTTGGGTGCTGGGGCATTTGCAGCTGGAACGGTGGAAATGTTAAAATGGCCAATTGCAGGAAACAAGTAGTGAGAGGCGCAGCTTGGACTTGAAGAGGCCGAGTGTTGGAGCTGCCAAGAGAGCTGAGCCAGTTGGATGCCCAATAGGCGAATGATCTTTGTCCTTGGGTCATGTGACATTGTGGGATATGTAGTAGATGGGAGTTGGATTTCCTTGTAGTGATGTTCTTATGTCTAGGCTTATGAGGGGCACAGATACCAGGTGGGGCCAGACCCATTAGAATTTTCTTGGTCGTGATGCAGGTTTTGTATTTTATGCATTTGTCCAGTTGAAGTCATCCAGATTGGGAATAAAGGTCACATGTGTGGGTACAGCGATGTGAGTCAGTGATGAGATGACAGGCCTTATTCAGGGAAGTTGCGATACGTTTGAGAGCAGAGGTAGCTGCAGACCCATATATGATAAGACCATTGTCTATGATGCTGTCAATGGAGCTTTAGACGGCCACTGCCAGTGCTTTTGGGGTTAGATGTTTCCTGTGCCAGAATAATATTCCTAACCTCGCATTGGCAGACTTTGCAACATTGCTGATATGGACAGCGTATGAGAGGTGGCGATCAAGTGTGATGCCGAGGTACTTGAACAATTGTGTCTGCTCTAGGATGGCTCTTTGTTTGGTTGCAATGGAGAGGTGGAGTTGTTTGTTTTTGTTGTGGGGGCTGCAGAAGAGCATAGACTTGTTTTTTTTCTGATTGAGAAGCAGTTTATGATTTATAAAGCAGGATTCGATGGAGGAGAAGGTGTGCTGAAGTTTATTCTGTAATTGGATTGGATCAGGGTCTGAGGTAAGGATCACAGCATCGTCGGTGTAGAGAATTATTTGTTCTGGGCAGCTGTCTGGTAGAGAGTTTAAGAATAGGCTGAAGAGGAGGGGTCCCAGAATGGAGCCCTGGGGGACTCCCAAGCAGACCGGTCTAGGGTCCGAGAGTGTGCCAGCGATTCTTACTATTTGGGACCGTTCTTCAAGGTAGCTCTTAAACCAGCCAATAGAGTTGGTTGACAGCCCAGTGTTCTGAAGCTGGACAAGCAGGAGGCGGTGATTGACGGTGTCGAAGGCTTTAGTTAAGTCAATATAGATTGAGCCTAGTAGTTCACCAGAGTCAAGTGCATTGTGGATTGTGCCGGTGAATTCAAGTAGGGCTGTGGAGGTGCTGTGACCTTTGTGGAACCTGTGCTGTTGCTTGCACAGGATGTTGTATGTATCCAGGTATTCTGTGAGCTGGTCTGAGATGATGAGTTCTAGTGCCTTGGAGAGTGGGGGTAGTAGGGAGATAGGTCTGTAGTTATCGTGGGCAGTTTTGTCACCACTTTTATGAATTGGAGTGACAGCGGCAGATTTCCATCTGTCCAGGAACTGGCTAAGGCTGAGGGAGAGGTTGAAAATTCTTGTCAGAGGACTAAGCACTTCATCAAGTGTGAGAGACAGGATTTTGAGATCTAGGGAGTCATTTTCTGAATCTTGATTTACCAAGGGCTTTGGTTACATATTTGCGTACTTGGTGAGCCTTAGCTGCTTTGAAGTAGAAGCAGGGGGAGCTGGTGGGAGTAGTGTTCATTGTGGACAGAGTGGATCCACCATCTTTGAAGTAGTCCTGGGGTAGGACAGCGCTGAGGTCGGTAAAGGCTTTGTTAAATGTATCCGCAATGGTTTTTGGGTTGAGGGTTGTGGTTCCGTTGATGTTGAGTATTGATGGGGGAGAGGGTGGGTGGATTCCTGGTGAGTTCCTTTATGTTCTTCCAGAATTCCCGACCATTGCCCCAGGAGTTTGTGAGGGCATGCTTATAGTAGGTGGACTTCATTTGCCGGATGGTTTTGGTGCAGTCATTGTGGGCACATTTGTAGCTTTGGTTGTTGTTTTGCCTTCCAGAGTTTCTGGCCCGCTCCCATAGGTGGTCTCTTGTTTTTAGCATCCTGAGGAGGTCACCTGTGAGCCAAGGGTTACTGAGTGATTTGACTTTGTGTTTCTTAATAAGAGCATATGTGTCACAGGCCACAGTGAAGATGTTTATGAAGTGGTTATGGGCAGTGTTTACATTGGTTGCATTGAAGATAGAGGACCAGTCTTGATGGAGGAGGTGGGATTTGAGTCGAGGAAGATGACCACTGGGTAGAACCCTACTGGTGATAGTTTTTGGTGGTTGTTTGATGAATTTATTTGACCAGGTGCAGCTAACAGGGGAGTGGTCACTGAGAGAGCCAGGGAGGGCATTAGTGTTAGATATCTGTGATGGGTGACTGGTAAGGATCCAGTCCAAGACTGTGTTGATGCTGGTCCTGTAATTTTTCCTGGTTGGTGAGTCAACCATTTGTGTGACGTTCACCGCAGCAACGGTATCCCTGTGTGCACCGGCATCGGCCACAAGCCAATTGATGTTGAAGTCGCCTAGGAGGATGGATTCGGTGTCTGGTGGGAGTGACTTTACAAAGTCAAGAACAGCTTTTAGACCAGTTCCCTGTTCTTTGGGAAGGATGTAGATGGTGGCAACAGTGAGGGTTTTGTTTTGGGCTCCGAGAAGGATTCTCACTGGCAGTATCTGAGCAGTTGTGGGTTGGAGTGAGGTAATGATGAGGTGTCCCTGTATGGAGTCTTTAGGTAGAGAGCACAGCCCCCATCTCTTTTGGAGAGGCGATCCAGCCTAAAGACGTTGTAGCCAGGAAGGCTGATTGCATGCTGTACTGATGGCGTGAGCCAAATTTCGACAACTGCTAGGATGTCAGGACTGTGTTGGCTGGTGAAGGCCCGTAGGGCATCCATTTTAGGAAGGAGGCTACAGATGTTGATTGATATGAATGAGAGAGCACCTGAAAGCTTGCTCAGATTAATGGCTTTAGAGCAGAATGGGCCAGGGTTTGGGTGTACGTTGCCTGACAGCATTAGGAGCAGGAGGACTAGCCTCAAGGAGCTGTGGCATATTTCTTTAAGGGAATGCTTTCATCTGCTAGCATCTTGGGAAATTGCCAAGCATCAATGATAGTGGGTTAGGGTAAGCATAGACAGGGGGGACCAGAGTGGAGGGCTAGCACCAGTGTGGGTGTAGGACAGTTTTGTGGCAGTAGGATGGACCCTGGGTGAGGGGCAGTGACCAGTGTGCAATGTGCCTAAGTGGAGGAAGGATGTAGGAATGTGGAAGCTGTGGGGGAGGGAAAGCAGGCTTTTGGGGCGTGCAGTAGGGGAGGAAGACAGGCAAGAAGAAATAGAATAGGAGTTAGAGAACGGTGGAGGTGCATGATTAAGGTAGGATTCGAGGTAGGCGGAGGGAGGGGGTTAAGACAGGCTGGCGGGGTTAGGAGAAGGGGGCCGAAGAGCAGTAGCTGGATCAGTGGGAAGTGAGGATACAGCCAGGAAGGCCAGACAGCCAGGGACTGTGTCTTTCAGAGGGTAGACTTTTTTTTTTAATGAAAGACCAAGAATCCCTCTAGTGGCAGGTCTGTATAACCTGCTAATGGAAAACTAGAGCAGGCAGCTGGACAGAAGAAAAAAGAGAAGGGCTTAAATAGCATAGAGGTAGGATGGGTTTACATTGAGCAGTTTAGCAAGACAAAGGAGAGTTAGACTTTCCGGTGCCAAGGCAGAGTGCTTGGATGGGGAGGGTGCAGGAGGAGCATTGAAACAGAAGAGGTGTAAGCACTTTAAAACACTAGTAGAAATTACAATCCAGCTAATACAGTTGAAAAACTACTATTAGACACTTGAAATGTGCTTAGTTCTATCTAAAATCTATTTGTAAAAAGTGCCAGGTGGCAGAAGCATGGAAAAGGTCCTGGCCAATCAGAGCGGGTTTGCTGGAAGCGCCCGTGTTCCGATTGGCTGCGCTGTCCCGTACCTTCCAAGGAGCTGCAGGCAGACGTCCTGGTCTCGGTCGGTGGCTGGCTGGGTGCCGGCCGACCGTGGGGGAGCTGAAGCAGCCCCGTTCAAGGGTGGACAGCTGGAGAGAAGAAAAAAGAGAAGGGTTTAAATAGCATAGAGGTAGGATGGGTTTACATTAAGCAGTTTAGCAAGACAAAGGAGAGTTAGACTTTTTGGTGCCAAGGCAGAGTGCTTGGATGGGGGGGTGCAGGAGGAGCAATGAAACAGAAGTGTAAACACTTTAAAACACTAGTAGAAATTACAATCCAGCTAATACAGTTGAAAAACTTTTATTAGACACTTGAAATGTGCTTAGTTCTATCTAAAATTTATTTGTAAAAAGTGCCAGGTGGCAGAAGCATAGGAAAAGTCCGGGCCAATCAGAGCAGGTTTGCTGGAAGCACCTGTGTTCTGATTGGCTGTGCTGTCTCATACCTTCCAAGGAGTTGCAGGCGGGCGTCCTGGTCTCGGTCGGTGGCTGGCTGGGTGCCAACCGACTGTGGGGTAGCTGAAGCAGCCCCGTTCAAGGGCAGGCAACTTCCAAGGAGCTGCAGGTAGGCAATGAAAATATATACAGTTCCATAATATCAGAAATACAAAAAGATGGGAACAGAACCCATTACAGTAAATAAGGCTGACATTAAATTCACTTGACTTGCATGATTTGTTTCTTTAAAGTTTGAAAAATAACTATTTTAATAAAAATAAAATTTAGTTATTAGTACCTATAACCTAAGTTGGTCTATATATACATCATAAGAAAGATCTCCAAAATTCTCATTGGTGTTTCATTCACAGCTAATAAGAATATCGTGCAAATTACTGTGCCATAATATCCAATAATCTAGGCACACTTATGACTAATAAACAATCATGATATACATACATATGTATACATATATATATATATATATATATATTTTTTGCCAAAAAACTTACTTAATGCATCAGTTAGGGTTCTTATTACAGTGACAAAAACAGGGAAATGTGGTGCTAGGGTTTCCAACCCTAACACCCCACCTTCACCCTGCAGAGACTGATAGGTGTCAGGGTGTGCCTTTGAATCACCAGCCCTGACGTTCACTCCATTCCATAAGTAAATAAGCTGAGATGAGTACAGTATAGGAGAATGGGGAGAGCATTAGGGATGTCGACTCTGAAGCACACCCCTGTCATAACATAAGTTCAAAAAACACCACTGAAATACATTATACAGCACTTACCTTGATTCCAGAGTTTGTGGCTTGGCTTTGAAGAGTGCAGACATGTCCTGGTCTACAAAAGATGACAGCAGACGACCTCTGAAGATAAGTATAGGGTAAGGAGGGGTGTGGGGAGGTGGGTGCTCAGTGGGAGGGTTGGGATGGTGGGATGGGGTCTGCGGTGACAAAGAGGGACCATTCTCTTTGTTTCAGGGGGTAAAGAAGGACATCAAAGGACAGTTTTTCTATTACTGTACTTTTTTTATTTAATTAATTATTATTAATTTTTTTATTTATTCTATCTTGGATTACAATACCTTTGAATGCAAGGCACTCATTTACAAAGGTTCCATGTCAGTGGGGAGGGGTGAACAAACATACAGAGGTGGTAATACAAAGACTAGGTTTAAAAAACAGTAAAGTACATATTTTAATTATCTAGCATTAATAACTTTAGTAGTGGAGAAGAAAGGAGTGGAGGGGGTAATAAGAGAGAAGAAGAAGAAGAGTAGGAAGCAGCCAGAAGGTCTTGTCAGTAGAAGTAGAAAGAGTGGCAGATGCAGTAGTTGGTAGGTTGGAGGAGGTGGGGTGGGATAGTGGGGGGCAGGGTAAGAGGATATAGCAAGGGTTGGAAAGGGAAAGCTTTGGGGTGGAAAAGAAGGAACTGCAGTGTGCACAGGTGGTAGAATCATTAGGTGAAACAGTCAAAGGAACTATTTGTCATAAGATGCTGACGGGCCTATGCTTGAAAGGAGCTAATCTTGGTATGGTTAGGACTTCATTGGGAAGTGCATTGAATCTGAGTGAGGCTCTGTAAGTGAATGACCGCTGCCCTTGAGATGTCCTGCACCTAGGAATCTTCAGAGATTGATGGGCTGAGCTTCGAGTGTGCTGGAAGCTGGAGTGAGGGCTAAGGAGGTTTGCAGTTCCAGGGGACAAAAGGCTAAGAAGTGCTTTTTTAGCGAACAGGTATGTTTAGTACTGTATCCTTCCGCTTAGTTGAAGCCACCCAGATTGGGCGTATAGGTCGCATGTATGGGTGAGGCATGCAGCACCATTGAGGAGTCTGCACACCTTATTTAGTGCAATGGATATTCTACGACATGAAGAAGTAGTAGCAGCACCATAGATAACCAAGCCATAGTCCACAGTAGGTAAGACATAGCTGATAACTGCAGTTTTCAGGGCTTCGGGTGTCAAGCAGTGTTTATGTCTGTAGAGCAGACCAATCTTGATGTTGACAGCCCGTGCAACGCTTGTCGATGTGCTGAGCATAAGAAAGTGAGCTGTCCAGGGTTACTTCCAGATACTTAAAGTGCAGGATTTGTTCCAGAGGTACTCCTATGCAGTTTCAGATTGTAAGTGGCTGAGATTGTGTTTGCTACGGGTGCCACTGAACAGCATAACTTTAATTGTTTTGTAGTTCAGGATCAATTTGTGAGCATTGAACCAGTCCTCAGCTTCTACAAAACTGTGCAGTAGTTGATGTTCTAGTTGCTGTGGGTCAGGGTTACTAGTAAAGATGACAGAATCATCCGCATACAATAGCATCTGTTGGTGGCAGGCCTGTGGTATGTTGTTCAGGAAATGCTGAAAAGTAAAGGCCCTAAAATAGAGCCCTGCAGTACACCTGAGCAGATGGGTAGTTTGACCGAGGTAACATCTGCAATTTTCACCTGTTGTGATCGACCATCCAGGTAACTCTTAAACCAATC
The DNA here is from genome assembly GCA_016271365.2 of Neoceratodus forsteri. Lineage (NCBI taxonomy): Eukaryota > Metazoa > Chordata > Ceratodontiformes > Ceratodontidae > Neoceratodus > Neoceratodus forsteri. The sequence continues at coordinate 915,708,057 of CM028132.1, read as the reverse complement.
AATTGTGTCAGAGGTGAGACCTATGGAGGCTAGTTGCTGAAGAAGAAGAGTGTGGTGAACAGTGTCAAAGGCCTTTGTAAAGTCTATGAAGGCTGCTCCCACTAAATTGCCTTTGTCGAGAGATTGAAGGATGTAGCCAGTGAATTCCAATAGTGCTGTTGTGGTGCTATGACCTTTTTAAAATCCATGTTGCTACGGGCATTGGATTGAGTATTTTCCAAGGTAATCCATTAATTGGTCTGCATATATGCGCTCGAGCACCTTGGGTAATGGCGGGAGTATAGATATGGGTCTATAATTTGCATGTAGGGCCTGGTCTCCACTCTTGTGTATGGGTGCCACTAGGGCAGACTTCCATATTTTGGGGAATTGGGTCAGCTTCAGTGAAAAGTTAAGAATCTTAGTTAAGAGATTCAGTAGCTCATCTAGTGTGAGGGCCACGATTTTAAGATCCAGCAAATCTCCACTGAATCTAGACTTCCCAAGCACTTTGCACAGGTATTTCTTGGCTGTTAACAAAGAAACCTTCCTAAAGTAAAAGGGGGGAGAAATTATTGTCCACTCCTTAGTACTGTATGTAGGGGGAAGGGTGGAATCTTCAAACAGATGTGGGGGGAGGACGCTGCTCAGGTCCATGAAAACATTGTTAAAAGTATTTGCTATGGTAAGTGGGTCCAATGTAGGGGTACCATCAATGTTTAGCATTGAGGATGAGATTTTTGATACTTTGCCAGTGACATCTTTAATATTGTTCCAGAAATTCTTACTCTCCCCCCAGGAATTTGTAAGTGCTTCCCGGTGGAATTTGGCTTTCATGTGGCAGATTGCCCTTGTGCATTCATTCCTGCATGTCTGCCTGTCTGCCCATTTCTCTTGCACAGTGCCAGAGGTGATCCCTGTGTTTCATCCTGAGCATAAGCTCTGGGGTTATTGGATATCCTAAACCAAACTCAGACCTGCTTCAATGCTGGATTGCCATCCTACTCTGATGCAGAATTCTACTCAGAATGGCAATCCTGCAGTCTAATGCAGAACTGCACTCTGAATGGCAATCCTGCATCGAAGTAGGTATAAGTTTGGTTTAGGATATTGGCAGAATTATAATAGAAGGTGGGTTAAAGATGTTGGCAGAGGTACTCCAGGTTTTTTTCCTCCACCATTTCCATCTTGCCACATTAGTTTTCATTGTTACAGTTACAACCAAGGTAGACTGTGATGCCCTGCTTTGGTTCTATGCCTGTTCCTACTTAGATGCAGGATTGTCATTCAGAGTACAATTCTGCATTGCAGCAGGAGGTGTGAGACATAGCCAGCAGTAGCCCCAGCCGGAACGGAAGGTTTTGCAGCAGTCAATTAATGGGACAGTACCATGTAATGTGCACAAAGCAATGTTCTTATCAGCTGACCCAGTGGTGTGGAGAGCTGAGGCATTATGTCTTACCTCCTGCCACACCGGCAACTCATGTTTGCAGTGCAAGCAGGTCATTGGGGGTTGGCCGGGGGGAGGATCAAGCATCCAGGGGACAGCTCTCCTCTCCCAGGGAGGATGGGGAATAGAGACCTGCATTTGCCTCACACCTAGTGAAGGCTGGGTGTTGGCATGCCGCATCCAGCAGAGTGGGCTCAGAGGCACAGCAGTCGACCAGCGTGCTGCATGCGTAAGCATGTGTAGCTCAGCCATTGTCAGCAGTGCACACTCCCCTCCATAGAAAATTAGAAAAATGGACCCAGGTCACGTGGCATGAATGGCAGTCCTCTGCAGGTGCTGCCCTTGAGAAGGCACCTCCCTGAACTGGATCCTGTAATGGCAGATTGAGTTGGGTGCTCCCCGCCACACTGCCATGCAGGGGACAACTATGGGGGATGAAAATAAGGTAGGCCTATTGTTGGGGGACAGGACTGGGAGGATTGCAAGGATAGATGGCCGACCGGGACCGAGGGGAGAAACAAAAATAAAGTAAAAAAAGCAATGTTCTTATCGTTGCACTGATGTCGATCCAGTGTCAATACAGTATTACTCATTTCACTGTTGATTACCCCTGCACCAGATCCATGGTGGACAACAGCTGCCAGATACATGACGACAGTGCCGTCTCCACGATTCCCCCTGTTAGCTCCACCCATGAATTCTTGGGCAGCAGCAGAGCGGCATTGTGAACGCCGCAACACAGCAGATCTCGGAGACCGCATGGACAATGGAGCCATAGCAGGCTGCCCCCCCACACAGCTGACCTTGGAGACTGCACAAATATTACACGTAGTGAACACCGAAAATAAAGTAGGGTGCTACATGAGCATGAGACCAGCATGGACATTCCTGTGAAGTCTGCCATCAAGAAAATGAAAGCCAGATGCAGGCTGCTACAGAGATGACTGCCACTATTAATTGTCCCGCACAGTAATCACAGCAGGCTGAAGTGGTAGTGGCCGCAATAGTGCCTAGTGACACACATAGGAACAGCAGATATCACAGTACAATCATAGTACAGGACAGCGTGGAGACATCCAAAAGAGCAGAAGTATGGGCACTGTGTCACAGGTGGCATTGAATGGTGCTGTTTAAGTGCAGTGCTGCAGTTGAGGGTCTGTCATTAATGGAGAGCACCACACATCATGGACAAGGGTGCTTATATGTCCTGCACTGGCGCCCTGACTCACCACTGCACCCAAAACTAACTAAAGCTCCACCCTGCAATGAGTGAAAAGGGTACGGGACTGGTGCACAAGTTCTCCATGGGGCAACTGTGGCATTAACTTGAGAGAGAGAGAGAAGCACACACACACAGGTGGAAGACTAGGTTTGCAGGCAAGGGCACCTAGCTTCACCTGAACTCTTTTCTTCTAGGTTTGCTTGTAAGGACAGAGCAAGGAACAACATTGTCATAGCAAGGAAAAAGATTAAGGCTTCTTTTGGCTATGCAGATTTGCTGTGTGCTACTATTTTCTTTTGTGCTCACAGGTTTTGTTACTGTTTTTTGCTTACATTTTACTACTTCATTCTTCTCTGATTCAGATTGCTGTTGCAGGGTATACTTTCTGCTGCATTATTACAGGGTGTGCTTACAGGTTTGTTGCTGATTTGTGCTTATAGATTACTGCTGTAATCCTCTCTGATTCAAATTATTTTTTGCAAGGTATATCTTGTGATACTGCTTTAGTTTTCTCTGTAGCAAAGTGTTTTTTGCAGGGTTTATCTTCTGTGAAATTGTTACAGGTGGTGCTTACAGGTTTTACAGTTTTATCTCTCATTAGGCTAAGCTTTCAGGGCTACTGTATTTGTTGTTGGTTGATTGTTTCTGCTCTTATCTCCTTGTTTCTTTTGTCCGTGGTTCTTCTTTTTAGGCAGGGGAAGGACCCAACCCCCCACCCAACCCCAACCATCCTATGTTACAATCCTTTTATAGAGTAACAGAGTCATGACATTTCCTGTTGCAAAGCAGGAGGGGGAGGATCAGAGGGGTATCCACACAGTGATCTCACTTACAGGGGCACAATTAATTTAACTTGTTATAAAAAGTTATACAAAAACAAGAAAAAAAATATATGAAATAAAACAAAACAAAAATCTTTTCCTTTCATTTTCCTTCTAATTACTCAGACCAGGTTATAAACTCAGCAACTCAACTGGAATGGATATTATTAACTGCAGGTACTGTGGGAAACTTTTTAAAAGGGCAGTTATACAGGATTTAGGATGCTGTCCAACATGCCGGACCATCGGAGATCTAAGGGCTCAGCTCCAGGCAGCATGGGCAGAGATTGCGCATCTCAAATTGCATATTCAGGAGGAAATATATTACAAGAACCGCCCACCATTTCCCCAACATCCAACTGAAGCACCTTGACCACAGAGCGTAGTTGGTCCAGGAGGTTGGCAGGTGGTTAGGATGGGTAAATCGGGATCACCATCACTCAGTGCTCACCAACATATCATCTTCACAAACCACATAAAAACTACTAGCAGATATCTGCCTCTATCTCCAAAATCAAACAATCAAACAAAGGGGCAGAGGACAATGCAGAGCAGGACACTGCAACACAGGAAATAGCACTACAAAACTCACCCAAAAAAGGGACCAAAACAAAAAAAGCAAAAAGGAAATCTAGAACACTTCTGACCATAAGAGACTCCATGATTCGGGGAGTTGATACCTACCTACAGCCAGGGGTAATAGTCAGATGTCTCCCAGGTACATCAGCATGGAGAGACACTGATCGCATTGCTAAAATCATGCAGGAAGCAGGAGATAAATCAACATCCTGGTACACATAGGGATTAACAATCTCACCAGCCGGTCAGTTGTGGAGACCAAGGAACAGCTGACCAGGCTGGGAGTCAAACTGTCATCCATTTTGTCCAGAACCTTATTCTCTGAGATCCTGCCAGTCTGGGAGAGGGGGGATGATGGACAGAAGGTCAGAAATGGGGAGATAGGGGAGCTAAACATGTGGCTCAATGGCTGGCACCAGGAAAAAAGACACAAATTTGTAGGTAACTGGCAACAGTTTGGGGAGCAAAAGTTCTTTAAATTCAATGGCCTGCATCTGACTAAGGAGGGAGTCAGTGCATTGTAGCAGAAGTTTGATGTCTTTGCAGAATATTTAAACTAGCAAATGGGGAGAGGGGTGCAGCACCAGATACATCGAACAGGAAGAACACACCTCCCCTCCTCAGCTAGTGGTCAAACAGGAGTTCAGCATGTTTGTAGTTCATTTGCATCTCCAGATAAGGAAAAAGATCTAGCTCCCCATACGATGTGCAGGGGAAATGCCAGACGTTGCCCAACAACTAACGCACCAAAATCTGGCCATGGAAAATCATGTACACAAATGCCCATGGTCTGGAAAACAAGATCCCAGACATAGAGGCAACAATGACAAAGGCTAAACTGGACATAGTAGCCATTAGCGAGACATGGTTCACCAGTAACAACACTTGGGAGACTGCAGTACCCGGCTATGTACTGTTCAGAAGAGACTGAGGTGCAAAAAGTGAGGGGGGGAGAGTGGCCCTTTATGTCAATGAAAATATCAAAGCTACAGAAATTCAGAATACACATAAGGAGCCAGAAGAACTGTGGGTCACTCTAGAAACAGGAAATGGGACAGCCATACAAACTGGAGTTGTCTACAGGCCTCGAGACCAGGGGGAGGACATAGATACATTACTGTAAGAAGATATAGAAAACATGACAACTAAAGGGGAGGTTCTGATAATGGGAGACTTCAACATGCCAAATACAAATTGGTCAATACCAGCAGGAACATCCGCCAGAACTAGACACATAATGGATTCCCTGCAGGAAGAGGGCCTCAAACAACTGGTACAACAAACCACAAGAAACAGGGCTATCCTGGATCTAGTACTGACTAACAGGGAAAGGATCACAGATCTCCAGGTAGAAGGTCACCTGGGGGCCAGTGACCATCACATGGTATAATTCAGTTTGGCCACTAGAACTAAATCATCCCATTGCAAGGCAAAAATGTGGGACTTCAGAGGAGCTGACTTTGATAAGATGTCCAACAGAGTTAAGCTAGCTCTGGCAAGAAGAAATACAAGTAAGTGGTACAGGCAAAGGGGGTAAGCATCAAGTATGCAATACTTGAAGCAACGTCCCATTGTGTTAGGGAGAAAAGCAAGAGCAAAAGAATGAGGATACCACTTTGGGTCTCAAAAATAGTAGCAGAAAAGATTAGAACCAAAAGCTTGGCCTTCAGGAAATAAAAGGGAATGCAGCAGGACAAAGATAGGGAGGCATACCAAACTTCCCTAAGGGAAGCATGAAATGCAGTAAGGCAGGCAAAGGCCCTAACCGACAAAACACTAGCATGAACAGTAAAAGAGGGGGACACGACTTTTTATAGATACATTAGCGAAAGGAGAAAGTCCAGAGGGGGTATTGCTAAGATCAAAGGGGATAGGGCGGAGTATGTCGAGGAGGAACAAAGAAAAGCATTTATCCTAAATAGATACTTCTGCTCAGTATTTGCTGAGGAGAAGGTAGGGCAGGGCCCACAGCTCAGCACCATGGACACAGGGGAGAGAGGTGTACACAAATCCCTTCACAAAAGAAAGAGTCCTACAAGAGTTCGCTAAGCTCAGAGTGGACAAGGCAACTGGATCTGATGGCATACATCCCAGGGTACTAAAGGAGCCAAGGGTAGAACTATTAGAGCCATTAGCAGAACTGTTTAGTGAGTCTCTGAGCACAGGAGAGGTCCCAGAAGCTGCAGAAGGGCTCATGTGATCCTGCTCGACAAGAGTGGCAGTAGGGAGGAGGTAGGGAACTACAGATCAGTCAGTCTTACTTCAGTAGTGGGCAAGATTATGGAGGCACTCCTTAAAGAAAGGATAGTGCAACACCTGGAATCCATAGGAGCACAGGATCCAAGACAGCATGGGCTTACAACAGGAAGGTCCTGTCAAACTAATCTCATAGATTTCTTTGACTGGGTAACTAGAGTGGTGGACCAAGGAGGTACAGTTGATGTCACCTACCTTGACTTCAGCAAAGCTTTCGATACTGTTCCACGTAGAAGATTGATTAATAAGCTGGGTAGGCTCAGGTTGGATCAGAGGTTGGTCAACTGGGTGGAAAACTGGTTGGCGGGAGGAAAACAGAGAGTGGTAGTAAATGGTATTCAGTCAAAAGAGATGCAAGTCACAAGTGGAGTAACTCAAGGAACAGTCCTGGGGCCATTCCTCTTCAATATCTTCATCGGTGACACTGCAGATAGACTGGAGGGTAAGGTTTGTCTGTTTGCAGATGACACCAAGATATGCAACAGAGTAGATGATCCAGATGGGGTGAGCAGAGTGAGAAGAGATCTGGATAAACTGGCAAAATGATCCGAAGAGTGACAACTGGGATTTAATGCAAAGAAGTGCAAGATCATGCACTTAGGGAAGAGAAACCCTGATGTTACCTATAGGTTGGGAGGGGAGTTGCTGGCAATCACAGGGGAAGAAAGAGACTTGGGCATCATCATCACAGATGACCTGAAATCATCCAAGCAGATCAATAAAGCAGTAGGTAAGGCTAGAGGGATGTTGGGGTGTATTAGTAGGGGTATCACAAGTCATAAGAGGGAGGTAATAATCCCTCTTTACAAGACACTGGTTAGGTCCTATCTGGAGTACTGCATGCAGTACTGGAGGCCACACCTGCACAAGAACATTAACAAAATGGAGGCAGTCCAGAGAAGGGCAACCAAAATGGTGCAGGGACTGCATCAGAAAACATATGAGGACAGATTAACATAGTTCAATATGTTTACCCTAGAGCAAAGGTGGGAGAGAGGTAATATAATCAAAACATTCAAACATCTTAAGGGCATTAATAAGGTGAAAGAGTCTAACATGTTTCAATATAAGAAAAATAGCAGGACAAGAGGACACAGCATGATATTGGAGGGAGGTCAATTAAGGGTTAATGTGAGGAAGTTCTTTTTCACAGAAAGGGGTGGTAGATGCATGGAACAGCCTACCTCAATAAATGGTGGATATGAATACAGTGCAGGGCTTCAAACAGGCATGGTATAGGCATAAGGGAGCAATACAGATGAGTATGAATAGATAGGCCATTGACAGAGTAAAGGCCTATGGCACATTCATAAGGTAGACAAAATGGGCAGACTAGATGGGGCTTGTGGTCCTTATCTGCTGTCAACTTCTATGTACACTGACACAGTGTGCAAATTAAACTTTTCTGCAGTCTTCTCTATCTGTGCGTGATTTTCTCTTTCGCTGTAGTGGCTTCGTGGGGGGGGGGCTTCTTCATATGTGACCAAGTGACAGAGAGACAGGTTGCCAGAGAGCAGGTTGGTTGATTAACAAAGTGCACGCAGTACAGACAGTGGGAGAGGCAGGATCAGGTATGGGGCTCAGGTGTGGCAGTTGCTATTATAGTATGTGATTATATTATCTGAAAAAGTAAGGAAACTAACTGCAAAAAACTTTGCTAATGCACTCATTAGAGTTGATATCATGCCTTTCAAAGTATGGAAATGTGGTGTTAGGGTTCCCAACCCTACCACCCCACCCACCTCCCCCACCCTACCGTATCACTCCATCCCACCCTACACCCTCCACACACTAACAGATATCAGGGTGTGCCTTGGAGTCATCGGCCATAATGCACCCATTCCATGACTACATAACCTGAGATGGACCCTAACTCTCACCTCATTGTCATATAATGTGTCTATCTCAGCTTATTTACTTATGTAATGGAGTGGCGTTAGGGTCCATCTCAGGTATGTAATAATGGAATAGGTGGCGTTATGGCCAATGACTCAAAGGCACCCCGATGCCTACTGTTAGTGTGGAGGTGCAGAGGTGAGATGGAGTGGTATGGTTGGGTGGGGGACGGTGGGGTGGGGTGGTAGGGTTGGGAATCCTAACACCAAATTTCCATACTTTGAAAGGCATGATATCAACCCTAACTAGTAAGTAGTAGTAGTAGTAAAAAAATTTTATTCATACAAAAAATGAATAAGGATATCTCCACTGAGCCGAAGCTCCTTTACAGTGAGATCCAGGTGTCATTTCCAGTTACTCTTATAAGTTAACAATATAAAACGAAGGAAAACACATATACACTATAATTATACATCAATAAATATAACACAATTCCAAATCATAAAACAAACTAGGACAAGAAGAACATACAAAAAACAATAATTAATTCACAGTATACATTTAATATAACTTACAATCTACCATCCTAAGATTCAAACTATTTCTCATCATAACTAATATTTTCGATAAGCCATTGTTTAATTTAGTGCAACTGAAATTTCCTCAAGGGTCTAAGCTTCCCAGGCAATTTATTCCATATAGAAGGTCCGATATTAAAAATGCTTATCCCCACAGCGTTCTACGACTTGGGACTGCACAGTCCAAGTAATTAGCAGAGCGCAGACCCTCAGTAGGTCTTTTTATTTTAATGGACTCAGCCATATATTTAGGGACTTTTCCTGAGATACATTTTAACATTAACATAATTGTACTAAGAGCCCGCCTTTGAGACAAAGTATGCCAGTCTAATTCTTTATACATATCTACTCTATGTGCCCTCTTTGCAGCTCCCAGCATAAATCTAATTAATTTATTATACATAGTACATTAATTAAGTTTTTTGCAGATATATATAGACATTGTTCCCATGTAAATAGATATATTTAAGGAACAGTCCTCAATCAATATTATGTATGAAAAAAATCATGTTACTAAGCTTTGGTTGTTCTAAACTGGAGGGGAAGGGGAGGAAAATAAATTACAAACAGATCTCTATATTCCCTTTAAGTGGTGTGCAGTAGCCCAATGTATGATGCAGTGGTGGTTCAACTGAATAACCACATCTTTATGCAGAAAATAAGAACATACAATATACATAACTAATCTAGAAAGAAAAGTACTTTATAAGTTTTTCTTAAAGATGTGCCAGGACCAAACACATCCCGTTTTTTATTTGTGTATGACAGGCATATAAATGCAGAATTTGGTACTGTTCCTGTAAAATTTATGAAAGATATATTTTGTCTTGTGCTAGGATTTATAAGGCAAAAATAGTAGACAGGGACTGTGGCACAAGCTAAAGGAATTTCACTTGCCAGCATTTCTATTGAGCACCTTACTTACTGTGCTGTCAGAAAAATGTTCTGATGAAACTGGTCAATCTGAAAAGAGAAAGGAAAAAGAAGAATAACTGGCTATTTATATATAGAAAATATACATTTTGTGAGTGAGTCACTGTGTTCAAACTAATATGAAGCTAGGTTGTCTGTGGTTTGAACCCGTCTTCTGTCAGTATTTTTGTTTTCCCACAGGAGACATGGGGGCCCAGTTGGTCTTTCTGCTTTGTGAATGGAAGACATTCATGGGCAGAAAATGGCTACCAGGGTGTTTCAGGGGTTGGGCCTTGGATCAGAACTCTTCAACATATTCATCAGGGACATAGAAGTGGAAATTCAGAGAAATATTTAGCCTGTTTACAGGTTATTTGAAACTATTTGGCAGGGTAGACACAGAAGAGGGAATTGGGGTAACTGAAAAGTGGTCTGGCAAAATTGGAGAAATGGTCCAAGATCTGGACACTTAAATTTCAATGGGAAGAAATGAAAGGTTATTCATAATGGAAAGAAGAGTCTCAAAAAACAGTCTTGGGTAGGGGATGTCAATATTAAAGTGGAATTGAGGCCAAATGTTTTTGCATCAATAAATTCAGAATTTGGATCAGCATATGCTCAGTCAGCCTCATGCCAAAAATCAGATCTAGGACACATAATGTTGGAATGTGGTGGGGATGTGATGCACAATTTTGAAATATGGTGGGTGCGTACAATTCTGGAATGTGTCAGGGACAAGCAATTTCAGAATAAATGGTGTGTTCTGTCACATTCCAACAGCTTGCATTACCACTAGATTCCGAAATTGCCAGTCCCCACCAAATTCCTCGATGTGTGTCCCTGTTGCATTCCGAGACTGATTGTCCCACCACATTTTGAGATGGCACATTCTTGTCACATTCTGAGATTGTGTGTCCCCCCCCAACATTTTAAAATTGTGTCCCATCTTGATATTCTATGACTTGGTTCAGTGCTGCATTTCAAAACCACCATCTGACATGTTCGAAAGTACAGTGCCATGCATCTGAACATTCTGGAAACTCAAGCATTGCAGCCAACCCTATGTGATTTTTTTAAAAGTATTACTATAGCTACAGTTTCTTAAACTTTGGAGAAACAGGTCCTATAAGGTTATTGACAGGGAGGACTATAGTGTGAGTTCAGAAGATGACATCATCAGTGGCGCTTCACTGAAATGGGCTTTTTTGAATAGGTAGTGAAATCAGGGCTACAAAATAGCTCATAACTTTAAAATGAAATAATGCAGAAATTTAATTTTTGGTATGAAATTTATTGGAGGTATGCTTATTCTAATTCTGAAATGTAGCACTTTTGGCTGGAGTCCCTCTTTAAGCAAGCGGTGGAGGAGAAGGACCGGGGGGTCATCATTAGAGCAGTCTCAACTCATCAGCTCAGTGCAACAGTGTGGATGAAAAGGCCAACTGGATGCTGTGCTGTACTGGTAGAGGCATCACCAACAGAAGACAGAAGGTGATTCTGCCACTGTACAGGTTCCTGGTGAGACCATACCTGTAGTATTGTGCACAGTTATGGAACCCAAAGCTCAGTAAGGACCATGACTGCTTGGAAATGGTGCAGAGAAGGACCACTAAGATTGTGTGCGCAATGCAGGGAAAGTGATATAAGAAGAAGTTGGCTAGCTTGAACATGTACTTGCTTGCATCAAAATGGGAGAGGGGGATATGATAAAAACCTACAAATATATTCATCAGCAGAGTGATGGGTCAACACTGTTCAGGCATATGAAGGGGTCAGATGTCAGTGACCATGAGTACAAGCTGGTTGGGGGTAAATTCAGGAGGGATATAAGAAAGTACTTCTTGGAAAGGGTGGTGGATAATTAGAATAGACTGCCAAGTGCACAGGTAGGATCTAAGACTATTCAAGAGTATAAAGTGGGATGGGACAGGTATGAGGGTATGTTGACTGTGGAATTGGGGGATGGGGGTACAGCAATATAAATCAGACAGAACTCACATCTGAGGCCTAAAAGTCTAAGACACACAGTGATAAAAATGTAGTGGGTACAAGCAAAACAGGGATGACTCTATGGACTCCAAGTCTTTTCTGCTTGCATTATTTCCATGTTTCTACAGCAGACTTTGACAGTGTCACAGTGGTCCACTAACAAAGTAGCTATATGGTAACACAAAATGCACAAGACCTGTTATGGACTTTATGAGTGGCCATGTGAGGTCACTCATGAAGCAGCAAATAGCCATGTGGTCATGCAAACTACCAGAACTGTACCAGAACTGTAGCAGAATTTGGGGGAAGCCCACACCAGCAGCAAGTGCAATGTTCATCATGGAGTATGAGTTTACTCCTTGTACTATGTTATTTATTTGTAATATATGGATAAGTAGAAATAACAGAATGATAGTAGAAATAAAGCATTCAAAAAACCTCTTAATACCACACTCGGAAAAGTAATAATTTTATTGTTGCTGTCCCATAATATTGTTGTTCAGAGCTAGTAATACTATAGTTCAGAGCGCTGAATGATAGTATTGTCAGAAAAACACAAAAATGCAAGCGCAGGACAGTCTTGCACAGAGTGGGAGCTGACTTTCACTGTAACTGTTGTGTACAGTAAAAACCAACTTGCCATTCAGCAAAAAACAAGAAAATAAGGAAAGCCTCTAAATGCTCTCCCCAGTGTATCACCTGAAGCCACTAAGTGGTAACCGCTGTCCCCTCTTAAGTCCAGCTCCCTCCCTCCCGATGAACCATCTGACAGCTTGCAGACCACTTGCATAAGCATGCCACCATTTTCCCTTCATAATTGTGCAAAACCGCACAGTAACAACCAATCAGATCACACACTGTGCACTTCAGAGGCATGAGAATGTTGAGGTGTCCATAGCTACATGCTGAGAACCATGTTAAATAAAAAGCTCCAATAGCGGACACAGCTCCACTAGTAGACACATTTAAAAATAATTCCAAGTCCTCAGATCCATATATTACAAAAAAAAATAAAAAATGCAAGATAGGGGACCTGTGATTACTTGGCTATAAAACTATTTTGAAGTTCTGGGGACATGAGAACCTCTTGAGCTTCGCGCTCTTGAGGTTCTCACGTCCCTAGAACCTCTCAATAATATTATAGCCCTGTAATACAGTCCACTATCATTCATTCTATTTTTTATGTTAAAACATATGTTTGAAATCTGAATTGTGCTTTGGCTTTTACTTTGGTACAGGGTGGCGCATGGGGGGTGGGTGGAGGTTTGGTTAAAATACGACCATTGCATTTCCTGACTTTTGTTGCATTTAAAACCTAATTTCATAACTTTCTCTCACAAGGCAGCTACTCAATGATGCACATTAAGTTAGATCTGTAGCTTGCTTTGCATGTTTCCCTGTGGGCCACTCACAAAGTAGCTGCATAGTGATGTACAGTGCACCAGATGGCAAATGGCACATGTGTTTGGGTTTAGTTTTTTTTCTGTTTTTTTCTTTTATGCATAATATGGCCTTTTTACCTATTTTGGCCTCAGACTTTTAGGGCAGGCATGTTGCCACCCGTCAAGACTACATGTGTTAGATCTTGTAAGATGGACCCAAAATGTGTTCTGGGGATCAACTCAAAAACATATTTTGGGTTCGATTTACAACATGCCACTTATGTGGTTCACTAGCCCGGTGAACGACTGAGTGTGTAGGATGCTTATGGAACATGGTAGTGCTTGTGCTATGATGGGAGAAGTTACGGTTGGATGTTTTTGTCCTTTTATGTTTTCTGTTCCAGAGAAACTGCCACCCTTTTGGAGTTCAATGGCATGGAACTCTCTTGAGGAGGGTTCCACCACTAGAGATGCCACAGGAGTGAAGCCCCTTGGCTGAAGGTACATTGCAAAAGATGCCCAGATGGAGAGAGGTGAGCCACTGGAGGAGATGGGAGGATTGTGAGGGTAAAGAAACAAGTATCCAGAGGATGCTTGGACGTGTGCACTCTTATAGCACTTAGGGGGTATGGCGAGTTTGACTGCTGCCCCATCGAACCCCAGGTAAGCCTGCCAATTCACTAGTCTAGTAGATGACTAAGTGTGTAGGATGCTTGTGCAACATGGTGTAGCTTGTTCTTCAATGGAAGAGGTTATGGTTGGATATCTGTGGCCTTTCATCCTTTCTGTTCTGGAGGAACTACCACAATCTTGGGGTACAATGGCATAGAACCCTCTTGAGGAGAGTTCCTCCCCTAGCAGTACCACAGGGGTGAGGTCCCTTGGCTGAAGGTACCTTAGGGAAAGATGCCAAAAACTCAGAGTTGAAGGCATAGAAAACTGTCTGGATGTCATTCCATTAAGGAGTGAAGGAAGGCAACAGCCATAGTGAATGGTTCCACCTTCCAAATCCCATCTTGACTGGCAGAGTAAACTAAAAATGCAAACTACCTAGCTAATGGTTATGACATTCAACAGAGAGGAGAAGAAGACCCCCCCAACCCCCGTGGAGAAAACCTCTGGACAGCCAAGGCTTTAGGTCACTATCCCTCCAGGCTATGCAGTGGTTTTTAAGTGTAGATGTAATAGGAGCATTAAAAACTGACTGCAGAGAAGGGCAACTCAAATGCTTTAGCTTTTGTATAATCGAGGAAGGGACAGGAAACTGGCATACTTTGGAGGAAGAAGAAACTTGCTCCATCCATCTAACGGGATGATCATCTTTGAAAATATCACAGAGCTGATATTATATGACTAAAAGGACCAAGAAAGAAGGCTATACTCTTGGAGGAAGGAGGTTTACATAGAAACATAGACTTTGATGGCAGATAAGGACCGCTAGGCCCATCTAGTCTGCCCATTTCCCTACCTACAGGATAGGCCGCAGATCCTAGTTAACCAACAGCCTATTTCTTCCTACCCCCCACAAGAACTGCCTTACATAGAAACATAGATTTTTGACGGCAGATAAGGACCGTTTGGCCAACCCAATCTGCCCATTTCCCTGCCTAATGGATAAAGCTGCAGATCCTAGTTAACCAGCAGCCTACTTCTTCCTACCCCCACCCCCTAGAATTGACTTATGACTGTCCCATGCATACTTGAATTCCACCGCTGTTTTTGATTCCACAACCTCCTCCAGTAGGCAGTTCCATGCATCCACAACCCTCTCTGTAAAAAAATACTTCCTTAAATTACGTCTGAGCCGCCCCCCTCTATCTTCAAATTGTGCCCCCTTGTTCTTGCACACCTCTTTTTTTGAAAGATGCTACCCTCTTGGACTTAGTTGATTTCCTTGAAGAACAAGCACCACCATGTTGCAAAAGCATCCTACACAATTAGTCATCTACTAGACTCCGTTTCCTTATGTCTGTCCCATGCATTCTTGAATTCTCCCACAGTTTTAGACCCCACAACCTCCTCAGGAAGGCTTTTCCATGCATCCACTACCCTCTCTGTGAAATAATACTTCCTCACATTACCCCTGAACCGCCCTCCCTCTATCTTTAAATTGTGTCCCCTTGTTCTTGCACATCTCTTTTTCTGAAAGATGCTACCCTCTTGGACTTTGTTGATTCCACTGAGGTACTTAAAAGTTTCTATCATGTCCCCCCTCCTTCTTTCCTCAAGGTATACATATTAAGCACCTTTAGTCTCTCCTCATCACGGCTTCTCTTGCAGACCCTACACCGTTTTAGTTGCCCTCCTCTGGACTGCCTCTATCCTGTCTATGTCCTTGTGGAGATGGGGTCTCCAGAACTGGACACAGTACTCCAGATGGGGTCTCACCAACTGTCTGTACAGAGAGATAACAACTTCCTGTTTTCTGCTGTTGATGCCTCTCCCTGTGCATCTCAGTATACCCCCAGTCCTCCCTACTGCCTTCTCACTTTGCTTGCTAACCTTAAGGTCATCTGATATGATTACCCTCAGGTCCCTTTCCTTTTGTGTTGTTGTTACTACCTCCCCCACCCATTGTGTATTCTTCCCCTGGGTTCTTGTTTCCCAGGTACATTATTTTGCACTTCTTTGCTTTGAATTCTAGCTGCCATACTTCTGACCATTCCTCCAACCTTGCCAAGTCCCTTCTCATCCTTTCCACGTCTCTTTGTGTATCAACCCTGTTGCAGATCTTTGTGTCACCTGCAAAGAGGCATACTTTTCCTTCCAGTCCCTCTGCAATGTCACTTATGAAGACATTAAAAAGGACTAGACCCAATACTGAACCTTGCTGTACCCCACTAGTAACCCCTCTTTCTTCAGAGTGGACTCCATTTACAATTACCTTCTGTGTCCTGTTGTCCAGCCAATGTTTTACCCAGGCTACCACCCTGGGACCCACTCCCAGGCTGGTTAATTTGACTATTAATCTTTTGTGTGGGACTGTGTCAAATGCCTTGCTAAAGTCTAGGTAGGCCATGTCCACAGCCCCTCCCTGGTCTACTACTTTGGTCACCCAGTCAAAGAAATCTATTAGATTCGTCTGACATGACCTTCCTGCTGTGAACCCATGCTGCCTTGGGTCCTGTGCTCCACTGGCCTCTAGGTACTCAACTATTCTTTCCTTCAGAAGTGACTCCATCACTTTCCCTACCACAGAGGTCACACTGACAGGTCTGCAGTTTCCTGCCTCTGTCTTGGTCCCACTTTTGTGAAGGGGAAGCACATCCGCCTTCCTCCAGTCCTCGGGTAACACACCATTCTCCCATGATTTATTAAAAAGAGTAGCCAGTGGTTTCACTAGTTCTCCCCTTAATTCTTTTAGAATTCTGGGTTGAATTCCATCTGGCCCCATTGCTTTGTCCACCTTCAGTTTTAGGAGTTCTTGCAGAACCCTTTCTTCTGTGAAAGGACTGGGATCGAACCCCCTTATCAAGAGTGCTTCTGTTAATTGGATTAGGCACTTCTCCCTCCTCTTTTGTGAATACTGAGCAGAAATATTCGTTCAGTATCCCTGCTTTTTCACTGTCCCCCTCTGCCCACCCACCGTTCATTCTATTCAGCCTCACTATCCCTCCCTTTGTCTTTCTATGCTCGCTGATTTACCTTTAAAAGGTTTTATCCCCCTTCTTAACCAAGTTGGTTATCTTTTCCTCAGTTTGGGCCTTTGCTATTCTGACTTCCCTCCCTGCTTTCTTCTGCCTTAACTGGTACAGCTCTCTGTCCTGCTCCTTCTGTGTTTCCTTATACTTCCAGAATGCTATCTTTTTTTTTCCTGACTTTCACAGCCACCTCTTTTGAGAACCATAGTGGCTTTTTCTTTCATTTTGATTTGTTTATTTGCATCACACAAAGGCTTGTTGCCTCTGTGATGGCAGTTTGATGATTCCCCATTGTTGCTCCACACCTCCTTCTAGCCTGTTTGCTAGTGCTTTTCTGAGGCACTCTCCCATCTTGCCAAAGTCAGCCCTCCTGAAGTCCAGTACCTCACTTTTGTGTGGCTTGACTCTGTAGCTGAGTTTAACATGAACCACACTGTTTGATGGTCACTTGTTCCCAGATGGCAACCCACTTCTAGATCTGAGATCCTCTCACTGCCTCATTTGAGAGTATGAGGTCTAAGATTGCTCCCTCATAAGTGGGTTCCAAAACTAGCTGTCTGAGGCCTGCCACCTGTAGGGCATCAAGAATGGCCCTGCTCTTGGATGTGGCTGCAGCAAATGTGCTCCAGTTAACATCTGGCATATTCAGGTCTCCCATCAACAGTATCTCCCTTTCTCTGCCATTCTAAGAATGCCTTCTATCATTTCCTTGTCCATTCCCTCCCCCTGACATGGGGGTCTGTACACAACCCCTGTGCGGATTGTGGTACCCTTTCCAGCCTCCAAGGTGACCCACAGTGCCTCCTCTCCTCCCTGTTTACTCTTTTGTTCAGTTGCTTTTATCCCTTCCTTTACATAGAGAGCTACTCCTCCCTGTCTTCTCCCCTGCCTGTCTCTCCTGTAGGTTATGTACCCTGGTATGTTAACATCCCAGTCATGGTTCTCTGTGTACCATGTTTCTGTGACTGCTACAGTATCCATGCATCCCACTTCCATCAAGGCCACCAGCTCAGGGAGCTTGTTGCCCAGACTACAGGCATTGGTACTCATTACACTCCATTTCTTGATGGCCTTACTCCTTTTTGCCCCGTCCCTGTCCTTCTTGCCTTTGTCACTTTCTCCATTTACCTCTGCTCTTCTCCCTATTGACACCTCTATGTTGGTGTTTACCACACTTACTACAGTGATTTTTTTGGGGGGGCTAGGATTTCCATGATCCTTTCCAGTGCCTCCCCCCTTGGCTAGTTTAAATGCTTGCCAATGAAGCACTTAAACCTATCACCTAGGATCCTGGTTCCCCTCCTGGACAGATGCAGCCCATCATGCCGGTATAGGCTTGCATCACTCCAGGTGGACCCCCAGTCCCCAATGAAGCCAAATCCCTGAGCTCCACACCAGTTTTTCAACCACTGATTGAATCCCATGGTGTGGAACACCCTAGCCTCTCCTACGCCATAGATGGGCAGCACCTCTGAGAAGGTTACCGTGTGTGCTACTTGTCTAAGGCCCCTCCCCAATTCCACAAACTCTTCCTGCACTTCTCTAATCCCTTTCTTAGCCAGGTCATTTGTCCCTAAGTGGACAATGACATCCAGCTCTCTCCCCTGTGCAGCTGCTCCAGCAATCCTGAGGATTCGCTCCCTGTCCCTCCAAGCCATGGCACCAGGCAGGCACCTTACCTCCCTCTCCCCTTCCTCCCCCAGTTCTACCTTTCTAACAATGGAGTCCCACACCAGGAGTTGTTTCCTTCCTCTGCGGAGTCCCCTGCCACTCTTCTGTGGGTCTCCTTTGTGGAGGTTCACAGCATCCTCCTTGGTCTCCGCTGAGGGTGCCTCCATAGTGGAACCACACTTTGCCAGAATGGCATAGGAATTGTGGAGAGGTACAACTGGAGCGATACACCTCTGTTCCATCACCCTCACCCTCCCTGAGCCCACTGTGGTCCAACCGCTCCTCTTTCTTGGCAACCTCTGAGGCAACGGCAGTGGCACTGGTGGTCCCTGAATGGAAGAGGTGCTCCAGAGGTCCCACAAATCCTGGTCAACTCAGCCTGGAGATGAGCAACCTCCTGCCTCAGCCCAGAGAGGTGCCTGCAGATGGGACAACATTGCATCCTCCAGAACGTCTCCCAGAAGACTGCTGCTCCACAGCCACTGCACTGCACCACTCCCATCATGTCTTATTTCTGGCCCCTTAACTATTTGCAATCCTTACTCTTCCCTCTGTTTTTTTCTCTCTCTCCTTACTTTCTGCCTGTGTGCCCTTTAAGCTCCTGATTGTCCTGTTCTGAGACAAGAATATCCTATATTTCTCAGTAGACCCCTTACTTGCTCAGAGGCAGACCTCTAACAGCTAGAGGGGGCTGGAGAGCTACTCTTGCCCTTCTAGTATGGTGGGTCTTTGGTTGGCTTTGTGATCACTCACTTCCTGCTCCCAAACAGGAAGTTCCTGTTGTCAATCAAATTCTGTGCCTATAAAAGTAGAACTAGCTTTGGGTGGGAGGGTGGAGGGCAATATAGTCCCAGCAGAGAAGTCCAGTCACACAGCAATCCTTTCTCCTGGTGTCTTCTGCCAAGCTACTAGCAAAATCTTTCCAAGGCAGTCTTTAAATGTAGCTTCCTTCTAGCTAAGCCACTTCCCCTACTTACTAGATCTTTCTACAAGTAATTTAAACCTCACAGCTATCAAGTTCTTTCAATCACCTGAGATTTGCACCTAGATAACTGCTCAGATAACCATTCAGTTCAGTTAACTCAAACACACACTTTTTTTGTTTTGTTTGTTAATTTTTTTTTACCCTAAATTAAAGTTCCAAGTACAAGAGTTCTACTTCTTTAGTCCCAGCAGAGAAGTCCAGTCACACAGCAGTCCTTTCTCCTGGTGTCCTCTGCCAAGCTACTAGCAAAATCTTTCTAATGCAGTCTTTAAATGTAGCTTCCTTCTAGCTAAGCCACTTCTCCTACTTACTAGATCTTTCTACAAGTAATTTAAACCTCACAGCTATCAAGTTCTTTCAATCACCTGAGATTTGCACCTAGATAACTGCTCAGATAACCATTCAGTTCAGTTAACTCGGACAAACACACACTTTTTTGTTCTGTTTGTTAGTTTTTTTACCCTAAATTAAAGTTCCAAGTACAAGAGTTCTACTTCTTTAGTCCCAGCATACTTCACTCCTTAATGGAATGACGTCCAGGCAGTTTCCCATAATAAGGAAGATTAGCCTCCTGCAAGGAGCTGAACTCTGCTGTGGAGGAATGCCCAACCTGCACAACCATAGGAAGCCTAAACCAAGTGGGTGTCACTGAATTTCATTTGTATGACTAAATGAGCCCCAAATGCTGGGGCTTCATCTAGTTCTTATGAAGCAAGGTCCCACTGAAGGAAGGGGTACAGGTAGTAACCGGTCATGCATATAGTAAATGCAGTGGATGAATCAGTGCCAAGCAAACAAGTTGCCCAAACACCTCCTGGGTTCAATAAGTTGACAGCATCACAAAGTTGAAGTTATATAACCAAAAGAACCCTTGCAGAGGGTTTCACTCCTACACAATGCTCGGACTACAGGCAACTTAACTGCCCTCAAACTACAGAACAGCTCAGGCTAAACTTATGAACTACAGCATAGAAAACAAATCTGACTACCACTTGTTCCTATCAAACTAGACCCTCAATCTACCCTAACTAAAAACTAGGCCCTAACTGGGAAGGGTGCAGACAGAAACAATTCAGGAATTAGTCACTCTGTATGGAGTTGTATGGGCAAAGTAGTAAGCCCTGGAGGGGCTCGGTTAGTTGCAGTACAATTTCAGGAGGGGTGATGCATACTGACTCCTTAGGTTGTCATTGGGCAAAGCCCCAGAGTCATTGAAGCATGAGCATAGTAGTCATGGGTGCCAGTAATTATAGGGGTGTAAGCTCTCTGGTCATTGGGGTGTGAGCCCTGAAGTCAAAGGGTGTGAACCTGATGTTTGGCGGAGCGTGATGCCAGTTTTTGATAAGGCATAGGCCCAGTGGCCATTGGGGCATGAGCCCAGTGGAGAGAGCAGACAAGAACACAACAATAGAGAGGAAGGCCCAAAGAGACAGAGGAAGCAACAACCGCACAGGGCAGGGTCAGTGTGACCCAGGAAGAGACAGCAAAACAGGTCAGGCAGCAAGAACAACCAGCACCAGCAAGCACCTCCAAGCAGGCAATTGGGGACCAGCAGGAGGCACAGAGCAGCCACAACAGTGCAGCAGGCTGGCAGCAAGGAACAGTGATGGTGCTAAGGTGCAAGGCCGGGCCAAAAGAAGCAGAAGGCCCAAGCAACAGCAGAGGGACAGTAGGAGAGGAGTAGGGTCTAGCTAGGGTTGGTGGGGCAAATTAAAGCAAAAAGGTACTACCCCTAGCAGCACTTGACCTGCCAACAGCAACCTGAGAGGTTGTCAGCCACTAAAACAGTGCATCTGCAGCAGCCACAACATGGAAGATAGAAAGACCCAGAAGAGGTGGAGCTGGGAGAAGAAGCCACCGCAGAGGGTTGATATGCAGGCCACCTGGCAGCTGAAATAGAGCAAGCCACACACACCAGAGTGGATGGCAGGCAGGCAGAAGGATCAGGAAGCATCTGAACAGAGCAGAAATCACTGAGGTAGCAGCCATGTGGCAGAGTGAGCAAGAAAGGAAGGGCAGGTAAGAAGCCAGCAGCTGTGCAGCCACTGCACTGAAAGAAGCATCCAGAAGATGCTTGGATGTGTGTGCTTTTTATAGCGCTTGGCAGACTGTGTGGTGGGATCATTTCCAGCCCCACCGAACCCCAGGCAAGCCTGCCAATTGAGAGGTGGGTTGACAACTTGCCAACCCTGAAATTGTGAGGCCAAATAGACAAAAATGGCAAAGTTATGACCAAAAGAATAACACTGGAAAAACCTAGGTACCAAATGTTTCATACAGCCCATGTATATGGACTTATTTTTCCATTCTTTTGTAAGAACTCAGTCATTTTGACATAAGTGGCATCTTGCATATGTCACCCAAAATGTGTTTGTGGTTGTGATGTGGGGTGGTGATTTTCTCACACTGAAAACTTTGGGTCAAAATGGTAAAATTATGACTGAAAGAAAAATAAACTGTAGTATGTGCATTTCAGAACTCAGTGCTTTTGTTACCAGTTGTTTTGCTCTTACTTTGAGGTAGAGAAGCACATCAAGGGACACTGAGTATTTGCAATGGTGGACACTGAGGATTGCTATGAGGGACCAGTTGAAGGCACTGGTGTAGGGAGGATGGTGCGGGTGCTAGAGTGTAGGTAAGGGTAGGGGGGTTTAATACGTGCTGGGGGAAGGGGTACTGACAGCAGGATAGAGCATCTGCCACTGGTTTATCTTAAGACATCTGGCATGCTGGAACAAAGAGGGAACTGGCAGTGGGGTTGGGTACTGCTGCTGGTTTATTTTAACAGATCTGGTGGATGGGCAGGAGAAGGAGAGTACCAGTGGTTGCTTCTGGCCCCTGTCACTGAGATATTTACAAATCATTTGAGTTGTAGGAGGTTCTGGTGTAAATGTGAGCACCCACTGCTGCAAGCTATTGACAATAGGCATGGGGCCTTTTTCATAATAATAATAATAAATTTTATTTAATATAGTGCCTTTCACAAATCAAGGCGCTGCACAGCCACATAAAAACAAAATACAATAAATAAAGATAAATATACTGTATATAAATAATAACTAAGGGTAAAAAATAATGGTTAACATTAACAGATTTTGAGTCAGGAAACAGAAGCTGCTGTTGCTGTGAAAACACCTTATGACTAGAACATTAAAAACATCTGTGCACGTGTGAAAATGGGATTTTCTTTTCCTTATAATTTTAAAAACTACACATTTTTCAGTAAAAGCGTCCATCAAAGGCACCTCCTTAGGCCAAACTACTGTGAACCTGGATGCTTCAGATTTCAACTGGTAGCTGTGTTTGAGCTACGGGTGAGTAAATCAAGTCTTAATTTCCATATTTGAATGCAATTGTAACACTCTAGAACTTTTAGACCACTGAACCAATCATTATCAATTATTCAGGATCCAAAGAGCATGGACCCCAGAATATGCATGCTAAATTTTAGGATACTCCATTAAGACAGCTCCATTATTAAGGTGCACAAATAGGAGTTTAACATAGAAAATGATCTGTAACCCTAAATACAGGGGCACTACCACACTCCTATAATATTGGGAAATACCAGATGCCAAATCTCAATGGAGTCATATATTTGTGGATGCTAAGCAGGACTGCTTCCTCTGCCAATGGCTTAGGGAAGTAGGGGATAATATATTAGGTCTTATTATGTCTAACATGAGTAATTTTAGTGATATTAAGGTTGAGAATCCTATAAGACGAAGCAATTATAACTCAATGAGATTTAATACTCTTGGAAGTAAAACATATTAGCTCAAATACCAAGGTCCCTAGCTTTAATAAAACTGACTTTACTAAAATTGCAGCAGTATTAACTGATAAATTAGAAAACAGAGATGAAATAAAGGGGCTGTTAAAAAACAGGCAGCCATGAAATGGGCAACACAGAATGCTTCACAGAAGTGCATTAGGTAAGTCAAACAAGCAGTGACAGCCAGTTTGGTTTGATGGACAGGCAAAGGAAGCAATAAGGAAAAACATTATTTTATAACTTACAAGGGGAACAATCTGAGGCCAGCAGAATGCTGCATATGGTAAAACTCATGAACATGAAAAAAAAAATAAGATGGAAAGCTAATTCTAAATAAAATTAAGCAGGGGGGTAAAGAAAATGATGATTCCTTCTTTGGGTATATCAGCAAAATGAGACAGGTAATGGAGTGCAATGGAATATTAATAAGAATAGAGTAAGGGTGGAGGATAAAATACTTTAAGAAAGGCAACTGTATTAAATGAGTACTGTATTTGTTTACTGTTGAGGCTTTAGGTCCATTATTTATTTATTTATTTGTTTGCAGTTGTTTAACCAGGAGCGACACACTAAGCTGAAAGCTTGTTTACAGGTGCAACCTTGGAGCACAGGGAAGTTAAATGACTTGCTCAGAGTCACACAGTATGGAAGTGGGGGCTGTGGGATTCAGACCCAGGTCTCCAGATTTGCAGCTCAGAGCCTTAAACCACTGCGCTATACTGCCATCTAATCTGATAGTAAAATTAAATTTAAGGGACTGAAGGGACAAATGTTGGTGAAAGAATACATGTATATAGGATTCTCAAAGGATTGCAGAATCTTAAAAGTTAACAACTATCCAGGGTTAGACTGGATTCACCCTATGGTACTTAGTGTAATCCTTGGGAATCATTTAGGATCTTACAGTTGGTGAGGCTGCCTGCTTTCACAGGGTTAAGGTTTGAGAATTCTTTTGTTGCCGTATGCTCTGGTGCATGTCCAGAAAGAGAGGGTTGGTATGCTATATGTAAACAATAAGACATGTGTGCATAAGACATTTCTAACGCATGACCAGGGGTGTAGTAAGGCACAAGACTGCAGGCTGAGTGCCTTCAGCCCCTGGCCATGCATTAAATGTGTCTAGCACACAACCCAGAGTGTTTTATTGCACTTATGAAATGGGCCTCTTAATTGTACATGCATGTAAAAATTTAAATTCACAGGATTAAGTAATAAAAAATAAAATCTTTGTCTTAATTTTTTTTTTTTATACGTGTTTATCTCTCCCAGCAGGCTGGCGGCTTGTGTCAGTCATCCATACCAGGCTCCATGGTCTTTTGAGGCCGTCTCCACTTCCACCTCAGCAGAACCACCGAAGCCGGCCTAGGAGCATCATCCAGCCAACACCCTCGCTTTTTCACCTGTTCTCCCCTTTAGCCCCTGGAGCCCCAGATAAGGTTGGGCATGTGTGTGGAGGTGCACACAAATGCCTTTGGCAGGCTAGCTCTGCTCCCCCCACCCCTGACCTAGTGCCTGGCTCTCTCTCCTGCCTACACCACCATCACCATGGTGGTGGTCTGAGGTGGAGAGAGCCAACCTCCCTGATCTGGGAGAGGAGAGCTGCATGGGGGCCACTCTATCCTCTCCCAGCTCTCCCCTCCCAGCCAACCCCAACAACCCATGCTCATTCCTGAAAACAGATCGCTGGCATGGCAAGAGGTAAGGCTCCCAGTGCCTCAGTCCTCTATGCCACTGGCTGGTCCTCTTTGTCTTAATTTTAAATAAAATAGTTACTCTGCCTTTATCAGTTTACTGCATTTGTTTTTTACTTAAAGAGCCATATTTTCAAAGGGCAGTGCAGGGCTTGCACTTTGAAATCACCACTACACTAAGGCTGCTTGCTGCAACTATACCCAATTTTCTAAGGTCGGATGCAGTTGCGACAATTTTCCCAGTTTACGGCAGCTTCCAACAAATTTCTGGCAGAAGCACCATAAAAAAGGTCCCCAAGAGTGATACAAGACAGACCACAAAAAGATAGTCTAACCTGCATCAATTGCCACGTGGGATGGGTAGAAAATCCCATTAGATTGCCACAAGCCTTATGCATCATATCTGTGGCACACACAGGGCCTGAGCAATCTTGAGGATTTGAAAATCTGACCCAAGGACTTTTGTCCTACTGTGGCCTCCATAGCTGTAGTTTTTTTTTAATTCACATTGTTGTCATGGTATACTCCTATTTGGGTTAGATACTGAAAATCCAATATTTGGAGATGGAAGTAAGTTACATTTGTTTTTGCTTTTTTTTAATTATTTCTACAGTATGTAATACAGCAGCAGGCAGCATGAGGAAGAAGATGCTGCTAATGTCTGAATGATGTGAGGGAAGCAGATGTGCAACTAGAGCGTAGACAGGCATGGCAGTTATGAGAAAGGTGAGAATGTCAGCAGCAGCAGAAGCCCATCTTCTTCCAAGTTGTGTACAGGAGTGCTTGGAGACAACTGAGAAGCTGCGTGGGATTTACTAGTTTGGACAAATTATCTGTAACTAAACTCTCTCTCTCTCTCTTGCTTACATCTGAGAGAAGTTTTCCTCACTTATAAAGTAGCATTGCTTGGTATTTTAGTTTTTAATTCAGAAAGGGGTTTTTTAAAACTGCTTATCTTCTGCACATTTGATTTTCCTTTGTGGCTAACTGGACTGATTACTAGAATTCTGTGAGAATCTGCATCAATATATTTTGCAACTTTAGCTGGGGTTGTGTGATTCAAAATAGCAAAAGCTGCAGGTTGTAACTGGATGCCAAACATAGCCTGAGGTGGGGGTAATTGTCTTCACAAGTCAGAGCTCAGCATCATAGCAATTTGTCTAGCTAGACCATTTGTCAGCATTATTCAATTACTATAAACTAGTGGTGTGATCCTGTGTGAGTCAGAAGCCCATCTTCTTCCAAGTTGTGTACAGGAGTGCTTGGAGACAACTGAGAAGCTGCATGGGATTTACTAGTTTGGACAAATTATCTGTAACTAAACTCTCTCTCTCTTGCTTACATCTGAGAGAAGTTTTCCTCACTTATAAAGTAGCATTGCTTGGTATTTTAGTTTTTAATTCAGAAAGGGTTTTTTTAAAACTGCTAATCTTCTGCACATTTGATTTTCCTTTGTGGCTAACTGGACTGATTACTAGAATTCTGTGAGAATCTGCATCAATATATTTTGCAACTTTAGCTGGGGTTGTGTGATTCAAAATAGCAAAAGCTGCAAGTTGTAACTGGATGCCAAACATAGCCTGAGGTGGGGGTAATTGTCTTCACAAGTCAGAACTCAGCATCATAGCCATTTGTCTAGCTAGACCATTTCAGCATTGTTCAATTACTATAAACTAGTGGTGTGATCCTGTGTGAGTCAGAAGCCCATCTTCTTCCAAGTTGTGTACAGGAGTGCTTGGAGACAACTGAGAAGCTGCGTGGGATTTACTAGTTTGGACAAATTATCTGTAACTAAATTCTCTCTCTCTCTCTTGCTTACATCTGAGAAAAGTTTTCCTCACTTATAAAGTAGCATTGCTTGGTATTTGTTTTAGTTTTTAATTCAGAAAGGGTTTTTTTAAAACTGCTTATCTTCTGCACATTTGATTTTCCTTTGTGGCTAACTGGACTGATTACTAGAATTCTGTGAGAATCTGCATCAATATATTTTGCAACTTTAGCTGGGGTTGTGTGATTCAAAATAACAAAAGCTGCAGGTTGTAACTGGATGCCAAACATAGCCTGAGGTGGGGGTAATTGTCTTCACAAGTCAGAGCTCAGCATCATAGCCATTTGTCTAGCTAGACCACTTGTCAGCATTATTCAATTACTATAAACTAGTGGTGTGATCCTGTGTGAGTCAGAAGCCCATCTTCTTCCAAGTTGTGTACAGGAGTGCTTGGAGACAACTAAGAAGCTGCGTGGGATTTACTAGTTTGGACAAATTATCTGTAACTAAACTCTCTCTCTCTCTCTCTCTCTCTCTTGCTTACATCTGAGAGAAGTTTTCCTCACTTATAAAGTAGCATTGCTTGGTATTTGTTTTAGTTTTTAATTCAGAAAGGGGGTTTTTAAAACTGCTTATCTTGTCAGCATCCTCAGAAGGTCTGAAATAACTGCATATTTAATTTTCCTTTGTGGCTAACAAACCACCAGGCTGTTTTGGGGCTGGAGAGGTTTACCTGCATCTGACTTGGATGTCTGGATTTTTCTCTGTTTGATTAGCAGGGTACTTTCTCTGTCAAATTGTTGTGTAGGGTATCTTGCTGACAGGAAGGCACTCATCGCAGCAGCGGGTGAGAGCTTTTAGTCGATTGTTTTGTGAGGACACAGTTTAGGCCCAACCCCTTCCCACCCCTCACCCCACCCACCCCTGAAATAGTTCCTTTATACCTGAGGTTCTGACATCATTTCCTCGAGTGCAAGGTGCATTTCTCTGTCATATCCTCTCTAGCACACTGCACCGATAATATAAGCATACATTGTATTATATATATATATATATATATATATATATATATTTCTATATAACAAATCACACACGCACGCACACACACACAATACAATAAAAAAACTAGATAAACATGAGGGGAGTAGTGCAATGTAATGGCTGTGGGGCAGCAGTCTTCTGGGAGTCTTTCTGGAGGATGAGATGCTGCCCTATTTGCAGACAACTGTCTGCCCCGAGGGAGGAAGTTGCCCCTCTTCAGGCCACACTGGACAGTAGTAAGGAAACCTTCCCCCATGCTGCACTGCACAGTAATAAGGAAACCTTCCCCCAGGCCACACTGGACAGTAGAAAGGGAACCTCCCCCATCCAGGGTGCACTAGCACCACCACCACCACTACCTCAGAAGTTGTGAAGAAAGCACAGCAGTTGGACCACAGTGGGCTCAGGGAGGGTGAGGAGGGTGGAACAGAGGCACACCCAGTCAATTGTTCCACTCCACAATCCATACACCATTCTGGGGGAGCATAGCTCCCCTATGGATGCACCCACAGAGAAGACTGATGATATCTGTCACAAGGGAGACCCACAGAAAGGAGGCAGAGGGCACCAAAGGGAAAGGAAGCAGCTCCTGGTGGGGGACTCAATTATTAGGGATATAGAACTGGGGGGAGCTGGGAAAAATGAAGTAAGATGCCTGCCTGGTGCCATGGCTTGGAGGGACAGGAAGCACATCCTCAGGATCATGAGAACAGCTGCAAGGGATTCCGAGCTGGACGTAATTGTCCACCTAGGGAAAAAGGACTTGGTTCATCATGAGATTAGAGCAGTGCAGGAGGACATTGCAGAGTTGGGGAGGGACCTAAGATGAGTAGCACACACAGTATCCTTCTCAGAGGTGCTGCCTGTCAAAAGCATGGGGGAGGTGAGGGCAATTGGCACCATGCAGTTTAATGAATGGTTGAAAAAATGGTGTGGAGCACAGGGGTTTGGCTTCATTGGGGACTGGGGTTCCACCTGGAGGGACACCAGCCTATACTGGCAGGATGGTCTGCATCTGTCCAGGAAGGGAACAAGTCTTTTGAGCAATCAGTTTAAATGCTTCATTGGCAAGCTTTTAAACTAGTCAAAGGGGGAGGCACTGACAAGCAGCAGGAAAATCCCAGCCTCTCCCTACAAAACAGGGTACTAAATGAGAAAAAGACTGAGGTAGAACAGTCAGTGGGGGATGCTGCAACAGAAGGTAAAGCCATCAAAAAATGGAGAGCAATGAGTACTAATGCCCGTAGTCTGGGTAACAAGCTTGCTGAATTAGTGGCCTTGATGGAGGAGGAACATCTGGATATCATGGCAGTCACAGAAACATGGTACACACAAAACCATGACTGGGACATAAACATACCAGGATACACTGTCTACAGGAGGGACAGGGAGGGTAAAAGAGGAGGAGGAGTAGTTCTTTACATAAGGGAAGGAATAAAAGCAACAGAACAAAAGGGTAAACAGGGAGGAGAAGAAGCACTGTGGGTAAATTTGGAGACAGGCAATGGCACCACAATATGCACAGGGGTTATATACAGACCCCCTTCTCAGGGGGAGGAAATGGACAGGGAAATGATAGAAAGTATACTTAGAATGGCAGAAAAAGGGGAGATATTGCTGATGGGTGATCTGAATATGCCAGATGTTAACTGGAGTGCAGTTGCAGCTGCCACTCAAGAGTGCAGTTATTCTAGATGCCCCACAGGGGCATGCCTTAGACAACTAGTACTGGAGCCCACTCGAGAGGGAGCAATATTAGACTTGATTCTCTCAAATGGAGATGGAGAGAGGATTACAGATGGAAGTGGGTAGCCATCTGGGAACTAGCGACCATCGAACAGTATGGTTCTACAATAAACACAGCAATAGAGTCAAGCTATACAAAGACAAAAGTACTGGACTTTAGGGGCTGGCTTTGCTAAAATGGGTGAGTGCCTAAGGAATGCACTAGCAAATGGGCAGGAAGGAGGGTGGAAGAACAATGGGGAATAATAAAACTGCCATCACAGAGGTAACGAGCCTTGTGTGAAGCAAATAAACAAAACAAGACGATGTAAGAAACCACTATGGTTCTCAAAGGAAGTGGCAGTGAAGGTTCAAGAGAAAAAGAAAGCATTCAGGAAGTACAAGGAATCGAGAAGGAGCAGGACAGAGAACTGTATCAGTTAAAGCAAAAGGAAGCTGGGAAGGAAGTCAGAACAGCAAAGGCCCAAACTGAGGAAAAGATAGCCAACTCAGTTAAGAAGGGGCTAAAACCTTTATAGGTACATCAGGAGCGAAGGAAGACCAAGGAGGGATAGTGAGGCTTAATAAAGGGTGGAGGGTGGGCAGAGGGAGACTGTGAAAAGGCAGAGATACTAAACAAATATTTTGCTCAGTATTTACAAAGGAAGAGGGGAGGTACATAAAACAAACAGTAGTAACACGCTGGATACAGAAGTTGATACCGCCCATTTACAGAAGAAAGGGTTCTGAAAGAACTCTTAAAACTGAAGGTGGACAAAGCAATGGGGCCTGATGGGATTCATCCCAGAATTTAAAAGAACTAAGGGTAGAACTAGTGACACCACTGACTACCCTTTTTAACAAATCATGGGAGGATGGGGTGGTACCCGAGGACTGGAGGAGGGCAGATGTGATTCCCCTTCACAAAAGTGGGAGCAAAGCAGAAGCAGGAGACTATAGACCTGTTAGTTTAACCTCAGTGATAGGGAAAATGATGGAATCACTTCTAAAGGAAAGAATTGTCGAGTATCTAGAGGCCAGAGGGGCACAGGACCCTAGGCAGCATGGATTCACAGCAAGAAGGTCATGCCAGATGAATCTGATAGATTTCTTTGACTGGGTGACCAAAGTAGTAGATCAGGGAGGGGCTGTGGACATGGTCTACCTAGACTTTAGCAAGGCATTTGACACAGTCCCACACAAAAGATTAATATACAAGTTAGCCAGCCTGGGTGTGGTCCCAAGATGACAGCCTGGGTAAAGAATTGGCTGGAGAATAAGACACAGAGAGTAATAGTAAATGGAGTCCACTCAGAAGAAAGGAGGGTTACTAGTGGGGTACCGCAGGGTTCAGTATTAGGACCGGTCCTCTTCAATGTCTTTATAAGCGACATTGCAGAAGGACTGGAAGGAAAAGTATGTCTCTTTGCAGATGACACTAAGATCTGCAACAGAGTTGATGCACAGGGTGGGGTGGAAAGGATGAGAAGGGACTTGGCAAGGTTAGAGGAATGGTCAAATGTATGGCAGCTTAGATTCAATGCTAAGAAGTGCAAGGTAATGCACTTGGGAAACAAAAACCCTGGGGAAGAGTACATAATGGGGGGTGAGATACTAACAACAACAAAAATGGAGAGGGACCTGGGGGTAGTCATATCAGATGACCTAAAGATGGTCAAGCAATGTGAGAGGCAGCAAGGAGGGTTGGGTGGATACTGGGATGCATGGGAGAGGCATCACCAGTAGAAAACAGGAAGTTATTATCCCTCTGTACAGACAGCTGGTGAGACCCCATCTGAGTACTGTGTGCAGTTCTGAGACCTAATCTCGCAAAGACATAGACAGGATGGAAGCTGTCCAGAGGAGGGCAACTAAATTGGTGCAGGGTCTGCACCGGAAGACATATGAAGAGAGACTTAAGGAGCTTAATATGTATAGCTTTGAGGAAAGGAGGGAGAGGGGGGACATGATAGAAACTTTCAAGTACCTCAAGGGAATCAACAAAGTCCAAGAGGGTAGCATCTTTCAAAAAAAGAGGTGTACAAGAACAAGAGGGCACAATTTGAAGATGGGGGGCGGCTCAGAGGTAATTTAAGGAAGTGATTTTTCATAGAGAGGGTTGTGGATGCATATAATGGCCTTCCGGAGGAGGTTGTGGAGTCAAAATCAGTGGTGGAATTCAAGCATGCATGGGACAGTCATAAGGCAGTTCTGGGGGGTGGGGTAGGAAGAAGTAGGCTGCTGGTTAACTAGGATCTGCAGCTTATCCAGTAGGTAGGGAAATGGGCAGACTGGGTGGGCCAAGCAGTCCTTATCTGCCGTCAAATTCTATGTTTCTATGTTTCTATGTAGCTATGAAGAGAAGAACATATAAATCATTAAACAAAGGCAAGTGCTCGTGTGGAAGAAGTGAGAGGCTAGTGGGTGGCCAGCAGGTCAGCCGTTGAGTGAGAGAGTGGTGAGGTGGGTAGGGGAGAGATCATAGCAGGCAGAGATGGCAATACTGATAGCAGAGGACAAAATAACTTATTTTAAAACAAATCCTATTAAGTTAAATGTTTGCTTTTTGAAGAAGAAAGTACTGTATGGAGCCATTTCTGTTCGTTTTTATGCTGAAGTTGAACATGAATTGAAAAAAAATGGCAGCCCTTAACATTCTAAATTTTATTTAGCATTCCAAATGTGCATTTATTTGTTGTTATTTTGTATGCTGCATCCAGGCTGCCAACATTTGATGTATAGTCATGCGCTAGACACTTCTAGCATACAGCTAACAATCAATCAGAGTGTTTAAAATCTGAAGTCTATTTTATAACACAGCCTCTTATAGGGGCATCAGTCAGATCAAGATTTTATTTATTTTCATTGGGAGTTCAGATGAGAGATACCTGTGCCAGAGCTGCTGCAAAGGAGTTTCCCTCATTTCATTTCTCTTTTACAGCCTGTGATCCTCTAGAAGCTTTAGTAAAGTGGTGGAGGCCTTTTTTCATCCACCTATGAAGTGTTTACTCTGCAGGGTCAAACTACAGTACTAGCTGCAGCTGTGACCTGAGAATCCTCTGGGTTCCCATCTTTTGGATGAGATGTTAAACTGAGGTCTTGATTACTTGTTCTGGTGATTAGTAAAGATCCCATGGCACATCTCAAAAAGAGTGAGGGGATTTTAGTGAAAAGAAATTAAAAACAACATGATTTGCAAAATGAAACGGAAATCAAGAGCATCAATACAATAAAACAAAGGAAAACAAAGGTGAAATATCTCATGCAGACAAACTAGAAAAACCTTGTTGCTAATCTAAAAAGGGATTAAACACACCCTAGGAACCTGTTCTGTCCTAATAATTCCTAATGCCTTATACTAAAAGAACCACTAATCTGGGAGCCAATGAAGAAAAACTCCATGTTTGTTCACAGCAATGTCGATATATTAAAACCAAGTTATTGCATCCTGTAGGGAGACAAATATATCTGCAAAACATTGTCAGTATCTGCCATATTTACATTTAATAAAGCAAACTGAAGCATCTGAGCTATAGCTATGTAGGTTGAGCGTACCTGTTGCAACACAAGTTGACATAAAGTATTGCCTACCATAAATAAAATTTTATACAAGCAAAAACCACTGTCAAAGTGCTTTTATTATAGTAAAAACAGTAGGAAAATGTCCCCATTTTCCTGGTCATATCCCCCCCCTGCATTGTCTACAAATACCACCACCAGATTAACCTAATTCAATATGTCAATTTACATCTGTTATCTCAACCCAAGCCACCCTATGACGAGGCAGAAAATAGGCAGAATTGAGCAACCTTCCTTTTTGGGTAAACCAAAACTAAAAAAAAAAATGGTTGAGGCTGCTTGCTGGCTCCTCAAGTGTTAATGTTTGAGAATCCCTGCTGCCGTGTACTCTGATGCACTCAGTAAGCAGCTGACCAAGTATTACTACTGGAATATACTGTACGTTACTCATCCTTCATTTGGCTCACAACACTGAAGCGTGAGGATACCTTGCTCCATCGGGGGATGGTATTTTTTTTCCTTTTTAGTTTTTTTTATTCATATTTTCTCTCCTTAGCTCATCATTCTGCCTCCATCTGGTCTGACCTCCCAGTCCCATCACCTGGCTTCTCTGGGGCTTACCTGACTCTAGTGATCCTCTGCCACAGGATCAGGGTTGAAGGGACTCAGTGACCAGTGTGGGGGTATCATCACTCTGTGTGCAGTGTTTTTTCTGCCATTTGTCTCCCAGAGGACTTCCCACTGCATGCAATGACGTTATTAAGAGCTCTGCCTCCATGGGAAAGTCAGGGAGAAAAAGATAGCATTCAGGAAGTATAAGGAAACACAGAAAGAGCAGGACAGAGAGCTGTACCAGTTAAGGCAGAAGGAAGCAGGGAGGGAAGTCAGAATAGCAAAGGCCCAAACTGAGGAAAAGATAGCCAACTCGGTTAAGAAGGGGGATAAAACCTTTTATAGGTACATCAGAGAGTGTAGAAAGACAAAGGGAGGGATAGTGAGGCTGAATAGAATGAATGGTGGGTGGGCAGAGGGGGACAGTGAAAAGGCAGGGATACTGAATGAATATTTCTGCTCAGTATTCAAAAAAGAGGAGGTGGAAGTGCCTAATCCAATTAACAGAAGCACTCTTGATAGGGGGTTGATCCCAGTCCTTTCACAGAAGAAAGGGTTCTGCAAGAACTCCTAAAACTGAAGGTGGACAAAGCAATGGGGCCTGATGGAATTCACACCAGAATTCTAAAAGAATTAAGTGGGGAACTAGTGAAACCACTGACTACCCTTTATAACAAATCATGGGAGGATGGTGTGGAACCTGAGGACTGGAAGAAGGCTGATGTGATTCCTCTTCACAAAAGTGGGACCAAGACAGAGGCAGGAAACTACAGACCTGTCAGTTTGACCTCTGGTAGGGAAAGTGATGGAGTCACTTGAAGAAAAGAATAGTTGAGTACCTAGAGACCAGTGGGGCACAGGACCCAAGGCAGCATGGGTTCACAGCGGAAGGTCATGTCAGACGAATCTAATAGATTTCTTTGACTGGGTGACCAAAGTAGTAGACCAAGGAGGGGCTGTGGACATGGCCTACCTAGACTTTAGCAAGGCATTTGACACAGTCCCACACAAAAGATTAATAGTCAAATTAACCAGCCTGGGAGTGGGTCCCAGCGTGGTAGCCTGGGTAAAGCATTGGCTGGACAACATGACACAGAAGGTAATTGTAAATGGAGTCCACTCTGAAGAAAAAGGGGTTACTAGTGGGGTACCGCAGGGTTCAGTACTGGGTACAGTCCTTTTTAATGTCTTTATAAGTGACTTTGCAGAGGGACTAGAAGGAAAAGTATGCCTCTTGCAGATGACACAAAGATCTGCAACAGGGTTGATACACAAGGAGGCATGGAAAGGATGAGAGGGACTTGGCAAGGTTGGAGCAATAGTCAGAAGTATGGCAGCTTGGATTCAGTGCAAAGAAGTGCAAAATAATGCACCTGGGAAACAAAAACCCAGGGGAAGTTTACACATTGGGTGGGAGATAGTAACAACAACAAAAAAGGAAAGGGACCTGGGGGTAATCACATCAGATGACCTTAAGGTTAGCAAGCAATATGAGAAGGCAGTAGGGAGGGCTGGGGATACTGGGATGCATAGGGAGAGGCATCACCAGCAGAAAACAGGAAGTTGTTACCCCTCTGTACAGACAGTTGGTGAGACCCCATCTGGAGTATTGCTTCCAGTTCTGGAGACCCCATCTCCGCAAGGACATAGACAGGATAGAGGCCATCCAGAGGAGGGCAACTAAAATGGTGCAGGGTCTGCAAGAGAAGCCATACGAGGAGAGACTAAAGGAGCTTAATATGTATACCCTTGAGGAAAGAAGGGAGAGGGGGGACATGATAGAAACTTTTAAGTACCTCTGTGGAATCAAGCAAAGTCCAAGAGGGTAGCATCTTTCAGAAAAAGAGATGTGCAAGAACAAGGGGACACAATTTAAAGATGGAGGGGGTGGTTCTGGGGAATGTGAGGAAGTATTTTTTTCACAGAGAGGGTAGTGGATGCATGGAACAGCCTTCCTGAGGAGGTTGTGGGGTCTACATCTGTGGGAGAATTCAAGAATGCATGGGACAGACATAAGGCAATTCTTGTGGGGGGTAGGAAGAAATAGGCTGTTGGTTAACTAGGATCTGTGGCCAATCCTGTAGGTAGGGAAATGGGCAGACTAGGTGGGCCAAGTGGTCCTTATATGCCGTCAAAGTCTATGTTTCTATGTTTCTATGGAGATGCTCCCCGGGCATCTTCTGGTGGGAGCCCTTTTCGTGGTGCTTTGCTACACTGCCACCTTGATTCCTATAGGTGGTGGCTTCCGGGTGGGATGTATGCACCTCTCTCCCTCCCTCCCTCCCCAAGGGAAGATACCTGCCGTATGGAAGTTTAATCCTCCCTCCCCTGGCCAGCCCAGAAATTACCCACATCCATTTCCAAAGTAGGTCACCATCGTGGCAGGAAATGATGCACTTTTTTATACCCTGTCTTGCAACATTAGAACCATTAATGCTGAAGTAGATTTGCTTAACAGGTGTTATGGGAGACTGAGAAGTTGTCAATCATCAAGACAGCATTATACAAATGTACAGTAGTTAAATAGTTTTGAATTAATTAGTTACTTTTCAACTAGGAATGGTTATTGACTGTGATAGGAACTTATTGAGTTGCACACTATTATACATTATTACTGTAATGCCTGTCATTAGATTGTTAGAGTGTTCTCTAAATTGACTTAGTTTGAATTAATTTCATAGGAATTTTATGATGTCTTGTTGATGTCTGCTTGTCTGCTTGTTTTATGTTTGTTAAATGCATAATTATTAAATAGTAATGAATTGGCACAAGGATTTCATGCAGATTAAAGCATATAAAGGACTTCAGAGACTAAGGCAGCATATCCCTGAAGAATCTTTAATCGTGAGGTGAAGTACTGGGTTGTCGTTGTTTCCCCTCCACACCTTATGCTTGTCTGTCTTTTGCTCCATAATAGATTATGTAATGTATGTTATTTAATCATTTTTTTATATGTACTTTATACTCCTTCGTCTCTGGCTGCCCCCTTCTGACCAACCCCCAGCCCCGTCAGCCCGGAATCACCGAGACTTACCTTTCTGCCCGGTCCAGGTGCAGAGCCTGCAGATGGTCTGGTGTCATCTTGCAGCCAGAGTGATTTTCCTCAGTTTTTCTCCCGTTATCCTAGGGGGTGCACACAGCCAGATGTGCATGTATGGAGGCATGCGCATGTCAGTGGATGTCCCGCAGCACCCTCCTTTCCTCTGGTGCCCTTAGACCCACACTACCCTCCGGCCTCCACCTAGGGGCAGTCATTCAGCTGCAGCACCTGTCCTCCCTCCCCGGGAGAGGAGAGTTGTCCTCCGGATGCTCAATCCTCTCACCCCCCACTGACCCCCAGTGGCCCACGCCCGTCCCCGAATATGGGTCACTGGCATGGCATGAGGAGTAGCATCCAGTGCCTCAACCCTCAGCTCCATCGGGACAGCCCTAATTTAGTCATTTTTAATGGTAAATTTTCAAATAAGTAGTACTTTTTTTGGTTTAATATAATGTTTTTCTAGTCTGATATAATTTTCCATGAGTGCCCATAACAGTGTAAAAATAGATTACCAAGCACCTCAGCCCTCCATGCCCTGGGTCAGCTAGTTTTCTTTTTTATAGGTATTTTATAAAGACACACTGCCTACTGGGGTTTGGGGTTGGGGAGAAGTGGGGATTCATTGGCAAGAGGGTGCTGAAGGGTGGGGAGCTTAAGTCATGTTTACGTGGGACAGGTGGGGAGAGGTGTGGGGAAACATGATTTTGGTTTGGGCAGGGGGAAGGGAAATACTAAACACAGAACTTCTGTGGATGCATGATGGGGAGGGAAGTGAGGCCTAGAGGGAGGACATGTGGGGGATATTCTTTTAAACATTCTTGCAAGTTGGGAAGAGGAGCTGGTATACTGGAGATGGGATTCTTTATTTTTTACAGGTTATTTTTTAAAAAACAGCACATTTTACATAGTTCTTCATGGGCTAAGTGATACTTCATCCAGTGAAAATGACATGTAGTCACTCTTTGTCAGCACCTTTGATGGTGAAGTGCCATCATGCATAGACTTCACTGAAGAACTATGCAAAACTGCACTATGCACTACACGCAGCCAGTAAAGTTCATAAAGAATTTTGCGAAGGGAAGTTTCCTGACTTCTTACGCCTTTAATGGGGAGTTCTTGCAAGGGGTCAATAGCAGGGAGCCATCTGTCACATATGAGTAAAGAGTCAGGGCAAGCTATGCCTTTTCTTAGATGATATTAAAATCTGTGGCTGATGGATAGTGAAGAGGGTGTCAAAACTGTGAGACAGGACCTGAGTAGAACATGGTCAGAAGTATGGCAGTTACATTTTAATGCCAAGAAGTGCAAGATGATGTACATAGGGGCAACAAATCCTAACACTGAACATAGAATGGGGAGGTATTCCATGAAGATGGCCATCACAAAAATGGCAAAGCTGAAAAGCATGAAGGAGAGCAGCGCAGCCACATAGGGTGAGTATCAAAATAGAGTGATCGCCTAAAGGGTGATCTATGGCTTTCTTCCTCCTCGAATTGCATTCCCCCCCCCCGAGTTGGTTATATTTAGTAAGTGGGATGCGGGAGAAAAGCCTCCCACAAAGGGGGGTGCAGATGGGTGAAGCCCCCCCACAGAAAGTCACTGTGGCACTGTTGTCACCATTTTGGAGATTGTTGTGTTGTGCCACTCACCCTACGTCACTGCGTTGTTTTCCCTTCGCCCTTTTTGGCCTTGCTGTTTTATGCTCACCCTTATCACATGAATGGGAAGACTGTGGTGCAAAGCACTAGAGAGGACAAGAACTTGGGAGTAATAACTTTAGGCAGTCTGAATGCTTCAGCCTAGTGCAATAGGGTGGTGGGTAGGGCAACTATGATGTTAGGGTGGATCAGGAGAGGGATCACCAGCAAGAGAAAGGAGGTGCTGCTACCACTACGTAGGTCACTGCTTTGTTCTCACCTAAAGTTCTAGATGCAGTTTTGGAATCTACATCTAAAAAATGCCAGAGACAAGTGGAGGCAGCACAGATGGATTACCAAGATGCTGGTGAAGACTGCAGGAAAGGATGTATGAGGAGAGGTTGGCAGATCTGAACATGTACACACTTTTTGTATTTCAAAATGTTATTGATTATTTTGGCCAACATACATTTAACAATTACAATTCAGATTTGTATTCCTGGTGAGGGCGAACTCCATGGAGTTACATCACTAAAGTATGCATAAAACAATCCAGTACAAGAACGTTACCTCATATCATTTAACTAATTTACTGCAAGACATAGTGTCCTGTACTAAAATGGAACTATTTGCACCATACTAAGTTCATACCTAGCATTCCTACCATATGCAACTGGATATTAACTGTTGGGCCAAGTAGAAAAGAAAAACATAATGTGACCAAGCATAACGATACCACATAAAATAAATTGTGTAACACCTTTACATGCATCCTAAGGCTAAGTCAGGTAGGAAAGAAGAATAACGATAACTGTGCCAAAAACCCACGAAAGAGACCTGACTCAACAATGTACCACAAACATTTGTAAGGTACTAAACTTTTATATATTGTAACATAGTGCTTTAATTATTTATTTAAATTTATCTGAAATTCAGCTTAAACTAAAAGCATTCCTTCTGCTTCTCTTTGATTGAATAAAGGCTTATTACCAACCACTGTGCTCAGTGATTGTGTTGTTGTCTGTACCTGTCCTGAAAACCATACCCTGAAAAAGAACTGCCAGCATGTATATAATTTCCTGTGCACAGGAAAATTTTGTCTTC
This sequence comes from Neoceratodus forsteri, assembly GCA_016271365.2. Taxonomy (NCBI): domain Eukaryota; kingdom Metazoa; phylum Chordata; order Ceratodontiformes; family Ceratodontidae; genus Neoceratodus; species Neoceratodus forsteri. The sequence continues at coordinate 915,668,844 of CM028132.1, read as the reverse complement.
TTGGAGCATTGGCAGTGATTTGCAAATGTCCAAATGTTACACGCCTCTGATGACTTTCACTTGAATAGATGGGGTACTCGAGTGCTGGCTGAAAGGATAGACACCTGTATTACCCAACATTTAAACTGAAAAGGGAAGGGCAGAGGGGAGAAGAATCAATTAATAAAAATAACACAACCAACCAGAATCACACACACACACACGAAAGGGCCTCCTCATTAATTCAAGGAGTCTAAATAACAAAATGGAGGAATTGGAGTATATATTAAACAAGGAAGATATTGCATTATGCTCAGTAACCAAAACCTGGTGGCAGAAAGACACCTGGGGTACTGAACTAAAGGGATACCAACTATTTAGAAGGGATTGGGTAGATAGAATTGGAGGAGGTATGGCACTGTATGTCAGAAATGATGTAAGGGCTTACGAAGTGCAACCTCAATTGAAACCTGACCTTGAACAACTCTGAATTCATCTCTTACCTCCAAATGAAAAAAAGGTGATCATAGAGGTATGTTACAGGCCCCCATCTCTCCCGAGTGCTAAGACACTTGACTTTACTAAATACATACGAGATCAGGATCCTGGGAAAAAATTGCTAATTATGGGAGATTTTAATTTCCCTGGAATTGACTGGGATACATGTGCATCCTCCACACCAGCCGAAGCTGAATTTTTGGAAATATTGGACAGCTTAAATGTTGTGAACTACGTAGTAGGGAAAACTAGAGATAATAACACACTTGATTTAGTGATAAGCAATCCAGGGAACTTAATGGAGAGTTGTAATATTAGGGAACCGTTATAAGGGAGTGATCATAATATGGTGCAGTTTACATTACAAACCAAAACCGACTCACAAAGAGGTGCTACTGAAATAAAAAGATATGACTTGACGGATTATCATAAATTAAGAAATATAGTGATGCAGTGGAATTGGGCCAATAGTTTTCAGGGTTCGGGAGTATATCAGATGTGGTAAAAATGTAAATAACTTCTTCTGGAAATGGTTGAAACAAATATACCAACCAAAAAGAAAAATAACCGGAAGGGTGGGATCCCACCATGGCTGACAAAAAAATTAAAAAGCTAATCAAACTAAAAAATAGAGCCTATAAACAAGCTAAAAAAGATGGCACTCTAGATTCCAAAGCAGGATATAGGAAAAGGCACAAGGAATTTAAAAAAAGCTATTAAAAGCTCCAAAAAAGAAATGGAGAGTAGATTAATTGATAAAGTAGGTGATAATAAAAAAGCATTTTACAATTATGTATGCAGTCTCAGAAAGAACAACAATAATGTAGGCCCACTTGTTAAAGGTAATACAATGAAAACAGGTTGCCAAGAGATGGCAGAGGCCTTTAATGAGTGCTTTCAGAGTGCCTACCAAAAAAGTGACACCATCCTACATGATACAATGGAGTAAAGGGAATGTAAAATGGAAGTAATCGCGCTCATGATAAAAGACAAACTTAACAATATAGAGCCCACAAAGTCAGCCGGTCCCAATGGTATACATCCCTCATTACTGAAGGAGTTAGCGGAAGTCCTGTGTGAACTAATCCAGGCAATATTCCTGAAATCATTGCAGGAAGGGGAGGTACCTCATGATTGGACAATATCCCTTGTCATCCCTATTTACAAAAAAGGCCCAAAATCATTGCACACAAACTATAGCCCTATCAGCTTCACCAGTATTACAGGAAAAATACTTGAGTCATTAATAAAAAGAAGAGATAGATAGACATTTACAGGATGAGGGCATAATTAGGGACGTAAGTTTGTCATGGCAGTCATACACGTCATTAATTCCATGATGTTTGGTCTTTATTCAGGACTTCCATGACTTTCACTAGTGTCATCAGAATGTAGCAAGGATGACAGTGCCACAATATTTACTACTGTTTACTAATGATTTCATGAACAAACAATGAGTCATTAAAACCTCATCCTTAACAAACTTGCATCCCTAGGCATAATAGACTCAAACCAGCATGATTTTAGAAGAGAAAGATCCTGCCTCATAAATTTGGTAAACGTTTTTGACCTGGTGATTGCAGCACTGGACAATGACATCCCAGTAGACATAATATATGTCTATTTTGAGAAGGCATTTAATAGTGTCTCTCATTTTGAGCTAATAAATGCCTTAATTGAGACAAGGTTAGATACTGGAATAATACATTGGATTAAGTTATGGTTGATGAATAGAAGGCAGCGTGTGTGTTAGAGGGCATTTATTTAGCTGGGCAAAGGTGTCCAGTGCGGTACCTCAGGGATCCGTGCTCGGACCAACCTTGTTCAGTTTTCTTGTGGCATCCTTTACTTGTAACAGTACTGCCTGGTTGTCAATATTTGCTGACAACATCAAATTAGGGGCCCTAGTGACAAACGTTGAAGATGCTAGAATGTTCCAGAAAAATATAAATAAATTGACAGATGATGCAGTATCAGAGAAATTAAGGTTTAATTTGAACAAATGCAAAATGTTGCACTTGGGGAAAAAATGGTAAATTTAAATACCACATTAATGGAACAAATTTGTCAAGTACTAATTCTAAAAAAGACCTGGAAGCCCAAATAACAAGCAATCTACAATTTTCACACAGTTGTTCTGGAATTAAAAGGAAGGCATATGGAATTCTTGCCGCAATTAACAGGAACATCAAGAGTAGGGCTATGGACGTGGTTGTGCCATTGTATGTCTCTCTGGTTCGCCCTCATTTGGAGCATTGTTGGCAGTTTTGGGTGCCACATCTTAAAAAAGATCAGAGGAGAGCTGAAAGAGTCCAGAGACAGGCTACCAAAATGGTGGTGGAGTGCCAGGGTAAGACATATGAGGAGAGACACCGGAGTCTGGGGATGTATTCACCCCAGTATAGGAGATATAGAGGGGATATACAGACTAGATGGGCCAAGCGGTCCTTATCTGTCATCAAAGTCTATATTTCTATGTTTCATCCCTTAAAAATGGAAAGTAGCAGTGGTCGTTCCCATCTACAAGGGAGCTCCCAGCTTGACAGTGGGAAATTTCCAGCCTATCGTGTTTGACCCTAGACGTACGGGGAAGGGGTGGCTACATGTGGGGTCTTGTCTGGGATCTCTGGCACTCCAAAAGTTAAAACACACCATATTTCCTGGAGCAGAGGTGCTGGTGGGCCTCTTGGCTTGTGCAGGCTGCGTGGTGCAGTAGGAAAGTCCTGTGGTGGTGTAGGAGTTAGGCCTCATTTGAAGGGTCCTATGTCATAACAGCAATCGCCAAACAGTGATCGTCATTAAGGAGAGTGTACATTGCTGAAAATAAAAACAGCGATGTACACTCACAGCAAAGATAACAGGTGCACAGATTACTTTGTACACCCCCTCTGCAGGGGAGTTCACCCCCTCGCTCCTCCCTAACTAATTATTCTTAACTCCAGGAGGGGTGCATGTTGGGGAGGTGGTGAAACTTGTGTAAAAAAAAACACACTGATGACGCAAAACTGTACTATGCCTCACCAGCCCCAAGCCCTACACCTTCCCCACTAGGGTTGTCAGAACCCTCTGAAGTTCTGGGTTCTAGTTCTAGTCTAGAACTTTTGGAAAAGTTCTAGGGTTCTAATCTTTTTTAGAACTTTTTAGAACTCGAACCCTATTTTTTTATTGTGCTGCCAGTAACGAAGATAGTAATAAAATACATGTAAAGGAAAACTGTTCAATATAAGGGGAGAGAAATTATCTTGTGTGACATTAATAGGAATACAACTAGGTTTATCTATGGTTTCTTCTGTTTGCAAAGTCAGCAACTTAATACGTAACAGGCCCACCCACCCACCCATATGTTAAAGTTTTCCTGCTGCAGCTGCATCATAGTTCCTTAGTGAAAGAAAGAGGCACATTAGCCATTTATGTACTCAGCTATATATACTCATCGTCATGAATTAGGAGAAAAATAACTGATATTACCTAATTTCAGCTATTTGCTGCTTTCTGTTTTAAATGAGTGAATCAAAAGTTGCTATGTTTAAAAGAAAGCTTTATAACAAAGTCAAGCCAAGTACTACAGCAGCAACATGTGGAACTGTTACAAAACATATTATGTCATAACATATTCAGTCAAGACATTGAATAAAAAATATGCCAGTCATTGTTGCTGGCAAAATGCATGCAATTTTCTAAGGTAATGCATACATATACCAACATTTTTGTTGGCAAATTGAAGTAATACATACAAAAATTCTAAGATGATGCATTTTGCAGCTGATACTTCAATAAAATCTGTATTTCAGTCACATAAATAAAAAAGTGGTTTCCTCACCACATACTAAGGAACATTTAATGTAGCTGCAGCAGTTGGCATGTGATGTTTAAGGGACAGCGTCTGTCAACCCCATTATGTATCAAATTATCACTACTTATAAAGCAAAAACACTATGATACGTCACATTCTGTGAAAACTGCTGATGCAGATTTTCTTTTATTTCTGATTCCTTTATTCTTTTTTTAAAGAGGACAGGACAATTGTGCTAGGTGGCAGCAGTTTGCAATGTATTTAATAAGAATATATATTATGTGTACAGTAGGTTTGGTCTGTCATCATTTTTTCCTCACCATCCCCAGCTGATCACGAATCTGTAAATGAAAGAACTAAACAACACCCACCTTTCACCCCATCACCCATTCCACTTTTCTTCCACCACCCTCATCTGTGCAGTAGCACCATGCCACCCTTACACCCATGTTAAAACCAACCCACAACCCTCACCCATGTACTAGCATCCATTTTTCATTTATGGCTAACATTTCTGTAATTGAAAAAATAATAAACAGCTACCAATTAGAACTCATTGTTTTGTCCTCTTTAAAATTGAAAAATAGACCGTCTCCTGTCCCAGCCCATACTGACAAAGTCACAGAAGGTAAATCCAAAAATATATGTTTGCACTTTAACTATAAATAATATGATACAGAAAGGATTGACGTGACAGTGTCCCTTTTATGCCAAATTTGGGCCTGTTCCCACTGATGTTAAAATTGCCCTGTATATAAAACTTGTTGACTTTAGTTTAGACCCTAGCTACAAAGCAGTTTGTCATGAAATGGTGAAAGTTTTGGGGGTATATAGTCCAAGGTAATAGATCGAGAAAGGAGAGAGACGACAACCAAAGTCATCACAGTCTGTAAAAGTTTCCTTTTTGGTGCAGAGAGACTGTCCCACACAGTATTTACCAGCCACCACCATCTGAGTTGTCATCACCATCAACATCCACAACATCAATCACTTCAGGATCAGTTTGTATACTCTTGTAGGGATACGAAAATCTTGACTTATTAACTTTAATAAAAGTTAACGTGTGTACATTTTCTGGCAGCAACCTATTTCTGGTGTCTGTCACAATATTGCCAGCTGTACTAAACATGCGTTCTGAAGAGACACTTGTTGCAGGACCACCAAGATATTTACAGGCTTCATCATACAGCTCTGTCCAAATTGACTTTTTTGATCTCCAGTATTCAAAAGGGCATGCATCAATAGGAATAGGCAGTTCTTGCAGGTAACTGTCTACCATGATGGACAGAGACCGCTCAGAAGAGGAATCAGAATAAGCTGGTATGGCAGCAATTTGGGAAAGGTTTTGCCACAGATTTAGCTTGCTACTAAGGGTTGAAGAAGTGGCAGTTGTGGAACAACTACTGTTAATGTTTGGTGACTTTTCCAGTTCTATATCCCTTGTGAAGATGAACCTGCATGTTGTGGTGATGACAACCTGAGGGTACTGTGTGTGTGTGTTTGACTCCTGTGAGTGCTGCAGCTCATCTAGCAACATACATTTGTACTGCTCTATATCATCTGTTTTTGGAAGATGTATAGCCTTGAACCTGGGATCTAAGAGAGTTGCAAGGATGTAGTGTTTTGATTTCGCCATTGTAACTAATTTGTCATTGGTTTTGAAGCGCTCGCTCATTCTCTTTACGAGATTCCCATGATACAGGCGACATGTTGTCTGCGCTTCAGATCTGTCTTTTTCTATTTGTAGATTTAGAACACTAAGCTGATGTGAAATGAGCATTATGGGTGGGATAACCTGACTCACAGATGCGTCTTCAGAAGATATGTCCCTTGTAGCTGTCTCAAAAGGAGCTAGGATACAGCACACTGTCTCCATTAATTTCCACTGCAGCACAGACAGCATAATGCCATCTCCAATAATGTAACTGGAGCAGTACTCATGTACAGCTTGCTTTTGCCCCAAGAGGTGCTGCAGCATATAAAGTGTTGAGTTCCAACGAGTGGAAACATTTTGAATCAGCTTTTGCTGGGGCAGCTTGTGTTTTTTTTGCAGTTCGGACAATGTCCGTATAGCCTTGGTTGAATGTGAAAAGTGAGTCACAATTTTTTTGCAAACAGCAATCATACCATCCACTTGTGTTTCGTTGCTGAGAAATCCCGTGACAATTAAGTGTAAGCAATGTGCAAAGCAAGAAGCATGCAGAAATCCTCCATCCTGTACTGCTTTCAAGATGTTGGCTCCATTGTCACTTACTATGAAGCCACATTTTAGACCGTGAGAATAAACCCATTTGTCAAGGAGGTCATTTAGTTCCTGCAAGATGTTTGCAGCAGTATGACTTTGCCCAAACTTCTTTATATGCAGCAGCGCCATCTTTTGGGGTGTCTTTGTTTTTGAAGAAGCACAAGAAAATGTGACCCAATGAGCGGTAAGGGACATGTAATCTATGTTTTGATTGCTGGTCCACATATCTGTTGTGACATGAATAACCCCACCCTCCGCAGTTTTAAGTGCAAGCATCACTGTCGCTTTAAAGCCTGATAAATGTTTGGTATTTCAACATAGGAAAAGTACCTTCGATGAGGAACATTGTAACAAGGCTCTGCTAATGTCATGAGCTCCCTAAAATCGTCATGATCTGCCAAAAAGTATGGGAGAAGGGCTCCGGCTAACAGTTCACCAATTCGGTGATTAAGATGAAGGGTCTTTGGATGATTTCTAGTAAAGGTATTCTTCCTTTCAAATGCCTGAGACAGTGTTAGCTGTTTACAACATGTCCCTGCTGGTTTATTATACACCGTGCTTCGATGGGCAGATGGACGCTGAGATGGTGGACTAGGACTTATACATTCAGTGCCATCACTGGATGTGCAACTGGTACTAATGGTGCTGGCATTGGTGGTAACAGTGATCCTAGGGCTGGCAGTGGTTCTGCCCACATCAAGTTCAGACAATTCAGTATCCATTTCAGATTCCTGACCCTTCTCATGTGTGGTCTGGAAGATGGAGGACATGGGTTTTGGATGATCAAGCAAAACTGAATGCTTTTTCAGATGGCGTTTAAGAGCTGTAGTGCCAAGGCATGACACAACTTTACCACGGCTTACACTCTGTTTACACAGGGAACAAATTGCCCTGCATGGATCAGTTTTACTGACAGAGAAATAATTCCACACCTCAGATGTGACAGATTTTGTTCGAGTGCTAGGAAGATAGCTAAAGACTGTTTGTGTCTTTTCACCTGTCCTAACAGAACCTGGGAGTGGGACATGCTCCTTGGTGCTAGAGAGTGGGCAGAAGACTCTGATGGATTTTCATTGCTGGCCAACACAGAAGTGGTGGATTCAATGGATATGTCCTTTTCATTGCCAACAGTGCTGGATGTATTTACAAGTGCACTACCTGATTCATTGTCAGCAGACTTGCTCATTTCACTTTGTTGAGGAAGTAATGATTCGTCGCGAGACACAACAGTGTCTGACTGAGACAAAGAGCTACTGTCTGAGTCAGAGAGGGACTCACTGTCACTTGCATTATTGCTGCTAGTCACAGGGATCTTAACAGCATGAATGGCATACCTTATGGTGCCTCTCCGTGTGACCCCAGTAGCTGTACAGGTTTTCTTAAAGGTCCCCTTTACCACACTTCACTGTTGCTCTTTTGCTGTTTGTTGAATTTTTATCCACGTGAAACATTTTGCTTATTTTGCTAGCACCAGGATTACCACTACCACCAACACCTGCTCCAACACCAGCACTAGATGCTTCATCTATGTTGGTGTCAGCCATAACAGAACCAGTATACTGCAGGGAATACACCCACACAATTCCTGTGTAAGAAAGCAATGTGATCTATGATCACTGGCTACAACTCAAAATTGTATTTTGGCTATGTGACACTGTGATGCAGTGGACTGAAAGTAATTGAAGAATATGACAGTTTGCAACTAAAGGTTCAAGGCTTACAGAATGATTGGGCTGCTGGGCAAAGGCATAAGCATAGCAGTCAAGGGTGCACAGTAGCAGGGTTATGGAATGACCACAAGAGACGGAGTTAACACACAAACCGAGGAAAGAGATTTTCTGTCTCTTCTCCCAACAGGGAAATATATTTTTTACTTCTGTATGTATTTAAGGATAATGTCACCACACAACTGCCCACTGGGCTTCACACGGTAACACACACTGGTAAGGTACAGTGCAGTCAAGGGGCACAGCAGCATGGTGATGGGCTGACCACAAGAGACAGAGCTACATACACAAACCCAGGAAATAGATTTTTGTGTCTCTCATCCCATCAGGGAAATATATTTTTGGCTTCTGTCATGTATTTAAGGACAATGCCACTACAAAACTGGCCACTGGCTTCTGTCTTCCTCCCAACAGGGAAATATATTTTTAGGCTTGTTGACAACTTGTCATGTATTTAAGAATAATGCCACCAGAAAACTAGTCAGTGGGTCTCTCACGATAACACACACTGGGTACTTAGGTACAGTGCAGTCAAAGGGCACACAGCAGCAGGGTCCAGAATCCTGATCACAGGAGATGTTTCTGTCTCCTCCCAACAGTAAAAAATGTGTTTAAGGATAATACCACCACAAAACACACTGTAATAACTATGGTATAGTGCAGTCAAAGGAAGGAACACAGCAGCAGTGTCATCCTCCTGATACTTGGTTGTAGGACTTGACTTTAAACAATTTTATTCAATTCAATAAAAGTTCACTGTTCACATTCACTCATTTAACTTTGTTTTCTCTCAAAATCTGATTTTCTTCACCCCTCCCCCAGCCAGGGTGCTCTGTCTCCCAAATCCCACTAGACAGATATATTGAGGATCAGAAAATTCATCAAATATAGTACCTAGTTTGGCAACTAGTAACTAAGCATTCCAATGCAGGCAGTCAGCTAATAATATCCCACATGGCACACAGCGAGAGACCTCACCCCACTGTTTTTCCTACCTCCCTTGCTTTCCTTTTCACCCAGTGTTGTCCACTGTCCACCACCCACACTTTAGATTTTTTATTTTGTTTTACAGTGTGTAGCTGGAGGGAAAGCAAGTCGTCACTTTTTTTTAAATGCCAGCCATGAGTTCGTTCGCATCGCAACTCGCAGTCGGACTCGTCGCAAAAACTCGCAACGTAATCTCAGGCACAGCAGAATGATGCAACTCCCGTCTCCTTTTGAACGCAGTCACTCACGCGTGACTTAAATACCGTGCTGGTAAGCACCACATGACCGCAGAGCAGTTGGTCAGGTGGTGGTGATGACGGTAACTGGCTGCCAGTCTGGGATCAAGGGTACACTACGCAGGCGCGATCTCACAATGTCCCGACTCCCCCCACAAGAACAGTGTCAGTAACTGCATCGGGATGTGGGAACGGAACACGGAAGTAAGATTTTTTTCAATCGGGGACTGAAGTTTTGCATTCGGGACTTGGGAGGGATGCGCGTACCAGAAAAGATTCGAACCCTTTTGCGAACCCTCTAGTGTTCGAGTCCTAAATTAGAACTCGAACACCAGGGTTCGAGATGGGTTCGAATCTTGCTCGAACTAGTTCCGACAACCCTATTCCCCACCATAGCCAGACACCCTTACCACCACCCCACATGGCCAGCTCAGCAGCGTTCCACTGCACTGCCTTCCACATACCTTCCCTCCTCTTTCATAACTCACGGTGGTTCCGGTCACCTTCCTTTTCACCTATCACTACCCTTTCAGGGTAGCTCACAACACAGATGCTGAGGCTGAGTCAATCATATATGAGTTGCTCAATCCCAGTTCCCATTTTCATGGTATATTGTTTGAAGGTAGGCCTTGGCTCTCCTGATGTGGTGCTCACAAGTGACTGACTGGTCATGTGATGCTTCCAGTGTCCCTGATTGGTGGATGGCTGCAGAGAGAAGAAAACAGCTTCTAACCTCAGCACCCATTTTGCAGCAGCAGTTGAGAGAGGTATGGTGGTGCCAGAGCAAACCGGAGAGCATTTAGAAGAAAAAAGAAAGAGCCCTTTGATTTATTTCTGTGCACTGTGGGGAGGACAGTGAACAGCCCAAGATATTTGGGGCAGTCATATGGACTGGTATCGAAGAATGACAGACAGGGAATTTAAAGCAGAGGATGAAGCTTCCCTCCAAGAGGAGCCGTTGGCTATGGTTCCTGCCTCGCTGCTAACATGGCTATAGTAGACAGGGGGCAAAGGACAGTCCAATGAGTGCTGTGTAAGATGTGGAATTTAGGGGGAAGGTATTGCACAGCTGCCTGTGTGAGGGATCTGTTCAAGCTTGGCCCCAGGAGGCATTTTTGACTGCATCCTGCCAGATTTTCTGTGGAGACCCTCCCCAAGCAGACTGGTCCCCTTCGCTGTGGTCACCAGGAAGTGGGGATGTTGGAGCCTTGTAGAAGCTTTCCCTTGGCAAAAGAGTGCCCTGGAGGGAGAAAACAAGGCATGGGGCACCACTCCTGATATAGTCATTGAAGCAGAGGAAGAAGAGGGTGCTGCTGAGGGATTAAAGTCAGGGGGCGATAGGGAGCACAGTCATCTGCACCACTCTCAGCATTGGCTGCCTACTATCCTCATGGCAAAGGGAGGGGCACGGACTTCAGAAGTTTTGTGGGTAACTCCCCAGGGCCCAAGGAGTCCCCACAATGGCCCTTGTCTGGAGGCAGCCTTCCGGCCCTGTCAGAGAAATTCAAGCCCTCAGCTAGGGAGAGGTCCTGAGTACATGCAGGTGAATCTCCCAGTTCTCAGTCTATTGCACCCAGTGAGCATGCAGAAAGTGGAAAAGCCCTAGAGGAGATGGAAGAGGAGGTGGATGAGGAAAAGTTCCTAAGGAGAAGGTTTCAATTTGCTGATTACTAGGTCTACTGAGTAATCCCCTGCCTTTCCATCACTCAATGGTCACCATGGCTGACTGCATCCCACATTTGCCTATGCGGGCTAGGACTTTCCGGACCTGGATGGATGAGTTGAATCACAGTGACCCTTTAAACATCACCTACAGAAGGGAAGTGTGGTTGCAGCCAAGGCAGGCTCGGAGAACCAGCATCCGAGACCTGCCCGAGTGGAGTTAGGCTGAAAGATGGGTCAGAAAAAGATTGCAGATGGAATACCCATCTCTGAATTACCTATACATGCCGGAGAGAATATGAGACATTATTGAAGAAATGAGGGAGGAATGGATATTTAAAGAACAACTAGAAAGCCTAAAACATTGACCTGGAGGTGGTGGTTCCCCTCTCAGCAACTATTCCAGAAGGCAGAGTAATGTGCCACACTGTGCCATGGTCTGGACTGACCCTTTTCAAAAACTTTGGTTTGGTGCAGAACTTGGCTGGACTCACACCAAGTACCATGTGGTGGACAAGGATTCTTTAGGGGACATCACCACAAAACCGGACCCGGATTTCTACTTCCCACTTGGTGGGGGACCCGCCACTTTAGCCCCTGTAAAGGACTCAAAAATTGTGCTTGAAAAATTGCTCATCAGAGCAGATTAAAGTGACTGTACAGTGATTAATGATTAATGAAAATGATTGATCATTTCTAAATTTTGACTTAGAGCCTAATGATAGATAGTTAACAATTTCTATTCTGCTTAGAATGTTGTGCTGGTGCCACTGTGAGAATGAATGCGTGCGTATGATGTATGGATATTGAAACCTCTTTAACTGTATATAAAGTAACATGCTATATTGAAGGGGAGGTGTAATAATTATAAAGGGTGTTAAGGGAGTAGTATGTTATAGACAAACTACCTCACATAGCTGTTTGAATAAGATGTTTCTTGAAATTTACATAATAACTGCTTTCTTAATTTTTTTGAGAAATGGAAATGTTTTATTGGTCCTATAAATGTATTTAGGACCTCCTGGCACAAGTAAGCTTATTTAGAATTTTAAAAAATAGGTTAAGAAATTAGTGCTAGGGAGGGTACCCTTTTGGCCAGATTTTTGGGTGGTTATTTTCCTGACAGGCTGGGGAGATGCACATGCCCAGTTTATTGGAGGAGGCCAGCCTGGGCTCTCTACCATCATTCCCAGGAGGGAATGATTCCCTGGGTGGGGGAGAGTGTAAGGCCCCAATCTTTTGAGAGGGACTTATGCTTCCTTTAGGGACCCCTTTCCATCTTAGTTGCCCCTAGAGGTTAGGGATTTCTAGTGCTCTGGGGGCACAATTTCTTCTTGCTGCCATGTGGTGGCAGCAGACAGTACTTTTCTGGGCAGCATAAAAGGGAGAAACAGGAAGTTTTCTAGATCTTTTCAGTCTTTTGGATGGAGAAGACAACAGGAGACACTGGCGGGCACTGCAGGGCAGTGCCTCCTCCACTTTAGGCAGGCTGGCTTCTACAATGGCATTGTGTCAGGTCCCCTGGGGGAGCATCCATGGGAGGGCATCAAGAGAGGTAGCTGCAGCTGTATGGTTTGGGGCTCTGGGCTCTGGGGGGCTATATGGAGAATGGTTGGCCATCAGGAAGCAGATGCAGGATAGGTAGGCCCTGGGGTCTAGGTTAGGACCTGGTAGTATGTTGTTTGCATGTCTGGGTTGTCGGGGCTACAGTAGGTTGTGGCATGGCCTCTGCAGTTCAGGTAGCAAGGTGGCCTGGGTACACTGGTGAGGGGGCTGAGGGGAACCTTTACCTGGTAAGGACCTGTTTGGAGGGGCAGGCCTTGGGGCTGCCAGACTTTGCTGAGTGGGACGCAGAGTGCCCTTTAAGTATCCCCTTGTGCTGGTTGTACATATTGGGCAGCGAGTTGTGAGAGTGAGAAGTACAGCATTTGGCAGCAGTTAAATGTGGGGCCCTGTTACATCTTAAGTCAGGATGCTGGAGAGAGTCAGTAATGCTCTGGGGGAGACCAGACAGAAGAGGAGAGTGGCCTGGGTGAAGGGATAATCATAGGTATAATAGGTATATACAGAGCAGAGGGGTCTTTCATCCATAGTGCTCACCATCCATGTCTACAGATGATCTGATAGATATAGTTCATCTAGTCAAAGTTTAAAGACTTCTACAGATGAGCTTCCCACTACTGACCTTGGTAATGCATACCATATAGGAATAATCCTCTGACTGAACCACATCTTCCTTTGCCATGTTCTGCAGTGTTCCCCTTTTAATTAAAGTGGATGTGCCATAGTATTGTGTATTTTATTCCTGAGCTCTAATCCCAGCTTCACCCACAGCTCGTGATCTGTTAGAAATGTGAAGAGCAAACACATATCCCCCCTCAGCCTCCTATACTCCAATGTGAACATATTAAGTTCTCTCAGTCTGGTGTTATAGTCTTTGGCTCCCATCCCTTTAATTGATCTGGTGGCTCTTGTTTGTGCTATCTCCAGCCTGGCTATAGTCCCCTTTTGGCATGGAGACCACAACTGGGCCCCGTACTCCATTAAGGCTCTCACCAGAGATCCATACAGTGGGATTATGATGCTGCTCTCCCTACTAGAGATGTGCTTGAGTATGCAATTTAGTACCCCATTGGCCTTCCTGTTGATATTTGCTCAATGTGGACTGAATTGAAGATCTTTTGAGATGGTGATCCCAAGGTCCCTTTCCTCAATTACAGTTTTGAGGTTGATGTTACCCAACTGATAATTTGCATTTGAATTATTGTATCCCAGGTACATCACAGTAAATTTTTGGGATTTAAATGTACTTGATAGGTGCAACACCAATAGGTTATGTGCTCCAATGCCTTTTGTAATACCAAGTTGTCTTCCTTATCTGATAGCTCAATTCCTAAGCAGCACTCATCCGCAAAATTTGTCATCAACACTTTCGCATGATTGTATTTTAAAGTTGAAACATATATATTAAATAAACATGGCCCCAAGACTGATCCCTGTGGGGTATGATGCAGTGGGTTTTGTTGGTACCACACCATCTGTGTTCTTTGGAAGCTGGAAGTAAGATCCTGGGAATGGGTGAGGGGAAGCTGTACACTTGCCCCAAAAGGAAAAAATGAGAAGCCCCATTTTGGTAAGCCAGAGCTCTGCCAGAGGAATCTTTGGAGTTTCATGGTCCAGGATAAGAGGTCCTGGGGAAAATCAGGTCTGTTGTATAAGGAGCTGTTAAAGGCCTTGCTCTGCCTTAACTACTGCCATTTTTGCTTGTATAAAAGTTTAGCCCCATGGAGCAGTAGAGTTATCCTTAAAAGAATACTGGACCCCTGTAACTCTGTTAAATCATTTGGGTTTAGGAGAAATAAAGTGATTACATTTTAGAAAAGTAATCAGGAGTTTTGTCTCAGTTTGTAAATAAGTATAGATGAACTTTAAATCCTTAAGATATTTAATCTTCCCAAAGAATTTACTTTTTAGGGGCCTTTTAGTTAGAACCCTTGCACCTGCTCATGTCCGGGGACCGTGGTGATTTTTTGCTGAAAGTAATTGGAGTTGTGGTCCTCCTTGGAAGTTTAATGTGCTCCCTGTTTCAGAAGCAGCAAAAAACCTAGGGTTTCAGCCATTAGTGAAGACATCTCCAGTTAAGCAAATTTTATCAATTTTTTTTAATTAAATTTGATATACTTTATTAAGTATAACCCAGAACAAAATCATACAAAAATACATACATTAATATCAGCACATGCTACATAATAGACTATAAGCATATTGATAACAGAGAGAAATGAGCTTTCGGAGAAAATAATAGCAACACTACCTTGAAAAAACAAAATCAGAAGAAAAGAAACCAGCCCTACCCCTCTCCCCCGGGTGCACTTTTCTGTAGCTTATTACCACAAAACTAAAAAGAAGATGAAAATGATAACCATTGAAGTAAAAATTTTAGAAGGAAGAGAGGCTCGTGAACCCACCAAGACATCCTATCAAGACAAATAGAGGGCATATAATTTCCCCCAATTTTTATTAAAGATGAATGGCGATGATGTACACTCGCAATTAAATATTCAAGACAGAGCGCAAATGATATTTCATGCAACCATTCCGTATAAGAAATGGTGACTTGATCCATCCAGTGTTTAAGCACTAGCTTTTTGACCGCCATTGAAATTAGGGCCATATGAAATCTTCTCTCCTTCACCAGAATTCTGGCGTAATCTCCCAGAACACATATGATGGCGAGAAGAGGCCCTGCAGTCCCAGCAGTGGGTCTAGAGCAGATTCAATTTGTTTCCACAAAGGGGATATTTTCTCACACGACCACAATATATGAAAGAGTGAGCCTTCCTCCTTGTTACACCTAGAGCACGTGTTGGAGGGAAGCCTCTTCATTTAAGCCAATTTGATAGGAGTATAATACATGTTGTTTAAACTACAGTATTGCATAAGCCTGTATCGGTCCTGGGTAAGGTATGTGTGTAGGCCAGTCCATACTGAATGCCAGTTAATAACTTCGTCAGGGAAAAACGCCTGCCAAATCCGAGAACCGGCAATCGAAGGAGACTGTGGGAATGCGAGAACCAATTTAGATATGGTAGAAATGCCATGGGATTTGCAAGTAAGAGTCTTAATTTGCTGGAGAAAGGCTCCAATATGGGAGGGGTTGAAATCTTTCCCAAACACCTTGGCGAGTAAGTGTTTAAGCTGAAAAATTTGAAAGGCCGCCCGTGATGTTAATTCAAATTTCGTGAGAATCTCTGCAGTAGATAAAATAGCATCCTGTGAGTAAAAGTCAGCCACAGTGAGATCGGGAGGTAGAGATAACCAACACTGAGATATAGGAGCTCCACCTATTTTGAGATTCAAGTTGGCATAGATTGGCTGAGAGAAATCAGAGCTCGGGACTACCTTATAAAAACTGAACATTTGAGAGAGAACTCTTATTGAAATGCCAATCGGGAGAGACTGCAGAGCTTTTGGTAAATTTTTGAAGGGCGTGTAAAAAAGTGAGGAAGGAGCTAAATTATGTGCAGCAAGAATATCTGACTCAATATGCAACCAGATTGGGACATACCATGATGAGTAAAGAATTCCGATAAAGAAAGCCACTTCCCACACTTATAGAGGTGACAAGCCCAGTAATAAAATAAGAAGTTAGGGAGAGGCAAGCCTCCCAACTCTTTAGGTAGGGAGAGCTTAAGACAAGATCTTCTAATAGCTTTATCCTGCCAGATAAAGGAGTTAACATCAGAGTGGATGTGCTGAAAAAAAGACAAGGGTAACCAAATGTCCAGCATGTTTAGTGGATAAAACAATCTGGGTAGAACATTCATTTTGACAGTATTAATTCTGCCCCATAACGAAAGAGGAAGCTTTTTCCATCTTGATAAATCCTGCTGAATATTAAGCCACAAATCCTCCAGATTAAGTTTGAGGAGTAAAGATAAGTCCAAGGTAATATGGATACCCAGATACTTAATGAACCTGGGGGTCCATTTCATACCAAACTCCCTGAAAGCTGAGCTATATGTTAGACAATTGAGGGGGAAGATTTCTGTTTTGCTAATACTGAGTTTATAGTTCGAGAATTTCCCAAAAGTATCAATAATATGCAATGCTTCTGTTAAAGGAGAAACCGGATCTGAGAGATGAAGCAATATGTCATCTGCATAAACTGAAAGCACAGGGACCCTATTGCCTATTGGAATACCAGAAATTAAAGGGGAATATTTCAGCCGCCTAAGCAGGGGTTCGAGATATATGTTAAAGAGAAAAGGAGAAAGCGGACAACCTTGTTGCCTACCTGAAAAGAGAGGGAAGACCTCGGAGACTACACCATTGCAGTGTATTGTAGCCTGAGGGGAGGAATATAAAGCCTGAATCCATTTAATAAAATTATTAGGGAAACCCATTGTCTGTAACGTAGCCCACAAGAAATTCCAATCCACCCTGTCAAATGCTTTTTCTGCATCAAGGGATATCAAGGCCATGGGGGAAGGGGAGGTTTTGGCCACCTGAACCAGATACGACAATTTATGAAGATGATCAGCAGGGATTCTACCTGACATAAATCCAATTTGCTGTGGGCTGAGAAGCTGAGTCCAGACTTGTTCAATTCTACTAGCGAGTATCTTGGCTAAAATTTTAATATCACAATTTAACAGAGAGATAGGACGGTAACTCGCAGGAGATTGGGGTGGCTTGTCCAGTTTAAGGAGAGGGATAATAGAGGCTTCCAACAGGGATGGATCTTGAGTTTGCCCTGAAAGCATATATTGATACAGACATAACAGATAGGGAGCGAGATCTTTGGCGAAAACCTTGTAGAAATTCAAAGAGAAACCATCTGGACCAGGCGCCTTGTCCAATGCGAGATTATGTATAGCCGATAACACCTCTTGGAGGGATACTGGAGCAGATAAAAGGGATTGCTGCATGAGAGAGAGAGAGTAGGTAAGGATGAGGCGGAGAGATACTCTAATAAATCAGCTTGTGATGGAGATGCGGGATGTTGATTATACAGAGAGGAACTGAACTGTCTGAAAACAGTAGTTATGTCTCTTGGATGTGTTTTGGTAATTCCGTCAGGATCATTGATGGAGGAAATGAATCTAGATGTCTCTAATTTCCTCAGATGCAAAGCTAGGAGATGACTCGCCTTCTCACCTTGTTCTATATATTTTGCTTTAGTTCTTAGTATGAGAAATTCTGCTTTTTCCTGTACTAGACGAGAATATTGATTCCTTAAATTCAGTAATGATTTTAGCAAAACAGGGGAGGAAGAAGAGGTGAGAGATTGCTCGAGTGTATGGATCTGATTCAGAAGTGAGATGATAGTAGCCTCTCTCTTTTGTTTACGGGTGGAGGAGAGCCTAATAAACTCGCTGCACAGAAAGCATTTCAAGGCACACCATTCATGATCTATTCTTGTGACAGAGCCCTGATTATTTGCTATAAAAAGTTGAATCAAATCAGAGATCCTAGTAATAACATAGTCCTCCTTTAAGAGCTGCGTATTTAAACGCCATACTGAATCCCTTTGGAGGTTTTGGTTTAACATAACAGTGATCCAGGCAACAGCGTGGCCCAATATAACAATCAGTTCTATGGCAGAGTCATTAAGACTGTGTATAAGAGTGTGGCTGAGTAAAATATAGTCCAGCTGGGACCAGGTGGAGTGTACCATAGAGTGAAATTAGAAGGTGCGGGTCTTGGGATTTAGCAGGCGCCAAAGGTCTCACAGTCCAGCGGAATCGAGAAATTCAGCGAAAGCCCTCTGGACATTGGAGGGGGACTTGAGAGAGGGATTAGATCTATCTAAGTCCTGCGTGGGTGGTAGGTTCCAGTCCCCCCCCAAGAATTAAGGGAAGCACGGAAAATTTTTGTAGTTCATTCAGTAAATCCTGAAAAAATTCAGAATTTCCCCCCACAGGCCCATACACACTCCCAAGGACTAAATCAGTGCAATCCAATAATCCTTGAACTAGTACATATCTCCCTTGAGGATCAGCAATTATTATTTTGGGTTGAAAGGCAATCGACTTGTGAAGTAGGATGGCAGTGCCACCACTGGAGTATGAAGTACTGGAAGTGAAAACTTGCCCAATCTCCAATCTAAGCAAGCCCACCGCTTCCCCAGAGAGAAGATGGGTTTCTTGGATGAAGGAGATATGGGCATGCAGGAATGATAAATGTTTTAAGACCTGGATTCTTTTGTTAAGATCACGAGCCCCTCTTACGTTCCAGGTTATAAACTTTTTCAGTCCATTAGCCATTGGAGTCTATAATATGCCATACATAGCCAGACAATTGTAGTGAGGAAGTGCACCAATATCCCCCAAGCCAATGCAGCAAGTAAACCATAAGATTGGTGTTCCCACGAAATCCAGAAAACAAAAGCTTGAACATAAATCCACCCATTAAGACAATTGTAAAGTACGGGGAAACCCCATCGTTAACAGTGGAGAGCAACAGAACACCAAGGTTATGTAGTACCCCATAAACCCAACCCCCTTATAACTATTTACAGAAATCCCCCTACCCAACTTCAAAATCGACTGAAAGGCCTCATTGCTCCTGAATGGTAGAGAGCCCATAAGTACCCTATTAAAACTACCCTCTAAACTTCTATCTAGGCATACAGAACTGAAGTTAACAGGCTCATGCATTAAATAAACCACTGACACTAATTTAGGCATTAATGTGAACCAACATAAAAAGACAAAAATGATCCCCATAATGCCATATGATATAAAACAAAGGACGAGAGTAGTTAAGGTACATCCCTCCATACTCCAGGACGTGTGGTGGATTTCTTCTAAGCCAATGTCTTCCTCCCACCCCCACAAACCTCGAAGAAAAGATACTGAAAGTAGTTTAAATCCAAAAACAGAGATGCCCCATATAAACATTAACACCCAGCACCCCTCATGAACAAAGCTGTATTCCTGTCAGCATAACAAGAGAGAAGCAAAGTCAGCACCAGACACACTAAAAGAGATAACACAGAGAAAGACGTAGGTGCAGAACAAACAGGACTGCAGAGAGAGTTAGTTGCAAGCGTTGAGATAGAAATACGAAAGAGAGCAGTGATAAAGTAAAAGGGACATGAACAAAGAACATGGAAAGGAGGACAGGAGTCCAATAGGGAAGAATCGAGAAAAACGAGACACTTTGTGCTGAGGTTAAGCATAGCCATCGCTCTGAGTATAACAAAACCAGAAATGTATTATAGTCGAGAGGCAGCCAAAAGACAAAGAATTAATAGTGAGCAGAGAGGGAGATATAAGGAGGTATTTCCAGACTTATTTGTATAAAGCAAGATAGAGAAATCGCAAGGAGGAGTAAATGAATTGAGCAGTTCCTTGAATATGCGACTGTTCCCAGGGGGAGCCAGATTGGTAACGGGCCAAGCCACCCATGAAACAATCCCCACTGGAAACAGCTAGATGCACAAAAAAAGTCTGTGGGAATATGGTGCCTCAGTGCAGTGTGGGTTCACTCAGGCCTACAGGCCACTGCTCACCTCCCTCTCAGTTGTCGCCATCCTCTCCACAGTGGGAAAACTTCCCACACAAAGACATCCCTTGGACTGGACAGCTCAATGGTAAGCCAGCTGAAAAGAGATTTAGACAGTCAGAAACAGCAATGTTCCTTGGTAATTAGAAAACAGGACCAAAAGCCCTACGATTTAAATAATGAGGGCAGTTTCTTGCACAGATCAGCCTGGGCCTGATCAGCAGAGTCAAAGGAAAGCCATATTCCATCCACCAAGACCTGCAAATGAGCTGGGTATGCCATACGAAACTTAATGCTGGCAGCTATCAGCTTGCTGACTATTGAGTGAAAGGAGGCTCTCTTCTGCCTGGTTTCAAGGGGCAGTTCCTGAGTTATCCTTAGTCGCTTGCCCTCCCAGTGTATTGCTTGTAACTCTCTGACTTTTGCCAGGTTATGTTGCTTTTCAAAATAGTTAAGGAAGCGAATAATCATCGGACGAGGGGAGGCAGACTCCTCTGGCTTCGGGTGTAAGGACCTGTGCGCCCTTCCTATTAAATAGGTAGGGTTATGTGGGGAAGAGCTCACGATCTTGGGGAGAAATTTCTGCATAAACGGAATTGCAGAGGAGCCCTCTGCCCCTTCGGGAAGCCCAAAGATCAGGATGTTGTTCCTCCTACTGCACCCCTCTAGGTCTTCGGTCTTAAGTTGTAATTTAGTGATTTGTTGCCTGAGTTTTGTAATCTCTGGGTCAGTCCTGTCTCTCCAGGCCTCTAGGGAGTAGGTACATGCCTCAGTATCTGCCGTTCGAGTTCTGAGGTCCGCCATCTCAGAACGGATGTTTTTAAGATCGGTGGCAATATCCTAAAGGGTCTCTTTGAACGGTTGCAGTTCTTGCAAGAAGCGCTCTTCTGAGAGTGGTACAGAGGCTGACAGTGCACCCAGTTGCTTGGCAAAAGATTGCTGGAGAGGTTTTGCTTTCTTTGCCTGTTTATCGGGCGAGACCGGGGGCGTGTGTCTGGGCAAGGCCGTCTTCATTTCGGCCTCCATCACAGCAATTTAAAGTAGTAGAGACACCAGAGAAATGGCCAGAAAGCTCCGTTAGGTATACAGGAACAGTATTATTGAGACAATCCCCAGTAGTATAAGCCAGAAAATGACAGATTATAATAGATTTTCAGATGGGGGAGCGGGAGCCAAGAGAAACAGCAGCTAGCAAGCCCAGACCATCACGTGATCTCTATGCAAATTTTATCAATGCTTGGAGCTGTTGGCTGGTGCTGATGAGTCTCATGTTGAGGGCCCCCTCCCCCGGAAAATCATGTTTGCTCCTAGACATACGGGGAGTGGGTAGCTACAAGTAGAAAAGGAATATGAAGGATGGGGTTGTTAAGCTAAAAAGGAGAGTTTTTTTGTCAGAAGATAGTGAGGAGAAGACTGAAGTACTAAATAAGTATTGTTGCTTAATCTTCACTAGGGAGGATGGCCCAATGCTGCAAGCGAAGAATAGGGTCGAAAATAGGATGG
Source organism: Neoceratodus forsteri (assembly GCA_016271365.2). NCBI lineage: Eukaryota > Metazoa > Chordata > Ceratodontiformes > Ceratodontidae > Neoceratodus > Neoceratodus forsteri. Next base: position 915,647,202 of record CM028132.1, on the reverse strand, counting down.
GAGGTGACACTGATAGAGATGTTGGTGAGGACAGGGTAAGGAAGGGTTTGAGGGCCCTGAAAGTGGATAAGACCCTGGGCCCTGATAGCATACATCTGAGGGTGCTGAGGAAATTAGCAGATGTGGTAGCAGGTCCTCTGATGGACCTGTTTAACAGCTCAGTGATGTTGGGGGAAGGTACCCAGAAAATGGAGAACAGTGTACATAGGGCCACTCCATAGAAGTGAGCCAGGGTATGATCCTGGCAACTACAGACTGGTTAGCCTATCTTAAAATAGTAGGAAAGCTTATAGAGACCATACCAAAGGAAGGATTGGTGTGCTCTCTGGAGGATAATGGGTTGAGGATGAGAGATAGCATGTGTTTGTAGCATGGTGATCTTGCCAAACAAACCTGATTGATTTCTTTGATTGGGTGACCAAAATAGGGGAAGAAGACCAGGCAGTGAACATCTTGTATTTGGATTTTTTTTTTTTATTTAGTTGTTTAACCAGTTATAGCACACTAAGCTGAAAGCTTTTTTACAGGAGTGACCTGGGAGCACAAGGAGGTTAAGTGACTTGCTCAGGGTCACACAGTATGCAAGTGGAAGCCGTGGGATTCAAACCCAGGTCTGGTCTGCTGGATGTCACCAGATTTGCAGCTCAGAGCCTTAGACCACTGCACTATACTGCCTTTTAGTAAGGCCTTTGGCTCTGTTCCTCACAGGAGATAAATTGGGAAGCTGGAAGATCAGGGGTTAGGAGTGAAGCTATAGACATGGGTAACAAATCAATTGCAGACAAACACAAAGAACTGGCACTACACAGGAGCCAAACATGGTGTGCTGCTGTATTAAATGGCAGAGTTTCACAAGCACAGGCTTAAACAGTGCACACCACAGGCAAGTTCAGTACCAAAAAGTTTAATTTGTTTCAAAGTTCATCCAGCAAACAACAATCATGGTGCTTCAAGGACACTGACTCTTAATCAGGGGTCATGGTCCAGGAGCCACCATCATCAATTTTAAAAGTGCAATGTCTTAAATTGGCAGAATAAAAAATTAATACAAAAATGCAGCGGTGCTAATAAAGAAATTTAAACTCTATAAATGTTCCTGTTTAGAAGTGTGAGACTGTAGTAACATTGCAATTTCTGTTACCATAGAATTCAATATTGAATCTTAGCTGCATCTTATTTGCATGGTACTCCTAACATTAAGACCATGAATAATTAATTTCATGTCAGATTCATCATTTGTATGTAACCCCCTTGTTCCCCGGGGTTACTAGAATCCCACTTAGAACCAGTGGCAGGCAGGAAAAGGCAGCTTGTGGGACACCAGTTAAATGGGTTTTACACTGTCTCACTCTGTCCTCAGTCTCAACTGAGCTGGAGAGATGACATCACCATAGAATTCTCGCAGCAGCATAAGCCACATTGGAATGCAGCAGCAGGGGTTAGGTGTAGAATGTTGGGGAATTCAAGTCAGTCTGTAGGAGTCTGCAGTAGAGTCTAGTCAGAGGAAGAGGTGTGCTGCAGTTGGCAGCCCCTCAGAGCCTAGCTCTGCTATAGAGCTACATCAGCAGTGGGTTGTGTGTTCTCACCCTAGCGAGGAACACAGAAGAGACCAGAAGGAAGTGGTAGAGACCGTTCCATGTGTTGTTCCAGTGCTCCATCCCTGGAGGGATGGGGGGGGGGGGATTCCAGCATTTTAGGGGCACTCCCCTGGCCCTGCCTGGAAAGGGAAAAGCTGCCTGAAAGTGAAAATTGTGCATAGAGTACCAGAGAATTTCTTGCTTCCTTTGACGGTGAGTCTGCTCTGAAATAGAGCCTATGTTCACTATGACAGAGAGTTGTGTAAAAGTATTTGCCTACTGTGGAGTCAGGAGAAGACTAGCCAAGTACAGTGCATTTAATTTGTGTATTGCTTGGAAGCATTTGAAACAGTGGGGGTCTAAGCAATGGACATAGCCACTTACAGAACTTTTTTAAGTCAGGACTCCACCTAAATACAGTATAGAATGTTAAATGTGACAAACATTTCGAGATAGAATCTACAACCAGTAGTTTTGAAGAAAGGTGTTGTTCCAAATGAATGGCCAGGTATGGATTTGGGAGCAAGAGGTGGGAGACCCCCATCTGGAGCAACCAGGTTTCCCTCTACGGGTTCAGTTTGGTCAACTATAGCTTTCTCACAGGCACTTGCCCAGTGTCTGCAGAAAGCACCCAGACGTGAGATTAAGGATGATTTTCCCTTTAGAGCTAGAAAGTGCTCATGGGTGGTTTAGATAGCCACCATCAAACTCCATGCTATATGGTACAGTGTCCAAGGACTGGCCAGGGTGCCATGTCAAGGAATCAGAGTAGAAGAGTACCAGTTTGGGCCGTGTGAGCCAAGAGTAGTTCAGAACCTGAGGGTTTTTATGTAGTGAAGAAGATGTGCTCTGTCCTCTGTAAATCTGCATTGCCAGTGAGTGTAGCCCTGTGGGGGGCCATTTTTGCTTTGTTATTCCTGTGTTGATGTAAATAAAAGCCACACTCTAGTTTGGACGTTTCAGTTATTGCTTCATGTGTCTGGAGTTACTTGGGCACCACTGACCAGAGGTACAGATCTAGACATGATGCTGAGCAAATGTTTTCTCCCCAAACCTAAGGAGGGGTTACATGTAAACATGGTGAGCAATTTCTAACATGAACAAACCACTTTTAGTTGTACAAAGATCAGAAATAAACACTTAAATACATACACGTGCAGTATGATTTGAGTTTTGACAAGTAACAGATTATCTCTAGTGTCCCTACTGGAATACCACAAAAATGCCTATTCTAAACCAGGGATCTGGTGTGGCAACATAGCTTCAATTGCTGCAAAGGTCCAGCTGAAAACTGAACTGTAAAAATATGGGTGACTAATTTTTAGAGGAAATAGCAAGAAAAAAAACCATTCAAGTCCAAACACAGGAGTAAAGGAAATTCACACCACATATTGAAGAGAGGAAAGTATAGCCTAAGGATGGAAAATAAATATTTATAGAGATCAAATTTCTTTTAATTTTGAATAAATTACACTTTTTTGGGACTGAATCTGCCTGTGGTGTGCACTGTTTAAGCTTGTGTTTGCACTGAAGCTTTGCCATTTAATACAGCAGCAAACCACATTTGACTTCCGTGTAACACACAATTCTTTGTGTTGTGTGCAAACTTATTTGGGTGGCTCCCCATTTACCCTGTGACTCCAGTGTTCTACCAAAAATAGGACTCCTTAGCCAAAGTTGTCTGCTATGCTGGAAAGAAAACAAACTTACCACAGTTCCAGCTTTCGGCAATTATTTCAACTAACAGCAGCTTTTTTTGCAAGCACCCACTTATCCCGACCGAGATAAAAACATCCGAGGATCAAGCAAAGGATACTCACTTTCTGCATATGGGAAATAAGTGACATGGAGAGCGCCAAATATTCTGAACATGGAGACAGCTCAGAATGAGGATTTCTTGCTTGAAGTCCTTAGGCAAGATAGCAAGAAGGTGCCAGCAGAGACTACCACTGCAGTTTAAACAAGAAACTTCTGACATGAATACTGACCTGAAAGAAAGTGTTGTGAAATTGGAGAGACTATTGAAAAATGAAACTAGCATTGGTACAACATAAATAGTCTGGAAGAATATTTGGCAAGTGACAGAATCCCTGGGGGTCTAAGAATTGATATCAGACCCTCTGTGGGTTTAGAAAATGATAAATCTAGATTGGACTGAGAGACTGTACTTAGTGAATGCTCAGCTAAACTTACACAATCCCTCATAAAAGAGGACAAATCTAATTACGACACCTTAAAGCTAGAAATCACACAAGTGCAAAATTAATTGAGCCAGTTTTGGCTACCAGGCCCCTCCTGCTAAATTCCCTTCCTTTTGAGTTATGTGCTAAACCTAAAATTGGTCCTTTTAAACCTAAGCTACATTCACACCTCTTGGACCAAATGAGGTGCACCTGCTAACCATGTCCTGATTCCCTCACCACTTATAAATTTTGTAGACACTAGCACTTCTGCACAAAGTCTCCCCTTCCCTAGTGCTACAGTTTGACAAAGTTAACCAGCTTCTGGTTTACTGCACTGTTCTCTCTTGTTCCCCTTTTTCCTTTCCAATTTAGTTTTACAACCTTGCCTAGTTTAGCCACATGTGTGTCTCATTGCTGCCTGCTCCACGGTCATTTCTTCTAAATCATGCTACTGTTTTTACTGCCTGATAACTGAATGTATTATTGATTAGCCCTAGCTGTTGCCTGTAATTGATGTACAGTGATTGCATGTTTCCCTTTTTGTCTCTATATGACATGGAACCTCTGTAAATGAGCTAGCTCTTAACTCAAAGGTTGTAATCTGAGAATTAAATAAATAAATAAATAAATAAAAACTGCCACATTCAAGAAAAGGGAATTAGAACTTAAAAATTTAGAGCTGCAAGAAAAAGAAGTTGTGGCATGAAAACAGACCAAACACATTAGATGAACAAGACCATGCACTCGGGCAAGTCTTTGCCTGGGACACCCAGTCAGGCACACTACAGATAATTAATTGTCCAACTTAAATTGGACAGTATGTATATGTGTAACACCCTGGTTCTCCTGGGGTTACTAGAATCCCTTCAGTATAGTGTAGGTAGGTGGGCAGCACACAAAGAGGTAAAATCCTTGTAGGTTCAAATAAGCCCTCTTTGCTTAGCTGCTGCAGAGCAGAGTGGAGCTACTTTACATATAGAACTATTGCAGCAGCATAAACCCTGTGCTACTAGAAGCTGCAGTTTGACTTAGTATTCAGAGATAGTGGAGTTCAGAGTGTGAATGGGTTGGTGCTCTGCTAACTGCAGACCAACTTTCAGAGGGGGAGCCCCTCTTGCCTTTTCTTTGCCTTAGTGTTTCAGCGATTGGTCTGTGCGCTGGGAAAGTGGTGGAGACCATCTGTTTCAAGGCCCCCAAGGGATGAATTTCTTTACAAGGTTGTGATCATTTGCATTGGTATCAGTGAGTAGGCTGTTGGGGTAACCCCCAACAACATGTCACTTCCTATGTGCTACCCAGACTAGACTGTGTTTTTACATCAACACTCTAACCTGTTTGAAATGTAAATTACTTGGGATTCCTGTCAATTGAGTTCAGTATTTCAGAAAGCCCTATAGCTCTGGGGCTGGAGTATAACTACTTCTGTTACTTTTCCAAGTATCACTATGGATGGGCCCATGGAAGAGGACCCCCGCAGTTTTGAGTGAAATGTGAATTTCTCTGGAACGTACAAATGCTTTGAGGGTATAACTCTGCCTAGTACAAAGTTCATTTGCTATTTCAATTTTGGGTTTACTAGTGTCTAGCAAGGAGCACAACAGTTCACTGGTGCCCCAGCACAAGATGTGCATTTGGATTGTCTTCAGAGGCCAGCAGTGCCTGAGGAGTCCATAACTGTTTGTAATTTCAGAGCAAGTCTGGCTTTGGCCGAAACTGAGCTGACCACTCAATCCAGGTAGCAGGGGGACCCAATCTGCTTACAAGTTTTGTGATGGTAACATAGTTCACCCTGGGTGGTCACATAGTTCACCCAATTTGGTCTGTGCTCGAAGTAAGTATTATGGAACCTCCCATATATTTATGAACTTTTGCAGTTCTGAGGATCTACTGATGCCTCAATTTTCAATTCAATTTATTATTTGTTAGGCGCCCAATACCAGAGGCTCTGGGCTCTGTACAATAAAAGGGAAAAAAACAATACAATTTGATACATAACATCATGTCATAAATAATTAAAAATGTCAGCAAGCAAGATTTTTAAAAGGAATCAGCAGGCAATTTAAAAGATGTCAACAGGGAATGCCAAGTTAAAGAGGTGAGTCTTTAGGCCCCTCCTAAACACCTCCACTGTAGGGGCCTCCTTCAAAGGTCTTGGAAGCAAGTTCCAGAGGACTGGGCTGGCCTCCCTGAATGAACAATCACCCGAGGATTTCAGCCTGGTTCTTGGAACCGCTAGGAGGCCCTTGGTGGAGGAATGAAAGGAGCAGGCTGGGATGGCAGGGGTAAGAAGGTCCAACAGGTAGCCAGGGCCCAATCCATATAGGGCCTTATAGGTGAGCAGGCCCACATTGAAGAGAACTCTCCACCTGACTGGCAGCCAGTGCAGACCCTGCAGGACCAAGGTCACATGACAGGACCTAGACAATCCTGTCAGCAGCCTGGCCACTGCATTCTGCACCAGCTGCAGCCAATGGAGGTTTCCTCCACTGACCCTGAGATAAAGAGCATTACAGTAATCTAGCCTGGATGTTACAAAGGCGTACACTAGTGATAGCAGGTATTCAGGCACAATTAGGGGTTTTATCCAGGCAATGTTCCTTAAGTGGTAAAAAACACTTCTGTTGACAGCTGACACCTGACCATCAAATGTCAGCTTGTCATCAAGGACAACGCTCAGATTTCTTACCATAGGGGATGCCATTAATGGGACCAACCCCAGGACCAAACCTGTTGTTATCCCGGATGCATCCCCATCACACCCACTACCCGGCTCTATCACCAGTACCTCCGTTTTGTCCAGGTTAAGTCTCAACCAGTTAGAGTTCATCCAATCCTGGATTAGAGCAAAGCATTTGTTCAGCACATCAATGGCACCATCTGTCCCTCGTGCAAAAGACATATATAGCTGAGTATTATCTGCATAGCAGTGAAAACTAAAACTTTCTTGTCTAATGAGCCTGCCAAGAGGAAGCATGTACACAGCTGAACAATATCGGTGATAGGATCAAACCCTGAGACGCTCTGCAGGTCAGGGGCATTGAGGAGTAGGTCCCAAGAGAAAGGGATGAAAGTTCAAAAGGAAATGCATTCTCTGTGACAAGTTCTGTACATGCAAAAGAGTTGTGTTCTCTGTGAACTATGTCTGCAGAAGAGTGTTCTGTGCATTGTGTGTTTTGTACTTGCACCACATATTTTCTGACTGACACCTTGTCAGGAATAAAGTCATACAGTACAATCCCATTCCTGTTGTGGACATTCCATCTCTGTGAGACCTATGTGCATTTTTGGGGCCCCCTCAGACTTAGTTGACACACCATAGCCCTGGTTCTTCTCCCCCGGACTCGAGTAATTAGAAATGTTATTTTGTTCCCTTCTGTCTGACTGCCTAGATACCAGAGCCAGGTGTTGCCCTGATGCCAGAGGTAATGCCTTTTACTGTTTATGATTGTTGCCTTCCCAGAAAAAGAGGGCAGTGGGGTTACATATGCATTTAAATTTTTATTTGTGATATTTGTACAACTAAAAGTGTTTTTGCTTGTGTTAGAAACTGCTCACCATGTTTACAAATGACGATACTGACATGAATTTGTCATGGTCTTAGTGATGGGACTACCATGCAAATAAGATGCAGCTAAGATTCAATATTGAATTCTATGGTAACATAAATTGCAATGTTACTACATAGTCTCAGCCTTCTATCTGTGAATATTTATAGAGTTCAAATTTCTTTATTAGCACTGTTGCACTTTTTTACTTTATTATTCTGTCACTTTAAGACATTACACTATGAAAAAGAGGATGGTGGCCTTGGCTCCTGGACCCTGCCCCCTTATGAAGGGCCAGAGTGCCCTTGAAGTGCGGGCATTTGCTGAATGAATTTGGAATAAATTATACTTTTTGGTGAAGAATCTGCCTGTGGTATGCATTTTTATGTTTGTACTAAAAAACTGGTTGCAGGATAATAATCAGAGTGTAGTGGTCAGTGGTGTGGGGGACTACAGCAGTCACTAGCAGGGTCCCACAGGGTTCAGTGCTCGGTCCGGTGCTGTTTAATATATTTATTAGCAACATAGCAGATGGAGTAAAGGGTAAGATAAGGTAAGAGGCAGTATAGCGTAGTGGTCTAAGGCTGTGAGCTGCAAATCTGGTGACATCCAGCAGACCAGACCTGGGTTTGAATCCCACAGCTTCCACTTGTATACTGTGTGACCCTGAGCAAGTCACTTAACCTCCGTGTGCTCCCAGGTCACTCCTGTGAAAAAGCTTTCAGCTTAGTGTGCTATACCTGGTTAAACAACTAAAAAAAAAAATCTACCTGTTTGCAGGTGACACCAAACTCTGGGGGAGGGTGGACACAGAGGAGGGAATACAGAATCTCAGGGATGATCTAGCCAGGTCTGAGATGTGGTCAGGTATTTGGCAACTGGGCTTCAATGCCAAGAAGTGCAAAATCATACACTTTGGGGTTAAGAACCCAAAGACCGAATTTTGCCTGGGTGGTATGCAGGTTATCAAGTTAGAAGAGGAGATTTGGGGGTGATCATCACAAGTAACCTGAAACACTCTGCTTATTGCAGAAAAGCAGCAGTTAATGCAAATAGAATGTTGGGCTGCATAGCCAGAGGAATGACTAGCAGGGGTGAATGTCATTCTACCACTGTACAGATCCCTGGTGCGTCTGCACCTCGAGTGTGGTGCCCATATCTAAGGAAAGAAATCAATCTTTTGGGAACAGTCCAGAGGGCAACTAATAAGATCCAGGGTCAACAGGGTAGGACATATGAAGAGAGACTCAGAAACCTCAATATGTACTCCATGGAGGACAGGAGGATGAGGGGAGACATGACTGAAACATTTAAATACCGTAGTGGTATAAACAAGGTGAATTTTGAGGGTCTCTTCATCCATAGCAGTAACAAAACACTAGAGGACACTGCCTCAGGCTGGTGGGAGGAGGATTCAAAATGGAAATGAGGGGTTACCTTTTCACCAAGGGGGTGGGAGCTAAGTGGAGTGAGTTGCTAGATGAGGTGGTGTCCTTAAAGACAGTGAACAGCTTAAATACGGGTTGGAAGAAAGTAAAGAGGAAGGTTGCAACTAAAAGTGGAAACATGGGAGGGATTCCTATCAGGAAGGAGGAAACTCCTAATGGTGAGGGGGGGACAGACTCCTCAGTAATAACTGAGGGATCCGCATTACAAGCAGACAAGATAGAACTTTTGTCCTTTTTCTGTTGCCATTTTTGTATGTTCATATGTTCGTAAACCAAACTTGAATAAATATGGATTTCACGTAATGTAATATATCTGGAAATTTTGTATTATTTTACTTGCTACTAATATATGTGCACATCAAATGTTAACCTTTGGTTCAAAACCAGGCACAAGTATTCATAATTTTCAGCATTTTCCCAGGTGGTGCCCTCAATACATCGAATATCTTCCGTCACTGGTGAGGAAGTTAACAGATGTCTGTAAAGGAAAGGATAGTGGAGTATCTTGGATCCTGTGGGATACAAGACCCAAGGCAACACAGATTAATAAAGGTGGTCATGTTAGATGAACCTCATGTTTATTTATTTATGTTTTTAAAAGTTTGGTAAGAGGGAAAGGCATACTGAGCCGAGGCTTGTTTCCAGGTACGACCTAGGGGAAGGGGAGAGGGGAACAAAGTAAGCTGCAGTTACAATCAGCTGAAGTGCAAGAAACATAGTTTTGTTCAAAGTGTAGTACAGTGGCAATAACAATAGAGGTAGGAAATCATATAAAGTAGGTAAAAAAGGTAACATGCTGTACATTAGTGTCAAGTCAAGATATTACAAGGGTGTGCAGGTGAGGGGGATCAGACAGGTTAAAATTCCAGTGAGGCAAAACCTTCAGATGAGAGGGAGAGGGTGAGGGGAGTATGAGAGCACATTGGGTATAGGGTAGGGTAGTAGGGGGAAGAGAGAAGAGGGAGGGGGAAGAGGGAGAAGGGTTAGAGGGGGAGAGACAGGAGCAATTGGGGGGAGGTTGGCTTTAGTAATCACTTGAGGGATAGCAGGGATGAGGCATGGTGAAGAAGAGGAGGGAGTCAGTTCCGTAGGGAGGGGAGACAGTAATAGAAGGCAGTCTGACCAGCACAGGAGTGAGGGTGAGGGATTGAGAAGGAATGGGATCTCTAGAGTGAAGGGGCTAGGAGGATGGAGCAGAGGGGGACAGTAGAATAGATAGGAGGGGAGGGAGGTGAACCAGTATTTTCCAATAAGGGAGGAGCAGTAGAAAAGGTGACACGAAGGTAAGGGGGTGACGGAAATTGTGGAATAAAGTGAGCAATGATGTGTGTGGGGAGGAGAGTTAGTAGTAAATTGACAGAAGACATTATGGATGGTGTCCAGCTAGCAAGAGAGGAGGGAGGGGCAGCACTGTAGACTACATTCACGTGGTCAAAAATAGGGAGGATCACTTTGACATGCTGGTCCTTGCAGACTACAGAGGCAAGGCAGTCCTTGTTATGGTAAAGGATGCTTAGTTTGGGGCAAAGCTTAGAGTGCATAGCATCGATGTGTGCTGAGAAGTCCTGGTTACTGTCGAGCCACACACCAAGGTATTTATAAGTGTGGACTACCTCAAGTTGGGTACCATCAAGTGCGGAGAAAACAGGAAGCGGGAGTAGCCTTGCTAGCTTTTGGCTGGCACTGAAGGACATGGACACTGTCTTCTTGGTATTTACTTTGAGTTGGTTGACTTAAAACCCACAGAGTACATTATGGAAGTCATGTTGGAGGGAGGATATAACTGCAGCCCTGAAGGGGCCAGAAGCGTAGATGACAGTGTCACTGGCATACATATGAATCTGGGAGGAGACACAGACAGAAGGGAGGTCATTTAGAAAGCTAGAGAATAGTATGGGGCCCAGAAACGAGCCCTGGGGCATGACAGCGAGAATAGGAAGGGAAGGGGATAAGGCACCACCCACCTGCAAAGATTGCTGGCAGTTAGTCAGGTCAGAGTGGAACCACTCAACTGCAGGAGCAGAGAGACCAGCTGAGGCCAGCTTATTTAAAAGGAGAGGGTGGGATACTGAATGGAACACCTTAGCAAGCTCTATAAAAATGGCCACAGCGATGAAACCCTGGTCCATCCCTGTAAGGATACAGTCAGTAAAGTTGAGAAGGGATGTGGTTGGGAAGTGTTTTTTTTCTGAAATCAGACTAAAACTAGAAATAGGGATGGGAAAGAAGTAGGAGGCCGCCAACAGGAAGGGAGTCAAAGTGCAGGCAACTAGGTAGATGATGGGATTCAGGGAGTAAAGGATATGGGTAAGGGCAAAGAGGATGATGGAAGGAGGCAAGGGGGGGTGGGATAGGGAACCTTCAGGGAAGGAAGGGGGATAGAGGGATAGGGGTGCAGGAGTGGAGATAGGGGGATGGCTGAGAGGACATATGTAGCACCAGAAGACGTGAGGTAAGGGATGCGGAGGTGCCCTTAGGAGTAAGGCAGGAATTGGTGATAGTGCATGGGGACTCTATTATAAAAGGGATCCACTGGTTAAGGAAGGGTCTGGCTTTTAAAGGGATGTCAGTTTTTTGTGAGCCAGGAATGGAAGCGAGCAGGGCGCTACCAAAAATTAGGAAGTGCTTTAGGTTGGTCAGGGGGAAACATCACCTGATCTTTCACCTGGGCACAAATGACAAAGCCGCGGAGCAGATGAAGGTGGTGCAGAAGAGATTCATGGAGTTAGCAGGAGGGTGTAAGGGGATGGTGAGGTCCATAGTTTTTCAGAAATCCTGCCAGTACACTGCACCAGTATGGCAAGGCAATTGAGAATCATGGACTTTAACCACTGGTTGAGGCTGTGGTGTAGAAAGGAGGGTTATGAATGCATAGGTGAGTGGGGGGACACGTGGGTAAACCAGCATCTGTATGCGAGGAACAAACTGCATATCAATAATGAGGGGGCTAGACTGTAGAGATGGAAACTCCAGTGATACAGAGATAAAATACTGGAGACTGATTTAAAGTAGGGGAGGGGGAGTGCGCAGCTAGGGGTGGTCCAGGAAAAAGGTCTGGTGGGACTTACCTAACTCACACTCCCCCACAGCTGGGGGCAGGAGACATTGGGGGGGAAGGCTGGTGGAAAGGGTTGCCAATAAACACCAGGAGTCTTGGTAATAAAATGGTGGACCTGCAGGCAGCAGAGGTGGCAGATGACCTGGACATAACTGCAGCCACGGTGACCTGATGGACTGACAACCACAGTTGGGAAGTGGAAATTGCAGGGTATAGACTACAGGAGGGATAGGAAGGAAGAAGGGAGGGGGGGGTTACCTTGTATGTAAGGGAAGGGATTTGAACAATTGCAAATGGGAGAAGGGATGGACCAGCGGAGACACAATGGGTCACTTTAAGCAGAGTAGGGAGGGAGGCAGTGAGGGTAGGGGTGGTCTACAGACCGCCAAATCAAGGAGAGAAAGTGGATAGAGAGTTCATTAGCAAAATACAGAAGATGGCTAGGAAAGGAGAAATAGTGGTTTTGGGCGATCTGAATCTACCAGATATGAATTGGGAAATTCCAGCAGCATCCACAGAAAGGAGTAGGGAGCTGTTGGTAGCCATGCAGGAATTGTTCATGCACCAGCTGGTCACAGAACCTACTAGGACCATACTAGATCTGGTAATGACAAATGGCGAAGGGGTTGAGGAGGTGGAGGTTGGGGAAAATTTGGGGGACAGTGACCACAGGATGGTAAACTTTAAAATTCGGAAAGGGCCGGTTAAGTACATTTCCACCACTAAGGTGCTAGACTTTAGGAATACACATTTTAGTAGGATGATAGAAATTGTGAGGAAGGAACTAGAAGGAAAGGAGAACATAAAAACATAGACTTTGACGGCAGATAAGGACCATTTGGCCCACCCAGTCTGCCCATTTCCCTACCTACTGGATAAGCTGCAGATTCTAGTTAACCAACAGCCTGCTTCCTGCAACACCCCAATATAATTGCTTTGTGTCTGTCCCATGCATGTTTGAATTCCCCCACTGTTTTATACCCAACGACCTCCTCAGGAAGGCTGTTCCATGTATCCACCACTCTCTCCGTGAAAAAGAATTTCCTCACATTACCCCTGAGCCGTCCCCCCTCTATCTTTAAACTGTGCCCCCTTGTTCTTACACATCTCTTTTTCTGAAAGATGCTACCCTCCTGGACTTTGTTGATTCCCTTGAGGTACTTGAACATTTCTATCATGTCCCCCCTGTCCCTCCTTTCATCAAGGGTATACATATTAAGCTCTCTCAGTCTCTCTTCATATGGTTTCTGATGTAGACCCTGCACCATTTTAGTTGCCCTCCTCTGGACTGCTTCCATCCTGTCTATGTCCATGCGTAGATGAGGTCTCCAAAACTGCACGCAGTACTCCAGATGGGGTCTCACCAACTGTCTGTACAGAGGGATAACCATTTCCCTTTTTCTACTTGTGATGCCCCTCCCTATGCATCCCAGTATCCCCCTGGCTCTCCTTACTGACTGCTCACATTGCTTACCCACCTTTAGGTCATCTGATATGACTACACCCAGATCCCTTTCCATTATTGTTGTTGTTAGTACCTCCCCTGCTATTGTGTACTCTTCTCCTGGATTTTTATTTCCAGGTACATTACTTTGCACTTCTTTGCATTGAATCTAAGTTGCCATATGTCTGACCATTCCTCCAACCATGCCAAGTCCCTTCTCATCTTTTCTAACCCCTTGTGTATCAACTTTGTTACAGATCTTTGTGTCATCTGCAAAGAGTCATACCTTCCTTCCAGACTCTCTGCAATGTCACTTATAAATATATAGATGAGGATTGGACCCAGTACTGAGCCCTGAGGTACTCCACTAGTAACCCCTTTCTTCGGAATGTGTTCCATTCACTATTACCTTCTGTGTCCTGTTGTGTAGCTGCTCACATTTAGGCTACCACCCTGGGACCCACTCCCAGGCTGGCTAGCTTGATTATTAATCTTTGTGTGGGACTGTGTCAAATGCCTTGCTAAAGTCTAGGTAGGCCATATCCACAGCCCCTCCCTGGTCTATTACTTTGGTCACCCAGTCAAAGAAATCAATTAGATTAGTCTGACATGACCTTCCTGCTGTAAATCCATGCTGTTTTGGGTCCTGTGCCCCACTGGCCTCTAGGTACTCAACAATTCTTTTTTTCAGAAGTGATTCCATCATTTTTCCCACCACTGAGGTCAAACTAACAGGTCTGTAGTTTCCTGCTTCTGCCTTGCTCCCACTTTTGTGAAGGGGAATCACGTCTGTCCTCCTCCAGTCCTCAGGTACCACCCCACCCTGCCATGATTTGTTAAAAAGTGTGGTCAGTGGTGTCACTAGGTCCTCCCTTAGCTCTTTTAGGATTCTAGGGTGAATCCCGTCAGGCCCCATTGCTTTGTCCACCTTGAGTTTTAAGAGTTCTTTCAGGACTCTTTCTTCTGTAAATGGACTGCCAACCCCACTACCCAGAGTGCTTCTATTGTTTGGTTTAGGTAACTCCTCCTCTTCTTCTTTGTGACTACTGAGCAAAAGTATTCATTCAATATCTCTGCCTTTTCACTGTCTCCCTCTGCCCACCTCCCCTCTCCTTTATTAATCTTCACTATCCCTCCCTTAACCTTTCTATGCTCCCTAATGTACCTATAAAAGGTTTTATCCCCCTTCTCAACTGAGTTGGCTATTTTTTCCTCGGTTTGGGCCTTTGCTTTTCTGACTGCCTTCCCCACTTCTTTCTTCTTTAATTGATACAGTTCCCCATCGTGCTCCTTCTGTGATTCCTTATACTTTTTGAATGCAGCCTTTTTCTCCTTAACCTTCCCTGACACCTCTTTTGAGAACCATAGTGTTTTTTTATTCTGCTTTGTTTTCTTTATTTGTTTCACACAAAGGCTTGTTGCCTCCATGATGGCAGTTTTGATTTTTCTCCATTGTTCTTCCACCCCTCCTTTCTGGCCATTTACTAATGCTTTCCTCAGGTATTCACCCATTATGCTAAAGTCAGCCCTTCTAAAGTCCAGAGACTGGGTGAGCTGGGCCTGTACACACTGGAGGAGAGGAGGGAGAAGAAGGACATGGTTGAAACATACAAGTGCTTGAAAAGCATAAATAGGGTGAGGGTTGATAATATCTTCAGATTGAGTGAGAACAAATCCACTAGGGGGCATGCATTAAAACTCGAGGGGGGCAGATTTAAAGGTAACATTAGGGGGAAGTTCTTTACTGAGAGGGTGGTGGGGTCATGGAACTAACTACTGGAATGGGTGGTGGGGGTTGATTCAGTGGGCAAATTTAAAAAAGCCTGGGATACATACATGGGCCTAAGCAACAGGGGGCAGACAGAAAATGGAGGACACAGGTTCTCCTAGAGGAGGGAACTCAGCAGACTGGATGGACCATGGGGTATTTTTCTGCTGAAAAATTTCTCTGTTTCTATGTTTGAAAGGGGGATAGGAAGGAAAAGGAGTCAAGGAAGTCTACTAATCTGGAGTAGACTAGCTACTCCTGAAGTTTAGCAAAGCAAGGAAAGAGAGAGGTCTATAGTTGCTGGGGGAAGTTGGATCATT
The DNA here is from genome assembly GCA_016271365.2 of Neoceratodus forsteri. Lineage (NCBI taxonomy): Eukaryota > Metazoa > Chordata > Ceratodontiformes > Ceratodontidae > Neoceratodus > Neoceratodus forsteri. The sequence continues at coordinate 915,631,859 of CM028132.1, read as the reverse complement.
CCTTTTGTGGAGGGGGAGTACCTTGATAGTTTTCCCGGAGAGGGGGACAGTACAGAAAGAGAAAGAGAGGCTCAAAAGGTGGGTGAATGGGAGAAGAATAGCAGCGGCTGATATGTGGAGGAGTTCAGAGTCTAAGCCATCAGGGCTGTGTTTGGAGTGGTTGAGAGAATTGAGGGCAAGGAAAACCTCCTGAGGGGAGATGGGAGGGAAGCAAAAACCTGCAGACAAGGAGGGCTGTGGCGGTGAAAGAGAGACTGAGGACTGAGAGCGAACAGTGCATGTTGTGAAGAAATTATTGAAAAGGGAGGCAACAGTAAGGTGGTCAGAGACCAGTGAGTCATCTATTTGACAGGGGCAGGCTGGGATGGTGAGATGTAGAGGGAGTGGATTACTTTCCAGAAGTTGGAAGAGGATCTTAGGTTGGATTGTAGGTTTGAATTAAAGTAGTGGGCCTTAACTACATGGATAACCTTGGTGCAGGAGTTTCTAAGGGACTTCTAGTGTTGGTTGTCAGATTCAGAATGGGAGGTCCCAGGGAACAGCAGTGTATTTACAAAAGAAAATAGGTGCTTGAGCTTTTGGACATTGGTGTTCCCCCTGTATATATAGTATAACAAATTGATTGTATACTAACACATTATAAAGCAATGAACATATTAGGATAAAGGATCTCAGTTACTAGGGGGTCTTTGTTAGGTTTGATTTTTAATGATACATCAATACTTGGTGGGGGTGGTGGTGGTGGAGTGTTGTTTCTCTCCATTTTGGATTTAGATTGATAGAACTATTATTTAATAGTATAGAATATAGGTATATATGGATACATGTTGACACATAGACATATTAGGATAACAGCATCTCAGTTACAAGGTGGTCTGTGTTAGGTTTGGGTGTTGAATGTGAAGAAAAACTAGTCAAGTGTTACAGAGTTGCAGATAGATGGTGTTTAAACCTTATGTTTGAATATTAATGAATAATACTGACTTGTACAAGGGTTTTAAGACATACATATCTGAATAGTACTTACACTGTATAAATGTGAGAAACAGCTGGTTAATGCTTAATTTACACTAGGACTGGTTGTCTTTAAACCCACTTTTTTGCCTAACATGGTTATTTTCTTATTTAGAAGACGTTTAACATTATATACTATGTACCTGTATTTTTTTCAGCTTATTTCATTTTGTGGTTTAAAATCATGAACATTTACTAATGCATGCACAAATGCACAGATTCAGCTTTTGTATGTTTTATGGCTGTTCTCAAGGAAGAAACTCATCTATTCTGTGACATTTGACCTTGACATATCTTTCTTTTGATGGAACTCTGCTGCCTTTATATGGTTACGTGCTGATTTTTAAAAAGCAGTTTTGGCCAATGGGATTTTTAACAATTTTTTGTGTTTTTTTTTATGTATGATCTGGACTTCAAGAAAGTATATTCTTCCAAACCAACTGTCGTTTTTCTGATGAAGGATTCTAGGTAAGTCAGAAGCTCAAGCGCCTATTTTCTTTTGTAACATCTATGTCGGTCAAATAAAAGGTATTAAATCATCTCTTTTTTCTGGATCTCTTGAACAAATAAGCAAGCCATGTTTAAACAAGCATTTGTCAATGCCGAATGTTTGATGCTTGGTAAACAATTAGGGTGGGATATTCAAAAGGGTTGCGCCATGCGCAATAGGGTTGCGCCTGCGCAAGACCAAAAGTGCGCCATTCTGCGATATTCAGCAGGAGGCAGTTGCGCCACTGAAAACATGCTGAGCAACAGCGCAATGCAAAGGAAGGCATGCGCAACCGACGGGGGTGGATCCATGCATAAAGAGCGCAATGCGATATTCAAAGACTTGCGAGGTGTGCAAGAGCGGAACTGTCCGGAAATTGCGACTAGCGAAATGAGCCAAACTAAAAAGGCTCAAGGAAGGCGCAAGAATGCTAACAAGGATGCCAAGTGGGGTAGAGAGAGAGACAGACAGACAGACAGACAGTGACAGGCTAGGCAGGCAAGGCAAGCATTGTGGGCCATAGGCTGCAGAGGCCAGCGGGGGATGCCCGGTGCAGTGGAAGTAGCAGTCAGGACAGCGGGGGTAACACAGCCACACCAGCCAGGGGGGGTCAGAAGCCAGGGAGATGGACAGTGCCAGCTTCCACATGGAAGCTGTAATGAGGGGGTTGAGAATGCAAGCTGCAGGGGGACGAGGCCATGGAAGGGCCCGTCGGCGGTACGCCCCCAACATGCAGTACCGTGCCCGCATCAGCTATGACCTGTATACAGATGTAGAGATCGTGGGCCGGTACTGCCTGAACAGGGCAATACTGAGGCGGCTCTGTGAGCTGTGCAGTGATGTGATGCAGGCACCCTCACGATGGAGTCACGCCTGTCAGTGGAGACCAAGGTGACAGCCTGCATGTGCCTGCTCACCAGGGCACCTTCCAGAGGCCAACAGGGGACACCACAGGCATCACACAGTCGGCCACGTCACGCATCCTCACCCAATTCCTCAGCGCACTGCTGCCACATGCTATGGAGCATCCATTTCCCCAGCACTGCAGCAGGCGTAGAGCAAACATCACGGGAGTTCCACAGGGTAGCACGTATGCCTGGCGTGCTAGGGGCCATAGACTGCACCCATTTGGCCATTCGCATGCCACCTGGCCCCGATGGGGCAGCGTATAGGAACCGAAAGGGCTACTCCAGTGTCAACTGCCAGGTGGTGTGTGATGCCACTGGGCGTATAATCAATATCTGTGCCACACACCCTGGCGGAGCACATGATGCCTTCATATGGCATCAGTCCACACTGTGCCATTGATTCGAGAGTGGGGACATCCCCACAGGACATCTAGTGAGTGAGTATGTATGTATGGAATGCAAACTTGGGGCAAGGGTGGGAATGCCACAGGTGCCATGGTAGTGGCACACAGGGATATGGGCAAAATGGACCTGAACATGACACTGATCTCCACTATCTCCACACAGGTGACAGCGGGTACCCACACCGTCCCTGGCTGCTCATACCGTACCGGCATCCCATGACCCCATCGCAGCAACGCTATAATGAGGCACATGCCACCACACGCAACATCATAGAGCGGGTGTTTGGGATGCTCAAGGCACGCTTCCGATGCCTAGACACCTCCGGTGGTGCCCTACAGTACAGCCCCCCAAAGGCCTGTGGGATATTCCTGGCCTGTTGCATCCTGCACAACATGGTCAAAGACTGTGGAATAGCCCTACAGGTTGAAGAGGGGGACAGCGATGGGGACGCCAGTGACGCCGGTGTTGATGGTGATGAGCAGCCCCCCCAGGACGGCGGGACCCCCAACTGATCCAGCAGGCCCAGCTGCACCAGGACACCATCACAGAGGAGCACTATGCATGACACAGGTAAGTCAAGGGGCTATGTGCAACCAACACTGTCCAGGCGCAAACCACAGGCACACAGAGTAACACGCCAGGGGTGCATGACGGCCAGGGGAGTGGAAGGGTCCAGGCATACAAACACACCATCAGGGAGGGGTGAACACTCATATGGACACACACACACCAGGCACAGAGTGTACATGGGCAGATGCACAGCACAGCAGAACCGACATTGGTAACACACAGAACCACCGACCACCCCCACCACCTGTACTGTCCAAGTATGTGTGTCAGATGCTGGGCACCCTTGCACCTTGGTGTACAGTACAATGCAGGCATCATCATGCACACGCACCTGTGGACAGCAGTTGGGAGGGTGTGCAGGTGGTCCATGTGTCCGTTGAGCAGAGCACCCAGCAGTGCACTGCCCACCATGACACACATTGCACACAGGGCAGCACCAGACAGGGCCCACACTGGGAGACAGGTCAGTCATGTAGCACCGTCCCATGGCCACCGTGGATGCGTGGGCGGCCCCGCCATGACCCAATAGCACTGGCAGGCTGAGCAGGGGCCACATGGGGTGGCACTGTTGGACCACCAGGGGTCCCACTGCGCGAACGTGACCTTGCCCGCACAGGGGTCTGCAGCATGCCGAACATACCTGCACCGGGGTGCTCGGGATGCCCACAGCAGAACCTGGCATCGACAGGCCTGGTGTCGCACGACGCTGGGAATGGGGAGTGGAGAGTGAACTGTGTGGGGTGTGCGGTACAGGGGCACCTGACTGTGTGCCCAATGCATCCACGACAGAGACCACTGCCTGGGTCAGCCTGTCAATGGCGGCGTCACATCCATCCGCACTGTGGACCATCTCTGCACGGTCCAGAGCACACTCCTGCTGTGCCACTCCACAGCCACAGACAGTGCCTCCACAGACATTGCAACCGCTCTGCTGCTGTACTGATTCCCGCAGCAGGTGGGTGTGCTCATCCAATGGGTACTGTGCCACAACGGCATCCTGTCCCCCAGGGTGTGGAAGGTCCTGATGCACAACACCCCTTGAGGGTGGGCGCTGTTGCCAGGACCAGGAATGGGCGTATCAAAGGGCGGCGGGCATGTGCCACCACTGGACACTGTACCCCCAGACCTGGTGGGTGACTGCTGCTGCTGCCCTCAACCGCTGTGCCCCAGGGTCCACTGTTCCACCGCTGTGGCGCAAGTGCCAGACACCTGCACAGCCAGCGGTGCTGCCCACCGGTGCTGACAGGCACAGCCTGGGACTGTGCCGACATGCTGGCACGCAGTTGGAACCAGCAAGGCCCAGGGCACGTGCTGGCCTGCTGTGTGTCCATCATGGGACACACACATGTCACTGCCCATTGCAGTCCTTGCATCATCAATGGTGCAGGTATGTGCTACAGCCACAGTCACAGCGTCCTGGCATGCTTGCATGTCAGACTGCTGAGACACAGGCTGTGCACCCCCCACACCCGAATCACCGACACCAGAGTTGGCAGCACAGCGTGCATGCTGGTGCAGTGCATGCTGCCTGGTGACAGAGGTGGATGGACCCTCCTCCATGTCCAGCAGGTCATCCTCACTGCCTGGACCCACCACCACTGTCTCCTGAAGATGAACAGGATCTGTAACAGAAAGAGAGGACATGTGAGTGCATGTGAACAACCCCCCCCAACACCACCACCATGTCATACCATGCAGTGATGGGCTTCCACCTGTCTGGAATCCACCTCCTGGTACGCCCTCAATAGCACTGCGCTGCATAGTTGCAGCCAGTCGGTCCTCAGCCGGGGTCAGCTCCACCACCGCTGGCTGGCCCCCGCCAGTGCCAGCATGTGCCACCCTGAGGGCTGCCACCTTCTCCTTCACCCTCCTGCTGTCTGTCCCAATCTTCTTTTTGCATTCCTGCACGAAGCGCTGGTGGCTTCCATGCAGGTTCACTGCCCAGGCTACCCCCTCCCATGCAGCCGCACGGGCCTGAGGGGTACCCTGGCTTCCACTCAGTAGTGCCTCATCCTCCAGGTAGGCCTGAAAGAGGGCCTCAGTCTCTTCCATGGTGAAGTTGGGCCTCCTCCTCCTTCGCCCACCATCCTCACCCTCACCTTGTCTCTGCTCGGTCATGGCGATCTGTATGGGTGGAAGTGGACACCTGTCACTGTGCAGTCTACAGCATTATCCCATGCCCATTGTCCAGAACATCCCACAGCATGCAACTCACCTCTCACCTGCAGTAACCGAATCTGTCCAGCGCAGCCCACTGTCACACTTTTATAGCGCAATGCATGCAAATTAGGAGTGGAGCAACTATAATGACATGCAAATCACACCACTGCGCCTTTGAATGGCTGATCAGATGATTTGCATGTGTTGGCTGAATATTGTGCCATTGCGCTTTTCGCAAGACGGTTGAGCCGACTGAGCCAATAGCGCAGATCTGTGACTGTGCAGTACACTGCATTGCGCATGCCCAGGTAGCTTACGCAGGCGTCTGCCGCGCTGATGACGTGCTATGTGCGATCGGCAATTCAGGCCATGGCCACCATTGTGCCAGTGGCGCTACAGCACTGGGCACTATATGGCGCTGTGGCACTACTGCGTAATAGTCCACTGTGGCACTGTCACGCGTGTGGTCGGTCGCTCAGGATGCATAGACGTCAGATGGCGCTGTGCGTGGCCTTGCGTCACAGACCCCGACCTGGTGTCCAACCTTTTCCCCCTGGCGCTGTTCGGCTGCCATGTGTACGGCCCTATTGCGCTGTCTGGTGACAGCGCTATGTGGACTAACGGCGCTGTACGAACAGCATGATTGGAACCTATGGTGGCCTATTGCGCAACATTTCTACGTGGGGTTGTCGCGCTGCGGGGCACCATATTGCCTGCTGTAAACTTGGAAGCATGGCACACAGGAGGGCAGTGCAATGGAGCCCGGTGGAGGATGCCAACCTGGTGGCCCTGGTAGAGCCCCACTATGGGGAACTGTATGGTGAGGAGCCCCTCACCATGGCTAGAACCCAGGTCTGGCTGCAAGTGGCCAATGACCTCGTGGGGGTCACTGGGCAGCACCGGTCTGCTGAGCAGTGCCGGCACAGATACAGTGACCTCCAGGGAGAGGCTGACCTGCATGAGTGGCTACGGTCACGTGCCAGGAGGGACGTGGTGCCTAGGCCAGGTGGGTGTACCATCTATGCACCTGTATTCTCTGTAGGGGTGTGAGTGTGTTTGGTGGCTGTGCATAGGTGATGGCTCTGACATGGTTGGCTGTGTCAGTGTGTGCAGGTGTGAGATGCATGGGTCTGGCTGTGGGCAGGCATCTCACTGGGGCAGGGGGAGTCTGCTTTGGAGTCACACTGATGTTTTTCTCAACATTTGTCTCCCACAGGCAGGGCAGAGAGGATGCAGGCACGGGGTGAGGAGAGCCGTGGCAGGGCCCCGGTGCCAGTCGGTGGTGCTGTGAGGGGTGGGCCACAGCAGCAGCAGCAGCAGCAGACACAGCTGCTTGCGGAGTGTGAGTATCATTACATCATGGATGCTATTGCATGCTAGAGGGGGTGGGCATGACCACCAGCCATGCACAACACAACCATGCACGACACAGGCGACATTCTTCACTGTCCAGTGTCACTGCACATCTGTGTGTGCGTCACTGGTGGTCCATGCATGCACTGGGCACATGGCTGTGGAACTGGCATCGCACCACATTGCCACGTCACTTGACAGCCTTGTTTGTGCTGTGATGGACATGGGCAGTGTGTGTGTGCAGTGATGCACATAGCTGGTGCCGCCTGGTTGGGCTGGCCATGTGCATGTTCACTGTGGGTGGGTGCATACCATCACAGGTGCGGGACATTGGGCTATATGGCTTGCAGGTTGGGTGGTGTTCAGGGTTGTGGTCAGTCACAGCCATTGACTGTGTTCCCATTTTCCTAGGCCTCATTGTGCTCTGGAGGATAGAGTGGGCACTGCAGCAGCTCACCCAGGTGTCCTTGGACAACAGGACCATCCTCACCAGCATCCAGGGCCATGGCCTCTGGAGGAGGCACGGCCAGACACGGCGGCACCAGGCAGAAGAGGACCAGCCTGCTAGGCCTTAGGCCGGATTCCCCTTCCCACTTCACCCATCCCTCCCACCCTGCCTTCCCTCTCCAAGTTGTTCATCCTACCCTTGCCCACCCCTACCTTGTACCCTACCCCCTCTTATAAATAGTTATGTTGTTGTTGATTTTGTAATTTACATTTTTCTAATACATTTATATTTTGATATGAATACTGTGTTGGTCTCTGATTTGCAGCTGGCTATGGCTGCTCAGTTGCAGTGGTGTGCATGCCATCTGGGGTGGTATGGCTGTTTGTGTGTGTGTGTGTGTGTGTGTGTGTGTGTGTGTGCGTGTGGACGGCGTGTGTGTGCATGGGGAGATGTTCCAGCGTGGCAGTGACTTTCTGTTGGTCTTGCCATTCTGCTGCCACCACTGCTGGGTGCACAGGGTGGGTCTGGCTTGTATGCTTCTCTGCTACATGGGGTTGGCGTGTGCGGGGGATGCATGGTGTTTCCTGCAGTGCCAGTCACTGCACATGGGTGGTGTTTTGGGGTCATGGTGCAGGGTGTGCTGTGCGTATGGGGGCTGATGTGCACTGTGGTTGTCAGCCCCACCCTGTGTGTGCAGTCTCAGCCTGCCAGTGGTTGTGCTGGAGCGCCGTGGCCCTGCTGTGCTTTGTTGGCTTGTCCCCATGGGCCAGTAGATCATCCGTCTCACCCCCAGTGTTGCTGTGCTTGGGGTGTGCAGGTGTCTTGTTGGTTCTGCAGTGTGTTCCTGTGCCCATGTGTGGCATGGCTGGCGGTGGGCCCCAGCCTGCCTCCCTGGTTGTGCAGTTCCATTGCTCTGCTGGGGGGGGGCTCTGCTTGCGCTATGGCACCTCTGGACTGCTCAGCTGGGCTGTCCTTGTTGTGCTATGGCGCAACCTTTCTGCTCAGCTTCCCCTTCCTGGTTGCGCTATGGCGCAGTTTGTGCGCTAATCAGACGTTGGCTGCTTGTGCAATTTGTTCTGCTCCATGTTTGAATATCACGTCTGTTGCGCATATGCGCAATTGATTTGTGCTTGCTCCTGCTGTTGCGCACATTTTGGGCGCAGTTTGAATATCTGGGCCTTAGAGTTTTGCAATTTTGACTCCAAGTTTTGAAGATACATGTTTTAGGATTTGCCTTGTAGACAAGGCATGACCCATTTAGAGTATATTGGCCAAAATGTCATTTCGCACCAAAGGCCTGAAATCACATCTCATCCAGGATTTTTAAAATGATACATCACACTTATGAAGTGATGTAGAAAAATGACTATGTTGAAAGACTGAAGTCAAAATATTGAAAATTAGCAAAGTTACAGTTTGAGTGAATGCTGAAATAATGTAATGTTCAGTCTTAACCTGGGCATTTTACAGTATTTGTAAACCAAATTTTCAGTGTAGCCTTCTTATTACCTCACCTAATGAACCCAGTAGGTGAAAATTTTCAAATCCCTGTCAAAATGTAATTCTGTGCCACTGAAACGTCATTCCACGACACAGGTATGAAAACACATTTTGGCTAGGATATGAAAAAAAATGACAGCTGTCACCTTCATGAGGTGCGGCTGTGAAGAAATGGCTATGTAGAAAATTTGAGGTCAGTACTAAAAATGACCAAAGTTACAAGCCTGCATTCGTAAATGTTATTGTAGGCTCATAACTTTGTTATTTTTTAATATTTTTGCCCCAAATTTTTAGCATAGCCTTCTTATGACCCTACCTCAAGTTCAAGTTTATTGTAGGAAAACTCCATTGAGCAAGCTCATTTACAAGGAGGTCCTTTGACACAGACAGACAGTTACAGATTGCATAATTGAAAAAAAGGTACAAATTCAAGTACAGAAATATAGGCAAGCATTAACATGTTGCATAAAATGTCAATGACATAGAAAAATACAAGTACTGAAAAGGTACAAAGTGCATGGTTCGGAGTAAACAAGACAGCTAATTTCCAGGTGATTAAGAGGAAGCAGTGAGCAAGGGTAGACCAGTGAGCTAGAATTAGAAGCAGCTGCACGTATCTTTTATTTTGGCTGTAGTCAACCTTTTAAATAGGCTGACAGGAACAGTACTGGGAAGATTCAGTATGCCTTGGAGTTGGCTCCACATAGTTGGGAGTACGCTCGATATGGCCCGCTTGCCAAGTGAGAAACATAGAGACATAGAATTTGACGGCAGGTAAGGACCGCCTGGCCCACCTAGTCTGCCCACTTTCCTACCTAACAGATAAGCTGCAGATCCTAGTTAACCAACAACTTACTTCCTCCTACCCCCACTAAGACTGCCTTATGTCTGTCCCATGCATTCTTGAATTCCCCCACTGTTCTTGACTCCACGACCGCCTCAAGGAGGCTGTTCCATGCATCCACAACCCTCTCTGTGAAAAAATACTTCCTCACATTACCTCTGAGCCGTCCCCCCTCTGTCTTCAAATTGTGCCCCCTTGTTCTTGCACATCTCTTTTTCTGAAAGATGCTACCCTCTTAGACATTGTTGATTCCCTTTAGGTACTTGAAAGTTTCTATCATGTCCCCTCTCTCCCTTCTTTCCTCAATGGTATACATATTAAGCTCCTTTGGTCTTTCTTCGTATGTCTTCTGTTGCAGACCCTGTACCATTTTGGTTGTCCTCCTCTGGACAGCCTCCACTCTGTCTATGTCTTTGTGGAGATGGGGTCTTCAGAACTGCACACAGTACTCCAGATGGGGTCTCACTAATTGTCTGTATAGAGGGATAACAACTTCATGTTTTCTACTATTGATGCCTCTCCCTATGCAACCCAGTATCCCCCCAGCCTTCCTAACTGCCTTCTCACATTGCTTGCCCACCTTTAGGTCATCTGATATAATTACCACCAGATCTCTTTCCATTTTTACTGTTGTCAGTATCTCATCCCCCATTGTGTACTCTTCCCCTGGGTTTTTGTTTCCCAGGTGCATTACCTTGCATTTCTTTGCATTGAATCTGAGCTGCCATACATTTGACCATTCCTCCAACCTTGCCAAGTCCCTTCTCATCCTTTCCACTCCATCTTGTGTATCAACCCTGTTGCAGATCTTTGTGTCATCTGTAAAGAGACATACTTTTCCTTCCAGTTCTTCTGCAATGTCACTTATAAAGACATTAAAAAAAGGACCGGTCCCAGTACTGAACCCTGTGGTACCCCACTAGTAACCCTCCTTTCTTCACTGTGGACTCTGTTTACTACTACCTTTTGAGTCCTGTTGTCTAGCCAATTTTTTATCCAGGCTACCACCTTGGGAGCCCACTCCAAGGCTGGCTAACTTGTGTATTAATCTTTTGTGTGGGACTGTATCAAATGCCTTGCTAAAATCTAGGTAGGCCATGTCCACAGCCCCTCCCTGGTCTACTACTTTGGTCACCCAGTCAAAGAAATCTATTAGATTCATCTGACACGACCTTCCCATCATGAATCCATGCTGCCTTGGGTCCTGTGCCCCACTGGCCTCTAGGTACTCAACAATTCTTTCCTTCAGAAGTGATTCCATCATTTTCCCTACAACTGAGGTCAAACTAACTGGTCTGTAGTTTCTTGCCTCTGTCCTGCTCTCACTTTTGTGAAGAGGAATCACATCTGCCCTCCTCCAGTCCTCAGGTACCACCCCATCCTCCCGTGATTTGTTAAAGAGAGTAGTCAGTGGTGTCACTAGTTCTACCCTTAGTTCTTTTAGAATTCTTGGTGAATCCATCAGGCCCCATTGCTTTGTCCACCCTTCAATTTTATTAGTTCTTTCAGAATCCTTTCTTCTGTAAATGGACTGGTATCAACCCCTCTTCAGAGTGTTTCTCTTGTTTGGTTTAGGTACCTCCCTCCTTCTTCCTTTGTGAATACTGAGCAGAAATATTCGTTCAGTATCCCTGCTTTTTCACTGTCACCCTCTGCCCACATTTCCTCCCCTTTATTAAGCCTCAGTATCCCTCCTTTGGTCTTTCTTCACTCCTAAAGTACCTATACAAGGTCTTATCCTCCTTCTTAACAGAGTTGGCCATCCTTTCCTCGGTTTAGGCCTTTGCTATTCTGACTGCCTTCCCTGCCTCTTTCTGCTTTAACTGATAAAGTTCTCTGTCCTGCTCCATCTGTATTTTCTTATATTTCCTGAATGCTATCCTTTTCTCCTTAACCTTCCCTGTCACCTCTTTTGAGAAACATAGCGTTTTTTTCCTTCATTGTGTTTTGTTGATTTGCTTTACACAAAGGCTTATTGCCTTTGTGATGGTTGTTTTGATTACTCCCCATTGTTCCTCCACCCCTCCTTCTTGCCTGTTTGCTAGTGCTTTTCTGAGGCCAAAGTCAGCCCAACTAAACTCCAATACCCTTGATTTGGTATGGCTTGATTGTATGGCTGTGTTTATCGTGAACCACACTGTTTGGTGGTCACTTGTTCCCAGATGGCTACCCACCTCTAAATCTGAAATTCTTTCTCCATCCCCATTTGAGAGTACAAGGTCTAAGATTGCACCCTCTCGAGTGGGTTCCAATACTAGTTGTCTGAGGCATGCCCCTTGTAGGGCATCAAGAATGACCCTGCTCTTGGATGTGCTTGCAGCAGAGGTGCTTCAGTTAATATCTGGCATATTCAGGTGCCCCATCAACAATATCTCCCCTTTTTCTGCCATTCTAAGGATGCCTTCTATCATTTCCTTGTCCAGGTAAGGTGCGAGTTCTCGGTACATCAAGGAGGATGAGGAGGAGGCCATTTTTCCTAAGAGAGTAGGTGCTGTGGGAAATATGGAAAAGGGTTGTTAGATAGTTTGGGAGCTTGTTCAGGAGTAGCTTAAGAGTCCAGATACCAGCATGAAGCATATGTCTAGTTGAGAGTGATGTCCAGCCAGCAGCTATGTACAAATCGCAATGGTGGGTTCGGTAGGGTAGGTTTGTCATGAACCATATGGTGCAGTGGTAGAGGACATCTAGCTTGCTAAATCCCGAGGCTGCTGTGGAGGAATAGATTAGATCTCCATAGTCGAGTAGCAGCAGGAATGTGGCCTGGACCAGACTAATTCTGGTATCCATTGGAAAGAGGGACTTGTTACGGAAGAGGAACTCCAGCCTAATTTTTAGCCTCCTAGCCAGATCATTGAGGTGGTCATGAAAGGAAAGCTTGTTGTCTAGCCACATACCAAGATATTTGAATTTGGAGGTGATTTCAAGGGGTTCACCTAAGGAGGTGGTGATGAAATCTTTTTGCGTGTTTGTAAGGGAAATGGTGGTGGTATTTGGGGCAAAGATCATGGCCTTGGTTTTCTTGACATTGAGGAGGAGTTTGTCATTGATTAGGTTGATTTCTAGTTGTGCAAAGTTGGCTTGGAGTACATCACTCACTTCAGCCAGTGCAGGGCCTGTTGTGTACAGTACTGTTTCGTCTGCAAAGAAATGCAGATAGGACTTGGATATATGTGCACCAAGGTTGTTGATGTACAGGGAGAAAAGGATGGGACCTAATATGGAGCCTTGCAGAACTCTCCTGGCCACTGGGAGGGATGCAGGTTTGTGGGTCCTTTCAGATAAGTAGCTGGTAAACCACTGGGCAGCAAGGGAAGTGGCGTCTACTTTTATTAGGCTTGAGACTAACAGATTGTGGTCGACAGTGTTGAAAGCTTTGCTGAGATCTAAGAATACGGCACTAGCAACTTTCTTGGAGTCCATGACTGTCACCCATTCATTGGTAACTTTGGCCAGAGCAGTGACTGTACTGTGGTTGAGCCAGAAGCCAGATTGCACAGGGTTGAAGATTGAAGATGATTTGATATGGAGTTTTATTTGGGAGTAAACTAGCTTGTTGAGGACTTTGGAGAGGACAGGCAGTATTGAGATGGGTCTATAGCTGTTTAGGTTGCATGGGTCCCCTGACTTGAATAATAGGAGGACGTGAGCAGATTTCCAACAGGAGGGAACAGTGGCAGTGGAAATGGAAAGACTGAATATGTGGAGGATGGGGCAGTGAGGTCGAGGTAGATTAGTTTAAGAAAAAATGGTTCTAGACCATCATCCACTCCACTTTTTTAATGTCTATGTTAAGAAGTGAATCTTCAACTTCTTTGTAGCTATGTGGGAGCAATTGAAGCAGGCGGGTTGAAGTTAGAGAGGCAACGTTATTACAGTTTTGGTTGCTACCACAGGCTGCATAAGGCGAAGAGTCAAAAGCTAGGCCAGCAGTTACAAAATTATTGTTGATTTCTTCGAGGATTAGGCAACTGTTTTCCACTACCTTACCATTGCTGAGGATCTTCAGTGGAATGGAGGGGTCTACAGGCTGACCTCTGATGGACTTGAGTGTCTTCCAGGTTTTTTGCGAATTCCCTTTTGCCTGTTGAAGGGTAGAGACATAATAGTTGGCTTTGCTTGTGTGAATTTGTTTAACACAGGTGTTTCTAGCTGCTCTGAATGCTTGCCAGTCAGCTGGGCTTTTGGATTTTCTAGCCTTTGCCCAGAGTTTATCAAGGCGAAGGAGTGTAGCCTTAAGGTCTGATGTAAACCAAGGGTTGGATGTTTTACGCACCCTGGGTTTGATCAAAGGAGCATGCTTGTTGGCCAGTGCGGTGAGGTTGTTGTTAAGGACAGTGACCGCCTCATCAATTGTTTTGGCAAGGTAGAGGTCTTGCCATCTAATTTTGCTCAAGTTGGATAAGTAGTCAGATGCATTAAACTTGCAAAAAGACCGCTTAGTTATGAGTGTTGGTTGTTGCTGAACTTTAACTTGTGATCTTGTATAAACAACCACCCCATGGTCACTCATGTCATTGTGGAAAACTGCAGAGTGTAGAATGTTGTGGGGATGCATAGAAAGTATGACATCGAGGAGAGAACTATTGTCGGGATTGGATGTATTAGTTCTAGTAGGTTCACCGACTAACTGGGCTATGCCAACTTCATCACAGAAGGATTTTAGGCTGCGTGACTTGGGGGTAAGCCAGTCCATATTAAAATCCCCAACAATAAAGTTTTGGTGTTGGCAGAGGTGATTAAGGATTTAAGTATGGCGAGGATGTCCGTGCCACCAGATGGGGGGCGATAACCACCAATAATAATGAGCCATTCAGTGGATGGAAGGTGTAATTTGAGATACGATTTCATACTCCTTAGGTTTAGATTTACAGTAGATATCACTGACTGTAAACTTAGATATAGTGTAGATGGCCACACTGCCCCCTCTGGCTGCCCAATCTACCCTGTGCAGATTGTAGCCTGGAAGAGAGAGAGACTTGTTGATCACTGTTTGTCTTTTTGAGCCAAGATTCAGTTATAATAATAAGGTCTGGCCTGGTATGGGCAGCCCATACTTGAAGCTGATCAAACTTTTTTGCAAGGCTCAATATGTTGACTAACATTAACTTAAGTCCAGGTGCAGATGCAAATTCTGTGGGAGATGCGAATGGTAATGGGGGTCCAGGGTTTAGCGCCACGTTACCTGAACAGAGAAGGAGCAAGAGAAGCAGTTTCGTTGTCCAATTTCTGCAGGATAAGAGTGCTTTTTTCCTTGAACAAGTACAAAAAAAATGTTCAACTCCTGCCTGAAAGGTGATTTCGCTCAGCAACTGCAAAATCACCTTTTGGGTGCAAAAACACATTTTGACCAGGATTTTAAAAAATGACAGCTGTCACATTCATGAGGTGCTGCAAAGAAATGACTATGCTGAAAATTTGGGGTCAAAATATTGAAAACTACCGAGGTTACGAGCCTACATTTGCAAATTTTAATGTACTGTAGGCTCATAACTTTGTTGTTTTTAATATTTTACACCAAATTTGAACATAGCTCTTATGACCCCACTTCATGTAAAAGGGGTGAGAACATTTTCAACTCCTGCCCAAAAGGTGATCTTGCACAGGGACCTCAAAATCACCTTTTGGAACAGATTTGCCTAAATTCACTGTAATTGTTCATGAGGTGGGGTCCCAGAAGAGGCATATTGAAAATCTGTGGCAAAAAATATTCAGAAACGTCCAAGTTATGCCACTAAGTACAAAACCCCATTGAAATACATTGAACTGCATACCTGATTTCCTCAGTTTGCAGTCCGGCTTTAAAGAGTAAAGATGTGCCTGTAGTCCAGAGAAGATTATGGCGTTGAACCCCCTGTGGGAAAGTAAGCGTTTATGGATGGTGTAGGGTGGTGGGTGATGAGTGGGAGGGTCAGGTGGGGAGACTAATGGCTCAACATACATCAATACATCTTTTTTTACAGAATTAATAAAAAAAAACTACGAGGGATGGTTTTCCATATTTCAGGTGATGACACTGGGGGATTAGGCACCCCCAGTGTCAGTGTTATGTTTGGGAGGGTTGTGGGGTGGTGGGTGCTGAGAGGGAAGTCGAGTGGGGGGAACAATTAAAGGGGCACCTGCAACAGACATTGATGGACGTTTTTCTTTGTTACAGGTTTTTTAAATAACATCAAAAAAAAATTACATCATGGCTACACTGGGGGATTGGGCACCCTCATTGTCAGTGTTATGTTTGGGGGGTGCAAGAGCCACTGATGAATGGTTTTTTGTTGTAGGCGATATAAAAAAAAACTACGAGGTGGACATGGGAGATTGGGCACCCCCCAGTATCAGTGTTATGTTTGTGGGGGGGAGTGTGTGGTTGCAGGTGCTGAGAGGGATGGTCAGGTGGGGCAGAGTTATAGGGGCGTCAGTGTTACAGAGCTTGATACAGCAGGTGCACACTGGTGACATTGGAAGCAAATGTTCAGTATGCAGCTGGTAACTGTTTTGAAAGCCGATCTGCTGTTTGCTGACTTGGCTTCATGCAAATCAAAGTCTGAAGCCTTCTCTGATTGGAGTGGCTTTGGTCCTTTGAATTACATGAAGTTTCAACCCACCATGCAGACAGTTGAATCACGACCACGGTGCGTGGTCATTGGTGTAGACTACTGAACCCTTACTATTCTGAACTGCAATGGGCTGGGCTGTGACACACCACCAAAATCCCATTTCACTCAACCCAAAATGTTTGGTACGCAGGTGCATCAAACGTAAAAATAGCTAACACAGTTTGTAACAAGCTGAAAATCAAACTGAGACATAAAAGGTCTGGCTGAGACAGGTAAATTCAGGTAGACGATTATGCTAAAAATGAGTATAGTACAACAAGCCTAGATGTTGAAAGGTGAAAATATAGGAGCAACAAGGCTTTGCCAAAATGGGGCACAGAGCAGAATAAGCTAGAAACAGCAGGTAAGACTTAACACAAGCAGGCAGGCAAGCGTGAGCCAAGTGTGTGCAGAGGGGTAAGCAATGGTAGAGGCACAAGCGGAAGACTGCTGGAGGAGCCTACTTTGTACAGCATGGCTGGCCAACCGGGTGACTCACAGCTGATTCCAGGTAGGCTCCTCAATGTCCTTAGCACATGGTCCTTTGCATGGACAGGCCACTTGGACAGACAGAAGTGAAATATAGTAAGAAGCCCTCCAATTGGCTGAGATACTTGCTGGGGGAGGAATTCAAATGAGTAGTCTTTTGGGGTCCAGAGGCAATCAGTGGGAGGGGAGCAGGGGGGTTGTACAGGTTAAGGATCCCCCTCGCAACCCTGTGCAGTGGTGTCTGGCATGTGCCACTGGTCCTGGCCTGGTGAAGCTTTTGTACCACAGCAGGGAGCCTGGGAACAGAAAGGGCAGCAGAGTCCCACCTACTCAGCCATCTGATTATCTGAGAGGCTTGCTGTGGGAGGAATTCAAATGAGTAGTCCCTTGGGTCCAGAGGTGATTGTTGGGAGAGGGGGGCTGTGTAGGCTGAGGAGCCCCCTCACAACCCCTTGCAGTGGTGTCTAGTGTATGCCTGATCAATTTCTTTAACTGGGTGACCAGGGAAACAGATCAGGGTGGAGTAGCCTACTTAGACTTACTTCAACAAGGCCTTTGATGCTGTACTGCATATGAGGCTCATAATGGAAACTGGGAAGTTTGGTGGTGAGTCCCAAGGTGGTAAACTGGGTATGAAATTGGTTGACAGGTAGGTGACAGAAGGTGGTGGTAAATGACACTCACTCTGTGGAGGGGACAGTGACCAGCGCGGTACCTCTGGGCTCAGTACTGGGACCAGTCCTTTTTAATGTCTTTATAAGTGATATCCAGAAGATCTGGAAGGGGAAGATATGTCTTTTTGCAGATGACCCCAAAATCTGCAATAGGGTAGACACTCAGGAGGGGGTGGAAAGAATGTGTAGAGGCCTGAGAAAACTTGAGGAGTGGTCAAATGTATGGCAGCTATGTTTCAATCCAAAAAAGTACAAATTATGCACCTAGGACACAGAAATTCAGAGGCAGAGTATAAAATGGAGGGAGGGGTAATGGCATTCACTAAACAGGAAAGGGACCTTGGGGTAATCATAGTGGATGACATCAAGGTGGTGAAGCAATGCAACAAGGTAGTGAGTAGGGCCAGCAGGATGCTGTGGTGCATAGGGAGGGGTATCACCAGCAGAAGGAGAGAGGTGGTGTTACCACTGTGTAGCTCGAGGGTAAGACCCAACCTGGAGTGCTGTGTCCAATTCTAGAGACCACACCTTAGGAAGGACATAGGCAGGGTGGAGGCTGTCCAGAGGAGGGCAACTGAAATGGTGCTGGGACTGCATTGAAAGCTCTATGAGGAGTAACTGAGGGATCTGAATATGCACACCCAGGTAGACAGGAGGGAGAGGGGGACATAATAGAGACCAAGAAATACCTCACAGAAGTGGAATAAGGTACAGAAGGGGAACATTTTTCAGAGGAGAGGGGGCACAAGAACAATGGGGCATGCAAGGAAGCTGGAAGGGGGAATTTTTGGAGGGATGTGGAGAAGTACTTCTTCACTGAAAGAGTGGTGGATGCTTGGAACAGTCTTCCAGCAGAGGTGGTCAGGTGAAGACAGTGGTGGGCTTCAAGCGTGAGATAAGCACAAAGGAATCTTTGTAAAAACAGGGGGAGGTGGGTAGCCAGTAACCAAGTAGGGTCTGTGGTAACAATATAGGCAAGGAAAAATGGGCAGACTGGGTGGTACAAAGTGATGCTTATCTGCTGGCAAATTCTGTTTCTATGTTTCCATATTGAGGTATTAACTTACTTTTATAAAACTCCACGGTGGCTTCACAGCCTGTAAGTTATGGTCCTGTCTCCTCACACTTATAGATTGCACATTTGAGTCAGACCATTTAATATCCCTTATATTTGTGGATGTATTGGGAAAGATTATAGAAAACCAACTGAAATGTATGGGAATTTCTTGTGATATATTTTCCTGACATATCTGGATATTTTACATAATTTCACTGGCTAGCCCTGTATGTGCACATCAAATTTTAACCTCATGTCCAAACCCAGACACGAGTTTATAATTTCAGCATTTTCCAACATGGAATCATCAATACATTGAATATATGAAGTAGTACAGTGGAGTCATTCAGGATGAAATACAGTAAAAGACATTTCAAAAATTCCTGCATGGCAAAAGTGTTCCCTGCAGGTACTGTGTTGCATCGTGGCAAACTCCACTGCACTTTACTAATCTGGGTTTAGGGCCAAATAGTGAAATGATCATTTTGTTTTCCTTTACGTTAGCAGATCACTTTTAATTATCCATTTCCAAAGCTCAGTAAAACCGAGCTGGAGTGCATCCTGAATCTGGGCAGTAGATTCCAATTCACAGTAAATTACTGTATTATCAGCATATATTTATATTCTTATGACATATCAAGCTAATGGTAAGATACTGAAAAAAATGAAATAATGTGGTCCAAAGACTGAACCTTAAGGGTCTCTGTAGGTGAGACATTTTATTTTAGACAAAGTGGCTGATGTTCACAAACTTCACTTTTAGCGTTAAAACTGTTTACTTTGTCCTTACAAACCAGATTCAGCAACATGCCATGTTATTCAATAGCACATTCCTGAATCCAGCTAATAAAAGCAAAGAAAAGTGGCATTAAAAAGTACAATTATGTAAGAACTTACCATAGCAATAGATCTTCGAGAAGATCTCTTGCAGCAGGCAACACCGCTGGCACTATAGCCGCCAGGCACTAGGACTATACAGAAACTTTTTTTTTCAAATACACTTTGTGTTCCTTATCTCCCTGGTGGTCCTCATCTGATAGACCCTCCCCAGCCACATTACCTGGTTTTCTCCGGGAGCTTACCTTGAGCCGTCCTGGCCACAAGATCCAGCACAGTGCGGAGACTGTGTGTGTGTGGGAGGGAGTTGATCTTCATGCATCATTGCAGATGTTTTCCAGCATTTTCTCCCTTGCCCTCCCTGTTGCTGGGGCATGACATGTCAGTGTACATACGCAAGCTACAGAGTCCAGCAGCACCTACCTTCCATTGGATTGGTGCCCCTGTCTCATTCTACCCTCAGGCCTCCACCTGCAGGCAGTCATTTGGCGGGGCTACCAAGCCACCCTCCCCAAGAGAGAAGAGCTGTCCTTAGAGCACTCAATCCTCTCCCTGGCCGAATCCCTGTGACCTGCTCGCACCATAAACATGGGTTGCTAGCATGGCAGGAGGTAAGGCACTGATGCCTCAGCCCTCCATGGTACTGGGCCGGCCATTACATGGAAACTTTTCTAGCTATCAGTCTACCAAGAGGGTCACCCATGTCTATGTCGCATGCTAATGATGTCCTTTCCATATAAGTGTGAGAGGCCCAGCACCCTCCTCAGTTCTCCCACCAGAGATCATAAACAATAAAGAAAGCCCCAGCTGGTGAACCGAGGAGAAGCAAAGGTTCCCACCAACAGAAGAAGAAAATCAGGTGGTCATTGACATGGAGAAAGAGAGACAAAAAACAGAGAGTCCCCCAGATCAAGGGGGATGGAGGGAGGGATTGCATGGCCTGCTGCAAGAGATCCTCTTGAAGGTCTACTGTTATGTTAAGTTCTTACATAACTGTACTATCTTCATTGAGGGTATCTCTTGCAGCAGGCCACACCTATGGAATGAGTCCCATGCAGTTCTGACAGCAGAGGAGCCAGTCTGGGTGGTTGAAGTTGGAGACAATAAGCCTAAGAAAGAAGGCCCTGAAGTACAGCTTGGCCGAAACCAGCCCTATGTCTTGAGGCAATATCCAGACTGCAATGCACCGATCTCAGCAGCTGACACATTCTTGAAACAAGCAACAGAAGTAACCACACACCTAGTGGAATGGCCATGAACAGCCCCCCAGAATTTCGTTACAGTACTTCCAATAACAGAAAACAATGCAGTTAGCCAACCATTTGAACAGGCACTGTTTAGAAACAGTAATGCCCTCTTTCCCAGGGAAGAAGGAAACAAATAACTGCAAGGACTTCCTACAGTCCTTTGTGCGGTGAATATAATACCTGAGTATTCTATGTACTGTACATCTAAAGTATGGAGCACTGCTTCCCCTGGATCGGCATGCTCTGGGAAACAAACAGGCATGTGAATCATTTGATTTAAAGTAAATTCAGACACTACCTTAGGAAGAAGCTTAGGATACTTTCTCAAAACACTCTTTCTTTGTGGAAAATTAAATAAGGCTGCTCACACATAAGAGCCTGCAGCTCTGAAATCCTTCAGGCAGAGGTAACAGCAACTAAAAATAACGCTTTCAATAACAGAAAGCACAGCTTGCAAGTTGCAGCTGGCTCAAAAGGATCTATGGTAAGTTTTTCTAACACAAAATCCAGGTCCCAGGATGGGACCAGATTGCGAATGGGGGACTTCAGATGAAGAATGCCCATGGGAAAGTACTGGACACTTCCAATTGTGCCAACATAAGACCATCAATAGGCACATGGAAAGCTGAAATAGCTGACAAGTGCATATTAATGGAGGAGCACTTCAGACCAGAATCTGAGATGGACAGCGAGTACTCCAGAATCTGATTCACTGGAGAAGTGAAAGGATCCAGCTAGTGGGCAGTAGCCCACAAAGCAAAGCGCTTCCCCTTCATGGAATAAGTAGCCCTGGTGGAGGGCTTGCTAGCAGCCACCAGAACATCATCCACCCTTAGGGACACCCCGACTCTAGCCATGACTATGTCTTCAGGAGCCAAGCATGAAGATGAAGCCGAAATTATATCTTTCAAGGGGAAGACCTTATCTGATAAATCTGATATCCTAAATAGCTTAAATGACCACTTCTGTACCACAGGACTTACTTTCGACACCTCTAAAACTGCCACCCTCATTACCAGCTTACCAATGCCTTCTCCTGCACTGACCAATAATGTCTTCTCCTTTGACCCATTCGATTTTAAACAGGTAGAAGACTTACTTCATCTAGTTGTTAATAAAGGCACCGGCACTGATGGCCTAAGACCTTATTTTCTTAAAGCTGGACTCCAGTACCTAACAGTTCCCATCCTGCACCTGCTTAATTTGTCCATTAACGCCAGCACCATACCTGAGATCTGGAAAATTACTCAGGTACTTCCATTATTCAAATTGGGTGACTCTATGGACCTAAACAACTACTGCCCAATCTCCATTCTACCCCGCTTTCTAAACTCCTAGAGAAACTAGTAAATGCCCAGGTAAGAGTTGATCTTGATAGGACTAACTTAAGAAATCCAGCCCAATCTGGCTTCAGACCAGCCCACAGCACCACTTCAGCACTAGCCACAGTTACAAATGACTGGCTCCTTGCCATGGATAAGAAACAGGTCACAGGGGCTGTTTTCCTGGATCTCAGTAAAGCCTTTGGCACTGTCAATCATGCTTTACTCTTCAATACTCTTAATTGGCATGGCATATCTGGCCCTGTGCTGTCATGGTTCACCAGTTATCTGTCAGGAAGGCTGCAACAGGTGAAAGTGGGTGGCTCCCTCTCCCCACTCCATCCCCTCATGAGAGGAGTACCACAAGGCTCAATCCTTGGAGCTCTTCTTTTCATGTTATACATTAACTCAATTGGGGCCAACGTCAGTAAAGTGAAAATACACCTATTCGTGGATGACACAGTTCTCTATACCTCTAAACCTTTGGTGACTGAAGCACATGCAGAGCTCCAGGCCGAATTTGATATTTTCCAGCTTAACCTTGCCCTGGCCAAACTTCTCCTAAACTCTACGGAAATGAAGGTCATGTACATTCACTCCAATCATCTGACAGCACTTCCAAACACGTTCACATCCTTGCGTCCCATCAACACTCTCCATGGTGATGACCTCAAAGTGGTAAACAAATTTAAATACCTAGGTTGTGAATTAGATCACCATCTAACATTATTTGAGCACATCGCCTCCTTTGCGAAAATATTTTGGCAAAGAATCAGTTTCTTTTATAGGAACAAATCCCTTTTTACTATTGAAGCCAGGCTAAGATTGGTCCAGATCACCTTCATTCCCCTCCTTGACTGTGCTGATGTAATTTATAGTCATTGCTCAGCTTCTCTACTCTATCCGTTGGACATACTGTACCACAGGGCAATACGGTTCATCTCAAATGCTCATCGTCACACTCATCACTGTGACTTATACACCTCCTTGGCTGGACTTCTTTATCCACAAGATGGCTCATCCACTCACTCACTCACTCACTCACTCACTCACTCACTCACTCATCTGGCTCTACAAAGCCCTACTGCTACAGCTCCCCTCCTATATAACTGACCTATTTTAGCACACTGCCTGCCTTTACCCCTTACAGAGCAGCTTATACATCATGTTGGATGTCCCAAAAGTTCACTCCCGCTTCTGTGAAATGGCCATAAGCCATGCTCTTCTGCCTGCTTGGAACAAAGCTCAAGCTAGCCTCAGACTTTAAAAGCTAATAACTCTAAATAGCTTCAAAAAAACTAGCCTCGAGCAAATTGCATGACTCCTGCACGTCATTGACAACATGACCAATACTCCACCCTTATTTTTCTCTTAAACTACTTAACCACACTCTGACTCCTTATCATCTTAGATGGCTTAGCATCTGATGTCCTTCCTAGGGAATTATACCTAATCCATACTCTTGCCTTCTCCTAACTGTCCACACCTCCTTCTCCTCATCTCTCCCTGTATGCCCTTCATCCTAACTGGCCCCTTCACACATCTACCTTCCTTCACCTTCCCTTCTCCCTCTTTTTCTTAAATGCCTCCCTTTCTCAGGCTACATGTTCTTTTTCTTTTCTACATCTATTTAGAACTCATGCACTCTTCTCAAGTTACCCGATGCTAAAACTTATTGTATATATTGAAACTGCTCAGATATTGCTCAATGCCATAATTATCCTACCTACTGAACACCCTGTATTTGATTGTATTACCTGTTTTAACTGAGTAGTGTAAATTGTGATGTTATGCTAGCTAATGCATATTGTGTATTGTTTGAGATACCTTCAATTGTTATATTTTATTGTGTGTACCAGTTGTACTTTATTTTTTACTATCTTGTCTGTTCAGGACCTTCTTGTAAATGAGCTTGCTCAATGAAGTTATTTCATGCCAATAAACTTGATTGATTGATTTGATTGAAGATGTAGAGACTTGCGGTCCGGATGGATCAGGGTGCCATATTCATGGGAGAGCAAGCCTATGAACAGGGGTAAGGACCAAGGAGTTTCCACTGCCAATTGCTGCAGTAGAGGAAACCAGATCTGGCAAGGCCAGAAGGTGGCAATGAGGATCATAGTGGTCCCTTAAATATGAAGTTTGATCAACATCCTCTGAATAAGTAGGAAGGAAGGGAAGGCACAGAGAAACATCCCCTTCCAAGAGAGGGACAACACATCTTGCCAGAAAACTCCAGGCCCTGGAGCAAGAGAGCAGAAACACGGCAATTTTGCAATGAGTGGGGATACAAAAAGGTCCAACTCCGGGTGACCCCACTTGTCGAACAGGTCTTCTACAACCGAGGTCAGCAGTTCCCATTCATGCATCTTGTGCTATGACTGGCTTAGCTTGTTTTCTAGGATGTTTTGGATGCCTGGAACATGGACGGCCAAGAGTTTTAGGCCATGTTCTAGGGCCCAGTACCAGACTCTCATGGCTTTCTGACAGAGGGGGTACGAGTGGGCCCACCTGTGCTTGTTGATGTAATGGACTACACTGATGTTGTTCATTTGTACCAACAGTTGGCCTGCGGACAGCTGGGTCTTGAAGGCTTGCAAGGCATACAGAACAGCCCTCATCATCAAAACATTGATGTGAAAGGTGGTCTCCACTTTGGACCACATTCCCTGAGTCTGATGAGCCCCCTAGCCCAACCCCAAAGCATCTATGGTGAGGATCAGCTGAGGGGAAGGAATGAGGAACGGAACCCTTTTCCATAAGTTTCTGGGTTCCATTCACCAAAGTAGGACCCATTTGACCAGAAAAAAGGCCAGGACCAGTTGTTCTAGGTTGTTGGTGTGCTGATTCCACTAGACCCTTGATGTCCACTTGGGGATCCCCATGTGGATCCTGGCAAGAGTAACCATGACAATGGCCACAGCCATCAGGCCCAAGAGACCGAGGAAGATTCTGACTGAAACATATCTGCTGTTGTAAAGCAGTTCAGCTTGAGCTATCAGACGGTCCGCCTTGTCCTGAGGGAGGGAGGAAGGCCATACCTTGAGCTGTATCGAGGACTACTCCTATGTACTGTACAGGCTGACATGAGATCAAAACTGATTTGAGCAGACTGACAGCAATCCTCATGTTGTTGAACAGCTGTGTTGTATAAACCAGGGTCTTGAGTAGTCTCTCCCTGGACTGGGCTTTGAGGAGTCAGTCATCCAGGCAGGGGAAGACATAAAGTCCCTACCTCCTGAGAGCTGCTGCTTCTACCACCAAGCATGTGGTAAAGACCCAAGAAGCTGAGGACAAGCCAAATGGCAAAGCATAGAATTGGAAGTGCTCTCCCTGGAATTGAAACCTAAGGTACTGCCGGTGGGAGTCACACACATTGATATGCAGGTATGCATCCTGCATGTGGATGGAGCATATCCAGTCTCCCTGATGCAGAAGGGGTAGCAGTCCCTGAAGGGTCACCATCTGGAACTTCTTATACTGGATGTAGACTGGGGAGGTCCAGGATGGGCCAGAGATCTCCATTGCATTTGGGAACCATGAAGAAATGAGAGTAGAACCCCCTGACTCTGATTCTTGGGGACAGGTTCTATGGCTCTCTTTCACAGTGGAGTGTGAATCTCCTCCCAGAGTACCAGGACATGGTGGTGGTGGTGGTGGTGGGGGGTAACTGGACTGAACTGGAGGTTGCTCTGGAGGCCACTCCAGGAGTTCCAGAGTGTGGCTGTGCTCTATGAGCTGTAGAACTCCAACATCGATAGTAAGCTCCCACCACCTGTCAAGGTATAGGGAGAAATGACCCCCCCGCTGTTTCCTGCAGTACTGGGGGGGGGGCTTTAAGGAGTTAGGCTGAAGTGACCCCTGTAGCTGGAGCCACCACTCCTCCTCTGGTTGCCTTCCCAGAGGAGGAGGAATGGGTGGGCAGGGCAGAAACTGCTCTGCATTTGCCCTAAGGCTTAGGGCCAGGCTTTAGTCTGTGGGTGGCATGACAAAACGGCACCCTCTGCCCAATTTTCAGCTGGGTGTGATACAGAGAGTGGCCTGGCTGAAAAGCCCAGCCAGAAACCTGTAGGTCTGAAAGGATGTCCTGCACATCCACCTCAAACAGTTTGTAACCTCTAAATGGGGCTTTAAGGATAGACTGTTGCATGTCCTGGGCAAAGCTTGAGACTGAGCCAAAAATGCCTCCTGAGGCAAATGCTAGCTGTAGCTGCCAGAGCTGAGGCATCCACAGCATCGTTAGCCAATTTCAGCAGGTGCTTACTGATGTCTGCACCAGACTGAAGGACCTGAAGCAACTCCTGCATCTGAGGGTCCTCTGGAAGAGGTTTGGCCTGTCTCCAGAGTTGGTTTTGAAAGCTGACCATATGGGCTATGCATCTTAGGATCCTAATGACCAGAGTAGCTGAAGCAAATGTCCTTTTGCCAATCAGGTCCAGCTTTCTGGATGCTGGGATGCTTTGGGTTCTTGGTCTGATCATGGGCAGCATTAATGACCACCAAGTTGGGTTGACATTGCTCAGCAAAATATGGTTTCCCCGCAGAGGCCTGGTACAACTTGTCCACCTTCCTGGGCATGGCGGGGACCAGGTTGGGCTGATACTATTCAGCCATGGTGACATCCTCAAAGGGCTCCATTGGGGGGAAATGACGACAGGAGGAGAGTCTGGCAACTCCAGTTAGTGGGATAGATGGCATTGGGCAGGGTCCTGTTCCTCTGCTTCGAACCCCATAGTGGCCTGCAACTGTTGCATAACTGAAACAAAAGAAGGGTCATCAGGGGGAGACCGAGGGATGTACCTTGAGGTCTCTTCACCCCCGGAAGACACCATGGAGGTAGAATGTGAAGGGGTTAAAACCCCCATCATCCCCATCAATGCCTTCTTCATTGTCACTGGGAGGAAGAAGGTCTGGGTGGTATTCATCATCATCCCCCTGCCCAGGATGAGGTAGAGTGGCTGTCAGGGTATGAGGGCCAGGGCACTGCCTCAGGGGATGAGAAGGTGCAAGGATAGGTGTAGAAGGCCCCTGTGATGCTGGCCCTTACGGAAGAACAAGGTGAGCTTGCATAAAGACCCACACAGAATAGAGCACTGATTGGAAGTCCACCAAAATCAGCATTGGAGTGCTGAATAGTGGTGGCTGTGGAGGTAAAGGGGATGGCGTCAGTAGTGGGGCTGAGAAGGGCGACTGAGTAGGCTGAGGCACTAGTGTAAGCTCTATGACCTGTGTTATCATCAGAATCTGAGGAGGAGAAGACGACAGATAAATGGCCTGGGGTGACACAGGAGGAGACTGGAACACTGAGTCTGAAACCTGGGCTACTGAGGCAGCCAATGATGTCAGGGGAGTAGACTTAGGCCAAAATGGCAGACCCACCTGACTGATGGCCCACAGAGAATAAGAGCCTAAACAGGAGGTACTGGAAGAGTGGCAGTGCCATGGAAGTGCTCCAACACTGACAAACCTGCACCCACCAGAGTAAGACTGGTGGGGGAGGCTGTCATAAGTCCTGTACAAGAGAGAGAATTGGTGGCAAGGGGGACCACTCCCAAAGCGGCCCCACTGCAGTTGATGTTTAACACGGTGACTGGGAACGGTATGAGGAAGAGCACCCCATAGCCTGGTCCTTATCCCGGTGCTTACGCTTCCTGGCTTACTTGTCTCGGGCCTTGGATGACAAGGAACTCAAGGACAAGGTTGGCAAAGCAGAGGAACTTCTGACTTGAAGCTCCTTCTCCATGACAGCAACCTTCTGTTGGAGCAGGTGCCTTCTGGTAACCTAGTTGAAGTGGTGACAGAGTTCACAGACCTGCACGTCATGGTCCGGGCCTAAGCTGTGGACACAGGCATCATGGCTGTCCTTCTCAAGGATCTTCTCCCTGCAGCAAGAAATTTGAAAGAGCTTTCTTGTGGAGTTCAGCATAAAAGGGAGGAGAAATCAGTTTGGAAACAAAGTGATTGCAAATTCTATGGAGAGAAACAAAATAATGGTATGACATTCGAAAAAGGCAGTCAATTGAACCGGGTGGTATCTTCTATGAAGTCCGACATGTAATGGTCAATGGTGGGAAAAGAAATGAGGAGGGCACGGGGCCACCCACTCTGATATGAAAAGGATGTTGTCAGCATGTGACATCGATGTGGGCGGCACCCCCCGGTAGACTGCTAGCTAGAAAAGTTTCTGTATGGTCTTAGCGCCTGGAGGCTATAGTTCCATATGTGTGGCCTGCTGCAAGAGATGCCCTCAATGAAGATCTGGAGGTACAGTAATATACATATACAGAATGAATAATGGGTAAGGGTGGTGTACAAGGATGCTTACCCATCCAGGGGGCTAATTAGGGCTATAAGGCCACAAGCCTGAAGGGCACGTAGCTTTATCGCCCTAATTTGCCCCCGAGATGGGTATATACAGTATCAGAGAGTTCCACCCTTATCCATTGTTTGTTGACTATAATACATAAATTAGGATGCTTATTGTTATGTATATTGCATTTGCGATCACATTATGGCACCTTAAGGTCTCTTGCAGCAAGGAGGGGATGGTGTGTAGTAAGTGCAAGTAGGAGTTTGGGAGGCTTTTGTGTGTTTTTTTCCAGGTTCTTTTGCAGCTTGTTAATTGGCTTTGTTAGCTTCCTAATGATGTGTTGTGCTATTAGTATTGTCCCATAGGGTTTAATGCAATGTAGGTATATACTTTTTATTAGTGTAGTTATATACTTTTAATTACTTGATTAGAGTAAGTATATAGCTTTTATTAGTGCAGATATATAGCTGTATTTGTTTAATTAGTGCAGGTACTGCATATGCTTTTAATTGATAGATTAGTCACAGGTATACAGGGAAATAAATGATAGCCTTTTCTATGGGGCAAAGTTCTTAATCCATAACTGGGTTGTGTTGCTTTCCCATAGGAAAAGCCAATTGTAATTTGCCATTATAATCAGCTGGTTATCACAGCAAACATGTGCCAGTTTTCCTATGAGAAAACCATGAGCTACACAGTGGCTCATGCTACACTATCTTTCTGAAGAGCTTCACAGTAAGAAAATCACCTATCAGCTTACATCAAACACTGCTTCACGGAACAGCTCAGTCTGCCCAAAACTGCTACTGTTGTAAGCTGGTTCTTTTTTTCTCCCCCTCCCTCTGCAGGTCACATGAGCTGCATTGCCATGGAAACCAGTGGTGCAATAGGAACAGAGACTTTTTTTTAATGTTTCACATTCAGCAGTTTCTCGCGGTTATTTCTTTAGTAGCTGCAGTGTTCTTGTTGTAGTATTTTATTACTGTTTGTTTCCTGTTTCAGATTTTCAATGTTACCTAATGAAAGTTTTCAAAATCAATCATTTCTTTATTGACAAACAACAGTGTAATGTTTGGATTCCTGCACCTACTAAGTACACACACATTTTATATTTATTTATTTATTTGTTTTACCAGGAAAACTCCATAGAGTGAGACTCATTTGCATGGAGGTCCTGGGTAGGAAGGAAAAAAATCAATGCAAACTAAGAATAGCAATTTTGTGTACATATATGTATATACTAACATACTAATTGCCAGCAGATTAGGCCTTATGGTCTATCAAGTCTGCTCGAACCTCAAATCCCTAGTTGGGTACTGAGGCCTTCCCACCCAGTGTTCCAGAAACCCCTGTCATCTATCCCCACCCCCCTGGGCCAGGCCATCATCTGATACATCCACTTTCTGTGTCTGTCCCACCCTGTCTTGAAGCCCTCCACTGTGGATCTCTGAACCAGCTCACCAGGCAGCGCATTCCAAGGATCCACCACCCTCTCAGTGAAAAACCTCCTCCTCTTTTTTCCCCCTCACCCTTCCACCTTCCAACTTCAAACCATGCCCTCTGGTGATACCTCCCTGCTTTAGTCTAAAGATCCTCTCCGTGTTTACCCTATTTATTCCCTTGAGGTACTTGAAGACCTCAATCATGTCCCCACTGTCTCTCCTCTCCTCCAATGAAAACAGGCTAAGCTCCTCAAATATGTCCTCATACGTCAAATCCTAGTCCTTGTATCATCTTAGTTGCCCTCCTCTGTACTTTCTCCAGGAGCTATATGTCCCTCTTCAAGTGTGGTCTCCAGTACTGTACACAGTACTCAAGGTGTGGTCTAACCAGTCCATTGTGCAGCGGCAGAATCACTTTCCTTCTTCTAGAGACGATCCCCCTTATGATGCATCCCAACATCCTGTTTGCTTTGCTAGCTGCTCTCCATCACTGCTCAGAGTTATTCATACATACATCCACCATGACTCCTAGGTCTTTTTCCCCTGTTGAGGCCTCCAGCGCCTTCTTTCCCCGGGTATACCCATGTTTAGGGTTTCCCCACCCAAGATGTAACACCTTGCACTCGGTGATATTGAAATTTAATTTCCAGGTGTTAGACCACCTTTCTAGGGTGTCCAGGTCACCTTATTCGCTTAAATGATAATTGTGCTAAAACAAAATTGTGCTCATTTGCATATTTTGAATGGGCATAGATCAGGAGCGAACTGTGAAGCGTGAAATTAAATTTGTGCAATTGCAGCTGATTAGTGCTATGCACTAAATATAACTTGTGCAAGAATAAACAGTTCTACAGTAGATATATATATGTGTGTGTGTGTGTGTGTGTATATATATATATATATATATACTGTATATATATATATATATATATAAATATATATATAATTGCTGTGGTGAAAAAAACACGACCAAAGCAACTATATAAAATAAAACATGGTGTAGTGTAGAAACTCGAATTTTACACACACATATTGTGTTAGATGCTTAGTTAAATCCCTCAAGCCTTGCTCTCAGGGTATACGCAGCATTCAATACCTTGGGTATGTATAAAATTCTCATTACACACACCACTCCATGTGTCATTCTATATATAGCTTGCCATTTGCAGTTTTAACCATCTGAGTTTTCTTAATCGAGATACTGTAACTCTGAAACTTGTGCACAGTAGCTTCCCCAATGTACGAGACATACAAGAAATGTAGTCTCTCAATTGATACTGAGTGTCTGATACGGCCAAAGGCTTTACTGAAGTCAACAGACATGGCTCCCAGTAGTTGAGATACAATGTTGTTTGTACATTTCCAAGTGTTAAGAGCTGTACTGTACTGTGTCCAAACCTAGTTTGTCAGTCTGGAAGAATTTTTAATTTATTACTCAAATAACTTAATTAAGGCTCTTTTATTGTATTTTGCAAGAGCTGAGAGTACATTAAAAGGTCTGAATTTGAAACATTCATCTTAATACCCTTTAAAGCAGCAGTATTTGTTAGAAAACATACAGTTTATTTCAGCAGTAAGGTTTGTTTGGCAAAAATAAAACAAAATGTCGTATTTTCTTTTTGTTTTCTTTCATTCCTGAATGAAAATATTGGATTTTGAAGGTTTTAAAATTCCCCACTCCCATGCCATGCCCTCCATGAATAATTAAGCACCTTGGTATTGTGTTGTGCTGTTTGCCATCAGGAACATGTGGTAACATTCAAGAGGAATACTCAACTGAAGAGATTTGTAAAAACTGCTAATGGTGGTCATCTTTAATGAAGTGAGTCATTAACTACAAAATTAGCTGTAATACTGTAGCTGTTTTGACCTCTCATCCCTGACAGTCACAGCACTAATCCCTATTCCTGACTGCCCCTACACCCCCAACAAGTATGGCACTGACCCCCTCCACAACAGTCACAACATTGAGCCCCAACCCCAACAGTCACAGCAATGACTTCCCCAGCACCCACAAGAGTCACAGCACTTGGCATACACCCCAGTCTGGAACTACCCACATCTCCAACAGTCACATCACTGACACCCCCACCCCAGCAGTCACAGGATAGACCCCCGCACTCAACAGTCACAGTAGTGTCCTCCAGCTAAGACAGTCAGAGCACTGACCCCACCTCTGACAGTCAGAGCACTGCTCCTGACAGTCAGAGCACTAACCCCCAACCCTTACAGTCACAGCATTCACTCCCCAATAATCACAGTACTAACCTCCCACCTCTGACTGAACACTGACACTCAACTAAAAGTCACAGCACTTACTGTTATCCCCAACAGTCACAGCACTGATCACCACCCACAGCAGTCACAGGCAGCACTGATCCCCCACAGTAACAACACTGACTCCACAACGCCAACAGTCACAGCACTAACCCCCACCTCGACAGTCACGGGACTGCCCCCCCACCCTGACAGTCACAGTATTGCCCTCCATCCTGGCAGTAACAACACTGACCCCAGCCCAGACAGTCACAGCACTGACCCACCCCCAACATCAGAGCACTGCCCCAAAAGTCACATCACTTACCCCACCCCTTCAGTCACAGCACTGACTCCCCACCCTGACAGTAACAGTACTAACCCCCACACTGACTGAACACTGACAACCACCCAAAAATCACAACACTGACCCAACCCCGAGTCACAGCACTGACCCCCCACCCTCAACAGTCACATCACTGACTCCCCACCTCAACAGTCACAGTACCGACCTCCCATCCCAACTGACACAACACTGACTCCCAACTCATCAGTCAGAGCACTGACCCCATCCCATTAGACACAACATTGACTCCCATCCCTTACAATCACACCACTGACCCCTCCATCCCAACAATCACTGCACTGACTCCCCCCACCAGCAGTCACAGCATTGACCTCCCCACTGACAGTCACAGTAGTGATTTCTCACCATCAACAGTCAAAGCACTGCCCCCATCACCAACAATCACAGCACTGATTTCTTACCCCAACAATGAAAGTACTGATCCCCATCCACAACAGTCACAGCCCCCACCCCAAGACACAGCACTTTCCCCTGCCCCAACACTCACAGCACTCACTCCTTGCCTACAACAGCCACAGCACTAACATCTCACCATCAGGAGTCACAACACTGACATGCAGCATCAGTCTGGACACAGCCGTCCACCATAAATTCAGAGCACTGACCCCCCCACCCCACTCCAGACAGACACAGCACTGATTCCACACCCCAACAATTCCTGCACTGTCTCCCCTACCCAGCAGTCACAGCACTGATCCCTCACCAGCAACAGTCACAATACTGACCCTCACCCCTAACAGTTACAGCACTGATCCCCACTGCAACAGTCACAGCACTGAACCTCCATCCCAACAGTCACAGCACTGACTCCTCATCCTTAACAGTCACAACAATGATCCCCACACAACAGTAGCAGGACTGACCCCAACCCCTGACAGTCACAGCACTGCCCCAGATCACCAACAGTCACAGTACTGCCCCCACCCCCAATAGTCACAGCATTGCCCCCACCCCATTTAGTCATAACACTGCCCCCACATAGTCTGGACACTTCCTACTCACTCGAAAGTCCCAGCACAGACCCCCAACCCCAACAGTCAGAGCACATGATCCCTTTCCCCCAACAGTTGTAGCACTGATCCTCACCTTCTACAGTCACAGAACTGATACCCCCAGTCTGGGCACTGCCCCACCCCCCAGTCTGGACACTGCACTTACCCCCAACAGTCACAGGACTGACAACCAAGCCCTACAGTCAAAGCACTGATAATCCCTGACACCCAAAATTCACAGCACTGACACATCTGCACCCCAGTCTGGACACTGCCCCCACCCAAAAGTTAATGCACTAACCCCCAACCCACTGCCAGACACAACACTGACCCCTCCCCATGTGCAACAGTCACAGCACTTACATCTCACCTTCAACAGTCACAGCCTTTACCCCCACCTCCACCCACTCACAGAACCCCCACTCCCAACAGTCACAGCATTGACCCCACCCCAACAGTCACAGCACTGAACCTCCATCCCAACAGTCACAGCACTGACTCTTCATTCTGAACAGTGTATAAATGAGTAACACATTCCCCTGTCAAGTTCTTGGTGAAACTGAACAACAAGAACAGACAACAGACAAGTGGTACTCATGTAATAAATGAAATTCATTAAAGATAGCTTATACAGATGTACGACCAATAAAGTGTAAACACTGGGAGAATACCAGTTTTCCTTACCTAGGCAATGCAGACAGTTTCTCTCTTCTCAGAGAAGCTCCGTGTTACAAAGGGTCTTATACCCTGATAACTGCCATAGCAATGGCTAAACAAAATACATAAAATGAATAGAATTGGACAAAAACAGGTGGTCTGAGTAACTGTCCTAACTAGTGTGAAAAGTTGCATAGCTTGCATAGATAACAGTACAGTAAGGTTACTCTTCCCCAAGGTCAGTTGCAATAAAGCACAAGTGCTAAAGATGGCACTGTTGCCTTACATATGAGAATATAGTAACAACAGAGCAAAAAGCATTTCTTATAGCTGAACATCTGCAAAGCATAACAGAACACAGATCCTGACACTTATGCTTATACGGTAAGTGTCCTCACCCTAAGGTTAGTATATGTACCTATCTTATGTGCTGTCCATGAGGCGGGGGAACCATTGGGGTGCCTGACCATGGATAACATTCTCTCCCATGTTGCCTTCAAAAGAAAAGGCAGCAACCACAGGAAAGTAGTGGGATGGAGCTACAGAAGCCGTCGTTTACATGCCCGAGGCACGAGCCTTGTAAGGGAATTTATATGGTTCGCGATGTTGTCTAAGTGTATGTCGCAGACAGCAAAGGGTTAGTATCAGAAAAACAATCAAAAATGCTTGAATAATAACAAAAGCTTTAAAAGTTAATTCTAACCAAGTATTGGACAGAGCAGTACTTAAATCACCATCATGAATAAGGGTATTAAGACCATCACCAGCTTTAGAAATATTATTGCTGATATAGACAAGACGTGAATCCTTTCTAGCTTAAAGAGATTTCAAGGAAAGTGTCAAAGGGTCTGTGTGTACATTAAAAATAGGCAAATGCTGAGACAAGGCAAGCAAGTATTATGGATCAGTATCAATAACATCTGGTTCAGGGATAGGAACAGGAGTAATCAGTGTGTCCAATAACAGTTTTTTGCTGTGGAGCAAAACAGAAGTTAGAAAAATTAACAACACATGTTTTGGCACCATAAGCAGCGGAATGGTGATTTGTCACTACACAGTACTGCCCATCGGAGTTGTAGGTAACTCTTACAGTTGACACTGTCCATTGTTGTAGACATATAGGCAGATGAAGGATTGGTTGATAAGCTGTGTCGTGAAGCGATGTACCTCTTCCAGGTAGCTTTGGGATGCAGCCGTTTCAGCAGCTGGTGCTGAAGATGCAGCTTGTGAAGATTGTTCAGTCAGGTTGGACGGCAGATAATTACCCAAGGTATAAGAATAATCCAAATGTTCCAGAGAATAACTGCATACTGGTTTAACAATATCAAATAAGTCACAGTGGTATAGGTAATAGTATCCCTTCTTGCAGCAGCAATTGGTATGCGGTGTGACTGAAGTTTGTAGAACAGGATGGTAAACAAGCAAAGAAGGCAAGTCAGTTTGTTGTTGGTAAATGTTGTCATCAAGATGTCTGATGGAATTTATGGCAGCCAGTTTGTCAAGACAGAAGTTTATGTATCAAAGTGAGGTAGCGACAATGAAAGTAACGATCATGTTGTCAATAATTGTACAAAGTTTGGTAAAATAGCATGGTGCTTGGTTTGGACAACATGAAACATACCCAAGATTTCTAGCAGTAGACATAGAAATATTAGCAGAATTCAACACACACAATGTAACGCAAGCAGTAGATTTGCAGTGAGGACAATACCATTTAGACATTCTCCTATCAAGAATAACATCTAGAATAGGTCCTGTTTCTAAATCCCTGAAGAGATTGTTAACAGTAGCAATTACATAAGAACCATAAACAGAACATAAAAGTTCACGGGCAATATATTGCTTGTGTGCCTACTTGTTATTTTGAAAAATTAGTTCATTAATTTTGTTTTTAGTGTCATTGAAACCTTTTTCAAATTCTCTGCATGTTGTATACAGTAACACGCTCTTCCTTACTTAAACCATCTACACCATGTAATAATGGTGGTAACACATCATTTTTAACAGCTTGTTGAAAGTTTAACATTTATGCTTTAATAGCAGCTATATCTGCTCTATTCCAGATTGACATTCCTGAACCAAAAAGACCAGAGATGTGCCTGCCGCACCAGTTACATCAGCAGTGTGACGCCTAATGTGTGATTTACCCTTAGCATTAGGTATGGGTCTAAAAATTCCTAAGTGTTCAGTGGCATGATGTCCACTTACTGGATCATTTGTGCCAGTTTGGTAAGCTGCTACAACATCTAGAAGCATCATAATGAAAAATTTAGAAGTGTTGGTTGTGTGACAGAGACCAAACTCGGCCATCTCCAATATGTAAGACTAAAAATAACTGGAACATGTATAAACTGCACATTGTTAATCAAAGCTCCTGGAAAGGAAGTGGTGAACAAGCCACTAGGATGACCAAGCTCCTGAGGAGGACATTCAGTCAGTTCTTCTGCAGTGGATGGGACTACAGAAAGAAACATAGCTTCAGTAGCCATATAGTTGTGAAGACAGAAAGCTTGTGACTCCTCAGAGGTGAGATGGTCACAAAAGGTAGGTTCTATCAAAGCAGTTAAGATGTAGAGACCAGTGTGTCTAGAAGTGGCTTGTTGAATGAAGAGTGTACCGTTTGGTGCAATCCTTGTATTGGGTCAACCATGAAAAGTTCCTTTAGATAAATGTGCTACAGGAAGTGTGTAACCATTGTAATCAGTTCCCAATTGTATCTACACTGTGGATTTGTCTGGGGCTACAACCATGGCATTAAGATAGGCATCTGAGCCTTCCTTAACAGTAATCAACTGTTGGGGACATCTATACTGACTCCCTGAGGGCTGGAGATGAGTGCATCTCTAGCTGTGTGTTCAAGATTCTGGAACAAGTGTGATATGAGTAATTTTTTATCAGTTTTAAAGAGTTTGTCTTGAGAGTAAGTCAAAGAAATTAGTCCCACCAGGATAAACAGGTGCAAGATACCCATCTTGCCGGTATATCTAAAAGAAACAGAAAAGGATTGTTAAGTGAGGGGTATCATTCCACCCCAACAGGGTCAGGAAAAGTAATTAGTCACCTTTATACAGCTTGAGCTGATTAGCATGGAACCACTTGTCAGTGGTCTGTTTCTGATGCTGAACTCTCACCCGATAACCTGCAGGGCTGAGTTTGTTGGCAGTGGGGAATGGACCTTCCCATTTGCTGGTAAATGAGTGAGCCAGTGGTCTGTATTGGAGAAGCATGACTTGATCTCTAACTTGCCAGTCAACTTCTTTGGCAAGCTTATCTAAATGGGCTTTTGCTTGTTGTTGAACCTAACCCATCTGACTTGCAGCAAACAAGTATGTTTTCATGATATCATGTAGAGGTTTTTCAACATATTTGTTCGCAGATACCCTATCTGCGGTAGGGGTGTGGAGGTCAATCAACAGGTGCTCAAGTAATCTCATGACTCTACCAGTCATAACCTCATATGGTGTGCACTGAGTAGTTGCTGCAGGAGTGCCCCTGATTGCCATCAGCAGTAGTGGCAAGAGGAAATCCCAGTCCTTGGGATTGTCATTTATAAATTGCATAACATCTGTTTGATTCTTCTGTTTGCTCTTTCTACCTGGTCTGAGGATTGAGGATAGTGTGGGATATGACATTTCTGATCTACTCCAAGCATTTGGAGTGTCTCCTTCATCAGCTCAGCTGTAAAACTAGTTCCCTGGTCTGAGTCTACCTTAAGGGGTAAGCCCCACCTGGAGAACAATTGATCCTCCAGGATCTTGGCAGTTATCTTTGCTGTGTTATTTCGAGTAGAGAATGCCTGAACCCATATGGAAAATAAATCTGTGACAATAACTGCATACTTATTGTTCTTACTGTAGTTGGTCAGTGGGCCAATGAAATCGATTTGTATCATATTCCATTGTCCAGATTGCCTTTGTTGCAATAATATGGTATTTCTCTTCACTGAAATTGGACTGTTCTGGGCACACACTATGCAGTTTTCCACATAGTGCTTCACGTCCTTGGTCATACCAGGCCACCAGATGATGGTTTTAAGTCTCTGGATTGTATTATCAGCCCCCTGGTGTCCACCAGTGGGGGTGTCATGAGCCATATGGATGAATTTGGTTCATAAGGATTGGGGTACAACCCACAGTTTGTGACTTATATCATCTTTCCCATATCAGATCAATTTCTGATCATGAGATAGGTGTAGATTGGCAGAGTGTCTTCTGTATGGACTACCCGTAGGCAGTCCCTGTTCAATTCCTTTGTCCAGGTGTTTGAACACATTCTTTAGTTTTGGATCAGATTTCTGTGCAGCAGAAATATCCAGTGGGGGCTTTGGTTGCAGTTTCTGCCTGGTGTTGGCAGCTAAGAAGGCGGCTGCCAAATCTACAGGGCGAGTCATTGATCGTGTCTTCCCCCCTTGAGCACCTGCCTTGGCAAGCAAGTCTGCTTGATCAATGAATTCATGGTAAGAATCATTTTTGCAGTGAGCCTTTACCTTGTGAATGTACAGTTTATGAGTAAACTGTTGGGTCAGTGTGTGTAAACGCACAAATAAATACCT
Source organism: Neoceratodus forsteri (assembly GCA_016271365.2). NCBI lineage: Eukaryota > Metazoa > Chordata > Ceratodontiformes > Ceratodontidae > Neoceratodus > Neoceratodus forsteri. Next base: position 915,593,375 of record CM028132.1, on the reverse strand, counting down.
GTATTTAACAGGTGTGCCATCCGATGAGGTAAAATATTTTTCTCCCAGAATGATAAAAATTCAGTAAGGGAGGAACAGACCCAGTTGGAGTCTACAAAGGTGACAGCATCCTTAGCACCATGGGACATAACCTGTAGAGCACAGGCCACAGTTGCCAGTTTGGCATACAGTGAGGAAATAAAAGTGCTTTTCCTAGCAATGTGCATGAAATCGCCATCTGGATAGACTATGAACACACCAAACCCTGCTACCCTTTCCCCCTCCACATAGGATGCTGAGCCATCTGTGAAGATGCAATATATTCTGGTATCTTTCAAAACATCTGGTGTGGCCGATAAGAATGGTCTCAGCTCAGGTATGTCAGGAGGTTGGAGTGCACAGGCATGGGACTCACCTGTGTAGAGTAGGCCATGAGCTAGGATGGATGGCACTTTTGCAGGTAGTACTTTAATGTCCCTGTCCTGAAAAAGCAAATACCAGTGTGTGAGTCTGGTATTGGAGACTGAACCATCTTTTACTTTGTCTGAAAGCAAGAAGTTGGTTGGTGTGAGGCAGGTATGCAAAACAATAGGTGCATACCCAGTGATGTACATGAAATGTTTTATAGCCCAATAGGTGGCTAACAGTGTCCTTTAACAGAGACTGTACTTTCTCTCTACTGGGGATAGCATCTGAGAAGCACAGGCAATGGGTCTCAAGTATCCATTGTGTTTCTATGCCAGCACTGCTGGCATGGCCACATCAGATGTGGTGGTTTCATGATGGAACGGAAGATTTGGGTTCAGATTGATCAGTGCTGGGGCTGAGGCTTGGGCCTGCTTGAGCTGTGCCACAGCCTCAGTATGAGAAGAGTCCCATGTCCATGGGACGTCCTTCTTCAGAAGTTCATACATGGGAGCAGCCTTTAAGGCAAAGTCAGGGATAAAATCCCTGGAGTAGTTTACCATTCCTAGGAAGCATCTGAGTGTTGCCACACTAGTAGGAAATGGCAGATCTTGCAAGCCCTGGATCTTTTTGACAGCTGGGCTTCTACCTTGGTTTGTAATGTGTAGGCCAGTGAAAATGACCTCCTTCTCACACAGTTGCGCCTTGGAGGGGTTGCACTTGAGGCCTGCTCTCTTGAGGAGAAACAGAAGTTCATCTAGAAGGGTCAAATGATCTTCTTTCATGGTGGTTGCCAAAAGCAAGTCATCCACATACTGCAGGAGACACTGGGGTGTAGAGAACCCCTGCACAGTGTCCATCATGTGGAGATAGAAGAGGGAAGGGTTGTTGTGAAATCCCTGGGGGAGACACATCCAAGTGTATTGACATCCATCAAAAGTGAAAGCAAACTTGTATTGGCTTTTCTGTGCTAATGGGAATGACCAAAACCCATTAGAAATGTCAAGAGCTGTGAATCACATTTTGTCAGATGTCAGCAACTTGATTACATCAGGTGCTGATGCTACTGTTGGAGCACAGCTAGGAGTAACCTGATTGAAATTCCTGTAGTCATTTGTGAGTCTCCACAGCCCCATTTGGCTTTTTCACCAGCCAAATGGGTGAGTTGACAGTAGAGACACAGGTCCTAATCACTGCTTGTTGAAGCAGTGATTGGACGGTTTCCCTAAGTGATGGCAAAGCTTCAGCAGGAAATGGATACTGCTTCTGCCTCACAGGGTCAGACCCTGTGATGGGTTATTGTCAATATAGCACATCCCAAATAGCGCGAGTCAATTCAGCGCTACCTTATTCACGCTCACCTAAATAGCATAGCATCACTTTAGCGTGATTCACGATAGCATTTTTTACATCTGTGAATTAGTGTGACTTGTTTTTTGGCTTTGATGAATCAAATAGGAATACTGAAAATTTGAATTGATTTGAGTGCTGGTATTTTTAGTACTTCCTATGGCGTGCTACCTATTCCTTCCTTAGACCCCCTAGGGTCAGATCAATCTGCTCAATAATACAATTGCCCCCAGCATGGGGTTTACAGATTTAGGAAAGACACAGATTCTGCCTGGACGGACATGCTGAGGCATCAGGTTTTGTGACCTGTAAACCGCCTAAATCCCCAACTAATAAACATTGCTCTCAGATCACAATGCTCTATGCAAACACTTCATTTTGCAAATATTGCAGCTTCTGTTACCTGTATACCGCTGTTACCCATTACAGTCACACAACACCACTAAATGAAGGTTCAGTAATGGTGACAGGGAAACATGTGAAGCACTGTCAACAATATTATGTATTCACACATCAGCATAATAGTTTTACTTGTTGCACTGCTGCTCGGGTTGATGTATGTTTCAATAGCCCTTGGATGCTAGGTGGTAGTGACACGCTATTTCAGCCATTCGCTTAAATGACAGGTGCTATTAAATACACACGCTGTTAAATCTGCGCTATATTGACACGCTATAACGGTTGCACAATTTTGACCGTATACCTCCTGTGATTCCAATGGTAGTGTGCATTCTACCACAGTCATGTTTGTTAGTGGCAAACAAGTCAAGGTGTTTTTACAGCAAGGGTGCAAGCTCAGAAAATAAGTCATGACTCTTGAACAGGTCCATGACATCATACTCCTTGTTGTTGTGTGGGACATGGCTGCCACCACATGTGAGTCTGGAATGGTGACAGCATGACATTGTACTTTGATCTGAATGAGTAGCCTGTAGGCTAGATCCACTACACAGCCATGTAGTGCTAAGAAATCAGTTCCCAGGATACTGGGGTGAAAACGTAGAACCATGCGGTCAAAAGTGAAATTAGTTCTGAGGTGACCTACCACCACAGGTAGAAGAATAGATCAGCATATATGTAGCTCAGCATATATGTAGCTACATAGCATCTACACCATGTGCGCTGGTCTTTAAGCTGGTAGGCCAGTCTGATGAGACTGGGTCCTTATCATGGAGGACTGACATGGCTGCTCTGGTGTCCAGAAGCATTGTAAGTTGGCGGCACCCAACCATGGCCTTTACACAAGGCCGTCCATTTATGTCAACAATCAGGTTACTCACAATCCAAACCTGGGCCTGTAATTGTCAATCTGAGTATCCAGAATCAGCATCATCTTCCTGTTCCTGAAATCAAAAGCCTGCACGATCTTTTAGGGTCTCCTGTATGTCTTGCACTGGGTACAAGTATACTTGTAACCTCACAGGTGCAGCAATGGCCTTCACTGATGGTTCTGCCTTGGATGTCGCATCAGTCTGGCTAGTAACCCAGGCAACCTCCCCTTGGCTGCTTGATAACTCTACAGCCAGGGCTAGCACAGCTATACATCGTGCAGCAGTGGTTTCCCTTTCTGTATAAATTTTCTCCAACAGCTTGCGGAGGGTTTCGTTTTCTTCTCTGATTTGTCAATAGCTAGGACCATTTTGGTATTGGTTCTGGCTATTCTGTTTCGTATTTGGATTTTTCCAGCTGCCTTTGTTGTCCCTATTACTGTTGTTTCTGTAGTTCTGGTTCCCCCCTTGTTTGACTGTCATCAGAAGGGGTAGAATATTTCTGGTTATTGCTCTCCACCATATAATTGGTAGGGGCGTTGGGGGGTAGGCTGAACTACATCTACCTTGTTGGATTTGCCAGAAGAGAGGGTACAGAGCTAGACCTGATAGGTCCATTCTGTCTTGGTGAGGATAGCCTCAAACTTGTCGGTGTCCAGGAAAACATTAAGCTCAACCATCTCCTACAAGGCCAGACACATGTTCTGGATGTGCATATTCTTGTACTCAATTTGGTACATGTCAAAGTCCTTGTCTGTGAGGGCCTTCCCAGTTTTGTATGCAAGCCACAACCATTGATGGTAGGTGGATGGGCTCTCCTTTGTGCCTTGCTTGACTTTGTAGGCCAAGCATGTCCCCATGTTTCCCATGGAATTTGTACATATTAGTGCAGCGGCGATCTCATTAAAGGTTGCATTACCATCATTCCATGCTGTCTTTGACAGCTTGGCCCAGAGGGTTGGTTTGATCATCTGTTGCAAGACTTGAACCTGGTACTGGGGCTGGAGAGAGAGCTTCTCGCAAAGGGAGTGCACTTTCTCCAAGTGGCAACTGAGATTGTCAGTTGGGCCCATCTGTCTGATATTTCGTGCATTTGCTAGACAGAATGAGAGAGTTGTATGGGGTTGGAAGTATGCATAGTTGGCCCAAGCTCAGTCTGTTCAGGGCCCCATGGAATGCAGCCTCTGCTGCTGCATCAGCAATCACCTTGTATGTGTGATCCTGAGTGATTGACTCTTTAAGCATTTTGTCAATTTGGTCCCAGATGGCCTTCTTTTGTTCCTCCAGAACAGTGATCTGACTGATCGCATCATTAATCATGCCACAAATCTCCAACTCATTGCTCCTATTGATGGGAGCGAGTGAGGTGCATTATGGATTATAGGCCCTCTGACTGCATCATGGGGGCTGCCATCTTGGTGTTGTACATGGCATCCACCATGTTGGCAAAGACACGGTGGCGCAATGTGCATGCCAACATCGGCACCATATTGTGAATGGCAGGTGGAAGTTGTTCCACTATGGGGGTTGGACTTACGTGAGACGTGGCATGCTTCATCATCAAAGTCAGAGTCATCATTGCTGGATGATGCAATCTCAATGGGCATATACTGAAAACTATTCATGGCCTTAACATGGCCAGCAAGAACCTCCTATTGGTGGCGCAACTTCTCCATCTTTAGTCTACACTTTTTGTGACAGACTTTTGCAGTGCCCTGCTCAATACCCCCTCAACCTCTCTCTGCAACACTCTATACGTGGCACTCAATTCGATAGTCTCCCTAAGCTCTTTGTTCAACTCACTACTCATACCCTTGTAATCCTCTTTCAACTCTGCATTCTCATCTCTCACAGCCTCATTCATATCACTCAAAATATCATTCAAATGCCCTGTCTCTTATCGCATTTCAGCCTTTCACAATCATCTCTTAACAAATATAACTTTTGCTCAGTGTCTTGATCAGTACAGTGCAGAGGCCTGGAATTAGCATCATGGAGTGACTGTCTCCTCTGCTAGTTTCCTTTTCTTTTTCTGTAACTCCAATGCCTGCAAGCCCATCTCTTTTTTTAGAGATGCATTTTGTAGTTCAAGGGAGGCACACCTCACTGTGAGACTCTCAACAGTGGTATGTAGAGTCACAACCAAAAGACCTCTGAGGTTCTATTTCTTGGTTGTTTGTTTGGACTCTAAGTAATGTTCAGAAATTAGCAGCAATGGTTTTTCTGCAGATTTTGCATGCAGCGCAAAATCTGTCCATCTGCCATGGGATGTGCGGTAGTTTGAGACATCGAGTCTCAGTTCTGTGCACAGAACAGACATAACAAATAAGGGGTAGACAAACAAATAAGCAGTGCAGAAACTTGGTAAAATGCCCTGGTGCCATTACCTACTGCTTTCCAGTCCACGGCAGTTAATCGGTCGTGCCAGGGGGGTATGCTGTCACTCACAAAGGGCGTATAAAGGGTCCGGTGTGGGTCTGCCATGCCCGAGACTAAAACGGTGTGGGTCTGCCACAACCATTACCACTGTGAGCATGAATGGGTCCAAGTAGGTGAAAATTGCACTACATTACTCAAAATTCACAATAAAATGGATGTGAATCTTCTTTTGTACATTCCACCTGCACACGGTCGCCAAATGTAAATGAGTAACAAATTTCCCTGCCAGGTTCTTGGTGGAAGTGCACAATAAGAACAGACAACAGACAAGTGGAACTCATGTAATAAGTGAAATTTATTACAGATAGAGCATACAGATTTACAGCCAATACAGTGTAAACACTGGGAGAATACCAGTTTTCCTTACCTAGGCAATGAAGACAGTTTCTCTCTTCTCATAGAAGCTATGTGTTACAAAGGGTCTTATACCCTGATATTGCTATTGGAACAGCTAAAGAAGAGATATAAAATGAGTATAACTGGACAAAAGCAGGTGATCTGAGTAACTATCCTAACTAGTGTGACAAGTTGCATAGCTTGCATAGATAACAGTACAATGGGATTACTCTTCCCCAAGATCAGTTGCAATAATGCACAAGTGCTGAAGATGGCACTGTTGCCTTACATATAAGAATACAATAAAAATAGAGCAAAAATAATTTCTTATAGCTGGACATCGGTGAAGCATAATAGAACACAGATCCTGACCCTTATGCTTATATGATAAGTGTCCTCACCCTAAGGTTAGTATATGTACCTACATATAAGTTGCTGTCCACGAGGTGGGGTGCCATCAGGGGTGCTGGACCATGGAAAGCAAGTGACAACACTGACCTGCCACCCCAGTGTGGACACTGACCCCACTCAACAGTCAGTCACTGCACTGCCCTCCGCATCCCATCCTGACACTGCCCCCACTCAACAGCAGCAGCACTAACTCCACCCCCAACATTACAGTGCTGCCCCCACCCCAGTATGGACAGTGCCCCCCTCAACAGTCACAACACTGATCCCCCACCCAGCCGAAACACTGACCCCCTCCACCAGCAACAGTCACAGCAGTGACTTCTCACCTCCAACAGGCACAGCCTGAAACTCCACTCCCCGCCAGTCACAGCACTGACCCCCACCCACAACAGTCACAGTACAGACCTCTCACCTCCAAAAGTCACAGTTCTGCCCACCATCCAGTTACAGCATTGACCCCACCCCACCAAGTCATAAAACTGACCCCACACCAAACAGTCACAGCAGTGATCCCCACCCCAGTCTGGATATTGTCCCCCACACAACTGTCACAGAACTGACCCCCATCCCAATCTGGACACTGGCCTCAGCTAATAGTCACTGCACTGACACCCACCGCCAACAGTTACAGCACTAACCCCCACTCCCAATAGTCACAGCACTGCCCCCAACCCCAGTCTGGACACTGCAACTACCTAACAGTCACATCACTGACCCCCTCCCCAGTCTGTACACTGCAAAAAAGAAGAAAAAAAAATCAATGTCCTTCATTTTAAAAGTTAGTAACCTATTTCAGGGTGTTATTATAAAACAATATGTATTCAAAATACCCTTTTATTACAATTGGTGCTTCTGGACTCCCATGCCTGTAGGTTTAGATGTCTTCGCTTTTTTTTGGAAACTCAACTCCCAAATAAGAGTCTAGTAAAACCCAGCCAGCAAGTATAGCAGAGTGTTAGTTACACTGCAGTTAATGAGTTACATAGCTGGTTAGTTACATGGTGTGTTAATAGTTACCTCGACTGCAGTGGCTAAATGGCTATTCTCTCTGGCTGCTATGCTCAACAAACTACTGCATCTTTGTCTTCTACTGCCCTGGCTGGATGGGATTCTTTAAAGACGACCAAAAAGCATGCTCAAAACCTTTGCATTGCTCAAAATGCAATTCACATTTCTGGAGAAGGGTGCTGCTGGTGTGTGGCATCCAATGCACCCCCCCAAAAAAAAAAACATGGCATATATTCAAAATTAAACAATTTAACTGCCTATTAACTTTTCTTACTTTAAACTCCATGAGAAAGGGGGTCTTATTAGTTTTCAGATTGGAATTCCAAGGTGAGCAATCTATACCACCACTTCACAGTGGGACCCATTCAGTATAGTCCCTACACTAGCTTCTCAGCTCTGAAATGCCTGCAGTGGCTACTCATAGAGTGCTGCCTAAATTGGCTTGAAGTGCATTGCCTAATTGGCTCCTTTAAATAAGGTGATTCCACCCAGGAATTTACAAAAGTGGTGACAGGGAGCATGCTAAAGAGAGTACCACAACTCCCAAAACTCTAAAGACAACCAAAAAGCACACTCAAAACCTTTGCATTGCTCAAAATGCAATTCACATTTCTGGAGGAGAGTGCTGCTGGTGTGTGGCATCCAGTGCACCCCCCCTAAAAAATGTATATATTCAAAATTAAACAATTTAACTGCCTATTGGCTTTTCTTACTTTAAACTCCATGAAAAAGGGGGTTCTCTTAGTTTTCAGATTGGAATTCCAAGGTGAGCAAGCTATACCACCACTTCATGGTGGGACCCATTTGGTAAAGTCCCTATGCTAGCTTCTCATCTCTGAAATACCTGCAGTGGCTACTCATAAACATAGAGTGCTGCCTAAGAGGACCCCCTTTTTACATGGAGTTTAAAGTAAGTAAAGCCAATAGACTATTAAATTGTTTAAATTCTAATATGTTCCATGTCTTTGGGGGGTGGGGGTTTGTGCACTGGTATTCTGTTTTTGATTGTTATTTACCACACCCCAGTAGCACCCCCTAGCAGAAATCTGAATTACTTTTGTGAGCAATGCAGAGTGGAGCATGCTGAGTGGGGAGGTGTGGTACCCCTTTCAGTATGCTCCCTTCCACCACCTGCGAATGTTCCTGGGTGGAAGTACCTTATTTAAAGGAGCCAATTAGGTAATGTATTTTGGGCCAATCCAGGCAGCACTCTATATTTATGAGTGACCACTACAGGCACTTCAGAGCTAAGAAGCTAGTGTAGGAACTGTACCGAAAGGGTCCCATCATGAAGAGGTGGTATAGCTTGTTCACTTTGGAATTCCAATCTGAAAACTAAGAGGACCCCCTTTTTACATGGAGTTTAAAGTAAGTCAAGCCAATAGGCTATTAAATTGTTTAAATACTAATATGTGCCATATCTTTGGGGGTGGGGGTTTGTGCACTGGTATTCTGTTCTGGATGGGATCTTACTGGAACTCAAGTTCAGGAACCCCACAGAGTACATCAAAGGGGACCCTGAGCTCAGATGCAGGGAAAGGCTGGTGGCTGTGCAGCATGCTGGTGCTGCTAACCACGGGGCTGATGCTAGTGGATGATGTCAGGGCTGCCCAGAATGTTGTTTTCAAAGGGGAGAGCAGTTAGCTCCAGGTGTTAGGGCATCACTTTGTTTGGGGTCTACTAAACTGCAACTTTGGAGCCACCCTTCCATTTGTTAGTCCCTTCAAAACAGAAGAGTCAGTGTTCATGGATCTGCCTCCCCCTCCCAATCTGTGGTGATGCTGAAAGTGTAAAGCAGTGCAGCAGTGTTTTGTTGCTATTATATTCACAATTATGATTTATAATGTATAGGGAGCCCTTATTATTAACTGAAATCAAGCAGATTACAAACTTGTTATGCCATCGATATGACATCACTCTGTTGTTAACCCTTCTTGAGTAAGTCATAACATTGGTATAACAAAACGGAACACTCACAACAATCAATGTTACATAAAGTACCCTATTTCACTGTTTTGAAGCCACCCCTTATTGGTAGCCACCCCCATTTAGAAGCCGCAGGCCAAAAACAAACGTTGTTAATAAAAGCCACCCCCGTTTTAAAGCCGCAGTTTCTAAATGACTTCTAAACAGTTAAATCGGTAATGTTGTCAATTGGACAAAGTGGTTACCTTCCATTTAGTTCTCATGTTTAGCTGTATATGTAGCTGACAGAGAATGTTGTTTTTTATTTAATTTTATGAATAAAAAGAGAATGACTTGGGTTCACATGTTCAGAGTAATAGCAGGCAGTAAGAGGCAGAGATGTTTTCAGGTGGTGGAGCAAGTGAGCTGTGAGCAAAGAGTGGGCATAGAGAACAATAAGTGCCAGTAAAGACCATGCTTAAAGTGATGTTTCCAATATACGGCTGCACAGTTAAGATAGTGATGTGGGAGATTCCTAAATTATTGAAATTTAGACAACTCAGAGACACCTCAGAACAACTAAAACTGATGGCCGCTTGGTTGAGGACATGAATGCAAACTAGTGGGGACTCAGAGAGGTATTTACTAGTGGTGCTCTTACAGTTAGTGCAGTTCTCAGTTCTCAGTACCATTTCTATCTAATTAGAGGCAAGAGTACATTTGAACACCAGGAGTAAGGCTAACAAAAAATATGGATGTCAGATGTAAGCTTATGAATTAAAGCCACCCTCAAACAGAAGCCACCCCTGTTTAGAAGTCGAGGCTCAAAATAAAAAAAAACTGTAATAGAAGCTGCAGCTTCTAAATGGTAAAAATATGGTAATTCTAAAGTAAAGTAATTCAATCCACAATTACACAATCTTGGTAGTCCTACACTATAAAATATAATGTATAATCTTTGGTTAACAATGTATGGTCTTCGGCTAACAAACACACTGAAAACACTTCTCCAGGTTGCCATGACATTTGAAAACCTCTCGAGCTGTGCTCTCGAGGTTTACAATGATGTCATGGCAACTTCTCAAAGTGTTTACAGCATGATTATTAACGGAAGACCATACATTATCTTCTTATTATCATTCCTTGTTGCTTCTTCTCTCTAACAATGCATCTGCAGTACTACTGTACATTCTCTCTCCCTTCCATCTCCATTGATCTTCAAAATAACATACAGACCAGACCAAATACACAACATTCAGACTGATGTGAATTTAGCAGCAAATATTCTAAAATTTATTTAAAGTATATTCATTAAAAATATATGAGAACGGGCACCCTGTTCTTAGGAAAATGGATGAGGGATGCTTTGCACTTTGGTGAAAGGAGAGATTCTCACGCATTTTCATACAAAAGTTTGGAGATACATATGTGTTGTTTTTATTAATTTTATTTTAATATGTGTCTGCATGTGAGAACAGCTCTTTTTTTTGATTGACTCCATTATGAGCTTTAGTAATTGAGGGCCCTGCTGTGTGGTGACTTTTGTCCCCACAGTTTGGTGGCCTGAGGTCAGGTTGAAGCATCCTGGGAACCGATGTGCTGGGCTGTACACCTGCAACACTCACACTTAAAATTGACTGGTAATGGACTCCCATCTAGGAGGGAGCCGATGCCACCCATTCTCATTGCCCTGCAACCTTTCCAAGCTCCAACAAAGATGTTTTCTCCTGAAAAGTCTTTAGCAGTTCTATAAAGTCTTGTTGAACCACTAGGCTTCTTTTCCCTCCCTAGTCTGCACATTTTCAATGGCCTATTGTATCTGCACAGAACTAGCCCGCATTATCAGTGTCTATACTTGGTTTAATGGCAGACCATTTGAATAAGCATCTGCTCCAACAATTTCTATTTATTTGCTGTTGCAATCGATGGTGATGGGACCACTGGGGAAGGGGTGGGTTGGGGTGCCAGCTGCTGGTATCTTTAATTTGCTCCCAAAGGCTCATCTGCAACTCAATGTGGCAGCACACTCAGTTGTCCCCTCTAACTGAGTTGGCCTTTGTTCCCCATCACCTGCTCCTATGGCCAGACGGCCATGGAAATGCTAATTTGGGGCCTTTAAATGTTGCCTTTGAAGAGGAGATGGTGATGTGTGTCATTAAAAAAATCAGAATTGCTTTTGTTGCCAGGCATGTTTCAAAAGTCTGAGCTGAGCTAACTAGGGATTTTGTTGCCAGTGAATTGATCCCTCTTCCTTCCTAACTCGTCTTGTTTTGGTCATATGTTTGATGTTCCCCAACTGCAAACTGGGTGCTGCTGGTTGCAGAGAGGGCCATATTTCTTCCCTACATACACCCATGCGAATGTGGACAGAGATGCTCATAGCCCCTCTGAGGTGTCATTATGTATTGTAAGACAGAAAAATAAGCCATCCATAAAACATTCTTACATGGACCCCCACAACAGACCACTGTCTCTTCCAGGCTGTATTAGAAAAACACAAAAGGGAGCTAGTCCTCTTTCACACCTCAGCCAAAAATTGGTTATGTGCTTTATCCAGGTTTGCTCCATCAGCTTTGCATGGAGCTGCATCTGCATCTGGATTTGTGTTCATCCCTGACTGGTCTTGTTTTTCCTTGTGTAGCATGTAAAACTGGTCATTGGGGAGCATCGGGGTGGTACAAAGTGTGTAGGGAGGCATACTCACTGTACACATTTGTGTACAGTTTTGTTGAGTGCCTGTCACAAAACATACCTTTCTGTTAACATTTTCATTCCAATCTGTAGTATTTGGGTTAGTGTAGGCCACTGAGGAGTGTCTCTGTTTAAATGTCTGCTGTTTAGGAGACAGATACATGTATAACCTTTTTAGGGATTAGAGGAATCATCTGACAACAATCTGACTTGTTTGGAAGGGGGTACCATTTGGAGAGGATGTGTACATTTTTTATGGGGGGGTGTAACTGTTGCAGATTGTGTACAAAACGGAAATTGCTGGCTACACCCCTGATGATAATTCTATGCTTCTTCCACTCTCATTCTTCTTAGGTTACATGCTGTGATACTGCTCTCTAACCCCTGGACTGTTGCTTGACTCCCACAAAAGGAGGTTGTGGCATTAGTCCCTCTTTTATTTTCTATCTAGAGTATTCCTACTTTAAGAGTTCAAAATCCCCTCCTATTTATTGCCTGCTGCAACAGTGCCCATATAGTATCATATATGGGATATACAATGGTGAGCTGTCAGATAAATGATTTATCTACACAAGTGCTGTTTGACCTCGGGTAACTTCACGAGTGGCATAAGCCACGAAAGGTGTCCGAGGTCAAACAGCACAAGTGTAGATAAATCATTTATCTGACTGCTCAGCATTGTATATTTCATTTATACAATATAGATGCTGCTTATCAGTGCAGGAACATTTGATTTTGACTGTTTATCTTCTTTTTTTTAAATGATAATTTCTGGGACTTTCTGGGACTTTCAGTTAACTTTCCTAGTGTATGTCTGCCTAGCATGGTGGTTGCTATTAAATGAAACACCACTCATTTTGTAGAGAACTTCTTGCTGAACAAATGTCATGGTCACAGTATCATGCTACCTTTTTTGTTTTAAAGTTATTCACATTTGTTTGTCGAAAAAGTGAAACAAAAATTTAATTTTATGCTGTTTTTTGCTAATTATGAAAAAACTAAAAGGTATCTATGAATGAAACACCACTCATTTTGTAGAAATTTTGTGCTGAACATTTTTCGAGCTCACAGTAGCATGCTATCATTTTTCATTTTAAAGTTATTTACATTTGTTTGTCTGAAAAGTGAAAAGAAAATTGGATTTTATGCTGTTTTTTGCTAATTATAAAAGAAACTAAAAGGTATCTATAAATGAAACACCACTCATTTTGTAGATATTTTTGTCCTGAACATTTTTCGTGCTCACAGTACTATGCTATCATTTTTCGTTTTAAAGTTATTCACCTTTGTTTGTCAAAAAAGTGAACAAAAAAGCTTTGATTGACCGTTTGCATTTATCCCACATATGTGGGATAAATTTAGGGTGGCTAGATTTATCCCACATATGTGGAAATAAATGGATTTATGCAATTGCTTTTGGTTCCACACCTATTGCATAAATAAATATACTGCATGTGATTGATTGTTTAGGTAATATATCTTTTCCTTTCTTATGCAGTCTTACAATAAGAGCTTCCATAATTCTAAGGTTAGGGAACATGGGCTATTCCAATATCTGGCCAAATATGTTCTGGCATTTATCAAATCCAAATTAATTACTTTCATTTTAGGGCCTGAAAAAAGTGTCCAAGTAGAGGGAGTGTCCATACCATATAAATAGAACGCCACTACCATGTGTATTGAGAAGGTTATTAGTAACCTGAAGCACATTTCCCAAGAAATGATATAACTTGTGACAGGATGCTAACATATGTATTAGTGTGCCAATCTTGTCTGTGCATCTTACACACATCAGGGAAAGTGTTTGATTACATTTGTTCTAACGATAGGGGGTATAATAATCTCTGAGAAAGGTATTAAACCTTACCAGAAATAACTGCATGGTTCAGTCAGATCCTTGCAGGGTACTTTAATTCTGCTTATCTCTCCACTAAGAACAGGACCTTTAGGTCTTTTTCTCAGCTTCTTGCACTTCATGTGTCCAGTTTTGGCTTAAAAACACTATACATTTTAACAATTAATTTCTCACGTTCCTTGGGTTTACTTCAGATCTTCAAAAAATGTGACAACAGCAGGTTGGACCAAGGCTGTGTAAATTAATTTCATAAAGAAGTCCTGAACTTATAAATACCTACAAAAAGTTATCTTGTGGCCTGAATTTGCAAGAAATCTACTGGAATTACATACAATTATCCCCATATAAGAAATTTGTCATTTGATCAAAGACCACCTGCAACAATTCCAAGAAAATTCTATCTTCAGAACGTCCAAAGAAAGAAAGAATTTCTATACATTGTGGGGAAACATGAAATTATCAGCAAATGTAGCACCACAACAAATTAGGCAGTCGATTGCCTTTTTTCTCACAGCACACTGCAACTTGCAGAAGTCTTGCAACCTGCAGAAGTCAAGCTTTTTTTAACTTTTGTTTTACTTTGTTACAATCCTATTTAAAGATTGAAAAAAATGTCTGAAATATAAATATAGCTACCTGAGAAAAAATGTTCTCTATTGAAATGACAGATGTTGCAGAAGAAAGGATATTGACCTATATTAAGGAAGAACATCTCCAGTGTTAACATCACTTCACTGTGCCTTAGTTAAACTGATTCAAAAATGTTCCATTGAAGAAAATAATGACTGCTGAATCAGGTTAGTTAAGGGAAAGTAAAGTGGTTTTAACGCTGAAGGTATTTCTTCTGAATGTAGTCCATTGTCACTTTTCATACAAAATGGTACAACATTGTTGCCGCCAATACACTGCTTACCGATAAAAGTTTAACCCTTTGTTAGCCACGGAGCTTGTGCTTTAGGAGTTCAACTTTTTACATGTACAAGTTACACAGTGTTTTGGGAAATAATTTCCAGATGGTGCAAATGAAGTTTACAATCTTCACAATTCTGTGCATTAACCACTGTACCACACTGCCTCCTTATTTTAGACAGTAATTACTGTATATGTTCCCTTCAAGGAAAACATAAAGAATCTACTTGTATACTGTTTTTCTTGGCACAAGCTGGATTTTTCATTAGGAACAACAATTTATCCAACAGCGATGCTGCACAACACATTCCTGTAAATGGGACATTACCTTCATCCTCAGAAATCCATTTTGGAGCCCTCTTCACTAACACAAATTATGCACATCAGCCTGCTGGTCTTGGTTTCAATCTGTCACATTTCATATCACTTCCCCTCTGCCAGGAATATTCTCCATGCCACTCTATGACTGATAGTCTCCTCAGCCCTCTTGGCATTTCACCTCACATCTGTTTGAACTAGCCTTTGACTTCTGCTTCTGGATATTCAAAAGTGGATACAGGCAATGCACCAGTGTCCAGCAGCAGCCTATGTGTCCATTGCCATCTTGGATGCAGCAAGTGCTAGTTTTGAAACTGGGTCTGATGTACAACATTTGGATGTAGTTTTAGTATAGTGAATCTCACTAGGGGTGCATCTACTGACAGGGACTACATCTGACAGGGAGAAGTCAAGCCTGTTTTTTAGCCACACACCAAAGTACCTGAAAGTTGGGACAACTTCAAGTGGGGAACCATCTAGTGTGGAGAACATGGGGAGAGAGGTGAGCTAGAACACTTTCTGGCTGGTACCAAAAGGTCATAGACATAGCATTTTTTTGTGTTGACCTATAGCTGGTTGACCTGGATCCAGCGCAGAACATTGGGAAAGTCATTCTGGAGTAAGACTTCCACAGAAGCAGTTGAGAGATCTGAGGTGTAGAGGACTGTAACATCTGAATACGTGTGAATACAAGAGATGGCAAAGGCAGAGGGGAGATCATTAAGGAAGCTTAAGAATAGGATTGGACCCAAAATGGAGCTCTGTGGAACCCTGGACTGATATGGAGTGGTGTTGAAAGTGTGCCTTCTACCTTTATTGACTGTTGACAGCCTATGAGATAGGATTAGAATCAGTTGACAGCAGAGGCTGAGAGGCTGGCGAGAGGCTGGAAGTGCTCAGCTTATCCAGGAGGAAAGAGTGGTACACTGAATCAAAAACTGTAGCCAGATCAATGAAAATGGCTGCAGTACTATGCCCCTGATTCCTCCCTAAAAGGTTGGAATCAGTGACCCTAAATAGGGAGGTGATGGTGGAGTAGTCCTTCCTAAAACCAGACTGGAAGGGGGAGAGGAAATTGGAGGAGGTGAGGCAGTCAGTAAGCTGTGAGTAGACCAGTTTCTATTTCAGCTTCACCAGAGAAGAGAAGAAGGAGACAGGGCAGAAGTTGCTAACAGTGAAGGGATTGCCCACTTTGTGGAGTGGAGAACCTTTGCAAACTTTCAAGACAGTGCAAATGGTGAAATAGAGGTTTAGGAGGCGAGTGGTTGGTGAGGCAATGGCTAGAGCTGACAGATGGAGAAATTCATGATCCAAACAATCTGGGCTAGATTTGGAAGGGCTAAGTGAGGAAAGGGTGAGAGGGTTCTCCTGGGGAGTGACAGGTAGAGAGTCAAAACCCAGGGGGAAAGTGAGGCAGGGAAGAGGGAAGAGGGAAAGGAGAGAGACAGGAGGAGCCAGGAGGCAGAGGGGAGAGCACAACTGGTGAAAAACTCATTGAAGTGAGCAGCAACAGAGGGAGGGTCAGATACTGTTGAGCCACTTGCCACGAGGACCTGGGGAGAAGACTGGGCTGGGGGAGGTCAAAAAGGGAGTGAATCACCTTATAGAATTTGGCATGGTAGTTAGTGCTATTCTGGATGTTGGCCTTGAAATAGAGGGGCTTTGCAGTATGAACAGCCTTAGTGAAAAAGTTCCCAATTGCCCTGTAGGAGAGTAGGTCCTGCAGTGAGTGGGATAATTTCTACTTGGCCCAGGCTTGGTCATACATCTTGCAGAAGTTGATGAGCTCACAGGTGATCCAGGGATGGTGAGATGATTTTACCCTAGATTTCCTGGCAGGGTCGTGCTTATCCCAGAAAGAAGTAAATAATGAGTGGAAGAGGGGGAGTGTCATATCAGTGTCTTGGGCAGTGAACATGGGGGATCAGTCGGTAGCAGCAAATTCACTCCTCTGTGTTCACTGACCGGAGGGACCTTGACCAGATGTACTTTGGGGAAAAAGGAGGGAGCTGTACTTTTCTGATGCAGAATTTCATACAGGGCTCACTGAAGGCATCTGGCAGTATAGCTGATACGACCGTGTGGTGGGGGAGTGAGGAGAGAACCCAGTCAAGGAGGGTGTGGTAAGTTGAGTGAGGACTGAGTCAGGTGGATTCAGTGATGAGTTGCAAAAGGTTAATGGACTCATTCCTATAATTAGTAAACCTGGAGGATGGGGAAAGCCAATTAATGTTGAAGTACCCAAGAGGATAAACTCATTAGCAGAGGAGTACGAGGAGAGAGTTGTGAGTAAATCCACCAGCGAAGAGGGGGAGATTCTTGGTGAATAATAGAAAACACCAATAAAAATGGTTCCATGTCATGATAGTGATCGAAAAACAGTGATCGCTATCACAGCAAATGTATAGCACCAAAAAGCATTTTGGCAATATGCATTTCTCAGCGACCCGACTTCTGGCAACTGAAAGTGTTTTTTGTTGGGGGGGGGCGTGCCCCCCCGCACCTCCCTAACTAAAGATTATTACATCCAGTGGGGGGGGTGCATGTCGAGGAGGGGGCAAAACACTGTGGCAGCCAAAAACAAATCAACAGCCGCAAGCAGCGGCAAACCAATCACCCCAAGCAGGTCCAGAACCCAGTGTCTGCTGCACCATAGCCAGCTGCCCTCATCACCACACCACAGAGCTGGCTTGGTTGTAACAGGCTCTCCCCTCTACCTAAACTCTCCCTCCTATCCATCCCCTGCATCTCCATATCCCTCCCCTTCCTGTTGCTTTCCTCGCTAATCCATCACTACTCTTGCTGGGTAGCTGATGATGATAGCACTATAAATGAGTCACTGTTTCTACAGTCACTCATTTATAATCGCTATCATCACTGGCTACCAATAAAAATGGATAATGAAGAGGAAACATGTTATTCTTAATAAGATATCTCTTTACTGCTAAATTATTGCCTTAATACAGCCCTTATTGGGGATGCCTTTCCTATGTACCACTGCCTGTATAGCACTTGATACATTGTAACTAACTGATTGCATATTGCAATGTTCTTATTTGTTTCTTGTCATGTAGATATGTCATATGGAACCTTCCTTTACAGGCCTCAATTGCACTGTACCATCTGTCATGTTTTTTTGACCTTCCTGGTTGTATTGTGTAATGTTACTTTTGGATTGTACCAATATATGTATTGTAATGTCTTTTCTGTTGTGTCCGTCCAGGACCACCTTGAAAATGGGCTTGCTCAATGGTGCTATTCCTGGTAAAATAAAATGATTGATTTATTGATTGATTGATTGAAATGAAAACTTAGCTAGCAGTGACTTATGGGAGGAGGGTGTAGCCTTCCTGAGAGTGATGGTGCAAAAGGGACTCTGGCAGACATAAAGGGCAACACTGCCCCACATTTACCCCTTTCCTGCCTGAAGCACTGATAATCCAGAATAGCCAAGATAGAATCAGGAATCCTGGAGGAGAGCCAGAATTCTGTGACACAGTGGAGGCCTGGAGAGTGTTGAGACCCATACAGTAAGAGCACCCAGTTTAAGGAGAAGGCTCCTAGCAGTCAGATGGAAAATACTCAGGCTTCTAGGGATAGAGGAGGGGGAGGAGGATGGGGGACCAGGATTAAGTTCCACATCAGAAGCAAGGAGGAGAAGCAGGATAAGGAGGAAGAGAATGGAGATGGAATTCTGACCCCTAGGCAAGGGAGGAGAATGGGGGAAGGGATGACTGGGAAAGGGACAAGAAGGAGCAGTGGAGGAAATCCAGGTTAATATAGGGGGAGGAAAGGAGACTTGGATGGATGGGAAGAAGTGGGGGGCTGGTGGCAGGGATGGAAGAGAGGAATGGAGAGGAAAAGGGTGGGTAAGGGAGAAGAAAGAGTGAAAGGGGAGAGGAAGGTTGAGGGAAGGGGAAGGAACAGGAAAAGGCAGAGGAGAAGGGCTGGGAGTTACCAGGTAGACTGGCAACCAATAAATGAGCAATTAAAACAGACACTGGCAAGTCAGCAAAATAACCAAGAGGCTGAGGCAGGTGAATAGTTATCAGGATAACCCTAATGTGAGAGCAAAACCTAGGCCAAAACAAATAGTTAAGCAGTGGTTCAGGCAAGCTAGATAACATTTTAAAAAAAAGTCACCAGATTTATCAAAAATGAGCAATTAAAATAGACCTTGGCAAAGCTGCAAATGCCCAAGAAACTTAAGGCTGGTGAATAGTTATTAGAATTACACTTATGTGAGAGCAAACCCTAAGCAAAAAGAATTAGATGAGCAGTGGTTCAGGCAAGCTGCATAAGAATAAAAAAAAAAAGAAATCCCAGAATAAAGTAAGATGAAGCCAATAATGGCTGACCCAAATAAGAAAACTAGCAAATATGTAGGCAGACACAGCTAGGAATCAGTGTTAACAAGGTGCTGTACCTAGATGGCATATATTCCAGGAGCAGTGCAAAAATTAGGGAAAAATGAAATAGACTAATAATGCAATCAGTACGCAGACTGAGATAATTATGCAGCCACAATTTGGAGAGCACAGAACATGTATGGAAGCTATACGCATATAGGGTAAGGCTGAGGGTGCAGTATAATAGACAAAAAATAAAGTAACAGTCACCTTTGGTAGAGTATTGGTGAGTAGAGTCCAAAGTCCTTTGATCACCAGGGAGAGAAAGGAGCATAATGATAGGGGCCCGATTCTCAAAGAGTCAGGAATGGTGCACGGTGCTTATGCCAGCCAGGGATAGCACAAGGGGCAACTTGCACCATACCATGCACTATTCCTGATTAACAGATGTGGCCTGTGCCACATGGGGGGCTGCCTGCACCAACTGGGCTTGCACCACCCTTGTGGCAGATGCACAGCTGCACCCTTGTGGACAGGGGCTTGTGCTGCGACAGTGCTGTAATATCTCCACAGTCAGGATTCCCAAAGTGCAGCAATGGGCACAGGGCTCCCCTGGGTTTAGACCAGTTTGGAACTAGTCTAGCATCCTGTGTACTATCTCTGGCCCAGGTAGAATAGTACCCATCATATGGAGCACTTGACTCACCAAAAATACATTACTAGGTGTTGTTTGGCTGGTCAAGTGTCTCAATGTTAGCCATGACCCAACCTTCATATTTCTGTCATGAAGGCTGCTGAAGTACTTGGGCACTGAATGTAAAATGGTACTATAGCTACTGACAGAGCTGTGAGGTCTCTGAGTTATAGATTAGCAATAACGTCTGTAGGACCAGCCCAATGGTGTAGCGGTAGCACTACTGCTTGCGACACTGGCAACCTGGGTTCATGAATGAGTGCAGTATGCCAGAGGGATGGCCAGAATGAGGTTGGATGAGTGTCGCAGGGACAGCACTCCACCTTCTGGGGGGAGGGTTTGTGGCACCTGGCACTTGGGTGACACCCGGTGAAGACCAGGAATACATCAAGTCGGGACCACACAGGAGACATAAGACAGTGGTGGACAACCGCGGGGCATTTGCGGAAGTGTGCATGCCTGCACACTGACATCATCACACATCCACACCTTGGGGGGGAAACACAAAAGAAAAACCCTGTGCTCTTGCAGAGTGAAGTTCTCCAACCCCATGGCGAATGACACCGCTGCCACCCTGGGACCAAAGTCGGTTGATCTTGGTCTCCCCTTCAGGGGCCCCACTGCAGGGGGCAAACATAGAAACATAGACTTTGATGGCAGATCAGGAACGCTTGGCCCACCTAGTCTGCCCATTTCCCTACCTATTGGATAAGCTGCAGATCCTAGTTAACCAACAGCCTACTTCTTCCTACTCTCACCAGAATTGCCTTATGTCTGTCCCATGCATTCTTGAATTCCCCCACTGTTTTTGACCCCATGACCTCCTCAGGAAGGCTGTTCCATGTGTCCAACACCCTCTCTGTGAAAAAATACTTCCTCACATTGCCCCTGAGCCATCCCACCTCTATCTTCAAATTGTATCCTCTTGTTCTTGCACATCTCTTTTTCTGAAAGCTGCTACACTCTTGGACTTTGTTGATTCCCTTGGGCTATTTCAAAGTTTATATCATGTCCTCCCCTCCCTCCTTTCCTCAAGGGTATACATATTAAACTCCTTTAGTCTCTCTTCATATGGCATCTGTTGCAGACCTTTTACCATTTTAGTTGCCCTCCTCTGTACTGCCTCCATCCTGTCTATGTCCTTGCAGAGATGGGGTCTCCAGAACTGCACACAGTACTCCAGATGGGGTCTCACCAACTGTCTGTACAGAGGGATAACAACTTCCTGTTTTCTGCTGGTGATTCCTCTCCCTGTACATCCCATTATTCCCCCAGCCATCCTTACTGCCTTCTCACATTCCTTGCTTACCTTTAGGTCATATGATATGACTACTTCCTGTCACAAACCCACTCAGCAGGTCAGGCCCTCTACTCCCAAAGTGCCAACCTCTGAGCGCAGTCTTGTGAACAGTGTAACAGACAAGGTAACCCTCTTGTCTGTTTTTGTGAGTTCGGATCAACCTTTGGTCTCAAGTTTTGTAGGGATTCAAACTGTTAACCTCTTGCTAGCATACCCAATGCATAGGCTCAGACATATCTGTCTTCGGGGGGCCAGATATCTTTGCCTACGGGCACCTAACCAGGTGTACAGAGATGAACCTTTAAAACTTTAATAAAGACCTCAGATTTAAAACGCTTCTCTTTCCAGTTTGGTACCAACATTCATGCTTATGTCTATTGTCTGCTATAAACGTATACTTTTCTTACAAAAATAAAAGAAGTCAAAGACAGACCAAGTAAGTTCTAAAAAGAATTTTACTAAAATAGTTAAAAATATGTGAAACACAAAATACAGAACTCTTATATCAGAAGACATACAAATCTTTTAAAAGAAACAAGGTTTAAAGAGTGCAAATTCCAACTTCAGTACTTAGTCTCTAAATACTTGCTTAAGTGCTCACTGATCTTGCTTGGTCAGAGTCTAGGAAAAAATGTGTCTCTGTAAAACAGAATTATTCCTTCAACAACTGTATTGGCCAACCCATTTTTGGCGAGGTCAGCTAGCGCCTCCTCTGTCAGATGATATTTAAAAATATATCTAATAAAAAAATAAGTAGTCTTTTCAAAGTATCAATTTTGCAATCTTCAGCATGACTTATGTTTCAAATGACATCTCTTTTGATCCATGCTGCATCCTCCTCACACAGGCTTCATATGAGCATTTACAACCTCGCACCCCTGTGTAATAACCTGGGTTTTCTCCTCAATGTCATAAACCTTTTTTTATGATTTCCCTTTTAACAAAGTTAACTTAAACAACTCTGTAATTAGCTCCTGGTCTGCCATGTAAGACATTGTATCTAAAAACTGAGTGTGTGTGATACACATGCTGCCAGCATTTCTCTTAGCTTGCATCTGTCAGCTGAAAACTGGGGGGCGGTTGAGGTTACTCCTAGAGCATTAGATTTTTCAGCAGAGATAGTCATTAATACATTTTATATAAAAAAAATATTATACAACACTCAGAACTGGCTATCTACATCACACTCCCAGGTCCCTTTCGATTTGTGTTGTTGTTAATACCTCCCCACATTGTGTACTCTTCCCCTGGGTTTTTGTTTCCTAGGTGCATTGCTTTGCACTTCTTTGCATTGAATCTAAGCTGCCATGCTTTTGACAATTCCTCCAACCTTGCCAAGTCCCTTCTCATCCTTTCCACCCCCCCCACCTTGAGTATCAACCCTGTTGCAGATCTTTGTGTCGTCTGCAAAGAGACATACTTTTCCTTCTGGTCCCTTTGCAATGTCACTTATAAAGACATTGAAAAGGACTGGACCAAGTACTGAACCCTGCAGTATCCCGCTAGTAACCACCCTTTCTTCGGAGTGGACTCTGTTTACTATTACCCTCTGTGTCCTGTTGTCTAGCCAATTTTTTACCCAGGCAACCTCCCTTGGACCCACTCCCAGGCTGGCTAATTTTTTTATTAATCTTTTGCATGGGACTGTGTCAAATGCCTTGCTAAAGTCTAGGTAGGCCATGTCCACAGCCCCTTCCTGGTCTACTACTTTGGTCACCCAGTCAAAGAAATCTATTAGATTCATCTGACATGACCTTCCTGCTGTGAATCCATGCTACCTTGGTTCCTGTACCCTGCTGGCCTCTAGGTACTCAACAATTCTTTCTTTCAGAAGTGATTCCATCATTTTCCCTACCACTGAGGTCAAGCTAACAGGTCTATAGTTTCCTGCCTCTGCTTTGCTCCCACTTTTGTGAAGGGGAATCACATTCGCCCTACTCCAGTCTTTAGGTACCACACCATGCTCCCATGATTTGTTAAAAAGGACAGTCAGTGGTGTCACTAGTTCTCCCCTTAGTTCTTTTAGAATTCTGGGGAGAATCCTGTCAGGCCCACTGCTTTGTCCACCTTCAGTTTTAGGAGTCCTTTCAGGAGCCTTTCTTCTGTGAAAGGACTGGTATCAACCTCCCTATCTAGAATGCTTCTATTGATTGGATTAGGTACCTCCCCCTCCTCTTCTTTTGTGAATTCTGAACAGAAGTATTCATTCAGTATCCCTGCCTTTTCACTGTCCCTCTCTGCCCACCCACCCTTTCCTTTATTAAGCCTCATTATCCCTCCCTTGGTCTTTATTCACTCCCTAATGTACCTATAAATGGTTTTATCCCCCTTCTTAACTGAGTCTTTTCCTCGGTTTGGGCCTTTGCTATTCTGACTGCCTTCCCCTCTTCCTTCTGTTTTAACTGGTACAGTTCTCTGTCCTGCTCCTTCTGTGTTTCCTTATACTTCCTGAATACTCTGTCTTTCTCCCTAACCTTTCCCATCACCTCTTTTGAGAACCATAGTGTTTTTTTCTTTTGTTTTGATTTGTTTGCATCACACAAAGGCTTGTTGCCTCTGTGATGGCAGTTTTGATGTTTCCCCATCGTTCCTCCACCCCTCCTTCTTACCTGTTTGCTAGTGCTTTTCTGAGGCACTCTCCCATTTTGGCAAAGTCAGCCCTCCTAAAGTCCAGTACCCTCACTTTTATGTGGCTTGACTCTGTGGCTGTGTTTATTATCAGCCACACTATTTGGTGGTCACTTGTTCCCAGATGGCTACCCACTTCTAGATCTGAGATCCTCTCTCCATCCCTGTTTGAGAGTACCAGGTCTAAGATTGCTCCCTCCCAAGTGAGTTCCAACACCAGCTGTCTGAGGCATGCCCCCTGTAGGGCATTAAGAATGACCCTGCTCTTGGATATGGCTGCAGCAAAGGTGCTCCAGCTAACATTTGGCATATTCAGGTCCCCCATCAACAGAAAAACAGTGAAGTGGAGCACCAGGCAATTTACTGTGGTGCTCATTTTGACCAAAAGTAACAGAAGATGAAGTAAGACCGTCCACAAAAATCAGAGAGCATAGGACTTTGATGAAAAAAATGAAGTCCTTTTATTTAAATACAAAACTGCATGTTACATGTGCACCAAGTCCTAAAAATAAGCGGTAAAAGCTGTACCAACACTAACATTTCCCCTGACCACTGTGAGGCATCATCAGAGTGAATCTAAAACATCACAACAGTGCCTCCATATAAACAGTGACAACATTACATGTTACTAATTAATTCTAGCCAATCATGAACTAAAAACAATTTAGTTTTATTATTAAAAGCAGTTTTTAATAAACAACACTAATAACCATTTATTTGAACTTGAAATAGCAGCAAGGTTTGTGTGAAACTTTAAATTGCACATTTAAATCACTCTGTTGTCCACGTTCATGCATTGCTAGTTTCAGCACATCATTTTATTTCATATTGCTACCCCATATTTCATTTAAATATTTCTAGCCTACGATCCATATAAAGAATCAAATAAAACTGTGAATAGAAGAAAAAGAGGAAAACGAGGGTGCAACTACAGCAAATGTCTTGAGCTAACTATTTGTTGTGAGGTTTGAATAAAAAACTATGTTGGGCTCCAACCCATTTGTTTAAATCACTCTATTGCCATGTAAAACTAAAACAAGTACCACACTCATGCATTGCTGGTTGCAACACCTCATTATATTGTATTTTGCTACCTCATATTTTATTTATCATAGGTCAGAAATATTTAAATAAAATATGAGGTAGCAAAATGCAACACTCTGCCAGAATGGTGTATGAATTGTGGAGAGGGATGTGCCTCTGTTCCACCACCCTCACCCTCCCTGAGCCAACTGTGGTCCAACTGCTCCTCTTTCTTGGCAATCTCTGTGGCAGAGGCCCTGGTGGTCCCTAGGTGGAAGAGGAGGTCCCTCAAATCCTGACCAACTCTGCCTGGAGACGAGCAACCTCCTCCCTCAGCCCAGAGAGGTGCCTGCAGATGGGACAACACCGCATCCTCCAGAACGTCTCCTGGAAGACTGCCGCTCCACAGCCATTGCACTGCACCACTCCCATCATGTCTTATTTGTGGCCCCTCAGCTGTTGTTTTGTATGCTTACTCTTTTCTCTCTCTGTTTATTTTAATTTTTTATTTTTTTTTCTCCCTACTTTTCTACTGCCTCCATGCCCTTAAAGCTCCTGCTCTTCCTGTTCTGGGACAGAAAGTTCCTGTATTCCTCAGTAGTCTCCTTCTTACTTGCTCAGAGTCAGACCTCCAGCAGCTAGGAGGGGATGGAGAGCTACCGTTTTCCTTCTAGGATGATGAGTCTTTTGTGCCTCTGTGATCACTCCCATCCTGGTCCCAAACATGAAGTTCCTGTTCTCAGTCAAATCCTGTGCCTATAAAAGTTGAACTAGCTGAGCGTGGGAGAGCTATATAGTCCCAGTAGAGTAGTAAAGTTCTAACAGCACCGCCGTCCTCTTGCTGTTCTCTGCCAAAAGCTATCAAGGGCAGTTTTAAATTGAAACACCTGGCTTTCTGCTGCCTAAGCCACTCCCCCTAATTCATAGTCCCCTTCTTCACCTAGCTAACTGCACAGATAACAGTTCCCTTCACCCAATTCAAACACATAAACTCTTGCTTTTTTTGTTTGTTTTTACCCTAAATTGAAGGTCCCAGTAGTAGAGTTCTAGTTCTTAAGTCCCAGTAGAGTAGTAAGGTTCTAGCAGCACCTCCTTCCTCTTGCTGTACTCTGCCAAAAGCTATCTAGGGCAGTTTTAAATTCAAACACCTGGCTTCCTGCTGCCTAAGGCACTCCCCCTAATTCACAGTCCTTTCTTCACCTAGCTAACTGCACAGATCGTAGTTCCCTTCACTCAACTCAGACAAACACACTAACTCTTGTTTTTTTTTTGTTTGTGTTTACCCTAAATTGAAGGTCCCAGCTGTAGAGCTCTAGTTTTTAAGTCCCAGTAGAGTAGTAAAGTTCTAACAGCACCTCCTTCCTCTAGCTGGCAAGTTGTGGGCCTTAGCTTCCAGGCGTCTGCTAGGGAATGCCGGTGCCAGGCTTGGAGGCACTGAGTTGGGGAATATCCCCACCAGAAGCAGTGAATAAACTGAGTAAACCAATGTCTGTACATTCATGTGTATACTGCAGGCCTGCCAAAGTCATCATCAGATCTACATAGGACTTTCTGGACAAATTAACTACCCGTCAGGAAATATGTGGAGTTTCAAACATGTGTACTGGAATGTACTTTGATGTGAGTGGCTAATGATATTTGAAAAAGTTTAGTAATCCCTTCTGAGTGCACACTCCACTCATTCATATAGCTGTGTAGTCACTGACCAATAACACTGTTCTTTTAAGACACCTTGGTGACATCACAATCCAGCTCTGCAACAGGTACAATGGAATACTCTGACACTGCACAGGTAACCAAACTGTACACATGAGTGCTCTTTTTTCTGAGTTATGGACACCTACACGCCCGTTTTCTTGTCTGAAGCAGGGAACTACACTCCAGAATATAGTCATTGATGCACTTGCACTGTTTTGGTGCTGATGGAATGTGGCCTGTGGCATTGCCTCGACACATCCAAAGGTGTGCATCTATTGTAGTGGCACTGCAAAGTATGGTTGCCATGCTGTACTACCCTTCTACAGCTTGCAGCAATCCCTTCCCGTGCACCTTTTGTTTGATGCATAGGAGCATGGGAGTAGTTGCTGCAAACTGTGGGAGTTTGGCACCAGTACTCCACCTGTTTGAGAATTGGGTGCAGAATCCCTGGCATACTTGCATGGGATGCAAGCTAATGTTTGCCGCAGCTTGCATTACTCTAGGGCTGGTTTTGAAAAATCGAGCCCAGGGAACCAGCTGAGCAGCTCAGCTGGCTGACAGTTTGACCTCAGGCTGACACCAGGCAGTCTCCTTTGACAACCTTATTCCTGTGGCCCTTAGAACTCCAGCCCACTGTGTGGATGCATGCTTGAGGACAAGAGTTGCTAAGAAGAGGAGAACTGGCCCCACCCACCAAGCTGTCTGGCTGGTGAGGGGCTGAGGTCTTGTTGCGGGGGTCCCAGTCTGCAGTGCAGCAATGGCAATTGCTGACGATGTGTGTGGGGGGTGGGGGTAAGGCTCAAATTCCCTACTGACAGCTGTTTGCTAGTGTCAAAAGCAGTCCTGAAGAGCCTGGAAGGTGCTAATCGTAAAGTCAGTTGTGGGGAGACAGAATTTGAAAATGCTGCCCAGCTGGCCTCCCCCACCAAGCCATCTGATTGGCTGTGAGGGGCTGAGATTTTGTCGATGGGGTCCTGGTCTGCAGAGCAAGAGCAGCGATCACTGGGAAGGATAAGTCTCAGTCTCCTCATGGCCATTTACTAGTGTCGGGAGCAGTTGTGCAGTCTTGAGGGCACTGATCATAAAGTACAGAAGGATGCTGGCTTCTAAAAATAGCACATCCTTTTCATCCTCCTCCTCCTCCTCCTCTTAACTCCGTCTATCATGAATCACATTTTCCTTGTCATGAGTCACTGTGGTTTGTGGGTGACACCACCTTCTTCACTTCCAGCACACTGGACAGCAAATGGTACAATACAACTTTTCAGTGCCACCACAGCCACCAGTTTGTCATTGACATCAACAATTGCCCATGTATCTTAAGAAACTGTAAATAGTGCTTTTTATGTTTGCTTGTAAATATATTCTAATATATTTGTATCTGTCTGAACTGTGAGAGGGCTTTTTGGTGGGGGGTGACCTTCCTCCACCTATCACAGCTGCAGAATACTGAATCTCCTCCTTAATTCTGGCCACTCTCTGCTTTTCTTCTCCTTTACCCTTTGCGGTCCTTGCACAATCAGAAGGCTGGAAAATGCAAGGTGGAAGTGAGTTTTCTTCTGCATCTTCTGCAGTAATTTTTGCTTGAAATCTTTCCACTGCTCTTCATTCCACATATGTGCTACTGTTTACTACTGTCATATGTGCTACTGTATAATACTTTGTTTCTTAGGGAATGATAGAGATGATGCACGGCCCATATCATTTATTTAACCATACTGGCTCCCACTGGCTGAGGTTATTAAACTGATTGAAGCACTGGTCCCCTGTTCTCACTATGCCAATCCTCCTGGCCAGACAGTGTTCCATGGAGCCCCAGATGTCACATCCTGGATGACTTGATCCAGAGCCATACTAGGCCTCCTCAACTAGCAGATCCTCTGTGTCATCACCAGTTCCTTGATAGCTGCCATTTCATCTGGCCCACATCGTGTGTCCCATTGGCATGACTCATGCACCTTTCTATGGCCATCTACTGTTGCTGATCATGGTCTGCACTGCTGTTAGGCTGTGCTCCCCATGAGAATGAGAATGAGTCCCATTATCTGGGGCATTTGGCTGGCACTGTGGGTCTGGTGGCATTAGCACTGTATGCTGGCCTTTAGCACGGCACTAACATAATGTAGCATAGCACAATATAAGGTTCAGGGTGGGAGATGTGTTTAACACACGTGGCTGGGAATGTGAGTTCTTTGTCATACATGCATGCCTAGCAGGACATTGTGCATGGGCAGTCATACTGGTGTCATGCACTGTCACGTCCCAGCACTGCATCCATTGCAGATCTATGATATCACAGCAGTGTAGGGACATGTCATTAGCAGTACACTATCATGGTAGCACACAATGCTAAATCACAAGCTTTTGGTCTGCCTTCTGACCCTGACAACCTGGCCTCAGGGAGGACCCAGAGAAGAGGGTTGGTGCCTTGATTACGGGCTGCCTTTATTGAACAATGCAACAGGTGGGGCCCAGACATGACTTCTGATTGCGTAATCAGTTTCTGGCCAGGTTAGAAAATATATTTTTAAAGTCTGTGGGGGGAAGGGTTTTCAAAGCACTGCATTAAAGAGCCACCACTGTTTTCAATAGTAGATTTGTGACTGCATCAATTTGAGCTGTTATACCATCCACTAGGTGATCTAATGGACCGTGCAGTCCCCTTCTGCCATCACTTTCTTTGTTTCTATGTATGTTTCTAACAGTTCGGTCCATTCATTGGAATTTCAGCCACATTTGCAATAAAAAAACAAATTAGTGAAAAATGTATGTTTTTGTTGTGAATTGCCAGAAATGTTATTTTTCTGTCAAATCAGCAAAAAAACTAGGGGCTTGTGGATGCAGACTCAACTGGATGGATGCAGACATAATGAGTAGTTGTGCCTGTGGCCAGCCTTTTGAAAATCCTACCCTATATCTGTGGGAAAAAGAAACCCTATTCCTAGCTAAATAGGTTCAATGGTTCATAGGTAGATTACGAGTCAGGAGGTTGATAAGACCTATAATGACTCATCACTCATCAGTGGTACTGTTTGCATTTTAATGCACTCATATGCTGATCCAATGATTTCATAAATGATTCTATAGTCCTGCTTGAAACCACATTGTCTGGTAACATATTCTATGTAGTCACAACCCGCTGACTAAACCATTTTCTCCTTTTGACAGTTCTATTCACTTTACCCCGATCTGCTTACTATGTGATCAAGTTGTTTGTTGTTTATAACAATTCTGCAAACCTATAGCTTCCCATATGAACTGTTCCTTGTTAGCACTGTAAACATAGCACAAGTCACCCCTGAGTCTTCTGTATTCCACTGAATATAGTTCCAGATCATTAATTCTGTCATCGTATGATTTGTCAGACAAGTTGTGAACTATTTTCATCATTTTGCTTTGTACTTTTTCTAATATACTACTGTCTCAGATTGTTTGTGGAGCACAGAAGGGGAAACAATACTCTAGGTGAGGCCTTACAAGGGATGAATATAATGAAGCAATCACGTGTGTCTTTGCTTTTGATGTTTTGGAAGATACATCCCAGTATTTAATGACATTTTTGGGCTGTAATCTTCGAGTGATTACTAAAGGACAATTTGTTAGTCACTATCACCCCTAAGTCCTTTTCATTTATAGTTTCCAGTAGTATAGTGTTTCCTAATTTATACTTCAGATTTGGGTTGTTATGCCCCAGGTGTATGATCCTACACTTTTCAATACTAAATCTTAATTTATTGACCTCTGCCTAAGCAGCTATAGAATTGAGATCATTCTGCAACTGTTGACTATCAATAGGGTTGCTGACAATTGCTCCAGTTTTACTGTCATCTGCATATTTGCACATCCATGACTTCCTGGGGGTTTGCATCCCTGAAATAAAGATGTTGAAAAGTGTAGGGCCAAGCACTGAACCCTGGGGAACCCCACTTGTAAATCTCACCAGATACAGATAATGTCATTGATAAAGTGATACCAAACCATGATGTTAACCCAATATTGGTTCCGATGTCTGTTATCTATAAATCTTTCCCCTGGCAGGCCCATAAATAAGTTAGCATAAGTGAAGGCCACAGCACCTCCCATCGCAGGACTGCATTTTTGGAGAGAGTAATGTCCATCAAACAGGAAAAAGTTTTGATTCAAAATGAAGTTCTTAACAGAAGCCAGAGGCTTAGCGCCTTCTAATAAGAAACAGCAGATTTAAAGGCCAGTTAGTTGGGCTTCTGTTCTGGAAGTGCAAGAATTTCTGGCAGAGATGAGAGTAAGCCCACAGCATTAACTTAAAGGTATATATACTGATATTTTCTCCATACTTAATGCAGCAGCATAAGTGGGTAGGAAAGAGATTTTATAGAAACAGAAACGTAGAAGCTGTCAGCAGAAAAGTACCTCTTGGCCCACATAGTCTGGCCTAAAGTCCCTACATACTGTGCTACCATAGACCCTAACTGATCTCCAACCTCCCCCCAGCCCTGTTACTAAGGTTCCCTTGTGTCTATCCCATGCAGGTTTGAAACCTGTTACCATTTGGGTACCCACCACCTCTGCTGGGAGGCTGTTCCAGGTGTCCACCACCCTTTCTGTGAAGAAATATTTCCTCCCATCCCCTCTAAGTCTCCCCCCTTCCAGCTTCATCTCATGTTCCCTCGTTCTTGAGCATCTCTTTCTGTGCAATATGCCACCCTCCTGTACAATACTTTATTGATGCCCTTTAAGTATTTGAATGTTTCTATCATGTCTCCCCTTTCTCTCCTTTCCTCCACTAAGTACATATTTAATTCCCTGTGTCTTTCCTTGTACAGCTTCTGATGCAGGCCATGCACCATTTTGGCTGCCCTTCTCTGTACTGCCCCCACCCAGTTTATGTCCTTCCCGAGATGGGGACTCCAGAAATGGACACGGTACTCCAGGTGTGGCCTCACTATTGATCTATATAGGGGTAACACTACCTCCCCTTTTCTGCTGGTGATACCCCTCCCTATGCACCCCAGCATCCTACTAGCCTTTCCTAGTGCCTTATCACACTGCTTTGTTACCTTCAGGTCATCAGATATGAAGACCCCTAGATTTCTTTCCTGTTTTGTTGTTGTTAACACCTCCCCCCAAATGATATGTTGATCATGGGTTTCTATGCCCTATGTGCATAATTTTACATTTTTTGACACTGAAGCTCAGTTGACAAAAACCATTGACCAGTCTTCCAGTTTCTGTAGATCTTTCTTCATTTTCACCCCACCCCCACCCCTGGTGTGTACAGTCTATTGCAGATTTATGTGTCATCCACAAACAGGCATACCTTTCCTTCCAGCCCCTCTGTGATGTCGCTAACAAAGACATTGAAGAGGACTGATCCCAATACTGACTCCTGTGGCACACTGCTGGTTATCTTACCTTCCTCAGAGTGAACTCCATTTACCACCACCCTCTGAGTTACTTTATACCCATTTTACTCTCTTTGGACCCACTCCCATGTTGCCTAGCTTGTTTACCAGTCTTCAGTGTTGAGCGGTGTCGAAGGCCTTACTGAAATCCAGGTAGGCCACACCCACCGCTTCTCCCTGCTTCTCCTCCCCAATGACCCAGTCAAAAAACTCTTATCAGGTTTATTTGGCAAGATCTGCTCCCTGTGAACCCATGCTGCTTTGGATCCTGCAATCCACCTGTGTTAAGGTATTCTCCAATCCTTTCTATACGTAGAGTTTCCATAACCTTGCCCACCACCAAAGTTAGGCTTACAGGTCAGTAGTTTCATACCTCCTCCCTAGTCCCACTTTTTTGTAGTGGGACCACATCTGCCCTTCTCCAGTTCCCTGGAACTTCCCCTGTATCTAGTAATAGATTGAACAGGACAATAAGAGGTGCAGACAGTTCCTTCTTTAGTTCCTTCAGTGCCCTAGGGTGAACCCCATCTGGCCCCATAGCCTTATCTATTTTTAGTTTTGCTACTTCCCTAAGGACTATCTCCTCTGTAAAAGGGCTAGTGTCCACCTCCCTTCCCTTAATGTCCTTCTCCACTATCTGTGGCCCATCATCTTCCCCTTCCTTTGTGAATACTGAACAAAAGTACTTATTCAGTATGTCAGTTTTCTTCTGGTCGTCTTCCACACTCCCCCCTTCCTTTTTAGTCTGTGTCGTTTTGTACTTTTTGAATGCCTTTTTCTTTTCCTTTACCAGCTTCTCTGCTACTTCCTTGGAGAACCATAGTGGTCTCTTTCTTCCCTTGCTCTTAGTAACCTGTTTGACACAGACGTTTGTTGCCTTCTCAGTAGCCTGCTTTATTCTTGTGTAACCCCCTTGCAAATTGGGGTTCCCAAAAGTCTTCCAGGAGCTTGCTTAAATGCTCCAAGCCTGAATGGTGTTTGGCGTTTAAGCTATTTATCTGTGAGTGCTTTTAGAGCCTCTGGTACTGTCTCTTTAAGAACTGTCTGCTTGCAGACATAATTAGTTTGTATGGGGGACATGTGTTTTCCTGCTTGAGTCCCTCAGGCACACTGCCAATTCGACTCCGTTTTGCAATCGCTAAGAGTGCAAGGAGCCTATCTGAAAGATGTAACTGTTTGCCAGAAATCATTTAGAGTAATAATGAAAATACAGTTTGTTTAACTTGCTTTCCTTTGTAGTCTGAATTGTCTGCCTAGCCCTCCATTCTAGTTTTGAACTGTTGAACTGGACCAATCAGTGTGGGTTGAGGGAGCTCTAAAATGGTGCCTGTGGACGAATCAGGACTTGGACTCTTAATCTGAGCCAGCCACAAGAGGATTGTATGGGCAGTGACTCTGGGAAATGTAGTTTTGACCTCGGCGCCTTTTTCCACCAACAGGGGGAGTTTATTGTGAGTGACAGCTAAACCAGCCAAGAACTGGGAGGAACTCAAAGGAAGTGCCCGGTTTTGTCTACTGGAGTTTCAGTTCAGTTTTGGCAGTGAAGAGACAAGGAGCCCAGTGCTTCTTTGGTGTGTAGTTTAGCACGGGTAAAATGCGTGTAAGGCCCTAAGTTTCAGTCTGCAGCTTGTGCAAGCGCTTGTTCGGACTGAATCCGACCTGTGAAGAGAATCAAGGAGATCTGAAGAGCAGAAACCAGGCTCACCCTGTAGAAGACTGGAGAAATTGCTGAATCACACTCGGTCTGTCAGGAACTGAATCTGCTGTGTGTTCTCCCGGGTATTGTGCAGTAATTGTGATCGGGATCAAGAAGCAGCCTGCCTGGTATAGTACTTTCCTTTTACATATAAATGTGTGTAGTGCTTAGGGAATCGCATTTCAATTCCCTGTACAGTGAATTGAGTGCATGAAGCTGGAAGTAACCCCAGTTTAAACGGGCTACCTCCATTTGCTCTGAACTGCAGTGGGGTCCAGTCGTAAGGACCTTGCCCACATGGTCTGCTCCTCCTGGCAATCCAGAACAACCTACCTCCCATTCACTTTTCAGTATTGGGCTGTGAGTGCAAGCAGGGTAGCTCCCTGCCATCGGTTTATGGAATTGCAAGTGTGTCATCTAATTGTTTGTTTTTTTTTCTTCTTCATGAACTGAGTCAAACAGCTCTGGATTACAATTTGGGTATTGTGCATGCATTTTCCATCTTCAGGGCCCCAACCAGCTGCACCAAATAGGCTAGCCTCTTGTTGCCTGGGAACCCAGTAAGAGTGACATTTGGGACATTTGGGATTCTGAAATATGTGCACAGTACTGTGATTATTAATGCGTTTAAACTAATTAACCTGATTCTCCCCTGTCCTTGTTATATCTCCCTAAATAAATCAGATCTGTTTGTTTCAGCAAAGTTACACTGCCTGAGGTATTCGTTTTTGTTAAAATATTGTACTGTTGTTTTTGCACTGTATCATCTTGTTTCACAGGGGGTCCCCAGATTCACGCTGACCGAACCAGTCCTGGGGGTAAGTGTATACTGTGAAGGTAATTCTGATATATTGTGTGGACCACTAGTG
Source organism: Neoceratodus forsteri (assembly GCA_016271365.2). Lineage (NCBI taxonomy): Eukaryota > Metazoa > Chordata > Ceratodontiformes > Ceratodontidae > Neoceratodus > Neoceratodus forsteri. Next base: position 915,558,863 of record CM028132.1, on the reverse strand, counting down.
GGAAGAAAGGGGGGTCACAGTGTCCCAGAGGGCTGTGACCAAGTTAGCTTAACTATTGCAAACCGTGACCTCTGGGTGGAGGCACTCGCCATTAGACCTAGGCCCCTCAACCTGTTAGTAGTTAGGCAGGCAGGGGTAGTAGCCCTTGGGATAGCGCCACCTAGGGGTTACATCTTGGAGGCACCACTGGGATTAGCATCCTCTAGTGGCCACATTTACGAATTACTGTTAAAAATAAATGGATATCCCAACAGAAGCGGCTGTACACCAGTTGGTGAAGTGGTGTACTGGGCAGGAGATTGACCCCCAAAATGCCATACTTGTCTTGGATATCCCACTGGTTACCAATCCAGACACTGTAGAGGGAGTACTCTCCAAGGTCGAATGTTTACAAGACCCTGTGGTAGGGGGGCAACAGGCTGATTTGCCCACCCAAACTTTCATGCCCCTAATAGAGTGCAAGGATCCTGTAGACAGTTCTAAAGTGCCACAGACTATTACCCCAGGGGAAGCTCTCACTGCCTGGAGGGTGATAACCAAGGACAGTAAAGACCTGGGGGGATAACCCCCCCCACTATCTGAAACTTTTGAGAGAAATTTGCTAAATTGTTGCGGAGGAGGAAAAACTGTGGAGGATTTAAGAAACTATTATTGCCACCAGGGGGGCATTCCTCCCCAACACCCCCTCCCCCTCCAGCACCCTTTACTGCCCCTCCTTCTGTGCCAGTGCTAGCCCCTATGTTTGTACCTGCCATTAGTCATGAATCTTACCGCAAGCTCAAAGTATTCTCTGGCATCCGCCCTAGTCCAAATGGAGAGGTCGATCTGGAAACCTGGATAGACTCTGCTACCCTTGGGGTACAAGACTGGCAATGCTCCAAAGCAGAAAAAAGGGCCTGCCTGGGGAAGAGCCTCCAGGGACCCACCCGACAAGCTTTTTGCTCCCTGAGGGTCTCTGACCCAGACGCCAAAGCCCAAGAGTACCTAATTGCCCTTGAAAATGTGTTTGGGGGCACCACTAGTGTTGAAGTCTTGAAATGGAAGCTCAAAGATGTTAGGCAACAGCCGGGGGAGTTGTTATCTGCCTATATGGATTGATTAGAGGGAATCTTGCAAACCATTTTTCGAAAGGGGGTTGGACCTCTAGTGAAAGTGGACGGGTAAGACTGGATCATATACTCTGCTCTGCCCAGCACTCTAGCTGGGTGTTGCTCAAATTACAACTGCATCAAAGGAAAGCTAGTCCCTTGCCTTTCCATGTGTTGATGAAGGAGGTGCAAAAGTTGAGGAGGAGGAAGGTTTTTCAGAGCCCTGTGCAGTTGTAGCTGCTACATCCCTACTTCAGGTGTTGGTCGACGCTGATGGTCTGGAATCACAAAATCACATGACAGAACCCGAGACCCAAGGGTCAGCCAAAGGGGGGCCCAGTCAGAGAGGGATGGCTACCGATGTTCTGCCATGGGATGAACTGCTGAGAGAGTGCAGGGAAATAAAAAAACAGTCTTTTTATGAAGGCCGCTCCTACAAGTACAGGCCCCGACCCTCATCTGACTGCACCTGCTATGGGGGTTGGGGTACCCACCCATGCATCTCCTACTGACAACAGCGCACAACTCGATGTCTTGACCATGAAAGTGGGGAAATTGATGAAATGTCTCCAAATGTTTATCACGCCACAAATGGAGATGGCACCAAGGTTTCCAGTTAGTAGTACCCCCGCCCTGGCTCCCAGTGTGACGCCTCAGCCAGCTAAAAATCCAGAAAGTATGTTTTGTTATAATTGTGGGAAGGATGAGCACATGAAGAGAGAATGCTGGTCCCCAAAAGACACAGACAAAGTTGCATATAGGCTACAAGGAGAGCTTGGAGAACAAATTCAGTGGTTAAGAGGTGCACAAAATGATCCCAGTGAGGGCCCCAAAATGCTAACTCACGTCCTTTTGTGGCAAGGTCAGTTGCCCAGGTCCCGCTACCACCTCTCCAGACTGGTCCAGAATAGTGGGTCCCTCCATGGAGACCACTGTAAGGTGAATGGAGTGTCTACAAGAGTGTATTAGACAGTGGCTCCCAAGTGACAATTATGTTCCAGGATTGGTATCAGAAGCATTTGTCAGGCGTACCCTTACAACCATTAGAAGGACTGCATGTATGGGGTTAAGTGAAGGCCTACCCTATTCCGGGTATATCGAATTTGGCTGTCTTTCCCCACCTCCGTGGCTGGAGTGGCCGAACAAGTAGAGACCCTAGCCTTAGTGTGTCCCCACACTGGACTGTATGATGGTGTTCCTTTGTTGATTGGAACAAATGCTCATATGTTTGGACGGCTGGCACAGTTGTGTAATGAAAAACAGGGGTCAAGGACTAGTAGAGCTTTAAGAATTCCAGCTTTAATTAAGAAGGCCTATGAGGCACAGAGAGATGCTGAAAAAGTAGAACCAGAGAAACCAGTCGGAATTGTCTGGAAGAAGGATCCTGAGTCTATGATCCTGGCGCCAAATGCCCAGTGTAACTTACAGGGAGAGGTCCATATCAGAAAGGATGTTAAGAATAAAATATTAATGTTGGATGCACCAGGCGATGGAAAATTGCCGGAGGGACTGCTGGTCAAGCCTAGTATTTTGCTTGCTAGAGCCCATGCTTATGCCAGACGGGTAATGGTCCAAGTTCATAATGTGTCTGATAGAGAGATTCGAGTAAATAGAGGTTGCACCCTGGCTAATGTGCATTTTGCAGACACTGCAGTGCTACCCAGCAGCAAGAGTTCAGGGAAGAATGACAGAGTAATGCCTGACTTGTTTGATTTCGGTGACTCCCCGTTGCCAGTTGAATGGAAAGCGAGGATCAGTGAGAAGCTTGCCAGAGAGACCAGGTGTTTTCTTTAAAGGAATGGGACATAGGATGCATGCAAGGAGCTGAGCACCATATCTGGCTGCATGATGAAAGACCATTTCATGAGAGGTCTCGATGCCTGGCACCTGCTGACATAGATGATGTGAGACGGCATCTGCAAGAGATGTTAGCTGCTGGTGTAATACAAGAATCCAGAAGCCCCTATGCTTCCCCCATTGTGGTAGTGAGAAAAAAGAATGGGACAGTAAGAGTGTGCATGGATTATCGCACCTTGAACTGGCGGACTATCCCTGATCAGTATACAATGCCCCGCATCCAGGATGCTTTGGACTGCCTGAACGGTAGCAAGTGGTTCTCTGTGCTGGATCTTCGCAGTGAGTACTACCAGATCCCGATGGCCCCAGAGGACCGTGAGAAGACAGCCTTTATCTGTCCGCTTGGTTTCTATGAATTCATGAGGTTGTCTCAAGGGATTTCAGGTGCCCCAGCCACTTTTCAATGATTGATGGAGCGTGCAGTGGGGGACATGAACTTACTAGAGTGCCTGGTATACCTAGATGATGTTATTGTGTTTGGCAGCTCACTGGAGTAACATGAGAGCAGATTATTCAAGGTATTGAACCGACTGGAAGACTTTGGCCTTAAACTGTCCATTGATAAGTGTCAATTCTTTCAAACATCAGTAAAGTATGTGGGACACATAGTATCCACCGAGGGAATAGAGACCGACCCAAGTAAAGTTGAGGCCTTGACCACCTGGCCACAGCCCAAAAATCTAAAAGAACTGCAAAGATTCCTGGGATTCTGTGGTTATTATCGGCATTTCATCAAGGACTATTCAAGAGTGATCCGCCCTTTACTTAACCTTACTCAAGGGTATTCCCAACCCCAAAAAATACAAAAAGTCAGCGTCCCTCGAGACTGAAAAAGTGTATTTTCATCCAAGTGAAATATTTGGGGCCGCTGGACTCCTGATTGTGAGACTGCTTTTCATGAGATCATATCAACTTACCCATGCTCCAGTGCTGGCCTATGCCGATCCAAGAAAACCTTACGTCCTGCACACTGATGCTAGCTTGCAAGGGTTGGGGGCTGTGTTGTACCAAAAGCACGAGAATGGCCTGAGACCAGTGGCCTTTGCCAGTAGAAGCCTGACCCATCGAAAAGAACTATCCTGTACATAAGTTAGAGTTCCTAGCTTTGAAGTGGGCTATTGTTGACCAATTCCACGAGTACTTGTATGGGGCTAAGATACTAGTAAAAACTGACAATAATCCTTTGACCTATGTGCAGACTTCAGCTAAGTTGGATGCCACTGGCCATAGGTGGCTTTCTGCATTATCTACATACAACTATGCTGTTGAATACAGAGCAGGCCTGAACCACATAGATGCTGATGCTCTCTCCCGGATGCCTGTTCCCCAGAATGATTGGGTCAGACTGTCAGAACCTGATATTCGAGCACTCTGCCAGAAGTTTGGCCGGGAGGAACAAATGTCCACGGACGCAGTGGACTGTATGGTGGATTGCTTGGGACCCTCTGAGAATTGTATACCTGCTGCTTATTGCCACTTTTCTGCAATAGACATTGGTACACTGCCTCAGCTGGACAAAGACAGTATTCGGTGGGCTCAATCCCACAATCCCATGATCAAATCAGCTTTAGACGCCCTCTATGCAGGAAAAGATGTGTCCAAATTACGCTCCACTGATTTGAGAACTGCATTGTTATACAAAGAAGGTCCTAAGTTGAAACTGATCAATTGACTGTTATACAGAGAAACAGTAGACGGAGGGGGACAAGTAAACAAACAACAACTAGTGCTGCCCACTGCCTTTCGAGACTCAGTACTGAGGTCCTTGCACAACCACATGGGGCACCTTGGTATAGACAGAACACTTGACTTGGTGAGATCCAGATTCTATTGGCCTAAGATGGGGGCTGATGGGGAGCAACACATTCAAACTTGTAGTTGCTGCTTACAGAGGAAAACTTTGCCCCAGAGGGCTGCCCCCCTTGTTAACATCACCACCAGTGCACCCATGGAGCTGGTCTGTATTGATTTTCTGAGTCTGGAGTCAGATCAAAGAAATATTAGTAATGTGCTGGAAGTCACCGACCATTTTACGAGATATGCCCAAGCTTTCCCCACCAAAGACCAGAAAGCATCCACTGTGGTCAAAGTACTTGTAGAAAACTTTTTTGTTCACTATGGGGCTCCACAAAGAATCCATTCTGATCAAGGGAGAGACTTTGAGAGTCGTCTGATCAAAAAGATGCTTTCTCTGTGGGGAGTGCGAAAGTCCAGAACCACTCCTTACCACCCCAGGGGACCCACAGCCTGAACATTTCAACTGCACTTTGCTAGATATGCTAGGCACCCTGCACCCAAAGGACAAGCCTAGATGGAGCCAACAAATTAGCACCCTGGTACATGCTTATAACTGCACCAAAGTGATGCCACTGGTTCTCCCCTACCACCTGATGTTTGGAAGAAGCTCGACTACCAGTAGATGTGTGTTTTGGGTCTCTCCTGATGGGGTTCAAGCTGACAACTATTTACAGTATGTGCAAAGTTAAAGGCCCAGCTAAATCATGCATACCAACTGGCTCAAACCATGGCTGCCAAAAGAAATCTGGCCAACAAAGAAAGGTATGATAAAAAGGTGAAAGCACAGGAACTCCAGGAGGGAGATCGGGTATTGCAAAGAAATCTGGGACTGCATGGCAAACACAAGATTGCTGACAGATGGCACCATCTTCCTCACATTGTAGTGGGCAAACTAGATGATCTGCCAGTGTACAAAGTAAGGCCTGAGAAAAATTGAAAAGATGTGAAAACAATGCATAGAAATCATTTACTGCCCATTGGACAAATCTTGATTGATTCTGAGCCCCCAGAAGATGCCCCCTCTGGACCAGTGACTAGAGCTGCTGTTAAGAAAAGATCAAGAAAGTCTGCACCTACAGAAGCTGAGTTAAAGTGTTCCCCTTCACATGTCCCAGCTGAGCATGACTGTCAGTCCATATCAGAAGAAAGTGAGTGTGACTTTGAATACTACCCTTCTTACGAACTGAGTCAATTGTTTCGGGGCAATCCCCTAGTCAATACTGGAGATGAAGCTGGGTCTTCTGGACTGTCTAAGCCCCCAGCTTCGTCCCTGGAGCCAATGCTCCCAGGAAGTGAAGTGCAAAGTATCAAGTCAGATGAAGTGGAATCATTGTGTATGGTTGAACTGTTTGAGCTTTCAGGGGAGGAAAATGATGGACTGGAACAGACTGGTGATACACCAGAACAAGAAGAGTATTTTGAGTGCCCTGATGGTCCACTACCAGTGCCCGAATGCTCTCCATGTGAGCCAAGTGTTGTGGACTCAGAGATTGTAACTCCTGGAGCTGAAAGTGCCCCAAGTTCTAGCCTCTCCACCCCAATGGAGACTCCCCTGACAAGTGAGGACAATGCTGAAAATGAGGCTCAGAGTGCAGAGACTGTAACAGTTCCCCCTAGAAAGACTGGTTCGAGCTGTAAAGCCTGTGGTGCACCTCAGTTATGATTCCCTTGGGAGGCCTGTGGACTTGCCTCTCAATGTTGTCCATAAAGGAGTGTATGTGTCCCCGAGCTCATTGCCCAAACTGAGCATCAGTGCTAACTCAAGTTACTTGTGTTGCCCTCTAAGTATGGTGCCTTGCCCGTCCAGCCCCAAGGTAACTGATAGGGAAGGGCCCCCTCTCTTCAGGTTTCATGTACAAGAGGTAATAACCTGAGTTATGGTACAATGTGTGTGTAATACTGTGCAAAGAGTGACGTACTGCAAAGTTTCAGAAATGTGTTTCTGGTAAAGTGATATATTGACTGATGATTACATGTATGAGCATAATGTGATTCTGATGCAAATGTATATGGTTGCAATTGAAACTTATGGGGGTACTTGCTTGACGTGGATGCCAAGCTTTTCCAGGCCGGGAAGGGTGTAACCCCCTTGCAAATGGGGGTTCCCAAAAGTCTTCCAGGAGCTTGCTTAAATGCTCCAAGCCTGAATGATGTTTGACGTTTAAGCTATTTATCTGTGAGTGCTTTTAGAGCCTCTGGTACTGTCTCTTTAAGAGCTGTCTGCTTGCAGACATAATTAGTTTGTATGGGGGACTGTGTGTTCCTGCTTGAGTACCACTCAAGCTGCTGCCAATTCACTACTTTTGCAGTCACTAGAGTGCAAGGGAACCTATCTGAAAGATGTAACTGTTTGCCAGAAATCATTTAGAGTAATAATGAAAATGCAGTTTGTTTAATTTGCTTTCCTTTGTAGTCTGACTTGTCTGCCTAGCCCTCCATTCTAGTTTTGAACTGTTGAACTGGACCAATCAGTGTGGGTTGAGGGAGCTCTAAAATGGTGCCTGTGGACGAATCAGGACTTGGACTCTTAATCTGAGCCAGCCACAAGAGGATTGTATGGGCAGTGACTCTGGGAAATGTAGTTTTGACCTCGGCGCCTTTTTCCACCAACAGGGGGAGTTTATTTTGAGTGACAGCTAAACCAGCCAAGAACTGGGAGGAACTCAAAGGAAGTGCCCAGTTTTGTCTACTAGAGTTTCAGTTCAGTTTTGGCAGTGAAGAGACAAGGAGCCCAGTGCTTCTTTGGTGTGTAGTTTAGCGCTGGTAAAACGCGTGTAAGGCTCTCAGTTTCAGTCTGCAGCTTGTGCAAGTGCCTGTTTGGACTGAATCCAACCTGTGAAGAGAATCAAGGAGATCTGAAGAGTAGAAACCAGGCTCACCCTGTAGAAGACTGGAGAAATTGCTGAATCGCGCTCGGTCTGTCAGGAACTGAATCTGCTGTGTGTTCTCCTAGGTATTGTGCAGTAATTGCGATCGGGATCGAGAAGCAGCCTGCCTGGTATAGTACTTTCCTTTTACATATAAATGTGTGTAGTGCTTAAGGGAAGTATCGTTTCAAATCCCCTCTACAGTGAATTGAGTGCATGAAGCTGGAAGTAAACCCCAATTTAAACCGAGCTACCTCCATTTGCTCTGAACTGCAGTGGGGTCCAGTCGTAAGGACCTTGCCCACATGGTCTGCTCCTCCTGGCAATCCAGGACAACCTACCTCCCATTCACTTTTCAGTATTGGGCTGTGAGTGCAAGCAGGGTAACTCCCCGCCATCGGTTTATCGAATTGCAAGTGTGTCATCTAATTGTTTGATTTTTTTCTTCTTCACGAACTGAGCCAACCGGCTCTGGATTACAATTTGGGTATTGTGCATGCATTTTCCATCTTCAGGGCCCCAACCAGCTGCACCAAATAGGCTAGCTTCTTATTGCCTGGGTACCCAGTAAGAGTGACATTTGGGACATTTGAGATTCTGAAATATATGCACAGTACTGTGATTATTAATGAGTTTAAACTAATTAACCTGATTCCCCCCTGTCCTTGTTATATCCCCCTAAATAAATCAGATCTGTTTGTTTCAGCAAAGTTACACTGCCTGAGGTATTCATTTTTGTTAAAATATTGTACTGTTGTTTTTGCACTGTATCATCTTGTTTCACAGGGAGTCCCCAGATTCACGCTGACCGAACTAGTCCTGGGGGTAAGTGTATACTGTGAAGGTAATTCTGATATATTGTGTGGGCAACTAGTGGGAAGAAAGGTGGGTCGCAGTGTCCCAGAGGGCTGTGACCAAGTTAGCTTAACTATTGCAAACCGTGACCTCTGGGTGGAGGCACTCGCCATTAGGCCTAGGCCCCTCAACCTGTTAGTAGTTAGGCAGGCAGGGGTAGTAGCCCTTGGGATAGTGCCACCTAGGGGTTACACTTGCCCATCCTTATTCCCTATTCCTGCTAGGGCTTCCCTGAGGCACTCTCTCATTTTCTTGAAATCGGCCCTCCTGAAGTACAGGGCCCTGATTTTAGTGTGGCTCAGTTCTGGCCCTGTCCTCATGCTGAACTACAACATACAATGATCACTGGTCCACATGTAGCTTCCCACTGTGATATCAGTGACACTGTCCCTGTTTGATTGTACCAGGTCCAGTAATGCCCCCTGATGAGTGAGTTCTTTAACTAGTTGCCTGAGGAATGCCCCCTGCAGGGAGTCAAGGATTTCTCTACTTCTAACTGATACTGCAGCAGGTAGGCTCCAATCCACATCTGGTAGACTGAAGTCCCCTACTAGCAGTACCTCGCCCTTATTAGCCATCCATTATATTTAATCTATTATATGTTTATCTCCTTCCTCTCCCTGTGCTGGAGGTCTGTAGATCACCCCTATCCTAATAGCAGCCACCCGCCCTGTCTCTAGGGTGACCCACAGTACCTCTCCTTTACTCTGTCCCCCTTGTATTTCTGTGGCCTTTAAGTTCTCTCTCACGTAAAAAGCCACCCCTCCTCCCGTTTTTCCTACCTCTGTTCCTCCTGGATACCGCATACCCTGGTATGGCTATCTCCCAATTCTGGTTTTCATTGCACCAGGTCTCAGTAATTTCTACTATGTCCAGGTCTCCTGCTGCCATGGTGGCCTCTAGATCTGCCATCTTGTTACCCATACTTCGAGCATTTGCACACATGGCTCTCTATTTGATACTGCCATCTCCCCTGCTCTTGCCCTTTTGTTCCTCCCCTTTTCCTCCACTATTGTCTTTCCTCTTTCCCCTTCCCTCTTCCTCCTGGTTTCCTATTTGTGTTTGTTCACTGTGGGACTTACCACCCTAGAGTTTCCCATTGCTGACCCTGTAAACATGTGGGGGGGGGGTGACTTCCGTCGTCCCCCCTCAGTTAGTTTAAATAAAGTCAGTCAGTATTTAGAGCACTTTGAGACTTGTCTTTAAATTTGTAAGAGGCAGTGTGGGAAACCAAGCTCAGGAGATTAGTCTTTGGGCTGAGTAGATTAAGAAAGCCCTGAGAATCAGGTGTGTGATGGGGTGGAGCTGTCAAAGGCTTAGTTCTTTCTAAGAAGAACACTATAAAAGACTCCTTTGCCCAGTGTGTCCCATCACACTCATATCTCAGTGCATGAATAAGACAGCACAGGAGTGGAACATCCATCTTAAATTGTTTGCAGGCCTCCGCAGATCAGTAGCAGTACACAAGGGGCTCTGCAAAGGGCATAAAAGACCAGGTAGGATAAAACACAACACCCAGCATACACATATTCTACTATAAGCAGGATAACTACAGGTAGTGGGGTGATTAATTACAGGTAGTGGGGTAACAACAAGAGGAAAAAATAGCAGGACTTAGATATAGGTAACTACTAATAGAAGGGAAAGCAGAAGGCACCCTATCTAGGATAAGGTAATGAATTCATTTGAGGAAAGGAAGGGAAGAGGAAAGAAGGAAATATACAGAGAAAGGACGCAGTAGAGTATTGAGGAAAGTTCAACTGACAAAAATACTGGCAGAAGGGAAATTAGGAAACACCCTAACTAGGGTAGGGTAATAAATCCATTTTGAAGTAAGGAAAGGAAGTGAAAGAAGGTAGACAGGTATAGCATGGAGACAGGAGGGGAGAGGAAAGAAAGAAAGAAAGAAAGAAAGAAAGAAAGAAAGAAAGAAAGAAAGGAAGGAAGGAAGGAAGGAAGGAAGGAAGGAAGGAAGGAAGGAAGGAAGGAAGGAAGGAAGGAATGGGTTAAGCTAATAAACAACATAGGAGTGGTCCAGTATAACCAGTGTGGAGCTGTAATCTTTTGGGACACCTTCTGGGGACTGAGGTGCTCCCCATTTGCACTCACCTCTCTGGGTTGAGGGCAGAGGTCGCTGGACTCCAGGCCAAACTATCAAGGGAGCAGAGAACCTTTTTGCCCCACCCACGGGCCACCAAGGCTTCTGCCACTATCCCAGAGGATGCCTAAGCATAAGCAGAATGGTTGGATCTTGGTTGGCTTCAGGAAAATTGGGGTGGTGGGTAGGGTACACAGTCCTCAGACTGTGCCTCTGCAAAATTCTTTCACCATACTGACAGGACAGCTGGAACAAGGCAATTGAAACAGTGGCAAGAGAGAATGTGGGGGTCCTCAGAAGGGAGGCCCCAAAGTGGGAGGACAAGGCCCCCAGCCAAGGAGGAAACAGCTGCTTTTGGGGGATTCTATCGTTAGGGGGATAGACTTGAGAGTAGGAGGCGGAAGGAAGAAGGAGGTAAAGTGCTTCCATGGCTCTTCGGCTTGGAGGGATGGTGAGTGAATACAAAGGATTGCTAGGGTGGCAGGTCACAGAAGGGAGCTAGATGTTATTGTCCACCAGGGGACAAATAACCTGGCAACAGATGGGGTACGAGTAGTACGGGGTCATTTCAGGGAGTTGGGGAGGGGCCTGAAGCAGGTTGCATGCACGGTGGTGTACGCTGAGGTGTAACCTATGTACGGTCGAGGGGAGGATGGGGCACTCCATACTAGGACTTTCAATAATTGGTTTGAGACATAGTGCAGGAGGGAGGGCTTTGGCTACATTGGGGGCTGAGGACCAGCTTGGGAAGATATAGGTCTCTATAAGGGTGACAATCTGCATCCTTCCAGGATGGGGACCACAGTTCTTAGTGGAAGGTTTAAATGTTACTTGGATGAGCTTTTCAACTGGATGTGGAGAGGTGATCCTGTATTAGCAAGGGAGGCAAAAATTGCCCCCGCACAATGGTGCAACAAGGAGGGAGAACCCAGAGGGAGAAAGCTCTTGCAGGGCAGAGGTACAAGAAGAAAGGGATGAAGATGAGGAAGAGGACAAGATGGATATAAAATCAAGAATGCAAGAAGAGAGGCATAAAAGAGACAAGAAACAGAGAGGATAGTGAGGGAAAAAGAGGGTCAGGGGAGCTTTAGGGAGCAGTACAGACAGAAGGAGGGAATGGGGATGTAGGCAGGGAGGGAGGGAGCAAGGTATGGAAAGCCATGTGTACCAATGCAAGGAGTCTAGGAACTAAAATTGTGGACCTGGAAGCCATCATGGAGGAGGGTAGCCTGGATTTAGTGGATATAACTGAGTTGTGGTGCACTGACAACCATGACTGGGACATGACCATACCAGGCTAATTTCTGTTCAGGAGAGATAGGGAAGGGAGAAAGGGAGGAGGTTTTGTTTTATTTGTGAAGGAAGGAATCAAGGCTATGCAAATACATTTGCACTTAGAGGAAATGTCAGTGCTGGAGGTGCAGTGCAACATCCTGGAGATAAGAGTGGGGGCCATTACCTGTACAGGGGTTGAATATAGACCTCTGGCACAGGGAGAGGAGTAGGACATGGCACAAGGGGAGGCCATTATTAGAATAGCAAATAAAGGGGAGGTGCTGCTAATTCAGGACTTCAATCTGTAGATGCTTCAGCAAGTAGCAGGGCCATCCTTGACTCTTTACAAGGGGTGTTTCTAAGGGAGCTAGTCAGAAAACCCACAAGGGACAAAGCAGTGCTGGGTCTTTTGCTTACAAACAGGGACAGCATTGCAGACATCATAGTGGGTAGTCCCCTAGGTACCAGTGACCACTGTACAGTGTGGTTCAACATTAAGATGAGGGCAGAGGCAAACCATATGAGGGCAAGGGTCCTGGACTTTAGGTGGGCAGATTTTAAAGGAATGGCAGACTGCCTCAAAAACTGTCTATTAGTGGAGGGTTACCATGGAAGAGTAGAGGAGCTGTGAGGTAAAATATGGGAGGGCATAATTAAGGCAACCAACCTCTTCGTGAAGGAAGTGAGCAAAAGCAAAAGAAAAAAGACCATTATGGTACTCTAGGTAAATGGCCATGGTGGTGAAGGAAAAAAGGGTGGCATTCAGGAGGTAGAAACAAACACAGAAGGAGGAAGACAAGGAGGTGTACCAAGCAAAACAGAGGGAAGCAGGTAGGACAATGAAGGGCACACAGGCACAGATAGAGGAGAGGATAACCAGAGGGATATCTAAAGAAGATAAGACTTTCTTCGGGTACATAAGCGAGAAGAGAAAAGCAAGGGTAGGGATAGCAAGGATGGGGATGATGATAGAGGAACACTGTGCAGAGGAGGATCAAGAGAAAGCAGACATCCTGAACAGGTACTTCTGTTCAGTCTTCGCAGTGGAAGGAAGAGGGATGGGCCACCAGGGAACAGCAGGAACAATTGGTGAGGTGGAGGTGGACACAAGTCTGTTTTCAGAGGAAAGACCTGAAGGAACTTGCAGCTCTGACAATGGACAAGGCTATGGGACCAGCTGAAATACACCCAAAGGGTACTAATGGAACTCAGAGAGGTCCTTGTTGCTCCACTGATGACCTTATTCAACAGTCACTGGAAACAGGCATGGCTCTAGAGGACTAGAGGAGAGCAGATGTGGTCCTGCTTCATCAGAGTGGCAACAGGGAGAAAGCTAATAACTATAGGCTGGTCAGCCTCACATCAATGGTGGGGAAATGAATGGAAACCCTGTTAAAATAAAGATGAGTACCTTGAAAACAATGGGCTACAAGACCAAAGGTAGCATAGATTCATGGCAGGAGGTCATGCCAGATGAATCTGATTGATTTCTTCAACTCGGTGAACAGGCAAATAGATGAGGAAAGAGCAGTGTGCGTGGCCTATCTGGACCTTAGCAAGGCCTTTGACATACTGCCACACAGGAGGCTGATATAGAAATTGAGCAGCCTAGGAGTGGGATCCAAAGTGGTAAATTGGGTAAGAAAGAGGTTAATGGATAGGCAATAGAGGGTATTGGTTCACAGAACTCACTCTAATGAGGAAGAAGTGACCAGTGGGGTGCCTCAGGGCTCAATACTGGGGACGGTCCTCTTAAATGTCTTCATAAGTGACATTGCACAAGAACTGAAAGGGAATGTATACATTTTTGCAGATCTCGCCAAAATCTGAAATAGGGTGGATACTCAGGAGGGGGTGAAGAGACTGCTTTGGGACCTTGGGAAACTTGAGGAGCGGTCAGTGGCATGGCAGCTGGGGTTCAGTGCCCAAAATGCAAAATTATACACCTAGGGCATGTGAACCCAGGTGCTGAGTATAGTATGGGGGGGGAGGTACCTGCAGCCACTAAGCAGGAAAGGGACCTTGGGGTTATCCCATTTGATGACCTCAAAGTGGCAGTGCAGTGCGACAAAGCAGTAGGTAGGGTCAGTGGGATGCTGGATGCATAGGGAGGTATCATCAACAGCAGGAGGGAAGTGGTGTTATCACTGTATTACTTGCTGGTGAGACCCCACCTGGGTTCGATTCTGGAGGCCGCACTTCAGAAAGGACATAGACAGGATGGATGTAGTCAAAAGAAGGGCAACTGAAATGGTGCAGGGGTTGCATTAAAAGCCCTATGAGGAGAGACAGAGGGAATTTCAACATGTACACCCTAGAAGAGAGGAGAGTGAGAGGAGACATGATAGACACCTAAAAGTACAAGATACAGGAGGGGAATATCTTTCAAAGGAGAAAGAGCATCAGGAACAGAGGGCATGTGATGAAGCTGTAAGGGGGAGTTTAAGAGCACTATGATGAAGTACTACTTCACTAAAAGAGTGGTGGATGTCTGGAACAGACTACCAGAGAAAGTGATGGAGGTGAAAACAGTATGGGGGCTTCAAGCATGCATGGGATAGACATAGGGGGATATTAGTAATTAGGCAAGGGGGGTTGCTGGAAACCAGTTAGGGTCTGCGCAGACAGACTTGGCAAGGACCATCTAGGCAGACTTGGTGGGCTAAGCGGTCCTTTTGTGCCAACAAATTCTATGTTTTTATGTTTCTAAGTTGAGTGCTTGAGAAGGAAATAAATTGGTACCTGTGACTCATAAGAAGGCTAATGCAAAAAGTGTTCCACAGCCTACAATCCACTGTGACATTTTATACAAGTATATAAGCTGGTAACATCAATAGTAACCCAAAGGAAGTCCAATTAACATCCCAAACCATCCATTTTGTTTAAAAGATACTAAATGTCAGCCAGCCCAGCGGCACTGAGGGTTGAGGTGCTGGACGTCACACTTCACACCACGCTGGTGACCCAGGTTCGGGAGCAAGTGCGGGCTGCCGGGGTTTGGCCAGGGGGGAGGGCAAGAGATGGATTGAGCAGCCGGCAGGCAGTTCTCCTTTCCGGGGAGGGACGTGGGGTTTTCCCGGTGCTTGACTGCCACCTGGTGGAGACTAGGTGGTAGTGCCATGCGGACGGGGAACCTGGCAATAGGCTGGGGGGGCAGAAGGGGCCATCATCAGAGCTGTGGTGGGCATGCACATTTTCACGTACATGGGCATCTGTGTTCTGGGGTCCAGGGAATAAGGGGAGAAGAATGGAAAATCAGGGGCCATGGCTGGATGATGCCCCCTGCATTGGCTCCAGTGGTTCTGCCAGGTAGAGGAGAGGGTGCCCGAACAACCATGGAAATCCGATGTTGGATGGCTGACACAAGCCTCCGCCCACCAGATGGATAAACAAAGGATAGAAAAAAAGAAAAAAATATACTAAATGTCCCTGATGTGGGATCTCAGATCCAGAACATGTGGCTGCAAAAAGAAATCAACAAATTGAGACAAGTTCTGGGTCAGACATCCCACAACAGAGACTACTGGATGACCAGGGAGAATTTTCTTTATTTTAGTACATTTTAGGTAGACTATATAGTATGGGTGTGACTGGGAATTCAGTTATCAAAAGACCAGCCTCCTCCACAGTCACCCAACCACACCGACATGTCCCATCCACTAAGTCACTTAATCCAATTTAAATTTATTCATTGTATCTGTAGGTAATTCATAGTTTTCTGTTACTGCAAGTAGATACATGACTGTACTTTTGTAGTCAGTTTCATCCATAACAACAAAATTGCCTCCCTTTAAGGAGGATTTACTCACAATTTCCTTATAAATCTAAAAGTGGATAAGGCAATGGGACCAGATGGGATACATTCAAGGATATTGAAGGAGCTCAGGTAGGTGCTGGCTGCACCTCTGACGGTCCTGTTTAACCACTCACTGGAGACGGAGTGGTCCCGGAGGACTGGAGGAGAGCAGATGTAATCCCACTTAACAAAAGTGGTAGCAGGGAGGAAGCTGGCAATTACAGGCCAGTCAGCTTGACTTCAGTGGTGGGGAAATTAATGGAATCACTGCTGAAGGAAAGGCTGTGTAATATCTTGAAACCAGCAGCTTACAGGATCCAAGGCAGCATGGATTCACTGGGGGGAGGAGGTCACGTCAAACAAATCTGATAGATTTCTGTGACTGGGTGACCAGTGAAGTACAGTAGATCTGGGTGGAGCGATGGATGTGGCCTACCTAGATTTCAGCAAGGCCTTCAACACAGTTCCACATAGGAGAGTACCAAACAAACTGGGTAGCCTAGGAGCAGGTCCAAAAGTAGTAAACTGGGTAAAGAATTGGTTGGGCGATAGACATCAGAGGGTGGTGGTAAATGGAGTTCACTCTGAGGAAGGGTGGGTGACCAGCAGGGTGCCACAAAGATCAATACTGGGACTGGTCCTCATTATTGTCTTTATTAGTGACATTGCAGGGGGCTAGAAGGGAAGGTATGCCTTTTCGCAGATGACATTAAAATCTGCAATATGGTAGACACTCCTGTGTGTGTGTGTGTGTGTGTGTGTGTGTGTGTGTGTGTGTGTGTGTGTAAAATGAGTAGGGATCTAAGAAATCTTGAGGAGTGGCCAATATAGATGCCTCTTTCTCCACCTGCAGCTGCTGGCATCTGACCCCCTCCACACCGCAGGCACAGATGAATTAGGAGCCAAGATAGACGGCTTTCTTTCCCCCTGCAGTTGCTGACGTCTGACTCCCCCTTCCCACTGCAGGCACAGACAAATTAGGAGCCAAGATAGATGTCTCTCTCTCCCCTCTGCAGCTGCTGGCATCTGTCCCCCCTCCCCACCACAGGTACTGAAACCAGCTGAGTCAGAGGACATGTGCTGATTGATTTTTGCAGCTGTGAATGTTTCTGTATTTAGTTGTTCATTTAGACATGCTGAGGTGTACTTTAAGAGTGTTTGCAGTACTAGTGGGAATTAATCAGTTTCAGGGAGTACCTTCAGAGTTGCTGTTTCAGGTTTTGTCAAAGCCGAATTTTACCTGCTGTACTAAGAATTATGTAGACCTGACTGTTACATTCCTGGTAAGCTGCTCAGTTGTTCTGCTGCCATTGTTCTGTTCTAGGCCCCCAATCTACCTCCACCTCTGCCTATCTCTGTTTCCACCCCTGATCTAAGCCAGGCTTTTGTGTTGGTGTAACTCCTTAATCCTCTGCCCTAACTTTATCTTTCTGCTTCCCTCCTTTGTTTAGGCACATACAAATTAGGAGCCTAGATAAATGTCTCTCTCTCCCTGTGCCCATGCAGCTGCTGGTGTCTGACTGACCCCCGCAGGTACTGAAACCAGCCCAGTTGGAGGACATTTGCTGACCCTCCCACCCTGGGCAGGCATTTCTTTTATAGGTAGTCCAGGTCAGGTGACAAGATCATGTGATTGCTTTGGTTTCTATCTCCCTTTATTCCCTTTAGCAGCCTATACTGTTACGCCACTAGGGAATGCTGTGCTCTCCCTTGTATCTCCACTCAGTTTCTAAATAGAAATGATGGTACTCCATCCCTTAGTTTACCTGGTCTCTCTCTCTCTCTCTCTCTCCCCCCCTTCCCCCTGAGCAAGCAGCCCTCCTAGTCTCCTCCACCCTCCCTGCCTTCCTCCCCTCAGTGGGACTCGAACCCTTGCTGTGCTGTCCATCCCACTTGGAAGCCCACAACTCTGTTCTTTAGGCCTCCCAACCTGTTAGTATCTACACCTAGTGTGCTCTGCTTGTACCTTAGCTCCCCCCCCATCTTTCACAATCTCCCTAGATCCTCACCTGCATCTTATATTGTTCAGCCACTAGAGGCCACTGTTGCTTCTCTTCTCCTCTCCTCAGTACTTCATGGCATCCCCTGTACTCTCCTTCTCCCCCCCAACCCTCCTTTTCTTTCTTCCTGTCTCTCCCATTTCAGCCCCTTCCCACCATAGTTTCAGCCTTCCCACATCACGCCCCTGTGTGGCCAACCTACCTTCTCCTTCATTGCTCCCCATCCCCCTTTCCAGCTACCACACACTGAGAATTCATCCTGGGTTACTCAACACTTCCCTCTTAAAGCCTGAAGCCATCTGACATCTCCTGCTTCTAGCCCTCTCAAAGACTCCCACTCCGAGGATACCATTGAAAGCTAAAGACAACCCCCCAACACTTTACCTTCTAATCTTTCTCCTACTGCTAGCTGGGGATGTTTAGCTAAACCCTGGCCCCCTCCAACCCCTCCTTTCCACAGGACCTCCCTAAGGGTTTGAGGTTCTTCCATATTAATGTCTGTAGCCTCCATCCTAAACTGGACGATGTAAAAGTCTGGGTCACTCAGCACTCTCCTGACATTCTATGCATCACAGAAATGTGGCTGTCCTCATGTATCACAGATAATCAGCTTGTCCTCTCTGACTATAACCTCCACCTGCAAGATGGTGGTAAAAGGGGAGGAGGAGTTGCAATCTTCTCCTGCAACTCCATTTCTTGTACTGTCACCCACCGTGAAGCTGTCCCACAATCTCATGAACTCCTTCTGGCAAAGGTCATTTTTCCATCCTCAACACCACTTTTTGTTGGAGTTTTGTATGCCTCACCCAAACTTCCTCCCTCCTCCCTTGTCTCCTGTGTTACTTCCACTACCACCCTTGCATCTGCAGGTAAATTGATGATCCTGATTGGTGACTTCAATATGGACTGGCTTTTCCCCTTATCACAAAATGCAAGCCTCCAGATTGAAGCACTAAACCTGACCCATATGACCAATGAGCCAACTTGACTTAACCATCGCTCCCAGTCCCACACCCTGCTTGACTGGGTTCTATTAACCCACTTTCACTGCATCAGCTCTTCAGGTTTACTGTCTGATGTGCTCAGCGATCACTGCCCCATCTTTTGGGTCAGAAAGATATGATCTCCTCCTAACCCCCCTAAATGCATCCAGTATTGACCCCTCAAAACGTTTAACTCATAAATTACTCCTTGACCTGGCCATGGCTAACTGATCACTGGTCCTCTCCGCTCCCTCTGTTGATGGTGCTCGCACCCAGTTCACAACAATCTTCTTAAAAGTCTGGGATGTCCATGCTCCACTGAAATCAGTCAGGGTAAAACATCATCACAATACCTGGATCTCTCCGAAAATCCTAAACACCTGCAAGACACACGACCTCGCTTGGCGACATTTCAAAACCACATGCAACCCAACTGACCTGCAGAAATACTGAATCCTCTGAAATAGCTGTACCAAGCGTATTCGGCAGGCCAAATCTGACTAAACCCATCTGCACACCTCCAATAACTCTCCATCCTCCTTCTGGAATGATCTCCGTTCGCTCCTGCACCCCTCCACTGAACTCTCCACACCCACTCTTTGCATGGCTGGTTCCCTAGTTTCGGACCCTACCTCTGTTGCAGATGCCCTAAATAAGTTCCTTACGACCTGTGCCCTTCAGCAAGACCTCCCCCTCCTCTCCTGCTCCTCCCTCTTCCCCCACATGGCCTTCTAGCTTTCAACTACCTCCAGTATCCCCTGAAGAAGTCCAGAGAGCTCTATGCACCCTGAATTCCTCCAAATCCAGCCCTGACAGCTTACACCCTAGACTCCTCAAAGTCTCTGCATCCTCAATTTTGACCCTATAACCTACCTCCTCAACCTCTCTCTCCTCCTCTACTGTCCTTTCAGCCTGGAAGTCAGCTACGGTCATACCCCTCCATAAAGGGTGTGACCCCACTGTCACTGGCAACTACCACCCCATATCACTTCTCCCCTCACTTGCCAAGGTCCAGGAACCTCTTGTCCTCTAAAACCTAAATGACTTCCTCTCTGCTTGCAACACTCTCCCCATGGTCCAATTAGGTTTTAGGAAACTCCACTCAACCTCCTCCTCCTCCCTTCTTCACTTTACAGATGCTGTGCTATGGATCATGGGCAGATCACCTCAGCTATTTTCATTAACTTTGCAAAAGCTTTTGACTCTGTCTCTCACCTTCTTCTTCTCTACAAGCTAAGTGCCACTGGTCTTTCCCCAGCAACAGTCTCCTGGTTTAGCTCTTACTTAACTGGACATTCCCAGTCAGTTAAAATCAATAATGTACTGTCTCCCTCCCTCCCCATCCTTGCAGACATCCCCCAGAGCGTGATCCTTGGACCCGTTCTCATTTCCCTGTTTATTAATGATCTTCCCCCTGTATGCACCTATGCCAAGATCTATATGTGCATGGATGACAACATCCTATTCCTTTCTGGTCCCTCTGCCCCAGTCGCCCAAACTCCACTCCAATAGAACTTTACTGCAGTATCAAACTGGTTCAGTGACAACAGTCTAAAAATGAATACCAAAAAGACCGTAGCCATAAGTTTTGGCTCCAAACAGAAACTGGCCATGCTCCCTGCTCTCCCTACCTTCTCTACCCCAGCCAACACTCCTCTCAATGATGTCCCGGCCTACAAATACCTAGGAGTGTGGCTTGATCCCTTGCTAGACTTCTCCTCCTACTTCAAGGTACTTCACTCCAAACTGCATCCCAAACTGGGACTTCTCTATCATCACAAGGGTAGTCTTTCCATCCCAGTTAGATGTGACCTGCTGGTCAATACTCACAGCTTTCGTCTACACTGATGTTGTCTTCAGCGCAGCTCCAGCCACCTCCCTCACCAAACTTGATATCCTCTTCAATGTCTTCTGTCATTTTTCCTCAAATTCCCCCCTCTGACACATCATTGTGACCTCTACTCCTCCCTATCCCTCCAATCCCTATCGCAGAGACATAGGTCCCACTGCTCCACCTTTATCTCCAAATATTGGTTTGGAACTCTTCCTTCCTACCTCTCCTCTCTCCTAAATCCTGCTACTCCCTCCCCCTGCAATTCACACTTAAATTGCCTCTGCTCCTTTGCTCTCCCATGAGCATGGACCTCGGCTGGGAGGATAGCATTCTCCTATAGACTCCCTTCCCTCTGGAATAACCTCTCCCCTCAAACCTGCCTCACCTCCATCTTTCCTGCTCTAAAGCACCTCCTCAGGCCATTCCCTGCTTCATTTTGTTGCTGTCCATTGCCTTAATCCACAGCCATACTACTGTCCCCATCCCTCTTTTCTATCTCTTGCATTAAATAGCGAGCACATGATTTTTGCTCTTCTTGTCGCACACTGCTTATCAAATCTCCTGTACAATACTTTGTAATGTATTCCTATATTGTAAATGTATCTGTTCATTGAATTATACACACTGCTGAATTTATTCTTTGTTATACTGTATATTTTATGTTTTTTCTGTATTATACTTTATCTGAATTTTTGTCATCTCTTTGTTGTATTTATAACCCCTGTCCCCAAGTCAGACCTGGAAATGAACTTCTGCTCAGTGTGCCTTTCCTGGTCAACACATTGTAAATAAATAAAGAGTGTGGTAACTACATTTCAATGTGAAGAAGTGCAAAATCATGCACTTAGGGCATAGAAACCCAGGGGCGGAGTACAAGATGGGGGGGTGGTATTGATGACCACCAAACAGGAAAGAGACTGGGGGTAAACATATCTGATGCCCTAAAGGTGGCTAAACAGTATGATAAGGCTCTAGGGAGAGTCAGTGGGATGCTAGGTTGCATAAAGAGGAGTATCACCAACAGAAAGAGGGTGGGAGTAATACTGCTATATAAATCATTGGTGAGACTTCACACCTAGAGTACTGTGTCCTCTTCTGGAGACCACATCTCCTGAAGGACATAGACAGAGTGGAGGTGGTCCAGAGAAGGGAAAGTAAAATGGTGGACTGTCTGCACCAAAGACCCTATGAGGAGAGACTTAAGGATCTCAATATTTACACCCTGGAGGAAAGGAGGGAAAGGGAAATATGAGACAGACTTTCATATACCTCGCCGGTATAAACAAGGTACAAGAGGAAGTATTTTTGAGAAAAAAAGATGCTCAATAACAAGGGGGCATACTATGAAGTTGGAGGGGGTATACTTAGGGGAAACGTAAGGAAGTACTTCTTCACAGAAAGAGTAGTGGATGCCTGGAACAGCCTTGCAGCGGAGGTGGTGAGGGCAAACACTGTAGTGGGATTCAAGAATGCATGGGATAGACATAAGGGAACCTTAATCATTAGGGAAGGGAGGGCTAAGCCAGAGATCAAGTATGGTCTCTATGGTGTTACAGTAGGTGGGGACAATGGCTGGACTAGGTTGGCCAAGCGGTCCTTATCTGCCGTCAGATTCTATGTTTTTATGTTTCTGTGTTTTCTCCCCAACAAGGAAAGGTTATTGAATTGCTGTCTGATGCTCTATTGTTTAATTTTTCTTAGGAGTATGTTGCAGTAACACTACATATGTTAACGTGGCAATGGCAATGTGATGAAGTATTATTTCACAGAGAGGGTAGTGGATGCATGGAACAGCCTTCCTGAGGAGGTTGTGGGGTCTAAAACTGTGGGACAATTCAAGAATGCATGGGACAGGCATAAGGCAATTCTTGTGGGGGGTAGGAAGAAATAGGCTGTTGGTTAAGTAGGATCTGCGGCCTATCCTGTAGGTAGGGAAATGGGCAGACTAGATGGGCCAAGCGGTCCTTATCTGCCGTCAAAGTCTATGTTTCTATGTTTCTAATTACTGTAGCGTTCCCTTCCTAAGTTGGTGCTGGTTGTTGCCTGAATTTTCTCCTGCCCCTCCTGCCCTGTCTTATTTTATTAGTACTTTCTTTTGTTTTTACTTTGTTCTAGTGCTTTGCTTGGTTTGATTTGGTCCCCTCTAAAGAAGCCACATAATTTGAGGTTTGTGTGGGTTGACAGATGAATCTGAATATTGGTTTACGTTTTAACCATACCTCTCAACTGCTATGAGTTTCACATAGTGCTATGATTTTTACGCTCAGATTTACCCTTTGTTCCACAGAGGTTTACTGATATTTTAAATTATGTTAGAGCTATTTCTGGACATGCAAACAAGTCATTGAACTAACTTGATAAAAACAGTACTTAACACTAAATATTACTACTTCTAGACATAGTTTTCCTTAAAATAAGAAAGTGCTACACATTCTGATCATTTTCTTTGAATGTTAAAGGCTAATGCTATGACTTTTAATGCTGAGAGGCTGAGAAGTGTGATTTTAAGTAGTGGCCCCTTGTTTACTGTTAGATTTGGAGTGATTGCATTTATTTAGTTAGCTTTTGTTGACCAGGAAGGGAGGACAAGACAATTCTTCCTATTTTCAGCCTGTGGGGAAGAGATACAGATGAATGCCAACTAACACTGAACCAGATTAAGCTGTTGGTGGTATTTATTTTTTAGTGAATGAGGAAGTTTGGCGAGGACACCGGGGAAATTCCCCATGTCTTTTCGAGAAGTGCCATGGGATCTTTAACATCCACCCGAACTACCACCAGAACAGGCAGATGGGACCTCAGTTTAACATCTCATAGAAACATAGAAACATAGAATTTGACAGCAGATAAGGACTACAAGGCCCATCTAGTCTGCCCATTTCTTTTTCTACCTCATAAATGTGCTATCAGCCTTTACTCTGTCAATGGCCTATGTTTTCATACTCATCTGCATTGCTCCCTTATGCCTATCCCATGCCTGTTTGAAGCCCTGCACCGTACTCATATCCACCAATTCCTGAGGTAGGCCATTCCATGCATCCACCGCCTTTTTTGTGAAAAAGAACTTCCTCAGATTACCCCTTAATCGGCCTCCCTCTAATCTCATGCTGTGTCCTCTTGTCCTGCTATTTTTCTTATATTGAAACATGTTAGACTACTCTTTCACCTTGTTAATGCCCTTAAGGTGTTTGAATGTTTCAATCATATCCGAAAGACGGTAGCTCAGGAGTGCAGCAACCCCCTCATGCTGTACCACAATGTCAGTATTGTCCCTGCCTCTATATCTGTTATGTGAGCAACTTCTATTCTGGGACCTATCTTTATGGTCCCATTTAAAGATTTCCACCTTCTCAAAGTCTGAGGCATCTCTTCTGAGTTTGGACTTCTTAGCAAAATAACTGTTTTGTATTTACAGATTTTAGTCGCCTAGAGTTTATTTAAAGCAGCAGTATTTGTTCATCAGCAAAACATTTCATCATGTAGTTTTTAACAAAAATGTATTTCTGACATTCTTAACTTCATTGTCAGTGCATTCACAGTTTTCTTGGATATTTTTGAAATAGCATTTATAGCTAAACATTTAATTATTAACTCATATAATTAAAGATTGGCACCACTGGCAATTTTTAAAAATCTATTTAGTTGAGGACACCTTTTGAATTGACATACTAAGTTTATACTATGGATGTATTCTTTGAAGCGAATACATTTTCTTATGACAGTAAACAGTGCAACTCTGAACCAAGAGATTGTTTTTTTTTCATGGCAGGCATAGCAGAGAAACAGGAACTTTCAAAAACTTCAGTATTTATGTATCGTCATTCAGGAATGAAGGAAAATGAAAAGAAAAATTGGTCTATTGATGTTTTTGCCCCACGAAAATAAATTGCTAAAAAAATGCATGTTGACTCATAAACACTGCTGCTTTATCAAATTCTTCCCTGTTGTTGAATGATGATAGCTGTTTTTGCATTTCTTTTATTCATCAGTCATATTGTTACATGTTTCTCATCCTTTTTAATGAGTGCCTGCATAAGTTTAATGGGATGTTCTAATAAAGCTTTTCCCAGTCTTTCTTGAATTCCTGGTTATCCAGGCTACAGGGAGGGAGTTTTATCTAACCTGAGGCCCACCCCTTTCTAAATACTTACAAATAGATCTGACCCTGAGAAAAGAAATAGGGATTAGACTGAGGGTTACCTTCAACAAAGGGAGAAACATTGGTGACATGGCGATTGTTAACCCTTTTACTTCCACAGCTGGCAACAGACCTTACTTGAACTGGCTACCACAATGACCAAATGGATTTTTTAAGTTATGCAAAATTTTCCAGTTTCACTGTAATATCAATCAGATTATCTTTCATGTTTAGGCTTTCCTGCATTGATCATAATTTTAGCAATTTTCACTTTTTTGAAGACCTAGTCATAGTTGAATTGTCATTGCTGAACTGACTGGTTGGTGATCCTGAGTTATGTAGTTGCTACTTTTCTGGTTCTAGTACACTTGTGTCTATAGTAATCAGTGATTTCATTTTAAGCTTAAATGTTTTGGTTCATTCTGCATTGTGGGGCTGTTGAATGATGTATTGTTCCTTTTATGGCAAATGGCTTAAAGGAATTTAAACATATTGATAAAGTAAACCTCTTTTTAAGTAATTCTTTTATAGATTCAGCCTAAATGTATAATTAAGCAATAAGTCACGATGGGGCACATTATGCTGGGATAACTGCTTCTTGCCATGAGTGGGGTTGAATTATAAGGCTAAAGGGTGAGTACTTCTATTACTCAAGAAATGCCTTTAACCCAGCAAACACATAACCTGGGGTGCCTTTTTGCAATTATGAAATGGGTCATTTTGCATTATTCAGTAATCTAATTTTTTAAAAAGTATTTTGTACATTAAATTGGTGAAAAAAGAAAAAAAGTAGCTGAATAAAAAAACAGCCCATTTTGAGCTGTTGCTATGTTTTAGGTTGGGCAGCAGATGGTACCCACGCTGCATGGCTTATTGCCTTGGTGGATTAAGGGCAGCACTCCAGTTGAAGAGCAGGAGAGTGGCATGTTTACCCTGTCTCAATGTGACTCCCCTGAGTGACCCATGATCTGTTAGTACTGGTTACTGTATAGAAATATCAGAGGCTGTGGAAATGGCAGTTGGGAGCAAGCAGTTTGAAGTGCATCAGGAGCAGATTTGTTTACCATGGCATGGCGTACTACAAGCCAGGTGTCGGAAACTGTCATCATGGCAGTTTTGCCAAATATTGTCATTATGGGATTCAGCTGCACGTTCATGTTTTTATGATTTTTTAAATATGAGCTGCTTGGAGTTTATTGCCATCTCTGCAGTCAGAAAACATTAGTGATAAATGTAGTGCACTCCATGACAGAGGGTGTAAAAAAAAAAATTAAAAGTGTGAGCCATGCTTGCTATCTATAGCTGATTGATTTCTTTAGCACTGAGGCTGTTGAGTTGATGGATCTTCTTCCTTTGCTGTTGTCAATCAATCAAGTCTTTATTTAACCAGGCGTTCATCGTTGAGCAGAAGCTCATTTGCAAGATGAACCTGGGTGGAGCATGAACAATTGTATATACAGGTCAACACAGGTATTTACAAGGCAATACAGATAATACTCTTTACAGAGAGGAAGAAAAAGAAGTTCATATGTACATAGAATTATACAGATATGGTACAGATTACACGGTATTTACATACATAGAAGTGTCTATAGAAAGATAAAGCAGGTTATCTAAGGTTGCAGGAGGAAGTAACGGAAAAGAAAAAAAATAAAAATATACACCAGGTAGAGGTGAAGGTAGGGGGGAAGGGAGGGAGGGTAGGGGAGAAAGGCTAGGAGGGCACGGTGCACAGAAAGGAGTTGGTAAAATGGGATGTAGAGAAGGTGGATGGAGAAAAGGAGTATGTGTGAGCCCCGGGATTGAATGCTATAAAGTACGGGGCATGGTAGGATGTCACAACCCAGGGTAGTGAGCTCCTATCCAAGGTTGGGAAAGGAAGAATAAGGGGATGGACGGGCCTAGTGTTGATAAGACAGGGGGATAAGAGAGAGAGAGAACAATTAGGCTGGTGAGGAGCAAACTGGGGGGTCAGTACTAAAAATTGGGTCTAGTCGTGGCTGTATACCAGTGCAGACACTGGTACTGGGTCTGAGTGGGTGAAGCAGTTACATACTTCTCTGATTGTATGGAAATAAAGCATCTTGAAGGCATTTATACCGATTAGAGTGCTTAATTTGAGGGTTTTTTGTAGATCGTTCCATAAGGTACGTAGCACAAAGCTTATGGTTGCCCTGCCGAAGCGGGATTTTGCTTTGGGTACTTTAAGTGTAATAGCTGAGTAACTTCTTAACGCATATTTCCCAGTTATACTCAGGGGAAGACAGCAGGAGATAGTGTAAGGCAGCTTATTAGAGATGGCTCTATAGGTCCAGAGAGCACCGTTTCTGTGGCGCCTGAACTTTAGTGATGTCCACCCCACTGCCGCATATAGGGTGCAGTGATCCGTGTCGAAGGGGAGTCCCGTTATAAACCTCAGGGCTCAATGGTAGAGTTTGTCCAGTTTAGCCATGTATGAGTTGGGGCATTGGCTGTAGACGAAGTCAGCGTAATCAACCAATGATAGGAAAATGGATTGGACCAGTTGTTTCTTGGCATCTCTGGTGAGAAATTGGTTGATTCTAAAAAACAATCCAAGCCTTTGCCGAAGTCGTTTTAGCAAGTCCTCAATATGTTCAATGAAGGAGAGTCTTTGGTCTATCTAAACTCCCAGATACTTGAATTTTGTAACAAATTCTAGTTTTCCACCTAGAACTGTGGTAATTTGGGGAACTGTCCCACTGGACACAGGGTTAGCTGTACGGATAAAAGGGGAGAGGACCATCGCTTTAGTTTTTTTGGCATTAAGCAGTAGCTTTTTTTGGAGGAGTTGGCTTTGCAAAAGGTTGAATTCTGACTGTAGGTCATTGCAGGCAGCTTCAGGTGTTGGGCGACTCATGTAGAGAACTGTATCATCTGAAAACAGATGGATGTTGGCTTCTTTTATGCAGTAGTTGATGTTATTAATGTAGATTGCAAAAAGTAAGGGCCCTAATATAGAACCTTGAGGTACCCCTCTTTGCAGAGTTTTTAAGGGGGACAGGCCTCCTTCGGCTTTAACTTGTTGAAGGCGCCCTGTAAGATAGTCAGTAAACCAACGCAGAGAGGAGGGGTCCACACCTACGGTTTGAAGGGAGGAGAGGAGCAGACTATGGTCGACAGTGTCAAAAGCCTTGCTTAGATCAAGAAAAACAGCACAAATAAAGTTTTTGCTCTCAAGATTACGCTGCCAGTCGTTAGTAACTTTGGCGAGGGCTGAGATAGTGCTATGTTTAGCTCTGAATCCGGACTGCATAGCATTTAGCAGTTCCCTAGACTCAAGATGAGTCCTCAGCTGTGCATTTACAATTTTCTCTAGGAGCTTGGACAGGACCGGAAGGAGGGAAATTGGCCTGTAGTTATTGAGATCGCCAGGGTCACCAGATTTGAACAGTGGTATGACATGTGCTGTCTTCCATATATGTGGTAAGGTGCCCTGAGACAGGGATAAGTTAAAAAGGCGGGTGACAGGTATTGCTAGTACATGGTAGGCAATTTTTAGGAAGTAAGGGTCAAGGGTGTTGGCCCCAGCACTTTTTCTAGTATCCAACTGAAGCAAGAGGTCCTCTACCTCTTTCAGTGGGGCAGGTTGAAGTGAGAAAGGTGGCAAAACTATCGGAGTTTCAGGCAGTTGGCTGGCAGTCTGGGGCAAGTATGTTTGCAGGAGTTATCAAATGCCATGCCTGCAGTAGCAAAGTGGTTATTGAATCGTCAAGTATATCCATCTTTTCGGTTATAGTCAAGTTGCCAAGTAATCTTAGTGGGAGTGAATTTCCTGGGGAGTGGCCTAGCAGATCATTGATTGTGTTCCAGAGCTTGTTTGGGCTCTTTGTGGCAGAGTCGAGTTCGGATTTGAAGAAGGTGGCCTTCGATTCTCTGATTGTTTTGGTACATAAATTTCGTAGTCTCCTGAACTGGTTCCAGTCCTCTGCAGTGTTCAGTCTGCATGCTTTTTTCCAGAGCTTATCTCTTTCTAGAAGCAAGGACTTGATCTGAGGGGTGAACCATTTACAAGTTTTGGTCCTAGTTTGAACTTTAATCAGGGAGCATACTTATTAGGGGCCCTTGATAGAATGTTGTGGAAGATATTGTAAGCTGGCGTGTCGTTTTGGCAGGTAGAAATCTTGCCACTCAGAGAGTGTAAGCTCGTTTAGGTAGGCATGTTCATTGAAGCTGCGCCTGGATCTCTTCATAGAACTTGCTGATGGGTGCTGGGTTGTTGGTGGATCTTACTCCACAATAAAACAATGGTCGCTGGCATCTGAGAAGAAGACATCAGCGTGGGAGAAGAGATGAGGTTTGCTCACCATTAGCACATCCAAAAGTATACTTTTACTGGGGTTCTTCACGTTTGGGGCATGTTGGTTCAGTAATAAGTTGTGTCAGCCCATGTTCATCACAGAAGGATGCAAGGGGGGCAGCTGTGTTAGAGAGCCAGTCAAAGTTGAGGTCTCCTAATATAATAGTTTCTGGCAGCCCCTGTCCCAACTTCTCACTTAGATATGACACAAGCTGTAGGCCAGCAGACGGTGGTCTGTAGCATCCTGTTATGCAGAGTGCAGTAGTCTGTGTAATTTCCACTTTGAGAATTAGGCATTCGAATTCGCTGGCGACAGATGCCGAGGATAAGCAGTAGGCATAAAATTTGTCTTTAACGTAGATAGCTACCCCTCCTCCTCCTCTGGCATGCCTATCAGCTCTGAACAAGGCATAGTTGGGTATGTTTACTTCTCTATCAGTGGTGCTGGGTCTAAGCCAAGTTTGGAAATCACAAGTATGTCAGGAGAGGTATGATTTACCCAGGTTTGTATTAAGGTTATCTTTTTAAGGAGGCTACATATGTTAATATGCAAGAAGCTTATTCCTTTTAAATTTGCTAGTTCTGCTGGCAAAGCAATAGCTTCTGGGGGGGTCAGGGTTGAGTTCTACATTTCCTGAACATAGCAGGAGGAAAAGTAGGATTTTTCTAAGAGGGCTAATAAGCTTGTAATTCCTGCCTTTCTCCCATCTAGTAGATCTGATGTTTTTAGGGACTGGAAATTAGCCACCATAGAAGAGCTGATCTGTGTAGCAAGAGCTAGTACCCCTACCACAATAGGCAGGGAGGAGATAGAAGTCTGCGTGGTGGGAGGTGGTCCTTGTGGTGGGGGAGTGTTATAAGTACTACTGGTATGTGTGGTCCAAGAGCAGGGTTTGAGGTATTGGTACTTGGAATCACGGAGGCAATTAAAGGATAAGTTGCCATGTGGTATACAGCACAAGGTGCCGTTGTAGACCAAACATTTTGGTAGTTCAGGTGTCCAATGCTGGGCAGCTGGTATCAGCAGAAGAAGGGGCAGTATAAGGAGCCATATAGGGCCTGACATGATGGTACCTCAGAAAAGGAGCCACTCGATTAGCCCAGGGGTCAGTGGGGTTGCTGGATTAATGCAGCTTATCAGTAGCTTTCCGATCCAGGTCGACCCAAATTTGATAGCATTAAAAATATTTAGTGGTGAAGGCACAGCCAAGGAGAGCCTATGCATTTTAGTAAGGCGAGGCCCTGAGGTTGGATCCCGTAGGCTGGACAGAGAAGGGGATCACGAGCTAAGTCTCTATTGGTGGGGCACTGTGCCAGGGGACGTGGACTAATATTTTGGCAGGAGGTACTGTATTTAATAATCAGCGGAGGTGGGGGGGGTCGAAAAAGTTGCGGCAGTTAGAGTACCTTGTAGGGCCTTGGGTCCGTGTCTACGGTCTCGAGCATCGGCTAGAGGGGCGCCGACTGCCCGGTAGCCGGGAATCCCGAGGCTTAGGAGCTGGGAGCCTGGGCGACAGTTTCTCGGCTGAGAGAGAGAAGGACAGTGAGGGTTAATAAAGGGGATTCACATAAAGGGTTAGACAGAACAGCAGGGAGTCCAAAATTTGCAGAACAAAAGGACGTGTATTACTTTGGCACCCAAAAGTGTCTAGGGCCAGTACACGTATGCAGGGAAAGGGCTGTAGACACTAGATTTCTTTCCCAAACCACAATTCAAGTCCTTTCAATTACAGACTGGGTTAACACTTCAGCTTTTTAATATTTGTCCCAACATAAACATTTTTAGGGTTTAAAATCAAAGAGCAGAAGCCGGCTTCCACCAGGGACCAATCAGAGTGTGTTCTGAGGGGGCGCTCACAATCCAGTTGGTTGCAGCAGTTGCCGTACCTTGTAGGACCTTGGGTCAGTGTCTGCAGTCTCGAGCATCGGCTAGAGGGGCGCCGACCGCCCGGTAGCCGGGAATCCCGTGGCTTAGGAGCTGGGAGCCTGGGTGGCAGTTCCTCGGCTGAGGGAGAGAAGGAAAGCGAGGATTAATAAAGGGCATTCATACAAAGGGTCAGACAGAACAGCGGGGAGTCCAAAATTTGCAGAACAAAAGGACGTGTACGGTATCAGCAATGCCAAAAGAGGTAGTGAGGAGTAGTACTAGGTGGTTGCACCCCAAGGTAGTTTGTTTGGTGTTGCTGGCCTGCTTAACTGCTAGCTGGTTTATAGTTGAAAGGGTATATAGTCGAATTAGGTTGAGGTCCCTAACAATAGGGCAGGTAGAGCAGTAATTGAAAGGAGTTAGATGGAGTGGCTGGAGAAAAGGTTGAGAGGAAATGTGTTATCCTGTGGGTGGGACTGCTTTAAAAAGGGGCGGTGAGAAAGTGGGTCAAGTCAGGTATTGAAGATAGGGAGGCCAATAGCATTAAAATGTGCAACAGTGGAGTAACCAATCTGCTGCTAGGCTGAGGAAGGGGTGGAGTAAGGGTCTATTTAATACTGTGAGGAGGAGGGGGAGGGGGTGGGTGGAAAAATTCAGTCCAGAACAAAGCACAGAAAGAGATTTCCCTGAGATCAGGAAGCACCAGGCGTTGGAAAATCAGCCAAGGAGTAAAGCTGCCAATCAGTGCCCGGTTCCTCCACTGGGCATCCAGTCAAAATAGTGGCATTCAAAACCATGAGTTTCGGAGGTCCGGTGCATACCTGAATCTGTCGGGGGGTCAGTCGGGTGGTCTGTTAGCTGTGGTCTGCTCAGAGAGAGCCAAGGCCACAGGAGCAGCTTGGGAAGCCCACAGATGGGCTGTCTGTGGAACAAGGAGGGAAACACAGAGGATTAAATACAGCTAGCGTACAATAGCAAGCTCAGTGGGGGGCAGGCAATGGGGAAAGACAAAGTATGAGGTAAAGAGGTGGTAAATGCAGGGCAATTATTTGGAGCCAGAAGAGGAGTTGTGCAGAGATTACAGGACAGAATTCTGAGGTCCTGAGCCAATCAGCTTCGTAGAACTTTCAAACCCTTTTCATAATTTTTTTTTGGAAGAACATAGTTGGACCTGACATTGGGTCTCCCTTCATCAGGTCTTATTTCCTCTTTCATTTCCCCTCTACCTGTTTCCCTCCACCTTATTTCTCTTTCATAGAAACATAGACAATGATGGCAGAAAAAGACCAATGGTCTAGCCAGTCTGCCCAGTTCCCTATCTAACCATGGGACCTATTGTCCATCCAAGATCCTACTCCTCCTGCTCCTCCCCTACACTCCTTCAAGAATCCGTCACCCCGAGTGACCACTATACCCTTCATTCTCTCCCAACTGTGTTTGAATCCATGAACTGTTTTAGTGCACACCACTTCGGCTGGTAGACTGTTCCATGGTTCTACTACCTTTTCTGTAAAATAGTACTTCCTCATGCCCCTCCTGAACCTCCCACCTGTCAGTTTCCACTCATGTCCTTGTGACCTCAAACTAGTATTCAAGCTAAATAGTTCCTCACAGTTCACTTTGTTAATTCATTTTAGGATCTTGAAGGTCTGTATCATATCTCTGCTCTCCCTTCTGGTCTCCAGCAAATACATGTTCAATGCCTTGAGGCACTCTTCATAAAACTTGCCCTGTTGTGGTCCGAATCATCTTTGTCACCCTGGCTGCATCACCTCCAGCCTGTCCCTATCTTTCCTGAGGTTAGGGCTCCAGAACTGGGTACAGAACTCCAGGTGTGGCCTCACTAAAGATCTAAAAAGGAGTAGTATTACCTACTATCAGTACCCCTCTAGATACACCCCAGTATCCTACTTGCCTTACCATAGGCCTTGGTGCACTGGCTTAATTGTTTGAATGTGTCACTGATGATAATTCCTAGGTTCTGTTCCTCAGCCAGAATGCTAAGTCTCACCCCACCCATCCAGTACTCTGTCCTGGGGTTGTTATTTCCTAGATGCATTCCTTTACACTTTTTTTGGTGTTCAATTTCAACTTTCACACCTTAGACCACCCCTCTAGCTTTTTAAGTCACTTTGCATTTCTCTGATTCCTGCATCGCTATCCACCCTGCCACAGAGCTTAGTGTTATCCGTGAAGAGACACAGTCTGCTCCAGATACCTTCTTTAGTGTCACTGATGAACATATTGAAGAGGACCTGGCCCAGGACAGATCCCTGCAGTACCCCAGGTGTGATCTCCCTCTCTTCTGACTTGATCCCATTTACCACAATCCTGTGCTGCCTCCCCTTTAACCAGTTACCTACCTAGTTTACTATGTCCTTAGGTGTACTCAGATCCTCCATCTTCTTCAGCAAGTGTCTTTCGGCCACCGAGTTGAAAGCCTTGCCAAACTCAAAGTAGAGCAAATCAGCAATGTGGCCCCATTAAATTCCCTCATCAACAAAGAAAGCTGTCAGGTTAGTCTGACAAGGCCTCCCTGCCACAAATCTGTGCTGTTTACTATCCTGGAGACCATTGCTCTCCAGGTAGTCCACAAGGTCCTCTTTGACCAGTGATTCCATCAGATTTCATGCATCTCCACAATTCATTCGCTACTCTGGTGAAGCATGGTTCCTCTATGGAGGCACCTGCAGTGGAGACCAAGGAGGATGCTGGGAACCTCCACAATGGAGACCCAGAGGAGGGTGGCCCAGGACCCCACAGAGGAAGGAAACAACTCCTGGTGGAGGACTCAGTTGTTAGGGGGGTAGAACTGGAGGAGGGTGGGGAAAGGGAAGTAAGGTGCTTGCCCGGCGCCAAGGCTTGGAGGGAAGGGAAATGAATCTTCAGGATCATGGAAGCAGCAGCAAGGGGGAGGGAGCTGGATGTCATTATCCACCTAGGGATGAATGACCTGGCTGAGAATGGGATCAGAGCAGTGCAACAGGAGTTTGTGGAGTTGGCGAGGGGCCTTAGACAAGTAGCACACACGGTAACTTTCTCAGAAGTGCTACCTGTCTATGGCATGGATGAGGCTAGGGCACTCCACACCATGGGATTCAATGACTGGTTGAAAAGCTGGTGCAGAGCTCAGGGATTTGGCTTCACTGGGGACTGGGGCTCCACCTGGAGGGATGCAGGCCTATACAGGTGCGATGGTCTGCATCTATCCTGGAGGGGAACCAGGATCCTAGGTGATAGGTTTAAATGCTTCAGTGGCAAGCATTTAAACTAGTGAAAGGGGAGACACTGAAGAGGAGAAGGGAAATCCTAGCCCCCCCAAAAAATCAGGGTAATTAGTGAAGTAAACACCAAAATAGAGCAGTTGATAGGGAGAAGGGCAGGGGTAAATGGAGAAAAAAACAAAGGCAGTAGGGACAGAGATGGAGCAAAAAGAAATAAAGCCATAAAAAATGGAGTGTAATGAGTACCAATGCCCATAGTCTATGTCAAAAGCTCCCTGAAATGGTGGCCTTGATGGAACAGGGATGCCTGGATATTGTGGGAATCATAGAAACATGGCACACAGAGAACCATGACTGGGATGTCAACATACCAGGGTACACAATCTATAGGAGGGACAGGGAGGGAAGAAGAGGAGGAGGAGGAGTAGCTCTCTATGTAAGGGAAAGGATAAAAGCAACAGAACTAAAGGGTAAACAGGGAGGAGAGGAGTCACTGTGGGTCACCCTGGAGACTGGAAATGGCTCCACAATCTGCACAGGGGTTGTATACAGACCCCCATCTCAGGGGGAGGAAATGGACAAGGAAATGATAGAAGGCATCCTTGGGATGGCAGAGAAAGGGGAGATATTGTTGATGGAGGACCTGAATATGCCAGATGTTGACTGGAGCACCTTTGCTGCAGCCACATCCAAGAGCAGGGCCATTCTTGATGCCCTACAGGGGGCATGCCTCAGACAGCTAGTTTTGGAACCCACTTGGGACAGAGCAATCTAAGACCTGGTACTCTCAAATGGGGATGGAGAGAGGATCTCTGATCTTGAAGTGGGTAGCCATCTGGGAACAAGCGACCACCAAACAGTGTGGTTCACGATAAACTTAGCTGTAGAGTCAAGCCACACAAAAGTGAAGGTACTGGACTTCAGGAGGGCTGATTTTGACAAGATGGGAGAGTGCCTCACAAAAGCACTAGCAAACAGGCAAGAAGGTGGGGTGGAGCAACAATGGGGAAACATCAAAACCACCATCACAGAGCAACAAGTCTTTGTGTGAAGCAAATAAACAAATCAAAACAAAAGAAAAAAACACTATGGTCCTCAAAAGAAGTGGCAGATAAGGTAAGGGAAAAAAAGATAGCATTCAGGAAGTATAAGGAAACACAGAAGGAGCAGGACAGTGAACTGTACCAGTTAAAGCAGAAGGAAGCAGGTAAGGCAGTCAGAATAGCAAAGGCCCAAACTGAGGAAAAGATAGCCAACTCGGTTAAGAAGGGGAATAAAACCTTTTATAGGTACATTAGGGAGCAAAGAAAGACTAAGGCAGGGATACTGAGGCTGAACAAAGAGGAAGGTGGTTGGGCAGAGAGCGACAGTGAAAAAGCAGGGATACTGAATGAATACTTCTGCTCAGTATTCACAATGGAAAAGCAGGGGGAAATACTTAATCCGGTCAATAGAAGCACTCTGGATAGGGGGTTGATATTAGTCCTTTCACAGAAGAAAGGGTTCTGAAAGAACTCTTAAAACTGAAGGTGGATAAAGCAATGGGGCCTGATGGGATTCACCCCAGAATTTTAAAAGAACTAAGGGAAGAACTAGTAACTCCACTGACTACTCTTTTTAATAAATCATGGGAGGATGGGGTGGTACCTGAGGACTGGAGGAGGAGGGATGATGTGATTCCCCTTCACAAAAGTGGGAGCAAGACAGAGGCAGGAAACTACAGACCTGTCAGTTTGACCTCAGTGGTAGGGAAAATGATGGAATCACTTCTGAAGGAAAGAATTGTTGAGTACCTAGAGGCCAGTGGGGCACAGGACCCAAGGCAGCATGGATTCATAGTGGGAAGGTCATGTCAGACAAATCTAATTGATTTCTTTGACTGGGTAACCAAAGCAGTAGACCAGGGAGTGGCTGTGGACATGGCCTACCTAGACTTTAGCAAGGCATTTGACACAGTCCTGCACAAAAGGTTAATAAACAAATTAGCCAGCCTGGGAGTATGTCCTAGGGTGGTAGCCTGGGTAAAACACTGGTTGGACAACAGGACACAGTGGGTAATAGTAAATGGAGTCCACAGTGAAGAAAGGAGGGTTACTAGTGGGGTACCGCAGGGTTCAGTACTGGGGCCAGTCCTTTTCAATGTCTTTATAAGTGACATTACAGAGGGACTGGAAGGGAAAGTATGTCTCTTTGCAGATGACACAAAGATCTGCAACAGGGTTGATACACAAGGTGGGGTAGAAAGGATGAAAAGGGACTTGGCAAGGTTGGAGGAATGGTAAATGTATGGTAGCTTAAATTCAATGCAAAGAAGTGCAAAGTAATACACCTGGGAAACAAAAACTCAGGGGAAGAGTACACAATGGGGGGTGAGATACTGACAACAAAAATGGAAAGGGACCTGGGGGTAGTCATATCAGATGACCTAAAGGTGGGCCAGCAATTTGAGAAGGCAGAAAGGAGGGCTGGGGGGATACATAGGGAGAGGCATCACCAGTAGAAAACAGGAAGTTGTTGGCCCTCTGTACAGACAGTTTGTAAGACCACATCTGGAGTACTGTGTACAGTTCTGGAGACCCCATCTCCGCAAAGAAATAGACAGGGTGGAGGCTGTCCAGAGGAGGGCAACCAAAATAATGCAGGGTCTGCACCAGAAGACATATGAAGAAAGACTAAAGGAACTAAAGATGTATAGCCTCGAGGAAAGGAGGGAGAGGGGGGACATGATAGAAACTTTCAAATACCTCAAGGGAATCGACAAAGTCCAAGAGGGTAGCATCTTTCAGAAAAAGAGATTTGCAAAAATAAGGGGGCACAATTTGAAGATAGAGGGGGGACGGCTCAGAGATAATGTGAGAAAGTATTTCTTCACAGAGAGTGTTGTGGATACATGAAACAGCCTTCCTGAGGAGGTCGTAGAGTCAAAAACAGTGGGGGAGTTCAAGAGTGCATGGGACAGACATAAGGCAATTCTAGTGGGGGGTAGGAGGAAGTAGGCTGTTGGTTAACTAGGATCTGCAGCTTATTCATTAGGCAGAGAAATGGGCAGACTAGGTGGGCCAAGCGGTCCTTATCTACCGTCAAATTCAATATTTCTATGTTTATGTTTCTATTCCCCTATGATAGAGGTTGGATTGACAGATCTGTAGTTCCCTGTGTGTTTCCTGTCTGCCCTGTTTCATCCTTCCCCCTTCTTTTTTAACTTTTTTTATATATATATTGTATACCCCCAATTTTTCTGGAGCTGGCAGGTGGGCTTTGGACCTTCCTCCCGGGAAGGACTTGTATCTATTACCAGTCAGCACCCCATCACCACGATCACTGGTGGAACCTTCGTGGAGCCTGCTAGTGCTGATTTCCTTTTTTGCCCCATGCTGCAGTTGTGTGTGCATGTGTGGAGGCACACGCATGCCACAATCTGTAGTACCCTCCTTACTCTTGCTGCTCTCCACCTGCACTACCCTCATGCCTCCACCTGGGGGTAGCCATGCAGCGGGTGCAACAGAAGCCTCCCCAGGAGAAGAGAGCTTGCATTGTGGCAGCTCAATCCAACTCCCGCTCTCCCCCCAGCCGACCCCTGACAACCCAGGCTCATTCCTGATCCCGGGTCACTGGCATAGCTTGAGGTGTGTCGTCCAGCACCTCAACCCTAGGCACCACCGGGCCAGCTTTTTTTTAAACTTTTTACAAGATCTCTGGGTATATTTAAAGAAAGGGATAAGTAACAAATGTTTTCATATGTACTTAAAACCTTGCCGCTTTGGGAGGGGGGGTATTCGCAAAATCAACTTTGCAATTCTTTTTAAACTATGGCAGTTACATTAACAAGGGCGATTTAACTCAATTTTGCCTATGCAGCCATTTTGTATCAAGGTTAAGCAGTGGAAAGCATGGATTTCAAAAAGCACTCCACATAATTGGGAGTTAAGGCTGATTATGAAGCAATTAACACACCATCTGATAAAGACCAAACAGTGGTCAACGTGCCAGGATTTTGTCACATCCTGGAGTTGTGGTTTTGCAAAAGAAATTATTAATTTGCCTATATAGTGTACCTTATATGGTTCCACAGTGCAAATTTCTTGCCTTTTTTTTTACTTAGAAATGCAGTGATCATCAGACTACAAAATATTTAAAAAAATCCAGTGTTAGAAAGTTTAAGACTGTCTGCTAATCATGTCACTAAGCCTTGCAAATGTACTGTACAGGCATGTGGTGGCAATTGTGTGGGATACCTTGAAGTAGATCTAGAGATAGAAAATGACCGTTCTTCAAGTATTTGTCAGAAACAAATCCTAATGTATGGAAAAACACACTAGTCACTCCCATCCATAAAAATGGAGACCGCACCTTAGTCACAAACTACAGACCATTATCCATCCTCTCACCTCTGTTCACAGCACTGGAGAGAATAGAATCAAACCAACTGTTTACATTCCTCCGCTAATACAAACTTCAGTGTGAACGGCAGCATGAATTCCGCTAGTGCATAGCACCTCAACTGCCCTGATTAAATATACCAGCTTTTTACACAAATCTCTCAACAAGGGAAATTTGGTGAGTTCAGCATAAATAGACCTGACCAAGGCCTTTGATTTAGTCAATCATGCACTAATACTAAACAAACTCACCACCTTAAGCCTCTCTACCGACACTTCACTCTTGTTTAAAAACTACCTCCCAGGCAGATCCCACTGTGTCAAGATTAGTGGGGTGCAATCTGACATCAGACCTGTCACAACGGGGGTG
Source organism: Neoceratodus forsteri (assembly GCA_016271365.2). Taxonomy (NCBI): domain Eukaryota; kingdom Metazoa; phylum Chordata; order Ceratodontiformes; family Ceratodontidae; genus Neoceratodus; species Neoceratodus forsteri. The sequence continues at coordinate 915,520,117 of CM028132.1, read as the reverse complement.
CTGCAAGGCTCCATCCTGGGATCCCTGCTTTTCAGCCTCTTTCTAAACAACCTTCCAGAAGCCTGCCCTAGCTCTATGGTTATACTGTAGGCAGATGATGCAGTCATATGCACAAGTGGCCCCTGCCAGAAGATGCTCAGCAGTGACCTTCAGCACAGCTTTGCATCTCTTGAGAAATGGCTCCAGCAGAATAAGCTAGTGCTCAACTATAAGAAGACAAAGACAATGCTCTTCTCTACTACACAAAAGAGGGCTACAGTAGATCTGCTCAACATCCATAATATAAAGGCAGAGACTCTTGAACAGGTAAACACATTCAAATATCTAGGGGTAACCATTGACCAGACATTTACATTTTCACATGGATCAAATAGTCTGCAACATCACAGGAAACTGGGAGCTCTCTATAGACAGAGACATAACCTCACCTCAAAGGCAAACGAGTGGCAATCACAAGCTACATCCTCCCAACAGTGGATTACGGCCTTATAGTTTATGGGACTGCCTCCGAAACTGTGTTAAACAGAGTTCAGTTAATCCTGAATAAAGCCTTCCACTTTGTAACAGGGTAGACAAATACACGCACACATGCTCACTCTTTACCCTCACAACATGTCTACCCTTGCACAAAAGAATAAAAGACCAGACCTTCCTCATGGGTATGAAAGCCCTTATGGGTCTGACCCCCGCCCCAGCCTGCAAGCTCTCCTAAGACATGCCCAAAGTCCCTACCCAATCAGAAGCAAAGCATGTGGTTCCCTGGCAGTGCCTCTCAGCAGAACAAGTCTAGCCAAATGCTCCTTTGCCACCAGATCCCCTCAATTGCTTAAGAAACTGCAAATATCACAACCACCTGTTAAACTGGGCCAATTCAAATGGGATATACTGAAATTGCTCCTACCTGGCATGAGCTGTTGCTGTCTCTTCCAAAAAGACACTCTACACACTGGCACTTAATCACCAGCACCACAACCCCTAACTAAACACCTTTTTGACCTCTCGCTCATGTACTACTCTATGACTTCCTGTTCCATACTGCGCACAAATCCCCAGACAATGCCTAACCCGGCTGCTAATTGTGTACAGATATACCACTGTGTACTCCTATGACACATGATGTTGCCTATGCTTACTGTACCCTGGTAGTTCTACCTACTTCATGTTATATTATTGCTTGTTTTTTAATGAATATGTGAACTCTGAAGATATATTTTAAATATTTGTTATTGTAAATATGCGTTGTTATTGACAAGTAACCTTTGTAAATGAGCAATTTTTGCTCAAAGGTGTGTATCTGAGAAATTAAATAAATAAATAAATCAGTCAATAAATAAAACACAGCCAGGAGCTGGTAAAAGAAATAGAAATGTAAAGGCTGGGATTTTCAAATGGAGCAGACATTCCAGTGACCTGGGTTCGGGAACAGACTCAGGTGCTGGAGGGCCAGCCAGGGAGAGAAGGCTTGAGCATCAGCTGATGGCTCGCCTTCTCTTGGGGGCAGGGTGGGGATGTGACCTGACAATTGCTGACCCTTAGCGGAGGCTGGAGGCATGGCAGTGTGCGGGGTCCCATTCACTAAGGGGGCATGGAGAACATTGTCATCAGCCTTACGTTAGTGGCACACCACACCCCCCCTGGGAGCAAATGGGAAAGTTCCCATTGCCGCAAGTCCGAGAACAGTGCATGCACCATCCACAGCAGCACCCAGGGCAAGTTTGGCACTGGCTGCCTCACTGGTGCTGTCCCCCTCGGAGGAGAGGGACCCACCCAGTGAAGGGTTACATCCGGGGGTTACCCGGAGGGGGGACTGCAATATGGGGTGAAGAGGTGGCTGAGCTGAGGCAGTGCGGTATGGAAGGCATAGGTGGCCTGAAGGAGAGGCCAGCCCAGAGCTGGGAAGGAGCAAAAAAACAAAAAAGGGGCAGACACAGACAGAAGTGCTTGTTCTGCCTTGTCTGTGTCTGCTTGATGGTGCCCAATGTTGGGTACCCTATTGTCAAAAGGTCCTGAGGTCTAACCCAAATTCTGCATTTTCAGACACAACTGCATCTGAACATTGGACACTGTTAGACTACCCAATAGATAGTTTAAAAGCATGGATGGGTGCTCACATAGGAAAATATGAGCAGACAGATCCTGAGCAGATCTGTTTTGAAAATCCTGCATAAGGCATTGTACTTGATTAATTAATGGACAGTACGGAAGAAAAATGCATATTATGTATATATGCACAGAACCCCCCCAGTTCATCACTCACTACTTCCTGCTCCTCATATTATTATCGTTGTTCACTATGTTATATTCTTTTGCTTATTCTGCAATTTTACCATATGGTAGTTTAGTCTATGGCAATTTTATTCTTATGCATTCCTGTAGTTGTATGTTTTTTTTCTTATTTTGATAATTACTGTACTATTTTAGTACATTACATTGCACTTTGTTCTGTTCTCTTCTGTCCCCCCTTCCTCCAGGAAGCATCTGGAAATGGGCTGATACCAACTCAGTATGACTTTCCTGGTAAAACGTTTGGAATAAGCGAATGAATGAATGAATACATAAATAAATACATAGAATAGAATAGAAGAGCATTGACATCAAAATGACTTTCCTATATTTAGGAAAGCATTTAAAACATGCTATTTAGACACAATCCAACTTATATTTATTACTTTTCTGTATATCTGTATCTGTATCTATATCTATATCTATATCTATATCTATATCTATATCTATATCTATATCTATATCTATGACTTCACATATTTTAATACTGTGGACCTTTGCATGAAAACAGGATAGCTGCGTCTTAGGCTTCATCTTATCTTCCTGTATTTCCCTCCACTGAAGTCATAATTTTCCTACAAATTTTTTGTCATCAAAATTGTTCTGATCTCACAAACAGAGAATTATGACCTCAGTAGGGGAAATAGTAGGACAATGAGAGAAAGTTTGAGACGCAAAGAATCTGGCAAATGTTCTTGGTAATAAAAAATGAGGAAATACACACACACACACACACACACACACACACATATATATATATACAGAGAGAGAGAAATCAATGTGATATAAGTTAACTTGTATCTGAATATTACAATTTAAAAAGTGAATACTAAAATAAAATTGATGAAGTTTTTTTTTGTAATTAACTGAAAAGGCACACTATGCTTGATCATTACCAGCATTATCAGAAATCTGGCAGGCAATGATTTCTAATCCAATTCAAATCCATACACTATAGTAAGATGGCTGCTTTCAAATTTAATATGCAGTATGCTGCACCAATGTATAGTGACAGATGTGTAATTGAAGATGTACCTTTTGGTAATAAATCCATAGGCTATTCTTGAAAGCCTTCACAAAACAGGCCACTCCCTTGGCAAAAGGTACAGTATGAGACAATTTTGGCCTCAGAGATTAATATTTTCTGATGCTTTCCATAATAGGTTTACAAAGAAATTAAGGGAGAAAAACTAAGAACCTGTCTTCTACTGCCTACAGATATGCAACAGCAATACATTTTCTTCCATTTTTAGAACCACTCCTTTTTGCTGATCAGTTATTGCTAAGAAACGTTTATGTGCAGAACCCAGGCATATTTTGTTTCTTGAGAAGAATTTGTTTCTTCAACTGCTGGTGGTTTTTTTTTTACTTTATTTAAATTTGCACCAGTTGCTGTAAATGTGTTTAATGCATATTTTACACACAGCAAAAAACATGTTGGTAAGGTTAGTGTCATTTAAGAGGAAGCAGAACTGCATATGCCACCAACAATGGAAGAGGTAATGTACATTATTTGGCTAACAAAATGGTGCTTTTCTTTGATGAAGCACCTTAAGGAATAGAAAATTGACCTGTCATGTAATGTTTCAAAATGTGAGACAAAGTCACAACATACAGTATACTGCAGTTTCAAACATTATATATGTGACATCTCCCCCCCCAAAAAACAACTGTAGGTTATTAAGGACCAACATACTGTATAATTTCTTGAGAGAAAGAGAGGAAAGTGAGGAGAGAGAGAGAGAGAGAGAGAGAGAGAGATGAGAGAGAGAGAGAGATGAGAGAGATGTTCAGTATAACACAAAAGAGAAAAACAGTGCAGACTAAGAGCCAATTCTGTAATTAGGATTGCTATGCTTCTAAAAATAGAAAATCCCATAATGCAGTGTTTAAAATATTTCTGATATGGATATACAGTATTTCTACAATTTTAGCGAGTGGTCTTTGAAACAGAAGCAGAAAATGATATTAATGAAAGTACATTTATGGAAATAAATTGCAAAAAAAAAGTTAGTAAGCTTTCTACAAAAGCTTAGAACTAATCTCTGTTTTATACATCCTGCAGCAGCTTCTGACAGCAGTTCCAGTATTATTAGCAGCAAAATTGTTCTTTTTTTCTATGTAATTACCCAAGACAGCCCCCGTGACATTCATTATCTTATTTTTCCAAAAGTCCTGCTTGTATTCAGTTTTGCACTAAGAAACTTTCATGTGTAGAGCCCAGGTATACATTTTTTTTTCTTGAGAAGAATTTGTTTTTGCAACTGCCAGTAGATTTTTTACTTTATTTAAATTTGCAGCAGTTGTTGTAAATGCCTTTGATGCCTATTTTCCATACAACAAAAACATGTTGGTAAGGTTAGTGCCATTTAAAAGGAAGCAGAACTGCATATGCCACCAACAATGGAAGAGGTGCTGTACATTATCTGGCTAACAAAATGGTACTTTTCTTTGATGAAGCACCTTAAGGAATAGAAAATTGACCTGTCATGTGACGTTTCAAAATGTGGGACAAAGTCACAACATACACTGTAGTTTTGAACCTTATATATGTGACCCTCCCCCCCCAAAAAACAACTGTAGGTTTCCAAGGAACAACACATTGTGTGATTTTTTGAGAGAAAGAAAGAGGAGAGAGAGAGAGAGAGAGATATGAGAGGTCAGTATAATACAAAAGTGAGAGAGAAAGAGTGCAGACTAATGGCAAATTCTGTAATTAGGACTGCTATGTTCCTAAAAATAAACAATCCCAGGATGTAGTGTTTAAAATATTTCTGACATAGATGCATAGTATTTCTACAATTTTAGTAAGTGGTCTTTGAAACAGAAGCTGGCAAAATGATATTAATGAAAATACCCTTACTGAAACAAACCACAAAAAAATAAAAATAAAAATAAATAATTTAAAAGCTTAATACAAAGGTTGAAAACCAAGCCCTATTTTATGCATCCTGCAGCAGCTTCTTACATCAGTTACAGTATTATTAGCAACAGAATTGTTCTTTTTTCTGTGTAATTACCTAAGACAGCCCCAATGACATTCATCATCTTGTTTTTCAAAAGGGCATGTTTGTACTCAGTTTTGCGCTTTGTAGGACTGAAACATGTGGAAATCTAGCAACGTGATCAAGGCAACACACTGAGCCAGAGGACATGTGGGGATCTTGATCTTATCTTTCATGGTTAATTTTTATGCCCAGCATACTATATGCAGTGTTCTCTTTAACAATGCCATTCTAAATTTAAAACATATAGGATCCTATGATCAGTCTCAGATCTTGGTACTAAGTGATCACTGTATCAGCTTAGCTCCACATGTTACTTTGTGATCGTGTGGGATAGGGGGTGGAGGCTACCATGGTAATAGTCTGCAGGGCCATACTCAGAACAGTGCCAATCCCACAGTGCTGGGCATAGCCTTCCCCAGTCTCTTATCAGAACATCTATAACTGGTAAAAGGCTGCTACCAAAACACAGCTGTACTGAGGTTAAGAAGATTGTTTTGATGGGCTCTGTTGTTGAGTGGTGCAGTGGACAGATCTGGACTAAAAGTGGGTAGAAACATAGAAGTATAGAATTTGCCCGCAGATAAGGACCACTTGGCCTGCATAATCTGCCCATTTTTTCCTGCCTACAGTATCATTGCAGATCCTACTTGCTCCCTGGCCCATTCTCCCTCCCTCCTTCCTTTCCCTCAGATTCCTTTATGCCTATCTCATACATTCTTGAACCCGATGTACAAATGAATGCCAGGGACAGTTGTTAAATCTGATGTTATTGGTTTGCCCGAGACACTGGCCGTTGGGCTATAGATGAAGAAAACACCTGGTTCACTGGAGCCTAGAAGGTAAGAGAAGATAGGACAGTGAGAAAACTTTCAGGCAACACATCTCTTTGTAAGTGTAACAAAGTCCTAACATGGCACAGACCATGTTACTGCTGTAACTGCTATGCCACGCTGTAATGCTATACAGTAACTGTCACAGTCACTGGTCAACATGTTAGCAGGTGCAGATTCTATTTGCATCATCCAACATCTGGAAACCTGGTTTGCATTGCAAGTAACAGAAATATTTGTGAATAGTGTGCAAGGGTGGCAGTGAAATAGAATGATGACAATAGTCCCCCGTTCTGTGCAGTCACCCATTACAACTGAGCTTGATACTCACAGTATACAGTTTTAAACTGTTGTTGCCATCACTGGTTATTTTGGCATGAGCATTATTGTTAAGTTCTTTTGAGGGTCACAGTGCTTTATGGTGCAATAATTAAAATACATTTTAGATTTAAATACCAGATAATTTGAGATTATTAATTCTGCAACAATACTATATGCAGCTGGTATCTTTTTCCTTCTGCTGCACATCTGTCAGTCAGATATCCGTAGCAAACAGAAGCACTCCAAGCAAGTTAGTAAATCTAAGTTTGTTAGTAAAGCCTGTTCATCCAGCATCTGCCCATTTATTTATTAATGTTAAGATCTGCAATTCACTAACTTGCTTGAGGTGCTTCATTTCTCTATGAATTCTTGATACTGCCTAACAATTTGTAGTTGGTGCTTCCAGCTTCAGAAAGTACATTTGTCAGTTAAGCCTGGTCCTTTGTTTAGAGTGTAATTTAATTGTCTCATGATGAAAATGTTATTACAACCTTGTGGGCAATAAATTTATATTTCAGTTCAGAAACTTGTTTCTAGGTGCAGCCTGGTGGAGAAGTTACAAAAAATAATGGAGAAAGAGAGATCAAAATAATGCAATAAATTATTTATTTAGTTTTTGTTGATTGGAAAAGGAGGGCTAGAAAATAATTCCTATGTTCAGCCTTATCCTGGGGGAGGGGCATACATAATCAAACCAACTAAAATTGAACTAGATTAAGCTGTTGGTGCTATTTTAGTGAATGAGGGAAATGTGTCCAGGACACTGGGAAATTCCCCTACTCTTTGACAGGGGGTACTGTCTGCTTCCTGTAGGAGAGCATGGAGGATAACTCCTGTGACCTCCCATTAGAAATGGCTCCAATATTGTGATAAGGAGGTCACTGTTGACATGATTGTATGCCTGCCTCTATGTATTGGAATTGGCTTGCAGTTTTGAGTACCCCTATGGTGTTTTTTTTTTAGTTGTTTAACCAGGAGTAGCACACTAAGCTGAAAGCTTTTTTACAGGTGTGACCTGGGAGCGCAGGGAAGTTAAGTGACTTGCTCAGGGTCACACAGTATGCAAGTGGAAGCTGTGGGATTCAAAACCAGGTCTGGTCTGCTGGATGTCACCAGATTTACAGCTCAGAGCCTTAAACCACTGCGCTATACTGCTTGTGACCATTTCTGTGACCCCTTGTCTCAGTACCATACATATTTGGATGAGACTACTGGGTACACATACAAACTGCACCTTTGATTAAATTTGGATGCCTGAGTACACCAATTAACTCTATCAGAGAGTTACAGCTGACAAAATGATAGCAAATTTTTATTTATTTATTTTTTCATTTGTGGTTTTCCACCTTGTCCTATGTATATCTGTGGCTGTTGAGCCATATTTATATATTCACTCACTGTTTGGTTAATGATAAACTTAGCTGTAGAGTCAAGCCATACAAAAGTGAAGGTACTGGACTTCAGGAGGGCTGATTTTGTCAACATGGGAGAGTGCCTCAGAAAAGCACTAGCAAACAAGCAAGAAGGTGGGTTGGAGCAACAATGGGAAACATCAAAACTGCCATCACAGAGGCAACAAGCCTTTGTGTGAAGCAAATAAACAAATCAAAATGAAAGAAAAGAAACACTATGGTTCTCAAAAGAAGTGGCAGGGAAGGTTAGGGAGAAAAATATAGCATTCAGGAAGTATAAGGAAACACAGAAGGAGCAGGACAAAGAACTGTACCAGTTAAAGCAGAAGGAAGTGGGGAAGACAGTCAGAATAGCAAAGGCCCAAACCGAGGAAAAGATAACCAACTCGGTTAAGAAGGGGGATAAAACCTTTCATAGGTACATTAGGGAGCAAAGAAAGACTAAGGCAGGGATACTGATACTGAATAAAGAGGAAGGTGGTTGGGCAGAGAGTGACAGTGAAAAAGCAGGGATACTGAATGAATACTTCTGCTCAGTATTCACAATGGAAGAGCATGGGGAGATACCTAATCCAGTCAATAGAAGCACTCTGGATAGGGGGGTTGATATTAGTCATTTCACAGAAGAAAGGGTTCTGAAAAAACTCTTAAAACTGAAAGTAGATAAAGCAATGGGACCTGATGGGATTCACCCCAGAATTCTAAAAGAACTAAGGGGAGAACTAGTAACACCACTGACTACCCTTTTTAATAAATCATGGGAGGATGGTGTGGTACCTGAGGACTGGAGGAGGGAGGATGTGATTCCCCTTCACAAAAGTGGGAGCAAGACAGAGGCAGGAAACTACAGACCTGTCAGTTTGACCTCAGTGGTAGGGAAAATGATAGAATCACTTCTGAAGGAAAGAATTGTTGAGTACCTAGAGGCCAGTGGGGTACTGGACCCAAGGCAGCATGGATTCACAGCAAGAAGGTCATGTCAGACAAATCTAATTGATTTCTTTGACTGGGTGACCCAAGTAGTAGACCAGGGAGGGGCTGTGGACATGGCCTACCTAGACATTAGCAAGGCATTTGACACAGTCCCACACAAAAGATTAATAAACAAATTAGCCAGCCTGGGAGTGGGTCACAGGGTGGTAGCCTGGGTAAAACACTGGCTGGACAACAGGACACAGAGGGTAATAGTAAATGGAGTCCACAGTGAAGAAAGAGGGGGTTACTAGTGGGGTACCGCAGGGTTCAGTACTGGGGCTGGTCCTTTTTAATGTCTTTATAAGTGACATTACAGAGGAACTGGAAGGAAAATTATGTCTCTTTGAAGATGACACAAAGATCTGCAACAGAGTTGATATGCAAGGTGGGGTGGAAAGGATGAAAAGGGACTTTGCAAGGTTGGAGGAATGGTCAAATGTATTGCAGCTTAGATTCAACGCAAATAATTGCAAAGTAATGCACCTGGGAAACAAAAACCCAGGGGAAGAGTACACAATAGGGGGTGAGATACTGACAACAACAAAAATGGAAAGGGACCTGGGGGTAGTCATATCAGATGACCCAAAGGTGGGCCAGCAATGTGAGAAGGCAGTAAGGAGGGCTGGAGGGATACTGGGATGCATAGGGAGAGGCATCACCAGTAGAAAACAGGAAGTTGTTGGCCCTCTGTATAGACAGTTGGTAAGACCACATCTGGAGTACTGTGTACAGTTTTGGAGACCCCATTTCTGAAAAGACATAGACAGGTTGTAAGTTGTCCAGAGGAGGGCAACTAAACTGGTGCAGGGTCTGCACCAGAAGACATATGAAGAAAGACTAAAGGAGCTTAAGTTGTATAGCCTTGAGGAAAGGAGGGAGAGGGGGGACATGATAGAAACTTTCAAATACCTCAAGGGAATCAACAATGTCCAAGAGGGTAGCATCTTTCAGAAAAAGTGATGTGCAACAACAAGGGGGCACAATTTAAAGACAGAGGGGGGGACGGCTCAGAGGTAATGTGAGGAAGTATTTCTTCACAGAGAGGGTTGTAGATGCATGGAACAGCCTTCCTGAGGAGGTTGTAGAGTCAAAAACAGTGGGGGAATTCAAGAATGCATGGGACAGACTTAAGGCAATTCTAGTGGCGGGGTAGGAGGAAGTAGGCTGTTGGTTAACTAGGATCTGCAGCTTATCTGTTAGGTAGAGAAATGGGCAGACTAGGTGGGCCAAGCAGTCCTTATCTGCCATAAGATTCTATGTTTCTATGTTTCTATTGTGGCCTGGATATCAAACTACACCCAGAAAGGGCACAAGTGGTATCTCCGCCAACTGAGTTGCGCTGGAACACAAAAGTGCTATATTCAATCGAGATGCACAGTGGTAAAAAATGCCAGCAGTGCAAATGGGGGCCACCAATGATGCTCCAGTGCATCTCCCTGCCCATCTGAATACCTGGAATAGGGATGCACTTCACATCCTGTGGATTCATTGAGCACAAATTCCAGATATTCAGACTGTAACATGCAAATGGGGCCATTAGCCATGCAAGGTGCAAATGGGGCCATTTACATGTCATTACTGACCCATTTGCATGTCTGGGGCAGCCTGGCAGAATGTGCCAGGTGGCCTGCAACTTCCGTGTTTCACAAAAGCACTCCACAACCCCCTGGTAGTCTAGTGGCTCCCCTCTAATTCCCGTCCATGAATATTAATAAAAATATCCCTCGTATCCCTGGTAGTCCAGTAGTACCCCCCTCCCATCCCCTTTCATTAATAAAAATAATAATATCCCACATATCCCTGGTAGTCTAGTTCCCCACTCCTGTTCAGAATCCCCGTATAGTGCAAAACAGGATCCACCATACTCCATGGTAGTCTAGTGACACCCCCCTCCCATTCCCGAACATGATTGCAGTGTAATAGGAAACATCCCAGTATCCCTGGTGGTCCAGTGGACCCCCCACCCACTGAAGTACCCACACCCCACCTTGCTCCCCCATCCCAGACTAGCCACTTGGCCTCAGAGTCAGTGGGCAGCACATCCCTCCACACACTGCCATGGCTGCCTGCCAACTGAGCTGTCAGTGAATGACAGTGCACTGTACTCCTATAAGCCCATTGGTAGACACTGTTGGCCATTTGGCTTGCAGTGTGTACTGTACACTTTCATTCACAACTTCATGTCATTCACAGAGTTGTGAATGAAGTGTACAGTACACACTGCAAGCCCATTGGTCTAGAGCGATTTTTGGCAAAGTAACAGAAGGTAAAATACATTGAACTTTGGTTACCATTCCAAGTGATTCCCTTCATCAAGCCAGCATTATGAACTATCACAGTCCTTTTTAAAAATGAAGGGGTAAATATAAATAACATTAAGTTTTGGTTGGCACAAAAATGTGAAGTCCTGGGACAACCTGACCTCATTATCGATGAAGAGCAGATATGGACTGGGGGATGGAAGTTCCATATGAAATTAAAACAAACAGCAAATGGAATCCAATATACCCCAATTTTCTTTCTTTCTTTTTTTTTTTTTTTTTTACATAGGAAGGGATTGGGGCCATTGTTTCCATCCAGGTCAACCTAAAATGTGCTTTAAATATGGTGCCATGAACCATCACAGCAATTCCTGAGACTGGGCATGATAAAACCTATGTTTAGAATATTGCCATACTAGTACATACTGTGCAAATGTCCTAAAATGCAACCTGTTTGAAGAAAATGGCCAGTCATTTTGGAACTGCAGGTGGGCCATAAACAACAGAGGGGACTGGTCAAAGCAAGACAATGCACTGGACACAGCACAAAAATCTAGTGTGGTAAGAAAACAATAATTAAATGCTCAGAATGAAACACAAAGGACACTGGAGAACAACCAGGCCCTCCCACAAATTATACCATGCCAGCAACCCTAACAGAGGCAACATTTCAGGAAAATACAAGAATGGAATTGGAAACACAAACAGAAATAACCCCAGATCCAGAGACCCCACACAGCAGCCAGAAGACCAAGAGAAAGCAGAAAAAATTGATATGGCTGAAGACCAGGACGTTGAACCACAGCAAGAAATACCAGAATTACAAATGCAGGAAACTAGACATCAGCCTAAGAAACTAGACCTCCACCTAATTTGGGAGATGAAGAGATGATGTCCTTTTCCCAAAATGTCAAGTGTAGTATGGAGAAGAGCAACAAGGCATCAGCCACTTAAATTTCAAATGCTCAGAAAAGAGACACAAAGTACTGAAATACTTATCAAAAATACATTTGCCATTTTGGCTACAAAAGGATCTTGGAGTTACCTGGACACAGGTACTGAATTAGAAATACCCTCTATTACAAGGGAATCATAAGGGATAGGTAAGGGGTGGAAGAAAAAATGCTGTAGACCTGGAAGGGTCTATAGCAGAAGCAATGCAACAAAAAGGGCAGACTAAATGAGCCAAGCGGCCCTTGACTGCCATCAGTTTCTTTGTTTCTATGTTTCTCTATCCAATTATCCCAGGGTACCGGGTCAAAACAGTGCACCAAGAAGAGTGCTGCAAGAACAGCGCTGTGTAAAACATGAAAGGATTTACAGCAACAGGGATATAATAGTGGTAAGGTATTACCACTACACCTGTTGCTCTGCGTATTACTTGAAGAGGGCTGAAATTGCCATGTGCTGGGGTGGCTGGCTGAGCCACTCACATGGTGGAGCAGCCTGGGCACCAGCACATGGCATGGTAGGAGGCCTGGGACCATGGTTCTGTTCCCGCCAGGTCCCCTTCCTGCTGCAATATTTTGTTTCTTTCAGAAACCAAAAATTTCCTCCTCCTGACTTTTTTCTCATCCCTGAAGTCCACAACCTCCCAGAGTTGATCATAATAAGTCCAGGGTGTGTGGCCCCCATGTTGGAGTGCATGGGGGCAAAAATAAAGAAGTCCCATTTGTTTTGCTGGAGCTGAGCTGTTGCTGACAGGTTGCTGTATTTCCCAACACTGTTTCCTACAGAGCTGTTTTCTTTGCAGCATTTATTGCCACATGATTTTTGTATGTGGCAACATGACCCTGTGCCTTATTCCAGTGGGTAGCCTCTTCTGAAACAGAAGAGGTGGGGCAAATAATAAGAAACTACAAAAAAAGTTCAATGTGCTTACATAATGTGGTGTCATGTTGTGCATATGCAACTTATTGAATAAACTTTGTTGCGGCCATTCACCTCTCTGTGCATTGGGAATACCACCTTGTAGGGATGCCAAAGGCACACAACTCTGGAGGAGGGTTCCACCCCTAGAAGTGCCATGGTAAGGCTTCCGTTAGGCTAAAGGTAGCTTAGGAAAGAGCCCCAAGGAGAGAGGCTAGCCACTGGAGGAGGAGAACTGGAGGATGGTGGGGCAAAGAAAAAAATGCTTCTGAATGAAGCAGAAAGGCAGTGTTAAAATAGGTCAGGTGGGGGAGGCATGGCTATTGCTTCAAGCTCTTGAATCACATGCTTAAGTCTTTCAATTCAATGTGCTTACACAACTTGGTGTTTTGTGCTTATGCAACTTGTTGAATGAACTTTGTTGTGGCTGTTCACCTCTCTGTGCCTTGAGAATACCATACTGTAGGTATGCCGAAGGCAAGGAACTCTGGAGGAGGGTTTCACCCCTAGAGGTGCCACATGAAGGATTCCCTTAGGCTAAAGATAGCTTAGGAAAAAGCCCCAATAGAGTGTAGATCTGAATTATTGAATAGGTAACAAGCTGGTATTGAGTATTTGGATCAGCAAATAACTGAAACATGTAACCACCTAATGTAGGTCAAATGAATTATAACAAGAGGGCATGACTTCCTAAGGAGAGAGGGAATGGCAAAGGAGGGCCACCATCCATCTCCATTCAACAGCAGAAACCTACATAAATAACTACAAAACCCTAGCTAAGTAACCCAGGGAAATACAACTAAAGTAACTAGATATCATGACCGTTGGCACTGAAGAGAGGGAAAACCCCCCTTTAAGGAGGGAACCTCTGGGGGTGCAAGGCCTAGGTTGCCTTCCTGCCAGGCTTGGGATGTTTTATTTATTGAGAGCTCTGGTTCTACAGTTTAGAAACCCAATCCAAGGGAAGGAAAATACTCCAATTTGGTGGAAAGCTCTCACGATACCTCTAATGGGAACACCGTAAAGGGCTGTGAGTGCATTCTGCAACACTGTATACTCTAAAGCGAGAGTGGGATCCCCAAGACAAGAGTAGGAGAGCAATGACCACTGAGGCACTCAGCCAGCCTACTGACTAAAACAGACCAGGTGAACCAGAGGTAGTCATGGGGAGAAGAGTGTAGAAGGTGCCACTGAACCAGATTCGGCTAGCTCAAGGAGCCCTCTTGGGCATAAGAGCCCCATCCCTCATAGCCGAAGTTTTTAATTATACATTAAGAGTTGCCATTGCTAGATCTGCATGGCTAAAGCTCTGCCCGGAGTAAGAACATTCCCACTATGGGACAGATGAGAAGGACCCCATCCTGGGTTTCACATGTCCAAGATGTGGATGTCATGGATGCAGAATGAGACCGTGAGTTGCAGGGCAGTCCCTGATCCAAAGAAAGTAGTGGTCATGGTTTTCATGCCTCCGATTTATGAATGAGAGCATACAGTTAACTATGAACTGCTAGATATGAGGAGGCCAGGTGAAGCCAACGGCCTATGGTTAAGTATTGGTATGCCAGGTGATATGATTGACTGAGATGATTGACTGATACGATGGACTAATGAGACTGACTGATGAGACTTGACTGATAGGAATGCTTGTTATGACTGGCTAATATGAGCAAAGCCAGAGGAAAGCAAGCCAACCAATTCCATTAAGGAGGCCTAATATTAATGACATTGAAAATATTCAATGGTGGTAGGTAATACTGATGTGGGGAGGTGGTAGGAGGTTGGGCGAAGCCAGTGGTCAGTGGTTAGGTAAAAAGAGCTACAAATGGCAGTAAATGAACTGATGAGTTTAAGTAATTGAATTGATATGGTTTATGCATGATTACCTTAAATGCCATTTAGGCTGCCCAGGAGCAGTAATTGGAGAGCCAATAATTAAGTTGATGAGGGGTATGAAGGAATATGGCAAAGAAATGGTGCAAAAGTCATTTAACTTATATGAAGCATGCTCCTGTTACTTGGAGCCACAATGCCCCACTGTGACATCACAGTTCCCCACCATGGGAGTAACAGGGAATCCACAAGCTGAGCATCATGAGACCAAACTGCTAATTTATTGACTGAAGGTTTCTGTAGAGACAGAAATTAGAAGCATACTGTTTAAACGCTAGTAGGTGTAAGATGGGCTCACATACCTTGGATTGAATACATAGGCAAAAGTATTGAGAGTTTGAGTTATGATTACAAATGCATATGAGTTCTGCACATAGGACTAGGACAACAGTAAATTTATGATAAAGTGTAATTCGGATGGTAAGTCAGGAAACCCCCCCACAATTGTAGAGGTGCTCCCTTTTTCCCCATCATTATGTTTGACTGCTTTCATTTGTAGTGCAGTAGGGTATGAAGTAAAGGAGCTTGGTATGATAAGTTGTAGCAGAAAACCCCAAAAGGAGTAGAAGCAGCACATGAGAACTGTAGAACTGGAAGTTGCAGCTGCCTAGATGGAGCCAGCACTAAGTGAGGCCAGTCCAGGTGCAAACAATTAAGGTAGATATGCACACTGTTACAGGCAGGAAGAACATGATAGATGAACAGCACACATAACTATTGCAGGTGAACTGAGAGATTTACTAAAGGTATGAGAAAGCAAATGGGAGCCTGAACAACCCAAGGCAAACAAAAGGACAGCAACACACTAAGAAAACTATAAAGCTCTCACAATGCAAGCAAAGGGAAGCAGTAGGATGCTAGGAAAACTAGGCCCCCCAAAAAAAGAAATAGAACTGAAGAAACACAAGCACACCAGAATAGTAAAGCAGATGCAGACAACTCAGAGAAGCACAACAGCAGTCAAAGGCAAAAGCAAAATATAGACTGAAACAATCAGAAGAAATACAAACCAGTAGAATGACAGCACCAACCAAGCAGAAAATCCAAAAATGCAAGAGAAGAGAGAAGTCCAGCAGAGCCTCTGGTGGCAAAGACAAAATGCTTCTCAATGAAGCAGGAAGGGAGAGTTTAAATAGGTCAGGCTATGGGGCATGACTGTTGCTTCAGCCCCTTGAACCACAGGCTTAAGCCATTCAAAAAGAAAGAACAGTGTTCAACCTTCTGAGCCACTGACACTGCATATAGATGCCAATCTTACAGATCTATACAGGAAAATACACAAAACAGATGGTTACACCTACTACCTGTTAAACCTTGCAGCAAGAATATATTTTTTTGTCTCTCCAGCTTTTCGGGTTGCATAAGCTAACCTGGTCCTCATTGAAAATTTGTATCGCTTACTATTAGGGAGGGAACTACAAAGTAGTGACAAACAAACAGCAAGGCTTGATCACTGCAGGATGAACAACTCCACAGTAGGCTCTCCAGAGGTAATTACAGAGTTAAGCCTGTTAGAAGCTAGAAAAATAGTAGGGGTGATCTTTATGACTCTCCAAGTGAATAATGAGTAGACATGAAAACAGATATACAAAAAAAAGGTTACAATAGATATTAAAGAAACGAAACAGTGAATAATAGGAATATAAAAAACATAGATCTCAGCTAGTGAAATTGATTCGTACTCGCACCTTGGAGTAGGGAATTTTATTTTTGCAAATAACATAAAACTAGAATTGCAACAGGGGTAGTATCAAAGAGCAACTTCTTTACTGTTAGAACATAGTTTTGGGACATAGGGAAAAATGAGCACAGAAATATTTTTTAAAGCTTCAAGGACTGGATAGAAAAGAGACACGTGAGCAGTATACAAGACAAAAATGACAGCATTCAGACCTAGCAAACAGCTATAAAGAATACCATCAATACCAATGTAACAGACATATTTGGGGTGGAAAATAAGGTGGGTAATTATGTGTCTGCACTTTTCCAAAAAATAGAAAGACTTTAAGTTCCGCAACACCTCTCGGAAAAGTTGTGAGTGACCATCACAGGAGAAGAAGTAAAAGAAGCTATAAAACGTTTAAAAATCAATATAGCCCTGCACCAGATGGACTATCCTCGAGAGTTTTTTAAATGGTTTCTTGTTCAGTTTGAAGAAATTGTCCCACTAGTTTTTCATGATGTACTGGACTGTACCAACTTATCACCACATGAGCCAAGACAAACTTTGCCGGTTTTCTTCTATAAGTCTGGACTCTCATCTGACATTAAAAACTGGAGGCCTATTGCCTGCTCAATGTCGGTCTAAAAGTATTTTTTTTCAATCAGTATTTTACACTCCTGCCCTGGTCTGCCTGATGGCACCCCCCAGCCCATCACCAACCTTCTTACAGACTTGCTGGTTTTCTGTAATATTTATCCTTTTCAAATAAAAATTTTCCCCACTCTTTTCAAGAAGTGCCATGGGATCTTCAACTGAAAAACCCTAGAGTACCAGCAGAGATGTGGGATGTCTTATGGCTCTGTGGACATGGGAAACTTGGAGTGAGAAATTTCCTTACGCATGTAAGATTCAAAGATAGGTGCTGCCCCAGACCCATATGTTCACAGATTGCAGAGACTCCATCCTACTTTTTTTTTTGAGTGTCTATATTAAAAAAATCTGCCACTATATAGCATTCACATGGGGGTAAACATTTCTTTGCTATGATTTCACATAATTGTTTAGTACTGGGTTCTTTTAATTCTGGATGAGGCAACTGTAGTACCACATCGATACTGTCATAGTCATGATTGTGCTTCTTATTGGGGCTGGCAGTGTAGCCTAGAGGTTAGAGTAACGAGCAATGAATGAGGTTGGTACATCCAGCAGACTGGCGTTTGATTCCCACAACCTCCACTTGCATACTGTGTGACTCTAAGCAAGTCACTTAACCTCCCCAGTGCTTCCAAGTCACCCCTGAAAACAGGCACTTGTGCCTAGTGGGCCTTAACCGGTTACCAAAAAAAGACTAAAGACAGGCTAAGACTTGGCAAACTGTGTTGGCTGCTTTTACAACAATGAGTAACTCACCCTGAGTTAGCTTGAACTGTTCTGGTCTCACTACAGGCCATTTATCTCAAGGGCTGTTTGTCACTTTCTTGGGCAAAAAGGATTTTCTGGTCAAAAATATTTTTTTATGGGTCACCCATTAAGTCACTGGACAGAGCTGCATAATGACATGTTTTCTTTGATTTTTTTTTGTTTCTTTCATTAGGTTCTTTTTGTATAATGATTGAGAGTAATGTGACTCTTTTTTATTTAGTTTATGTTTTCAGTTAGATTCTAGTTATGTAATTGTTATTATTTTCCAAAGCTTGAAAGAGAGGAAGAATAGGTACTGATAGAGGGGAGACTAAAATGTTTGCAGTGTGATTAAGGTCATACAATGACTGAATTAGCTTTAACTGTTTTGGACTCACTACAGGTTATTTATCTCAAGGACTGTTTGTCTCTTTCTTGGGGAAAAAAAGATTTTCTCTTCACAAATATTTTTTTGGGTCACCCATTAAGTCACTGGTCAGAGCTGAATAATTATGCTTTCTTTGATTTTTTTGTTTCTTTCATTAGGTTCTTTTTGTATAATGATTAAGACTAATGTGACATTTTTTTTTGGAGTTTATGTTTTCTATTAGATTCTGGTTATGTAATTGTTATTATTTTCCAAAGCTTGAAAGAGAGAAAGAATAGGTACTGATAGAGGGGAGACTAAAATGTTCACAGTGTGATTAAGGTCATAAGATGACTGAAAATTAAGTTGTAAAACACACAGTATCTAATTAAATAATATGTAGTATTTTGAAAGTAAAAACTATTTTTATAATTTTTTTTTGAAACCATCATGTAATTTATATTATTGATTCATACAAACAGTATCAACAGAGCTATCTCTTAATGGTTGGACTAAATGCTTTCATTTAAGAAAAAGAAATACATTTCTAGCTCCAAAGGTTCCAAAGTTAGACCTTTCAAATGATGATGTTCTTAGAATGGGATAACTTTAGAACCATTAGGACCAGAAACTTATTTTTTAGCTAAAGCCTGGCGCTACCATATGCTGATATATACAGTGTAAACATAAAATGGTTCACTAAATGTTTAAAGTTCTGCTTTTTTTTAAAAATCCCTTTCTCCATTGATGGCAGGGGTGTCAATTAAGCCCTATCCCAACCGGCACCTGCTACCCTATGGCTTACCTGGTTGGAGAATCCTCCCACAGCTTGCCCCCATGGAGTGGCTAGAGATGGCAGGGCCATCCTTCCCCTCCAGTCCAAATGTCCAGGTTGGACCAAGTACAGTAACCCGGGTCAGAGGTAGGTGGCAGGGCTTTATTAAGCCCCCACCATCACTTTTCCATTTTTCTCCCTCTCTTCCTGGTGCCACCATAACACAAAGGATGTAGGCGTGCATGCATGCATACTGGAACCATGGCCACTTCCACCCATCCTGTCCTAAATCAGCCTCCCAAGTGTCAGTGTTACCAACAACTCTTCACCCGGTGGCAGCTAAGAGCTGGGACAACACTCCACATCAGTTCGGGAGAGGAGAGCTGCCAAGTGGCTGCTCCATTCTCTCCCATCCCTTCCTCCAACTGACCTTTAGTGACCTGAGCTTATTCCTGAACTCAGGTGGCTGGCATAATGTGAGGCAAATGCCACAGCGCCTCAACCTTCTGCACCATAAGGCCAGCCAAATTCTGTTATTTTCAACAGTATGTTATAGCTACACGTATAGACATGTACACATGAGAAATGCATTGTTAGGATCTATTCATGTTGATCGGATGCCAAGCTTTTATAAAAGAAAAAAAAAAGGTTCTATACCTAACAGTTCAAATGTTACAGCTTTTGAAATATAATTTCAAACATTATAAAATAACATAAAGATTACTTTTGGAAATAGTCGGAAGAGTCTAGTGGTTATTCTGTCTAATAGTAAACACATTCTCTTCTAGTTTAAGTTAAAATGAAAATGTTCTGTGTCTTGATATTTATTTTAATAAAAACAAAATCCTCTACTCTTTTTGAGAGAGGCCATGGGATCTTTAACTTTAAGCTGAACAACCATCAGAACAGGCAGACAGGACAAGGCCAAACATCTCATACAAAGGGCCGCATACCCTGACAGTGCATCATCCCTCTAGTACTACACTTGTGTGCCAAAGTTTTTGGTATGAACCCAATCATTGTGCGGGACTAGAATCCAAGACCTTCTGGCCCAGATATGAATGTGCTCTCAAGTGAGCTATGCTGACACCTTAATAATATAATGTTATGAAACATAACATAGCCTAACATAACATAACATAACATAACATAACATAACATAACATATAACATAACATAACATAACATAACATCACATCACATCACATCACATCACATCCACATCACATCACATCACATCGCCAAAAGCAAGGCAGTAATGAAAAATACAAACTTACAGGTGTTGCTGGTAACAGATCTAAAAAGGAGGGGGCAATGGTTGGTTGCAGTTTCAAAAACAAGAAATCACAGAGCAAGAACATGAAGGGGGATGAAAAGGAGGAGGAGAGGAGTGAAGTGTAGCAAGAACATTGCTCCAGTAAGGGTGGGGGGGGGCATCCTGCCCATTTGACATCATAACATGAGGAATGAAGAAGGAGCAGGAGTCAGAGGCCCTAAGGGAGTTGGAGTAGGGACAGCAGATAAGAGGAGAGATGAAAAATAGCAGGGGAGTGAGAAACATTGAATTTGTCAGCAGATAAGGACTACTTGACCCAATCTTGTCTGCCCATTTTTTCCCTGCCTATACTGTCACTGCAGACCCTATCCGATCTAGGGCTACTTCTCCCCCCCCCCAATTTACTATCAAGATTCCTTTGTGTGTATCCCATGCATTCTTGAAGCTCACCACTATTTTTGCCCTCACCACCTCTGCTGGAAGACAGATTCAGGTATCCATCACTCTTTTAGTGAAGAAGTACTTCCTCACATCCCTCCTAAATCTCCTCCCTTCCAGCTTCATAGCATGACCCCTAGTTCTCATGCACCTTCTGTTCTGAAAAATACTCCTGTCCTATACCTTATTAATCCCATGAGGTATTTCTAGGTCAATGTCATGTCCTCCCCCTACTAGGTTGTACATATTAAGATCCTTCAGTCTCTCTTCATTACGCTTATGATGCAGGCCCTGCACAATTTTAGTTTCCCTCCTCTGGACAGCCTCTACCCAGTCTATATCCTTTCTTATATGTGGTCTCCAGAACTGGACAAAATACTCCAGCTAGAGTCTCACCAACAATGAATACTGTGGTAGCACCACCACTCTATTTCTGTTAGTGATACCCCTCCCTATACACCCCAGCATCTTGCTGGCCCTGTTTACTGCACTGCCTGTCTACCTTGAGGTCATAAGATATGATTACCCCAAAGTGCCTTTCCTGTTTAGTGACCATCAATACCTCTTCCCCCATTTTGGACACCACTTCTGGGTTTCTGTGTTCCAAGTGCACTATTTTGCACTTGTTCACACTAAAACCTGGCTGCTATATCCTTGACCACTCCACAAGTTTCACATTAAAACCTAACTGCCATACCCTTGACCACTCTTCGAGTTTTCTCTGGTTTCTACTTACTGTGTCCAACACCTCCTTAGTATCTACCCAGTCATAGATTTTGGTGTCCTCAGCGAAGAGGCATACCTTCCCTTCCAGTTCTTCTGCAGCATCACTACTCTTTGAAGAGGGGGGCATGGCCTAGCCGAGCAGCAAGATGGATGTCTGATCCTAGTGCTCTGAGCAAATTCACCTTACATCATCTCCATCCTGCAGCCATCAGCCTTTTTAAATTGCTCTATTTGCACTAAAAGGATCAGAGATGGCATTGACATCGAAATCTTCAAAAAAACAAGCCCAAAATACCCTTTAAACCAGCAGGCGACCAATCTAAAGTTTTGGGCCCTGAGGCACTGCTCACTCGTGCATCCTCCCGAATGGGTATGGAAGACCAGCAGGGACTATTACTTACCATGGAGCAGCCACAACCTGTTTCAACTTCATCTATTGAAAATTCGATAAAAAACTTGAAATTTGAATTATCGACACAGATGAAGGCTGGTATCCAGTGAACACGGAGACCGTAATTGGGCATTTACAAAAATGGCGACTCAATTATGGTGCCTGTGTTCAGGGCTACCTGTCAGGGTAGTGACTGGATACCTAGGTGGGCGAGATAAGGCAACGGGAAGCATACATGCACATATGCACGGGGAGGGAGAGGAAGGGGAAGGAAGGTATGTAGGAAGGAGTGTGGCAGGTAGCTGCCGAACTGGTCCGCTAGCATGGTGGGGAGGGTGGTTGGTTGGGAGGTGCAGGGTGCAGGGTTCAGTTCCAGCGTGGCACAGTTCTTTTTTTACTGGCAGTCGGCTTGTTTTTTTTTTAAGTATTTCACCCCCTGGAGTTGAGAATCCTTTAGTAGGGAGGTGTGGGGTGTAAAGCACCCCCACATTAAAAGGAAACCCATAGATCTCGGGTGCCCTCTTGTCATTTGCCACGAGTGAGTATTGCCGAAATTCATTTTTGGCAATGTACACTAGCCCTAACAGCGATCGCTATTCTGTGATCGCTGTTATCATATAAAACCATGAAGGCTGGTTTTGAAAACCTGAATGCTCAATTAATTCACCTACAAAAAATGGTAAATTCCATGGGTGAGACTATAGAGACGCATTTAAGCCATCTGGATATGGTGGAGTCCCGCATAAGCCAATAGGAGGATACTGTGATCCAGCTGTCTTCATCTCTTCAGCAAGCCTTGAAAGACATCAAAATTCTGAATGGAAACCCTAGATGATCATGAAAATAGGAAAAGGTGCTGCAATGTTCAATTTATTGGATTCCCTGAGGGAATGGAGGGTAGGGACTGCACTGCATTCATGAGCTCCTGGCTGTGAGAAACCCTTCAGCTCAACAACAAAGCTACCTTAGAGATCCAGCAAGCGCATCACTACACAGGGAGATGGCCAGGCCCGGAATAAAGGTTCTGACATATTATAATTAAATTTCTCGCTATCAAGACAGGCAGCAGGTGTTGGAGGCTGCCAGAATGCACAGTCCCCTCAGGATCCAGCAGCACAAAATAAGCATCTTTCCGGACTATTCCAGAAAACTTCAGTTGGAGCGCCAGACATTTATTGCAGTCCAGAGGAAGCTTCATGAGATAAAATGCCCTTTCTCTTTGGTGTGCCCAGCCAGGCTGATCATTTGTTGGCCTGAGATGGGTCCCAAATCCTTCACAGACCCAGAGGCTGCCATGGCCTATATCTCTTCAGCGCAGGCAGACATGGAGAGTTGGCAATCCCTGAAAGCTCCTGGTAATAAAACCTGAACTACAGTCCCTAGATAAGGTATGCTTCTAACCTGGGATATGATTTTCAGGGGGGACTAGATTGACTAGTGAGGATGGTTTTGGTGCAGCAGGTTACATCACTAGCCCAAGGGGTGAAGCCACACTCTACCTCCCAGGAATAGTGTCCCCCCAGTATGATCTCTGCAGCTTGACTTGGGACATTGTTTTATTACCTAACTGTTCCCTTTGTGATACTGGTGTTCCACACTGAAAAGATCAGGTATAAGGGTCATCTTCTCTGGGGCTTTGGCCTTAGGACTTGATTACAATTGGCAGTCCCTGCTCTATGGGGGGAATATCCTCGGATTAAGACTATTATTTAACTGTCTTCTGATTACTGTTGGGGCTCCCTTCCCCTCGCTTTTCAGTGGATCTAAACTGGATGTCATCATTGGCAAAACTTTGGAACTGTAACCTTCTAATCTAGTGAGGTGAACTTATTTGGGGACAATTAGGGTCCTTGTTTTCATCTACTTATTTTCTAATTTTTACTGGTCCCTATTTGGAGATGTTTTGTTCCTCTGCTTTAATGTCCTTGCACATCCAGCTGGAGTCACTAAAATACAGCCCCATAGGTAGTAAGGAGTTCTGCACAAGTGGCTGGGCTCAGAACTGGATCTAGGTTCCTGGTTGATTAGGTTTAAATGGTGCCTGAAAATTGAATATACCTAAAGGTAGCTCTGCTGGTTGGTGGACTTTAGAATGTTATGCTTAAAGTTTATAAAATGCATTACTTGGATGCCTCTCACTGTTCCTGCTTAGCAGTTTGAAGGAGCAATACTGTTAGATTGTTAACAAGGGGGAAAAGAGATTCAATCCCTGAATATTGAACTTGGGGGCTGACTTATCTGGCTTCCGGGTCCAGAGCCAGGGGTCTTGGGCCCAGCGGGCAGCCCTGGATGGGGGGGAATAAACTTTTGGGATGAAGGAGTACTGACAGTCAGGCTGTGAAATGCATTATTTGTAGGGGAGGTGTGCAGACTGGAAGCACCAATCGGGGTGCACCTAAGAGGCACCACCTTCCATTTCAGTCCCTCCTCCTTGGGGGTTAGTCTGTCTGGGGTTTTGGTGCTCCAGGTGACCCCTTTGTGGATGCAGGTCCCCCCCCCTACAATCCTGCTCCCCCTACAATCCTGCTTTCCCTCTTGCATTTTCCAAGGTGAATCATCTCTATCACATGCAAATATCTCTTTACGTCATCTAGGGGCAGCGGATGTCTCTTTTAATTGGAATCAGAGCTTTTATAATTCAAGGTGGAAGGCTAGGATAGGCTGTTCCATGAAAAGTAGTGGGATATGTTTGATATTTCAGGTTGGAAGGAAGCATGGGAGAATGGGGGAGGGGAGAGTTTTGGAAGGAGTTGTGGTTATTGTTATAAGTTCTGTTCTCAATTATTTTTGGTCAAGTTTTGGCAGGTTCCAAGGAGCATTATGGATTTCATATGGGATCCAAAAAGGGGGGGGAGAGAGGGTAAAACTCTGTTCTCTGTTGGGGTAAGACAGGGTTCAATAGTTACCTACGTCATCCAGATGCATCGAACGAAATGTTCTGTTATCTCATTCAGGATCCCACTTTGATAGGGACAAGGCGGGTAAATTGATGGCCTGGCAGATAAAAAAGAGCCAGGCAGACAAAGTTATTTTAGCCATAGAAACTTGTGATGGCTCTACTACCACTAACCTGACCCAAATTAATCAGACCTTTCAATCCTACTACAATTCCCTTTACACCTCTGAGGTCCCCCCGAGCTCATCCCCACACACCTTTGTGAAAGATATACCTCTCTGTTCCCTGATCCCTTCCCTGAGGGATGAAATAGAGATGCCTGTAACACCCCAGGAAGTCAAGCAGGCTATTTGGAGCTTCTGATCAGGTAGGGCACTGTGTCCCAATGGGATACCGATGGAGTTCTACCCACACTTCTAGGAGGACCTCCGGCCACTCATGTGCCTGATGATAGCCGAGGCATTGGACAGTGGCAGCCTTCCTTCCTCCCAAACTCAGGCTACTATTACAGTTCTCCCAAAGCCAGGGAAGGACCCCTACAAATGCAACTTTTACCTCCCCATCTCTCTCTCTCTCTCCTCAATGTGGACTACAAAATCATGGCTAAATTAATAGCCACCAGGATTGAGAGGGTTCTCCCGAAACTGGTTCACCCTGATCAGAGGGGCTTTGTTCAGGGATGCCAAGCGAAACATGATATTCACTGTACCCTGAACATTATGTCCCTTTGGGCATCGTCTGGTGGGGGGGAGCAGGGCCTGTTGGCCGTTGATGCGGAAAAGGCCTTCGATCGCGTCGAGTGACCCTTTATATTTACGGACTTAGAAGGCTTTGGACTGGGGACCCATATCTGATTGTGGATAGCCCCCTTATATTATGCCCCCAGGGCTCATATTTGAATCAATTATACCATCTCCCCACCCTTCTGCCTTACCAGAGGCACAAGGCAGGGGTGCCCTCTATCCCCACTCCTCCATGTTCTTACTATTGAGGCCTTAGCCACTGCCATTAGGAACCATCCTGATGTTCAAGGGTATGTGCATCAGGGAGTCAATCACATCATCTTCCTCTTCGCAGATGACATCCTGCTGTATCCGGTGCATCTGGACAGGGCTCTCCAGGCCCTCAATGGCATATTCCAAATATATGGCCCACTTTCAGGGCATAAGAAAAATCGGTCAAAGTGTGAATGGCTGCCTATTGGAAGTAATGGCAACTCCATACTAATCAATGGATTTACGGTCCCCCCCTCAGAAATTAAATACCTTGGAATTCAACTCCCCAGAAAGCTATTCAAGATAGAGGAGATCAACTATAAGCCTCTCCTACAGAAATCAAGGAGGACTGTGAATGTTGGAAATACCTTCAATTAACATTAATAGGCAAAGTTAATCTTATTAAAATGTATGTATTGCCCCAATGCCTCTATGTTTTTCAAACACTTATGGTTCACATGCCCCTAAAATATTTTAAAGCATTGAAAGGCTATGTCACCACTCTCTTGTGGCAGGGAGGGAGGCCAAGACTAAAACAAGAAGTCCTTTGGCAGCCAGTGCTTAAGGGAGGCCTGGGACTACTGAATTTCAGATTATATTACTTGGTGGCCCAGTTGGCTTTTCGGGACATTTGGTACCAAGGGACTCCCCAAGAAGAGCATGGGTGACCCTGGAGGAATCATCGTTTGGTGCCCCGCTCTACTCCTCACTCTTTACCGCATCTCTTGGGAAGAGGGTGGTTAAATGACTGAGTAACCCTTTTACAAGGGCCACAGTGAGATCTTGGCTTGCAGCTCACACAATTATAAATCATCCAGGTGGGAAGTCACCAGATGCCTCTATTAGGCATGGCTTGTGGGAAGACAGTTCACTTCCTAAACCCAAAGACTTACTGTGATCTTGGAAAATAAGGGGCTATATTTGTTGTCTCATCTTTTTTCAGATGGCATTATGTTGTCATTTCAACAACTAACAAGAAAATATAATCTCTACCCTTCTCACTTCTTTACTGACCTACAAATTCTTTGCCAGACCCCATCCAATGCAGACATCGAAACCACTTATAAAGTGTTACAGGATCCTACTAGGCTCTTTGCTGGACCCTCTTGAACAGCTCCATATAAGATAGAAAAAAGACCTGGGTCCCAATACAATACTAGGGGGTGACTGGGTAAGGCTGTATGGAATGGAATGACATGTTCAGTCAGCAATTGCCTGAGGGCAGTTCGCTATAACTTATTACACAGGGTCTACTTTACTCCAACACTGGCTCACAAAATAGATCCAGCAAAATCAGAAAAGTGCCCAAAATGTCAGATAAGAGAGAGTACATTTTACCATATGGCATGGGAATGTCCAAAGGTTCAGCCATATTGGCAAATCGTGGCTCTTTTAATCCTCCAGGTCCTGGGAGCATCTTACCCATTGGGTCCTGAGGATATCTTCCTGGGCATATCAGGGGGAGGACAAGGCCACAAAATCATGCACCACCCTCTTTGGCATTTAAGTATTGTGGTAGGAAACACTGGTGATCAGGGTCAGCTCCACAAGTAGCCCTCTGGATTAAGATGCTGCTACAATGTATGAAGTTGGAACATGCCCAATACAGGTTGTGCAACCAAGAAGATAAATATCTCTATGTCTGGGGCCCCCTGGAATCTGCACTTCAAGCTTCATGGTTCCCTGCCTTTTGATAACCCAGGACCATTACACAACTACTGTATATTAACCTGGTGGTTACTGTTTCCCTGTGGAA
This sequence comes from Neoceratodus forsteri, assembly GCA_016271365.2. NCBI lineage: Eukaryota > Metazoa > Chordata > Ceratodontiformes > Ceratodontidae > Neoceratodus > Neoceratodus forsteri. The sequence continues at coordinate 915,492,584 of CM028132.1, read as the reverse complement.
CCTGGGGTGGAGAGGGGGTGGAGGATTGATCCAATGGCATTCCAAATGATATCTAAATGAAAGCATTTTGAGCACTGAGCTGCTTTTAAACATTAGTACCATCTATTAACTTCTAAGCCAGGAATATAACGTGTGATTTTGCTCCTAGAATGCTTTATTTATTATCTGTACACTGTGCTTTTCAGATGGATGTAATCTATGTGAAAGTAGAATCTAACTTGTAAATGCTGCTATTATGTGGATAAAATAATGTTTACAAAAAAAATACTTTGAAGAGGACTGGTACCAGTACTGAGCCACAAGGTACTCCACTGGTCACTCTCACCTCATTAGAGAGAATGCCTTTACCACCATCCTCTGTCACATCTCCATCAATAAATTCCATACCCAGTTTGCCACATTAGGTCCCACCACCAGACTGACCAGTTTCCCTTATAAGCCTCCTATGTGGTACAGTGTCGAAGGCCTTGCTGAAAACTAAGTAGACCACATCAATTACCCTACCTTGATCTATTTCCTGGTCACCAAGATGAAGAAATTGATCAGGTTCATCTGACATGACCTGTCCCTCATGATTCCATGCTGCTTCAGGTCTTGTAACCTGCTGGATTCAAGATACTCCAGTAGCCTTTCTCTTAAAAGTGTCTCAATTAACTTCCCCACCACTGACTTTTGACTGACCAGTCTATAGTTGCCAGCCTCCTGCCTGTTGATCCTTTCATTTATTGATATTATTTCAAGAGTTTCACCAGGAAAAACATACTGAGCTAACAAATCATTTCCAGATGTGTCCTGGGGGAAGGGAATGTGGAGTGTAGTACTATGTTTATAATCATTATGAAGCAAGATTACATATTTTCTCCTCTGGTCCTCTGGAACCACTCCTGTTTACAGTTAGTTGTTGAACAGGGCTGCCAGAGGTGCAGCCTGAACCTCCCTGAGCTCCCTCAGCACCCTTAGGTGTACCCTGTCCATCCCCATAGCCTTATCCACTTTAAGATTTGCAAGTCCTCTCATGACGTTTTCCTCTGTGAATAGATTTCTGTCAGCCTCCTTCCCCTCAGTGTTCCTGCTGGTTTATGTGGCCCATTCCCCCTCTTCCTCCAATGAGAAGACTGAGCAGCAGTATCTCTTCAGAATATCTGCTTTTTCCTGATCCTCTTCTTCACAGTCTCCCCTGCACTTCTTAACCTCACAGTCCCTTCACTTGTCTTCCTCTTCTCCTCTGTATCTGAAAAAGGTCTTGTCCCCTTTAGTTACCCCTTTGGCAATCCTTTCCTCAGTTTGTACTGTTGCACCCCTCCCCACCTTTGTTGTTTCCCTCTTCTTTCTCTGGCACACTCTATCCTCTTTCCTCTGCATCTCCTTATACCTTCTGAATGCTACCCTTTCAGCCTTTACCTTCGCAGTCAATTCCCTTGAGAACCATAGTCAACTCTTTTTCCTCCTGCTTTTGCTCACTTCTTTTGTACATAGGTTTGTTGCCTTCACCATGCCATCCCTTAATTTGGCCCACTGTTCCTCTACCCTATCCAGGCAATCCCCCGCACTAGGTAATCTCTGAGTCACTCACCAATTGTTTTTTAAAATTTGCCCTCCTGAAGTCCAGAACCCCCATCTTTCTGTGGTTTGCCTTGGCTGTTGTCCATATGTTAAACCACACTGTACGGTGATCAGTGGTCACCAGGTGGCATCCTACCTTGACTTTTGCAATGCTGTCCCTGTTAGTGAGAACAAGGTCTAGTATCACCCAGTCTCTAGTGGGCTCTCTGACTAGTTGCAAGAGAAACACCCCCTGCAGGGAGTCTAGGATGGCTCTGCTTCTAGGCAAGGCCACTGCCTGGAGGCTCCAATCTAGATCCAGCAGACTGAAGTCTCCCACCAGTAGCACCTTCTCCTTTTCTGGCATCATGCTAATGGCTTCCCCCATTGCCTTATCTATTTCTTCCCCCTGTGTTGGAGGTCTGCATATCACCTCAATGTGAATAGTGGCTCTGGCTACTGTGTTGAGGGTGACACACAACACCTCCAACCCATCCTTTGCCCCTACGTCCCTTGCATTTCCAAGGCTGTGATACTCTCCCTCACATACAGCACAACCCCTCCACCCTTCCTCACTTCATATCATTCCTGAACTGAGTGTAGCCTGATATAGCCATATCCCAGTCATGTCTATCTGTGCACCATGACTCAGTAATGGCCACAAGATCCAGATCTGCCACCACCATGATGGTCTCCAGGTCTGGAATTTTATTTCCAGGATTCCTTGCATTGGCACACATGGCTCTCCACACATTGCTCCCATTCTGCATACAACCCCCTTCCTGCCTTTGTTGTCACTTGAAACTTCCTCTCCCACCACACTTTCATGCCTTGCCTTCTCAATACTTCACTTTCCAGCTCTTCTGTTCCTGTCCCTCTTGTCCCCTACTATTTTTATCTTGTGCCCTGAGAGTGTTTCTTCCCTTTCAGGCCCTCTCTTGCTGCTGCTTCAGTCTGGAACTGAACCAGTATTTACAAAGGAAGGCTCCACAGTATGATATATGCTTGACTTCCAGTGAGGGGAGGGACTTGTTGGCTTAGAGGGAGTAGGTGTGAGTACTAGGAGTATAGTTTAAAGTAAAGCAACAGATGGAGTAGAAAAGTGAGGGTCCAGTCTGTCTAGCATGCACTTCAGAGTAACACTGTAAACTATGTCCACATAGTAAAACATCAGGAGGATCATTTGGGGGAATGATATCATGGTGGAACAAAAGGAGGAGGAGGAAAAATTTGTTGTGATACAGTGCACCAAGTTTGGAGAGGAGCTCTCTGTGAATGGTGATGATTTTATTAGAGAAGTCAATTCACCCAAACACCAAGGTATTTGAAAGAAGGGACTTTGCGAAGGGGGAAGCCATCCAACTTAGAGTAGTTTGGAGCCTGGAGAGCATCTGTTTGCTACAAAGGACCATGGGACCATTGTTTTGCATTTTTTAGAGCTGTTGGAGTGGAACCAGCATCGTATGTTATCAAACTCAAACTGAAGCACCACTTTCAACTAAGTAACAAAAGGTCCAAAGATGAAATGTACGTCATCATCCATGTACATGTGATTGTGTAAAGAGAAACAGATCAAGGGTGCTCTATTTAGGATGACAGAGAATAAGATGGTACCTGTAATAGAACCCTTGGGGGTGCCTGACCTGCTTGGGGAGGGCTAAGGAGCCACCTGTAAAGTCCAGCTAGTGCGGATTGGACAGGTGGAAACTGAGTCATCTAACTGAGAAGTAGGGTAAGCTAGCAGGGTGAGTGTCTCAAGTAGGTTAGGATGGGAAGATATGTTGAAAGCTATGGTAAGGTTGACAAATATAGCAGAGGTATACAGGACTTGATCCATCCCCTTCATAACAGTATCAGTGAGCCATAGAAGTGAGGAGACAATTGAGTGGGGTGTATGGAAGCCAGGCTGGAAGGGACAGAAAAAAAGGAGGAGAGTCCATAAAGGAGGACAGTTGGGCGAGCGCATGTTTTTCTTGCACTTTTACCTAAACAGGAAGAAGAGAGGCAAAGTTCTTATTCCCTGGAATGCAGAGGTCACACACTTTGCAGTATGGGAGAACATCGGTACTATTCTAGGCCCTAGGCACCTTGCCCAATCAGTAAGAAAGATTATGAAGGGAATTGATAGGGGCAGTGATAGCAGGCACAGAGATGTAGAGAAGCTTAGAGTACAGGCAATCAAGATTATGGCCTTTGCTCAAGTTAAGCAACAGGAAGGCAGAAAGAGTGGCAGCCTTGGTGGTGCAAGAGAATGAGACATAGGAGGAGTGAGGGAAAGAGAGAGGAAACAGCAGGGTTGAGGGGGAGAAAGAGGCAGAATAGGGAGCTGGAGAGATGATTAAGAGGGCACAGGAGGGAAAGAATATATTGAAGGAAAGGCAACCTCAGCAAGGTATTCTGGAGGCCAGAGATAACATAATTTCCTTTGGCTTCCCTAATGACTTTGTTGTTGGTGTTAAAAGTTGCTTGTACCTCAGAAAGTCCTGCAAGGGACTAAAGGCATGTGCTGTGCCCAAGCAGAATCTTGGGTGTTTAAGTATGCATTTTTACTAACAGGTGTCTTGGGGAGATGGGAGTCTCTTTCACATAAACTTAGAGAGTACATGTTTTACCCCAGATTGCCATGAATTCAGAATGGAAATAGACAAGGGTATCATCTTTGCCTGCAAACAAAGATGGAGGCCCATTTGGTGTGATTCAGGTCTTTTAACAGGGGGGCCAAGTCAAGAGACCTGAATGCCCTGCACCAGATAAACTTGATGGACTTTGAGGCATCTGATCTTACATACATAGTAGACCATCCTGTGGTCAATGAGTGCGTTAGAAAGGGTGCCAGCTTCAAGAATGCAGTAGAAATGGTAGCAGAGAACTCAGTCAATGAGAGAGTGGTTGTATGAGACATAGTTTAGACTGACAGACTCAGAAATTGAGCGAGTTGGAGGGACTTCATTTGTTATGTGAACTTTTTGGAGGATGGGGAGAGCCAGTTGGTATTACAATCACCCACTACTCGGGACTCACCAAAGAAAGCAAGAATAAAGATGGGCAAAAGAAAGTTCTGGAGGGAGGCAGACTTGGAACCAGTGTAGCAGTAGACACTGTCTATGAATATCAGGCGAAAGGATGGGAAGAGAGCTTGCACTGCAGAGGTTTGTGTATGAGAGAATGGTGGACTTATGTATGATGTCTCAATAGAAATTAAGACTGACATTTACAGGAACGCTTCCACCCTCTCTCACCATAATTTACTGTAAAAAAATTCCTCCATGCCTACCCTAGAAACATACATCCCTAACAGCTCCTCCTCCTACCATGTCTAAAAACTAGCTCTCCTTGATGGAAGAGTGCCATGTTTCAGTTTGGGCAGGAAACCACATCATGCAGTTACTGTATCTTTTTCTTTTTTTAACTTTTTAAGACTTTGTTTTTCAGACAGTGCAGGGGGAGATAAAGATGTAATTAGCAGTTCAGAGAGTAAGGATAGAGGGAGTGAGAGATGAATGGCATTTCTATGGTTATTGGGAGACACAGTGAAATCTGAAGTGTTCGGTGGGAGCCAGTGAGAAGATACGTTATATCTCTGAATATTTCCAGAAATATCACAGAAATCCAATTGAAATGAATGAGGATTTTTTCTGTGCTATATTTAAGCAATAAAATACGATGGGGCGATGGTTGTACTAGGTTTACCACATGCCTTATATTGGTGCACAAGGCCAGTGGCCGAGTGCCTTCTGCTCCTGGGGATGTTGTAAACCTAGTACAACCAATGCCCCCAGAGTTTCTTATTGCATATATAAGATGGGCAAGTAATGTAATTAACAAGTGCAAGTAATAACTTTTCAAACATAGCTAAACTGAATTTAAGGCTTGAAAATAGTTCCTCCATCTATTGATGCCAACAGGGTTCCTGATTGCCTTACTCTAAACACTGCCAGGCCCTACACTTTTGTTTCAATCTGTGCTTTTCTTGAGTATAAATATAACCATAATCTCACCAGATGTCACCAAATTCCAGTCTCTCTCTCCCCCCATCCCAGATCTCTCTCTTATTCTACATCTACTGGTCCTGGATGAAAACACCAGCATTTTCATCACTTTCTGCCCCACAGATGGCAGTGTGCTACTGGCAGAAGATCTGTGATATTCCAGTCATGATCACAAACTGTACTACATGCACAATTACAGGATCACATTTTTTTTACTTTTTATTTTGGATTTTCATTTATTTTTACAGACAAAACTACATGAGATATTTCTTTAACATCATAATCAAGGCCACTGTTTTTCGGTTTTTACCGGAAAATCCAGTAAAATTCCAGAATTAGGGCTGCCCGAAGACTGGTAAAAACAAAGAGTTCATGGAATCTGGCATTTTTTTATCAGATCAGTAAATCTACAAAACTTGTGTTTTTCTTTTAATTCCTTCCTGTACTATTTTCAATTTGCTCTATTTAATGCTCTGTATATTAAGCCTTCTTTAATTCTGATTATTTATGTACATACTAAAAGAATGACAGCAGAATCCTGGTAAAATCCAGAAATTAGAGTAACAATCACTGGTGTAATTCCGGAATCTGAAGTCTTGAAAATGGAATTTCATTGTTTTAATCACCGTAAATCAGTGGCCTTGATCATAATTAATTAATCATTATCATTCTTCACGTCTAAGGAAGGGTACGTAAAGCTATAACATAAAATAATAACTAGTACATTGCATGACAGGATGGGGCGGTACAAGTATTATATAAAAGAAACATTTTACCTTGTGGTTTGCATTGCAAGGTTTTACATTTCAGTCCATAACCCTTACAGAAATATAGGCGTGCTGTGTACATGCAGAATGCAATCCACATGCTTAATTATGCAATGTTAGTATGCGGTTCGCATACACAAAGTAATCCTAAGTTAACCAGGTCTACAAAGCAAATCAAGTTCACATGCTGCAAGCTTGACATGTGCATAGTAGGTAAGCCGGTGTGAACATCTTCTAAAAATTACATTAGGTTTGCATTTTGCGTGCTTGACATGAATGTGGCAGTTAAGTTGGTGTGAACATCATTTAAACATCACATCAGGTTCACATGCTGCATGCTTGCCATGTGTGCAGCAGCTAAGCTGATGCCAATCTTATCTAAAAACACACATCAGTTTCTATTTCTTATACTACTGCTAGCAATTAGAGCCATTAAAATACATTTTCATTGATTTCCCATTAAAATTAGGTAAACTCATTAATTCTGATCCTTTTGCAAGTTGTTTAATGGCTTTTGATTTTTGTAATTAAATCGCCATTAATTTGTAAAGTATTGTTTGCTTACTGCATTAAAAGCCTAGGATATAGCCAGTCAACATTCCCATTCCAGATGTGTGAAGAGGGGTCTCTGTGTTGTGAAGCCTATCCTTTTCATTTTGGACCATGCAAATCCCTTATGCATATTTAGTGCTACAGATGTGATTTTCCATGACTGTTTCATCTCACTTACTTTCCCTTTGTCATTCTGTATTAAGCATATACACTATGGCCGTGCTCAGCACTCTTTGTGCTGAGTAGGATCTTGAAGCATGCATCATACCTCACATTTTGTCACTGAAATGAGGGACATGGACACTCAAAATGAGGGACAATGAGGGACACTAACCCACATTTATTTATTTATTTATTTATTTTTTTTGTTGACCGGGTAAGTGCACTAGACAAATCCTGCCTATTTTCAGGCACGACCCGGGGGAAGGGGATACAGATGAATGCCAACTGACCTTGAACCAGATTAAGCTGTTGGTGGTATTTTTAGTGAATGAGGAAATTTGGCCAGGACACGGGGAAATTCCCCTACTCTTTTCGATAAGTGCCATGGGATCTTTAACATCCACCTGAACTACCACCAATCCAGGCAGATGGGACCTCGGTTTAACATCTCATCCGAAAGATGAATGATGATCAGGACACATCATGAAACATTGAGATACAGTACCTCAGAACACAGTGGAAGCCATTGCATTAGCACTTGAGAATGAATTTCTACCATTAAGCAGGGGTGCCATTTAGGTAGGGCAGAGTGGGCAGTTGCCCACTCCCCCATAGTTGTGCCTAGGTTGTTCTTATGGTGTGGCAACAATGGCTTTAAATTTGGATTTAATCTTTTGCACAATAAGTGCCCACCTCGCTTGTGTATGCTCATGCTGCAGATACTCTCCAGACTCAACTGTATCTGTATTGTGTTGTCCACTCTCTCCACCTATTAGTGGCGGCACAATCACTTGTGATATAGATGAGCTCCAGCCAAGAGTGCATGAGCCTTGCAAGTGCAACACTGTCTTTCCCACCACAGAGTAGACAGACTGCACACTACAGCTTGGAGGAGTCAGTGAGCACAGAACTTTCAATAGCAGTGTTGTGGCAGCATATTTTTGTTGTTCTACTCTTAGTGAGTATCCATCTCCCATGGTGGCTGAAGGTGCAGAGGGTGAGCTAGAAGCCAGCTCAAGACTAGGCTACCTACTTACTCTACTAGGCTCACCTTGCCAAAAAAAAACAGCACATACCCCCATGGCAGCAACTTAGGCTTAGCAGCAGTGGTGACAGCAGTGTGGGTGGCCTTCATAGGTGATCAGTGTAGTGTGGCAGCAGCCACAGCAGCAACCAAGCAAGAAGCAAGCAATCCAGATTGGGTGGGTTCAGCTGGTGAGGTGACTTGGTTGCAGACCACGTTGAGGACCTGTGATGGTCAGTTCTAGTATCCAACTTATGGCGGAAGGAGAGAGGGTTTGCAGACTGAAAACTGGCCTGGTGGCACACTATGCCAGGCTGCAGGTTCTGGCCATATGGCCAGGTAAGTAAAACTAAATAATTTTTTACAGGGAGATTGGGGAAGGAGGAAGGACTGAAATATTGATGTGTTTTTCACATTTCTTCACCTTTGGGTGGCTTGGTAACCCATAGGGGATGGGTATTGAATGGAATGGAGTTGAGAAGAAAATTCAAGACAAAGCTCTTTTTTTGGGGGGGGGAGAACGTTAACCAGAAAAACAATTGGTTAGTAACTGGGTGGGTTTAAGCCCAAATCTGATGCACTGCTCTAGGGTATGTACAGATGAATCTTATACATTTAAATTTTTCCTGATTTGCATATCACTTTTCAGTCAGATCAAATAAGCTGTACCTTTTAGAGATGTTACAGACATTCTAGAGCTGTCCCTTGCATTCACGGACAGTTGAGTGGTATGGTATGCACAGACTATTGGAGCTCCACTATAGTCAGGCTCATGCCCTCCCCCCCCACCCATGTGACGCTGACCTCCACATCCTCAGGCACATTATGAAGAAGACGAAGAAGAATCAGCATTTATATAGCACTTTTCATACACAGTATCCCTAAGTGCTTTACAAGCAGTGCTAGACTGGTAGTGAAGTGACTGAATGTCTGGTGGCAGCCATATCGCACGTCATCACCCACACACAGCCTGGATAATTGCATGAGCTGGTTTATGGGAAGGTGAATATTGGCCAGGACACCGGAAATGCTCCCTGCTCTTTGCGAAGAGTGTCCTGGGTTCTTTTACTTCCACCTGGACACCCACCAGGACAACACCAGGATGGGCAGAAGGGACCTCAGTTTAACATCTCATCCGAAGAACGGCACACCCCAGCAGTACAGCACCCCGATGCCAGCGATTTTAGGTGAAAGTCCAATCCCAGTGTGGGACGAGAACCCATGACCTTCTGGTCCAGAGGCAGATATGCTACCAACTGAGCCACGCTGACACCTTTGATGACAAAGGGCAAAGGAGACTGCAAGGGTGTGCACCACTGAAATGATTGGGGGTATTTTTTATTACTATTTTATACATTATTGATGGAGAGTTGGAGATTAATGAAGGCCGCCATTCGACTAACAAGGGCCTTGTTAGTAGAACAGTGGCATTCATTATTCTCCAACTCATCATCATAACATATACAATAGTAACAGAAAATAACTCCATTCATTTCAAGGGGGTTCACCCTAGCACTCTGACCCATGGACATAATTTCTTAAAGACTCCTGCCTCTGGCTTCCTAGTACTCAAGTAAAAAACTTTTTACTTACATCTATACTTGGTAGGTTGTCTGTAGCAGCATGGCCATACCCGCTACAGTGTGTGTGCATGGGGGGGTGGACTGGCCATGTGGGTGTGTCTGTCGAGTTATTGCTACCTTTGTGTTTGCATCTTAAAGTCTGTTTGCGTGGAAACATTCAAAATTATGGAGAGAAAATAGTAGGAGTACAGGCCAGACAGAAGTAATTAAGTGGTTTTGTGGGAAAGTTTGTGTATTTGGGGTGGGAAAAACCACATGTGTTTCCATTGATATGTGGTTTTTCCCACCCCAAATCCAAAAACTTTCCCATATGTGTGCTGCAGTTCAACTGTGAAATTGAGATGAGAGAGAGAAGAAAACTGAAAAACATAACAGTGGCTACAAGCATGCTGCATGTGTGCAGATGTATTCAGATATAGTATGTATTGAAGTACAAAAAAGCCATATGTGTGCAGACAGTATGGTGTAGTGGTTAAAGGCACTGAACTGCAAGCAAAGAGGTTTGGAGGCATAAAGACCTGGGTTTGAATCTCATCATCCCCCACCTGTGTATGGTGCGATCCTAAACAAGTCATTTATTTTTTACATGTGCAGTTATCAGTGACCACTTGCATTTTGCATGCATGCCACATGCATACAGTCTTTGCCAAATTTAGCATAAAAATCAAGGTTTCCACTCTTGCTTGCTGCACGCATGCCATATGCATGCAATAGGTTCCAATTTAACATTTAAATCATACTTGCAGCAAGCATATCACTTGGATGGTTTTATGTGTGCAGCATGAAAACATTTCATGCAATTATTTCTGTAAGGGAAATCACTAAGTATAAGTATGGGCTAAATATACATAAGTATGATGGAGTAACTGATCAAAGAGGACCTCATAGACTACCTGGAGAGCAACAGTCTCCAGGATAGTAAGCAGCACGACTTTGTGGCAGGGAGATCTTGTCAGACTAACCTGATAGTTTTCTTTGACTGGGTGACAAAGGAATTAGACAAGGGCCATGATGTGGCCCTGCTCTACTTTGACTTCAGCAAGGCTTTTGACTCAGCACTTCACAAATGATTGCTCAAGAAGATGGAAGACCTGGGTGCATCTAAACCCATAGTGAACAGGGAGGCAGCAGAGTGTGGTGGTCAACTGGGTTAAATCAGAAGAGAGGGAGGTTATGAGTGGGGTTCCACAGGGATTGGTCCTGGGTCTGGTCCTCTTTAACATGTTCATCAGTGACACTGGAGAAGGAATTCAGGGCAGGTTGTGTCTCTTCACAGATGACACAAAACTATGTGGGATGGTGGATAGTAATGAGGGAATAATGGAAATGCAGAGAGACCTACAAAAGGTAGAGGAGTGGTCAATTGTCTGGCAGTTAAAATTTAATGCTAAAAAGTGCAACATAATGCACCCTGGGAAAAAGAACCCCAAGACAGAGTACTGGATGAGGGGAGAGAGACTTAGCACTGCAGATGAGGAATGGGAGCTGGGGAGTTATCATTAGCAGCTCATTTAAGCAATTGAGCCAGTGCAACAAGTTCTATAGCAAGGCTAACAGGATGCTGGGATGTATTGGGAGGGGTATCAATAACAGATGAAATGAGGTAATACTTCCCCTTTACAGATCCCTGGTGAGGCCTCACCTAGAATACTGTGCCCAGTTCTGGAGTTCTCACCTCAGAAAGGATAAGGATAGGTTGGAGACAATGCTGTGCAGAGTAACAAAAATGATTCAGGGCCAGCAGGGCAGATCCTATGAGTAGCGCCTCAAGGCACTAAATATATACTCACTGGAGACCAGAAAGGAGAGGGGAGATATGATGGAGACCTTCAAGTTCCTTAAAGGGATTAACAGAGTGAACTATGGGGAGCTATTTAGCCTGAATACCAATTCACAGTCACGTGGACACAAATTGAAATTAACAGGAGGTAGATTCTGGAGGGATGTGAGGGAGTACTACTTTACAGAAAGGGTGGTGGAACCTTGGAACAGTCTGTCAGCTGAGGTGGTGGGTGTTAAAACAGTCAGGGGATTCAAGCAGGACTGGGACATAATGAAGGGAATAGGGGCAACAGGACCAAGGAGGAGAATAGAGAGTGGACAAAGAGGGTTAGTTCCCTGGAGGAACAGTAGGTTCCAGGGATTATAGTTAACTTGGGCAGACTGGATGGACCTCTGGGGCCCAATTCCAAGATGGGTTACGCATGTCACAAGGTGACTTGTGCCAAACCCAATGGCGCAAGTCGCACCTTGCAACATGTGTTACGCCGCCTTTGACTCTGAAAGGCAGCCTGTGACATGGCACAGGCTACCTGCACCAAAGGCAGACTACGCCACTGGCTATGGCAGAAACCCCATGTGACCCAAAGGGGTTTCCGGCATCAGTTACAGCCATATTTCAAGTGGCCGGCCAACAGAATGGCAAGTTGCTATTCCAGGAGGGACCCCGGCAGACAATGATCTAAGGACAGTTAGACCAGCTATTAGCTGGTCTAACCACACCCTACGTCCACTGGGGACGCACCTCCATGCCTGCTGCCCCCAGGTGACCCCCCCACAGTCCCTTATAGGTCCCCACCCCACACCCATTGGCAGGGCTGCCATCCGTGTGCAGCTGGTACCTTCATGCCCCCATCCCTGAGCAGTGCCCCACAGGGCTGTACATTACCCCCACCTGCCAAGCACCCCAAGGCCATCCAGTGGCCTCACACCTCTCAACAGCCCTGTGGGGCATTTCTGTGGTGTTCTGGTGTGGGGCCTTATGGGGGCCGTGCCATGCATGGCTTGTGCCCTGTGGGTGGGCATCACTGCAGCTCGTGGCATGCCGGTCAGGTGCGAACTTCCCGTGGCACAACTCTGGAGCTGCCGCAAGTCACAGGGCATAGGTTCCGAGGACCTTGCCTGTTCTGGAATCTGGCACAGGGTCCCTAGCATAGCGGCATATGTTGCAACTTGCATTCACCCGTGAGTTAGGCCATACATTCTGGAATCGGGCCCCTGATCTTTTTCTGCCATCATTGTCTATGTTTCTATGTTTCTATAAGTATTTAACCCATAATACCTATTCCTCATTGCTGCATCCTCAATAAAAAAATATGTAATAAATAAACCATTTATGCGTAATGGGGATTGGGCACCCCAGTGTGGGGCTACTGTACTGTTTAATATATTTAAACATTGGGAAGGGTGGATGACCTGGAGGGGAGGGGGGAGAAAGAAGCAATGCCAGGGGTGGGCACTCCAGTCCACTTAAGAAAGAATTAAAAATAAATATAGAGACAGGCAGATGGCTAGATGGACAGACAGACAGACAAAAAAACAGACAGAAAGACAGAAAAAGAGAGAGAGAGACAGAGACAGAGACAAATAGAACAGGGGATTGCTGGCTCACTGCTTAACTGAAGCTGGCTGCATGACTCCAGCTGCGGCTTCAGCATTCAAGAAAGCCCCACTGTTGTCATACAGAGAATGTGGGTGAATGGCTTCTCTTGCTATGCTGGGCACCCTGGATTTTGAGATGCCCATAAAAGGTATTTCTGGCAATTTTCCAAAAACCAAACACCAGAATCTAGGTAAACGGGTCCTGTTTACCTAGGTCCAGGTGTTTGTTTTTTGAAAATATATAATTTTTATGCATTTTCAATGTTTGTGAGCTAAAACAATGAACAAGGTGGCAGCTGTAATGACTGGTATTTTTTCCACATAACAAGTAAATGATGAAAGTAAGCACTCACAGCAGTTTTTTTTTTTGTTAACATTGGCCTTTCTAGTTATCCAAAAAATCATTATAGCTGTGGAACCATATAATATTTTTTTTCACAAAATCTTTGTAAGACACACCCGAACAGGTCCCTTCAGCCCTGAAAATTTCATGAAAAAATTCCACACCATCTAGGCTGTAGTAAGAGCAAAAAATATGCAATGTTAAGTATAGGGAAACCAAATGCTATTCTTCCCATTTTTTGGTGCTTTGTACCATGAAAACTGAACAAGATGCCATCACAAAACTTTTCATGTCCTGAGACTCTGACAGCCTGACCATGCATGCCAAATTTAATGATGCCAAGTTATTATTTATTTATTTATTTAAAATTGATAACCAGGAAAGGCACGCAGAGCCAAGGCTCATTTCCAGGAGTGACCCAAGGAAGGGGATAAGGACATAGTACACATTAATACAGGAAGACAATCACAGCAGCAAATAACAAGCATGTACAGTACATTATATGTTGAATCAGGTACATGGTGTAGTTAAAACAGCAAAAATAAATACATGTGATAAGAGAGGATATGGCACAAAAAGTGGAGTTTAACATTATACAGTATACTCAACCCTACTATAGGGGTGCTACTGCACCCCTATAATATAATGTGAGCAACACAACTTTTAATTAAAAGCAAGCTTTGAATAATGATCTGCTACAAAAGGAGGACAACAAAAAACTTATATTTAGCAGTTATGTATAATAGTTTGACTGCTGGCTTTTACCAGGTACAAGGAAAATCAGGGGGCAGAGGAATGGGGAGATCACCAAATAAAAACTAGTGAAGGAAAGAGGATGGTCTGGGAGGCAAAGGCAGACATGGAGCTGCATATTGTGTTGGGGTGAAGGGTGCGGAAAAACAATTCTTCAGATGAATTAAGGAAAAATGAAAACAGGGAGAGGTATTGTTAAGCTACAAGGTGGGTACTAGGATAAAGATGAACAAAAAGCAGCCATCCTTAATGATTACTTCTGCTCTATCTTCACAAGGATAGTGGGCCCTGTCTGAATGTGGCATCAAGGCAACTGCATTTCTGAAATGAGGTACCCAGTATTTACCAGAGAAAGGGTCCAGAAGAGGCTGGAAGCCCAAAAGTAGAAAAAGTCCCAGGGCCGGATGGGATGAACCCAGAGGTGCTCAAGGAATTGGATGCAGAACTGAGCTGAAGCCCTAGTAGAGCAATTTAATAGCTCAAGTCAGACAGGAGCAATTTGAGAATTACAGACCTGTCAGCCTTACCTCTTTAGTAGGTAAACTGATGGAGTCACTGACCAAAGAGGACCTTGTGGACTACCTTGAAAGTGATGACCTGCAGGATTGTAAACAGCATGGGTTTGTGGCAGGAAGATCTTGTCAGACCAACCTGATAGTTTTCTTTGACTGGATAACAAAGGTAGTGGATAAGGACCATGCTTTACTCTACTTTGATTTCAGCAAGGCTTTCGACTTGGTGCCACACAAAAGTTTGCTGATGAAGCTGGAGGACCTGGGCATGGCTAAGTACATAATTAGATGGATAGGAAACTGGCTGAAGGAGAGACAGCAGAGAGTATTGATATATGGGGTCAAACTGGAAGAGAGGGTGGTTATGAGTGGGGTGCCACAGGGATCTGTCCTGGGTCCTGTCCTATTCAATATGTTCATCAGTGACATTTGAGATGGCAGCCAGGGAAAACTATGTCTTTTTGTTGATGACATGAAGCTCTGTGGTAGGGTAGATACTGTAGTGATAAAGGGATCAGGGATATGTTGAGGGTTCTATGAAGGCTAGAGAGGTGGTCTAAGGTTTAACAGTTGTGGAAATTCAGTGCCAAAAAATTTAAGATCATGCACCAATAAAAATTCAGGACAGAGTACTGCATAGGAGGGATTAAACCAAACACTACAGCAGGAGAAATTGGACCTGGGAGTCATCATTAGTGGATCCCTCAAACAAACAAACTATGACAAGGCCTATAGTATGGCTAATAGGGTGCTGGGGTATATTGGAAGGAGTAGTGACAGCAGGAAAAAGGAGGTGGTACTACTACCTCTATATAGGTCACTGGTGAGACTGCACGTGGAAGACCGTGCTCAGTTCTGGAGTCTTAACCTAAGGAAAGACAGGGAAAGACTGGAGACAGTGAAATGCAGGGTGAGAAAGATGATTGAAAGCCAACAGGGAAGATTTTATGAAGATTGTCTCAAGGCACTAAACATGTACTTGCTGGAGACCAGGTGAGATAGGGGGATATGATAGAAACCTTCAAGTTCCTGAAGGGAATAAACAAGCTGAACTATTTTGCAGGAGTAGAGATTCAAGAATCTGAAGTAACAAGTCAAAAGTGGAGGGGGGGGTAAGAAGGATGTGAGGAATTTCTGTTGTAGAAAGGGTTTATTTTATTTTTATTTATTTGGTATTCGGATAATAGCCTTTGAGCCAAGGTTCTTTTACAAAGATTCCATGTCATGTGAACAGAGTATAGACATTCAATCAAGAAGGTATAGAGTTTTAGGACATTTGAGACACTGAACAGCACAACAATCAGGAAAAGGTTACAGAGTTTCTTAGACATTTAAAACACTATACAGCATATGGACAGCAACTTTATTTGATTACAAGTACAGGTAATGTGCAGAGGCACTGGAGGTTAGGTTAGGTTGGGCAGAGGGTCAGAAAGGACAGGATTTTGGTAGGGGAGGAGGGGGGCCTCTAGTAAAAGTGCTCAAGGAGGCAGTGCTGAGGCCAGGGAGGCATAGACCCATCCTAACATGGAGACGGGGGAGGGGGAGGGGGAGAGGGGAGTGAGGGGTGTACAGCAGCAGCCCCTTAGATTGATTCAGAAGCATTGTCAAGGAGCATGTGGGAGGGTGGCTTCTGTCTTGTGCTGAGAATAGTTTCTGTTAGCAGAGCCGGGCCTTGTCATCCAGAGTCTATCAGCTGTTGGAGAAGCAGGTGCATACAGAGCTGGAGGTCAGGTAGTGCTTTAGGGCTGATTTAAAGCCGGACAGGCTAGTGGAGTTCTGAATGGACTCTGGTACCTCGTTAAGCCAGAGAGGGGCTCTATAGGAGAAAGCATGCTGTCCGAGAGCTGTGAATTGGAATGGCACCACGAGAACCCCCTGCGTTCTGTTTCTGTTCTATATTCTGATCCTGGGAGGGAGAAGATACCTGCTATGCATGGGGGTGCTTTCCCCAGTAATGCTTTTTTGCCTAGGAGGCATGTGAGGAATTTAGTCCTGCACCTAAGAGACAGCAGCTGTGTCTGTTCATAGAGGGAACAGGTGTGGGTTATTTGATCGCCGTTCAGGTTGAATCTGCAGGAGTTGTTGAGAGCTACGTGCACCCTCTTGAGCACAGAGTCTGATGCTGCACTGTAGACAACCAGGCCGTAGTCAATGGTGGAGAGGATGGAGCTTGTAACTGATAGGTGGATGGCTGCCATGGTAAGATGTTTTCTGTGCCTGTAAAGAACACCAAGCTCAGTGTTGACTGTCTTGACCACCTGGTCAATATGTTGAGCATTAGATAAGGTATCGTCCAGGGTGACTCCAAGGTATTTGAAGGAGTGTACCTGTTTCAAGGGGACGAGTACATTGTTGGTGATGTTTATGGTGGGGAACCTTTTCTTGAGCTGGGAGCTGGATAGGAGCATGGTCTTGTTTTTTTTTTTGTAATTGAGCAGAAGTTTGTGCTCGCAGAGCCAGTCTTCTATATTACTAAAGGAGTGCTGAAGTGCTGCTTGGAGTGGCTCAATTCAAGAGTTGCTGTTGAGGGTGACAGCGTCAACCACAAATAGGATTATCCTGGCATCACAGGCATAAGGGAGATTATTTAGGAACAGGCTGAAGAGCAGTGGTCCCAAGAGGGATCCCTGGGGGAACCCCAGCATGACTTACCTGGGGTCAGACACTGTTTGTCCTAATTTTACTCATTGTGACCTGAAGGACAGGTATTCTCGGAACCAGAGTGTTGCAATGGCAGTCACCCTCAGGCTTTGAAGCTGGGCCAGTAAGAGGGTGTGGTTGACAGTGTCAAAGGCTTTTATTAAGTCTATGAACACTGCCCCTACTAGTTTGCCTTCATCCACAGCTTTGTGAGCATAGTCGGTGAACTCTACAAGGGCAATCATGGTACTATGCCCCTGCCTGAACCCATGCTGGTTGGGGCATTGCAGTTGGTATTTGCTGATGTAGTCTGTTAGTTGGTCCACCATAATCTTCTCAAGGGCCTTAGATAGGGGAGCGAGGATTGACATCAGCCTGTAATTGGACACATTGGCCCTGTCCCCGCTTTTGTGGACAGGAGTGACCAGTGCTTGCTTCCAGGTGGCTGGGAATTGTGCCAGGGTCAGAGATTTGTAGAACAGTTTTGTAATAGGCTTGATGAGCACGTCAAGAGTTTGAGACACCAGCTTCATGTTTACTCCATCGCTACCCATTCTGGTCTTCCTGAGCACTTTTTTTACGTAGAATGCTGCCTCCTTTATAGTAACTCTCTTGAGGTAGAAGGTAGCTTGAGAAGTACTGGGTGCTTTGTCATCTGAGGGAACCTTGGCCTGGTGTAGGTAGTCAGGAGGGAGTATTGTGCTTAGATCTGTGAAGGCAGAGTTGAAGGACTCTGCGATGAGGCGTGAGTCCATGGTAGTAGAGCTGTTAATGTGGAGCAGCTGTGGGTTTCTCTTTTCTTCTTCCCCCAAGAGATTCTTTATGTTTCCCCAGAACCTTTTGATGTCACCCCAGCTTTTATCGAGCAGTTCCTTGTGGTTATCTGCTTTAGCCCTCCATATTACATGCATGCAGCGGTTTATAGCTGCCCGGCACAGCTGGTGGTCATGGTCTTTACCCGAGGCCCTGGCTTTTAACCAGAGGCTGTCCCTCTCCTTCATAATGGCTAGGAGCTTGCCTGTGATCCAACCATTAATGGTCTCCTGCACTTTCCTCCCCTTTTTAATGGTGCATATTGGTCATAAATATTGTTGACTGGGTCTGTGAAGTACTTCAGGGCCTGGTCCAGGTCTGGCAGTGTGTCAATGGGCGACCAGTCATGGCAGGATAGGGCATTTTTAGGCAATCCTAACTGACCTCTTTTCGGGATCCTGTCCTGTATAGTGATGGGGGAGCTGTTTTTGAACTTATTTGACCATCTGAGGGTGACAGGGGAGTGGTCGCTCAGCATATCTGGTAGCACCTTGACCTCAAATATTCATGATGGGTAGTTTGTGAGGATCCAGTCAATGAGCGAGCTCTTGCCTCTCTTGTGGTTCCTTCTGGTTGGTTCCGTGGCTAGTTATGTGAGGTATGCACTTGCCACAGTATCCTTGAGTGGCGTGGAGTTGTCGCTTTCCCAGTTTATATTGAAATCCCCTGTGATAATTAAATAACTATCCTTGGGTAGGGAGGCCACTGTGGTGGTGGGTGGTTGAGCCATGCAAAAGTCTGACAGTGGAGGTGGTGGGCACCAAGACTGTAAATAATTTCAAGCATGGCTAGGACTGAGTGAAGAGTTTTGTGGTTGCTCAGGTCAGATGCAGTAGGGAGGGGAGTGGATCTGGAGGATAAAACCCCATATGGGCAATAGGACAGATAAGGAACTCTTGGGCAGATGAGCTGGTCCTTTGGTCTTTTGCTGCATCATTGTCTATGTTTCTATGGTAACAATAAAAAAATAGCTACCAGTTAAAAACTGAAAATTCAGGCTCGCCTGGTGGTGTGGAGGGTTGTGGCACTAGGCACCTTACCACCTGTCACACAGGTGACCCAGCTGGGTGGTGCAGCATGTGGCTGTGTCATTGAGGGTCAGGCAAAGGCATTCGAGTATGTCCAGCATCTTCACATAGCACCCCACACCCGTGCAGTGTACTGACCTCAGGTCAGGGCAACAGAAAATGGAAAGAGTGAGTCCTGCAAAACTAGGAAGCCTCAGTCACCAGCCTTGACCTGCTGTATTGCCCAGGGACCCTGCTGAACTGGATCCAGACTCTAATGGTGATTGCCTGACTCTTTTAGCCCCACCTTGGGGAGCAACCCATGGGGGAATTAGGCAGATGAGTCCTGGGGGAGATGGTGGCTAGTCAGGGGGGAAGGAGTTGGAAGTGATAAGCCAAGCCAGCTCCCCAAAAACAAGAAAAAGCTTTATAGAAAAAAACTGGAAAAATTCTGAGCAACTGGCAAAGTAATATGGAATGTACTGCACCCTGATTGGTAGGGACTTGTTTTTAGTCATTGGTAGAGTTCCCTCAAGGACATGACTACAACCAAGTCTCAGCCAATCAAGATGCAGAGATTTCCACACTCATTTTATTTCATGATATACTGTGTCTGGATATTCTGCATCATGTCACTGGATGCCACTGTAGGCACCTCACGGGCCTTTGATCTACAGCAAGCTGGCATTTAGAGAGAGTGGTGGCACAGGCTGAAACACAATAACTGTATTTGCACAATGGTATGAAAATTTGAAGAATGTACCACCCATTTAAATAATAGGTAACTACAGGTTGAGTTGAGCAGCTGGATGGAGGGTGCTGAATTTAATTTGAGGTATGCAACATTTTATTTTGGGGGGCACAGAATCAGCAAATAAATGTTTGTTTTAATTTTCATGAGCCACCTGGGTAGGTTTTCTGTAGCTGGATGGTGTTTTGGGGATGTAATGTTTATGTTTGCACTTGTACTTGTGTGCAAAGGAAACATTTTGGTATGGCAGTGGGTTTTGAAAGGTGTGTTATTGTTGGTCCAATGCAGGACAGTCTGCAAGGGGCTCATCAAAGTCAGACCAGTCATCAGCTAGCTTGATCATGACGCTGTTCTGACTTTGCTGTGTGGAAACTTTGTGTAGTTCAAAGAAAAGAGCCAGCCCAATCAAAGGGTGACTCTCCTTTGATCTGCATAACCCCACCAGTCATGCATAGATGATCAGTGTTCTGATCAGCCTGTTGTGGCCCCCTTTAATGTAACCTGAAGTAAAGAAAACCATCCATCAGTCCCTCCCACCCTTTCCTTCTTAATTTTCTGAGACCAGGGTGCCCAATCCCCAGTGCTGGCTACCACCCCCCACCCAGTCCATTTTCACTGTGTGACACCAGGCAGCCCACCCCTGTTGTTCCCAAACATAAGGAAACTGTCCTTCAATCTCTCCCACCCCTTCCTTGTTATTTTTCTGACACCAGGGTGTCCAATACCCAGTATCTGCTACTAACCCCCCTACCCCACTCATTTTCCTTGTGTGACACTGGGGAGTCCGCCCCTGGTGCTGCCAAACATAACACTGACACTGGGGTGCCCAATCCCCAGTGTCAGTACCTGAAATAAAGAAAATTGCCCTCATAGACTTTTTATTTTTTAAACACCTTGTAAAAAGAAAACCATCCATAATGTCTGTTGCTGCCACTGCCATTACCTCCCCCACCCAACCCTCCCATTCAGTACACATTCATTTTCTGACACCAGGGTGTCCAATCCCGTGCTGGCTACTACACACCACCCCACCTGTTTTCACTGTGTGATACTGGGGAGCCCACCCCTGGTTACACAGAACATAACACAGACACTGGGATGGCCAGTTCCCAGTGTTGGTAGCTGAAGTAAACAAAACCATCTCTCATAGTCTTTTTTATTTTTATACACCATGTGAAAAAGAAAACTTTTTATTGATGTCTGTTGCCACAATCACCATTAACCTCCCCCAACTTGATGCTCCCACTCAGCACCCACAACCCCACAACTCCCAGAACCTTTGCTTACTGTACCTAAGGGAGGGTCCAATGCCACAGTTCTCTCTGGTCCAGAGACATGTCTTCACTCTTCAATGCCAGACCAGGAACTGAGTAACTTAGGTATGTGGTTCAATGGATTTCAATAGGTTTTGTACTTGTCCTCATAACTAGTTCATTTTAATATTTTTTTCCTCAAATTTTCAACATGGCCTTTTTGGAGCCCTACCTCATGAACAATGGCAATGAAATTATGCAAATCCATCCTGAAAGGCTGTTTCTCAATCACTGCATGAAATCACCTTTCAGGTAGGATTCGAAAATTTTCTCTGCCTTTGTTCATGAGGTGGGGTCATATTTTATTTTTAATTTTTGGTAACCAGGTAAGGCCCACTAGGCACAGATACCTCTTTTCAGGAGTGATTCAGGAGTACTGGGGAGGTTAAATGACTTTCTCAAAGTCACACAGTATATGCAATTGGAGGTTGTGGGAATCAAACCCAGGTCTCTCTCCTGGATGTACCAAGCTCATTCACAGCTCATTACTCAAACCTCTAGGCTAAACTGCCAGCATAAGAAGGCTATATGGGGTCATAAGAAGGTTATATTCAAAATGTGTTTACAAATATTACAAAACAACAAAGTTGTGCATGTACATTGAAATTGTTCAATGCATGCTTGTAACTTAGATCATTTTTCAATATTTTGACCCAAACTTTTCAGCATAGCCATTTTTCACACCACCTCATGAATGTGACAACTGTCATTTTAAAGATCCTGGGCAAAATGTTATTTTGCACTTGTGGAGCAAAATCATCTTTTGGATAGGATTCAAAATCCATCCTGATTTCTCATTTGCTGCATGAAATCACCTTTCAGACAGGATATGAACATTTTCTCCAGCCTTGTTCATGAGGCAGGGTCATAAGAAGTCTATGTAGGGTCATAAGAAGGCTATGAGGCAAATTTGGGGTCAAAGTATCACAAAACAACAAAGTTATGAATGTATGTTGAAATGTTCAACACATACTTGTAACTTTGGTAATTTTCAATATTTTGATCCTAAATTTGCAATATAACCATTTTGTTCACACCACGTCATGAATGTGACAGCTGTTATTTTTCAAATCCTGGCCAAAATATGTTTTCACACATGTTGTGCAAATCCCCTTTCATGCAGGACTTGAAAATGTTCTCTGCCCTTGTTCATGAGATGCTATCATAAGAAGGCTATGTAAAAAATTGGGTAAAATATATATATATATATATATATATATATATACTGTATAACAAAGTTATGAGTAAACATTGACATTTATCAACACACTCACATAACTCTGGTAATTTTTAATAATTTGGCCAAAAGTGTTCAGCACAGCCATTTTTCCTATCACCTCATGAATGTGACAGTTTTCATTTTTAAAATCCTGGCCAAAAAGTGTTTTCACACTTGTGGCTTGAAATGATGCTTCAGCCACTATTTTATACATTGTACCTGTGATGTTCAGAAGAAATGGTCATAAAAAGACCATGTTGAAACTCTGGGGTCAAAATGTAAAAGAACAAGAGTTAAGTTATGAAGAAATGTTGAATTATTCAGTTTTCTCATCCAAAACTTGTTTTTGCAATCACACTGTAAAATCAGCTTTTGGATAGCATTTAATAAAATTCCACCTATCTTGATTATGACATCAGGTCATAAAAGACTGTTGGAAATTTAGAGTCAAAATGTGAGAGCCCACTGAAAATTAAAGATTGCCTCTCAGCTGGCTTATCCTGAGTAAATGCAACCTAAAAATGTGTAAAAGCAGGACAACACTGAAAATGAGATGTTGCATCTATTTTGGTTTATCCTGGGTAAGTATATAGTAATAATGTGTACAAGCAAGACCTGGTCAACAGTAATGCAAGCAGTGAACATTCGGCATTGACACATGCTTGTTAAAACTTAATGGTTTATGTGTGTTTTATCTTGTTGTTTGGGGTTTGCTACTTAGGTGTTGAGGGGTTTTGTTCCAGGTAGGAGCAGAGCATCAGTTTTCAGTTGAGCAGTTGCTGTTTTCATTTTATACTGCCTGAACACTGTACGATATCAGTAACACCATTTCAGGCCATTCAGATAAATTGCATGGAAGGGTATCTTGGGTATCATAGAATGTCTTTGGAATATCAAAAGCAAGTGCATTAGCTGGTGAGGAGAGTAGAATTCTATGTAGAACTGAGGGCACCCCAAAGCTAGGTTATTTATTTATTTATTTATTTATCCAAAACTGCTAAAGGCATATAAGAATACAAATCTGGCTTGGAAAGGAAAATGTGAGGGCAGTAAATAATGCTAGCCAGAATACCCAACAGAGTGGTCAGTATTGGGCTATACTGTACTGACCCAGGGGTGTAATGAGGCCTGACACCACAGGAGGATGGCCTTATAGCTCCTGGTACTTGGTTTACTTGGTTTCAAAGGACAAAAGAAGGCTACTGCCCATCGAGATTGTCCCCCACCACATTGGTGGGATAACTATGCCTTGAAGTTGTTAAACTCGAGCCAGCAATCCAGCCCTTTTTTGAAGACTGTATTAGAGCTACTGTCCACTAAGTATTGTGGGAGGAGATTCCACAATTTGGGGGTTCTTACTGTAAAGTAGTTTAACCTTTATGTTGTTTTAGCTTTAGATACAAATATCTGGTTGTTATGATACCGTGGGAAAGTCCAACTGGTAGAGAAATGTAAGCCACAGTGGTGCATTAACTCTTGAAAATTCCAGATTTTGTACAATAGGAGAAGGTCACCTCTGGTACGTCTTGTGCATAGTGAGTGTAACCCTGTAACTCTTAATCTTTCCTTGTAGTCAAGTTTGGATAAATAAGGGACCATTTTTGTGGCTCTTCTCTGCACCCTCTCAATTCTGTCAACGTCCTGCCCCAAGTAGGGACTCCAGCAAGGGGATCCATAGTCCAGATGGGGCCTGACATAAGCCCTGTACAAGGGGATTATGCATTCCTGTGTCCTAGACACAAATGAACATTGAATCCGAGTGAGCAAGGCGTTAGATTTCCTGGCTATCATCCTGCAATGATCACTAGATGATAATTTATTGTTAATGATTACCCCGAGATCTCGCTCTAATGGTGACACATGAAGGGCAACACTGTTCAGAAAATAAGTCTGCCTAGGTTGTTCTTACTAAAGTGTACAACATGACACTTGTCTGAGTTGAGTGTCATTTTGTTTAAAACTGCCCATTCTTCGATGGATTTTAAGTTGTTCCTCATGGAATCTCTGTTTATTGATGTAAGAACAGAGCCACACAGCTTGGTATCATCAGCGAATTTTGAGAGAACAATTTCGGGGCTGGCCTGCAGATCACTAATAAAGATGTTAAACAGGGTCGGTCCCAACACGGACCCCTGCTGGACCCCACTGGTCACACTCAGTGAGTGGGAAAGTGTGCCGTTAATTCTGACCTGCTGATATCTTCCATTCAACCAACCTGAGACTCAGTTAATTATGTAGTAAGAAAAACCCATATCATTCATTTTGTCGAGTAGGATGTCATGAGGGACTTTGTCGAATGCTCTACTGTAGTCGAGAAGTATCACATCCATAGGGATGCCATCATCCAATGCCGTACTGACATGATTATAAAAGGAAACCAAGTTAGTAGTACAGGAGTATTCCTGTCTAAAGCCATGTTGTGTAGTATCAGTCAAGTTACCCCCAATAGATTCGTACTCTAGTAGTTTCTTAATAACTTTCTCCATGATCTTGCTTATAACGGAAGTCAGACTTATTGGACGATAATTCTCTGGTCTGGAATGATTACCCTTCTTAAAGATTGGGACCACAGTGGCCATTGTCCAGTCCTGAGGGATAATTCCCTCATATAAGGATTTGTTGAATATAATTGAAAGTGGTTTAGCAATAGCATCTGCTGTCTCTATTAGAAATCGGGGGCTGATGTTATCAGGGCCTGGACTGGAATTGGGTTTTAGGGATACAATTGCTTTTAGTGTATCATCCTCGGTGATGATGTAAGAGGGGGTAACATTGTTTGTATGTTTGAAGCGCTTAGGAACCTCTTTCTTGGTAAATACTGAGCAGAATTGCTTGTTAAATGTGTCTGCCATATCTCTGTCTGTAGATATAATTCTGTCATGTATACATAAGGGCCCCATGTGTCTATTATTTATTTTTTTATTGTTAAGGTAGGAAAATAGTAATTTATAGTTGTCTTTGGTATGGGCCAGATGAAACTCAAGTTTTTTTTTGGATTGCAGAATGGCTTGTTTTAGTGATTTTAGAGTTTCCTGTATTGAACTTAACAATAACTTTTGGTGTCTCCTTGCTGTTTTAACTCTGTAAATAGCCTCTGCTTGTTCTTAATTAAGGATTTGATAGTATTGTTAAACCACAGGGTATTTTCCTTTTTATTATATTTTTTGTTATAGGAACATATAATTTTTCTGAGTTATAAATGGTAGATTTGAAAAAGTCCCAGGATTCTTCCATGGAAAGGGAGGATAGTACTGTATCCCAAGAAATTGAGTTTAATTGGTTATTGATATCATTGAAATTAGCTTTTTTATAATTTTTCAATTCAGTACAGTTGGTGATGTGTTGACAAAATGACAGTGTAATGGAAATGGTGTAGTGATCACTTGATCCTAGTGGGGCACCAATTATAATTTTGGATTTTAGATTCCCTATATTTGTAATAACCAAGTCCAGTATGTTGTCATCTCGTGTTGGTTCTGTAACGATTTGTTCAAGGCCCATATCAACCATGAGTGTGATTAAGTCTTTCTTGGCCTGCGTACTTCCAGTTAAAGAATACCAATTTATAGAAGGCAGGTTAAAGTCACCCAGTATAAGGATTTTTCCTTTAGAGGCCATATCTAAGATTTCATTATTTAGGCATGAAGAATATTTTTCATGGTAGGTCCAGTATAGCCCATACCTCCCAACCTGGAGGGTGTTATTGTTCTTAGATAATTAACTATATGTGCCATTTTTATAACATTTAAAAAAATAAAATCAGAACATAAAAAATGCAGCAAAATTATTTTTTACCTAATTTTGGGGAAAGTAGTCCCTCTACTGTTATACCTGCCAGTTGAGGGCTCTGCAGTGTTTGATAGGTGTTTTTTAAATTTAGGCTTTGAGCCTTGCCCCCATGTCAATTTTCAGTTTTGTGAACTTTGCCCTTATGTGCTGTTATGTTAGCCCTCTGCTCCGTCTTCACTGCTCCGCTTAGTTTACAGTGTGTTAATGTACCACTGTCTTGAGTATGCAATCAGGAGTACTTTCTCAGTTTCTACTCTCACAGATGGAGGCGTGCTGCTGGGTGGTATGGAGCTGTAGAAAAATGGAGAGCAGGCAGCCATAGGAAATGGAAGTTCTTTATTGAACTGCTGGCACAGGATTGTGGAGTGAGCTGAATCAGGTACATGGTGGTATTTTTTTTTATTTATTTAGAAAATGGGAAGAATGAACATGAAGAGTTGAGTGGGAGTTCACTGCTAAATCTCACTAAGTGAGAAAAAAGATGACAGCTCAAACATTTCAAACTGGGCATGGGCACAGTGACATTTGTGGTGGAAGGCAGGCTGGTACCAGGAGTAGTTATTTCCCAGTTTCTCTAAGCACATAAATGTATCCTATGGCAAGGAGTTCAGCCAATCAGAGGCTGGGAAATCTCCCATTTCCTAACTAAAAATAATTTCCTATCAACTTTAACACCCCAGAGAAGATTAAGAGAAATCAAAAAGACTGCCATTAACACCTGCAGTGGATTATCTATGTTGAAATGAATGAGGATTATAGTCTCAGTACTCTATTACAGAAAATTTAGAAACAGAGGTTTTCATATTACAGAAGCAATTAACATGGCAAAAAAAAACTGTTTCAGAGATCTGCTGTTCAGATACTGTAATCAGGTACCTGTAATACCAGGGCATGGATTAATCAGGTCTGACTATGCTGTAATTTGGCATCCTGCAGCCTGTTACCAAAGCTTGATGCACTCCAAGCCGTTATCAGCCAACATTATCCTGACATCCTTGCTGTAGTTGAAACATGGCTGACACCAAAAGTTCCTGATCTGGCAATTACCTTACAGGGCTACAATGTTTTCAGACTGGACTGTGTCTCTAAAAGGGGAGGGGGCTGTGCCATCTTCATTAAGGATAATCTCCTGGAGCACCTTGTTCCAACCCCTGTCCCTGCCTCCTCGGCCCAGCTTCTACCCATTAAAATTCTTCTAGGTCCCAATCAAAAAGCCCTCACCATCGTCTTGTATATATTCCACCTTGAGATCAAGATCTTGGCATCAAAGAAGTTCTTAACTTCGTCAGCTCCCAACCTCCTGGCTCTGAACACATTCTTCTTGGCGATTTCAATATAAACTGGCTCGCATCTGATGTCTACACTCATAAGGATGCCCTTGCAGTCACAATTGGTCACCACACCAACTCGGATAAATTACAAAACTGGAACCAGTACCCTGCTTGACTGGGTTCTCACCAATCACCATACCAGGATCTCTCATACCTCCATTCTCCCAGACTCTCTCAGTGACCTCTCCCCGGTTATATGTGAATGGTCTAATAAATTTCTAAAGCCACCCCCTATAGTCATTACCAGCAGAGTCCTCCCCCGTGGTCAACTTACCTGTCTCAAACAGTACTTATCCTTGCAAGACTGGCTGCCCATCTACAAGGCGACGGATGTTAACCTTGCCCTCGTCTACTTCATCACCATCTTCAATAAGGCCTGTGACCTCTTCGCTCCTTCAAAAAAACAGAAAACAAAAGCCCTCTGCAACCCTTGGATATCTGCGGAGCTCCTTTCCCAGCTGAAACCTAGGGACCACCTGTGGGCAGTGGCTAAAGCCACAGGCAAACAATCTGACATCCAAAAATACAAACATGCCCATAATGCCTGCACAAAATCCATTCGTCTCACCAAAAGCTCATATTATAAGGACGTCCTCACCAACACCTGGGGAAATGGTCGTGCTTTCTGGGACAATATCAAGGACATTACTGGGAAACAATCAAAGTCCCCTCCAGCCATGTTAATTATTGAAGGGTCCACTACCCTTGATCCCATAGTCATTGCAAATACCTTTAACATGGCTTTTACTGACCTCAGTACTGTTCTACTACCCGATTTCTTCACAGTCAGTCACACCCCCTCTAACTCACCCTGCACTCTGTCAAACCACCCTCATTTCTACTTCAGGGAGATTAAAATGAATGAAGCTCGCCGCCACATTGCCTCAGCCATCTCCACTTCCAGAATCAGCAGTGACACCCTGGACCTTGGGCTGCTATCACTTACACTTGATGAGGTCCTCAGTCCCCTAACTAAAATTCTTAACCTCTCTCTCCACACCAGTACATTCCTTGAAATATGGAAAACTGCCACTGTGACCCTGGTCCACAAAACTGGGGATAAGATCTGCCACTCTAACTACCGCCCGATCTCCATATTGCCACCACTATCCAAGGCTCTAGAGCGTATTGTTGCGGACCAGCTCACTGATTATTTGGACAAATATAATATTCTGTGCACACAACAGCACGGTTTTTGAAAAGGGCATAGTACCACCACTGCCCTGCTTGAATTTACCACTGCAGTGCATAGTTCCCTTGATAAAGGACTTCTTACAGGGGCTGTCTTCATCGACCTCTCAAAGGCTTTTGACATGGTCCATCATCGGCTGCTGTATGACCAACTACTCCTTGCTGGCCTTACACCGGACTCAGCCCGCTGGTTCAGAAGCTACCTTGACAACCGCTCTCAAAGTGTAAAAATTGCCAGTGCTATCTTGGTCACCTTACCTGTCCACTCCGGAGTACCTCAGGGGTCCATTCTGGGCACTCTCCTCATCAGCCTCTTTTTAAACTCCCTACCACAATCCTGCTCAGAACAAATCATCCTGTATGTGGATGATGCTGTTGTCTTTTCTATGCACTAGGACCTTTCACTACTACAACACAGCCTCCAACTTGGATTCAGTGCCTTTGAAACATGGTTCTCCAATCACAAACTAGTCCTCAATCACAAGAAAACCAAGTTCTTGCTATTCTGCAGTTCACATAACCGTTACAAGCAACACCCCCTTGCCATCTCCACCAAGCAGGGGACTGTCCTTGAACAAGTTTACTCTTTCAAATACCTAGGGATTCTGCTTGACCCCAATCTCTCCTATACGGCTCACATTGACAGCGTGGTTAAAGCTTCCAGCGCATGCCTTGGCTTACTCTACAAACACAGGCAGCACCTCACCCCAGAGGCCCTAAAGATTGCCATCCAGAGCTCTGTGGTGTCAATTATTGATTATGGCCTCATTATCTATGGTTCCGCCATGACGTACGCTCTCCGATGTATAACAACTGCTCTTAACAAAGCATGCCGACTAACAACTGGTGCCCGCCGCCTCACCCACACCTGTGCCCTTTATGAACAATCCGGATGGCTCCAGCTCTCCAACCGTATAAAGTATCTCACATGTGCTATGGCGGGAAAAATCAAACTTGGCCTCATACCCCCCGGTGTTACTGCCTTGTTACATCAAAACACCAACCGACTGAACACCAGGAGCTCGACAACCCAGATTTTACAAGTTCCTCACTGTTGAACCATGCAGGGCCAATGCTCCTTCACCTATGGGGCTCATCTATAGATGAATGGTCTCAGCCACACCATCTCCTCTGCCTCAACACTAGGTCTGTTCAAAACCAGACTCTGGGCCCATCTCATTGCCTCTAGCTCCTGTGACTGCCTCTCCTAGATGATGACCTACACAGCTTAAATCCTAACTTATATACTGCTTAACCCCAGGCCTCCCAGTCCCCATCCCCCCAGCTCCTGAGGCACCACTTCAAATCTCAGGTCTTCATACCACCTCATTAGTCTCTCCTTGCCCCATTACAGCACTTATACCCCCACCCTGCCCCCTTTTTCTCTTCTATCACTCCTTCCCATTTATTTTTCAACAAATGCCTCCGGCTGCATCTTCATCCTCCCTCTCTCCTCTCATCCCTGTTTTTCTGCCACCCCCAGGTGCCTGACCCTACCCATTCCTTGTGGGCATATGCGTCCTAGCTGTGTTCACCATCTTACTATAGCTGCCTCTGTTAACTACCTACACTTCTCCTCATCCTTTACCCCTTACTCTTCCTATAATTGACCCCTTTCAATAGCACTGTTGTACATGAATTGTTTACTGTTATTTCACTGTTGCTTCCTTGTTGTTTGTTATTTCTGATGTGGAACCTTTGTAAAAGAGCCTCGGCTCAATGGTACTTGTAATTCTAGAATAAATAAATAAATAATATAAAAATAAAACTATAGTTCAAAATAAAAACATGGATGTAGGAATATAGACAGCTAACCAGATTGCTCAATTTTTCATAGCCATTTTATAAAGTAGAACAATGTACAGTATTTTTTATGACTGCATGGGCAGAGCCGTGCAGGCATTTGGGGATTACTAGGAGAGAGAGAGAGAGAGAGAGAGAGAGAGAGAGAGAGAGGGGGACTGACAGGATAAGATGAGTGTGTTCTTCCCTTGAATGCTTTGGAGTGGACATATGTCAGTGCTTCAGCCCAGGTTATCTCAATTAAAGCTGTGGTCGGTTTCTGTCTGCCTTCTTCATTTTCTGTCAGCCTGTCTGCGCTACATCTGGACTCTTATTTAATTGCTTTCTCTCTCTCTCTCTCTGTCTCTCTGCCACCTGGCAGGCAGAGCTAATAGAGGATAATGCCCAATTTACAGGTGATAACCATGGTGTAATCACCTCGAGTGGTTGTTGGGCATCAGTAAACCTCAAGAGCGAAGCTTGAGAGGTTTACCATTGCCCTAGCAACCATGAGAGGTGATTACATCAATGATTCTCACCTGTACATCAGGCATTGTCATTTATAGTGTATGGGTAATCGACAGGAAAAGTTACCCCCCTCCACAAATGCAAATAATTTAACCTTAACTTGTTAATGAATCTGCAACATGTCCATATGCTTGTATAGGGAAAAAAAAAAATAATAATTAAGATACACGGACTGAATAATGACAACTAACGGAAGGTGTCTTGCTAAAACAAGTTATACTTTTAAGTAAATAAGGCCAGTCTATTTAAATATGAAAGTCTGATCACAGCCCCACAAAAAGCATCCAGTTAAAAATGCAAGGTCACATTATCAGGCATATGGGAGAACTGTGGGTAGAGATGATGCATGCTCCAGTTGGGCCCAAACATCCAGTGACTGAAGAAGAACTTCATGGCCAAAGGAGCAACAGCTGAGATCTTGAGGTAATACTGTACTGAGACTAATGATCACACTCTGTGTAGAATGTTGATTCACACTGGCATTCCGTTTTGTAAACCCACTGGTCATGACATAGATGAGAGTGGTTTACAAGGTTCTGATGTCATGACAGTGGGATTACAAGGTTGTAATATATGGATAATGAAAATAATACCCCCAAAATGCATAGAAAAAATTCCTTGTAATATATTAGTTAGTCCCGTAATAGTATACTTCCGGTCCTCGTAATAGTATACTTCCTGCCCAATAATACTATACTTCCGGTCCTCGTAATAGTATCATTGGGATTACCGATGCGACTACTGTGTGAACCGTGTTTTTTTTTTTTGTGAGAGAAAGAAGCGGAATGGGACTGGGAGCAGGAGCGGGGGGATGCGAGCGAGGAGCGAGAAACAACACTCAGGAGTCTTACTAACTCTGCAGACAGCAGTGTCGTACAGCAGGCACAAGTAAGAACTTAAAAATTCCTCGCATCCATATATTACAAAAAATAACCAATAGGTTCTGGTGTTTCAAAGTAGAAATTCCATCTCTGTTAGATACAAGAAACCTCTCGAGCTTTCCTCTCGAGCTGTTTCTTGTGTTCCCAGAACCTCTCAATGGAATTACTGCCTTGTAATACACCAGAACCTATCTATTATTCTATTTATAAATGGTTTACTTTTAGTGGGTAATAAGGGCTCCCTGTACATTATAACTAGTTCATGAACGGGACTTACTCATTTTATCTGTTACAAGAGCTGCCTTTTAAAACCTAAAGCAATATTAGACAGAAAAAAAAATTTACACATCAGTGTGACAGATTAGAGGAGCAATTAGTTAACAAATACAACTAAAGAGATAAGCCAACATCCCTGAAATCTATAGGCGGGAATGTGTCAAATGTCACAGAATGAAATGTTCCTGCAGTAAATTATCTGAGCAAGTGCTTTGTAAGGATGCATAGCTTAAAGAATGAAGGTGTTGCTGCCTCTACAGTCATTCAGTTTGCTGTTGTTTCTATGCTTACTTTTTCATAATTTTATTTTTATTTTGCCAACTGCTAGTGAAAAATGAAAACAATGGAATCCTTGTATTATGAAGTCAGAAACTGTTTACTGTCAAGGCTGGCAGTGTATTTCAAAGGAAAACTGCAAATCTGTTTTCATATTTTTATGGAGAAATAATACTGTCTACCACCAAAATATTGTATATTTAATAGAAATATGGGATTTTGATAACCTGTGATCTTTTGTTATAATTCAGCATGTGATATTTTCTTCATAACCAGATTTTACTTGGGAAGAAGAAAGAGAAGCTAATTATTCTTTAAAAAAATGTAAAGTTATACAGATGGACCACAATAGTGCAAACATATAAAGGGCAAGGTTTTTTACTGAAAGAAGTATCTATTTATTTTGAAAAGATAGAAAAATATATTTAGTTTCTTGATGAAATACATTGGGATCCTAACTAGCTGGCAGTTTCTGACACAGCAGTACCAGAATTCTATTGAATTCTTTTTTACTAACAGTGTGAAAAGTAATGGCAAAAACCTACATGTTTCACTGCGCTTACACATATTTTGTTACAAAAGTAGAAAGTAATTACTAACACATCAGAATACAATAGGTAAAATAATAATTAATCTGTTTCTTAGAAGTAAACACCTGCTCTTTAAATGTCTTTCTGAAAGTGAGTTGGGGAGTGTGCGTGTGTGTGTGTATGTGTGTGTGTGTGTGAGAGTGTGTGTGTGTGTGTGTGTGTGTGTGTGCACTAGAAACAGCAGGTCTGCTGTATGAAATTACAGTCTATGAACTCATCACCTACTAGTTAAAATCAAACCTCTAACACACATAGTTCAATAGGTTAGATAGAACCATGCTATATATAAGCATATTAAAATATGTAAGTCCAATATCTGTCCATGTGTTGTACCTGAAACAAAAAGGAAGCAGGAGCACAGACATGATATTAAAATGAAGACTTCCCTCTATACTGAGCTTACTCAGAAGTATTATTTATAGTCTCCTTAATCGGACTCCTTTGCCTTTTTGCATCTAAGCAAATGACTCTAGTGACATGACTATATTAGTTATCAACAACTGTTCCTCCAAACTTTGCATTATTGTAGCATATATCAGTGGAATTGTCTTCCAAGCGAAACAATAAACATATATATGAATTAAAAAAATGAAGAAGACTGAAAAAACAGTGGGGCAACATTTCTCTCAGGCTGATCACTCCATCTTTGACCAGGTGCCATGTCACCCAACTGTGTTCAAGCAGTGCTTCTAAGTATCGGTCCCCAGTGCATGCGGTCCCTTACTTTTCACCAGCACACAATATACAAGCATACCTTGTGCCATGTTACACAACTGTGTCCATGCAGTGCTTCTGAGCATTGCTCCCCAGTGCAGGCAGTTCCTCTCCTTTCACCAGCATGCAGCACACCACCATGACTAGTGCCATGTCGCCCCACTGTATTCAAGCTGTGCTTCTGAGTATCATTCCTCTGTGCAGGCAGTCCTTCACCTTTCCCCAGCACACAGTACACCACCACCATAATGGGTGCCAGGTCACGCCATTGTGTTCATGCCGTGCTTCAGAACATCACTCCCCAGTGTAGGCAGTCCCTCACCTTTCACCAGCATGCAGTATGAGCTCTTATGGGTGCCATGTCACCCCTCTGTGTTCATGTATTGCTTCTGAGCATTGCTCCCCAGTATAGACAGTCACTTCCATTCATCAGCACACATCATGCAACAGGGAGGGGTGCAATGATGCTCCACTGTGTTCATGAAGTGCTTCTCAGCATCGACCTTCAGTGCAGGTAATCCCTATCCATTCACTAGTCTGCATTACACCACTGTGATGGGTGCCATGTCACTCTACAGTGTTCATGCAGTGCTTCTTAGCATCACTCCACAGAGCAGGTACTCCCTCAACATTCACCAGTACAAAGTACACTACCATGATTGGTGCCATGTTGCACCACTGCATTCAAGCTGTGGTTCTGAGCATCACTCCACAGTGCAGGCAGTCCCTTACCTTTCACCAGTACGCACTACACCACCTTGATGTGTGCCATGTCACCCCACTGTGTTCATGCAGTGCTTCTGACATTACTCCCTTATGCAGGCATTCCCTCATGTTTCACCAGCTAGCAGTACACCACCATGATGTGCGCCTTCTCACACCTGAGTGTTCATACAGTGCTTCTGAGCATTGTTATGCAGTGCAGGCAATTCCTCACCATTCACCAGCACACAGAACGCAACTGTAATTAGTGCCATGTCGCTCCACTGTGTTCATGCAGTGGTTCTGAGCATTGCTCCTTAGTGCAGGGAGACCCTACCCATTCACCAGCATGCATTACACCACCATGATGGGTGCCATGTTGCCCCACTGTGTTCATTCATTGCTTTTCAGCATCACTCCTCCCTTCAAGCAGATTCTTACTTTATTCATGCAGTGCTTCTGAGCATCACTCCACAGCGCAGGCAGTACCTCACATTTCACTTCCACACACTACAACACCTTGAATGGTATCATGTTGCCCCATTGTGTTCATGCATTGCTTCTTAGCATAGCTCCTTCATGCAGGCAGTCCCTTACCGCTCACCAGCATGCAATATACAACTGTGATGAGTGGCATGTCACCCCACTGTGTCGATGTGACAAAGCTGTTTTTCTCCTTCAGCAGCCTGACTTCCCCCATCTGGGCCAGTCTTCCCAGCCCCGTCACCCATCTTCTCTGTGACTTACCTTTTCTGGTTGTTCTGTCACAGGACCTTGGATCAGAGGCACCTGGTCATCAGTGTGGGGCCTGCTAGAAGGCAGGCCATCACTGGTCTACAGTCAAAGGGCTTTTCCTCCTTTTTTCCCCCCATTTGGCCCAGACATGTGTGAACTCAGCCACCGTAGAGACACCTTAGGCATCCAGGTGTGGGGTCACTTCCCACGCTGTCCCATGGTGCTGCCACCTAGATTCCTCTCCCTGTCCTATAGATGTGCATTCTCCCTCCCAGGCCAGTCCCCAAGTGACCCAGGTCTGTTCTTAAACATGGATTGCTGGCATGAAGGTCAGTGGCTAAAAGCAATTCAGTCAGTGGCTGAAAGCGTGAAACAGAAATAGGCAGACAAACCTAGAACTGGAAACCAGAACTACACAATTAAGTAATGGCCCCATATTAAAAGGTATCAGGCTGCCCCCTGCAAAGTTCCTTTCCTTAGTGAAAATTAGCACAGTTAACTAAATTTGCTATACACAAACATGTTTGGAGCAAATTACTAGTGTCCCAAGCATGTTTAAATATAGCCCCCCAAAGCAAAAATGAAGCATTAAAATGTGCAGTCTGCACAATTCACATCCCCCTGCCAGCCAATTAGTGCAAATTAGCACAGTTCAATAAATTTTCTATACTCAAACATGTTTGGAGCAAATTACTAGTGCTCCAAGCATGTTTGAAAATTGCCCCCCAAAGCACAAATGAGGCACTAAAATGTTCACTCAGTACAATTCACCCCCCCTCCATTGGCAAAAGAGAGG
Organism: Neoceratodus forsteri; assembly: GCA_016271365.2. NCBI lineage: Eukaryota > Metazoa > Chordata > Ceratodontiformes > Ceratodontidae > Neoceratodus > Neoceratodus forsteri. Next base: position 915,456,639 of record CM028132.1, on the reverse strand, counting down.
TACAGCATCTGGTCACTGAAAACATATAGGCTGTGATGGAACCAATACATTTAGGGTATCCCAGACCTGTTACAATAGGTTCAAATAGGACCTCACTGAAAATGAAATACTGTATGTTAACCGACCCATCCTGGGTAACTACATTGTAAAAATGGATAAAAGCAGGACCCCAGTAAAAATTAGATTCTGCATTTTACCTTGCTAACTCTACTAAATACACTGGAAAAAAAGTACCCTTATGTTAACCCGTGGCTCACTATCCCAACACACACCTGCCTGGGCACTTTTGCCTGACAGGTGCAGTGTCCCGATAATGATCATGCCGACAGATACATGCCCGATGGTGTTACAGGATGAGGTAAGGTAGCAGATGTGTTGGCTTGCTACCTTACCCCTAAAAACACTGTCAGATATGAAAGGCCAGCGTGCGCCGTTGGATCTGGGTTCTGGTCAGGCCATACAGTTTTGCCCCCTGTAACCGTTAGTTTTTCACTCTGGGGTCTGCTTCTCCTCAGAGTTAGTTATTTTAATTGGGGGGGGGGTGAAGCCCCCTGCATTGAAAGAAATGACATTTTTTACCATGTTGCCTGACATTACGTCGGGCAAGTGGTGCTGTCAGGTTTGTCAATTTCAGTTATCCTGGACGCGGTATCCTGAGCGTCAGGATACTGAGTTTCCAGATAATATAGTATATCCTGGAAAAATGTGTAAAAGCAGGATCTCACTGAAAATGAAATATTTTGGCTGCTCTACCCTACTAATGATACTCAGACTCTATGTGTGTGAACAACTGCTGTAACAGTTACGTGTGTGTGTGTGTGTACTAGAAACAGCAGGTCTGCTGTATGAAACTGAAGTCTATGAACCCATCACCCACCAGTTAAAATCAAACCTCTAACACACATATTTCAATAAATTAGATAGAACCATCTTATATATAAGCATATTAAAAGTAAGTAAGAACAGTATCTGTCCATGTGTTGTACCTAAAACAACAAGGAAGAAGAGACATGATATTAAAATGAAGAATACTGAAAAAAACAGTGGGACAACATTTCTCTCAGGCTGATCACTTCATTTTTGACTAGGTGCCATTGTCACCCAACAATGTTCAAGCAGTGCTTCTGAGCATTTGTTCCTAGTGCAAGCAGTCCCTTACCTTTCACCAGCATGCAGTATGCAACAGGGATGGGTGCAATGATGCTCCACTGTGTTTACAGAGTGCTTCTGGGCATCGCTCCTAAGTGCAGGCAGTCCCTAACCATGCAACAGCAAACAGTACACAAGCATGCTAGGTGCCTTGTTGCACCACTGTGTCCATGTAGTGCTTCTGAGCATCACTCCACAATGCAGAAAGTTCCTCACCTTTCACCAGCACACAGTACACCACCGTGATGTCTGCCTTGTCACAGCAGAGTGTTCCTACAGTGCTTCTGAGTGTCACTTCCCAATACAGGCAGTCCCTCACCTTTCAACAGCAGGCAGCACACCACTGTGATTGGTACCATGTCTCCCCACTGTGTTCAAGCTATGCTTCTGAGCATCACTCCACAGTGCAGGCAGTCGCTCACCTTTCACCAGCACACAGTACACCACCTTGATGGGTACCATGTCACCCCATTGTGTTCTTACAGTGCATCTGACATTATTCCTTTGTGCAGGCATTCCCTCATCTTTCACTAGCAAGCAGAACACCACTGTGATGTGTGCTTTGTCACACCAGAGTGTTCATACAGTGCTTCTGAGCACCGCTGCCCAGTGCAGGAAGTCCCTCACCTTTCACCAGCACAAAGCACACCACCATAATTGGTGACATGTCATCCCACTGTGTTCAAGCTGTGCTATTGAGCATCACTCTCCTGTGCAAGCAGTCCTTTGCCTTTCCCCAACATGCAGTATGCAGCACTTATGGGTGCCATGCCGCCCCTCTGTGTTCGTGCATTGCTTCTGAGCATTGCTCCCCAGTACAGGCATTTCCACATATTTCACCAGCAAGCAGAACACCACCGTGATGTGTGCTTTATCACACCAGAGTGTTCAAACAGTGCATCTGAGCACTGCTCCCCAATGCAGGCAGTTCCTCACCTTTTACCAGCATGCATACACCACCATGATGGGTACAATGTCATCGTGTTGTGTTAATGCAGTGCTTCTAAACATCACTCCCCTGTGCAAGCAGTCCCTCTCCTTTCACCAGCATGCAGTATACTACCTTGATAGGTACCATGTCACCCCACTGTGTTCATGCAGTGCTTTCCACATTACTCCCTTGTGCAGGCATTCCCTCATCTTTAAATAGAATAGGTGAAAGTGTAGGTGACGAATTAATGGTCTTGACGGGTGACCTTAATTGTGATTGGCCTAATTCCTGGGGTAGGCAGCTAAAAGAAATAACCTCAGCACTGGGCCTTAGACAATACATTAAGTTTCCTACCCGTTATACCAAAACCTCAACACAGGGATCAGTTCTAGACTTGATTTTTGTGTCTTCCTCAATTCAAGTAAAATCTTCTGGAATTTTACCCCCATATCTGGGGGATCACAATCCAGGTTGGATTGAACTGCAGGGGTCCCAGTTCTCTAGATTTACACCATTTTCAAATAATGCCAGAATATGGATATGCAGTGTTTTTCTGAAATTAAATTTTTGAACAGTGTACAGGCTGAGGACTGGGATGGCTGCAGACTAATCCCTGACTTAGATCTGACAGTAGAATATTTTACTAACACCTTTTGCAAGATCTGTGACCAGCATGCCCCTAATATCACAACTTGTAATAAAGTATCAGGATGACTCTGGATAAATGATAAATTACCAAAACTAATTAGAATTAAGAATAGGATATGGAGAAAAACTCTAAAAACAAAATTAGAGATGGACTGGGCTTTTTTTAAATCTAAACGTAACTAATGTAAAAAATTAATAAGATGAGTGAAAATATCTACAGGAATAAAATGGACAGTAATACCAGTCTTAAACACTTTTGGGACATAATAAGACATATAACTAAGCCAGGTGGGGGTCTTTCTCAGAATAATATGACCATAAGGGTGGGTAACAACCTAACTGATGAACCAGGGGAATTATATAACAAACTAAACAATTTTTTCACAGATGTTCCAGACTATAATAACCCCCCAAAATTTGACACACATGTAGACCAGCAGGAATACTAACCTACAGAAATGCAACATCCATTATTTAGATTTAAACTATTTATAAAATCAGAGGTTTATAAGGAGTTAAGCAAAATTAAAATACATAAATCACCAGGCACAGATGGAATGGAAGGTAGGTTTCTAAAATGGCAGCTCAGTATGTTTCTCCCATTATATCTTATATCTTTTATTGGAGTCTTCAGATCGGCTACTTCCCTGTTCCATGGAGGGAAAGTAAGGTTAAACCTATTCACAAGGGAAGGGATGTGGCTAAACTCAACAACTACAGACTGATTGCTCTGTTACCCATTCTATCAAAATGTTTAGAGAAATTGGCCCATGTACAGATAAGTCACTACCTAGACAAATACAACTTGCCGACTCCTTTTCAGTCAGGCTTTTGCAGGGGTCATTCTACTGCCATAGCCCTGCTGGAGTTCACTGACCTGATTAGAAGGTTGCTGGACTCCGGTTTGGAAACAGCAGTGGTTTTTGTTGATTTATGAAAGGCCTTTGACCTGGTGGACCACCACCTCCAGTGCACAAGACTGCGGCACCTGGGCTTCTTGGATGGTCCCCTGGCTTGGTTGACATCATACCTAACTCAACAGGTCCAAAGAGTAGAGAGGTTCAGGGGCACTTGTCTGCATACAGAACTGTGACCAGAGGGGTGCCCCAGGAATCCATCCTGGGGCCCTTGTTGTTCTTGATCAACAATAATGAACTTCACCTAGTGGCACAGCATTCAGCTGTAAGGCTGTATGCTGATGATACAACCATAGTAGCCTCTGGGGGCAGTGTTATGGAGCTCCAGACTAAATTGCAGTCGGACTTCGCTGAAATTGAGGGGTGGTTCACCAGGTCAAGGTTGATCATGTACATAAAAAAAAACAAACTATTGCACTTTGGGTCAAAATACTAAAAAGTCTAAGCCTATTCAAATCCATATGAATAGCATGACTGAACTAGAATCTGTGAATAGCTACATTTTACCTACCTACCTAACTTACCATCTTTCACTAGCAAGCAGAACACCACCGTGATGTATGCCTTGTCACATCAGAGCGTTCATACAGTGCTTCTGAGCACCACTCCCCAGTGCAGGCAGTCCTTCACCTTTTCACCAGCATGCAGTACATCACTGTGATGGGTGCCATGTCACCCCATTGTGTTAATGCAGTGCATCTGAGCATCACTACCCAATGCAGGCAGTCCCTCACCTTTCACCAGCACAAAGCAAACCACCGTGATTGGTGCCATGTCACCCCCCTGTGTTTAAGCTGTGCTTCTGAGCATCACTCTCCTAAGCAGGCAGTCCCTTACCTTCCAGCAGCATACAGTATGCAGCTTTTATGGGTGCCATGTTGCCCATCTGTGTTCATGCATTCTTCTGAGCATTGCTTCCCAGTACAGGCAGTCCCTTACCTTTCACCATTACATAGTATGCAACAGGGATGGGTGTCATAAAGCCCCACTGTTTATGAGCATTGCTCCTCAGTGCAATAAATCCCTACCCATTACACCACCATGACAGGTGCCATGTCACTCCACAGTGTTCATGCAGTGCTTCTGAGCATCACTCCACAGAGCAGGCACTCCCTCACCATTCACAAGTACACAGTACACCACCATGATTGGTGCTATGTCACCCCACTGTGTTCAAGCTGTGCTTCTTAGCATCATTCCACAGTGTAGGCAGTCCCTCACATTTCACCAACACAAAGTGTGCAACAGGGATGGGTGCCATGACACCCCAATGTGTTCATGCAGTGCTTCTGAACATCACTATTCAATGCAGGCAATCCCTAACCATTCACCAGTCTGCATTACACTGCCATGATGGGTGCATGTCTCTTCAGTGTTCATGCACTGCTTCTCAGCATCACTCAACAGAGAAGACACTCTTTCACCTTTCATCAGCACACAGTACACTACCATGATTGGTGCCATGTCACTCCATGTGTTCAAGCTGTGTTTCTGAACATCACTCCAAAGTTCGGGCAATCCCTCACCTTTCACCAGCACGCAGTACACCACATTGATGGATGCCATGTCATCCCACTGTGTTCATGCAGTGCTTCTGACATTGCTGTCTTATGCAGGCATTCCCTCATGTTTCACCAGCAAGCAGTACACCACCGTGATGTGTGCCTTGCCACACCAGAGTGTTCATACAGTGCTTCTGAGCATCACTGCATAGTGCAGGCAATTCCTCACCATTCACCAGCACACAGAACGCAACCGTAATTGGTGCCATGTTGCTCCACTATGTTCATGCAATGCTTCTGAACATTGCTGATCCGTGCAAGCAGTCCCTTACTTTTTTCATGCAGTGCTTCTTAGCATCCCTCCACAGTAGTGGCAGTGCCTCACATTTTATCCCACACAGTACGCCATCTTGTTGAGTGCCATATTGCCCCACTGTGTTCATGCATTGCTTCTCAGCATTGCTTCTCCATTCAAGCAGTCCCTTACTGTTCACAAGCATGCAGTACACAACCATAATGAGTGGCATGTAGCCCCACGTAGCCCCACTGTGTCCATGGTACAAAGCTGTTTATCTCCTTCTGCACTCTGACTTGCCCCCATCTGGGCCAGTCTTCCCAGCCCCAAACCTACCTTTTCTGGGACTTACCTTTTCTGGTGGTCCTGCCACAGGACCTTGGATCAGAGGTACATAGCCTCTCAGCCTGAGATGCCCCAACTAACTGAGATGCTACCTAAACATTACGACTTTGGCAGAGCACAACTGTGCTCATACTCCTCCTGTTCTCACAGCATATATAAAAATGGACCATTTAGGCCCACCGGCAAAACAGGGTGAGCACTATAACTGTGCACTCCTTTCTCTCACACTGGGCCCACTCTATCCCAACTGTGACTTCTCCTTATTCTAACTGCTAGCCTTACAACTTGCTGCCTGAGAATGAATTCACACTGCACTTCTTCCTACTGACTGCAATGTTTAATACTGTATTGTAATAACTGTTTTGGTATTGTTGTCTTACAATGTCCCTGTGTTCTGGTCACTTTATATTAACTCTTCACTACTATTTGCCTGATGAAATCTGATGCTTGTAAAGTCCCTGTTGTGCTAATTCTATGTAATGTAATCCTCCACTTGTATTTACCTGATGTTTATGTATGTACCTTGTAATGTACCTTGTAATCTCCCGGGTCACACCTGAAAATAGGCACTTGGCTGTCTAGTGTGCTTACCCAGTTAACAAAAGCAAATAAATAAATAAATAGTCATCGATGTGGGGCCTGCTATAGGGCAGGCTATCACTGCTCTACAGTCGGAGGGATTTTCCTCCTATTTTCTCCTCTAATGGGCCCAGACATGTGTGTTCTCAGCCTCCATTGAGACACCTTAGGCATCCAGGTGTAGGATCCCTTCCCATGCTATCCCATGGTGCTCCCACCCAGATTCCTCTCCCTGTCCTACAGATGGGCATTCTCCTTCCCAGGCCAGTCCCCAAGTGACCAGGTCTGTTCTTGAATCCAGGTTGCTTGCATGGCAGTCAGTGGCTAAAAGCTTGAAATAGAAATGGGTAGAAAGGGTTACCAACTTGGGAGGGGGATGCAGCTATGTACCACTGAACAGGAAACAGATCTAGGGGTGGTGATAATGGTGAATATGAACAATTCCGTGAAGTGCAGGAGGGTGACGGTGAGGCCAACAGGATGCTGGGTTGTATAGAGAGGGGCATCTCGTCCAGAAGCAAGGATGTCACTCTGCCGCTCTACAAGTCACTAGTCAGACCACACCTGGAATACTGTGTGCAATTCAGGTGCCCTTATCCGAATAGAGATGTGAGATTGTTGGAGGGGGTACAATAAAAGGCAATAAAGTTTATTCAGGGATTACAGGATATGTCCTATGAGGAGAGATTAAGGGAATTGAAAATGTATTCCCTGGAAGAGAGAAGGAATCGGGGGGGATATGATTGAGACCTTTAAGTTTATTTATTTAGCTTTTGTTTACCGGGTAAGTACACTAGACAAGTATTATGCCTATTTTCAGGAACGACCTGGGAGAATACAACATGAGGAACAACAGTCAAAGAGACATGGCAAAGACAGTACAGTTTTTTGTCACAGTAAACAAACATGTGGGAAATACATCATTTGACGCGCTAGGGAAAACATATAGTAGTAAGCACATTTCTTACTTAAAGGGAATAAATAAGTCTGGTACTGAAGACATATTCAAGCTCTGGAAGGGGAGGGACATGAGAGGGCATAGACTTAGATTGGAAGGAGGTAGGTATAGGAGGGAAATGAGGAAGCACTTTTTCGCAGCGAGAGTAGTGGCAGTTTGGAATGCCTTGCCGGAGAAGGTGGTATCCTGTAGGATGGTGGGTAGTTTCAAGAGGGGATTGAACAGGGTGAGCGGGATATTTGGGGGGAAGGTGGAGGGGGGAAGGGCAGCTGCAAAGTAGGGTGTTAGCTGCACACTCAAGCAGACTAGATAGACCTAGAGGCCTAATTTCTGCTGGCAATTTTCATATGTTCATACACAGAGTAATGGCCCCATTTTAAAAGGTATCAGGCTGCCCCTCTTAAGTCGCTTTCCTTAGTGCAAATTAACACAGTTCACTAAATTTGCTATGCTCAAACATGTTTAGAGCAAAGTTTGACTGCCCGATGTATGTTTGAATATAGCCTCCCGAAGCAAAAATGAGGTACTAAAACATGCACTCAGCACAGTTCACATCCCACTGTTGGCCAAATTGCAAATTAGCAGAGTTCACTAAATTGGCTATACACAAACATGTTTGGAGCAAAGTGTGGTTGCCCCAAACATGTTTTAATATAGCCCCGCCAAGCAAAAATGTCATACTAAGTTTCATACTAGGTGAAATATGAAGCTATAAGGCCAGAAAAGCCCATAAATGCTTCAATTCCTTAATAAGTATAGTATTTTTAATTATTATTGGACAGTAAAAGTTTGTCCAGTCTAGTTTTAAATATATCTTTAAAATCACTAATCACCACTTCAAGAGGCAGACTATTCCACAGGTGAACTATTCTACATAAGTAAAAGTCTTTTCTGTTCTGGTGCTTAAAACTTCTACCCATGATTTGAAGATAATGACCACTACTATTTCCTTTTTTCATTTTTAAACTACATCCCCAGCTCACTTAGTAGGTATGGGTCATTTACAATATCATACATGAACAGTAGGTCTCCCCTTAATATTCTCACATTCAATGGCATGAGATTTAATGTTGAAATTTGTTCCTCGTATGTCTTATCTTTTAGGTTTTGGATATTTTTGGTAAAAATGAGACACTAAAATGTGCACTCAGCACAATTCACATCCCATTGCTGTCCAAAGAGAGATACAGCATCTGGTCACGAAAACATACAGGCTGTAATACAGTCAACTCATTTAAGGCATCCCAGAACTGTTAGTGTTACAATAGGTACAATCAGAACCTCACTGAAAATGAGATCCTGCATGTTAACTGACTTATCCTGGGTAACTACATTGTAAAAATGTATAAAAGCAGAACCCCAGTAACAATTACATTCTGCATTTACCTGTGCTTACCCAACTAAAAACATTGGAAAAATGTGTAAAAAGCAGGACCCCATTGAAAATGAAATATTGTAGCTGCTCCATCCTACTAATGACACGCACACCCTATGTGTGTGCACAGCTGTTGTAACAGCTATGTGTGTATGCACACGCACGCATGGTTGTGTGTGTGTTGTGTGCATTTTCAAGGGGTGTGTATGTCCAAACCCAAAAACACTTTTCACTACATTGCCTTGATGTTTATGGTCTTGTTTTTTTCTACTATTGTATAAATGTGGGACTTTTACACCATTTATTTATGTACAGTATGTAAAGTATTTATTTATTTCAAATGTTTCACCAGGAAAGACATACTGAGCTGAAAAATAGCTAATTTCCAGATGCATCCAGGAGAGGGGCGGGGAGATGAGAGGTGCAAGAACACCATAGACGATAACTTACACAATAAAACACCATACAGAGATATAAAATAAACAGTACAAAATGAACATGAACGAGGTTCATCAGACAGGTCAAATTATATGCAAAAGTTTACAGGACACAGCAGGAAATCTGTCCCATGGGCACAAGCAATAGTACTTTTCAATTGTGAGGGCACCAGGGGAGAGGGCTCTGATGGAAATAATGCAGATGGGGGAGAAGAAGGAAAAATGCAGATAAGTGAGGGAGGAAGAGGAGAGGTTGAAGGGTTGGTGAGGTGTGTGGAGGGGCAAGTAGGAGGAGAAAGAGAGGAGGATGATAAACTGAGAAGCATGAAAGGGCTATGACTAAAGGGCAGCCACAGAAAGTAGCGGTGTGGTCATGAAGCAGAGAGAGAGAGAGAGAGAGAGAGAGAGTGTTTGAAAGACGTGGAATGAATGGTTATGGGGAGTGAGCTCTAAAGTTTAGGGAAGCGGAAAGAGAAGGCAGCCTGACCAGCTAAAGATTTTACATAACCATAACACAAAACTAAGTCTTCTATATCTCTTCTTCAGCATCAGTCATTCCCCTAGTTTTTATTTTGCTAAGTTGCTAACTATTTTTGGTCTTTGGTCAGTTCCACAACTTTTTGCTTGGTAGCTTATTTTTGAGAATGTATTACTTAAGGCATAATTGTCCTTTTTTGTCTTTGTTACATTTATTCAATTTCTATGAACTTTATATTCTGTATTTTTGTACATGTTATCTTTTCCTCTTTCCCCTTCCCTCAGTACACAGCTGTTACTAGCTCAGTATGTCTTCCTTCATAAAAAACCTTTGAAATGAAGAAATCTTTTATCATATTAATGCATTAGCAGCTATTGTGGCTCTGACCAAATTTTGTTTTCTATGCTTTATGCTCCTCTTCCTCTGGCTGCCCTTTCCAACTGACCCCCCAGCCTTATCACCCGGCTCTTCTGGGACTTACCTTACACCGGCATCCTCTGCCACAGGACTTGTGGTGTATGCCCAGCCACTGGTGTGGAGCCGGTGGGGAGTTGGTCTTCATCCTGCTTCCAGGGGGTTCTTTTTCCGCTGGTTTTCTCCTCTTACTTTCCCCCGGGCATCAACCATTCATGGTCATGCATGAACTTGGAGGCACACATGTGCAACCGCACCAACAACAGCCCCGATCCGCCCACCCAGCCTAGTGCCAGCTCCCCCAGTTCTACCATTGAGCTTCCACTCGGTGGCAGCCAAGAGCTGGGAAGGCCTACCTCCCCAACCTGGAAGAGGAGAGCTGCCTGACGGCCACTTTATTCACTCCCAGCCCCCGTGGCCATCCCCCAGCAACCCATGCTTATTCTCGAACAGGGATCACTGGCTTGGTGAGAGGTAAGGCATCCATCACCTCACCCCTCAGCACCACTGGGCCAGCTTCAACCTACAGTATTTAAAGCAGCAGTACTAGTCAGCCAGCAAAAAATGTCATCCTATCTCTTTTTTTTTAAGAAGTAATGTTTTGCAGATAGTCTTAGATTTTTCAGTCATATGTTATAAATTCAATCAGCTATTCGTAAGACCTTGTTTAATTACACATTTTGTAATTTGCACAGATCTACAAAAAGGATGAAAGCCCCCAGCAACTTTCAAAAATCTTCTCCTCAGAGATCACACAGTAACTGCACCCACTGTATTTCTAATGCAGGTACAGTATCTCAGAGTGTTGCCATCGTATGTTTCTGATGAACAGCAGCACAACACCACCTTACCCTGCTTACATCTATGATGGTGGACCTAGAAAAGGACTAGTAACTTTTAAGAAATTCCAAATCCTCTGTCTTGCCTCACGAATGAAATAAAGCAAAAAGAAACTCAAATATACTAATGTTTCAGTTTGTCCCAACTGCCAACCAACTTGTTTACATTTTTGTTAACTAGTACTGCTGCTTTAAGGACAAATAAATCAATATGATCAGCTTGAGGTTACCAAATGTAGCCCTCCCAACCCACAAGGTATGTGACTAGCATTGGTAAAGTAAGTAAAACTTTATTTATTTAGCACCCAATCCCGGAGACTCTGGGCGCTGTACAAACAAGTAGAGGTGCAAAGTAACAGCAATAGCAAAACAATTATTAATGACAAATCATCACAAAAGAATATAAATAAGTCTCAATAAAAAAGCAATTCAGCAGGACAATTCCTAAGGCTTATAACTGGGTCCCGAAAGCTTCTCTAAACAGATGTACCTTCAGACCCTGCTTGAATGCCTCCACCGACGGGGCCTTCCTCAAGGATCTTAGAAGCGAGTTCCAAAGGGTTGGGCCAGCCACCTCAAATAAGCGATCTCCCAAGGTTTTTAGCCAGGTCCTCAGAACTGCTAGGAGGACCTCAGTGGAGGAGTGGAGTGAGCACCCAGGGTGGATAGGCATCAGGAGGTCACTCAATAGACAGGGCCCAAACCACGTAGGGCCCTATAGGTGAACAAGCCCACCTTGAAAGCAATTTGCCATCTCTCCAGCAGCCAGTACACATCATGCAGAACCGGGGTCAGAACTCAGGCTTGTCAGCAACCTGGCTGCTGCATTCTGCACCAACTGCAGGTGATGGAGAATCTACCTACTGATCCCAAAGTATAGAGTGTTACAGTAATCTGGCTTTAACATGACAAAAGCATGCACCAGTGAGGGCAGGTTGCCAGGCGAAATTAAGGATTTAATCTGGGTGACATTCCTTATGTGGTAGAAACCACTCTGGATGACTGATGACACTTGTGCCTCAACTGTCAACCCATTGTCAAAGATGACACCCAGATTCTTCACCTTAGTGGAAGCTGCCAATGGGGTAGGGCCCAGGAATAAACCTGTTCCCTCTGCAGCAGCATAAAGAATGGCTGCACCTTCAAATCTTCCAATGAATATGCTAACATTTCATGTAATATACAGATATGACAGATTTTTTAGCAAAATTAACAAAAATGAAGTTTAAAATATATAGTTGTACAGTAACCCCTCGCTATAACGAATGGCAAGGAAGCCGTAAATTGTATTTGTTATAGCTCCCTGTTCATTATATTGAGGGATGCTATAATTCAGTTAATGCTGCATCATCCTTCTGTGTGCTGTCTTGTCCTCTCATCACACAACCATCAGCCTGCTTCATCCTGCTTTTTGTAAATTAAATTAAATAAAAAAATAAACATCCTAGCTGCTCTGAGCTATAAATTTAAATTACAGCACTGTGTCTGTCTTATTTAATGTCGGACTTCCCCCTGTGTTTGGTGTCTGCTCATCCCCCACCCTGCATTCGGCTCTTTTCTGTTTCTGACCCCTGTCTTGCTGCTCAGTCAATCCTGGGCAGTTATTCTTTGGCAAATACTGTATTTTCTTTTTTAAATAAAACTGTACCTAGGATCAATTACAACTGTGGCTGGGCTCACACTCTGACTCCGTCTCATTCTGTTCAGGGGCTTCTGGTTGTCACTATTAAACCCTCGCTCCACTGTTTTTTAGAATTCAGCTCATCTCAATTTTGAATCATGAGCTGCCTCATTTATCTGATCATCCAAGTTCTGTTTCTACTGCTACAGGTGCCAAGTACAGTACTGTAAGTTTTCTCGCTCCACATCTTTCTCTCTCTCTCTCTTTTTGGCAGTTGGTCTGGTGAGAGTGTGTGCATGTGTGTAGCATTCTCTCTCTCATTCCCTCTGTCTATGAAAAATTGGACTTAATATTATCAGTGGATGTTACGGGAACAGGTTAGATTCCAAAACTACTAGGGCTATTAGGGACAGCTGGTTAGAGTCAGGAGCCATGAATTTCATTCGTTATAACCGATATTTGGTATAATGAGGTTCATTATAGTGAGGGGTTACTATATTTGGTATAATAAGAAAGTGTTAACTGAACTTATAAACATTAAAAGAGTTAAAATACCAAATTTTTGATGTCATCATATCCAATAGTAGTAAGTAGCACAGTAAAGTTGTTCTTTGAGCTGAGATGAATGATAGCAATATAACCATGATAGGACAAAGAACTGCAGAGTTAGATGCACTTACACAGGTGCGTTCGCACCTGTATATTAGGGTTGAGTAAGCACTTCTATGTTAAACCCAAATATTTGCACCTTAATAACTTCGCCCCTGTTCAACCAATTTACATAACATTTGGAAAGCAAAGCCTTTGTGCCATGATTTCTTGATCCTGCAAATGTCATGTAGATTGGTTCAGTGTGGGCAAAGTTACAGAGGTGCACAAAAATGTGAAACTCACCATTTTTGAAAAGTTTTAGATGCTTTTTTGCCACCTGATAACTAAAAAAATGTGAGGCTTTGAAACCTGAAACTTTCAGGTTTGATAGAGCTTTGCCCAAGGTATTTTTCTTTATGTTTTTTCAGTCCTGCTATTAAGTAGTTTTTAAAATATATAAGAAAAATGTTCAATTTCTGAGCATGTGCACTTCAAAAAATAAATGTTCTATGGAAAACTGAATTTTTGTGACAACAGCAGCTTGCACTATATGACACAGCTGTCATTTACTAAATGACAGCTGTGTCATGTAGTGCACCCCCTGCTGTGTTGTGACTTATAGGTCAGTGACAGGGCTACTGTCATTATAGCCCCTCCTGACTGTGCTGCACCTTAAACAGTATCTGCGCACTGGTAGCTCTAGTCCCTGGTGGCAGTGTATTTATTTATTTGTTATACTCTGATACTGGGATGCCCACCCCCCGGTGTTGGATCCCCCCCCATGCAGCCCCTTGGTTTTTTAATAGTGCTGACATTGGGGGGGACCAAATCCCTGTGCTGGCATTTACAACCCCCCCAGTAGTGTGAGACACTGGGGAACCCACCCCCAGTGTCAAAATAGATTATTAATTTAATTTATTCCTGTAAAAAGAAAACAGTCTCCCAACATATTTTTTTACCTGAAAAAAGAAAACTCCCTTCTCATCCCTGCCGTCCCCCTCCCCCTTCCCCATTCTGACCCTCCCACTATGCACCCATCACCCCATATCCCCTTACGCTATACTTACCTGCTGGGGTTGTATACTGTCATCCTCTGTGGACAAAGAGGTTCAATGTTAAAATAGCACAGCCACAACAGCACAGCACTTATGAGCATGTACTTTAAAGCGCCACATCAAAATAGCATAGTGGCAAAATATCAGCTGCACTAAACAGCATATGTTAACACTTGTAAAAAAAGCACATCAGTGGTCCATGCACACCTCTCACCCAGCATCTAGTTCCACCCCCCACCCTCCCTTGCAGCACATAGCAACCAATGAGTGGTAACACACATCAAACTGAGTGTGTGGGCCATGGGGGGGGTATGTCATTACTTAACAGGATTCGGGCTGAGGAGGGTACCGTTAAACTACCAGTGTGCCAGTCCCACATCTGATGGATAGGTCCTCAAGCTGTGCTGCCGATTGCTCTCCCTGTCATACAACCTGTCTTGAAGTAAAGAACTTGTGTCAGCCCCATGTCTGATGTATCTTTTAGGACCTCAAGCTGTGCTGCCAATTGCTCTCCCTCTTGTACAGCCTGTTCTGAAACAGTGGCATGTGAGGAAGATACAAGGAGGACAGTAGGTAGAAGTAGTGCAGTGCTGTGTTGACAGAGCTGTGAATCTGTGGAGCTTTGGTTGGCTGCAGAATTTTATTGCAATAAAAGTTGTTTAAGAAACAACTAGTAACCATCACGCTGTTCTGGAATAGCGATATTTTGACTGGCGATATTTATGACTTGCACTTAATTGTCTGCACTATTTTTACTTGCACTGTTGTGGTTGCGCTATAATAACTGGATACCAACCAAGACATATCTACATTCTTCAAAGCTGAATCGTGAACTGAGGAATAAAGGTAAGTGCCATATAATGCATTTCAATGGCATTTTGAACTTATGTTCATAACTTTGCCATTTTTAGGAATTTTTCACCAAATTTTCAACATGGCCTTTTGGGACCTCACCTCATGAACACTGGCACTGTCATTTTGTTAATTGGGCCCGGAAGGTGATTTTGCGGTCACTGCACAAAATCACCCTTTGGGACTGAATAACGAAATATCACCACCAGTGTTCATGAGGTGGCATCCCAAAAAGGCCATGTTGAAAATTTGTTGAAAAAATTACTATAAATGGTTGAGTTACGTGCATTTATTGAAATTGTTCTACACTCGTGCATAACTTTGGTAATTTTCAATATTTTGACTCCAAATTTTCAACATAGCCATTTTTTCACAACACCGCATGAACAGTACAGCTGTCATTTTTCACACCCTGTCCTAAACATGTTTTCATACCTCTGGTACCGAATGGCATTTAGACGCAAATTTGAACATTTTCACCTATGGGGTTTATGAGGTGGGTCATAAGAAGATTATATTGAAAGTTTCGGGTCAAAATATTAAAAAAACAAAGAACTTATTAAGCAACATTGTTTATAGCAATGGTCTGTTGCACCACTGGAGAACACGCTGCTTTACCGTGCCAGTTAGCTGAGTTCAGGTGCAAACTCAGTGAGCTGGTTTAATGGAACAAGGATGATGGGGAAGGTGCTGCAGCATGTACCAGCTGCCCTGGCCTGGGTGGGGACAGAGTAGTGTTTTGGCATAAATGCCACACCCTGTGGTAGGTAAAGAAACTTCACTCACAAGGTATCAACATGTGTGCTGGGGCCTGCTGGGCCCATGCACTGGGTCAGGACTGTCTCCAATATTGTAGTTATCTCATTTCAGGACCTATGTAAATGAGGATACAATTCCACTATCAGAAAAAGAAGGGAAATTCATTGCAAAAAATATATTAATGCAGACATTAGGATTTTAGAACGCAAAGCACACAAAGAAGGGAAATGAAAAACATTAGGGATGTGGGTCTCCCGAGTATTGGTGAATCAGTGGTAGGGTTTTACTTGGGGTTGTCAACCCTAATACCCACCCACTCCCCAGATCAGATGAGGTCAAATGTGATGTCTTCATGCAGGGTCCAGCATGAAAAAATCTCTGACAGATTATGTTGGGCATACACTGTATCACTATGAGGCACTGGGTTGAAGCTGTATCTTGTACTTCAGACAGGAGGCTATGGGCTGGGGTGGGGTGGGGTGGGCATTAAGGTTGACAACCCCAAGTAAGACCACACCACTGATTCACCAATACTCTGGAGAGCCAAGTCCCTAATGTTTTTCATTTACCTTCTTTGTGTGCTTTGCCTTCAGCAACCCTAATGTCTGCATTAATGTAGTTTTTTGCAATGATATATTATGAAGAACATGTAATTGAATTGTTCTAATCAATGTGAGGAAGGGAAACAAGCTGCACAAAGAAGAGTTATCAGTGTAATTCCTCTCCCAGCTGGAGGCTTACATTTTGATACTCCCAAGCTCTAGATGCCAACAGTCTGATTGCAGCTGACTGCTGCAAAAGGCACTCTTTTCAATTGGCCCCTATGGGACTTTGAAATGGGAACAGGGTGGTATATAGGACAGAAGGCAGATTCATTCCATCATATATGAGGGTACACATCAATTCAATTTGATTTTTTATAAATCAGTCAGCAAAGGGCTGGCTGGCTGGTACAGTGGTAGCACTATTGCTTGCAGCACCGATGCCACAGGTTTGGAAGCAAATTCTAGGCATCAGAGGATTGGAGGAGGACTGCATGTCAATGGGACTGCTCTCCTCTTTCAGGGGCAGAGGGATGTGGAGCCCAGCATGTGCCTGACCCTTAGTGGAGGCTAGAGAAAATGCTGTCTGGGGCTGCCAGAGTGTGCAGAGGTACGACGGCCATTGACACACTTTGTGCAGAAGCATGCAATGTGCATCATAATTGTATTGCATGTCTGCACCTCCTGGTGAGAAAACCAGAAATCTCCTGGTGAGCAGGATGAGATTGGTCACCTTCAGGCCCTGCACCTAGCTATCCAGGGCCTGTCCAGTACACCAGATACTGTTTGATGACAGAGGTTGGGGAACCCCACTGATCCTTTCAGGGGGGCAGCCCTAGGGGAAGTAGTGGACAAATAAGTCCTGGAGGACACTGGGTTGGCATGGTTGATGTGACCAGTAGAAGGGGCTGGTTGGACAGGGGCAGAAAAAGGTAACTACATAAAATATCCAGTCAGCAATTATGCTTTCATGATATCTGCAACACAAAAATATAATTTTAGAAGATTGAAATAATGTATAAAAAGACAAGGAAAAACAAAAGTATAGCCCAAATTTATAGACTATCACAAAATTATTAAATGCAGATAAACAAATTTGTCTTTCACACATTTTTATATAAAGTGCAATAATTCCATATCTGTAGGCAATAGTTATTGGAGCAGATAAGCTTATAAACAGTAATCACTTTGTGTTATTATATGTGACACAGTTTTACACTATGGGTTATCCCCTTCCAAGTATAAATTAACACCATCGTTATGCGAATATGATACAAGATGTTACAATATTTAGTATGACAAACAGTATGGACATTCCCATTTTACATAATTCTTATCCAGCCTTAGGAATTGAATTCACTGAGGTTAAGCATTAGATAAAAAAGTACATACACTTTAATTATGTGTATGAAACCCAGTGAAGTAAGGTTTGTGTCTGGTTACCTACATTCCACTAAAACAGAAGAGGTAATCTCTCATATAACTGAAGCACGCCAACGTTAGAGAAATGCAGAACTTTCAATAAACCCAGTTTACCAGATTGTTGTCAAATTAAGACATTTTGACAAGTTATTAAGAATGTCAGAGTTTGATGAGGAGAAAAAAATTGACAGCTTTCATCAGAATTCAAGAGTATATTTGACAAAATAGAAGCTAATTTTTAATCTCTATTCTTCTTAAGCAAAGGAAAACTAAAATTACATTATTTAAATCATCTAGTACTTCCATCCCACATCAACAGTTTGGAGATTCTATTTCTTGTCTTTTTGTCTATGGAATAAAGAATTTCCAGTTTATAATTCCATTGCAAAGTTATTTAGACTGTTATGCTGACTAGTATTTCGGAGAATTGTGAGATAGGGTTTCCCAACATGAGTTTGTTAAATTATTTTGCACCAATAATAAGCACTTAAATTGGAAATAACTGCCATATTTTTGTTTAGCCCCATTTCTATTTCTAACGTTAATATTTTATATAATCTTCTCTCAAGGAATAACATATATTTCTGAAAGCAAACTTCCTAGTCTTAAATGATACATAACTTTACTGATTTATTGAAGATTTGGAAAATCAAAACCACATGAAATTTAATGTAACTGCTGTTCAAGACAGATTCTGGGATATCTCTTGTTTGGCTTCTGAAATATATCAAATAGAAGGATCATTATCCTTTCACTGATCGCTGCTGATAAAGGACATTGTTCCAACTGTACCCTTAAAATCACAACCGATACATGATTCAGAACCTGTAATATGTGTCTACACCTTATTAAGGATTGCCTCTAAATAAGAGTGATCTGAGTATCACCAGATTTCAGCAGCATGCAAAAGCGTTGTCACAATTTCAGCATTAAGCATAGTTAAAACAGCAGCGATAGTTAACAAACATTTTAATATTTAGTTGTCAGTTAGGACAAACCAACACATCAACATATCAGATTTGTTTTCTGATTTATTTAACACCCCAGGCAAGACAGAGGATTTTGAAGTTTTTTAAAGTTATTTACCTTTTGCTAGGTTCACCATCACTGATGTAAGCAGATCAGGGTGGTGTTGTGTGGTTAACCATTATAACCATGCTGGCAACAGCTTGACATATTTGCATTATACATACAGTGGGTGCAGTTAGTGTGTGATCTGTGGGAAGAAGAGTTCTGAAAGTTGCTGGGGGCAGCCATCTTTATAGTTGATAGATGCAAATTACAACAGTTCATACATACTAAAAAGTCTTAGGGAACTAAAGGCAGCAATGTCCATGAAAAGCTTACATCTTCATAATCCATAATAACACAAATCCCATTTTTCCAAGATCCATTCATCCAATTTGTTTTTAAAGATGGATTTATTTTTGCTGAGTATTATCTTGAGTGGGAGAACATTCCAAGAATCGACTACCCTTTGGGAGAAATACAATTTTCTCATAGTATTGTTATATTTTGTGCATCTCAGCTGATGTGGATGTCCTCTGGTTTCTGCCTTATCTTGCTTAAACTCAAATCCCAGTTTAGAGAATAAATGGAGATTATTTATAATGTCCCATGTAAGAAGTAGGTCGCCTCTTACTCTTCTTTGCTCAAGTGACATTAGGTTTAGTTTATTTAGTCAGTCGTTATAATCTAACTCTCTTAACCCTTTTACTTGCTTAGTCACCTTCTTTTGTATCCTTTCTAATTGATTTATATCACCTTTCTTTTATGGGCACCAAAACTGTGAACAATAATCCAGGTGCGGGAGGACATATGATCTGTACAAAGGTACAAGGACCTCTGGAGCTCTGGATGATACATAGTTTTTAATGGTCCACCAAATGTTATTAGCTTTACTAATAGTCTCATTGATTTGTTTTGAACTGGCTAAATCCTCAGTTATATAGACCCCTAGATCCTTTTCTAGTGTTGCTGTATTTAATTGTTTTCCATATAAATAGTAATTATGATGCCTAGTTTTTGAGCTCAGATGCATAACCTTACACTTATCTAGATGAAAACACATTCCCCTTCAAAGCAGCCCAATTACTGATAGTGTCGGGATCATCCTGAATTTGTCTTGCTTCTTCACGTGTTGCACAGGTGCCTCCTATTTCTGTATCATCTACGTATTTAACTGACCAGCTATTTAGTCCTTGGGTTAAATCTGCTATGAATATATGAAAAATAAAGGGACAAAGCACAGACCCCTGAGGATCCCCAATAGATACAATTCCCTCTTGTGAAGAAATACCTCTGGGCCCTACCATCCAGCCAATTAGATACTCACCTTATAATCCCCTGGGTTACCACTATTGCCTTTAATTTTATTGATATGGCTCCAAGTGGATCAAGGTCAAAGGCTTTGCCATAATCCAAGAAATCACACAGCAGGGTGTTCTCTTGTCAAGACTTTTAGTTATTTTCTCATAAAAACACAAACAATTTGTTACACAAGCTCTTCCCTTAGTGAAGCCATGTTGTTCGCTATCTATATTTTCCAACATTTATGAGATTTTATCTTTAATAATGCTCTCCAGGAGCTTACACGTGATGGATGTCAAGCTAATTGGTTGTTACTTTTCTATAGTTTGCCTATTACTCAACCCCTTTTAAACAGAGAGGTCACATAAGTTATCCTCCATTCAAGTTGTAATTAAACACGGTCTTAAAAATGTCTGATTGAGTTTAAGATACCCAGATGACAAATCTAAGATTGCTAGAAATGCATTAATGCTAAGAAATGTAGGATGCCATTGTTTGCTGACTACTTAGTACTGCTTCATTAACATGCTTTTTACAGTACTTTTCCCATTTCTAAAACTGAATCTGTTTACGGCTGCCAAAGATGTTGTCAGCACTGGGTCACAATAGCACTGTCAATGACAGTGCCATCCAAAAGAGTGCTGTATTGACAGCACTCTCCACTACAGTAGGATAGAATGCCACCACACAACAGAGCATGCACAATAAAAATAATGCATTTTTCTCTGCCCCCCCATCCTCCCGATCTATAGGATTTCTCACTCCAGCAGGGTGGGGGGAGTGGATCTCGGGGAAAGAAGAAATTTGTGGGGCCATGGAATACTGTTTCCATAGCCCCTTGTACCCAAATTACATGTCCAGCAGGAAGAAAAAAAAGGGAGACCAGGCTTAGAACCCTGGTCTCCACCATCATCCTGCTGAGCTACTCTATAACTTAGCCCTCCACATCACAGGAGCAGCTCAGCCAGCTATCTGATTTCCTCTGCCCTTGTGGTCTCTGCTAGCACCACAGACAGCGACCTGGGGAGTACTTTCTACATAGTGCTGTTCATCCCCTATCGCTATCTGTTGTAATGCTGTATAAACCATGCTGTGTTGTGTGGCACTATTATTGTAGCATTATTCTAATGGATTACTGATGTGGTCATTTTATAACAGTGTAATATATTTTGATCAATAAGTATTTAAAGCATATCCTATGCCCAGATAATTGTAGGATTCCAAAGAATATTTAAATAGAGTTTGGATTTATATTTCTTTTTAAGGCCAAAAATTGCAAGCTGAGTTTTTGATTTATTGATTTTAAGAGCATTTACATCACATGCTGAGGCAAACTTATCCAATTTCCTTTTTTTTTTAAACATATTTTTTTGAAGAGGCTTCAAACTAAAATATATAGTCACAAGCACTAAAGATACTTACACATTTTTACTCAAATTCTTTACATTACTGATACAGAAAACAGTTTGGAACATCTTGAAATTACTGCTATGAATATCAAGGAACATTGTCTACTAAAGAGTGATTACACCAGATTCAATGGTATCAATGAAAGGTTGCCAGGTTTTTAGGAACAAAGATTCCTGACCATTAACACGTAGTTGGCATCTCTATAAACACCTACACCATGCAAGATTGTTCATCCAGTGAACTATGTTTGGCTACTGACCCAGTGTTGTGCAATAGTTTTCCTGGCATTCACCAGCATCACAACCCACAGCGTACGTTTCTTTCTGGAAGCTACTGATAAGTCTGCGCCTAACATAAATTCCAATGGAATGGAATGTAAGGACCGGGTCAGAATCAAATCACACAAGGGCGAGGATCCTGGACTTCAGGAGATCAGATTTTAAGAAAATGGGAGAATGACTAAGGAAAGCCCTGGCAGGATAGAAAAACTGGGGAGAGTCAAGGAAAGGTGGGCAAAAATAAAAGAAGGAATTAGCTAGCGAAAAACCTCCATGTAAGGGAGGTGAGCAAGAGCAGGAGAAAAAGGAGAACACTGTGGTTCTTTAAGGAAGTAGCAGAAAAGGTAAGAGCAAAAAAAGGGCATTTAGAATGTACAAAAAAATAAAAAAAACACAGATTGGGTGGTAGGGAGGTTTACCAAGAGAAACAAAGGGAGAAAGAGAAGACAGTTAGAAGCACAAAGGCACAGACAGAGGAAAGGATTGCCAAGTCAATGACAAAGGGAGATAACATTGTTTTTAGATACATAAGTGAAAAAAGAAGGGCAAAGGGGGGATAGTGAGACTGAAAGGGGAAGGAGGATGCAGTGTGTAAGAGGACCACCAAAAAGTGGATGTATTCAACAGCTGTATCTGTTCAGTATTTACAGAGGAGGAGGGGAGAGGAAATGGGCCAAGGGTAAAGGGCAAGTGTATAAAGAGATGGTAAGTGGACACAAAACCATTTACAGAAGAAAGAGTGCTTAGGAAACTATCAAAGATAAACATAGACAAAGCAATGGGGCCACATGGGGTGCACCCTAGGATACTGAGGGAACTGAAAGAGGAGCTAATTGCACCTCTGACAGCCCTTTTCAACATACTAACATACTATTTTCCAGCAGATTAGGCCTTACGGTCTATCGAGTCTGCTCGAACTTTAGATCCTTAGTTGGGTGCCAAGACCCTCCCATCCCTTGTGCTCCAGAAACCCGTATCATCCATCCCCACCCCCCTGGGACAGGCCATCATCTGATACATCCACTTTCTGTGTCTGTCCCATCCTCTCTTGAAGCCCTCCACTGTGGATCTCTGAACTAGCTCACCAGGCAGTGCATTCCAAGGGTCCACCACCCTCTCAGTGAAAAACTCCTCCTCTTTTCCCCTCACCCTTCCACCTTCCAACTTCAAACCATGCCTCTGGTGATACCTCCTGCTTTAGTCTAAAGATCCCTCCATGTTTACCCTATTTATTCCCTTGAGGTACTTGAAGACCTCAATCATGTCCCCCCTGTCTCTCCTCTCCTCCAGTGAAAACAGGCAGAGCTCCTTAAGTCTGTCCTCATACGTCAAATCCCCTAGCCCTCGTATCATCTTTGTTGCCCTCCTCTGTACCCTCTCCAGGAGCTGTATGTCCCTCTTCAAGTGTGGTCTCCAGTACTGTACACAGTACTCAAGGTGTGGTCTAACCAGTCCATTGTACAGCGGCAGAATCACTTCCTTGCTCCTAGAGGTGATCCCCTCGATGCATCCCAACATCCTGTTTGCCTTGCTAGCCGCTCTCCTGCACTGCTCAGATTTATTCATACATGCATCCACCATGACCCCTAGGTCTTTTTCCCCTATTGAGGCCTCCAGAGCCTCCCCTCCCAGGGTGTACCTGTGTTTAGGGTTTCCCGACCAAGGTGCAACACCTTGCACTTGAGTGATATTGAAATTTGATTTCTATGTGTGAGCCCAGCTTTCCAGGGTGTCAGGTCCCTGCAGGGCCAACTTCCCTCTTCTCCCTCAACTACTGCTCCCATCTTGGAGTCATCCTCGAAGAGACTCATTTCACCCTATACCCTCCCTGATGTCCGATATGTATGCATTAAACAGGATCGGACCCAGGACCAAGCCCTCGGTACCCACTACCAACCTCTCTAGGGTTCGAGAGCTCCCCACAGACCACTACTCTCTGAGTGCATCCAGCTAGCCAGTTTTCAATCCATCTGACCATCAAGGGCCTACTCCTAACCCCATCAGTTTCTCCACCAGACCATTGTGGGGACAGAGTCAAACACCTTGCTGAAGTCCAGAATAATACATCCACAGGCTTACCCCTGTCCAGTTCTGATGTTACCCATTCATAGAACTCCACAAGGTTGGTTTGACATGATCTACCTGGCACAAACCCATGTTGCCGACTATCCAGACCTCCCACCTCCTCCAAGTACACCCCAATTGTTCCTTTAGTATACTCTCCATTAATTTTCCCACTACCGAGGTCAAACTGATGGGTCTATAGTTACCTGGTACTTCCTCGACCCCCTTATGGATTGGTACCACATGTGCCTCTGTAATCCCTAGGTACCCTCCCTGTCTCAAGTGACCTGCTGAAAAGCTCGCCGGTGCAGCCAGTATGTCCGACAATTCCATAGTGCTCTGGATGAATGCCATCCGGCCCAGGAGATTTGTCTTTCTTTAGGGCCTTGAGGCTAACCACACCTTTTGGCGGAGATAGCATCATCCGTCCCTCCACCTTACTGGCCTTTTATCTTTACCCAGATGTGACACCCCTGGGGTACCTCTCTCTCCTCTTGCTCCATTTCTGTTGCTCCCTGATCCCACTTACTGACATTTCTATCCCTTCGTGCCTTGCTTTGTAGATATCCATCCCCTCCTAGTGAACATAGAGGCAAGTACTCATTAAATACTCTACCTGGTCCTCACCTCTTCCACCCACCCTCCTTCTGATCTCAATCTGCTGAGATGGCCCTTAGTTTTCTCCACTCCTAATGTACTGGAAGAACCCCTTTTCCCCTCCATATATCCCCTGTGACAGCCGCTGCTCTTTACTGGACTTTGCTCCCCTCACCATACAGGTGACTTTTCTAGATGCAAGCTGGTACATTTCCTTATCCCTATCCCCTCTTGTTGTTTTATATTTTTTGTAGGCCGCCTTCTTTTCTCTGACTGCTACCTGTACCTCACTGGACCACCAGCATGGTTTATGTGACCTTGCTCCCTTGTGTTTCAACTTAGCGCAGATCCTGACTGCCTCATGAAGTCCCCGTCTTATGACCTCCCATCTCCTTTCCACACTTGTCATTGAGGTAATCCCCACCAAGTGATCCTTGAGAATATTTCCCATGCCCATAAAGTCTGCCCCCCTGAAGTCCACTGCCAGTGTCCTAGATCTCACCCCCCCTCCCCCCATGCTTATTTGAAACCAGACAGTATTGTGGTGGCTCCCAGTCAGGGGGTCTTGTACAACCATGTCCCTTACCAGATCCCCATCTGCCAGGACCACATCCAGGACATGCCCCTCCCTTGTGGGCTCCATCACATGCTGTGTTAAGAACACATCCTGGAAGCCATCCAGCAGCCTCTGCTCCTTGGCCACCTTAGAGGACATGATTGCCCAGTTTGTACCTGGCATATTAAGGTCCCCCATCAACACCACTCCTTCCCCTTTTGGTCCACACTGGGCAATGATGTTGTCCAGCAAACCATCCTCTAGAACATCACTCATCCCGTGGGGCCTATATGCTACACCCAGCTTGACATTATCTCCTGCTGAGGCTCGTAAGGTGACCCATAAGGCCTCCAAGTTTCCCTCTGCCTCTTCTACCCTAGCAATTTCTATGTCATCTCTAATGAACATAGCCACTCCACCCCCTCTGCCCTCCTTTCTATCCTTCCTGAGCATAGTGTACCCCCGTACGTTTAGGTCCCAGTCATGGTTTTTGTTGGCCCACATTTCCGTGACCGCCACCACATCCACCCCGAACAGCATGGCCTGGAACTCTGGCAACTTGTTTCCCAAGCTCCAGGCATTTACTAACACCAACCCCCACCCCTTATCCCTGATTCTCTTTGTCGAACCCCACCCAGATTCCTTATACTTCCATCCTCCCTCTGCTCCTCCTGAAACCTCCATCCCCAATCTGTTTCCCCCCTTGGGCGTGAAGGCTACTCCCCTCATCTGGAGGAGAGGGCTTCTGGTCAGTCCTTCCCTTATCCCTCCCCCCCTCACAAATTTAAACCCCACCTTTCTTGTATGTAGTCAGCCATCCCCTGTTTAAGGACTTCCTTCCCTAATGGGGCAAGATGAAACCTGTCCTTGGCATATAGTCCCTTATCCTCCCAAACTCCATTCTAGTTCCCTAACACCCGTGTTACAACATGTGTTAACAACATGTTATTAAAAACAGGGAAGGTACCAAGGGACTGGAGGAGGAGATGTCCCACTCTACAAAAGTGGAAATAGAGAGGAGGCAGAAAATTACAGGCCAGTCGGCTTGATGTTGGCAGTAGGTAAGGTAATGGAAACACTATTAAAGGGGAACTGTCAGCAATAAGATGCTTACACCCGAGTGTGAGGCTGATCTGAATGTGCACTTTGTGTACAAAAACATATTTTTTACTTACTGTTTACTGCAGTATAGAAGCATGTATTAGGCTAATTTTGCTGACTTCTAAGATGCCATTTCCAGTAACCAGAAATCCCAGAATACCCTGCAGCTGACATCAGAGGAGTGCTGCAGAGCTAGGAGATTCAGTAGCCTTCAATAGCCTGCAGTATACATTTTAAAAAGTTTGTAAGCTAAAATCAGATGTTTGCTGGTCCTGCTGTGCTCACAGGGCTTAGTACAGTCTTTTGTGATTGTACCTAGCCAGGGAAAACAGTAGATCAACAAACAGAAGATTACAGCTAATAAAAACTTTGACATTAACTGCAGGCTATTGCATCTCTCACTGATGGCAACAGCAGGGTAGCCTGGTATTTCCAATTATGGGACATGTCAGCTTACAAGTCAATAAAATTAGCCTGATACAATCTACTACATTGCAGTAATCAGTATTTTTGCACACAAAGAACTAATTGGGATCAGCTTCACAATTGAGTGTGAAGCTCTTATTGCTGACAGTTCCTCTTTAAAAGAAAGAATTAGAGAATACCTAGTTACCAGTAACCTGAAGTACAGGCAGCATTGGTTCACTGGGGCTGCCAGACAGACCTGATTGGGTTCTTTGATTGGGGTGTAGTGAAACATTTTGTAAAATAACATTTATTTCAGTATTACCTTTTACAATACATAACTGAGTGTTAAAGTATAGCCTTTTAACAGAATGTTTTAGTGTAATTTCTTATACTAAACTGATTCAACTGTCTTGTGATAGCCTTATGTTTTCACAATATTTTATCTTGTGATTTTGTATCTTACAGTGGTCAGCATTTAAATGTCCTATAGTACACTTAACAGGATGGTATACCCTTATTAGGATGATAGCTATCTGTTAAGGAAGGTGTGCACTAAAGAAAGTGGTGCCAGAAATGTAGTAAACAGTTACAGTATTGCGCAAGAAATTAGGTAATATCTATGTTTTGACTATTATACACCACACCCTAAGATTAACAGGTTATGTTATTATATGATTGGCCTATAATAGGGAGGTGGTGATGTTTAAGATAACCATTCTTTATATAAACCCCATAAAAAGACTGAATAGCTGGCACCAAGAAGAAAAGAATATACATGTATACTGACTTAATGATCTCACAAGAAAATAAATAAGAAGGGAAACAACCATTCGGTGTGGCTTGAATTATTTGAAGATAGAAAACACAATGTAGCCTTACAGGTGATCAGGGTAGTGGATCAAAGGGGAGCTGTGGACATGGCCTACCTGAATTTCAGCAAGACCTTCAACACCGTTCCACATAGCAGGCTGTTAAACAAGTTGGGAAGCTTAGGAGTAGGTCCTAAGGTAGTAAAATGGGTGGAAAATTGGCTGGGAATAGGATTTAGAGGGTGGTGGTAAATGGCAGTCACTCCAGGGTAGGCAAAGTGACCCGTGGAGTACCACAGGGATCAGTACTAGGGCCAGTCATCTTCAGTGTCTTCATCAGTGACATTGCAGAAGGGCTGGAATAAAAGTATGTCTGTTCGCAGATGACACAAAACTCTGCAACAGAGTAGACACACTAGGAAGAGTGGAAAAAATGAGAAGTGATCTAGAAAAGTTGGAAGAATGGTCAAGGGCTTGGCAGCTGGGTTTTAATGCAAAGAAGTGCAAAATAATGTACTTGGGGCATAAGAACAAGGGGGCAACATACCAACTTGGAGGAGAGGTATTAACAGTTACAAAGCAGGAAATGAACCTGGAGGTGATCATTTCCGATGACCTGAAGGTAGCGAAGCAGTGTGACAAAGCAGTGGGGAAGGCTGGAAGGATGCTGGGTTGCATAGGAAAGCGAATCACCAGCAGAAGGAGGGAGGTAATAATATCCCTATACAGATCACTGGTTTGGTGGCAACTCGAGTACTGTGTACAGTTCTGGAGGTCTCACCTCAATAAAGACATTTAGAGGGTGGAGGCAGTACAAAGGAGGAAAACCAAAATGGAGCATTGCCTGCATCGAAAGCCCTGTGGGGTAAGGCTCAAGGAACTTAACATGTACTTCCTGGAGGAAAGGAGGGAAAGGGGGGGTATAAGACATTCAGATACCTCACAGGCAAAGACAAGGTACAGGAGGGAAGAATTTTCCACAGAAAAAGATGCTTGAGGGCAAGGGGTCATGCCATGAGATTAGAAGGGGGGAGGCTCAGAGGAAATGTGAGGCAGTACTTCTTCATGGAGAGAGAGCAGTGGACACATGGAACAGCTTACCAGTAGAAGTGATGGGGCCGAAAACAGTGACAGGGCTCAAGAACCCATGGGATAGACACAGAGGGATCTCAGCAGTGTGGGGGGGGGTGACTGAAGACCCAGTAGGGTCTGTGGTGACACTACAGGTAGGGAAAATAGGGCAGACTAGGTGGGTCATCAGGTCCTTATCTGCCAACAGATTCTGTGTTTTGATCTTTCTATGTAATGGGGCCTTAGGCAGATCAAACCCCAGTACTGTTTGCATGACTGCATGGACTTCTGTCCAAAAAGGGGACACTTTCACACATGTAAGGGCCATGCACACAAATATTGCCATCAGCAATTTGACATTTTCGACAGATCGTTGATCTAGTGGGAGTAAATTTCTGTAATTTACATGGTGTTAAGTACTGTATGTCTGATATACATAATTCAATTGAATTCATCTCAGCTTTGACACAGAGTATCAATGTATGTGCTGTACAATGGCTGACCACAGAGAACCCTCAATGTTATGTCCAAGTCATTTCCCCAAGTAACTCTATACTTGATAACTGGTGGAGGAGCAGATCCCAGAAATTATTTATAAAGTGCAGAGAAAGTAGCTGTGTTATGCTATGGTTTGTACAATGTCTCCTCAATAGTGGACATCCTAAGACTGGTGTCTGTAAGGTATTGCCTGATTCAAAGATATTTAAAAAAAATCCCCAGATTGTATATCAAATTGCTGCTTTAACTCTAAAAGAGACTTCAGGCTGTCCCCATAAATCAGATTGCCTACAGTGGATATTTCCATTCTTCGACATCTTAATAATGTCTGGTATATGAAAAGATTGTAACTTTTTTGGTCTGCAAAACCTATGTGTAGAGCTGTGTACAGAGATAAGCTCTTTGGGTGTCCTATATGTGTATGAGTCCTTACCCATAACCTTGTTAATGTTCTGGTTAATGGATTTTTACATTTTGGAGGCTGTGTCTGCTACAGGTAGGTGATAAAATGCCACTTACTAACCCTGACCACCAGTTCCTCTTCCATTCCCCTCCATGCCAGAGAAAGATTAGCTAATGGTTATCTAACAAGGCAAGTTGGACCACCCAATAATAGTATATAAAATTAGGAAGTGTGAGTCCTCCTGTTTTTTTTTTTAGTTTCTTTATTTATTTCACCAACTTCCTTGGATGGGGTGGTCTCTATGGTCCCCCAATCTGGTCTACTAGCGGCTTCTGCATCAGGCACCATACCCAATCTTTAACCTCCTTCCATCTCCCTCTCTCTTTTGTTGTTCAATTAAAAAAAAAATTAGGAAACAAGTTTAAAAGAAAAAAAACCCTGTTAAATTAAATAAAAAAATGCCCCTCTACAGCTGGGTGCCAGAAGAGGCACTGTGATTGACAGCATTAATTGGGTGCTAGTAGGTACTTTAAGTTTGGTAACCTTAGGTTGATTTCATTTAGTGATAGGAGGATATTGAAAAACCAAGTATGGGATGTTCTTGTGTGTGTGTTTTATAAGTACATTGTGTGGCTCCTGTGAACAGTTTAGTCAAGTTTCTGTGGTAGTGCTGCTGCCCTTACCCCTACTTGGGTTACTTTTTTGAATTACACAAACAAACTGGTTTATTTTTATTTTATTGGTACCATACAATGGAAAATAGAGGACTATTTGAAGAGTGGCAATATATGAGGTATCGTAGAAGAGCAAAAGAAGTTTGTTCTTTTTCTAAACAGAGTAAACCATGTGCAGTACTATGAGCCATTTGTTATACAACTTCCAGTGGTACTCAAATTTTCTAGCAATAGTAATGAATATAGATACCGGAGTGCCTCTAGGAGTTGTAGTGTGAAAAGACATGGTGGCAGTGAAATGGCTGCAATTTCAATGGCCTCCAAGAGAACTTAATTGTTAAAATCAGATACATATTTCTGGGAAATGTAAAGTCACAATTGCTTGTTAGGGCTGCAGTAGGTGTAGCCTTGAAGACCTCTTGTTATCAGAAAAGGATTCAGTGCATTCCTTCCAAATGAACAACATGTTGAAGTTGCAACACAGTTGCCTCCGTGAAGCACTTCCCTCACTATCTCCATTGGCAGTTGCACTGCAGTATTTTAATTCTGTCGGTGATCTCATGGTGGAACACTACACACTTCACTGTGTCCAAGATGGCCACCGCTCTCTACTGTGCATGTGTGACTACTAGTTCATGTGCAGTAGAGAGTGGTAGCCATCTTGGACATAATGGAGTGTGCTGTGTTCCGCCGGGACTGCCAATTTTTTTAAATTATGGATATCCCTCCACCGGCCCTCCCTCTCAGCACCCACCACCCAACACCCCTCCAGAAACATGACAATGACGCCGAGGGTGTTCAGTCCCCAGTGTTAGGATTGTGTTCTGCCATGATGATCCTGTTTTTCAATATACAATTTTCTCCCCCACCCAACCCTCCCTCTCAGCTCCCACCACATCCCCACCCAGAACATAACAGTGACACTGGGGTGCACAATCCCCAGTGTCACAATCATGAATCCGGTCATGATTTTTTTTCACCTGTAAAAAGAAAACTTTCCATCAGTATCTGTTGTGGCTGTTCCTGACCCCTCACCCAACCCTCCAACTCAGCACCCACCACCCTGCACCCCTCCAAGCCCTTCCTTACCCATTGGAGGTCCAACACTGTAATAGTCTCTGGACAACAGACACATTTTCACTCTTCAAAGCTGGACTGTGAACTGAAGAAATAGGCATGAAGTTCAATGTATTTCAATGGGGTTTTGAACTCAGTGGCATAACTTGGGCATTTTTGCATATTTTTGGCCCAAACTTTTAGCATGCTTATTTTGGGACCCCACCTCATGAACAATTGTACTGACATTAGGCAAATCTGTCCTGAAAGGTGATGTTGTGATCCTTATGTGAAATCACCTATTGGGCAGGAGTTGAACATTTTCTCTGCCCTTTTTCATGAGGTGGGATAATAAGAAGTCTATGTTTAGAAATACATAAAAATTTATATAAAAAAAAACAATACAGCTATGAGCCTACATTAAATTTTGTGAATGAAAACTCATAACTTTGGTAATTTTCAATATTTTTGCCCCAAATTTGCAACATAGCCATATCTTTACAGCACCTCATGAATATGACTGGATGTCATTTTTCAAATCTGGGCCAAAATTGTTTTTATATCCCAAAAGGTGATTTCATGGTACCTGCACAAAATTACCTTTTAGACAGAAGTAGAAAATTTTCCCTGACCTTATTCATGTGGTGGGGTCATAAGCAGGCTATATTTTTAATTTTATATAGAAATATTAAAGGAATAATAAAGTTATGAGGCTATATTGAATTTTGCAAATGCAGGCTCATAACTTAGGTAATATTCAATATTTTAACCCCACATTTTCAACATACCCATGTCTTTACAGTACCTCATGAATGTGACAACTGTCACTTTTGAACTCTTGCCCAAAATGTGCTTTGCATCCTGAAAGTTGATTTAGCAGTCCCTGCGCAAAATCACTTTTAGACCAGGAGCTGAACATTTTCTCTGCCCTTCTTCATGAGGCAGGGTCATAACAAGGCTATGTTGAAACTTTGGTGTAAAAATATTAAAAAAACAAATGTTCAATATTTTTACCCCACATTCCTTGGCTTCAGCCCTATTGAGTCTGACCAGATTTTGTTTTTAATCAAGAGGTGGGTGAGTGGGTCAGTAAGGGTGGTAGGCAGGGACCAGCCAACTGGGCAGCAGACAGTCTGAACAGAATCAAAGTTTTTGTATTGAAACAAGTTAAAAAAGAAGATGCTGGTACAGATGGAAAACATTTTTTTTGTAATTTGATAGATGAAAGAATCTGGAAATAAACCTCTTGAAAGTGTAACAAGTTTATTTTTTGGAAGGGGTGTTTCTACTGGGGATAAAATGATGGTTGTTTAATTTTGAAAATTCTAACCAATGCAGATTAAATATCTTTTTTTGTACTACGTTGTATTTGCCAGCACTTTATTTTCTTGTGGGCTGTTGCTTTTTCCACATGGATGCTAGCCAATCAGGGTATTGTAATTTCTCAATACATCTTACAAATGTAATTTGACATGTGTAGGCAGCAAATGGTTTTATATATTCTCATGGGCAAACAGAACAAGATGCTAAGATATGAGAAAAAAGTCTCATTTCCAAAATGATTAACATTATAGAACAGAAACATTGCTAATCTAATATTCTTACAGTCATTTCATCCCACAGGAAAGATGCAGAGAACAGATAAAACACGAGGCTCACTTAATTGATGTCCAGAACAGCTCTGACATTAAAAATCATCTGACTCAGATTAACTCAGTTAGACATCCATATACAGAAAGGGCTTCTCATATTAGTAGCTTTAACACCTTTCTATTTATACAACTATGTGGAGGTGTTATGAAAATTAATACATGAACTGGTAATACAGTTTTACAGCTGAAAATTAGATCTTAATAATATTTACAGTCAGAGACTGTCACAAATATTTTAATATTAAAATGTTTTATTTTTAATGATGCCATCATGATATAAGCTTTGTTAATCAGTCAACATCTTTGTGCAAGTCTTTGGGGGTAATTTCAGATATCCTGGGGGAAGAATACAATATTTTTAAAAGTGAATACAAAACATAATATAACATTAAATCAAAGCACCAATGGTACTGACAGGCCCCCAAAGAAATGATTTGTGTGACCTAAATATCTTACTTATTTTATGATATAAGTAAATGTGGCTCAGGAGATGTCTTTTTGCTAATTAAGAGAGTCTCCTTGGGACTCCTTAGGGTTCAAGGACTGAGAGGATAAGCAGAGTGGTTCATTCTGGGATGCTGTTTATCGGTCAAGAGATATCATTGTATCCCATTTCTTTATTTCAAACTCAAATTCAGTTGCATAGGAAAACATGATCTTTTTGGAGAAAACAGTGACAAAAGAATATGAGGATACACTATAGATAGCTGATGGTTCCATCATGTCAGTGCGGAATGTGTATGGGAGCCCATCATTAGGGCAACACTAAAATGCCAACAGCGACCATATAGCCCAGCAATCATGCCACCCTACTGCCATCACACCCAAATCACCAGGGCACATCCATGCTGTTTGTGAGGGGGGCTTCACCCCCACACCCACACCACCCCACAACCCCTGCAAAATTATTTAATCACCTCCAAGGGGGAGGTTTCTTGGAGAGGGAGGGCAACACCTGCATGGCGGTCTCAATGAGCAGCTCTCCGACAACAAGTTCACCACTCTGAGTGTCAAACTGGCAGTGGAGCACTGATGGTCATCACCCTAATGCCATTGCACCAGTAACAGGATAACATAACTGATACACATGATGAATAGGATCATGTTCACTGAGCACCTCGGTGCTTGGGTTTCCTATTGTTTCAGTGCTTTAGCCAGTTTTATTAAATATGTTATCTTTCATTTCTGAAAAACACTCACAACATTTTTAAGTTTCCTGTCATGCTAGCTGAGCACCCAAACCTCAAAATAAACACACACTAGAAGTCAAGGTTCCCCTATTCAGACATGGCTGTTTGTGCTGTGCAAAACATAGTGCCATGTGTGAAATAGTATGAGACTATCAGAAAGGCATATTCCGTGCAGCACCTTTCTTGTTTTAATACTGGACTTTGGTAGTGCCGTGTAAAGTGCATATACATGACTCACCACAGGCACCTGCTGGCAACAGACATCTTGGAGAAAAGCTGGATAGCATGTTCCAAATGGCTTAGTGTCTTTGCTCTTGGGTGCAGTATTCTAAAGCCTCCATGGTAATGACCACATTGGGCATAAAAAATGCTAAGGGGCCATTTGCTTTCTATTATGTGGTCATTAGCTGCTCTGTGCAATTCCTTCATGTATATGTATGCAGGCAGGCATCATATAGAACTTCAGCCATTGTTCCAAACCTCACCAAATCCATGTACACTAACATGTAAATCTCTGGCAGTCTAGTGCTACCCCCCACATGCCCCAATCTCCATTGTGAAAAGAAATTACCCTGGTAGTCCAGTGGTACCCCGTTCCATCCATGTGATGAAAAGAAATTATCTTGTCTAGTGGTACCCTCCTCTCACCCCAATCCCCATTGTGAAATGAAATTTCCATGACAGTCTCATGGCACCCCTCTCCCACCCTGATCTCTGTTAAAATAAATTACTATGATAATTCAGTGGTACCCCCCCTCTAACCCCATCCTCATTGTGAAATAAAAGTACCCGGTAGTCCAGGTGTACTCCTCTTCCACTGTGATCCCTGTTGTAAAATGATGCCCCCCCACTCTGACCCCTCCCACTTATCCCCACCACCCTCCACCCCAATGTCCAGTGACTGACTCAGACTTAAAAGACCATGGACATGGTGGTGGATGACAACCAGCACAGACCAGGGAGGTCAAATCATGGAAAGCCATGTGTGCCAATGCCAGGAGCCTTAGCAACAAGATGGAGGATCTTGAGGCTGTCATGGTGCAGTCGGACCTGGACATTGTGGTCATCACAGAGACCTGGTGTAATGATAACCATGACTGGGAGATGGCCATACCTGGCTACAACATATTCAGAAGAGACAGGGCAGGTAGGAAGGGAGGAAAAGTGGCACTTTATGTGAAAAATGACATAAGGGCCACAGAGATACAGGAGGAACAAAATGGGGGAGAGATACTGTGGGTTAAGCTGGAAAGGAACATGGGGCCAGCCATCCGCACAGGTGTGGTCTATAGACCACCAGCCCAGGAGGAAGAAACAGATAGTGAGCTGATGCTAGCCATCCAAAGGATGGCAGACAAGGGTGAGGTAGTGCTGGTTGGAGACCTCAATATTCCAGACGTGGACTGGAGCATCCCAGCAGCAGCATCAACTAGGAGCAGATGTATCCTGGACTCCCTTCAAGGTGCCTTCCTCAAGCAACTGGTCATGGAACCAACTCGGCAGAAGGCAATACTGGGCCTTGTGCTCACAAACAGTGACAGTGTGATGGGGGTAACAGTGGGGGAGCACCTGGGGAACAGTGACCACCAATCATTGCAGTTTGAAATCACAGAAGGAGCAGAACCAAACCACACAAAAACACGTATCCTGGATTTTAGGGGGGCAGACTTTGGGAAAACAGGGAGATGCTTGAAAGAGGCATTAAGGGAAATGGGTCAGGAATCAGGGATGGAGGAAAACTGGGCAGTATTTAAAATGGGGATTGCAAGAGCAACAGAATTATGCATTAAGCAGGTTAGCAAGGGGAAAATGAAGAGGAGGTCATTATGGTTTTCCAAGGAGGTAGCGGAGAAAGTGAAAGCCAAAAAGATTGCATTCAGACAATATAAAAAGACACAGGCAGAAGGGGATAGGGAGAAGTACCAGGAGAAGCGAAGGGAGGCAGGGAGGTCAGTAAGGGAAGCCAAAGCTCAGACAGAAGAGCACATTGCAAAATCCGTGGGTAGAGGGAACAAAACCTTTTATAGGTACATAAGTAAAAAAAAGACAGGCAAAGGGAGGGATAGTGAGACTGAAGGGGGAGGATGGGAGCCACATGGAGGATGACAGCAGAAAAGCTGACATATTAAACAGGTATTTCTGCTCAGTCTTTACTGAGGAAGAGGAGGGTAATGGGTCTGAAGGGAGTACAAAGGGTGTGAATGGTGCAGAAATGGACACAAGTCCCTTTACACGAGAAAGGGTCCTGAAGGAACTGGAAGTAATGAGTTGATAAAGCAATGGGGCCAGATGGGGTGCACTCCAGGGTCCTTAAAGAACTAAGAGAGGTGGTGACTGAACCTCTGTCAATCCTGTTTAGCCGATCGCTGGAAACAGGGGAGGTACCCAAAGACTGGAGGACAGCAGATGTAGTCCCCTTATACAAAAGTGGGAACAAAGAGAAAGCAGGGAACTACAGACCAGTCAGCCTCACCTCGGTAGTGGGGAAGATCATGGAAGCACTACTGGAGGAGAGATTGGTGGAACGCCTGGTTGTCAATGGACTACAGGACCCAAGGCAGCATGGTTTCACCAGGGGGAGGTCATGTCAGACCAACTTCATTCAATTTTTTGACTGGGTGACTAGGGAGGTGGATTGGGGAGGGCAGTGGATATGGCCTATCTGGACTTTAGCAAGGCCTTTGACACTATGCCACATAGAAGACTATTACACAAACTGGGGAATATGGGTGTGGGTAGGACAGTAGTGTGGTGGGTAGGTAACTGGCTGGCTGGCAGGACACAGAGGGTGGTGGTAAATGGCTGTCACTCCACAGAGGGAAGAGTGACCAGTGGGGTACCACAGGGATCAGTGCTGGGACTGGTCCTATTCAACATCTTCAGCGGTGACATTGTGCAGGACCTAGAAGGCAGAATTGCCCTGTTCACTGATGACATAAAGCTCTGTAACAGCGTAGACACACTAGAGGCTGTAGACAGAATGAGAAGGGACCTGCAGAAACTTAAAGAATGGTCAGGGGTTTGGCAGCTGAAATTCAATGCAAAGAAGTGCAAGATAATGCATCTGGGGCACAAAAACCCTGGCACAATATATCAATTGGGGGGTGAGGATATAGCATGCACCAAGCAGGAAAGGGATCTTGGGGTTATCATCTCTGATTACCTCAAGGTAAGGAAACAGGCAGCTGGTAAAGCAAATAGGATGCTGGGATGCATAGGCAGGGGCATCACCAGCAGGAAAAGGGAGGTCATAATTCCACTATACAAGACACTAGTGAGGCCCCACCTGGAGTACAGTGTACAGTTCTGGAGACCTTACCTACTTAGGGACATATACAGGGTAGAGAAGGTTCAGAGGGCAACAAAGATGGTACATGGATTGCATCACAAGTCCTATGAGAACAGGCTGAAGGACTTTAATATGTACTCCCTGGAGGAGAGGAATGAGAGATGGGATATGATAGAGACATGCAAGTATCTTACAGGGAGGAATAAGGTGCAGGAATACACTAATTTTAAGGGAAAAAGATGTTCCAGGACTAGACGGCATGGGATGAAGTTGGAGGGAGGACGATTCAGAGGAAATGTGAGGAAGAATTTCTTCACAGAACGGGTGATAGACAAGTGGAACACCCTGCCAGAGGAAGTGGTGGGGGCTGAAACAATCACAGGATTTAAGAATGCATGGGATAGACAAAAAGGAATTCTGAAAGTCAGGGATAAGGGGCAACAGACTTCTAGGAAAACATAAAGTGAACTTACAAGCTCAAATGGGCAGACTGGGTGGGCCGTAGGCCCTTATCTGCCAACACTGTCTATGTATCTATGTAGACCCTTCTCTCGCCACCTCAGCTAGCACCATCTGAATAACAGACCAAATGCGTATACACTGTTTCTACAGTATGCATGTGTCCAGTCACAGTCATTCAAATGGTAGCTGGCTAAGATGGTGAGAGGAGGGTAAGTGCCAGTCACCATCCACCACTCTACCTGCTACTGTCAGGGACATTTTAGGGTGAGTTAGGTGCCAGATAGGGGATGGAGGGTTATGGATGTCAAGGAAGTGAGTTGCGAGAGATGTCATTTTACAACAGGGATTTGGATGGTCGGGGTTACCATTGGACTACCGGGGTACTTTCACTTCATGATAGGGATTGGGCGGGGAGGGGAAGGGTACCACTGTACTACCATGGTAATTTGTTTCACAATTTAGACCAGGGTGAGGGAGGGTTACCACTGGACTACATGGGAAATATTGTTTCACAGTAGGGATCGGGGTAGGAGTGGGGTATAAAATGCTTTATGCTGGCAATTAGCCATGTCAGAGTATGGACGTATGCTTTATTAATGTATGCCTTGGCTGTGTAATAAGGTATGAGGCTGATGGCTGAGTGCCTGATGCAGTTTGGCCATACATTGAATCAGCCAACACCCATGCCCTGGAGTGTTTTATTACATGTATACATTGGAAATATGTTGACTAACTAAAGAAATAAAGACAGAAACATTTTTAACTGCTGAAAACCTGAAGAAATTGACTCACGTACATTGACTTGTTAGAGTAATTCCTGCTGTTTCAGTATTTTTTTATTTTACACTACTGAACTGTAAAAGTAATAAAAACTGAAGACATTTTAAGAATCAGATTGAAAGATAGCTTACATTAACTTTGTCCTTACTTACTCAAACTTTTGTTTTCTATTTTTAAATTCTCTTTTTTTGTTCTCTGTTTTATCTTTTTAGGGAAGCTTTCCCTCCAATTGATTAACCTGAATAGGAATTAAGTTTAGCTAATATGGCTTATGTGTTTTAATCTGTTTTAATAGATTTGCTTACTTGTACACTGCCTTGAGTCACAATTGGAAAAAAAAAGCGCTTTAGAAATAAATAAACTAAACCAACTGTTTCCAGGCTGCTCATTCCTCATAAACAGATATCCTGTCTAGCTTTGCTTTGCTGTGTATCAACCCATAGTGTTCTCAGTCTCCCACTGTCATTTTGGAGTCCTAGTTCTGTAAGAGAGTTCTAACTCAGTCCATATTCCCTCCGTCTTGCTATTAGTATGCCGAATTAGAAAACCTGCACATGTTACATGGAGTTCAATAATTAACATATCTTTTCAGGAGGCACTGCAAAATGAATGCATTCCGCATAGGCTGTGTTCAGGTTAGTACTTGAGAACTAAATTGAGTTGCCAGGTATAGTTCTTCCCCGACTTGCCAGCGAGGACATTTGCCCAGTGACCTATAGCCAATCCCTGGTCACTACTACCTTCTCAGGTACAGTGACTGGGAAGATTGTGGCCAGTGGCCTTTGCCCTGGCCTAATGTGGGCTAGCAATAGCATGGAGCAGGGAATGGCAAAGACCAGGCTACTTAAGCACTGTTTACACTGCAGCAGCACATTTGCATTCTGTGCCGGTCCTCGAAGCTGTGCTTAGAGCTACATCTGTAATTGATTGCTTAGAAAGCCCCCATGCTTCACCGCAAGTTGCGCCATGGCTGATGTCTGCTGGAGGGAAGGGGGCATGTTTCCTGATATGACCACCACATTGGGAAGGCACCACAGCAGATCAAGCACAGACGAGAGTTTACAGTGCAGGCTAACACGCTTGATCTGCTAAATATCCCCTCACCTGCATTGCTGTAAAATTTGGATCAGAATGCCTTTTGAACCACTCCAGTGGTTGTTCACATGTCAACATTTGCAGCGCATCAACCTGTGTGCATGGGTTGATGTGCAGCAAATAGAGCAGTGTAAATGAGCCTCTAGAGTCCAGGCAGAAGACGATCTTCTTCTTTCTGACTGAACAGTCATAGAAACAGCAAGACAGCAAGATCCTGCTGGAAAGAAATGGACTGAAGTAAGGCCTAAGGGCTTACTGGGCTAGCTAGGCTGGGGGAACGGGTAGCAGTTACAATGGTGGTCTCCATTCCCCCAAAAAAAACATTTTTAACTTACATTACTGAATATAAAATATAGATAACTTATAGTAGGGTGGGTTGTATTTAGAAGCACAGTTGTCGTGTGATACCACTATGGGAGCCTGTTCCAGTGCACGGTCCAGAGAGAGCACCCACCCTCACCACCATCAAGGCCGTGGTCAGCCCAGGTGAGTCAGAATTTATTTAGTTAAAAGTTTCCCTGGGGCATTAATGGTAGAGCCGCTTCCCTATCAGGTTTACTGCAGTCCTGATCCATCCAAACTACACAATGGCTGAGGTATGAGATCTCGGGTTATCAAAAAAGAAAATGTATCTCCAAACAGCAGGAAAGATTAGGCATCATCTGCAGACAACATGACTTACTTGGGTGCTGATCAGCAGGTTCTGGGGTGCTCCTTCAGCTGTTGGTTCCAGGCTGGCATTCATCCTGGTGTGGCCCAATGGTTCTGTGTGGCGGATTCCCCTTGTTCCACAGTTGGGTGGTCAGAGAAGCCGACAGGTGGGCGGGCGGGCAGATGGTACCTTCTTTAGTGGGCCAGCCTGGCCATAATTTCCATAATTTTAAATGCTGGTTATTTTCTGAGAGGCAGGCAGTAGTTCAGTTGCTGCAGTGAGTTTCTGGGCTCTATTTTCAATAAGGCATGCAGTCCTGTGTAGTGGGGGTTTCGCAAGATCAAGCAGCCATGTGGTGCAACAGCGGGCATGTGCATTAGGCCGCCTATTTGTGTGCTTGAAGCAGCCATCTTGTGGAGGTCACCTCACCGGTCTACAGACTATCGTCGGTCTGTGCACAGCAGAGAGGGCTGGTGCTGGTGAGGGGGGTTGCCAATGCTGTACACAGGGTATAAGCCAGCACAATCAGGGGGGAGCAAAGGGAATACCACTATGCAAAGGGTAGCCATCTTGGTAGAGAACTGTGCATGGCATGGAGGCCACCATTTTAGGCGATTCAACAATGAAAAAAAAAAACATGTGTGTGTGTGTGTATATACATATATATATATATATATATATATATATATATATATATATATACACATATATATATATATATATATATATATAAAATAAAATAAAGAGTAATGCACAACATGGCTGGAGACAACCAGGACAGGCTACTGAGGGGCAGGATAGGCACTAGTAGGGTGGGGTGGGGGATTTTGAGAGCCTCTGGAAGCTAATGTGCCATGGGTCCTGAAAGGGGGGAGTGGGCAGATGGGGAGGCATGGTTGGACAACATATATAAAGAGACAGTGTTCCATCTATTTTGTTCCTTTTTGTCGTCTGTTATGCCTGCTGTATAGCCATCTGTCCCACAGACAGGCCGGCAAATAAAAAAACCCCAAACAATCATGAATAATAATGAAATAGATGAATAAAAGATGAGAAACAACTGTAAACATATATATATATATATATATATATATATATATATATATATATATATAACCATACCAACTGTATTTATTTATTTAGTTTTGTTGACCGGGTAAGTGCACTAGACAAATACTGCCTATTTTCAGCACGACCCAGGGAAGGGGATACTGATGAATGCCAACTGACCTTGAACCAGATTAAGCTGTTTGTGGTATTTTTAGTGAATGAGGGAAATTTGGTCAGGACACCAGGGAAATTCCCCTACTCTGCTTCCTGTAAGCAGGGGGGTCCCATTTTCATGTGGGACCAAGATGGCTGCCTCTGGACATGCTGTGGAGGACATGGAGGTGTTGGAGGCAGTGGAGCTGGTCTCTTCCCCGTCTCTGTTCTGAGAGAGACCCCATCTTCTATGCCTATTGTGCTGCAATCTACTGAATATGGTTCTTCTGTGCCTTTGGATACTTCCCCTGCTGCTGTTGTGGATACTTGTGTGCAGTGTTTGCCTGTGGATCCTTCATTTATTCCTCAAACTGTGCTAACGTCTTCTAGCCCTGCTACTATGGATATACGTGAGTCTTCTCCTCCTGTTTCTATGGATGTAGATGTGTTACTTAAAATCGAGGAACAGCGTTATTTCACTGCTAGACAGCATTTGTTAGCCCTTATGCCTCAGTCTGGATTTGTACCTGCTGCTATTGACTCACCATGTGGGAAAGATTGTTTTACTGTCTTATCACCGATTCTGGCACTTCCGCATTCTTTGCCTGTTGCTAAGGACCCTCCTCACTCCCTACCACCTGTACTGACTGCACCTCTTGCTCAGCTTTCTCCAGAAACAACTTCTGTACAGGTGCCTGCTTCTGCTCTCCCTGATGCCTTGCACATGACGGACTGGTCTGTTGAGTCGACCTTGGAAGCGGCTGGGTAGGAGAAGGATCCTACCATTGGGACTTGGCGTTCTGGTTCTTCCCCGATCTGTACTAGGCCACCTGACACTGACAAACTGCTGGCCTCTCCTGTTTTGAAAGACTCTGCTGCTTCTCTTGATCTTTCTTTGCCAACTGAACTCCTTCTGACTCAGAACCCGACTTTGAAATTTGGTCCTGCTTCCTCGACGCCTCAAGAACAACGGACTCTTCGGGACCCTGAGTCTTGTCCAGTTCCTGCTACTTCCACTGCTTCGGCCCCTAAAACTTATGCTGCATGCTTTCAACCCCCTGTACATCAAGCTAAAAGACACAACGCAATTTGGCTGCATTATTTGGGGGGCTTACCTGACTTTCCTGACCGATTTTTTTGTAGGTCGCACTCTTTTGAAGGATTCTATGCAATTTGCTGCTTTTGAGATTCATGCCTTAATTCATGTTTCTTCAGATTCTCATTTTGATATTAGTTTTAAAACTATCACTGGTTTAGAAAAGTTTTGGAGAAAGTATCAGGCGCTTAAAACTTCTCCTTTATGGTCACCATTTAATGCCATTCCCTTAACTAAACCTACTCAGAAAACTGTTACTATATTGTTTCGTAATGAAGGTGTTAGTCTTAATGATATTACTGTCTGGTTAAAGCAAAGATGTACTGTCCTTTCTGACCCAGAGGCTATCTTTGATTCTGAGAATATCTGGACAGGTGGGTGGAGAGAGAAGGTTATGCTTCGCACTTCGGAGGTTGGAATACAGCATCTCCCGAACAGCTTTATGCTTGGGAAAGACAGGGGAGTTCTTTTTTACCCCAGCCAGCCTAAAGCTTGCTACAGATGTGGCTCTCAGAATCATATCAGTAGTGTCTGTGACAAGATTAAATGCTCTGTTTGTGGTAACATTGGCCATGCAGGTTCCCAATGTGTGGATGAACCTCTTTGCGTCCTTTGTGACGAATTGGGGCACACTTTCCAGACTTGTACTTGGGCAGCTCACAACTCCCCGACTCTTGCTGATGGGGAAGAACAACGTTTGATTATTACTGTCGCACAACGTTCTTGTTTATCTGACACTCTTTCTAGACCTCAACGCGTACCCCTCCCTCACCCTGTTGTACCCTGTTGACCCTCTTCTACTTTACACGAACAGTCTGCTCCTGTTTTGGAACCACAGACCTTTACTACAGCTCTCCCTCCCCTTCCTCTGATCTTGCTATTTCTACCTTGGAAAGGTCCTTATTCCTGTCTTGCCTAGTATTTCTGGGTCTTCCATGGACCCCCCCCCCGAACCTTTTGTTAGAGTTATACGAGGATCTAAAAAGGGACTTCTTCTTCTGAGGCCCAGAAATCCTCTACTGTAACTCGTATGAATAAATTTGAGGTTTTATGCCACCCTCAGGACAACACGGACTCTGATACGTCCTCTGTTCTTTCCTCCCACCCTGATGTGACTAAGGACACTGAAATACCCATTGATAATATTGATTCTCAAAAAAGGAAAGCTAAGGCAAAATTGAAACATAGGGAAGGTACGCCTAGGAAAGGTAGGCTAAGGTGACTTTTGTGTTTTTGTTTTCACTTTCCTGTTTCATGTCTTCTGCTTTCTCAGTGCATACTGTTAATGTTAACTGTATAAAGAAGCATGCTAAGAGAGATGCAGTTTTTTTCCTTTTTATCTGGCTTGACAGCTGGTCTCATCTTTTTGCAAGATGTACGTTTCCATGCTCTTCCAGAAATTTCCAGGGCCACTTGTGCCTGGACCTCTGGGCTCTCTTTTTGGTCCTTTTGGACAGGGCTCTTGTTCTGGTTTGGGTATTTTATTTAGTATACCTGATGTTACTGTTGTTAAACTGTTGGATGTCTACCCGGGTCGGCTTCTGTTGTTGGATATTTTAATTTCTTCTGTCCCTTTCCGGATTATTAATATTTATGCCCCTCAATTGAAATCCCACAGAACTGAACTACTGAAACTGATTCAACCCTATTTATACACATCAATGCATGTGATTTTTGGGGTGATTTCAATTGTGGGTTATCCACTAAAGATAAGTCTTCTACTCAAAGACTACTAAGTTGTTTTGTGACATGAATTTTCTGAAACAATTGCTCCATTCCACAGGTTTACAGGATGCATATTTATCTTTTACAGGTCGGCATACTCCTACTTTTCACAAACGCCCCCTTGCAGCCCGTATTGATTTTTTTTTAATTCTTCCCACCTCCAACTTTCTGATGCTGTAATTCAAGTTGCGGAATTTTCGGATCATAATTTATTATCTATTTCTTTAGGCCCTTCCTTGACATCTCGTTTTGGCCCTGGCATTTGAAAACTGAATGCTTCCCTGTTATCTGATTCACGTTTGTTAAGTC
Source organism: Neoceratodus forsteri (assembly GCA_016271365.2). Classification (NCBI taxonomy): domain Eukaryota; kingdom Metazoa; phylum Chordata; order Ceratodontiformes; family Ceratodontidae; genus Neoceratodus; species Neoceratodus forsteri. The sequence continues at coordinate 915,412,242 of CM028132.1, read as the reverse complement.
CCTTAACTGAGTATATTCATAATAGAAAGACTGTATTTTTTTTATATGATGCCCCCTGGGATTGGTGGCGGGATACGAAATCTGGACTACGAACTTTATTTAAAAATTTTAGTAAACATCATCATGATTTATTGTATTTCCTTTATCACACTAACAGATGACGACTTCAAAAATTACTTACTTTATCTCATGAAACTGGCCATGATTTTTCCACCCAAATAAGTACTCTTAAGGAGCGCATGATGGATTATCACCTTCTGAAGGCTACTTCTGTTCAGCATCAACAGCGTTTTGGGACCTCTGGTACCCATGAGACAGTATGTCCATATGCTTCTATTCGGCCAACAGTAGAGAGTAAAACCTTTACTACACTGTTTGATGACAGTTTCACCGAGCTCACTGATATTTTGGATATCAGGCACCGTGTTAGCTGTTATACACAAAAACTGTTTGGTCCCATGCCCCCCATCTGCATCCATAATGGACTACTTTTCCTTTTTACAACTTCCTGATGTACCTTCTTCTGTTGTAGATATGTTAGATACTGAGATACAAGCACATGAAATTGAAGCAGTAATCAAGTCTTTACATCCAAGAGTGACACCGGGCCTGGATGGTCTCTCCAGTGAGCTGTATAGATTGTTTTCTGCTGACCTGAGTTCTGAATTGGCTACAGTTTATAATTCTATTCTACAGTGCGAACATCTTCCTTTAGACTTTAACATGGGTTGTTTATTTTACTTACATAAAAAAGGGGATAGAAGATTGCTCTCCAATTGGAGACCTTTATGCCTCTTAAATACTGATTTTTAAAATATTGACCAAAATTGTGGCCCTCAGACTTTCTAAATTGGCCATATATGTGATTTCTACCGCACAATCTTGTAGTGTTCCTGGGAGATGTATACAGGACCATCTAATTTTACTTAGAGAAATGATTGAACGTGGAAATTCTAATGTTTTACATTGTTTCATATTCTCACTGGACCAACATCAGGCTTTTGATTCTGTACATCATGATTTTTTATGGTCTACTCTTCGATATTATAAAGTACCTGATTATATCCTGACTAGACTCCGGTTGCTATATCGGTCTGCAACTGTTGTCCCACTGGTCAATGGATGGAAGGGCCCTATGCTTCCTCTACACAGAGGGGTTAGACAGGGCTGTCCCCTTAGTCCACTTTTATATGTTTATTTTTGGATCCCTCTTACTGTTTCATTAATTCGCCCCAACAATTATACTACTTCCCTCAGCCCATATTCCATGTTGGCCTATGCAAGATTATATGAGTCCCATGGTGGCTATTGTTGCCTCCGTGAGTTCTGCATTATGGCATTGTTCCAAGTTTGGGGCTGTTTTTGGCGCGGCCCTTAATCTTGATAAATGTGTAGGCCGTAGATTAGGTTCCCCTTTTGTAGATGAGTCTTCTGTTGACATTAGACTTTGTGATGACCCTATTAGGATTTTGGGCATTTTACACGGTAATGGTCCTTTAGATGTCCTTAACTGGACTCCCAAATTAGATTATGCTCAAACTATGGTTGCATGTTGGAATTCATGGCGGATGAGTAAGAAAAAAAGGATTTACATGATTAAAACCTTTCTGCTTCCCCTTCTCTTTCTGGCTTATATTTTCCTCCCGCAATTTGAAACCAGATTGCTTAGTCTCTTTTTCAAGCCCTATGGGGTAGCCGCCGAACCCCATTAGACGTCAGATCACCTATCTCCTATTCAGGATGGAGGCCTAGCTATGGTCCAACCTGTTTTTTTATACTAGTTTTTTCTTGTTTCATAATATTAGACCCCTGCTGGTTAACCAAGATCGAGGTTGGGAATCTTGGTTTCTTGAATCCTGTGGTCCTTGGTTTCATAAATGGGAACTTAACAAATTAACAATTTTAACACATTCCCCCCAGATTTCTGCTTATGTTAGGGATAGTTTTTTTCGTTTGAAACACTGGCAGATTATTAGCCATATGCTAATAACTGTCGTCAGAAAATCATTGTATAAGTATTTAGTGGACCGTGTATGTTTGGAGATTGTTGTTTTTCTCAAATGTCCTATGCAACATCTCCCTACTCTGCTCACTTTACTTCATAATTCTAGGGTTCCCCAAAAGATGTGGGACTTGCATTGGCTTAGCTGCCATGAATGTATCAATGTCAAATGTAACCATAAACACAAATCACTACAGGACAGATTTTGTTCCAGACCTGAATGTCAGCAACAAGAAGAAACTATTTCACACCTTTTTTTTTCATGTGCATTTATTGTTTCTTTTTGGACTCTATTAGCTGCCAGATGGCGTGAACCCTTGTTTGCTCTCATTACTTATGACAATTTGATGTATGTTTTTTCCCCTCACTTGGTCTCATTGGAATATTAATACGTTAAATTTGATTTTTGTAATAGTCAAATGGCATGTGTGGAACGCTCGTTGTCTGTTTAATTTACAGAATCAGGATGTGCCTCTTCTTACCATTATTCGAAGGATCGAACATGATTTGAAGGCCATATATTTTTCAGAGGCAGAGCATTTGAAGTCTGACTCTTTGTTGGAATTATGGACACTATTACCTTGGATAACTGATTCTGATTTTCCTGTTACATAATTATTTTGTGTTTTATTTTTCTCTGTATCATTTTCATTTTTCTTTTCTGTTCAGTTGCTGTTCAATAAAAACTTCCCCTACTCTTTTCGATAAGTGCCATGGGATCTTTGACATCCACCTGAACTAACACCAATCCAGGCAGATGGGACCTCAGTTTAACGTCTCATCCGAAAGCATACATACATATATATATATATATATATATATATATATACACACATAGCCATACCAAGTGTATACATATATATATATATATATATACATGACCACAAAATATTAATATTTATTTTTTAATTTATTTTAGTCTTTAGTAAGTGGGTAAGGCCCACTAGGCACAAGTTCTTGTTTTCAGGGGTGACCTGGGAGCACTGGGCGGTTAAGTGACTTGCTCAGAGTCACAAAGGATGCAAGTGGAAGTTGTGAGAATTAAACTCAGGTCTAGGCTGCTGGATATACCAAGCTCATTCACACCTCGTTCACACCTTGTTCCTCTAACCTCTCAGCTATACTGCCAGCTCAGACAGGGTGGCATGGCTGGACAGCATATTTAAACAGACAGTGTTCCATCTAGTTGGCTTTTTGTCATCTGTTATGCTACCAGCTTGGGAGTGGGTCCCAGGGTGGTAGCCTGGGTAAAACATTGGCTGGACAACAGGACAACAGACGGTAACAGTAAACAGAGTTCACAGTGAAAAAAGGGGCTACTAGTGGGGTACCGCAGGGTTCAGTACTGGGGCCGGTCCTTTTTAATGTCTTTATAAGTGACATTGCAGAGGGACTGGAAGGAAAAGTATGTCTCTTTGCAGATGACACTCAGATCTGCAACAGGGTTGCTACACAAGGTGGGGTGGAAAGGATAAGAAGGTACCTGGCAAGGTTGGAGGAATGATCAAATATATGGTGGCTTAGATTCAACGCAAAGAAGTGCAAAGTAATGCACCTGGGAAACAAAAACCCAGGAGAAGAGTAAACAATGGGGGGTGAGATACTGACAACAACAAAAATGGAAAGGGACCTGGGGGTAGTTATATCAGATGACCTAACGGTAGGCAAGCAATGTGAGAAGGCAGTAAGGAGGGCTGGGGGATACTGGGATGCATAGGGAGAGGCATCACCAGTAGAAAACAGAAAGTTGCTGTTCCTCTGTACAGACAGTTTGTAAGACCACATCTGGAGTACTGCATGCAGTTCTGGAGACCCCATCTCCGCAAAGACATAGACAGGGTGGAGGCTGTCCAGAGAAGAGAAACCAAAATGATGCAGGGTTTGCATCAGAAGACATATGAAGAAAGGCTAAAGGAGTTTAATATGTATAGCCTCAAGGAAAGGAGGGAGATGGGGGACAAGATAGAAATTTTCAAGTACCTCAAGGGAATCAACAAAGTCCAAGAGGGTAGCATCTTTCAGAAAAAGAGATGTGAAAGAACATGGGGGTACAATTTGAAGCTAGAGGGGGGACGGCTCAGGTAATGTGATGAAGTATTTCTTCACAAAGAGGGTTGTAGATGCATGGAACAGCCTTCCTGAGGAGGTCATGGAGTCAAAAACAGTGGGGGAATTCACAAATGCATGGGACAGACATAAGGCAGTTCTAGTGGGGGGTAGGAGGAAGTAGGTTGTTGGTTAACTAGGATCTGCAGCTTATCCGTTAGGTAGGAAAATGGGCAGACTACGTGGGCCAAGCAGTCCTTATCTGCCATCAAATTCTGTGTTTCATACAGAACAATAATGCAGTGACAAGTATGGTAAAAGATAGCTTATCGAAGGCGGAGGGCATCGTGCTCAAAGAGCAGGACAGCTTAGATTGAGGGGCAGGGCACACTTGCCCACCCCCCCCCCGAAAAAGAGGGTCAATGTTTTTTGACTCTCTCCCCAGGCTTTCATGGACTTTGAAGTTGCAGCAGAAGAGAAATATGAGCATGAGCACCAGGGGCAGGTCAGCAGGGCAGGGGCATGGTGAGGCTCAGGCCTCGCTAAACCTAGGTTCGAGTGACCAACCCAATCCAGAGTTTAAGGAGGCACTGCAGCAGTTGATGGAGCTGGGAGGCCTCAACTGGTTGCAAGAAATGATGCAAGAAGCACCAGGGCAGCTGCCAGGGGGTCCCAGCGCATTGCGAGCCCTGAAGCAATCTAGAAAGTCATCCACTAGACTGATCAAGGCCATGGCTACCAGGGCTAGATGGAGAAAACCCACAGCAGCTAAGAAGCAAGAAGAACTGATGGAGGCATCAGCACCAGGGAGCAGTAGATGAGTAGCCCAGAGGAGGACATTGAAGCAGCAGGAGAGACGGAGGGACCCAACACTGTACCGGCACATACAATGAGGGATGGTGAGTGTGTAGCAGGGCAGGCAAGGACAGAGAATGCTCAGCAAAGTGGGGCATCCAACCAGGTGCGGGTAGACCAAGCAGTTAGACAGGTTTGGGGTCTGGGAACACCAGCAGCTATGCCAGCACCCATCGGCGCTGGGCAACAACCACTGGTGGGAGCCCCACCAACGCAGGCACCAGCACAAGAGTCAGTGGGTACTAACAGCCCATAGCCAGTACCTGTGCCTGATCATTGGGCATACATGGGTGCAGATGACTGCATGGATACCCACTTGAAACCTACTATGAGAGAAGAAAATATGGAAAGGGGAATACATTGAAAGTTTTGAGCTGTTACATAGAGAATTGCCAGACATAGTGGACAAGGATAAGGTGGAGTAGGAGAAGCTGCAGAGGCCAAAGGTGCCACCCACATTTGAGAACTGGGTAGCAGTATTCAGCATCTTTATATCCATCTACTGCAGTAAATTCCTGCATAAGATAGGGCAGCTCTTAAAATACATAGACAATATCAAAACTGTGCATTTGGCATATGAGGGGAATGTGTGGTTGTGATAGGATGAGCTGGTTCAAATGCTGCTAGCCAAATCCCTGGATATGCATTGGGACAGGATTGACCATGACTTGTGGTGTAGACTTATGGCTAGGGCTAAGCCTGAAAATGTAGCTTACATGGTGAGTGATCACATTGTATCCAGGACACCTTGGACAGGGCAGAAAGGGGTGGGCAGCTGCAGGCAATATAACACAGAGCAGTATTTTCAAGACTACTGCAAATTTCAGCACGAGTGCAGTAGCTGTGGTGGAAAACACAAAGCTAGTACCTGCCAAGCAGGGGGGGTGGGGGTGCAGCTTTAAGAGGGGAGATGGTCAGCAGACCAAAAACAAGCAGGGGGACAGATTCACCAAAAAGGCTGGCAAAGTTCCCAGTAAAAATTGAGCACATTAGCCCCTGATTTGATTGCTACCCTTGCAAAAAGGATGCATACTACTTATTGGACGGGTTCTCCAATGGTTTTCACATTGCCTACCAGGTTCAATGGTTATCCACTACAGCTCACAAACTGAAATCAGTGAACTCACTGAAACATATAGTGGTGGAGAAAATCTGCAAGCAAGTGGAAGCTTGTAGGGTGGCAAGACCATTTCGAGAACCTCTGCTGAACCCATTAATAATTTTACCCTTGGGGGTGGTTCCTAAGAAATCTCCTGGGGAGTACAGATTGATACATTACCTTTCTTACCCTAAAAAGTCATCAGTGAATGACTACAACCATGCGGAAAACAGTACAGTTTATTATGCGTCTTCTGATAGTGCAGTCAAGCTCACTCAAGAAGTCGGCAAGGGGGCTTGTCTGGCAAAAAGTGACATAAAGTCTGCCTTTCATTTACTACCAGTCAGTCCGTAGGACTTTTGACCTTTTAGTTTTTTTTTTTAAGGGAATTTCTATTACGACATGTTAATGCAGATAGGTTGCTCAGTCTCTTGAGCAGCTTTTGAAGCTTTCAGCCATATCCTGGAATGGGCCGCTATACAGCACAGTGACAACAGGATAACACACTATCTGGATGGTTTTCTGTTTATAGGGTCCCCAGGTACACCCTATTGTGAGGGCACACGTAGAGCCTTTACATAGCTCATGGGTTGGTTTGGGGTGCCACTTGCACATGAAAAGACAGAGGGGCTGATAACTAGGCATGCAGCCTTCTAACTCGAAGGAGGTGATGAGACTGTTATGGGTATTCGTGCTTAGATGCTTACGGCTTAATGTTACCTTTAGAGTGAAACATGTGCCTGGGGCATTGAATGTAATTGCAGATGTGCTGTCTTGATTGCAGTTTGAACACTTCTGGCAGATGACATTGGCAGTGGAAAAAAACACCAGCTCAATTGCCAATGTTCTTGTGACAAGCAGCAATCCTAGAACAGCTGAAATGGTTCAACACGCTCTGGCCCTGGGAACCTGGCATAAGTATCGGGCACATCTGAACACTTTTTAGGATTGTGCAGATGGCATTCAGGGTTATGACAGGCTGCGGCAACCCAGGTTGGTTCAGCAGTTTGTTAAGGCCAAGGGCAGAGACCCAAAGTATTTTAACACTCATTCTTTCAGGATAGGTGCGGCTACCAAGGCTACAAGGCTAGGTTGCCCAGAACTACAGATTCAAGCAATAGGAAGATGGCAATCACAGGCATACAAAAGATACGTGAGGCCCAAGTACACAGAAAGGGCGACAGTCCAAGGCACTCTGGGGAGTGCCAGTTACTAATGTTTGTGATTTATTTCACAGGGGCACTTCACGCAGTCAAAAATATCAATGTGACTGGCTATTCCTTTATCAGGACAGCATGCAATTGGGTGGCTTATCAGGGTCAAGGAAATCAGATGGGCATACTCAATGAAAAGGCAAGAGTGCACTGGTGTGGAACTGGGGGCAAGAAATGGGGAGAATTGATACTGACATTAAGGAAATTGGGATTGGTCAGTGCTCCTCCACATGGCTTAGTCATACACTTGGGGGAATGACCTGAGCAGCCTGTCCTCCATCGATTTAATCAGAAGTATTATGATTGACCTGAGTTGGAATAGCCAACACAAGTTGAACACTAAGCTGGCTTGTTCCAAGATAGTGCCTTGGCAAAAATGGAGGAAAGGGTCAGTGGCCAGGCCGTTGTGGAAGGTTCGCAGAGAAGTGAATCAAGAGGTGCCTGGTTTCTGCCTTTCTCACTGAATCCAAGTAGCTGGTCACCAGGACATATTGCCAGTTTATACAGGGTTTTGCGATTCAGATGGGGTGCACCTGTCCGAGGTGGGGCAGGCCCTTTACAGCAACAGCCTGTAAAATGTTCTGGAGAAATGGATATAGAGTATTCACCCAGGGTATTGTTGGGAGAAGCGTAACTGTGTTAAGGATCTAGTGGCGAACAATTAGGGGATATGGAAAAAGTAAGACACAGTTCAGTGAAGTAAAGGGGCAGCCCAGTGAGGATATACTCCAGACATCTGCACAACATGGGACAGGGGTGGGGGGACTGCAGGGAGCAATGGTCAGGCAGTTTAGGCTTGGTGAAGGCAGCACTGCACGGCTATTGTGACTGAATGCAGCTGCTGCTCCAGGGGACTACTCTATTGGTTAAAATGATTGTATGCAATGTTTTTTGTATTGTAAATAATGTTTGTTGTAGTGTTGATGTATGTTTTTTGAAAATCATGTTGTGCAAACATTGACCTTTCCGCCAAAATCTAATCGATGGTGTCATGTGTGTTATTTGGGGATTGAGATGATTCTATCTCTGAAGAGTTCCTCCTGGACTTCCCTGGGAGATCATTTGCCCAGTGACCAATAGCCATTCCCTGGTCACTACCATCCCAGGTACAGTGACCGGGTAGGTTCTGGCCGATGGCCTTTGCCCTGACCTGATGTGGGCTAGCAATTGCCGGAGTGGGGAGGGGCAAAGGCCAGACTACTTAGGGTCTGGGCAGTAGGGATCTTCTTCTTTCTGCCTGGACAATCATAGGAACAACAAGCCCCTCCCACCCTTTCAGAATTTTCAGGGCTGATGGCAGGTAGTAAGCTTTGGGCATGAAGCAAGAAGAGAAGGTCTGGGAGGCAGGCGGATGATTCAGAGATATGGAAAAAAAGTAAGACACAGTTCAGTGAAGTAAAGGGGTGGCCTAGTAAGGGTGCACTCCAGACATTTACACAACATGGGACGGAGTGGGGGGACCACAGGGGGGGACATGGTCTGGCAGTTGAGACCCGGTGAGGGCAGCACTGCATGGCTGTGGCCTAGCGGGTCCCTATTCCATCAAGCTATGCTTGTCAAGAGGCTGGCCGGCCCGGTGGAGGGTTGCCAGGCTTTCTTTGGCCTAGGGCTGGCTTGTTATTACGATAAGTGGGATTCATAACCAAATGCGTCTGTTGCCCCTGGGGAATACTCTAGTGGTTAAAATGATTGTATGCAATATGTTTTTTTTATTGTAAATAATGTTTGATGTAATGTTGATGTAAGTTTTTTGAAATTCATGTAGAGTAAATATCGACCTTTCCACAAAAATCTAATTGATGGAGGTGGCTCGGTTGAAGAGGGTCTGGGATGCACTGATTTGGCCAGAACAAGCAGGTTTTATTTCAGGTCACCATTCTAGTGATGATTTCAGAAAGTTATTTCATTTGCTTTCTGCATCCAGGGAGAGTGACACAGATGCTGTGTTGGTCTCCCTGGATACAGAAAAAGCTTTTGATAAGGTATCTTGGAGATATTGCTTTGCTGTCCTTCCCAAATATGGGCTCCCCTTAGGCTTTATTAATTAGATTAAGGTTTTATATCATCTACCTACAGCGAAAGTGTTATGTAATAATGAACTATCTTCATCCTTTAAGATTTCTCGGGGTGCCTGACAAGATTGCCCCCTCTCTCCACTATTATTTAATTTATATATTGAACTGCTAGCACAGAAAATTATTGCTGATTCAGAAATATCTGGAATTAAAGTGGGTTCAAAAGATTTTAAAAAATCTCGATGTTTGCTGATGATATCCTCCTTCATATTTCTAGGTGGCATACCTCATTACCCATGGTATCACAGACTCTCTCATTATTTGGTTCTTTGTCAGGTCATAAGTTAAATTTGTCTAAAACTAAAGTATTCCCTCTAACAGTAAATTACACTAAAGAAGATATTGTTTCATTAGGCCTTAATTGGGAGAATATAGCTCTGACACATTTGGACAAAAAATTAACTTCAGACCCCACAGCCTTGAGGAACCTAAACTGGGAGCTGGTTCTTAAAAACACAGAATAAGATTTACAACGCCAATCTAAATGACTGATTTCTCTATGGGGCTGATTAAATATATTAAAAATGGCTATTTTCCCCCATCTTTTTTGATTATGCTTAATATTTTTCTTCCTAAATCCTGGTTTCAACATATTAATTCCAGTTGGTCTCAGTTCATTTGGTTGGGAAAACTGCCACATTGGGCATTGTTAAAATATGTCGACCGAGGGAGTTGGGTGGAGTTACTATTCCCCATATGTCTGGTTATTATCTGGCTGCACAAGGGGCTAAATATTTTTAATGGGGCTATTCCTTTAAGGATCGTAGTTATGTTCCAGATTGGCTGTGAATTGAGTATTCCTTGTCAGAGCAATATTTTATTTCATTTTTATTTATTTATTGAAGTCTTGGATGACACCTGTGAGCGGATGCTCGTTGAGTGGTTCCACATCAGATACATTAACACAAGGAGACACAATATAGTTACAGTAAATTATATATACAGAGTACAACAAATTCAACAGTACATGGGTTACAATGAGAAACAGTTCACAAATTGTGCTAAGGCATTGTACATGGTATGCCAGCATCCTGCAGAAGAGAAAGAGGTAGAGGCAGACTGTTAGGGTGAGGTAGGGAAGGGCAGGGAGGGGCGGTGAGAGCTGGGATAGGGAGGGCAGAGGGAAAGAAAAGAGCCCCCTTGACTTGGTAAGGGGTGGGAGGCAAGTGCTAGGGCAAAGACTTAACCTGGCAAGCCAGGAGTTGGAAGTGCTGAGGCAGACTAAAGCTACGGGTGCAGACTAGTGGGGGCAACTACAGGTACTATTGTTGGTGAGGTGCTGACAGAGTTTGCACTTAAAGGAACCAAGTGCTGTGGCTCCGGCAATGTCAGGTGGTAGACCATTTGTCCACAGAGGGGCCTGGTGAGCAAAGTATCACTGGGCCATAGTTGTGCAGCACCTGGGCAGATGGAATACTTGTGTAGTTAAGCTCCTGGTGTGCCTGGCATGTAAAGGTGGTGATAAAAAGCTCAGAACAATATAAAATGTCATTACCTTCATTATTATATATTTCCTTCGGGAAGCTTCCACCGTAACCTAAGGTGTCACCTATAGGTTGGTCGGTTAAGGCCCCTACTCAATATTGTCAATTTCTGGGACTTCTTCAATTCCGTGACTTCAATCAGCCTTTGTATTATAATCCCAATTTACAAATTGTTAACAAAATATTGACACCTCATTACTGGAGGAGGATGCAGGTGAAGAATTTGCAGGATCTTGTCCAAACTACTTTCTTTCTGTCTTTTGAATCCTTTAAACATAAATTTAATCAAGCTACAATAGGGTTCTTTAAGTTCTTTCAATTATGACATTGTGTGCTGAACTTTTTAGGTAACCCATCTTGGAGCAGGGAGGCCGGGACTCAGTTTGATATTGGATCCGACCTCTCGACCAAACCTGAAGCAATCTCTGCTATTTACAAAGAAATTAGTAAAAAAATCTGGTCTAATTTTACTCTTATTGCATGCTATTGGTAGAAAGAGTTGCAACTGAATTATGATTCAGGAACATAGGTTAAAATTTGGAAGAATAATTATACCTTTATGAAATAAGACCGACTCCAGCTGCTTCAATTTAACCTGCTCCATGATTTATATTTGACTCCATTGAAGTTGTATAGATTGCATAAAGTTAGCACTTCGTTGTATCCTCACTGCTCTGAGGTGGATGGGAATCTGGGTCATATGATTTGGATCTGTCCTAAGATGTTAGGATTTTGGAAAATGGTCAAATTAATTACATCTGAATTGTTTGGTTCAACAGATTTGTAGGTAATTACTCCAATATTGGCATTAAAGCACACAGATACTTTATGTCTTGCATAGCTGGGGTTTGTAAGTTGTTCCTTTTGAGACATTGGGAAGATTTCGAAGTTCCATCCAGGTCAGAATGGCTGCAGGAGATACTCAAAGCTTTGAATGCAGAGGCAGCGTTTGCCTCTGCCAATCAGCATAGATTACAATGTTGTAGTTTATGGTCTCTACTCCAGGAATTGGTGTCATAATGAGGTAGTATATTTAAGCCCCCTTTCCCCCCTAAGTCACTTACTGTAACACTTACTGCTAGAGAGTATCTACAGTTGACTAATTCCGTTGTTCCAAGGTTAGGATTTTCCTTTCTAGATTTTTTGGGTATGCTGGAGTCTGCCGGGGGAGGGGGGAGACTTTAGGGGGATTTTAGTGGGGGTGTATATTTTATGGTTTGTTTGTCTTGGTTTTGTTCTGTATCTTACCTATGTGGTTCTTTTTGGTTCTAAAGTTGTATTTTTAATTTTTTATGTTTTAGTACTCGTTACTCGATATGTACTGTGGAATTTAATAAAGTTCTCTCAATTGCAAAAAAAAAATCTAATCGATGGTGTCATGTGTGTTATTTGGGGATTGAGATGGTTCTGAGCAAACAGCAGTGTGCTGATTTAATGTTTGTCATGAGGTTACTAATAGCTTGAGACTGTAGTTCAGTAAACCAACTGTTAATTAAATATAAGAATTAATCAACGGTCAGGAAATGTGTTTAGCCCAATGAAGTTTCTAGGATTCTGCAGCCCATTTTATAAAATCTTATACATAAGCCCCAGCCAGAAGTCATTTTGATTGATTGTCTGCAACCCTACACCAATCCCAGCACTGACATCAACAAAACTGAATCTTTCAGTAAATGACATATAAATATAGTTTAGTTGCTGTATTGGTCCTTTTAAGAACAGATCCAGAAGCAAATGATTTGATACCTTTTATTGGACCAACATAGATGTTACAAAAAGAACAAAGTACCTAAGCTTTCGGACCAACCAAGTTGAAAACATCACACAGCAAACACGGCTCAGGTTTGTGCAGGGGAACCGTAGCATAAGTAAACCAATCCAAAGGAGCAAGTTTTGAAACATCCTCAGTCAGAGGTAATGACTGTGCACTAGTCATTAATGTAAAATAGCAAGTTATTCAATAAATTATTCAATAAAATAGCAGTAGCACCCCTCCAAGACCTTCTCATCTACGTTTTGCATCTTGAAATAGCATCAAGGAAGACGCGAAATATAGTGGAGGAGTCTTGGAGGGATGCTACTGCAATTTTATTGAATAATTTATTGAATAAATTGTTCTTTTATATTTATGACTAGTGCACAGTCACTTTTTACCTCTGACTGGGGTTGAGCCTAGTCTTTCTGCCCCTTTTGACCAACCAAGTCCTTCCTCGGAAGCTTATGACAATTATTTAGAGAATCACATACTACTAACACCCAGATCATACATAAAAAAAAAACTGAAATAATTCTCATTGGTTTAAAATACTCATTTAAAAAATAACTGAAGTTTAAATCAGAGGAACCAGATTTCACCAGTTTGCGTTTAGCTGAGAAGCCTTCCATGGTCAAATGTCACCAGAAAAAGATAAGAACCCTTCCAGTAGAAAGCTCCACTAACATAAATTTTGAATGTCTCAGTGAATTTTAAATGAGTATTTTAAACCAATGAGAATTATTTCTGTTTTTTTTATGTGATTTTCTAAATGACTGCCATAAGCTTCTGAGGAAGGGCTTGGTTGGTCCGAAAGCTTAGGCACTTTGTTATTTTTGTAACTTCTATGTTGGTCCAATAAAAGGTATCAAATCATTTGCTTCTGGCTCTCTCGGTAAATGTAACACTAATCTTTAGTTAATGCAGAAAATAGTATGTATGACTACAAGAGGTAATACAAACTACACTTTTTTGCACCTAAAATGGAAATTATGCACCAAGTTTTGCATTTGAGGGTGGGCTCTGTGTGCCTCAACCCCTGGCCCCTTCCCTGAAAAGACTTGTTACATGACATGCTTTGATTTTTCAATATACTAGTGCTGTAAATAATGCATTTTCCCACTGGTGAGTGAAGTATGTCTAACCATGACAGATGCATGTGACAGAATTCCCCTTAAGCAACTAGACAGTGAGAATGCCATAACTAGTTGCAGTTATTCAAAATCTCTCTTTGATTGTAAACTATGGCTCTGATTGAGTCAGAACATGAACAGAATTGGAAGACCTACAGAGATTTTGATAAAATCTGCCCCTTCCTACATCAGATTTTCTGATCTATAGTTAGACTTCCTATTATATTAGGAATCATACATATATCACTGTCTCTTATGTACAGCCCTTACCACTCAAATGTTTTAAATCTTGGACTAAATAGTAATATATTCTGATCAACTGTGGTGTGATAATAGGTGAAGAGTTGTAATGATACCAAGGAGACATCAAACATATGCAGCTGTTATGTATATTAGCGATCAAAGAATGTTTCTTTGACAGAAATTAATCTGAAAGCCAGATGCAACTTGGAGTTTATGGCTTTCATGAGGAATTTTAATTAATTACTTTGTTTTAAAGATGACTAAGCTATTTCAAGTGCAGGGTTAATCTTACAGACATCACAGAAGGCAGTCATCATTAAAAGCACTCTTTAATTAGTCTTGCATTTGTGGAGAAGCTCAATGCTTTCTAGTTTAAAGTGATTTAAATGACTGAAAAACGTTTGTTGTACTGATGCTAAAAACTTCACAGTGCCACTATAGAGATCCATTTTATGAAAAGCCTGGCTTCCCACATTTCAGTCTGTAGAATAACATTAAAAAAATAGTTCATGTTATTTATTTTATTTATTGATTGAAACATTGGTAACCGGGAAAAGCAACCTGAGCCAAGGCTTGTTTCCAGGTGCATCCTGGGAGAGGGGAATACAGAGAGGATAAACATATGTCAAAATGTTGTACGTAACCTTTATTTTACATCATCCCTATTCTTCTGAATTGTAATATACCCCTAAGTGTCTGCTTTAGTGTTTTTCAGGTTTGGAATAATGCACGGTAAGCATAATTTTATGTGACTGTCACATGGCTTTTATCAGTATTCGCAGCTGTTTCCAAATGCTTAGTTTAACACTACTTTTCTTGTGACTAATAAGACCTAGTATGCTACAGGCACTGCACTCTGAGCTTATGGGGCACTAAGAACATAAGGGATAATTCTTCCCTCAAAATATAATCTCCAACATAGCATTATGGGGACACTATATAAACAGATTTGAGAAAAAAATGAACAGCAGGGATCATGATTTGGGTTGCAAAGAACAGCAGAATGAAGTATATAACATGTTTTAACATGATTGCTAATTAAGCTTTTATGTATGAATAGCTATGCTTGCCAATCATTATAATGGTCTCTATGCACAAAGTGGAAATGGCAGATACATATTCATAGAGAGGGTGCATAAATGAGTGAAACGATATGTTTATACACCATATGAACTAAACACGTGTATATGTGGGCACATGGCTGTCACACACTGCTATGCACCATCAATTGATAAACATTAAAATTGGGGAATGCCAGCACAAGTACCCAGAACAGCGATGGACTGACTTGTGCACCAACCTAGCCATGGATGCACAATGATGTATACATTGGAAAGTGCAGCACCCCTCTGTAAACCACATATGCATAATATTGTTCTAATAAAGCTTGTCTTGGCATTGACCATAACCACTGAAGGAAACATACCAGACACATAATAAAGATAAGAGATGCACATTCAATCCACATTTTACTGAATGTCATAAATGCACTTTGAAAATTAAAAAAAAGAAAAAGGAAAAAGAAAACAAATGCTAGTCAGTTACAGCTCCATAGCAAACATGAAAAAAATAGAATCAAGATTATCAGTGGTGTTAGAGTAATCATGCCATCTAGACACAATACCTTTCTGTACAAATATCTGGCCACTCACTGGGCTGTAATGGATGCGATGACACCATCTCACTGCACTGTTGATCAAAACACAAAGCCATGGCAGCACACTCCCCCTCTGGCATAGGCTCCTGCTTCTGTATGTGTTTGATGCCAATGCCAACCTCATCCGGCCCATTCCTCATCAGCAGAATCTTCTTGGGCAGTTACATGATAAACCCCAGCAATGAAACAACAGTAGGAACCTGTCTGTGGTAGCACAAGCCATCTTACTGTTATGTACACTTGTCACAAGCATGTTCACTGGCAATGCGTTTAACCACGATCCCCTGGCCTTCACGGTGGAGACCTCTTACCTTCATTCCTGGCATGTACACTGCACTACATCAGCTGCAACTCCCCAATTCACCCCTAGCCATAAGTCCCCTTTCCCTGGTGGACAACACACAACCTCTGTCCACCTGCATTATCAGAACAACAGAAGCAGAGGTGGACACACAAGACAAATTGCAGAAATAACCAGACACTTAATTTTACTTTCCTTTGGTGGTTCTCACACAAAACAAATCATGTCCAGCTCATTCATGTATTCATTGCAGTCAAGTATGAGGTTACCTGGCGGCTTTTGAACAAAATAAAACCTGAGTTGTAACTCGCATGCAATTGTATAAGACTAAAAAGGCCTATGACTTTGTGATAGCTACCTTGGAAACTTCCAAAACTATCCAAATGTGTTCCTTCTCATCCTCATATAACAGGAAGCCCACTCATTCTAGGGAATACTATAAGACAATGCAGACTTTCATGCTGTTGTAGGCCTCGTGTGCTGTGAGCTGTGATGTGTAGTCTGTGATGGGAATATGAGTGAGTGACGGAGTGAGTGACTGAGTGTCTGTATGTATGCATGTCAAGGACAGTGCTGCTATGTTATGTTATGTCATATTATGTCATGTTATGTTATGTTATGCTATGCTATGCTATGCTATGCTATGTTATGTTATGTTATGTTATGTTATGTTATGATGTGAAGTGGTGCAATAACTGTGCCATTAGATCACCAGCGTGGCTAACCTCAGTATGAAGGCAGTGCACTTCTGCTGCGAGTGCCTTCGGCTGCTAATTAATGGCCTCATTTGCTTTCAGCCTTTTCTGTTCCAGGTACTTATGTTCCAGATAGTAGGTCATTAACTGGTGTACAGCACACTGCCCAGTCTTGTTTGAGAGCCCTTCATTCGTATTCTCACATACAAGCCCAGGGGAGTTGTAAGGGGACATTCTGCATGTCATGATGTTAGCACCTGCAGTTGTGTGGGACCATGCTGGGGGATCATGCTAGTATGCCTGTGTACTGCTCAGTTGTTTCAGTGTATGGTAGGCTTCTGTTACCAAAATAACTGTGCTGTTGGTGTACCAAGATCCTCTTGGGTTACATCTGTGTCTTGCATGTCTGGTGAAGTGTTGTGTGTGTCTATGTGAGTGTTTGTTCTGGGATTCCATTGCATGGGGTGGGGTTAAGTGTGGGTGTTGGTGCTGGTGTACATGTACTTGGCTGTAATGTTGGTATGGATTAGATGTGTGTTTCTGCTTATGATGCAGATGGATGTGTGACCCTGGTTATCCTGATGTTGAGGTCATTGTTCTCCTGAGACAGATTCTGTGGGCTGATGTTCTGTTCTGAGTGATCACCTATGGATCAGGAGGGGAGTGATTGTTATATTGACAGGTTTAGGTATATGTTGCATAGGTGTTTGAAGGACACTTACCTTGTGCTCGCTGTGGTGGAGTGGTTGGTGGTAATACAGACTGTGTCTCAGTAGTAAATGGTGTTTCTCTGTCATGGTCCACATCCCCATCTCATAACAGCATAAGATGGGAAGAGGCTTGGAAGCCCATTTCCTGCTTCTCAGTGGTTATATGCTTGCACATTATGAGTAATCAGGTTCTTATCCAATGGTGCTGAAAGCCATGAATGGTGTCACTCTTAACCACTGAATCTGGCAAACTATTCCACATGTATGCCATCCTCTAGGTAAAGAAATGCATTTCTTTTTCAGATGAGAAAAGTTCTACCCTGAGCTGAGCACTATGTCCTCTTAATATCCTATTGAAAAGTATTTTTTTAAGCTACAGAGTTTCAAGGAGTGTATCATCTTTCATGTTATTTTATTTTTTTTATTTTATTTATTTAGTTTTTGTTGACCGGGTAAGTGCACTAGACAAATCCTGCCTATTTTCAGACACGACCCGGGGAGGGGGTTACAGATGAATGCCAACTGACCTTGAACCAAATGAAACTGTTGGTGGTATTTTTAGTGAATGAGGAAAATTTGGCCAGGAATGGCCTTGAATATGATGATTGTATCTCCCCTTAACCTCTTGTATTCCAAAGCGTATAGATCTAGATCAGCCAGCCTCTCCCTGTAGGTTATGTCTCTCAGTTCATCTACCATCTTGGTTGCCTTTTCCATGACCCCCTCCATTCTAGTTATTTTGCCTGTCTAAAAAGGGGACCATAGCTACACAGCATATTCCAAACACAGGCATAGCAGTGATTTGTAGAAAGGCAATAACACCTCTCTTAATCTGCACCTAAAATGCCTTTTTATGCTTCCCAAAATACTGTTGTATTTCTTAATAATGCTCCACTTTATTCTTTAAAGTTACATTTGTTTGTCTATAATTACACCAATGACTTTTTCACTTTCAATTGCTTTGATCATTTTACCACTGAAACTGTACTGTAGGTTCTGTTATGATTTCTTTTGCCACAATGCATAACAGCACTTTTCTGCATTGTTTCACTCAGTTTTGTCACCTATTCCTCAAAACTGCAAAAATTCTTCTGTAAAGTTTTGTACTGATCATCAGGTTCTACCGTGCTGCTGGTTTTTGCATAGTTGGTAAACTTTATCAACCACCCTTTACATTTTATACCTATGTTCATTATAAAAATGTTGGAAAGTAGGGAGCCCCTGCACAGTTCCCTGTGGCAATCCACTCAACAGAGCTCTCTACCCTGATGTTTCCCCAATTGCTCTCACTCTCATGTGTCTGTTGTTCAAGCAGTTGGTTGTCAGCATGGCTTAGTTGGTAACACATCTGCCTCTAGACCAGAAGGTCGTGGGTTCTTGTCCCACACCGGGATGGACTTGCACCTAAAAATTGCTGGCATCCAAGTGCAGTATTGGGGGGTACTGTACTGCTGGGGTGTGCCGTCCTTCAGATGAGACGTTAAACCGAGGTCCCTTCTGCCCATCCTGGTGTTTTCCTGGTGGGTGTCCAGGTGGAAGTAAAAAAGAACCCAGGGTACTTTTCGAAAAGAGCAGAGAACATTCCCAGTGTCTGGCAAACATTCCCCTTCCCATAAACCGGTTCATGCAATTATCCAGGCTGCGCGTGGGTGTTGATGTGCGATATGGCCGCCACCACACATTCAGTCACTTCACTACCAGTCTAGCATTGCATGTAAAGTGCTTTGGGATACTGTGTATGAAACGCGCTATATAAATGCTGATTCTTCTTCTTCTTCTTCAGTTGTCTACCCACACTGTAAGGCAGTTTGGTATACCCAATCTGGTAATTTCCTCTATTAATTCACCATAAGATACCATATCAAAGGCTTTATTTAGATCCAGATAGATAGCATCAACAGATATGTTGTTTTCAATTGCTTTATTGATCCTCTCACATAAGATTATGAGGTCAATGAGGCAAAAACATCCCTCTTTAATGCCATGTTGGCTCATTTCCTGTATGTTCAAGTGCTGGAGATATTTCTTGATTCTCTCTTTTATGGTAGCCTCAAATATTGTACATGCTAGGAGCATCAAACTTTTGGGTCTGTAACACCCTGCTTTGCCTTTGTCCCAATCCTTGTGCAATGGTGTCACAAGTGCAGTCCTCTGATCCAATGGTATCACTTCTTCCGTAAGTGTGTGATTACAGACATTATTTAGTGGCAGTGCTAAAGCAGATGCCAATTCTAGCAATACTCTTGTACTCTATGTAAGTATCTGGTCCTGGAGATTTGTGTGGTTTTAGTCTGCTGATCGTCTTTTTAGAGGAATCATAGGAAAATGTATGAGCCAAGTAGCTATAAGCCATATTAGACTCACCAAGTTTTCAAGGCAGTTGGTTTGCAAACCAAGTTATTTATTATGTTTGGATTTATATTCAGCCAATTCATTATTCAGATATCGAACAAAAGTAATTTTTTAGGACCTCAGCCATGTCCTTGACCTGGTCAAATATGTAGTCACCATTGAACAATGGTTCCATGCTAACATTATTTTTGTGAACATATTTTATATACTTATAAAATTTTTTTCTTATTATTTTATTTATTAAAATTTGTTAACTGGGTAAGTCCACTGAGACATGGTGTCTCTTTTTCAAGGGCGACCCAGAATTAATTACATTCAATAAGAAACACATTTTATATACTTATAAAAGTTTTTGTTATTGCTATTTTATTTTATTTATTTATTGAAATGTGTTAACCGGATAAGCCCACTGAGACATGGTGTCCCTTTTTCAGGGGTGACCCAGAGTTAATTGTGTTCAATAAGAGACAACAGTTTAAATAAAGAGATGGATAAACAATCACAGAAAAGTTAAACATTTGCAGGTTAATTTTCAGGACTTAGAGCCATAACAGTTTACGCATAGAGGCAAGTTAATAACAACAGTTTACATATTTGATATAGTTATGAGGTTTACTTGAGGAAGTCATCAACTTGGGAGAAAGTTAGAGAGGGTAGGTTGAGGTGAGATAATATTGTGCTCAAAATGCTATATGCAGATCACATAGAAGCAACCCCGTATATACTGTAGGTTGCCATTACAAGTAATGAATAATGTATGCTGACACCAGCTAATTAAAGTATTTCTGACAGGTTTTAGTGCCTTTGATTAATTGACCCTATTATTAAAGTAGGCTGAGAGGTAATGAAGAGATAGTAGGAGGTTCATCTACGACATCAATTGCACCTACACTTGCTAACCACTACCATGTGGGATTTCAGGGTGGCTTTGAAGGCATTTAAGGTAGTGCACTTCAACACTTCAGGTGGTAGACTATTCCAGAGGACTGGGCAGAGATAACGAAGGACCTATCACCTGCACAGGATCTAGATCTTATGACATCCAGGGCAGGGTTAGTAGCTGACCGAAGCTTCCTCTTGTGAGTTTTGTACTGTAGTAGCCCATTAAGACTGGGGGAGGCAGTTGTTTTAATTATATTAAAAGCAAGGCAGAGGGTGGGGTGGGCTAGCCTCACCTCAGCTGTGGGACTGTTTAGTGAAGCGAGTACACTACAGTGGTGGTCTCGGCGGTAAGCAGCAGCTACAAAGTGAGCAACTTTGTGATAGAGTGCTCTATGTTTACCAAGTTTGGTGCCTTGGAGAGGTTATAGGAGGGGAGCACCATATAGTAGAACAGGAAGGAGGGTTCCTGTGGTGATGGCTAAGCAAGCTTCACTTCTAAGGTACCCACCTAGTCTATATAGTAGTCCGATCTTTTGATGAAGAGACTTAGTTCTCCCCTCCACATGTGATTTCAAGGTTAGCTCGTGATTTAGGTGAATGCCAAGATACTTTATAGAGCCACAGACCTCCATCCTAGTGCAATTAGTTGAGGATAGTAGGAGAAGATTGCTTCTCTTGGTGCCCAGGTGTTGAGGCCCAAATAGCATAGCTTTTGATTTCTTTAGGTTTAGGACTAGTTTGTCACCCACAAGCCATTCTTCCAGAGTTCTGAAGTCTGTGTTGAGGTCCAGGTTTATTTGGTTAGTACCTTTAGAGCTCCTGTAGATAATAGCATCATCTGCATAGAGTTGGGATGTTGGCCCCCCACAATGTTTGGACATGTTGTTTATAAATCTAGAGAACAGTAGGAGTCCCAGGATGGACCCATGGGGGACTAAGCTGTTTGAGATTGGATGTAGTACCTTACCATTTTACCAGTTGTTTCCTCTCCAGTATGTAATGTTGAAACCAACTGCAAGCATGAGTGTCCAGTCCGAGGTGGCCAAGAATGATGAGAAGGAGATCATTGTCCACAAGGTCAAATGCTTTTGTTAGATCTAAGAATAGCACTCCTGTTGCTAGACCATGGTCCATTGCCCCAGGAACTTCAGTTGTAAACCAGACGAGGGCTGTGTCCGTCCCATGTCCATGGTGTCTAGTGGTATCCTAACCTCCAATCAACCATATTCTAATAGTTCTTTGTATCTGGTATCCAGTTGTCCCACCACCCCTAATCACCCATATTGTAATTGTTCTTAATTTTCTTTGGCCTCTAGTGGTCCCCCACCATGATCACCCATACAGGTATTTTACTCTGTTTTCCCAGGCATCTACTGGTCCCCTCACCCCCAACAGCTTCCAATCACCAATTCTGACCCTCCTGCTCTGCACCCACTGCACCCCCTCCCACCAGACACTGTTCCATACTCAGGGACAGTGACAGTGACCAGCACAGTCCTCAGCTCACCTCCTTGGCTGACTTCCTTCTGACCATGATCACTCATTGACAGTCAGATGGTGCCCAGCTGAGGAGGTGTGCAGAGGACTGTGTTGGTCACCGTTGTTGTGAATGAGTAGCGACCAGTTGCAGGGGTGCAGGAGGTATGGAATGGGTGGGTTGGGGGGAAATTGGCAGCTGATTGGGAGGTGGGAAACCACTAGACACCAGGAACTTTAAATAACCATTATAACATGGATGATTGAGGCAGTGGGGGGATCATTAGATACCAGGGAATAGGTTATCAAAGCCCAGCTTGGGTGATTGGGGGCACAGCCATTGCACTCAACTAAGGGCAGGGTTTTGGTAGCAATAAACAGCTCCATGACAGAATATACTACTGTGCCCTCTATGCATGATGGATCCTTCATTACCATAGGTGCAACAGTTATTCTTGCAGTCATACTGTTGGGATAGAGCGGCACATCAGGGGCCTCTGAATATGGCAGGAACAAATAAATCAGCACATACTTACTATTGCAAAAATGTGAATTGATTTGTTCACTACATAACAATGTACAAAAAACACAAGGTATGAGTAAGCCTGATAACTATCACTTTGGAGCATTCTGCCTCTTTGTCAGGGGATATGCTCAAGAACAAGGGATCTTAATATTAAGCTAGAGGGGGTACACTCAGATGAAATGTGAGAAAGTGCTTCTTCACAGAAAGGGTTGTGGATGCATGGAACAGCCTCCCAGCAGAGGAGGTGGGAGCAAAAATGGTAACAGAATTCAAAAATGCATGGGACAGGCACAAAGGAACCTTGGTGGTTAGGGAAGGTAAAGCTGGAGATCATGTATGATCTGTGGTATTACAGTAGGTAGGGAAAATGGACAGACTAGGTGGACCAAGCATTTCATATCTGATGCCAAAGCCTATGTTTCTGTGTATGGTTTAAACCAACAATATGAATGACACTATTTTTAAATGGCTTGCTAGTTTACTATTGGGTCAGAGTTCCTAAGTGACAGCTGTATCACCGATTCCAGTAAACACCGAATTGGTGGATAGAAGCTGCTAAGTGATGCACCGTCTGGCATGTAACACTAGAGACATTACATTTCTATGCCATATCTAACGTATTCAAAGAGATTATCAGTGTTTCAAGTCCTGGTGTATGGAGTTTCTGCAATAAATAAAACAAAAGAATCAGTATGAAGTTACATCAAATATTCCAAATGTACCGAAACACAATAAAATAATTTTCGAGCATTTCCAAAAAAAATGCTGTGGTCAAGTTCTTCATTAAGGCCAGTAGGTTGTGTGGCCTTCAAATTAAAGATCCATTTGACCTCTTTTTGCAAAACATCTTTAGTTCTGTCACTCTCTCTATTATAGGCAGTACCACTTCTAGGATGCTGAACTTTGCCAATTTCGGATCCCCAAGGTGGTTTTCCCAGAAATGTCTTACAACTGAGACACCGCAGTTCTCTGAGCATATATCATGTAAGTGACCTGCTATATGATCTCTGGCTGGTCTTATGGTCCTGTACACATCGATTCGTTGGGCAGGGACATACAATAATATTGACCACAACATTT
The DNA here is from genome assembly GCA_016271365.2 of Neoceratodus forsteri. Taxonomy (NCBI): domain Eukaryota; kingdom Metazoa; phylum Chordata; order Ceratodontiformes; family Ceratodontidae; genus Neoceratodus; species Neoceratodus forsteri. Next base: position 915,388,659 of record CM028132.1, on the reverse strand, counting down.
GTGTGGCATGTGGAAAAGCTGTTAATTGTTACATTAATGTTCAATTCAGAGCAAAAAAAAACTACCATGAATTCCATTAGGACAAGCAACACAATTACCAGATGTGAAGAAGTCTTTAGGGGCTGGTGGGAACCAATCAGAATAAACAGTGGTATCCAGTAGAAAGTGACTGTGGCTAGCCCAGTCCTAAAGGTTCTTACTCCTGCTGTTGCTGACTCTAGGACGGTTCTGAAAAAGATTTGGGGAAGTGCAATGTTTCAACACAGGCCAGTTTTTGAAGACAATGGTCTTGATTTTCAGACAGGCCCTTAGATTGACAAAAGGTGCAGCAACCAGCAGTTTGTATTGGAACCTGGTGCACCAGGGACCCTGCACCTGATTTTGATATAGCTGGGTTTCTGGCACCAAACACCCCACAGTTGCTGCAACTGCTCCTGTGCGACAGACACATGGCGTATGAGAAAGATCTAATGGAGGCTGCCTGACACCCTGCATGTGACCTGCCAGCCCAGGGAGTACAGAAAGCATTGTGCAGCAGGATGGTAGGCCAAATCACAGGCTTGTGTATGGCCAGGGCTAGAGTCCAGTCAGCCACTCTGTCCACACCTATGCAGCAGGCCATGGAGATAATATCCAGGCCTCAGCACTACAGTGGCTCACCAGTCCATGAGATAGCCAGGTGCCCTATGTGGCACAACACACTGATGTTGGTTAGTAAACATGCCCAGTCTCACCCTGTGGCTTGGTGCTGTGTGACCCACATTCACTACAGTCCACTGTGATGCATTGTTCAGCTGTGCATGGGGCTGTCCCAGTTATCTGAATGTCACTGATGGGCTTTCAGTCAGGCATCCACACACCCTGACAGTGACTTGTGATGTCTGGGCACTATGACGGGGCACATCAAGGTGCAGTATGCAATGGCACATCCTCCCACCAACCTGTCTTGTCACTCTCAGGCACGGTGCCTGGCATGCAGAATCTCATATGCACCACCATGTGGCACTGCCACCCTGACCAGTACATCCCCCAGCTGTCCCTTGTACTGCCACCAGTGGCCCTGGCATGGCCCACTATGTACCATCCAAGCTATTCCGAGGACTACAGCAAGACTCTCTGGTGCAGAATTGCCCCTTGATGGCTTCTGTATGGGCATCTCCACACCTGTACCACCATGTGCATCACTTCTGCATGCCACCCCCACTTCTGGCACATGTCAACCACCTCACAGTTCTGCCCTGTGCAGTGGCTTATTCTCCCATTACCCCAGCAGTGACCTACTTGCTCCACTCTGTCCACCAGTCCTGTTGACACTCCAATGACCTGGCCACACTAAAGTACCTGAGGAGCTTTATTGACATGTGCTGCGAGTACGGCAGACAGTGGAGATCCTGAAAGCACAGTGTGGATCATAGGATATCATCATGGACTACTGGGCACACCTCCACCTGCCATACAATCTGTGGCCCTGCAGGATAGTCCTAGTGCAGACAGCCACATACTCCCAGTGCACTGCTGTATTGTCACAGCCTCTGCCAGTGTGTTACAATAGTACTGTGCCATCAGGGACAGGTATTACACACTCTGCCACCATGCTGACAGCTGTACATACCAGTCCCAATACTGTACTGTCCAGTGGGCATGCCCACCATGGGCTTCTGTTGCAGCAAAAGGGGCATTAGACCAGCTTTGGCTGGTCGAAGTTTTGCTGACTGTGCAGCCTTTGGCGGTGGTGGTTTACAAAATCCCATTTACAGGGATGCTGCAGCCTCATACTGTTGTAAGCCTCACTCTGTCTTGGTGTAGTTGTGCATCCACTGCAAACAAGGTGCAAGCCCTGCTGGCACAGGTGGTCCCCCACTTGGTGCAGGCTGAAAAAAAACATCAGGAAGGAGGGAAGATGTGGCGCAGTGGGCCCCTTGCATCATTTCTCTTTGATGCAAGCACCTTGCATCATTCCCAATGATTTTTTTAAAAAGGGGCCAAATATCTTTTGTTCTGAGTGCTATTGTATTATATTCCCATACACATGTGAAAGGATTTTCTTCAGTTTGTTGTTTCTGATTTGGCTCAAGCAAACTTTCCAGTCCACAGCTGGCAAGAAAATTAGCACAGCTGACTACAGGAAACCCACTGCAGTCAACACTGCGCTGCACGCCACAAGTGCCCATCCACCTAAACTCATCTCTTCTATCCACTTTGAGCTTTTCTTTCAGCTTTGCCATAATTGTTCTGAAGAGGCAGAATTTCAAAAGTGGAATACAGAGAAGTATGAAAGGTTCCTACAAATTGGATATTCTTGAACAGTCCTTCATGAAGCACTACAGCTCTGAAGAGTAATAGGAATAGTGTGCTTGAATCTAAATAGAAACAACAAACTAAAGAAAATCTTGTCCTATGTGTATGTATGGGAATGTAATGAAATAGCACCCAGAACAAAAGATATTGGGCCTGACTCAGTAAGCTGAAAACTTGAGGCTAGATGTCGAGGGGTAGTGGGATAACAGATGTACCAGACACAGAACTTCAGGTTCAACACACAACATCATCATCAGCATCATAATTTATTTGTAAAAAGTGCCTTTCTACAACCAAGATGCTTGTATATAACGCAACAGATAAAGTAAATGATTTTAAAGTGATCAGTAAAATCCTGTTTTTAAAACATTCACAATTAAAATACTATCAATTAAGACCATGGTATGCTGATTCAAATAAATAAGTTTGAAGTGCGGTTTAACTCCTTGATGGTCAGGCATTCTTGTATCTGAAAAGGCAGAGAATTCCACAGAGTCGGGGCCACAAAGCTGAAAGACCGATCCCCAGATGTCTTTTAACGGACCCTGGGAATCTTCAGCAATCCCTCATCCACAGATTGGAGAGGACAGAAGGGACAGTAAGGGCAAAGGAGATCTTGCAAGTAACTAGGTTCCTGGTTGTGTAGGGTTTTATAGGTCAGCAAACTGACCTTGAAGTTGATACTCCACCGCACTAGAACCAGTGCAGTCCATGGAGCACAGGCATTATGTAACTGGCTCTAGATGTAACAGTCAACAGCCTGGCTGCTGCATTCTGCACTAGCTGAAGGTGGAGGACATCAACCCCCAGTAGCCCTAGGTAAAGGATATTGCAGTAGTCAAGGCAAGAGGTAACGAAGGAGTGGACCAGCATTGGAAGATCTTTGGGAGGAACCAGGTGTTTTACCAGGGTGATATTCCTCAGATGGCAGAAGGAGTTCTTGATGACAGCTGACACTGTGATTTAAGGGTAAGACCATCGTCAATGATAACACCAAAGTTCTGCACCCAGTCTGAGGTAGTCAGCAACACACTCCCAATACATAATCCCGAAGTTGATCTTGTCAACAAACCTGCCTCCCGATGATCAGGGTCCACAACCAGCACCTCAGTTTTAGCTGGGTTCAACTGCAGCTAACTTGCGCTCATCCAGTCCTGGTTCTCGTCAAGACAGTTGTTAAATACCGAGAGGAACACATCTTGACCAGGTGCAAAGGACATGTAATGCTGAGTATTATGTGCATAGCAATGAAAACTCAGACCATACCACCTAATAATCTATCCTAACGGCAGCATGTACACTGCACACAACATGGGTTACAAGATGGAGCCCTGTGGCACCCACAGGATATTGGGAGAGGGGCCAAGGAATAAATTCCAGACACCACTCTCTGAGTTCTACCCACAAGGAAACATGAAAACCATCTGAGGACTGTACCAGACAGTCCAGAGACAAGCCGCAGGTGCTCCAAAAACATTCCATGGTCCACAGTGTCATCCACAAGCCATTCTTCCAGAGTTCTGAAGTCTGCATTGAGGTCCAAGTTTATTTGGTTAGTACTTTTAGAGCTCCTGTAGATAATAGCATCATCAGCATAGAGTTGGATGTTGGCCCCCCACGATGTCTGGGCATGTTGTTTATAAATCTAGAGAACAGTAGGGATCCCAGGATGGACCCTTGGGAGACTAACCTGTTTGAGATTGGATGTAGTACCTTACCATTTTGACCAGTTGTTTCCCCCCCCCCGTATGTAATGTTGATATCAATTGCAAGCATGAGTGTCCAGTGCGAGGTGGACAACTTTGTTGAAAAGGAGATCATTGTTCACAAGGTCAAATGCTTTTGTTAGATCTAAGAATAGCACTTCTGTTGCTAGACCATGGTCCATTGCCCAGGAACTTCAGTTGTAAACCGGACGAGGGCTGTGTCTGTCCCATGTCCATGGTGTCTAGTGGTATCCCCACTTCCAATCAACCATATTCTAATAGTTATTTGTATCTGGTATCCAGTGGTCCCACCACCCCTAATCACCCGTATTGTAATTGTTCTTAATTTTCTTTGGCCTCTAGTGGTCCCTCACCATGATCACCCATGCAGGTATTTTACTCTGTCTTCCCAGGCATCTACTGGTCCCCTCACCCCCAACAGTTGCCAATCACCAATTCTGACCCTCCTGCTCTGCACTCACTGCACTCCCTCCCCCCGAACACTGTTCCATACTCAGGGACAGTGACAGTGACCAGCACAGTCCTCAGCTCACCTCCTTGGCTGACTTCCTTCTGACCATGATCACTCATTGACAGTCAGATGGTGCCCAGCTGAGGAAGTGTGCAGAGGACTGTGTTGGTCTCCGTTGTTGTGAATGAGTAGGGACCAGTGCCTGGGGTGCAGGAGGTATGGAGTGGGTGGGTTGGGGAAAAATTGGCAGCTAACTGGTGGGTGGGAAACCACTAGACACCGGGAACTTCAAATAACCATTACAACATGGATGATTGAGGCAGTGGGGGGATCATTAGATACCACAGAATAGGTTATCAAAGCCCAGCTTCTGTGATTGGCGGGGGGGGGGGGCACAGCCATTGCACTCAATTAAGGGCAGGGATTTGGAAGCAATAAACAACCCCATGACAGAATATACTACTGTGCCCTCTATGCATGATGGATCCTTCATTACCATAGGTGCAGCAGTATATTTTTGCGGTCATACTGTTGGGATAGAGCGGTGCATCAGGAACCTCTAAATATGGCAGGAACAAATAAATCAGCACACACTTATTTTTGCAAAAATGTGAATTGATTCATTCACTACATAACAGTGTACAAAAAAACACAAGGTATGAGTAAGCCTGATAACCCATCACTTTGGAGCATCCTGCCTCTTTGTCAGGGGATATGCTCAAGAACAAGGGATCTTAATATTAAGCTGGGGGGGGGGTAGTCTCAGGGGTAATGTGAGAAAGTGCTTCTTCACAGAAAGGGCTGTGGATGCATGGAACAGCCTCCCAGCAGAGGAGGTGGGAGCAAAAATGGTAACAGAATTCAAAAATGCATGGGACAGGCACAAAGGAACCTTGGAGTTTAGGTAAGGTAAAGCTGGAGATCATGAAGGATCTGTGGTATTACAGTAGGTAGGGAAAATGGACAGATTAGGTGGGCCAAGCAGTTCATATCTGATGACAAAGTCTATGTTTCTGTGTATGGTTTAAACCAACTATATGAATAACACTATTTTTAAATGTCTTGCTAGTGTACTATTGAGGCTGAGTTCCTTAGTGACAGCTGTATCACCAATTCCAGTAAACAAGGAATTGGTGGATAGAAGTTGCTAAGTGATGCACCGTCTGGCATGTAACACTAGAGAAATTACATTTCTATGCCATATCTAACATATTCAAAGAGATTATCAGTGTCTCAAGTCCTGGTGCATGGAGTTTCTGTAATAAATAAAACAAAAGAATCAGTATGAAGTTACATCAAATATTCCAGATGTAGCGAAACATAATCAAATAATTTCCGAGCATTTACATAAAAAAGTTGTGGTCAAGTTCTTCATTAAGGGCAGTAGATTGCGCGGCATTCAAATTAAAGATCCATCTGACTTCTTTTTGCAAAACATCTTTAGTTCTGTCACTCCCTCTGTGTGTAAGCAGTACCACTTCTAGGATGCTGAACTTTTCCAATTTCAGAAGCCCAAGGTGTTTTTTTCCAGCAATGTCTTCCAACTGAGACACTGCAGTTCCCTGAGCATATATCATGTAAGTGACCTGCTATATGATCTCTGGCTGGTCTTATGGTCCTGCACACATAGATTTGTTGGGCAGGGACATACAATAATATAGACCAAAACATTTGTGTGGCATGTGGTAAAAATGTTAATTGTTACATTAATGTTCAATTCAGGGCAAAAAAAAGCTACCATTAATTCCATTAGGACAAGCAGCACAATTACCAGATGTGATGAAGTCTTTAGGGACTGGTGGGAACCAATCAGATTAAACAGTGGTATCCAGTAGAAGGTGACTGTGGCTAGCCCAGTCCTTAAGGTTCTTACTCCTGCTGTTGCTGACTCTAGGACGGTTCTGAAAAAGATTTGGGGAAGTGTAATGTTTCAACACAGGCCAGTTTTTGAAGACAATGGTCTTGATTTTCAGACAGGCCCTTAGATTGACCAATGGTGCAACAACCAGCAGTTTGTATTGGAACCTGGTGCACCAGGGACCCTGCACCTGATTTTGATACAGCTGGGTTTCTGGCACCAAACACCTCACAGTTGCTGCAAGTGCTCCTGTGCAACAGACACATGGCGTATGAGAAAGATCTAATGGAGGCTGCCAGACACCCTGCATGTGACCTGCCAGCCCAGGGAGTACAGAAAGCATTGTGCAGCAGGATGGTAGGCCAAATCACAGGCTTGTGTATGGCCAGGGCTAGAGTCCAGTCAGCCACTCTGTCCACACCTGTGCAGCAGGCCATGGAGACAATATCCAGGCCTCAGCATTACAGTGGCTCACCAGTCCATGAGATAGCCAGGTGCCCTATGTGGCACAACACACTGATGTTGGTTAGTAAACATGCCCAGTCCCACCCTGTGGCTTGGTGCTGTGTGACCCACATTCACTACAGTCCACTGTGCTGCATTGTTCAGCTGTGCATGAGGCTGTCCCAGTTATCTGAATGTCACTGATGGGCTCTCAGTCAGGCATCCACACACCCTGACAGTGACTTGTGATGTCTGGGCACTATGACGGGGCACATCAAGGTGCAGTATGCAATGGCACATCCTCCCACCAACCTGTCTTGTCACTCTCAGGCACGGTGCCTGGCATGCAGAATCATATGCACCACCATGTGGCACTGCCACCCTGACCAGTACATCCCCAGCTGTCCCTTGTACTGCCACCAGTGGCCCTGGCATGGCCCGCTGTGTACCATCCAAGCTATTCCGAGGACTACAGCAAGACTCTCTGGTGCAGAATTGCCCTTGATGGCTTCTGTATGGGCATCTCCACACCTGTACCACCATGTGCATCACTTCTGCATGCCACCCCCACTTCTGGCACATGTCAACCACCTCACAGTTCTGCCCTGTGCAGTGGCTTATTCCCCCATTACCCCAGCGTGACCTACTTGCTCCACTCTGTCCACCAGTCCTGTTGACACTCCAATGACCTGGCCACACTAAAGTACCTGAGGAGCTTTATTGACATGTGCTGCGAGTACGGCAGACAGTGGAGATCCTGAAAGCACAGTGTGGATCATAGGATATCATCATGGACTACTGGGCACACCTCCACCTGCCATACAATCTGTGGCCCTGCAGGATAGTCCTAGTGCAGACAGCCACATACTCCCAGCGCACTGCTGTATTGTCACAGCCTCTGCCAGTGTGTTACAATAGTACTGTGCCATCAGGAACAGGTATTACACACTCTGCCACCATGCCGACAGCTGTACATACCAGTCCCAATACTGTACTGTCCAGTGGGCATGCCCACCATGGGCTTCTGTTGCAGCAAAAGGGGCATTAGACCAGCTTTGGCTGGTCGAAGTCTTGTTTACCGTGCAGCCTTTGGCAGTGGTGGTTTACTAAATCCCATTTACAGGGATGCTGCAGCCTCATGCTGTTGTAAGCCTCACTCTGTCTTGGTGTAGTTGTGCATCCACTGCAAACAAGGTGCAAGCCCTGCTGACACAGGTGGTCCCCCACTTGGTGCAGGCTGAAAAAAACAATCAGGAAGGAGGGAAGATGTGGCGCAGTGGGCCCCTTGCATCATTTCTCTTTGATGCAAGCACCTTGCATCATTCCCAATGATTTTTTTAAAAAGGGGCCAAATATCTTTTGTTCTGGGTGCTATTGTATTATATTCCCCTACACATGTGATAGGATTTTCTTCAGTTTGTTGTTTCTGTTTAGGCTCAAGCAAACTATCCAGTCCACAGCTGGTGAGAAAATGAGCACAGCTGACTACAGGAAGCCCACAGCAGTCAACACTGTACTGCACGCCACAAATGCCGATCCACCTAAACTCATCTCTTCTATCCCCTTTGAGCTTTTCTTTCAGCTTTGCCATAATTGTTGTGAAGAGGCAGAATTTCAAAAGTGGAATACAGAGAAGTATGAAAGGTTCATACAAACTGGATATTCCGGAACAGTCCTTCATGAAGCACTATAGCTCAGAAGAGTAATAGGGATAGTGTGCTTGAACCTAAATAGAAACAACAAACTGAAGAAAATCCTTTCATATGTGTATGTATGGGAATATAATGAAATAACACCCAGAACAATAGATATTGGGCCTGACTCAGTAAGCTGAAAACTTGAGGCTAGGTGTGGAGGGGTAGCGGGATAACAGATGTACCAGACACAGAACTTCAGGTTCAACACACAACATCATCAGCATCATCATGATTTATTTGTAAAAAGAGCCTTTCTAAAACCAAGATGCTTGTACATAACGCAACAGATACAGTAAATGATTTCAGAATGATCAGTAAAATCCTATATTTAAAACATTCACAATTAAAATACTATCAATTAAGACCATGGCATTCTGATTCAAATAAATAAGTTTTAAGTGCAGTTTTAAACTCCTGGATGGTCAGGCATTCTTGTATCTGACTAGATAGAGAATTCCACTGAGTTGGGGCCAGAAAGCTGAAAGTCCGATCCCCAGATGTCTTTAAATGGACCCTGGGAATCTTCAGCAATCCCTCTTCGGCAGATTGGAGAGGACAGAGGGGACAGTAAGGGTGAAGGAGATCTTGTAAGGAACTAGGTTCCTGGTTGTGTTGGGCTTTAAAGGTCAGCAAACTGACCTTGAAGGTGATACTCCACTGCACTGGAAGCCAGTGAAGTCCGCACAGAACAGGCATTATGTAACTGGCTCTAGATGTACCAGTCAACAGCCTGGCTGTTGCATACTGCACTAGCTGAAGGTGGAGGACATCAACCCCAGTAGCCCTAGTTATAGGGCATTGCAGTAGTCAAGGCAAGAGGTAACGAAGGTGTGGACCCGCGTTGGAAGATCTTTGGGAGGAACCAGGTGTTTTACCAGCGCGATATTCCTCAGATGGTAGAAAGAGTTCTTGATGATAGCTGACACTGTGATTTAAGAGTCAGACCATCGTGAATGATAACACCCAAGTTCTGCACCCAGTCTGAGGTAGTCAGCACCATACTCCCAATACATAATCCCGAAGGTGATCCTGCCAACAAACCTGCCTCCCGATGATCAGGGTCCACAACCAGCACCTCAGTTTTAGCTGGGTTCAACTGCAGCTAACTCTCACTCATCCAGTCCTGGATCTCGGCAGGACAGTTGTTAAGTACTGAGAGGAACACATCTTGACCAGGTGCAAAGGACATGTAAAGCTGAGTATCATGTGCATAGCAATGAAAACTCAGACCATACCATCTAATAATCTCTCCTAACGGCAGCATGTACACTGCACACAACATGGGTGACAAGATGGAGCCCTGTGGCACCCCACAGAATATTGGGAGAGGGGCCAAGGAATAAATTCCAGACACCTCTCTGTGAGTCCGACCCACAAGGGAAGATCAAAACCATCTGAGGACTGTACCAGACAGTCCAGAGACAAGCCGTAGGTGCTCCAAAAACACTCTATGGTCCACAGTGTCATCCACAAGCCATTCTTCCAGAGTTATGAAGTTTGCGTTGAGTTCCAAGTTTATTTGGTTGGTACTATTAGAGCTGCTGTAGAGAATAGCATCATCTGCATAGAGTTGGATGTTGGCCCCCCACGATGTTTGAGCATGTTGTTTATAAAACTAGAGAACAGTAGGGCTCCCAGTATTGACCCTTGGGGGACTAACCTGTTTGAGATTGGAAATAGTACAATACCATTTTACCAGTGGTTTCCTCTCTCGTATGTAAAGTTGAAACCAATTGCAAGCATGAGTGTCCAGTCCGATGTGGCCAGGTTTGTTGAAAAGGAGATCATTGTCCACAAGGTCAAATGATTTTGTTAGATCTAAGAATAGCACTTCTGTTGCTAGACCATGGTCCATTGCCCCAGGAACTTCAGTTGTAAACCGGACAAGAGCTGTGTCCGTCCCATGTCCATGGTGTTTAGTGGTATCCTCAACTCCAAACAACCATATTCTAATAGTTCTTTGTATCTGGCATCCAGTGGTCTCACCACCCCTAATCACCCATATTGTAATTGTTCTTAATTTTCTTTGGCCTCTAGTGGTCCCCCACCATGATCACCCATGCAGGTATTTTACTATGTCTTCCCAGGCATCTACTGGTCCCCTCACCCCCAACAGCTGCCAATCACCAATTCTGACCCTCCTGCTCTGCAGCCACTGCACCCCCCCAAAGACACTGTTCCATACTCAGAGACAGTGATGGTGACCAGCACAGTCCTCAGCTCACCTCCTTGGCTGACTTTCTTCTGACCATGATCACTCACTGACAGTCAGATGCTGCTTAGCTGAGGAGGTGTACAGAGGACTGTGTTGGTCTCCATTGTTGTGAATGAGTAGGGGCCAGTGCCTGGGGTGCAGGATGTATGGAGTGGGTGGGTTGGGGAGAAATTGGCAGCTGATTGGGGGGTTGGAAACCACTAGACAATAGGAACTTTAAATAACCATTACAACATGGATGATTGAGGCAGTGGGGGGGATCATTAGATACCACAGAATAGGTTATCAAAGCCCAGCTTCGGTGACTGGGGGAGGCACAGCCATTGCACTCAATTAAGGGGATGGTTTTGGTAGCAATAAACAGCTCCATGAGAGAATATACTACTGTGCCCTCTATGCATGAGGGATCCTACATTACCATAGGTGCAACAGTATATTCTTGCGGTCATACTGTTGGGATAGAGCGGTGCATCAGGAGCCTCTGAATATGGCAGGAACAAATAAATCAGCACACACTTACTATTGCAAAAATGTGAATTGATTTATTCACTACATAACAGTGTACAAAAGACACAAGGTATGAGTAAGTCTGACAACCCATCACTTTGGCGCATCCTGCCTCTTTGTCAGGGGATATGCTCAAGAACAAAGGATCTTAAAATTAAGTTAGAGGGGGGTAGACTCGGGGAAAAGTGAAAAAGTGCTTCTTCACAGGAAGGGTTGTGGATGCATGGAACAGCCTCCCAGCAGAGGAGGTGGGAGCAAAAATGGTAACAGAATTCAAAAACGCATGGGACAGGCACAAAGAAACCTTGGTGTTTAGGGAAGGTAAAGCTGGAGATCATGTAAGATCTGTGGTATTACAGTAGGTAGGGAAAATGGACAGACTAGGTGGGCCAAGCAGTTCATATCTGATGACAAAGTCTATGTTTCTGTGTATGGTTTAAGCCAACTATATGAATGACACTATTTTTAAATGGCTTGCTAGTGTACTATTGGGTTTGAATTCCTAAGTGACAGTTGTATGACCAATTCCAGTAAACACCGAATTGGTGGATAGAAACTGCTAAGTGATGCTCCCTCTGGCGTGTAACACTAGAGAAATTACATTTCTATGCCATATCTAACATATTCAAAGAGATTATCAGCGTCTCAAGTCCTGGTGCATGGAGTTTCTGTAATAAATAAAACAAAAGAATCAGTATGAAGTTACATCAAATATTTCAGACGTAGCGAAACATAATCAAATAATTTCCGAGCATTTACAAAAAAACGTTGTGGTCAAGTTCTTCATTAAGGCCAGTAGGTTGTGTGGCCTTCAAATTAAAGATCCATCTGACTTCTTTCTGCAAAACATCTTTAGTTCTGTCACTCCCTCTGTGTATCGGCAGTACCACTTCTAGGATGCTGAACTTTGCCAATTTTGGATCCCCAAGGTGGCTTTCCCAGAAATGTCTTCCAACTGAGAAACTGTAGTTCCCTGAGCATATATCATGAAAGTGACCTGCTATATGATCTCTGGCTGGTCTTATGGTCCTGCACACATAGATTCGTTGGGCAGGGACATACAATAATATAGGCCACAACATTTGTGTGGCATGTAGCAAAGCTATTAATTGTTACATTAATGTTCAATTCAGAGCAAAAAAAAACTACCATTAATTCCATTAGTACAAGCAACACAATTACCAGATGTGAAGAAGTCTTTAGGGACTAGTGGGAGCTAATCAGAGTAAACATTGGTATCCAGTAGAAGGTGACTGTGGCTAGCCCAGTCCTTAAGGTTCTTACTCCTGCTGTTGCTGACTCTAGGATGGTTCTGAAAAAGATTTGGGGAAGTGCAATGTTTCAACACAGGCCAGTTTTTGAAGACAATGATCTTGATTTTCAGACACCCTTAGATTGACCAATGGTGCAACAAACAGCCGTTTGTATTGGAACCTGGTGCACCAGGGACCCTGCATCTGATTGTGATATAGCTGGGTTTCTGGCACCAAACACCCCATAGTTGCTGCAACAGCTCCTGTGCGACAGACACATGGTGTATGGGAAAAATCTAATGGAGGCTTCCAGGCACCCCCTGCCTGTGACCTGCCAGCCCAGGGAGTACAGAAAGAGTTGTGCAGCAGGATGGTAGGCCAAAACACAGGTTTATGTATGGCCAGGGCTAGAGTCCAAGCAGCAACTCTGTCCACTCCTGTGCAGCTGGCCATGGAGACAATATCCAGGTCTCAGCACTATAGTGGCTCACCAGTCCATGAGCTAGCGAGGTGCCCTATGTGGCACAACACACTGATGTTGGTTAGTAAACATGCCCAGTCCCACCGTGTGGCTTGGGCTGTGTGACCCACATTCAGTATAGTCCACTGTGCTGCATTGCTCAGCTGTTCATGGGGCTGTCCCAGTTGTCTGTATGTCACTGATGGGCTTTCAGTCAGGCATCCACACACCCTGATAGTGTCTTGTGATGTCTGGGCACTATGACGGGGCACATCAAGGTGCAGTATGCAATGTCACATCCTCCCATCAACCTGTCTTGTCACTCTCAGGCACGGGGCCTGGCATGCAGAATCTCACACGCACCACCATGTGGCACTGCCACCCTGCCCAGGGCATCCCCCTGCTGTCCCTTGTGCTGACTCTCAGACTCCATGGTATGGCCCACTACGTACCATCCAAGCTATTCCGAGGACTGCAGGAAGACACTCTGGTGCAGACTTGCCCCTTGATGGCTTCTGTATGGTCATCTCCACACCTGTACCACCATGTGCATCACTCCTGCATGCCACCCCCACTTCTGGCACATGTCAACCACCTCACAATTCTGCCCTGTGCAGTGGCTTATCCCACCATTACCCCAGCAGTGACTTACCTGCTCCACTCTGTCCACCTGTCCTGGTGACACTCCAATGACCTGGCCACACTAAAGTACCTGAGGTGCTTCATTGACTTGTGCTGTGAGTATGGCAGACACTGGAGGTCCTGAAAGCACAGTGTGGATCATAGGATATCATCATGGACTACTGGGCACACCTCCACCTGCCATACAATCTGTGGCCCTGCAGGATAGTCCTAGTGCAGACAGCCACATACTCCCAGTGCAGTGCTGTATTGTCACAGCCTCTGCCAGGGTGTTACAATAGTACTGTGCCATCTGGGACAGGTATGACACACTCTGCCACCCTAGTGACAGCTGTACATACCAGTCCCAATACTGTACTGTCCAGTGGGCATGCCCACCATGGGCTTCTGTTGCAGCAAAAGGGGCATTAGACCAGCTTTGGCTGGTCAAAGTCTTGCGGACCGTGTGGCCATTGGCGGTGGTGGTTTACAAAATCCCATTTACAGGGATGCTGCAGCCTCATGCTGTTGTAAGCCTCACTCCATCTTGGTGTAGTTGTGCATCCACTGGAAACATGGTGCAAGCCCTGCTGGCACAGGTGGTCCCCCACTTGGTGCAGGCTGCAAAGAACCATCTGGAAGGAGGGAAGATGTGGAGCAGTGGGCCCCTTGCATCATTTCTCTTTGATGCAAGTACCTTGCATCATTCCCAATGCTTTTTTTAAAAAGGGGCCAAATATCTTTTGTTCTGAATGCAATTGTATTATATTCCCATACACATGCGAAAGGATTTTCTTCAGATTGTTGTTTCTGTTTTGGCTCAAGCAAACTATCCAGTCCACAGCTGGTGAGAAAATTAGCACAGCTGATTACAGGAAGCCCACTGCAGTCAACACTATACTGCACGCCACAAGTGCCCATCCACCTAAACTCATCTCTTCTATCCCCTTTCAGCTTTTCTTATAGCTTTGCCATAATTTTTCTGAAGAGACAGAATTTAAAAAGTGGAATACAGAGAAGTATGAAAGGTTCCTACCAATTGGATATTCCTGAACAGTCCTTCATGAAGCACTACAGCTCAGAAGAGTAATAGGAATAGTGTGTTTGAACCTAAATAGAAACAACAAACTGAAGAAAATTCTTTCATATGTGTATTTATGTGAAAATAATGAAATAGCACCCAGAACAAAAGATATTGGGCGTGACTCAGTGAGCTGAAAACTTGAGGCTAGGTGTGGAGGGATAGTGGGATAACAGATGTACCAGACACAGAACTTCAGGTTCAACACACAACATCATAATCATCATTATAATTTATTTGTAAAAAGCACCTTTCTACAACCAAGATGCTTGTACATAACGCAGCAAATACAGTAAATGATTTCAAAGTGATCAGTAAAATCCTATATTTAAAACATTCACAATTAAAATACTATCAATTAAGACCATGGTATGCGGATTCAAATAAATAAGTTTTAAGTGCAGTTTTAAACTCCTGGATTGTCAGGCATTCTCATATCTGATGAGGTAGGAAATTCCACAGGTTCGGGGCCCCAAAGCTGAAAGACCGGCCCCCAGATGTCTTTAAATGGACCCTGGGAATCTTCAGCAATCCCTCGTCGGCAGATTGGAGAGGACAGAGGGGACAATAACGGTGAAGGAGATCTTGCAAGTAACTGGGTCCCTGGTTGTGTAGGGCTTTATAGGTCAGCAAACTGACCTTGAAGGTGATACTCCACTGCACTGGAAGCCAGTGTAGTCCGCGGAGCACAGGCATTATGTAACTGGCTCTAGATGTACCAGTCAACAGCCTGGCTGCTGCATTCTACACTAGCTGAAGGTGGAGGACATCAACCCCTGGTAGCCCTAGGTACAGGGCATTGCAGTAGTCAAGGCAAGAGGTAATGAAGGCATGGACCAGCATTGGAAGATCTTTGGGAAGAACCAGGTGTTTCACCAGGGTGATATTCCTCAGTTGGTAGAAGGAGTTCCTGATGACAACTGACACCTGTGATTTAAGGGTCAGACCATCGTCAATGATAAAGACCAAGTTCTGCAACCAGTCTGAGGTAGTCAGCACCACTCCCCCAATACATAATCCCTAAGGTGATCCTGCCAACATCTTCCAACAAACGAACCGTGCACAAGGATTTAGCGGTGCATCTAGCCAAATGAACAAACTTGTTTAAAACAAGCTAAAGCACACGCTCACCCACTAAAATTCAGACACGGAGCAACTTTTAAAATCCATTTATTGAACACCAAGATGCGCTTGACGCGTTTGGGACAAAATCCTTTCTCAAAAGCTTTCAGAAAGGATTTTGTCGGCAGCGATCATCAATGGTGTTCAATAAATAGATTAAAAGCCCAGTGTCTGAATTGTAGTGGGTGAGCATGTGCTTTAGCTTGTTTTAAACAAGATCCTGCCAACATACCTGCTTCCCGACAATCAGGGTCCACAACCAGCACCTCAGTTTTAGCTGGGTTCACAAACTGCTAACTCACACTCATCCACTCCTGGATCTCAGCAAGACAGTTGTTAAATACCGAAAGGAACACATCTTGACCAGGTGCAAAGGGCATGTAAAGCTGAGTATTGTCTGCATAGCAAAGAAAACTCAGACCATACTGCCTAATAATCTCTCCTTACAGTAGCATGTACACTGCAAACAACATGGGTGACAAGATGGAGCCCTGCGGCACCCCATAGGATAGGGGGAGAGAGGCCAAGGAATAAATTCCAGACACCACTCTCTGAGTTCTACCCTCAAGGAAAGATCAAAACCATCTGAGGACTGTACCAGACAGTCCAGAGATGAGCCACAGGTGCTGAAAAACACTTCATGGTCCACAGTGTCAAACGCTGCAGAAAGATCAAGGATGAGCAAGATGGAACACGTCTTCTGATCCCCCATTATTAGATCATTTAGCACCCGGACAAGGGCCGTCTCAGTACTATGTCTCTTCCTAATTCCCGACTGAAGAGAATCATAGACATTGTGGCCGGTCAAATGATCATCCAGTTGCAATGCAAACCACCTTCTCAAGAACCTTACCCACAAAGGGTAGGTTAGAGACAGGTCTGTAGTTTGCCAAGCAGTTGGGGTCAAGCGAGGGCTTTTTGGAGAGAGGCTGAATGACCACCTCCTTCTGGGGATCTGGAAAGATCCCCCTCCCCAATGACCTCCAAACTATCTCGGCTAGGACTGGGCTGATCTCATCAACGCATCCTACCAGGAGGCATGTAGGGCCTGGGTCCAAACTACAACTGGTTGGTCGCAGTGTCTAGATGATCATCACTGTGTCAGTGATTGCAGTCCGGCTAAAGTCAGACCAGGTAAACTGAGTGCCAGACATCTCCTGCTGACCATCGCAACTTCCACTAGAGTGAACCAGACAAATATTGGACCTGATTGTGGCAACCTTATCTGCAAAGAATCGAGCAAACTTGCCACACCATTCCTGTGACAAAGCTCCTCCAGACTGGAGACAGGTTGGATTGCATAACCTGTCCACAGTCCGGAAGAGCTGAGTTGGTTGGTTCTGTGCAGCAGCAATCTCTCTGGACAGGAATTCTGCCTTCTTATGGGTGATTGCTGATTGATAGGTCACATAATGGTCCGTCAATCTAAGTTTGTCACAGTCCAGGCCTGATTTCTGCCAGCTCTGCTTTAGCCTTCGCCCCACCCTCCTCAGCTCCTTCAAGGTCTAATCAAACCACAGAGACCTTGGGCAGGGAGTAAGAAGGCGAACATGCACAGGTGCTATGGAATCTAGGGCTTCCACCACTGCCTTGTTATAGGCAAGTACTAGATCCCCTGGATCCATGCATTCACTTGGTGCACCCAATAGCTCCAGTACCCTCATTAGGCCATCTGGGGTAACACCCTTAAAGGACAGTACTAGACCATCTTCATTGGGGCAGGCCTACTCTGGGGAGCCATGAAGCTGAACCCGATGGTGTGATGGTCAGACCACCCGACTGGCTCCACCACCAGACTGGATATAGAAAAACAGAAACATAGAAGTTGACGGCAGATAAGGACCACAAGACCCATCCAGTCTGCCCATATCTTCATACCCAGGAGGAACACCAAGTCCAATGAGTGCCCTCCAATATGAATTGAAGAGGTAATAACCTGTATAAGGCCCAGCAAACTCATTAGCTGGAGGAAGTCTCTGTGTGTGGTTTGTTTAAAACATAGGGGAATAACCTTAAGCAGCAGCATATCCTTCTTCAATATATCAGTTTGCAGCAACAGACTATGCATGTCCTTCCTTTGCACTTAGTCAGCACCTACTGACCCACTGGTCTACTGATCTATCTCTTCAGTGAAAATTATTTTATTCCCATTGTTGGTCTTATGTGTTTGGGTGACGGGGAGCTTCAAAAAATTAAAACACACAAACAAGCTAAGACAAAGAACCTCAGTGCAGAAGCACTGAAGCAAGGGTTACCCCAAAGGTCATTGGCAATAAAGCCAAGTTTCAAAGAAACACAAAATCACACATACCATATAACACAACGCATCATGGGATGTATATGAAAATCACCATGACATTATAGGCTGGCTCATCTTAAAGCAGGAGTGCATGGTGCTAAAGGGCCTCTCAAACAATTTGTAATTTACATGCATTTTAAATAACACAACAGGGGTTTTCTGATATATCTATCCTGGTAACTTAATTTTTATAATATAGTCCCCTAGTAACTTTCACCTTTATCAAAAACACCTAGTGCCATGGTATTTTTAACATTTATAGGTTTCATACACATAAGTTATATGCATAAGGTATTTTATGACATAGTGCTATTGTGTACTAAATCCAACAACAAGGAACACAGCCTGTTGTTTTACATCAGCTCAGAGGTCACCATAATAATCTCCCTGTATCAGGACCTAAGAGGGAAAAGGAAAATTACAGAGGACACTACAGTGTAGTCAAGAAAGGGGAAGGGTGCCCATATGTGGCCAACCTTATGGACTAGAAATTGTAAAGAATAAATTATGCTAAGAAATAGAAGAACTGTTGCAATAGATTTAAGAAAAGGTCATTCCTCAAGAGTGGCAGGATGTCACACTAGGTACCTGAGTCAATTGGATATGATGGAAGGGGCAACTTGCATCAAAAATTGCTCTACCTGAGATTCAAGAAATCTGGCTGTGATAATCTCAGGACCCCTAACAGCAAACAGGTCTTATGTCAGCCTTGCACCCAGCTGGTGGGTGCACCATTGCACTGGGGGCTTGCAACAGATGCAAGCTGGAGTATCCCCTATGGAGGGATTCAGGAATCCCCCCACAGGGTGCATGGTCCATGACAGTTAGACCAGCCCAGGGCTGGTCTAATGGCCCATGCACCACCCCAGAGCCATTGGTGGGTGAGAGGGAACCTGTGCCACCACCCACCCACAGTCCTATGCCCCCACAGCACCCAGAGACATTTGTGATGTGGTGCCCATAGAGACCCCCATGATACCTGGCATGTGACAGCCCCCCACAAGGAAAACACAGGCATGGCAGTGGTAGTGCAATGTCCCCACTGGGGAGCTGTTGCCACCACCTGCCACCCATGTGTCCTCTACCTGCCTCCTGATCCCCTGTCCCTCTCTGCATGAATCTGCAGCCTCCAAGTGGGTTTCCAGCAATACTCACTGATACCATTGGACTGACCCACAGCTGTGGCAAAGCTTTATCATACACCTTTACTTCAGAGCATGGCAACATTTGCTGCAAGCTGCAGGGGTTTGGCACCAGGATCCTTCCTGATAGTGAACTGGATGCAGGATCCATGACACATCGTGGAAATACGCAAGCTGTGGTTTGCCACAGATTGCTTCAATATCCAAGGGGCTTTGTGAATTGGGCCCATTATCTTGAAAAACCTGCCAGTGCTGAAACACTGCACTTCCCTAAACTTTTTCAGAACCATCATAGGGTCACCTACAGCATGGGCAAGAACCTTAAGGACTTGATTAGCTACAGTCACCTTCCACTTGATATCACTATTCACCCTGATTGTCTCCCACCAGCCCCTAAAGGCTTCTTCACGTGTGGTAATTGGATGTTTGTTCTAATAGAATTAATGGTAAACTTTTTCTGGCCCTGAACTGAACATTAACATCACGATTAACAGCTTTGCCATGTGCCAGACAAATTTTGTAGCCTATGTTATTGTATGTCTCTGCTCTATGCATCTATGTTGGCAGGACCATAAGATCCTCAAAAGTGCATTTATTAGAGAACTTAGGTGACATACCCTTTGGAAATTGCAATGTCTCAGTTGGAAGACATTTCTGGCAAAACCATTGTGGGGATCTGAAATAGTAAAGTTCAGCATCCTAGAAGTGGTACCACCTATACACAGACGGGTGACAGAATTAAAGTTCTTTTGCATAAAGAAGCCAGATGGATCTTTAATTTGAAGGCCACACAACCTATTGGCCTTAATGAAGAACTTGACTACAGTGTGTTTTTGTAAATGCTTGGAAATGATGTTATTATATTTTGGTTCATGTCCGGAATATTTGATGTAACTTGATACCAATCTTTTTACTTTATTTATTACAGAAGCACCATACACTAGGACTTGAGACACTGATAATCTCTTTGAACATGTTGGATATGGCATAGAAATTAAATTTGGGTTCTTGAACTTATCTATTTTTATAAAATTGACTAGTTTTATTACTTTCTAATTCCTGCCAGCTACTAATTTTTATGGTTGTTCACCTTGTGGGCACTGTGGGACCACACTTTCATCTTCCTTAGCCTGTTTCACACCTATTTGAGTGAGTTCCTGGGAACCTATCTTTCTGTCTCCTTTCCCAACCTTAACCCACTCACCTCAACCCGCCCTACCTCTACACTTATCACTGTACATTCACTGATGTTGTACATGGTCATTTGTCTGTCAGTAGTTGTGCATACCTCTCAGTATCCTTCCTCCTTCTTTTGCCTCTCACCTTACATTGTTCTCCTGTAGCCCTTTCAGTGTGTTTACCTTTTGTTTGGTATCATCCCTTATGGTAACTTCACATCAGTCTCCTTAACCCATTCACTTTTTGTTTCCTCTTGGTATTCAGAGCTGATACTGCTCTCTGCCCTGCTGCATGACTAGCTTTCATCAATTTCATTTAAATTTTTCTAGTGCTGATCACCAGATGCCAGACAGTGGATCACTTAGCAGCTCCTATTCACCAGTTTGGTGTTAACTGTAATTTGTGACACAGCTGTCACTCAGGAGCTTGGAACCAATATGACAGTATCAGGGCATTTAAAAGTAGTGCTGTTTATGCTGTCAGTTTAAGCCATGCCCCATGATGAAGAGGCAGCACACTTCAAAGCACCAGGGTATCAGGCTTACTCATACCTTTTTTGTACACTGTTATATAGTGAATAAATCAATCCACATTTTTTGCAAGTGCAAGTATGCACTTTCTTTTTGTTCTTGCCCTGACTTTGCCCCTTCCATGCTGCACACTGTCTCTCTGTAGTGCTCTGCTTTTGTCTCTCACCTCTGAATACTGCATGCCCCTTCCCCAACCACCAGTGCTATTCACAATTAGAATGGTGCTAACTCAGTTACTGCACCACTAACCATTTGAATGTGAGGGCTGATATCTCTTATTGTTGTCATTACCAATATTTTATAAGTATTAAGACATGACTAGAAATTTGGTTACTGTCTGTTAATCTAATCCTAGGAAGGTCATTAGACATGAGGTGTAGTTAGGTCTCTTGCAGCATTTGACACTGTGGACCATCAGGTGTTGCTGGACTGCCTGCAGAACTGGTGTAGACTAACTGGCAATGTCATGAGCTGATTTAGGTCCTACCTCATGGACAGAGTGCAAAACGTGGTGATGGAGTTATCCTTGTCCAACCCGGGGCCCCGTGTTGTGGAGATCCACAAGGTTTGGTCCTGTCACCCCTTCTGTTCATAGTGTATATGTTGACCCTGGGAGATGTTACCAAGTGGTATGGCTTGGGATTTCATTGCTATGCTGATGATACCCAGCTACACCTGTCCTGTGTGCCTGGGAGCCAGATGGTGGTCTCTGTGTTTAACACCTGCCTAGCTGAGATCCAGGACTAAATGACCTGAAACTGGTTATGACTCAGTTCAGACAAGACAGAGATTGGTGGTGGAGCCGGGTCATTGGTAAGGTGGAGGGGTACTGGGGAGTGATCTGGCATCTTAGATTGGGTTGCTCATCCTTGACCCCATCCACTTGGGTTAGGTATCGGGGTGTGGTACTTGACAATGGCCTGACACTTGTGCTCAGGTGTTGGCCATTGTCCAAAGTTTTTTCTAACATCTAAGAAACATTACCCAGATCCATTTCTGGATACCGCCGGATGACCTTGCCACCCTGATACATGCCTTTGTCACATCAGGGTTAGACTACTGCAATGCCTGGTACCTTGGTCTGTCGGGAGGCAATCTCTGCCTTCTGCAGCTGGTGCAGAATGCAGCAGCCAGGCTACTGATGGATGTTCCTAGATTTGAACATATTACACTGTTTTTTCACAGAGTGCACTGGTTGCCCATAAGGTGCAAGATTGCCTTCAAGGTTGGATTACTGATCTATAATGCCCTACATGGTCAAGGACCTGACTATCTGTAAGACCTCCTGGTTCCACACTGCTCAACTCACCCTCTCTGTTCCTCCAAGAGTGGCCTGTTGGTAGTTCCCAGGACAAGGCTGCAGCTTTCGGGAGATTGTGCTTTCTCTGTGGCTGCGCCTACCCTGTGGAACTCACTCCCGGTGTATCTGAGAGAGGCCCCCTCAGTGGAAGCCCTTAAGAAGGGTCTCAAGATGTTCTTATTTTAAAAAGCATTTAATCTATTATAATATGAAATACTCTTGCTGACTGTCATTTTATTTATTAATATGGTGACTTGAATTTGAATTTGATTTACGTTCATGTTGTGTGATGTGTTTTTATGTACAGGTATGTTAAGATGAATGTTTTTATTTGCATTAGATTGCACGGATTGTGCAGTGTTCTGATCCCCCGGGAAGGATCAATTTATAAATAAAGTCAGTCAATCTGTCTGTCTATCTATCTATCTATCTATCTATCTATCTATCTATCTATCTATCTATCACCATTAGAGTTAGATTAAAAAAGGAAAACCCAACTCCTGAAGGGCCTTAATTTTGTTATACTATAAACACACAGTTTGTATAAGCAAAGTAGAATGGCTTAACCCTTGCTGTGCCACGGACTGACATCTCAGTCTAGATTTCCAATACATTCAAATTCTGCCAGAATCCCAAGGGTTAATAGTACTGTTAGCTGGATTCTGCATAGAAATGAGATACAATTGATTCAGATGCCATACATAAGAAATTCTACTACCTTGGTAATACAGAGCATGCTGAGTTAGGATCTTTTTTGACCCTAACTCAGTATTTCCTGAGTTGTTGTAATTTGTTCACAACCCTCATGTTATCTTAACACAATTTTTAAAAATAATTTCCTTACATTTCAAAAAGAAAATTTCTGTCACATGCCCCCAAAAAGGTGTGTGAGGTCTAGTGGTATCACCCTTCCTCACCTTGCCCAAAAGAAGTTCCCTTGTGCACAGTGATACCCCTCCCTCACCCTCCCCAAAGAATGTCCCTGGCATCCAGTGGTACTCTACTGCCTTCCTCCTCCCTCAGATGGGGGCCAGTCCAGTAGTTCTGCCCTTTCATCACCTTCATTTTTTAATTTAGTTTTTCTGTCTGGAATGCTGCCTGCCCTGCTTCTGAGGGGACACAATATCTATCTATCTATCTATCTATCTATCTATCTATCTATCTATCTATCTAGCTATCTTAATTTTCTCCTTGGGAGCACACCCTGATCTTTTCTTTTCTTTGTGTTAATTATTTTCCCTTGGGAGTGCTGTTTCCCCTATTCCTCAAAGGAGGAAGAACCCCACTTCATTTAATTATTTACTGTTAAGGAATGCTGCCTTCCCAAATCCCAAGGGACACAATAACATTTTTTTTTAAGTTTCTCTCAGGAGCACTGCCTGCCAAGCTACCAAGGGGAAAGAGGAACCACTTTATTTAGTTAATTATTTCCTCCTTGGACATGCTGCCCAGCTCCTGATGGGAAAGAAAACCTTTTTTGTTGTTGTTTTCCTTTCAGGAATGTAGCATGTCCTTCTTCTGAGGGGACACTGAAAATATTTTTTAAATTTAATTTTCTTCTTGAGAGAACTGCCAGTTCTACTACTAGAGGACAGAGGAAACTCTTTCTTGATTTAATTATATTCCCCTCAGGAGTGCTGCCTGCCCTGCTTCAAAGAAGAACACCTGGGTCATTACTTTTTTTTTAATTTTTAGGTGTCAACAGCACAGGCATTTGTTGTTGTCATGCATGCTCTTTTGTGCATTTAATCAAGTTTGAGGTTACAGTCAGTGTGAGTGATTCGGCTTCATGATGTCAGTGATAGGGCTTTTAGATCTAGGGGCAAGGTTTTAGACCTGCACAACCCTGGGTTTGATCCCTGGTACTGTACATCTTTTCTTACTTACTGCAACTTGGCTTGTATGAGAGAAGTTGTTAGATGCCGTTGCTGATGTAGTGAAGGGTTTTAGTAGAGCTAAACAGCAGGCTTTCAGATAATTGAAATTATCTCTGCAGTGTGTTGTAGTCAATTTAGTAGTCCTGACTGAGCTTATCTAGGTTTGAATACAATTTGAGTCACCTGTTTTCAGATTGTGGCATAACCTTTCCACAATAGGAACTGCAACTTACTTACCTGTAGCTCAGTGGCACACTGAATGGGTGATTGTTTAGCAGGCAAAGGATCAGTGGAACAAATTCTGGCAGGGACTCAAACATTCTCTTTGTAAGATGGGAAACTCACTTGAATGGTGATTTATGGTGGTGACAATTTGATATATTAAATTATATGAGAAGTACATTTAGCTAAGAACAGCAATTTATGCAGGTAAATCACCTGCAGGGATTGGATCCCCAGTTACCTGCTGTGAAGGTTGTAACATAAGATCTACAGCAACTCCCTTACCTGCAGATCAGTGGCACACGGAATACACGTTTACTTAACAGGGAAAAAATCAGTGGTTTAAATTCAGGCAGACATAGTCTGAATCCTGGAAGGGTGTTAAAAAATTGCTTTCACTTTTTTTGGAAGAGGAAATCTCACTTGAGTAGGAATTCATGATGGTGTGGATTAGAATAGTAAATTATATGAGAAGTAACTTTAGGTAAGAACAACAGTCTGTGGAGGAAAATTGTCTGCTGGGATTAGATCCCCAGCTGCATGTTTTGCAGATTGTAAAATAACCTCTACATCATAGAAACTGCATTGTCCTTACCAGCAGCTCAGTGGCATATGGAATGTGTGTTTACTAACTAGGCATGGGATTAGTGATTCAAATCCTGGCAGGAATATAAGCATTTTTTGTAAGATAGAAACTCACTGAGTGGTGATTCATGATAGTGTGGAGTTGGAAATGTAAATTATATGAGAAGTACATTTACCCAAGAACAGCACTTTGTGAAGGTAAATCATCTATGGGATTAGATCCTAAATCACCTGTTATGCAGAATGTGACATGTCTCTACACTATAAGACATACAAATCATTTATCTGTAGCTCAGTGGTACTCTGAATGTCTGTCTGCTTAGCAGGCAAAGGATCAATGGTTGAAATCCTGGCAGGGACTTAAATTTATTTTTAATGTTTTTTTTTTTTTGTAAGGTGGGAACTTTCTTTAGTGGTAATTCATGGTGGTGTGGTGTGGAGTGGAATAGTAAATTATATGAGATGAGAAGTAAATTTAGCTAAGAACAATGATTTGTGAAAGTACTTCAGTTCTTGGGATTACATACCCTGTTTGCCTGTTTTTGCAGGTTGTGACATGGCATCTACACCACAGAAACTGAAAATCTCATACAGTAAACACAGAAACATAGAAACATAGACTTTGATGGCAGATAAGGACCACTTGGCCCACCCAGTCTGCCCATTTCCCTACCTACTGGATAAGCTGCAGATTCTAGTTAACCAACAGCCTACTTCCTGCCACCCCCCCACTACAATTACCTTGTATCTGTCCCATGCATGTTTGAATTCCTTCACTGTTTAGCCCCAGCAACCTCCCCAGGAAGGCAGTTCCACACATCCACCACTCTCTCCATGAAAAAAGATTTCCTCACATTACCCCTGAGCCGTCCCCCCTCTATCTTTAAGTTGTGTACCCTTGTTCTTACACATCTCTTTTTCTGAAAGATGCTACCCTCCTGGACTTTGTTGATTCCCTTGAGGTACTTGAACATTTCTATCATGTTCCCCCATCCCTCCTTTCATCAAGGGTATACATGTTAAGCTCTCTCAGTCTCTCTTCATACAGTAGTAGCCACAGACATTGCCAGCTATTTCCAGATATTTCACAAAATGTCTGAAGAATTTCTCTCTGCTGCCCCTACTGTGAAAATGCAAACAGCAGGAGATTTCTCCAGAAATATCACAGAAATTTCAGGAAATAGCTGGCAATGTAAGTGGCTGCCACTGTACCTGCAGCTCAGTGGAACATTGAATGTGTGCTCACTAAGTAGGCAAAGAATCAGTGGTTTGAATCCAGGTACAGTATATTGTATTTTAATACATAAGTATTTCACATTTTACAGACCTTATTTGGCACCTTCAGTACCATTGGTACTTTGATTTCCCATGGCATCACTGCCTGCTCTGTTCCCAAGGGGTTCTAACAAGCAAACCCTTGCAGTTTAATTATTTTCCTCTTGGGAGCACCACCTACTCTACTCCTGAGGGGATATCCCCCCACCAGCACAGACAGTGGCTTGTAACACCCTCCTCTCCCCTCTACAACTGACTACTGTCTGGAAGCAGTAATATAAAACTGCAAAATTAAGAAAGGAACACAATTTTAAAACTGCAGTATCTGTGAACAGGAATGCAAAACTGTGAAATTAAGAAAGAAACACAAAATTACAACTACAGTATGTCCAACAAAATGAGTACTTGCTTGTGTACCTACTTAGTGCTTGTCACACAACTTTGTTTTGGGGCTCATAACTTTTATATGTTCAGACATTTTTACCAAAACATAGGCAATGTCTTAGTTTGGACCCCCACTCACGGCCACATAAATGGTCAATCATAAATCCTTCTGAACTGTGTTTTGGGTTTGTCCCAGAAACATAAATTGGGGGAGATTAATGACTTGCCACTTATGTGGTTATGAAGGTGGGGTCCCAACTAAGCCATGGCCCAATTTGGAGCCAAAAATGTCTTAAAAGACAAAGTTATGAGCCCTGCAGGATTTTCTTATGAAAAAGCAAAAGTCCTACAAAGTGCTTACTGCTCATGTGAATGGACCTAGTTCATTTTTTAAAAGATTTTTTTGGGGGCTCACTGTATTTTAAGACATATTTGACCCAAACTTGGGTCCTATCTTAGGACTCCCAGTGACCGCATAAGTGACTTACCGGTATCTTAAATGCCTCCAAAAATATGTTTCTGGGGGCAACCAGTCAGTCAAATGGAAAAAGGGCAGGATTCCAGTGTGGTACACACCTGCAGTAAAGCCAGCAATGAAAGCCAAAAGGAGGATATTTCTAAAGTACAAAGGAAGCCACATGGAAGAGGACACAGACAAGTACCTGGAGGCAACAAAAGTAGCCAACAGGAAGGTGAGGGAGGGTAAGTCTGAGACAGAAGTCAGGCTTTCAATGGGAGTGAAGCAAAGTGGAAATGGCATTCTTCAGGTACATCCAGGAGAAGTGCAAGGCTAAAGGGGGTTTTGTGTAGCTGAACAGTAAAGAAGGATGAGAGGAGAGGGACAAAGGAAAAGAAGGGACACTAAGCAAATATTTTCATCCAGTCAAGAGAGGAGGATGGGCCACTTCAGGAATTTAGGGTTAAACATGGAAAAAAGGAAAGCAAGCATTCAACTAGCTTGGCTAATATTACAGGGAATAGAGTGTTAGAGAACTTAATAGTTTGATAAATCTGTGGGACCTTTTGGCTTACACCAAATAATGCTTAAGGAGGTAGTAGAGGTGATAGCACGAACACTTGTAGACATATTCAACTGCTCACTGGACATGTGGGTGGTTCCTCAGGAATGGAGGACAGCAGATGTAGTTACACTACACAAGCATGGAAGAAAGGATGAGCCAGGGCATTACAGACCAGTTAGCTGGATGTCTGTAGTGGGGAAGATTATGGAGTGTATACTAAGGGAGTAACTAGTAGACTTCCTGGAAGGAAATGTGCTACAGACCCAAAACAAAAAAGGGTTCAGAAGAAGAAGGTCTTGCCAGACAAATCTGGTTGATATCTTTGACTTGGTGACCAAGGCAGCTGATGGAGGAACTGGCAGTCAATGTAGTGTATTTGGATTTCAGCAATGCCTTTGACTCTGTCTCACACAGTATGTTGGGTAAAAAGTTAAGGGACCTGGGGGTGAAGGAATAAATGATGACTTGGGAAAAGAAATGGCTGAGGGAAAGAACACAGAGGGTATTAATAAACTGGGAGTTTTCACAGGTAAGTTTGGAGCTGGAAGCTGAAGAAACATGCACTGCAGAGGTGTCCTGGTGTTTGTGTGAGGCTGAACTAAAGGGAAGTATTTTTTCCTAAGTTTGCTTTGGTTCAACTAGCTTGTACTGGGAGAGGGATATGTATCTGGGTGTTTAAACAGTGCGGTTTGTATTAGGACGTACCTTGGGTGTTTAAACAGTGCTGTTTGGAGTAGGGATGTATTTTGGAATTCAATTCTGTGCCAGTTGAAAGACAGGAAACTGCAAGCAGAGGTAGATTTGGGGGAGGGGCAAGAGATTAGCCAAGAGCCATTTTAGTTAAAATGATTCAGTTTGGAACTGGAAGCTGAAGAAGCATGAACTACAGAGATGTGTTTGCTCCTGCCTGAGGAAAGGGCTGAGGTGTGCAGTTGTGTAAGAGGCTGATTGACTCTCTTGGGAGTGGCAGTGGGCCCAAATCTCACCCTCCTCCATCCCTCCCACCCCAGCTTATCCACACTAATTGGGCTGGTGCTGCATTGGGATTGGTGGAAGGCAGTACCAGGTGCATCCACTAATGTGTCCTGACAGAGGGGATTGTTCTTTGTAATGTTATAAAGTGATATGTAGCTCTGGTTAAAGAAGTACAAGTTAAAAATGTATAGCTCGCACTGTGTTTTGTACTTTGGTGTAGCATTGCAAGCTATATTTTGCTGGGAAACTTATGGATGGTATGGTATCATAGTTAGTAATGTTTTATGTTTCTCTGCAAGTGAAGTTGGTATTTTATTTTTAAGTAGGGACTGGACTGGTTAGAAACTTATAGATAGAACTGTTTTTTGTAGTTTGCACTGTTATCATGGGTAGAATAGTGGGCTGTAATGGATGTGGGATGTCAGTTTGGATGAACATATTGTGGAGGCCGGGGAGTGTGTCCAGTCTGTCACAGGCTGAAAAGACTTGAGGAGGAGGTACTGTGACTTGGTAGAAAGTTGAAGAGGATGAGAGGTGGGGGGGAAGCTGGGGCAGGAGGGCCTCCCTCAAGGAGTAACCTGAGGACACAGCAGGGGAGGAACATTGGATCAAGGGAGGGGATGGGGAGTAACATGCAACACCACAGGAGAGAAACATCAGATTGATGGAGGGGTTGGGGAGTAGCATGAGGACACCACATGGGAGGAACATTGGATCGAGTGAGGGGATGGGGAGGGGTGCGGGGGCAAAACAAACAGGAGATCTGGCACTGAAGGGAAGGCTCAGGGCAGGAAGAATGAGCCAATACACAGTATTGCAGAGGGGGTAGCTAATAAGTCTGCAGTGCTGGTGACATTGGGGAGGAGGGGGTGAATGATCTCTAGGAGGGGACAGGAGAGGAAAAGGGGGGATGTACAAGGGACAGTAGTCAGTCATAGGAGGGTGGTGGTGTGAAGGGGAGGGGCACAGCTGGAGGGATAGCTGAAGGGAGCAGGGATACAGCGCAGAGGAGCATGGCAGATAAAGAGGAAGACAAGGGCATAGCATAGGATGGGGCAAGGGTTGAAGGGAAGAATGTGGAGGATAGTGAGAGAATGGTGAGGGGAGAGGGGATGGGTTAGGTGTGGGGAGGGGAGCTGCAGGAGGGAAGGGTGGAGCTATGAATGTGGCAGACTCAAGGGATAGGTACCTAGGTATTCAGGTGGTGGCTGAGATGAGGAATATAGAGGGGGGTATACTGGTGCTGGGGGATTTCATACTAAAAGGAATCAGATGGAGCAGTAAGGGGAAGGTATAGTCACATATGGGTAGAGTGCACACCTGAGTTAATGGCAGACAGGGTGGGACAGTCAATTCTTAAGTGTGTAAAGGGGGTAGGAAGAAACTGCTTCTTGTGGTGCACATGGGTACAAATGACCTGGTGAGGAGACAGTGATAGTAGTAAGGGAGAGGTTCAAGGAACTAGGAAGGATGCGTGAGGAGTTGGGAGAATCAATGGCATTCTCAGAGGTGCTCCCAGTGCCCTGCACAAGTACAGAGAGAAAAGAGAGGATTGGGGAGTTCAACACATGGCTGGTGGAATGGTGTTGATCCATGGGGTATGGATTGCTGGGTTGCTGGGGCAGAACCTGGGACAATAGTGATCTATATGCAGGGGACAGGCTATACTTGAACAGGGAGGGGAAGGGGGTATTAAAGCAGAAGATGGGGGGTACATATCAGCAAAGGTGGATTTAAACTAGGTGTGGGGGTGGTGAGTGGACAGCTGGCAGGCAGAGATCCCATGGAGGGAAGCCAAATGATCTTACCCCCAAACTAAAGGAGAAGAAATTGGGGTAGTGGCAGTGGGGGGGATTAGAAGTAGGGAAAATCAGAGAGGGGTAGGGAAGAAAACAGCATGGAGGGTGGTCTCACCAAACCCAAGAAGCCTAGGTAACAAGTCAGCTGAGTTGCAGGCCCACTTGGCAGTACGGAGGGTGGACATTGTGGCCATCACGGAAACATGGGCCACCTATTACCAGGACTGGGATATCGTTATCCCAAGGTATAGGATATTCAGGAAGGATAGGAATAAGGGGAAAGGTGGGGAGGTGGCAATCTATGTATGGGAGGGGATAAGGTGTATAACACAGGAGAGGGATGAAGGCAGAATAGAGACCCTATGGATGCAGTTTCAAGGCCGAAAGGTAGGCCACTGAGGATGGGGGTAGTATACAGACCACCAGCTCAAGGGGATGACCTAGATAAAGAGTTAGCTGAGAAAATTAGAAGGGTCTGTAGGAAGGGGAACACAGTGGTGGTGGGAGACTTCATCCTTCTTGGGGTGGAGTGGAGTGCCCCAGCTATCATGAGTGCAAAGGAGCAGGTCATATTAGAAGCATTTCAGGACAGCTTCCTGGTGCAGTTGGTCCATGAGCTGACTAGATTGGAAAACACTCTGGACCTGGTACTATCAAATGGGGAGGCTGTAAGGGATCTAGGGTAGAGGTTGGGAGTGACCACCACTTGGTGTGGTTCATGCTCAATATGGGCAGGGAAACAGTGGGTATAGGAACCAGCATGACTGAATTTGAGGGGAGGACTTTAAAAGGATGGGAGACATTTTGGGTAGGCATCTGGCAGGAATTCAATCAAATATGGATGCTGGTCAAAAGTGGGACATTATTAAAAAAGGGCTGGTGGAGGCTACTGGGACATGTACAATGACACAAAGTAAGAAGGGAAGGGCAAAGAATCCCAGTTGGTCGACTCAAGCGGTCATGGAGGGGGTGAGGGCCAAGAGAAAAGCATTTTGGAGACTCAAGAAATTGGAAGGGGAAGATGACAAGGATGAGTACATGAAGAAGTTCAGGGAGATTACCTGGCTGGTCAGAGTGGCCAAGGTTTCAAGGGAGCTGAGACTGGCACAGGATATTAAGGACGGAGAAAAGGACTTCTTCAGATATGTAAGCAAAAGAAGGCAGAACAAAGATCAAATTGTGAGGATTAGGAACAACTGAGGGTGGATGGAGAAGGAAGTGAGTAAGGCAGAGGCACTAAATGAATACTTCTGTTCTGTGTTCATGGAAGAGAAAGGGGGCAGATACCACAAGGGAGGGGTGGAGTGGGCTGTGGGGAGGAGGGGGTGACTGATATAGGGATTACAGAGGACAGGGTTCTAGAAGGATTAAGGGCACTAAGGATGGACAAAACACTGGGACCAGATGGCATTCACCCTAGGGTACTTAAGGAACTAGAGGAGATCTTGGAAGGACCACTGGCTGACCTGTTCAATACCTCCCTGGACACAGGATGTGTACCACAGGACTGGAGGATGGCCCATGTTGTGCCCATTCACAAAAGTGGTCCTAAGGATGAACTGGGCAACTACAGACCAGTGAGCCTCATGTTGGTTGTTGGTAAGCTCATGGAGATGATCCTAAAAGAAAGGCTGGTGATCTTTTTGGAGGATAATGGACTCCAAGATGGTCAGCAGCATGGGTTTGTCTCAGGCAGATACTGCCAGACAAACCTAAATGAGTACTACAACTGGGTGAACAGGAAACTGGAAAAGAGCCATGCAGTGGATGTCCTGTATTTAGACTTCAGCAAGACCTTTGATTCTGTGCCACATGGGAGGCTGGAGGGGGGAGGAAGCTGGAGTATATAGGGGTGGAAACAAGGATGGTCAAATGGATCAATAACTAGCTTAATGTAAGGCAGTAAAAGGTGGTAGTGGGGGAAACTGTCATCCCCGAGGGCAGTAATGAGCAGGGTACCACAGGGATCAGTACTGGAATTGGTGCTGTTTGGGATATTCATAGCTGATATCTCAATCAGGATCTGGATTAGGATCAGTCTGTTTGCAGATGATACAAAGATGGGTGCTGTGGTAGATGACATTGAGGGTTGGAGGGGGCTGCAGGAAGACCTGATCAAACTACAGAAATGGCCAGAAAAATGACAGTTGGGGGTCAATGGCAAGAAGCGCAAAGTACTGCACTTTAAATCTAGGAACCAGGGGAGGAGCTATCAACTGGGAAGGGAACAGTTGGAAAGCACAGAGGAGGAAAGGGATCTAGAAGTGCTTATAACAGGATATATGAACAACTCAGCTCAGTGCAAGAAGGTGCCAGCCAAAGCTAACAAGATGCTGGAGTGTATAGCGAGTGGAATCTCCTCCAGAAATAGGATGGTGATCCTTCCCCTGTACAGGTTGCTGGTCAGGCTGCACCTGGAATGCTGAGCACAGTACTGGTGCTGTTCCTGAAGAAGGATGTCAGATTGTTGGAGGGTGTGCAGCATAGGGTAACAAAGATGATCCAGGGATTGGAGGGAAAGTCCTACAAGGATAGGCTAGGCGAGCTGAACTTGTACCCTCTGAGGAGAGGAGAAATAGGAGGGATATGATTGAAACCTTTATATACTTAAAGGGGATAAATAAGGCTGACACAGATAGGATTTTCCAGATTAGAAGAGGGAGGCATATGAGAGGGCACCAGCTGAGTTTGGAGGGGGGAAGATTCAGGAGGGAATCAGAAAAATTTTTTCACAGAACAGGTGGTAGACAAATGGAATGCTCTGCCTGAGGAGGTGGTATCCTGTAGAATGGTGAGTGGTTTTAAGAGGGGATGGAGCAGAGCGGGGGGTAAGGATAAAGAGGGGTGGGGACAGTGGGCAGCTCCAGGTTGAGGGGCTAGCTGCACAACTGGGCAGACTTGATAGACCATGAGGCCTGTTTCTGTTGGCATTTTCTTATGTTCGTATGTACGGAACATAACAAGAAGAGTACCTCAGAGATCAATGCTGGTCCTGATCCTTTTCAGTTTGTTTATTTGTGAAATAGGGAAAGGTGTCAAGGCAAGATCTGCCTCTTCACAGACAACACGAAGATCCGTGCAAGGGTGGATACAGAGGATTATACAAAGGAACTAAGGGAGGATCTGGGTAAGCTGAAGAGCTGGTCAAAAATATGGCAGTTAGGCTTCAATGCTGAAAAATGCAAGGTGATGTACATTGGGAAAAGGAACCCAAGAGTGCAGTATGAAATGGGTGGTGCTGGTACTGGAATGCACCATGGAAGAAAAGGACATGGAGTTATGTTATTAGAAGGCAACAAAACAACAGCACACTGTAATAGAGCTCTAGGTAAGGCAAACAGGATGCTGGGATGTATAGGGAGAGATAAGCAGCAGAAGATGTAATGTGATCCTCCCACTGTGCAGGTCACTAGTGCAACCACATCCAGAATACTGTGCAAGGTACTGGAGTCCACACCTGAGGAAAGACTGCAACAAGGTAGAAGCAGTACAGCAGTGGACAACCAAGATGGTCAGTAGACTAGCAGGCAAGACATATGAGGAGATGCTGCAGGACTGGAACACATACTCCCTTAAGAAAAGGAGGGAAAAGGGTGACATGATTTACTGTACATACAAGTACCTGCATGGAATAAATAAGGTGGATGCCAAAGTGTTTTTATCCTTGAGCTTAAATACAGGGAAATGGGCAAACTCACTGAAACTTGCAGGAAGAGATTCAAAAGGGGCACTTGCAAGCACTTTTCCTTTGAAATAGTGATGGACAAGTGAAACAAGCTGTCTGAGGAAGTGATACAGGCCAAATCTCACTGATTTGGCCTGTACAACTTCCTCAGACAGCACCTTCAAATATGGATGAGACAGGCATACAGGGTTTCTTAGAAAAGGGGTGGCAGAACCTAAAGAGGAGATGGCCACTAGGGCCAGTACAGAGTAGTTAGGCAGTTAGGTAGAGTGGACATGCTAGATGTGCCTATGGGCCTCTTTTTGGCATCATTATCTTTGTATTTCTGCAACAATCCTGGGAGCAAGGCAGACAATACCCAGGAGAGGAGAAAAAAAAAACATTATCCAGGGGCTCCCTTGGAAGCAGAACAGGCAGCATGCCCAAGACATATGAATGGTGTGGATAAACATACTGATTTATACACAACAGAGTAAACCACAATGTACAGCAATAGTCTGCAGTAAATGACGTCACAAAATATTGCATGACAAAAGGACCTTATTGCCATTGAATGGAACTGTTCCCTGCAGCATACTGCAGCACTCTTCAGTAATACTGCAAGGTATGGTGTTACATACTGGTCAGCTATGCTATGTAAGCAAGAAGACATGATGAGGTGTGCATTGCGTTGAGATAACGACGTGCTCAGGGTTGTAGTGTGGCATAAGGACACAGGCTGAGTGCCTTCTGTGGCACATGGACAGCTGGTTCTGATTACAATATGACATTTTTTCTGCAAGATAAAATATGTAGGGGAGTGTCTGTCAGGAGAAACTACTGTCTTGCTGAAACTGACACATCAAAGCTCTACAGGTATAAGTTCAAAGGAGAGGACGTAGGTTAAACTACAGATATATGAGATGCAATTACCTTGTCAATTTGCTTTGAAGCCAGGAACCAATATATCCATTTTATAATGCCCTCAGGGAAATTCTTTGATTTGCACTAGGTGTCATGATGAAAAGGGGCATATGCATGTGTTTGGGTGTCTTCCAAGGAAGCCAGCTAATTACATCAAAGAAACTGTGATGTCTGTGTGAAGCAGGTTCCAAACTAAATTGGGAAGTCCAATATGCATTTGTTTGGAGTATTGTCAAAGGAAGCCAGTGAATTACATCAAAGAGACTATGATGTCTGTGTGAAGTAGATCACAGACTGGTTTGGGGGAAGTCACATGAAGAGAGAAGATTCCCTGGTATCACCTATGAGGTACAGTAAATGTGAAGCTACATTTAACAGAAATATCTCACTTTATTCAAAATGTTTCAGGGGATTGCTTTTAGACATGAGCAGAATGGGTTTGATGGGGGGGAGGGGAAGTACAGCCAGCTTGGCTGAAAACTGTGGTAAACTGAAAACTCAGAGACGAGACACATGCTGGTGGTTCAGGTCAGCTGACACAGTAAAAACAACAGTAAAAAAACTATCAAAGGAATAGCAAGGAAGTGTTGTGTGGGTATTGCTGTGGTTGTGTAGTGTGGTGAAGTGAGACAGAAAAAAATGAGTGATAAACTATGACACTAGCTTTAAAAAATGACTACCAACACATCTGAGTAAATTTAAAACATTCTATGCTTCTGTAGGGATATGTGATGAGGCTAAATACCAGGATGACTATGAACTGGCATGCGTAAATGCACAGTCAGATGGCAGGTTTTAGCTAATAAAGAACACAAGATTTCTTTGCCCATTTTATAAAGGTAATCAACAAGGAATCACATACTGTACTGTAACATTTGAGTTAAACTAAAGAGTGGTAATAAACTTAAAATTAAAGATTTTAAAAAGAAATAAACATTTATACTCCTACCACCAAGAAATCCTTCTGCACCATCCTAAATACCTACATCGATATAAACAATTTACACTTTGGTACCTCCTCTACACTGTGGCAAAAAAAAAAACATGAGTGTTATACAAACCAATTAAAAACACAATTTGGGATAGTAAAAAAAATGTCACATAAAAGCTAAAAAACTGTTTTAAAAAGTAATCAAACCATATACACTTAACCCCCCAGGAAATTCTTCTGCACCATCCTACATTGACATATTAATTTTAATACTTTACAGTTTCATACTTCTCCCTCTAGAGTTTGGAAAAAAAAAATAAAAAAACAAACAAACAAAAAAACAAAAAAATGTCTCAAATACTAATCGATTCCAATACACAGTTTGAGGTCTTAAAGAAATACCACCCAGAGGTTAAAGTTAAATATTTTAAATCTAATCAAACCTTATAGTCCTGCCCCTCATCCCCAGGAAATCTTTCCACACCATCCTACATACCATACCAATTTACAGAATTCTCTATACTATAGTAAAAAATAATCTCTAAGACTGACAGAAGCTACACATTATCAATTGAATGGAATACACAGAATGGTTTTACTGACCACACATGTTAACAACCTATTTTTTTAAACTTCAATATTCAAAAAAAATAACAAATTCAAATGTCTACTCCTGTAGGAAAGCCTCCTACAGCAAACCACATAAGTACACCATATTTTATATTTTACACTACGTAAAGTTTTGTAGTTTGTTTTGTTTTTTGTTTGTTTGTAGACAAGAGTAAAAAGTTAGGATAAAAATGATGAAAGTCAGAACTTTACTTTTATGCCATCTATACAACTCAAAAACAGATTAACTGATTTTCATGAAATTTATATGGATTTTAGATTCTGTCACCAGCAACAAATCCTGAAAGTTTCATTCAAATCTGTCAAACAATGTCTGTGACAGCGGCAGAAAGCAAATTCTGGTCAGAGCCTATACAGCTGCAAAATGATGTTATTGAATTATTGAGAAACTGTCTAAGAAAGTACATGCTTGCAACCATTGGTAAAAGTGCATAATTAATTGATGAAAGATGTTATAAAGAAGAGAAAACTAAAATATGCTGACACTAAAATTTGTACTAAATGATATCAGGGAGACGATGTATGCTTGACAGTTGAGTTCCTTGTAAACTCTTATGAACTCGTATGGTATGGGGTCAAAATCCAACATACATAAACAGCATGGTCAACTACCGCTCAGACTAAACAGCTCACACTAAACTAGCACTCGGTAAAAACACTGAGGCGCTACCACTGCAAAACTACAGCACTTCAAACAATCTTTTTTAGGGGAGCTCTGCACCCCACATCCCCCCTTTAGGGGGGAACTGTGCTCTCCACCCCCACCCTACTTATATAACTACCTCCAGGGGGGAGGCAACTCAGGGATGGGGAGAAACCTGGGGAGCGGGAGAATTACAGAGGGTAAGTCAGAAGGGGGAGACAACCGTAACAACATAAAAAAGAAAAACAACAACCCCGATCCACAGATGCTCCACTGCCCTCCATTGCCTGTGGCTCAGCCCTCTGAGTCACGGCACCTGCTTGGCAGACCTCCACTCAGCAGGGCTTTTATACTCTGCATCCTTGTGTCCCAGCCAACAGCATTACTGCTCTCGTCATCATCTTTTCCCTTCACTATTTTAGGCCCTGTAGCTGTTTTGCTGTGTGCTGTTTTTCATGCATGGTTTTGTTTGCAACATTATCCCATCAGTAAATTGTCCTGGTACCAACTCATACACCATGTAAATGAACACATAAAGAAGGGTTTTTGAGGTAAGCATTGACTGACTGAAGAGGGTGAAAACAGATGGCACAAATAAAAAAAATTATTGTTTAATACAAGACTATCATTCTAGTGCACTGCATACAGTGCAAATCAGCTGCTTGCCCCAACCACACACACACACACACACACACACACTCTCCCCATCAAACTCAAGCACAAACATAGAGTTATTTTTCTAAATAATTTCATCAGTTTTAGTCAGTATCCATTGCAAGACAAAATAGTGATGGATTGAATAGCAGATGCAAAACGTTTAACACAAAACAGCTAGCTCTCATTCAACCAACACTGAAGCAACTCACAGTACAGTGCAGTAAGCATGTTACCTTGCCATTCCAAGGCAAATGTGAAGTATTTGAAGTATTTGAAAGAGTGGAGTAAATCTGTGGAGAGAAAACAAAAATGTGACTTTCATAGACAGAAGCCTGTTAAATTTAATACAAAGTACCTTAACAACAACAAAAGAATGTAAGTTTCATTGACAACTAGCTTACATTCTACTTTATGATGTAAGTGTGAGCATAATAAAGTGAGAAGCCTATTAAATTTAAAATGAAGTACCAGGAGAAGTGTATGTCTGTCAGACTGGCCTTTGCAAACATTACAGTAGCATGGTTTTCCTCTCATGATGTGAGTTTTGGTCACGGTTTAAGCTTGCATGCACTACCCCTTGCAAGATGGAGTCTGGTGAATGGGGTGGTACAAATGAGTGTAAAAGCATAGACTACAGGAAAAATACATTTTGACACAGTAAAAAAAAGATGAGGCACAGCAAAAACACATTTTTTCAGTTCCACAAATACCAAAAAAACAGCTTAATACACTCGCTTTTTAAGGGAATAAGAAGGGGCACACTGTATATTTATTTTGGTAGCTGAAAGGCAAGCTGGGTTGTTCTGAAGGGACTGATCTTGATGGATTTTCAGTGACAGATCTGGGTTTTGTGACTGTAACCACCAGGGGAACCCATCTCTTCCTAACCTTGCCAAGGCGAGCAGCACAGATCACAAACAGAGCTCACTGGAGGAGAATAAATGCATTTGGTCATAACTGCCTTCTGTTATGGAATCACTAGTTACAGAACTCTCACATTAGAAATGGAACTGTTTGTATTAAAGTAATATAGCCAAATAAGAGTATAAAATCAGAATAGAGGGTCTCCATATCTGGGGTTTAAACTGCAAAGAGATCATAGCAGCACTTAACTTCCAGATAGCACTTCTCCATAACTAAATACTGCCACAATGTGAAAAACATGGATACCTAAATAACTTCAGATAATTTCATCTTTTTGCATGTTTAATTGTTAACCCGCAGTCACAGAAGAGTACAACATAACTTTTAAGCTACCTACACAGCAGTAACCCTGTCCAAAATGACTGCTCTCTAACACTTCAAGTGTTAGCACAATACTGCAGAAAGATTATTATATGCAGTTTCAGACTGCACTGAAGTGAATGCATCCATGCAGGCAGATTGGCATTTTATCTCTCTACTGAGAGGAGCACATAGGCTGACCACCAAGCTGCGGCTCAGTTCATGATGCCCATATCTCCTAAGGGAGACAGACAGGTTCTCCACTGAGCCAAGGTTCAATTCATGATGACCCCTCTCCGGGGGGCCAGATCCACCAAGGAGCTGTGGCTTAATTCACAATGCCCTCTCTCCTGAGAGGGTGGGTAGGTTCACCACCAAGATGTGGCTCAAATCCTGATGCCCCTCCTCTCCTGAATGGGATGAGCAACTTAGTGTCAGGGCAATACTGCAGGACATTTTCTGTATACTGTTTCAGACTGCATCAGGAGTGCATGAGTCCACGCAGGTAAGTTGTAGATGTCTCCCTCTCCTGAGAGGGGTGGGCAGGCTTGCTGTTGAGCTGTGACTGAATTCATGATCCTCCTATGCCCTTCCTCCCAAGGGGACTGGGAAGGTTTACTGCTGAGCTGTGGCTCAATTCATGAGCCCTCCTCTCCTAAGGGGGGTGGTCAGGTTTGCTGCAATGGGAGAAGCCCCCACCCGCCATCACTAGTACATCACCTGGCTAGCAGACCTGAGTGAGCCTCAAGTTCCAGATGGGAACTGGGACAGTATCCACCTTTTGGGGTGTTCATGCATTACTGTGTTATTTAAAGCAATTTACAAGTGCCGATCTTCAAGTGATTTTACCTGCATTGTTGCAGCTTTCTGCTTCCTCTGGGATTTGATTTGAGTTGCTGTACATCCTCTGTTGCTTCCCTTTCTGTCTGCATTCACCACATTCTTGCACGCAGTTAGCCAGCGAATGCAGTGTTACTGGGGTATCCTATCCCAGTAATGTGTTCACTGGGTAACACTGGTTTTCCAGGAAACTGTGCTGTTTACATGCAGGTTCTGTTACCTAAATGTGCCCAAATACACCAGCAAAAATGTAATTTGCTTGCAACAAAACCTGCATGTAAACATGGTAATAGTAAAACTGGAGGTCGGAAATGCAGTCAAAAACATGCAGACTGCATCAGCATTGCCAAGGTAAGCAGCACAAATATCAGACAGAGCTTACTCAGCAGCAGCAACAGCAGCAGCAGTAATAGTAGTAGTAGTAGAAGTAGTAGCTCCCTGCTGATGCTTCTCGGCTCCAGAAGGCTCTCTTTTCACTCTCAGTTCCCACTTTTTGTGCAATCTGAGGCTTGCTCCAACTGCAGCAGTCGCCTACAGCTCCATATTCATTCTGTGAACTCAGAAGAGGAAACAAAGTCAGGTGATGTCATCTGTGCCACAGTTCTGCAAGGCAATTAGTCTAGAGCATATATGCTCAAGCAAAGAAACAGAATTTCATGGGGAATTTTTTAATCATTTGTATGGGTTGTTACAAGTTGGACATCTTGCAGACATAGCAGGATCCAGAGCAAGAAAATAATGCCCCGGGGGAGGAACTGATTGCACTGCCTTGAATGGAGAGGACATGGAGTGTGCTTCTCAGCAACATTTGGTTGAATGGGACAGCTGTGGTTCATTTGCAGCCATTTGCTGCCTGAGCCCCTTTTCAATGTAATTGCACTACATCATGCATAGCTCTCACTATGCAGCCATAAAAATGGGTTTACCACTGAAGTAATGATCTATCCTAACTAAACTACTGATACTCCAACAGTATAATAATGTTTTTGTGCCTTTTGTGTGCCACATTCATTACTGTCATTAGGCAGCCTTGTCACCATGCAGGGGATTTGTTGTATTTACTATGGACCATGAGATTTAAACACCTAATTTGCTCTGTATACTGTATAATGAAACAAAATTGCATGTGTTGTTTGTATCTGTTTTCCCCTTAAGTGTAGCACCATGCATTTGGCTACATTTAATGTGAAGCTTCAGAAATGTGACAAGTTACCCAGCTAGTTCATATCCTCCTGAAGTTTATCTTTTAGTCAAGGGAGTCCATCTCCCTAGCCATGAATTTTAACATCCTGCTGGAGACCCCAGCTTCCAGATCATTGATGAAGCTGCTGAAGAGCAGTGGCCCCAGCATTAATCCCTCAGAGACTTCACAGAGTACTCCTCTTCACTCAGAGTATTGCCCATCCTCCACCACTCTCAGTTCCTTGCCCCAAAGTCAGTTAACAATCCACCTCGTGTCTATCTAAAGTATGACAAACCTGGTTTACTTTTCTCAGACGTCTGTTAAGTACCACAGTATCAAAGGTCCTAATGAACTCCAGATAGTCTATCTCCATGACTCCGCCCTTGTCAGCCACCCTGGTGTCAGGAGGTCTAAACCTCACTCTCGAGTTCTTGGCAATATTGGGAATGCAAGAAATCCCAGACACGTTGCATAAAAGTAATAAACTTGTTTATTACTGCCAAAAAGGATAATTACAGTTGCCCTAAGCAGTTCTTACCAATACAAACCAGGAGCCAATGCTAAGTATTCCCTATACCTCGAGGATTCTCTGTGTCTCTTGGGGTCTCCGAGGTAGAAGACGTAATGTCTCAGATTATATACCTATGATAATTACTATGGTTACTGTAAAATAGAAACATTTCTAGTTACAGAGATGAGCCCTATTGGCTAAATTAGAGGTGGTTCCTAGGTCCAAGATAACATTATACAATTTTGTAGTAGTCATCACTTTGTGAACCAAAAGAGTACAGTTCTTACTTAATCAGTGCAGTAGTACAAATCACCAAAAGGTGACAATGCCGATTCATATATCATAATCATTACAAGGACACAGATGTCCCAACATCTTATAAGCAAAAAATACATATAAAATATACTGTATATGTGTGTTAGAAAGCAAAGTGTATAATAATAATATGCATACATAGCCTGACATCTACTCTTATACGGGAGATGCCCTTATCCCTATATGTTAGTATAACATATGCCTAAGTGCTAACTGTCTACAGTGTACCTCTGGGGATACCAATAAGGGTGCAGGGACCTCGTGTAACATTGGTAACTCCATCAAGGAAGGTGAGGAGGTTGGTTTAGTATGATCTGCCACTTAGAACCTTGGCTTCAATCAAGTGTTCCATTATTTAGGCCATAGGAATTCTACGATGCCATATCCACTGAATTTTCCAAAGGACTTGCATCACGTTACTGACTATAATTAGTCATGTGAAATTCATTGTTTGTTTGTTTTTTCATTCAAATATACAGTTGTTTTTTCCACTATGCCCTCATCCTCCTCCTTGTTTCTATTGTAGTCCCTCCTCCAACCCACCTTTTGAAATTCAGATACATCATAAGATGACCAGCACCCTTACCCCCCAGCTGGTCACGGTCTGCTAAAGAAAAAAGAAAAGAAAAAAATGATGTCCTGAAACGTGGCAATTGTGCATGTGTCTGGACTTTTCCAGTTTTATTTTTTTACTCATAATGTGACCATTTGTGGCCATTCTGGAACCACATTTTCGAGATGCTCAAGTCAGCATCCCCTCCTGGCTGCCTAAATGGCATTTTTTCCCCCCGCATCTAGTATGACCCTCCTCCAGCCCCATCACCCAGATCTTTGTGGGATTACCACCACACCCTATTCTGCCCTAATTGCTTAACCTCCCATGACAGGGTTGGCTGGTCTTCTTCTCTCCTGCTGTGCACAGGATCCAGTTCTTGTGGGTGGGCCATGTTGCCAGTGCCAGGCCTCTGAGGGTTCAAACCTTCATTCAGCCTCTCTGGCATTTACCCCATTTTTTTCTCCCTTGGATGCCAACATGAGAGAATGCAAGCTCAGGCACATTGCTATCAGCATCATCCCTCCCTTTTAGCTGTTCCAGGTGTGCTACCACACATGGTAGGACATAAGGGGCAGTAGAGCACCAGAGCTGGCTGCTCTCCCTCTGCAGAGGAGGAGAGGGTCCTCTGGGATGCTTGAACCTCCTCCACCCTAGCAGCCCTCTGATGACCCAAGTTTAGGGCACAAACCCATGTTTTGGCATTGCAAATGGTAACTCTAATGCTATGCTAACAGACCAGCTGAAGTGGCATTTTGTAAATACAATCTGAGAGGTGTTTTGGGAGGTCAACTGCTTATAACATATTTTGGGTAAGATTTGCAACATGTAATGAGCATCAACGTGCTGTGTTAATCATGGGGTGTATACAAGGCAACAGCATAAGGTGTCAGTTGTTATATACTATGTGTTTTTCAGATTTGGGGGGTGGGTGGGCACTAATAAAGCAACTGCACCATCAGACACATTGCCTCAGGCCTGTATCTTGCTGTCATGTGTCTTCCAACATGCAAGTTCAGTGTTCATTATGTGGTGTAACTGTATTTCTTACTCTACATTATGATGTTAAAGCATAGGTATTAAATCTGGGTTGTGCTTTGGCATTCACTTTGGTATGGCTCATGGAGTGGCAGATGGGGTGGGCGGAGTTAGGGTTAAAAAACTAATAGTGCGTTTCCTTACTTTTTTGCTTTAATAATAAAATCTGACTTGTTCACAATGTAGTTTTCTGCATCAACAAATGTATATTGAATGCCTTTTTTGTTTGTATCTTACAGTGGTAAAACTGTATATCTTGTTTACATGCAACATGCTATGGGCAGGATTCACAAAGCTCCCAAATGGAGATAAGCAAAAGTTGCATCCAAAGTGGGGAGTCTGTGCACCTACCTACCTAGCAATTTGCAAGTGGCTTACATTGAACCCTACTGTAAC
Organism: Neoceratodus forsteri; assembly: GCA_016271365.2. NCBI lineage: Eukaryota > Metazoa > Chordata > Ceratodontiformes > Ceratodontidae > Neoceratodus > Neoceratodus forsteri. Next base: position 915,344,827 of record CM028132.1, on the reverse strand, counting down.
AGTCTATAAATCAGAGTAAAAAGCAATGCAAGTTTGTCAATATTGAAGGATGGTGCTACGTCCATATTTGTAATGCTGTATCCCAAATAATGCAATTCACAAACAGGTGTGGCTGGTTGGCAAAGTGTTAACTGGACACTGCCGTGTGGGTCACAGAGAGTTGGTCTATGCACAGCAAATACCTTCTGTGACAAAAATAACACAGCACAGCATATGACACTGGGAGCACAGCTCAGCATGCTTAAAGAGAACAAGACCCTACTTCCAAATGCTGATGACAGATCTGAGCCTGTTCTGAGTGTACCACAGGTAAATATGATGGGTTCAATACAACATGGCTGTTTTGCCCTTGCTGGTTACATGCCCCCAAATCCTCCTGTGCCACACCAAGCACCTTTACTTATGGGGGGGGGGGCTGAGGAGTGCAGTACTAAAAAGACAGAAATGAGAGAGTACTTTACAGCATAATACACTGCAGAGTGCTGATCATCTCCATACCTACAACTCAATCATTTGTACTCACACTATCACTGTAGAAAAATAAAAGAGGGGTACATGTAAATAAACCACCTTATGTGCTAGTAGCACATTACAAAATTTATTTCTGATGAATCTAGTCCTATATTTATTTTAGTTTCTTTTGGATGCATTTGCCTCATTTTTGTTAAGTCCTCAATTTTGGACAAAATTTGCAAATATTATGGTATATAAGTAGGCACACCAATGAGAGACCAAGTCTTATTTTAGACACATCACTACTTGCTTGCATAATTTTTTGTCAATCCTGTCCAATTTGTGTAAAATATATATAGGATATGGTATGGTATGGGCTTAATAAAATTATGCCTGACATTTTATGAGTAGTCAGTGATCCTATAACATTACCAATGATGTCATGAGAAACGTGTCAGGTGCTATAGATCACAAGTGAAATATAAAGAATAGTTTCACTTACCCAGTGATTAATTTGCCAACCAGGCTCAACACCAAGTCAGGCAACCACTCACTACTTCACTGGGCGCTCGCCTCCAGCCTTGATTGGATACTGACTGCTGGGATTATGTCCGACTCCCTGAGCAACCACTACCCTATCTTCTGTATCTGGTCCAATAAACCCCCTAAGGTCACTGTCAGAGTGATTGAAGCAAGGCGCTTCAGCCGGTTTGTACCCGCTGACCTCTGCTCTGACCTTCTGAAGGTGGACTGGGGCCCCATTGTATCCCTTCCCACAATTGACGATGCGCCGGATTATTTCACCAAGATGTTCTTGTCCACAGCTAACCAACATGCCCCCTGGAAAAAACTCAGAGTACAGGGAAAATGCCACAAATGGCTTAACCCTAAACTAAAACACACCATGCGACTCCGAGACAAGGCATGGGGTCTCTACAAATCCTCCGGATGCAAACCGGACTGGGAGAAGTACCGGTGCCTGAGGAACCAATGCAAAAAAAAACCACAAAACAGGCCAACTCCAAATTCCTTAGGGACCTCCAAACTGGCCATCTAAGTGACCCAAAGAAATTCTGGGGCCACATAAACTCTCTCCTTAAAGGCCCCTCAAAGGAGCATGATGCTTCACTCCTAGTTGGGGACTCATTTACCAATGACCCTTCTAAAGTGGCTGAAGCATTCTGTGTATCCTTTACAAACCCCAACAGTTGCCCCCAGCAGTGCCTAGGACCCCCTTACTCCCCCGCCCAGATATGGTGCTACCTTGGCCCCTATTCCACCTGAAACTAGTTGATCCTAACACAGTACTGCCCCTTCTACACAAAACAAACCCCGACTCCTCTTCTGGAAATGACCTCCTAGAGCAGGGTTTCTCAAATGGATAGGCCAGCCTCCCTAGGAAGGCCCCAGCGTGTTCCTGGGGAGGCTCAAGTAACTCTGAAAAAGTACTGTATTTAAAATTTGAGTTTTAGATCATTTGTGTGAAGGGATGAAGCAAACTGAAAGAGGATAATAGCAGACAAATTTATTTACAAATCAGTGACCAGGAAAGGTACAATGAGACAAGAGTAATTTCAAGTGTACCCAGGAAAGGGTAAGGAGTGAGTAAAATTAAAAAGGTAACTACAAAACAGTTAAGTAATACAAAATGAACAATAGTGGCAACAAATACTGTAGGAACAATGAACAAACAATGAAAGGTAACAATTGACCAATTAGAGCGGTGGCAGAACAGCTCAAATTAAAGGGTTAAGCAAAGTGGCACTAGGTGCAAGAGCAGGAGGGAGCAAAATGATACCTGAGAAGTTGCTTAAGAGCAGTGTAAGAGGGGGAGAGGCACAGGTGGATAGCAAGGTTATTCAAGATAGAGGGGAAACAGATAACACAGTCTGACCTATGAAGATATTGCAACAAGAAGTAACAAAGGTTTGAGATACAAAATAGCAGTGCAAGTAAGGTTGCGTTGGGAAGAGTGTTGCAAGGGGGTGGTTATAATAAGCTGAAAAATTGAGAGTTCAACTACTCAAAGAAGTTTCATGTTATTCCTGGTGTACTCTGAAAAGTTTGCTCTTTTCTATGGGGAGGCTCAAAATAATTTCAGTATTTGGGGGAAGCTTAAGATCTTTTCCATGGTTTGGGGGAGGCTTACTATGACAAAGTCTGAGAACTAATGTTCTAGAGCCCCGGCTGTTGAGGGCTGTAGCCCCGGCCGTCACCTACCCCGTTACCCCTGCTCATCAACAGATCCCTCCAAGAAGGGATGGTCCCTAGTAAATGGAAAGTTGCTACCTTAGTCCCCATCCACAAAAAAATAACTTGGGACAGAGTGGAGAACTACAGGCACATCTCTCTTCTCTGCCCCCTAGGAAAAATACAGGAAAGACTTGTCTATGATCAACTTCAAGACTACCTGGAACAACACCTACTCCTCTCCAAAGTACAGCATGGCTTTCAGAAAGGCCATGGCACTGACACTGCCCTCATCCAGCTAACATCGGACATACTAAATGCCATGGACCAAGGCACCCCAATGGGCGCCCTATTCATTGACCTATCCAAGGCATTTGACTCAGTCAACCATGAGCTTCTCCTTGCCAAACTTCATTGTCTTGGCCTGGACCAGCTCTCACTCTCCTGGACCATGAGCTACCTGACAAACAGATCCCAAAAAGTCCACTGGCAGGGAACCCAATCAAACCCTAGGCCTGTGACCTCTGGGGTACCCCAGGGCTTCATCCTGGGCCCCCTACTATTCTCACTATTTCTAAATGACCTCGAAGATGATTGTGCACCTTGCAACCTTATCCTCTATGTGGATGACACTGTAATCTACTTCGGTGACCCTCAACCCATGGTTATTTCATCTAAACTCCAGGCCAGCCTTACAACGTTTGAAGCATGGTTCACTGCAAACCTCCTAAAACTAAACAAAGAAAAAAACAAAAGCAGTCCTCTTCGGGACCCAACGGCTGGGCAATGACCGTAGTGGGCTACTCCAACTCTTGTCAGCCCAAAGAAGGTCAGTAGAAGCCTCTGACCAATTCAGGTACCTTGAGGTTCTCTTTGACCAGGAGCTAACCTGCAAACTTCATATAGATGCCTTAACCAGATCCATACATCAGAGGCTTGGCCTCTTATACCGCTTGGGAAACTCTCTTTCTGGAGAAGCACGACAAGTCATAGCAAACTGCAACCTCCTTCCCTCATTGCTATATGGCTCCCCCCTACTTCAGTCCCTCAGGGAGTCAGAGCGAATCAAGCTCACTACCCTCTACCACCACATTGCTTGCTTTGGAACCAACTCCTCCCCAAGGAGACATCACTGTGAGGCTCTTAAAGACCTACACTGGCTGACCCTAAGGCATAAATTATCCTATGCTGCCGCCTGCCTTACCTATAAATTCACCTCCCTTGGCCACCCACCTCACCTCAGTGGCCTGCTTACCCTCAAAGTCTCCATCCGAAACCTCCAGTCTACTACAAGTCGACTCCTGAACATCCCCCGTATTCAGACCAACCAAGGAAAGCGCTTCTTTCAGTTCATGGCCCCTTACTTCTGGAACTCGCTCCCTGCAAGCTTACTAGACAAACCCTCCCTCCTCTTTCAAAGCTGGTCTTAAAAGCACTTTATTGAGCTGGCTCGCGGCTGTAAACTGCTAGATCATGTCCTCAACCTAACCCCTTTCAATGACAACTGACTAATATCTTTCTCCCCTTGGACTGCCTATAAGCAAACACTAATGTTACTATAGACCTGTTGCAATGAAACTGTACTTACCAACTCTGTCTAAATGTACCCTACTTACTGTGAATGTACTCGGAAACTGTGTTACTATATCCTCACCCAATGTAAAGTGGTTGGTGTACTCAACCCTGGGTCACCCCTGAAAAAGGGATCTCTGGTCTCAGAGGGCTTACCTGGTCAACAAAATCTAAATAAATAAATATTAGGTGTGTACTATATTTGAGTTACGTAATGGCATAGCTTTCTGTGTTGAAATTTGGATTTGCTGCTGTAGGAGCTGTTAAAATTTTCAGAGCACAATCAGGTCCTAGAATGAAAGTATATCAGCCTTCTATTCTGAGGAACTGACTCTGAGAATATTTGTTTGTCTTGTAAACTGGAGTGAGAATATTATACAATTCTTGCTGTAGATCCAGTGAGAAGAAAAAATGTCATTGATAGTTTCATCATAATATATTCACAACCATTTCATACATTTAGAATATATGTTCCTTATACACTAGATGTTGAATATCTTTCTTTTAATAAATGATTACTTTGGTATGCTGTACATTATACTATACATTTGCATTATTGATTTGCATATTTCAGAAGTAAGGTGAATTAAACAACTGGAAGGAATGGTACTGAGTGCAAACCTTGTCCATTTAAAAATTCTCACTACCCTAACAGATAAATAAAAATGGGTGATATGAATACCAATTTGAATCTTTTGATATGACATCCAAATATAAGTCCCATGAATAAATACAAATTAAAAACTGTATTTCTGAGCTATAGGTGCATTATAAAATATTATGCCAATGCAGATTTTGAAACAGCTAACTAGATGAATTACAAATGTACAGATAAAGATATTTTGCATCACATTTACATAATTGACTTTTTTGTCTGGTGCTTTAAGATGTTTTAAGCTGCTTTACAATGTATATATTTACAAAATAAATGCTAGATACATTTTCAAGATACATATAAAGTGCACAAAAAACATATCTATTAAGTATTCAAAAAATACTCAAAGGTTTATAAAACACGTATTATATATAATATATATTAGAAATATTTGATTGGAGTATATTTCTGATTTATCCTAAATAAATTTATGAACAACACACATAACATTTGCATATTTAATAGTATAGTTCAAATTTGTGTAAATGATATAATATGCATCTGTTTCAGAAATATGACAAAAAGTTATATTTTAAAAGATACATATATGTTAAACTTATTTATTTTAAAATATATTTAAAACACCAGTGCATGTTACTGTAACAAGTCTGTCCTAAACTTTTTTATTTCATTTTAGATTGCACCTTACCCTCTGTCATGTATGATGCCCTTCCTTTTTACAGCTGCAGTAGCCAAAGCCCTGCAGACATTTTGTTATTACAGTAGAAAAAAGGGAGCTCTGCAGATTCCTAATGGACTAAATAAAATTGAAGGTTTGTACTATCACTCTGCTAATTACTTAGTTCATGTACCTGAACAGTGTTGCAACACACTATTTTGTGTGCTAAGCTTCAATCTGGGTAGAATTTTCATTCAAGAAAGCTTCATAGCTAATAAACATGTCAAGTCAGTCAGCCTTTCCAAAGCATAAATGATAATTAAGAGTGAGGAAGGAGGTTTCAGATTACAGATGCTATGGGGAAAGGCCGCAGACATAGAACAAAGTGCATCTTGGGCTTAAACAACTGGCTGGCTTGCCTTTATCTGGAGTAATACAAAAAAGTCTGTGTAGTCCAGGTTCCATTTTAAAGTCCAATGAGACATAATCAGTACTAACATATTGGGACATAGGCACCTAACATATAAGAGTAAGGTATCAGGGATAATATATGTGATTATTGATATGATTTATTGGAAATATATATGCAATGCACCAACAATGCCTTCTGTGTTCTTTGTCTAATCTTCTGAGAAGTCATCTATTGTATTGTACAGCCTGCACTGCCATCATGTGGATTTATGTAACACCACACTTATTTGTATTATCTTTTTCTAATTTGTGAGAATCCTCTGTAGTCACACTTTTAGCTGACCTTACACACATTGTATATCCTTGGATACTGTGGAGCCATCTAATGTTCAGCCAGTAGGTCCTGTTTTGTATATCTAATTCATGCAAGATGGCAAAGTTGCCACAGTAATTATCTTACAATATAAGCTAAGGTAAAACATTTTTCCCCTGAGTCCATCTTCATATCCTGAGGTATAGGGAAACTCTGGTTCCCGGTGTCTACTTAGGTAAGGTTCTGAGTAGGGCATTTGTCTGGTTTTGTGTAATAAACACATTTATTACCACTTATGCCATTTGTCTCTTGTTTCTTCTGTTGGCTCATTACCACCAAGAACCTGAGAGGTGATTCATCTTGACATTTCAGTGACCATGTGCAGGTGGTCTGAGTTAACAAGGATTTACATTTCATCTGGCATTTTGATAGGAAGTAAGTAGGTGTACTTCTCTGTATATCCTCACCCATCTGTTTACTCCATAGCACCCTCCAAAGTCTGGCTGCTAACTGGGCAAGAATGATGCCATCTCACCTTGCTCCACAGTCATTTTGAGTTGTAGGATTGCATGAGTACAGATGCCTGACCATCTTTTGGTTTAGTCACTGTGGGTCGATACACAGGCGGGGCACCACTGATGAGTCAATTTGAGTCATGTCCAGATCTGAGACTCAATGTCTCTAATTTTCTTGCCTCCCACAGAGGTTGGAGTGACTTCATGCTGAAAGTGAAATCCTCAGATAACCCTGTGCTGGGGAATTCAAACCAGTACTCAGAGATGACATAAACAGCCAAGAAGGAAACACTAAAGAGGCTGTTAGTCGTGACTCTTTATGCTGCTCTGGAAGCCTCTGAATTTAGGCTTCATTCCTTTGAACAGCAAAATGCAGCTCTAAATAAAAAGTTGGGCATGCAGACAACTGAAATGCTTAGGAAAAAGTAGAGACTGGACAAAGAATTACAGTCTCTGCTGCAGTAAGAAAGATACACTTTTGCACCGTGCTGTACAGAATAATGAACAAGAATTATGTCTGTTAAGGTAAGATTGTGACATACTGAAGCAGGATAAGAGGCAGATATTGCACATGAATGATTTGTTGAATGAAACAAATGGGATGTTACAAGATGAGAATGAGGAGTTGCGAGAGGATCTGAAAAGGGTAAGTGGTGAATTGGACAGCGAGCTTAGGAACAATTGCAAACTGAGCACCATATATAGAGTGTTACAGAAAGAGATTTCTAGAGGCATTGGGCAGAACAATGCAAAAGTTAATCACATGCAGTGTAGAGTGAGATGGCGAAACTGCGTCACCAACAAGAGGTGTTGGCTGGTCACGTCAAAGCAATGGGTGGAGTCCATTACACCCACATCGATATGGTGTCATCAAGTGATGACGACACAGATGACGATACCACACAACATGGTGGTGTCCAGCAACACCCTCAGAATGGTGCTCCCCTGATATGCCACCCACAAGATGGCATCCCCTATGTCATGATGGCACTTCCCTATGCTATAACAGATATGGCAACTTTCATCTGTGACGTCAAGATGGCAAACCCTATGACACCGGGGGAGGGTGAAGACATCTACCTCTGACTGCTGTTCTGAAAAAGGAAGATAAAATGGAGATTGATCAAATGATCGAAACAGCCCTCGCCAAGTCTGAAATGATGGAGGAGCAGAGACAAATCTTCCAAGAAAACTTGCAGGAGATGTTAAAAGAAGCTGCTACCCATGAAACAATGTTCTGTTCTGTGGCCGATGCTGCAGTGGAGGCCGCCCTTCCTGGCACATGCACAGACTTTTCCTTCCCCGATCTGCCCCCGAGTGGTTCCAAATAACCTTCACCAGGCAGCCCACTCTGTTCAGCAAATCATGACAGTATAGGCTGCATGGGACCTAGCGACAACCTCAGCTCTAATCTGGAAAAGGTCCATTCCAAGTGTGAAATATTTAGTCTCCCAGCAGACTACCAAGTACAGGTTCTTCAACAGACTGTCAACCCAGGCCTCTGAGCCAAACTCCCAGAGGAAATCCAGCAAGCTACAGATGCAACTTTTGATGATGTCTCTGTAGAACCCATTTCTGTTCACTCCCCAGGCATGGTCAGCATCATGCTGGCCTACCCCATCAAACAGTACACCAAGGAAAGTCTGGCATCATACCATCAGCAGTTATGGTTGGCCTATTCTACTGGTAAGGCTCTTTCAGAAGAGGGAGCAGATAGGGACCAGACCAAGTACAAATCTTTGTTCATCGTCAGTACGTAACAAGGTTGGACCTGTGGTTTTCCCCAGAACAAACAAGTTTGCAGACATTCTTGTGAGAATGGAATGAGTTTACCAGCTCTACTTGTGGGATCACAATTTTGGCTCAAAACCCAAGGTGGTTGCAGTACAACATACCAGCGAGCCCACAACCCACTATACCATGGAGGGCAAGGCCAAGGATGGGAAGGCTGCACCCTCCAAAGACAAACAACCCTATTGGGGGGGGGCATGGAACAGGAATAGAAACAGACAAAAGAACTGGATCAATACCAACCAGAATAACAATCAGGGCAATTGGATTACTGATTGGGCAGTTCCTACAATCAAGTAGCGGAGGAAAATAAAAACCTCTGAAAGATTCTTGGTAAAGTCCAGTCTGTGGCCGAGTCCATCCCAAATCAGGGCGTAGTGGTACTCACACCCATGACCCTGCCACCACTAGGCCAAGGAGACACCAGAACCTCCTCTGGTCAGGCTGCACCAGGCCCAAATTCTTAGCCTCCATCCATCACAGCTGCTACCACGTAATAGCACCTGTATCCCAATCAGGACCTTGAAGAGGCCCAGTGGGACCATACAGGGCTATGATTTCAGGAACCACTTGAAGACATCATTGACAATGATAGTTCAGATTGACTATTACAGACCACAGTCCATATTGTCAAAAGCATCACCACTGATACAAATGGAAGGCCTTGTACCAAGGCCATGGTCAGAGGCTGCCAGCATGCTGTACTCCTAGATACAGGCACAGCCATATCTGTATTACATGATGGGGATCAATCCTCTTCTTCCTGGTCCACTGGACAGAAGACCAATGCCCAAAGAGTAGATGGTACTACACTGCTCACCTATCATTCTGTTGTGTTTCATGTGGTATTGGGGATTATTATATCATCAACCCAGCATCCTGGGAATTGACTTCCTAGCACTACATGGCTGCATAGTAGACCTAGCTAACATGCTATTGATCCAGATCAAAGGCCAATACCATACTGTCATCATTCCTGACTCTCATGTTGTGGCCACCATCTCAGCCAACAACAAGGAATTTGATGTCATAGCTCAATTCCAAAACCATGAGTTCTTTCAGGAACTCTTACTATTCTGCAGAAACATCTTGACATTTTTGCCAAACACTAACATGACTGTGGGAAAATGAATACCAGCATTGAAGTCCCAGGCCCTGAGCCAATCAAACAGAGACAGTATCCTTTTCCTGCAGAGGCCTTACCATCACTCAGAGAAACCATTCAGTCACTCCTTCATCAGGGAGTTATTAGGCCATGTGTCTCAACCCTTAGTGCCCCTATATGGCCTGTGAAGAAACCCAATAAATCTTGGAGACTCACTATCAATTACCGAAGACCTAACCAAATCACTCCTAGCTGCTTACCTACAGTAGCATCAGCACCTGATGTGCTCAAATTGCTAACACCAGATCACACCTGGTCTAGCACCCTTGACATCTCCAAAGGTTTTTGGTCACTTCCTCTGGACCATGAAAGCCAATGCAAGTTTACTTTCACCTTTAAGGGTTGCCAGAACACATGGATTTGCCTCCTACAGTGCTTTCACAATAGCCCATCCCTCTTCCTTTTCCACATGATGGATGCCTTACAGAGTTTCTCTACCCCTCAGTACCTTCTGCAATATATGGATGACTTACTTTTAGCCACCACCACCAAGGAGGAGCACTTTGACCTACTTGATGAACTCCTAACTCTCTTAAAGAGGGCGGGCCTAAAGTGCAACCCTGCTTAAACACAACTCTGTGAAAAAGAAGTCCTCTTCCTTGGTTAGCGCATCACCGAAAAAGGCAGAAGGCGGGCCTGGAACAAGATCCATGGCCTACAATATTTGCCACTACCTACCAGTGTGGCTACACTCAGACATTTCCTGGGAATGGCCAACTATTCCAGTGGCCACCCCTCTGTACAGTATGAGTTCCTCAAGAAAGATGTCTCATGGACATGGGGTCCTATTCACACCAAACAGTGACCCTACTGAAACAACCTTTGGCCTCTGCCCCAGCTTTGGTCAATCCAAACCCAGCACTTCCCTTCCATCTGGAAACTGCTACCTCTGACGTTGCCATGTCAGCAGTGCTGGTTCAAAAGGTTAATGGGACCTGCAGGACCATTGCCTATGCTTCCCAAATGTTCTCACCAGTAGAACTGAAGTACAACCTTTGAGAAAGATGCCTTTTGGCTTCATACTGGGCTGTGAAACATTTTCTGTACACCACAGGGTACTCACTGATTGTGTTACACACAAATCACACACACTAATTTTTTGTTATTAGATAGAGCGAAGGATGATTCCATGTCAAAGATCAGACAAACACATTGATCTGTTCTCTTACAGGATCGGGGCATCCAGGTCCACACTGCCAAGATGCCTTCAATTCTGGCCCATAGTCTCCTGTATACAGTATTGCGGGCTCCAGCCTCCTGATTTGTCTGATCCAGGCCCAATTCTTCCCACCACCCCCAAATCCTATCTGATATTTCCCTGTGTCTCATCTTTACTGATGGTACAGCCTCATATCATAAAGGAGAACAAGTGGCTAGATTAGGAGTGCTGATCCAATATCCCAATGGTAACACTGTACATGCTTCTAAATGCTGCAGTGTTACATCCTCCCAGTAGGCAGAATTGGCAGCTGTGGCCTGTGCTCTTGAACTTGTACACCATGGTACTGCAAATACCATAATTTTCACAGACTCTAACTGGGGCTGTTGCTCTTTGGCAGAATTTGTACCTTTCTGGCAGAAAAACTCATTCACTTTTTTTGATGGCACCCCTGTCAAATACAAAGATCTGTTTGCATACATTGACACACTAGTCCAGCAGTTTCAGTACAAACTGTATCTTCACAAAATGAAGGCCCACTCAAAGTCAGACCCCTACCATGTTTCCAGTGACCGAGCTGACACCCTTACCAAGGTCAGTGCTCGAGGGTGGGATACTTGGAAAATTACCCATCCAGTTGCTCATGCAGCAATACACATAGCAGCCACAAAAAAGAAGACTGAAACCTTTGTGCCATTGGATCTATCAACAGCACAAAAAGCGGATCCACAGCTAGTGGAGGTGTTCAGATTCCTTAACAAAGGGACTGAACAAGAGTTACTGATCAACAATCCCTACTAGAGGCATGCAGACAAACTGTGTCTATCATGAGATAACAAACTGGTATGGTACCAGTCTGAGGACCTAAACTACAGGTTGTGGGTGGTCCCTACATTGCTGTGACATGCGTTCATCCATCAGGTCCATGACATCCTGACTGGTGCACACCAGGAGGTGAACAACACAGTCAAAAGATTTAAACTAAAACAGTGGGTTAGTGGCCCAGTATGAACAAAGATGTCCAGCACTACATTAACAATTGTCTGATCTGTGCACAAAACAATCTAATCCCAACCAAAAGGAATGCTAAATTACTTCCCTAGAGACAAACTGGCCCTTGGCATGCAATTCAAATTGATTTCATTGGACCATTGACTAATACAAGCAAAAACAACAAATATGCCATTGTGGTCACTGGTCTGTTCTGAAAACGGGTTAAGGCTTTTCCCACCCGCCAAAGCACAGCAAAGACAACTGTTAATCTCCTGGTAGAAAAATTGTGCTCCAGGTGGGGTCTACCTCTCAAGGTAGACTCTGATCAAGGAACCAGCTTTACAAGCGAGTTGATGCAAGAAACACTCAGACTTCTTGGAGTACACCAGAAGTTTCACATTCAGTGCCACCCTCAGTCTTCAGGTCAGGTAAAAAGATCCAACAGATGGATAAAAAACATGTTATCCAAATTCATTGAGGACAATTCTAAGGATTGGAATTCCCTTTTGCCTTTACTCCTTATGGCAATTAAGGGTATTCCTGCAGCCAATACACAGTGCATTCCATTTGAGTTATGACTGGTAGAACCATGAGATTACCTGAGCACCTGTTGATTGATCAGAACACACCCACTGCAGATAGAGTGTCCGTTGACACCCATGTTGCTAAATTTAGAGATGACATTATCCAGACTCACTTGTATGCAGCACACCACATAGGTAAAGCCCAACAACAATCCAAACTTCACTTAGACAAACATGCACAAGAGGTGGACTGGCAAGTTGGAGACCAGGTAATGGTACTCAGAGTTGCACATCCTAAACATTCCTTCACCAATTAATAGGAAGGACCCTACCCTATTATCAACAAGCTGAGCCCAGCAGTCTACCAAGTTAGACTCACTCACTTGAAAAAAAAACACTGATAAATGGCTTCATGCTAATCAGCTCAAGTTGTACAAAGGAAACTAATTACTTTTCCTAACCCCATCGGCCTGAATTGTACCTACTGACCCTTTTTCTTTCTTACTTATAGGTACACCTGCAAGACGACTATCTTGCTTCTGTTCCTCACTACAGGAATACTTCCCATTATTCATTCCTAGGATATAAGCCAAATATCCAATACCAACACATATCTAAGGTGACTCCTCTCATTTCTCCAACCAGTAGAAGAATGCTACCTCACCCCCACACAACAAACCCACCACCATCCACAAAGGAGTCAGCATATATGTTCCCAACAAACTGATTACTGTTCAGGAAGGCACATATGACTACCTGAATGCCATGGTTATTGCACCTGACAAATCATCACTCCAAATTGAATGGCAACCCGACAGCAATGGATAACAAATCCCTGTTGCCCGCCTTTCAAAAGGCACTTTCCAAGGTTGGCCCAATACCAGAATTTTTCCAAATGGCACCCTGTCTATATGACAAGCTAACTGCAAACATACAGGTTTATACAATGGTACTGCTCTGATAAGCCCAACCTTTTGTGATAACTTTCCTGAAAACTCTGCAAGAGACTTTTGCACATGACACTACATGGCAACAGCAGCTATGTTTCTATCAGTAGTACCCCCTACTGAGGCACAACTCACACAATGTCCAGTTCAAGAACCAGATCCAGCTAGTGGCCTGGCTGCCACATCACTTCCAGGCACACTTGTTAACAACATACAATTCAAGGACATCCCTGTTATTTTTAATCTTTCACATTGGAATATGGCCGAGTTGGCATGTGCTCTAACACAAACACATCTAAGTTTCATAGTACCATGTTATTAGATATCCTTGCAGCATACCAAACATGTACACAAGACCCAGTAGCTGGACCACATACTACTGAACACTTAGGTGTATTCTGACCAAGGCCAGACCCACACAGTAAGAGTAAGAAATGCAATTGCCGTGACACTGCTGATGTCACAGGTGCCACTGGCACCATTTCCAGTCTCTTTGGAATTGGCATGTCCATCTGGAACAGGGCGGACATAGCTGCCATTAAAAACCAAACTATAAAATTCCAGACTGGCATGAAGAATTATGTTTTACCCCCATTATTGCATGGTGTAGGTGGGCTTAGTCAGGAAGAGAGGAATACCATGTATAACATGCTCTATATAGCCAAAGGTTTTAATGACACTAAAAACAAGATTAATGCATTTGTGTTCCAGAATAACAAAGAAGCTGACAAGCAATATTTTGCCTGGGAATTTTCATGTTCAGCATACAGCTCCTATGTAATTACCACTATGAATTATGTCTTCCAGGATTTGGAATCAGGGCGCATCCCTGACCTCATCCATAGCAGGAGACAAGCAAAATGGTATTGCCCACACTGTAGATCTGTTTCATGTATTACTCTGTGCATGTCTAGGTCTGTTTCCATTCCCTTTATCAACTGCTAGAAGTCTAGGCTATGTCACACACCATCCCAACCAGGGTCCCTGTTATACAGCTCATCAATGCACCATTCATGACACTATGTTTGTGACCTTTACTGTCATCTTGCCACATTTTGATCTGCAAACTGTCATCTTTGACAAGCTGGCCTCCATTCATTCCACATGACATCTCAACAATGACATCTTCAGGGAGAGAATCGACCTCCCACCTCTACTGGTTTTCCACCCCACCCTGGAAGCTTGGGTGGCTCCTCATACTGACTGAAAAAGGGTTATCACTATCTCTGCAGATGTGACATATTCAACATCATTAAGCCTGTCTGTGGCTACTCACTAGAAAGCATTGACTGGTTCTTTACTTTGGACTCTGACCTTTCTTCCAATGGAACTTTTAACCCTAGTGCAACCACCTCTACTTCATCACCAGTTGGCAACACTGGACGTCTTTACAAGGACTACACTGAAGAGATTTTTTGCTTCATAACCAGGATGACGAGTCACTCTTTCACCTGTCCTATTTGACTGCAGAAATGGCTGATCCCCACAGTGAGTGTCATACAGTTCTGATGGCCAATATTATGTCATCACTAATCTTAAATCTTTTACTTATGGTTCAAAAACCTGTGACATAACAGCACCTAACATCTGTTTTATTCCTCATCAGACTACTGTTATTGGTCATATTGTCATTACTCCTGTCCCCATCCCAGAACCAGATATCATTAACACTGACCCAGAATACTTGCTTACACTGTCTCAGTACTTAACCATTTTTAACATCCACATAGGACCTTTGAACTCAGCACTTAACCCTTGCAGGACCACAGACTGATATAGCAGTCCAGAACTCCAATACATTCTAATTATGTCGGTAGCCTAAGGGTTAAGACACTTTTAGATAGAAAGGACTCCCATCTCATCTACATAAGCAATAACATCTCCAAAGCTGGAGATGCTCTCAGTACTCTTATCCATGATGGTGATTTAAGCAGCGCACTCTCCAGTACCTGTTTAGAATTAACTTTCAAAGGTTTTGTGATTATATAAATATTTTTGATATTTTTCATGATACTAACCCTCTGCTGTCTGAGGCATACTTTAAAACAAAACCATGAACAATTACAGTTCCTTTACAAGGCTCATGCTTCTGGCCTCTAACAATGCTAAACCCACAAACTTACCCATTAGTTGTTGCCTTTTCAGTAAGGCAACGGGGGTGTTAGGCCTAGTCCCCTAACCTGTGTTGAAAACCCACAGTATACCACTGACAGCATCTACAGTATTATCTAATTACAGCTCCAATGAGACATAATCAGTACTAACCTATTAGGGCATCGGTACCTAACATATAAGAGTGAGGTATCAGGGATAGTATATGTCATTATTGCTATGATTTATTGGAAATATACAGTATATGCAATGCACCAACAATGCCTTCTGTGTTCTTTGTCTAACACATATCCTAATCTTCTGAGAAGTCATGTATGGTATTATACAGCCTGCACTGTCCTCATGTGATTTATGTAACACTGCACTTATTTTTATTATCTTTCTGTAATTTGTGAGAATCCTTTGTATTCACACTTTTAGCTGACCTTACACACATTGCATATCCTTGGATACTGTGGAGCCACCTAACACTTGGCCAATAGAGCCTGTTTTGTATATCTAATGCACACAAGAAGGCAAAGTTGCCACAGTAATTATTTTACTATATAAACCAATGTAAGACGTTTTTCCCCTGTGTCCATCTTCATATCCTGGGGTATAGGGAAACTCTGGCTCCCAGTGTTGACTTAGGTAAGGCTCTGAGTAGGGCATTTGTCTGGTTTTGTGTAATAAATGAATTTACCACTTATGCCATTTGTCTGTTGTTTCTTCTGTTGGCTCATTACCACCAAGAACCTGAGAGGTGATTTACCTCAACACCACCCACAGAACTATTTTAGGATCCACCCTAGGCTGTGAAGTTGGCTAATCAGCCTTATATGGGGAACAGTGTCAAGGCCTTTCTGAAGTCCAGGTGGGCCACATCCACTGCACCTCACTGGTCCACTAACTTAGTTATTCAGTCATGCCATAGATTAGTACAATGAGTTACTGCAAAACACAGTGCTTATCCTAAATATAGTAAGAGTTAGGGTTAGATGTATAAGTAACTTAACTCATTGCCTCCACAGGAGCTCTCTGAAGTTGCACCACTTGTCTCCTGTAGACTGTTAACAGTAAATCCTGGGCCTTTCTAAGCAAAATCAATCTATAGTCAGCATGCCACAAACAAATCCTAATAGCTCAAGAACTGTAAGTGCTAGACATAAAGTATGAGTGGCAAAGTTATTCAGCACAAAATTACCTTCCCAGTGGTGGTATGCAAATAATAATATGTAATTTAGTTTTTTTTCTATGCCGGTTGAAACAGCAAAAAAATATATTTTTTCACCAAAACAGGCAACATAAGCCATACACACCATACCATAAACAAATGTGAAAAACTCCTAAAGTATACTTGATATACACAAAATATCAGTGGCAAAGTTGTTCAGCACAAAATTACCTTTCCAATGGTGGTATGCAAATAATAATATGTAATTTTCTTTTTTTATGCTGGTTGAAACAGCAAAAAAAAAAATGTTTTCACTAAAACAGGCAACATAAGCCATACACACCATACCATAGACAAATGCAAATAACTCCTAAAGTATACATGATATACACAAAATATCAGTGACAGAGTTCTTCAGCATAAAATTACCTTTCCAATGGTGCTATGCAGTCAAATATATATTATATTCTGTTACACTATATATTAAAAAATATAAGTGACTTCTCCAGACATTGCAAGGGCACACTGGGAGTCAGTAGCTGACTTCTGCAGACATCATCAGGACACACCAGTGTATTTTACTGATGACTACAGGCGTCTTCTAGGAGACAATGAGTTAATGCCATGTAAGGCAGTGTATGTTTGTGTGTGTGTGTGTGTGTAGACAGTGCACTATCTAATACTGCAATATTTATTTATTTATTTATTTATTTATCAAGTCTAGGATTACAAATACCTTTGAGCCATGGCTCTTTTACAAAGGTTCCACGTCAGAGAAATACAAATTATGGGGAACATCAAGACAGGCATTACAACAATGTGGACATTGCAAACAGAGTACAGATTAATACAGTTCAAGGGTAGCATTGTAACAAGGCAGTCAGCGGCATTTGTCAGAGAAAACAGACAACAGATAAGAAGAGCCAGAGTCATAGGGAGAGGGAAGAGGGTAGAGGGGAGAAGGAATGTAGGAAGGGTGGTAATATATATGAACATACACAACTTCCAGCAGAAAAAGGCCATTTGGTCTATCGAGTCTGCTCAATTTTGCAGCTTGCACCCCTACTCTGCAGTTGCCCCTCCACCCTACCCCCATGACCCTCTCTTATGCCCTATCCCAACCCTTCTTGAAGCATCCCACTGTTTTACAGGCCACCACCTCTGCCGGTAGTGCATTCCACTCTGTTACCACCCTTTCTGTAAAGAAATGCCTCCTCATCTCCCTCCTAAACCTTCCTCCCTCCAGTCTCATGTCATGACCCGAAGTGTCTCTCCCTCCCCTCCCCTTGAACAGCCCCTCAGTGCCTGTCCTGTTTATTCCTCTCATGTACTTAAAGGTCTCAGTCATATCCCCCATCTCTCCTCTCCTTCAGAGAGTACATGTTCAACTCCCTCAGTCTAACCTCATATGGTAACTCCCTCAGAACCTGGATCATCTTTGTTGCTCTGCATTGCACTCCTTCCAGGAATATAATGTTCCTCTTTAGGTAAGGGCACCAAAACTGAACACGGTACTCCAGGTAGGGTCTGACCAGTGATCTGTATAATGGCAGAATCACCTCCATCCTCCTTGAGGTTATACCCCTTGCAATACAACCCAGCATCTTGTTGGCCACTGCTGCTGCTTTCATACACTGTGCCAAGTTGTTCATTGCTCCCATAATGAGCATTCCCAGATCTTTCTCGTCCTCATTCACAGCTAGCTGCACCCCCCCAAGATAATTGCTCCTCTTTGGATTCTTTGCCCCAAAATGCAGCACTTTGTAACCAAGTTGCCAGGTATCAGACCATGTCTCCAGCCTTGTTAAATCTTCCTGCAATCCCTGCCACCCCTTGGTCATCCACCACTGCTCCCATCTTGGTGTCATCCACAAATAGACTTATCTTGCTATTTATGCCTACCAAGCTGTCTGCAATAAATACCCCAAATAACACCGGCCCCAGCACTGACCCCTGTTTGACCCTACTCATCACAACCCTTGGGGATAATAATTCTCCTCCCACCACCACCCTCTACTGCCATCCCTACAGCCAGTTCTCCATCCATCCCACCAATTTATCCCCTGGCCCTGTGCCCCTTAGCTTACATGCTGGTCTTCCATGTGGCACTGAGTCAAATGCCTTACTGAAGTCCAGGTACAGGACATCCACCGCATGCCCTTTGTCCATTTCCCCTAGTCACCCAGTCATAGTAGTCCACTAGGTTGGTCTGGCAAGATCTGCCCTTGACAAAGCCATGCTGCCAACTGTCCTGTACCCCAATGATTTCCAGCAGTGTCTCCAGCCTCTCCTTCAGGATTGTTTCCATCAGTTTCCCCACTATGTATGTGAGACTCACTGGTCTATAGTGCCCTGGTTCATATTTGGGGCCTGTCTTATGGAGTTGAACCACGTGAGCTATCCTCCAATCCTGAGGTATACACTCTGAGTCCAGAGAGGCATTAAATAGGCTTGCCAATGGGCCTGCCAGCAAGTAAGCAAGCACATTTTATTTATAGAATGCTATTCGCACAGGGTCATTGTATTTTACAGAGAAAAATCATAAAATCATGGACATCCATTTCACAGTATCAAATTTTAAAAACAAATATAAACAGCAGAATTAAATGTCTTAAAATGCCAGTTCAAATAAATGAGTTTTTAAGGCAGATTTAAAGGCCTCAATGGATGGGCACTCCCTAACCCGGCAAGGTAGAGAATTCCACACAGTCGGGGCTACAAAGGCAAATGATCTAGCACATGAAGTTGTCAAACAGACCCTGGGAATCTCCAGCAATCCCTCATCAGCAGAGCAGAGAGGATGAAGGGGGCGATAAGGACAAAGGAGATCTTGTAGATACCATGGTCCCTGACTGTGTAGGGCCTTATAGGTTGCTGACATTCCCGTGTGACTACCAAAAGCAGTGTGACAGGGGGTCAGTGTCCAGAGAGTGTGCTGTTTCATTTTTAAAACTGTGTTTTTGAATTTGTTTACCAAGCTTACTATATGCCAGGCAGTGAGACACTTTTAACAGGAAATTGACTGGAAGCTGTAGTCCACAAGGTGTGGGTTAGGACTACAGGATTAGTTTAATTGTATCTTTTTTAACATCAGGAGGTAGCAGGCTACTAGAAAACAGCCCAAAAGCATTTGGGCACTGTTAAATAATTAATTTTAGCAGTATTTTGGTACAAACATGTACCACGACCCCTGCTCCACTTCTGGGTCATGGGAGCACTTAAAATCAAGCAGCTCAGTGAGCGGCACCTTGAAAGTTGCTGACATTCCTGTGTGACCTCCAAAAGTGGTGTGACAGGGGTTCAATGGCCAGAGAGTGTGCTGTTTCATTTTTAAAACTCTGTTTTTGAGTTGGTTTACCAAGCTTACTATATGCCAGGCAGTGAGACACTTTTAACTGGAAGTTGACTGGGAGCTGTAGTCCATAAAGTGTGGGTTAGGACTACAGGGTTCATTTAATTGTGCCTTTTTACACATCAGGAGGTAGCAGGCTACTAGAAAACAGCCCAAAAGTATTTGGACACTGTTAAATAATAAATTTTAGCAGTATTTTGGTGCAAACATGGCCGCAACCCCTGCTTCACTTTCAGGTCATGGGAGCACTTAAAATCAAGCAGCTCAGGGAGTGACACGAGCTTGAGTGGCGCACCTTGGTGTGCTTAAAGACATGCACAGAGAAACACATATCCAGCATGTGTGTGCATGTTCATGGGGAACAGGGAGTAGGGGTAAAGAGTTGGAAGTTATACAATGTAACATAAGGTAAGAGCAGTGAGGGCAGGAAATTAACTGCTTGGCCAGTGAATATTAACAATTGTACCACAAACAATAATGATATGGCTGCATCAGTACTATCTAAGGATGGAGATTTACTTGTAAAATGCAGGAGCTGCTGCATGTATAAGATGGCAGATGAGGGGACTGATTATACAGATTTCCAATGTGAGAAGTGCATACAAAATCAGGATCTACAGCATAATTTAAACCTTGTCATTGAGAGGTTAGAGATATTGGAAAGTAACCAGTTGGAACTAACTGCCAAATTTAAAATCTTATCTTGTTTCAATTAAATCAACATTGATAGGGAGGATAGTGAAACAATAGAAGGACTGGGGAAGAGGGAAAAATAATGTGGTATAAATGACATAGAAAATAATGCATGGAGTGAAGTAATTTCTGTAAAATGAAACAGAAGAGGGAGAAGTCCCTTGAAACCAGCACTAGGCAATTTATTGATGATAATTCATATTGAATATATTTTATTCATTTGTAGGAAGAGTTAAGATTTCATTTAACTCATACATTTGATGTTAGCTTGACACATACATTCAGTTTAAACAATGTTCTGTGCTAGGGTCCTGTTACAATACAAAGTCTTCTAACGTACATATTATATACATAGTTTCAGTTGTATTCAAATATTACAGTCTCAGCTGACTACAGAGACCCTTCATATTCCTCCTCCTACTTCCCTGTCTCCAGACCCCCCTCCCTCTCCCTCCCTTTCAGGTATGCAGCAACAGTGTCCATCATACCTTTTAGTCCAGGCAAGGTGATCAGGGGGAGTCTTCTTTAATGAAGTCATATCTCTCTAGTAGTGCTGTCCCCTTCTTGCCTTACTTATTTGGTATCCCTAAACCACTAAATAGTCAGTAGAATATGTAAGGGTGCCCATGTTTTTTGATAGTATTGTGATCTCCGTGCAATGTAAGCAATTGTGTTCTCAGCCTGCAAAGCAAATAGTATCTCTTTTAGCCATTCCATATATGTAGGGATGTTTTGGTCTAACCAGTGGCGCATAATCACTTTTTTTGCACAGACTGATATTAGCGTCATGCATTTTCATTGGGTGCCACTTACAACTTCACCATAGTCTCCTATTATACAAATTTCTGGCCTGAATGCATCAGCTAACCCTAAAAGTGGGTCTAAATAGGACTTGATACTATCCCAGGAAGGTGTGACCTTACTGCATTCCCACAATATATGCAACAGAGTGCCAGGCCTTTGCTTACAGCTTGAACATACATTTGATGAAATGTTACCCATCTGATAAAGCCTAGCTGGGGTATAGTATAAATCATGTATAACATAAAACTGTAGGATGTGGTATCTGATCCACTTCAAATCCTGGTATAATTGTGACCAAAATTTTGGCCATGAATGAGGAGCTAAGGTGTTTGAAGGTAGTACTTGGTTCCAGACATAATGCGGCTCGCCTTGCTTTTCTTCTATGGCCTTCCTTAAGAGACAATAGAAGTGGGAGATGACGTGAGAGGAAGGTAGGTTAGGGATGGCCTGTAAAAGAGGGAGTTTAGATACTGTGTCCAGTATCCCACTCCAAAGTGTCTTAGGAGCATATGTTGCAATTGGAGGTATTTAAAACAGAAAGGTTTAGGGAGGTTAAACTGTGAGCTGGCTACTTGAAAAGGTATCAGTGTGTGTTTATGAACTAAGTCTACCACTCTCAGTTGGGTGTTGCCTGGCCAGAAACTGTTCTAAAAGGGCCATCCCCCTATTTTGAAATTGGGGTTAGCACATATAGGCTGGGAAACATCCTTTACCGGAGAGAAGCGTTGTTTCCATAGGTGTGGCTTTGACAGCTTTAGGCAAGTTCTTGAGAGGGGAGAAAATGAGAGCCTTGGGAGATATGTTGTGTGGAGAGAGTAAACTTTGCTCAATTTGGTACCACAAGGGAATGTAATGGACACTCTCCTGACAGGAACTGTCCTTCATCCAGTATGCTAGGACTGAACAAACAAGGAGAACTGATAAAGGAACAAGTCCGGGAGTTGTAAGCCCCCATTATTCTTATTCCTTTGCAGTTTAAAGAGAGCCCGACGAGATGTCTTCCCACCCCACAGAAAGTTAGACATAATTTTGTTGACCTGGATAAACCATGCTTTGGGTAGGAAATGTTGTATCATCTGTAGGGGGTACAGTATTCATGGAAGGATGTTCATTTTCAGAACATTAATCCATCCCCAGAGAGTTAACGGTAGCATGGCCCAGCGGGAGAGATCCATTTTGATCTGCATAAGAATCTTGTACAAGTTGTATTGTTTCATCCTGGTTTCTGAATGGGAGAGATATATGCCTAGGTACTTTAGCTTATCTCTGGTCCAGCGGAATCCAAGGTGAGCAATTTCAGCCCAGAATGTATGAACATTTAAGGGCATCACTTCTGTTTTTTTTTTTATATTGAGTTTGTAATTAGAAAAGGTCCCAAATGTTTTGATAATTTCGAGAGCGGCAGGAGCCGATTTGGAAGGGTGAGTTATGTGAAGTAAAATATCATTGGCATAGACCGAGATTTTGTATTGTGTGGGTCCAATAGAGATACCGGTAATATTTGGGAATAGTTTAATACGTCTAATGAGCAGTTCCAGATATAAGTCAAACAGGAAGAGGGACAGCGGGCACCCCTGTCTTGTTCCTTGTTGTAACTTAAAGGGATGAGATAGATGCCCATTGCATAGTACATGTGCTGAGGGGCAAGTATATAGTATCTTGACCCATTGTATGTACTGTTTTGGGATATTGTAGAGTTGTAACAAATGGAATAAGTATTCCCAGGAGACTCTATCAAATGCTTTCTCTGCATCCAGGGACACCAAGGCAGCTGGAATTCTGGAGTCCCTGGATGCAGAGATCAAGTATGCCAACTTGTGCATGTGATCAGATGAGACCCTACCAGCTACAAAGCCAACCTGTTCACAACTTATTAGACTTTGCCAAACCTTGGACAGCCTAATGGACATCATTTTTGCCAGTATTTTTATATCAACATTAATTAATGATATCAGATGACAATTTGTGACTTGAAGAGGGTCCCTATCAGGTTTTAGGATAATCACGATGGTGGCCTCAAATAGGGAAGGGTCAGTAATACCATGCTTAAACATATAGTTGTAGGTATCTAAAAGCATAGACCCAATTTGTTCTTTAAAAAGTTTGTAGAACTCTACTGTGAATCCTTCTGGGCCTGGCAATTTGTCTGTGGGGAGGGAGTCAAGCGCCTGTGTTATCTCGTCCTGAGAAATTGGGGCTTTAAACAAGTTTACTTGGGATGTATTGAGTTGCGGGAGTTGTATCGGCTGCAAGAATTGTTCCAATACTGCTGGGCAAAAAGAATAGGAGGTATGGGAATACAAAGTTTTGTAATACTCTTGAAAACAATTAGTAATTTCTCTCGAGGAAGTAACTATTTGTCCTACAGAGTTTTGAATACTGGGATCCATTCTATGTGAGGCCTGCGCCTTAAGTCACAAAGCCAGCAGTTTTCCTGCTTTGTCACCCTGATCAAAATACTTAATCTTGGAGCGTATAAGAAGATACTCTACATGTTCAGTCAGAATTGAGTTATATCGATCCCTTAAAACTTCTCGATCTTTAAACGGATCCTTTGTGGAGTTCGGGGAGAGTGACATCTCCGTGTCCCTGATATCCCTCAACAGGGCAGAAGTGACTTTTGAGGTTGTTTTTTTTTTTAACCGTTGCCATGCGAATTATCTCTCCTCTAACCGTATTACTTTTAAGGCACCCTATTAGCATGTCTGTCTTGGTCGTGGAGGGGGCATTTATCTCAATAAATTTTGAAATAAATCCGGCCAATTGGTTCTTCAGGTATTCTGATCGAAATAATTGACAGTTAAATTTCCAAACCTTGTCCCTAGATATAGGTGGGCCCGGATTCCAACTTAGTAAAGTGGGATGGTGATCTGAAATCACCTTGGGGAGATAATTACAGGTTGTGATGGCTGAGAGATGTCCCACGTCTACGAGAAAGTAATCTAAGCGAGAGAATGAATTATGTGGGATAGAGTGGAACGAATATTCCTTCTGGTGAGGGTAAAGGGCTCTCCAAGGGTCTATTAATCCAATGGAGTCCATCATTTCTCTGATGGCAACCTGCGTTGGGGAGAGAGAGATGGACAATGACTCGGAGAGCGGTCCATAATATTACAATAAACAAGGTTCCAATCTCCTCCTAGTAGTGTGGGAGAATGGGACCATGGGGTAAGGTCATTCATGAGAGAGACAAAAAAGGATGGGTCCTCCATATTGGAGCCATATATGGAACCAAGCACTACCTCAGTTTGACCCAACAGGACCTTAATCAAAACGTATCTATGCTGAGAGTCTACTATGGTGTCTGTAAGTCTAAACAGGACTCTTCTTGCTATGAGAATGACAACCCCTCCCTTTTGAGTATCCGGTCCACTCCCAAAGGCCTGACCAACACAGGATCTTTTCAATTGTGAGACCTGGGAAGGAGGCAGATGGGTTTCCTGGAGAAACACTATGTCAATGCCAAGGTTACAAAGATGCAACAATACTTTTGCACATTTAGCCTGAGACTGAGATCCTTTTATATTCCATGAACATATTTTATACGCAGTCACCTTTTTAGCGGTTTTTTACTGGGTTATCCAGCTTTACTCCAAGAATTTTAGCATTGCTCAGGTTGTCCTTGGGATAGCCCTCTTGAAAAGGCTGTTGTGCTGCATACCTGATCCCACCCGCCCTCCATTCCCTTTTAAGCCCACGCTTCTCCCTCCCCCTCCCTCTGCTGTACATTCCCCTTCCCTGTACACAGCCATTTGGTTGAAGCTCTCCCAGGGCCATCCCCCAGTCATATTATACTGAATAATCCCAGGCCACCAAGATGTCAGGCCTGGGGAAAGCCCAGGGAGCCCCCACCCAAAGTCCACACACTCCCCTCCCTTTATCCTGGTTCAGAACACCCTTCTTGAAATTGCAGTGTCCAGATCTACCCCTTTCCCTCCCCAGCTCCACACAATGAGAATGTAGCATATGTAAAAAAAAAAAAGGTGGAGAAGAGAGGGGGGTAGACAATAATATTATAAGACACTACAAGCAGATCCCCTCATGTATTGATGATAATTCAACAACTGCTAGTGAAAATAATATCTCATCTTTGAATAGAGAAGACCATAGGCATGTAGAAGATGCAAAAATGAGTGCTGGTATGGGCTTTGAGCTACCGGTGGCTAATAGTTATAGCATACTTGCCAAACCCCAAAAGTCTCAGGTAGAGGGGATAGAAAATGCTAACAGTATGGATTCTCAGGTGTATCTCTCTAAACAAGGGTCAAGACAAGTCACAGTGATTGGTGACTCAGTCATTAAATATATGGATAAATATATTTGTAAGGAAGACCAGGCAAACAACATGGTCAGCATCTTCTAAAGAGTGGGGGCCATTGACCTGGACAATATGGTTTACAGTATAGTTGTAGGAGCAGGATCAAGACCTATAGCAGTAGTACATGTGGACATAAATGATTTAGCTAAGAAACCATTGCCAGTTATCCAAAAGGAATTTACAAAATTAGAAGACAAACTAAAAGAGAAAGACAGTGAAATCTTGTTTTCTGAGATATTACCTGAGCCAAGAACATCTGTATATAAGCAGAAGAAAATAGCATTAGCAAATGCATCATTAAAAAAATGGACACATGCCAATGAGTACCACTTCATTAAACACTGGGATACCTTCCACAGTAAGAGTGACCTATTCTGTAGGGATGGGCTACATTTAAGTTTTAGGGGTAGCAGAATATTAGGCATGTGGCTATGCCACATAATTGACAAATGTTTAAACTAAATAAAAGGGGGACGAATGGTACTCATTTACAATCTAAGCCAATCAACTGTACAAGTAAGAACATTAAAACAGTAGCCAATGTCATGTTTTTCAATGCCAGGAGTTTGAACAAAGACAAAATGGCTGAGTTAGAGATACTACTGAATAGGGATAAGAGGGAGATCATAGGTGTAGTGGAAACATGGTGGAATATAGACACTATATGGAACAATCATATACATGGTTACTGTCTCCTCAATAACAACAGGCCAGCTTGTGGGGGGGGGGTTGCTCTGTATAACAGGGAAGGGATTGAGTGCCTGGGTATCCATAACAATAATGACTTTGGCAATATAGAGGTGATTGGCACAGATATGCTAGGGCTAATAAGGAAAATCTTTAAGCTGATAGAATTTTTTAGGCCACCAGATGCCATAGCTAGGGATACAGAAGCATTTATTGAGTATGTTGCCACTTTAGCAGAGGATGCCAATGTGTTAGTAATGAGGGACTCGAATATTCCAGATATAGATTGGGGTAAGACTAATACTAAACATTCTTTAGCAGCAAGGATACAGAAGGAGCTAACATCAGAAGGAATACAATAGTGTATACATGAGTCCACTAGGGAAGTGAACATCCTGGATGTTGTACTCACTAATATATCAGACGATATACAAAATATCAATATTGGACTCCCAATAGGCACAAGTGACCATGACAAAATTACCTTCAAAATAAACAAGGCAAAAAGGACAATAAGGGGAGAAATGATCCAAGTCCTGTACAACAGAGCTAATTTCAATGAAATAAGGAATAGACTAGCTGAAACTGATTGGAGCAGTATGATGAAAGGGTTATCAACCGAAGAGTCCTGGGACTTGTTTGTAAAACTAACTCCGGCATGTGTATGGGTGGTAGTCAAGATCCTGCCTTGAAGAACAATTAACCCAGGTTTGGCTGCTGTTTTGGTTTTGTCTGCTCTAATGATAATGATGATGGCCACCGCACTGGGAGCGCTGTAAACTGCTCTGTTCATCGATAGTAAAAATGTTGTTTCCCTCCTGTCTTTTTGCTTGATTTAGCATGTTTTCAGCCACTTTATCATTGTTTTAAATTGTTTTTAGCTAAATTAATTATTTAGGCTAGATAGGGTCCCATAGTGAGTTAATTTAGCCTGCCCAGAGTAATGTCAGAGCCGCCGTTGACCGGCCGAGTAGTGTACACTGGGGCTGTTCGGCTGGGCCCCACTACCACCCCAATTGCAAATAAGAAAATTTGCCAAGCCCTTTTTAAATTTGCCTCTGCACTTTTGATCTTTGGCAGCTGGGAGCTAGCAGCAGAAGAAGGTGGTGGTAGCGTAGAGGAAGTCAGAGCGAGCACCGGGGAAGAAGGGGACTGTGCCCTGGTCTGAACGAGAACCTGGATGTGGTGATTACCAGGGCCCATGAGTGGATCTAGTTCTTGAAATAAGCACCAAGGTCAAGAGTGAATTGAGTTTGAAATAAGAGCCTATAGACGTGGTTGTGGAATTGAGTCCGAGAGGATCATATCATGGGTCTCAGCCTCAAACTATTCAATGGGTCTGCCTGTATAATCTGGATCATTGTTCTGGAGGTGGTTTTTACTTGGAGGGATTTTTGGGTCCAGTTTGGAGTGAACTAGTCTCTTTTTACCGGAAATACCGGGCTGTGCAGTTGTGGGTGGCTGCCAACCAGAATCTGCCTTGCTGGGGAAGGCAGGGCCTGAACAGGTTGGGGAGCTGGCCTATGGGTTTTCCATTCTGCAAAGCCCCTCACTGGGTCCTGAAGACCCATCCAACTTGAGCAGTGTTATGCAATGCCAGATCCATTAAGAACAAGACTGCAATTATTGTAGATCTTGTCGGAACAGCGAATCTGGGTTGCATCACCGAGACCTGGCTGGATGAAAATGCTGGCCCCATATTGGAGTCTGCTATTCTGGCCGGGCACTCGGTGATACACTGCTCGAGATTGGACTGCAGGGGGGGCTGCGGTCTGTTTCAAGACCAAATTGGGCCTCACGAGTGTACCAGTTGTGGAGGCTGGGTCATTCGAGAGCACCATAGTAGCAGGTGTAGGCTGTAGGATAGCCCTCATCTACCATCCACCCAGAGATGAGAAGTGATAGCAGACTTTGTCTTCAATATGGTGTTTGGGTCACCCAGGATGATGGCCCTGGGCGACTTCAATGCCTGGGTTGAGGACAAACTCTTGCAATTTTAACAGCACTCCTCCAGTTGATGATGTCACTGGGCCTTGATAGATTGTTACCACTGCTATTCTCAAACATGGTCACTCTCTTGACCTAGTTTTCCTCCTGGGGTCAAAGTCTCCAATTTGATGGTGGAACCTGTCAGATAGTCTGATCACTGCACCATGGGGTTCAATTTTTGCACCCCCCTTCATAGGCCCACCTCTGTGGAGATAGTCAGATACCGCCCTTTATGGGATGTGAGCCCTGAAGGGCTAGTGGCGGTACTTTACCTATCAGAGCTTCCTGTGGCAAACAGGAATCCAGTGGCCTTGGTACTGGCCTAAAATAAGATCGTGACCACAGCCCTGGATTCTATAGCTCCTGTCCATGTTCATCCTCTCTGTCTCTCTCTCTCTTCGCCCTTGGTTCCCTTGGTTTGATGGGACCTTGAGGGAGTTGAGACAACAAGGACAAAAGCTAGAGCATTGTTGACAGAAATCGACCCTGGAGGGTGACCATCTTAGATTGTTAGAACATTACCAAGTCTACAGTCAATAATCACCTATAAAAAGGCAGAGTTCCTGTCTGGGGAGATTGCTGCCACTCAGAACCAACCAGCTCAGCTCTTTTGAACAGTGGACAGACTGTGCAGCCCAGCCTGTCTACAGTCTCGAATAGCTTTTTTGCAATTGGAGTGCAATGAGCTTGCTCTGTTCTTTGGGGATAAGGTGGCCAACATCAGGGCAGAGATCCAATCTTCATGCTCTATGGGGGATGTTGTTGGTCGGTGCTCAGTCACTGTCTCTCACTTTTCCTGGAGTACCTTTGAGTGGCTGGAGTTCATGGATGTCATGAGGATTATCTAGGGTATGCACCCTATGTGCTGTAGTTTGGATCTGGGCCCAACTTCCCTGATTATGGGTTGCTGTGACATTATTGGCCCAATCCTGGCACAGATAGTCTGGTGCTCCCTTGACTCAGGTGAGTTTTCTAGCTCCCTGAAGGAGGCAGTGGTGATACACCTTCTGAAGAAAGTTTCACTGGACCCAGACTCTCTTGCTAACTACAGACCGATCTCGAACCTCCCCCTGTGTGGGGAAGGTTATTGAGAAAGTAGTGGCTGTACAAATGGAGAACCACTTGACCATCCGTAACATCTATGAACCTCTCCAATTCTGTTTTCAAAGGAGGCACAGTATTGAGACTGCTCTGGTTCAGGTGCTCAATGATCTCCTGATAGCGAGAGCTCGGAAAAGTCATTCCATTCTGGTGCTCCTTGATCTCTCCTCAGCATTTGACACCGTGGACCATGGGGTGCTACTTGAGTGCCTGAGGTGCATCTGTGGCCTGACTAGTACAGTCCTTAGATGGTTTAAATCTTTACTCACTGGCAGAACTCAGAGGGTGATGTTGGGGATTTATTCCTCTGACCCTCTCTCTCTGTCATGTGGGGTCCCTCAGGGCTCAGTGCTGTCCCCCCACATTGTTTGTGGTGTACATGCTGCCCCTCAGAGACATTGTAAGATGGTACGGGCTGAGATTTTACTGCTATGCTGATGATACCCAGTTCAACCTGTCTTTTGCACTTGACCAGGATAGTGCACTCTCAGTGTTTAATAACTGCCTCTCTGAAATCCAGGATTGGATCAATGCCAGCTGGCTAAAATTGAACTTGGAAAAGACTGAGGTGATGGTTGTGGATCCTGGTCACTGAATAGGGGGGTTGGGGGCTGGACAGCTCATGGGCTCTTTCTGGGGGGCTCCCAGCTCCTTACCTCTGAATGGGTGTGGAACCTAGGGGTGATGCTTGATGATGGGCTGACTCTGCAGGCTCAGGTTTCAGCAATCATCAAATCATCCTTTTACCATCTAAGGAACATCACTAGGATCAAGCACCTTGTTCCGTCCGGTGACCTTCCCACACTGATCCATGCCTTTGTGACCTCGCACCTTGACTACTGCAACTACCTTTACTTAGGGCTACCGGGGGTTGATATCCACCACCTGCAACTAGTGCAGAATGCTGCAGCCTGGTTGTTGACAGGGACTCCCCAGTCATGTCACATCACTCTGGTGCTGCATGAACTGCACTGGCTGCTGATTCAGTGGCGGATCACCTTTAAAGTCAGATTACTGACATATAGAGCCCTACACGGACTTGGCCCTGACTATCTGAAAGAGCTTCTGTCCCCCTACTGCCCCAAGCAATGGCTCCACTTGGCTGATGAGGGGTTGCTAGAGATTCCAAGAGTATCGTTAAAATCTTCAAGGGCCTGTGCATTTATGTATGCAGCCTCAGCCCTTTGGAATTCTCTACCCTGTCAGCTGCAGGAGCGTGCGACCCTGGGGGCTTCAAACAGGATCTTAAAACTTATTTATGGGGCCAAGCATTTGCTAGGTAAGTATACATAATAACTGATTTTACTGATTATCCTTTATATTGTTGTTTTATGTTATTGTTTTTAGTCATCTTTTGTAAAGCACTTTGGCAATTTGAAAGGTGCTTAATCAAATAAAGATTATTATTATTATTAAAAGCTATGCATAATTTGGTAGACAGGTATATTCCGAAAAGGATTGTCTATAATAGTAGAGGTAAAAAGCCACCATGGATTAGCAGCAGGATCATTAGACTATGTAACAAGAAGAGATCATATTATGGAAGGATGAAAAGATTGAAGTCTGCAGTTATTAGGGATAAATACCAAAAAATACTATGGCTCCTAAGACATGAAATAAAGAAAGCTAAAAAACAATTAGAGTTTAGATTGACTATGTTGAAAAATTAAACAAAGGACTTTTTTGCATATGTCAATAATAAGAGGGGGAACAACAGTACTGTGGGCCTTTTAAATATTGGCGGTGTAATATCTGCAAAACCTGACAAAATGGCAAGAGAATTTAATAAATCTTTTAGCAAGGTCTTTACCAAGGAAGACCCAAGTAAGGTTAATAGTATGACTGAAACAAGGACCTTAGTAGCAACTGAGCTGATTACAGTTGATAAAGTCCTTAAAATAATTAAGATGCTCAAAATTGCTAAAGCTGCTGGCCCAGATGGATTGCATCCAAACTTTATTAAGGAACTCTGGGAGGATTTAGCTTCAGTTATTGCTTTAAGAGGTCAAAAATAAATAAGGGAAGTACATGAGCCAAGGGATTGAAGAACAGCACAAGTGGTGCCCATATTTAAGAAGGGGAGCAGGGCTGAGGCAACAAACTATCGGCCAGTGAGTCTGACCTCTATAATAGGAAAAATAATCGAAGGGATCCTTTTTGAAGAGATTACCACCTTTATCTCAGATAGGGGACTAGTTGATAAATCACAACATGGTTTTTCAGAGAATAGATCTTGTGAGATAAATTTAATATGTTTTTATCACTATGTCAGAAACTGTCTAGGTCAGGGAAGAAAAGTGGACTTAATGATGTTGGATTTCAGCAGAGCTTTTGATATGGTCCCCCATGGGATAGTAATTTCTAAGTTAATGGGACTAAGAAATGACACCAACATTATTAGGTGGATTAAACACTGGTTAATGAATAGAACACAATTCATGAGAGTACAAGGTTACTTGTCAGATGAGGTGGAGGTTACGAGCGGTTTGCCTCAGGGGTTGGTGTTGGGACCATTGCTGTTTAACATCTTCATCAGTGACTTAGATATTAAAAGTGGAAATAAGCTGGTTAAATTCATGGATGATGTTAAATTGGGTGGTGTGGCAGATGCTTTTGAAGACAAACTCATTTCTGGGCAGGATCTAATACAGATTTCTGACTGGGCCAACAAAAATAAAATGAAATTCAACTTAAGTAAATACATAATAATGCATATGGGGCAAGGTAACATTCAACAAGACTTCTATATTCAAGGGGTTAGATTAAAGGACTCAGTCTGTGAGAAGGACCTGGGAGTATACATCAGAATAACCTGAAGAGCAGGTCACATAGTAAATAGGTTGCAAACAAGGCAATGCATCTTGCTAAATGTATTCATAAAGGGTTTCAATCAAGAAATGAAGGGGTACTTCTTCAATTATTCAAAACATATATAAGACCCTGCTTGGACTATTGTTCTTCAAGTTGGAGACCTTTCTTAAGGAAAGACATAACCATGGCTGAGAAGCCACAAAGGGCTTTTACAAAACTGATAGCAGGGATCAAGGATAAACTCAATGAAGATAGGTTAAACATATTAGGATTATGGCAATTTAATATCTGATGGGCCGGGGGGGATTTACTTCAATTATATAAAGTCTTAAATCAAGAAAATTTAAGGAAGGACCTCGGATTGAAATATAATTAACAAAATTATAGCTTAAGAGGTCACAATCTTCAGCTGCAGGAATTGCACTGCAAGACTAATGCATAGAAGTACAGTTCTAAACCTAGAGTAACTAGGCTTTGGAATAAACCACCAAATGAAGTTGTCGGGGCTTCTAGCTTCAACACCTTCAAAACAATGTTGGATCAGTACATTTTGGTTGGCAACTTCAGTTGCCTCCACTGATATGGTGGGGATAGCTTACATTCAATTCAATTTAATTCATTTTAATTTATATGGTGCCTTTCAAATGCCGATAAGCTGCACAAAACAAATTAAAATAACTTCAGTGAGTTACAATTATTATAAATAATATAAAATACAGACCAGGCAATAAGATAGTATTCCAATTATTCACCAAAAGCCTGAATCCATAAAAATGTTTTTAAGGCCAATTTAAATCCCTCCACAGTCATGCACTCACATAACTGATGGGGTTGAGAATTCCAAAGGGTAGTGGCAGTGTGCATGAATGAACCCAGTCCAGAGCAACGCCAATGGAGTGTGCCAGTTGGAGTGCTGCCCTGATTTCAGCCACCTTAGCCACAAAGAATTGAGCAAGCTCATCACACTCAATTTGCTAAAAAGCTTTTCAGACCTGTAGACAGGCTGGGTTGCACAGTCTGTCCACAGTTTGAAAAAGCTGAGCCAGTCAATTCAGAGCAGCTGCAATCTCCCTGGACAGGAACTCTGCCTTCTTGCGGGTGATTGTGGATTGATAGGCTTGATAATGATCCATCAATCTAAGGTGATCGGCATTGAGGCGAGACCGTTACTAACACTGCTCTAACCTTCGCTCAAGTCACCTCATCTCCCTCAAGGACCCATCAAACCAAGGGGACCAAGGGCAAAGGGAGAAAGGGCTTATGCCTTCTGGTTGTCTTAAAATCCCAATATGAATAATCTGACCTTGGAGGTGATTCTCCAATGCACCAGCAGCCAGAGCAGTTCGCGGAGCACAGGTGTGACATGGCAAGATCTTGATAAGCCAGTCAACAACCTAACAGCTGCATTCTGCTCCACTTGCAGGTGGGGAAGATCCACCCCTGGTTGCCCTAGGTGTAGGGCATTGCAGTAATCAAGGTGCGTGGTCACAAGGGTGTGGACCAATGTCAGAAGGTCATCAGGTTGGACCAAGTGCTTTATCTGGGTGATATTCCTCAGATGGTAAAATGAGGCCTTGACAATGGCTGACACCTGAGACTTAAGCATCAGATTGCTATCAAGGATAATGCCCAGATTCCAGACCCAGTCATAGGCCATCAACTGGTTGCCACCCAGCCACAATCCAGAGGGCTGCCCAGCTGGCAGCCTCTCTACCTGATGACCTGGGTCCACAACCAGTACCTCAGTCTTATCCAGATTCAGTCATAACCAACTGGCACTCATCCAGTCCTGAATCTCAGTGAGGCAGTTGTTAAAGACTGAAACAGTATTGTTTTGCCCGGGTACAAAGGACAAGTACAGTTGAGTATCATCTGCATAACAGTGAAAGCTCTACCCGTACCGCTTAATAATGTCCCCAGTGGCAGCATATACACCGTGAGAAACATGGGGGAAAGCACAGAGCTCTGTGGTACCCTACATGGCAGGGAGAAAGGAGCTGAGGAGAACATTCCCAACTCAACTCTATGTATCCTACCAGTGAAGAAAGAGTGAAACCACCTAAAGACTGTACCAGACAGTCCACAGAATAACCACAAGTGCTCTAGCAACATCTCATGGTCCATGGTGTCAAACACCATGGAGAGATCAAGCAGGACCAAGATGGAATGACTCCTCTGATCTCTCACTGTCAGGACATATTTAAGTACCCAAACTAACACAATCTTAGTTGTATGCCTCTTCCTGAAACTGGACTGGAGAGAATCATAGATGTCATGGGTGATCAGATGCTCCTTGAGCAGCTACGCGACTGCCTTCTCAATAACCTTACCCACAAAACGTAGGTTAGAGACAGGCCTGTAGTTTGTGAGACAATCAGGGTACAGAGAAATTTTTTTCAGGAGAGATGAACCACTGACTCCTTCAGGATGTCTGGAAACATCCCGGTCTCTATTGAACACCTAACTATCTCAGCAAGGACCAGTGCGATTACCTCTATGCACCCCATCAGGAAGCATATCAGACCGGGGTCCAAACTAGAGTAAGTCGGTCGCAAACCCTGGATCATCTTCATGACATCCTCAATTACTAGCTGGCAAAAATTTGTCCAGACAAACCGGGTGCTTGCAGTTTCACACTGATCTCTGCTCTGCCCATTTGAGCAAGGTGTGGGATCTCAGATCTGATAGTGGCAACCTTATCTGCAAAGAATCAAGCAAACTCATCACACTTCTTATGTGAAAAAGCTTCCCTATTCTGGAGACAGGTTGGATTGCACAACCTGTCCACAGTACAGAAAAGCTGAACCAGTCGAGTTCTTGCAGCTGCAATCTCCCTGGACAAGAATTCTGTCTTCTTACGGGAGACTGCAGAGTGATAATCCCTATAATGGGACACCAATCTAAGTCTGTCCCCATACAGGCCTGATTTCTGCCAGCAATGCTCCAACCTTCTGCCCACTCTCCTCAACTCCCTCAAGGATCCATCAAATCAAGGGGACTGAGGGTGAAGAGTGATGGAGCGAACCCAGACAGGAGCAATGGAATCCAGAGCAGCCCCTGACACCTTATTATAGGCTAGCAGAAGATCCCCTGGATCCATGCTGACACTCAAACAACCTGATAGATCAAGGACCGCCATAAGACCATCGGGGTCAAGCACTGCAAAGGGGGGTATCTGACCATCTCTGTGAGAGAAGGTCTATTTGGGGGGGTGCCCAAAACTAAACCCTATGGTGTGGTGATCGGACCATCCAACAGGTTCCACCACCATGTTGGAGATCTCTATCCCCAGCAGGAACACTAGATCCAATGAATGAACATGTATGTGGGTCACAGAGGTAATCACCTGTATAAAGCTCAATGAAAGCATCAGTTGGAGGATGTCTTTGCCAAAATATGATAGTTCATCATCAACCCAGGCATTTAAGTCCCCCAGCACCAACCATCTGTGGGACTCCAACACCATATCGACGATGAAGTCCATGTCTTACAACCCCAATTTGCCTTCTCCATTCCACTTCCCCACCAAGCCCCTTCCCCCACCCCTCCAATGTCCCCTCACTATATCCAAGGCATGACAGTGGTTGTGGGTGGCACTCAAAGGGGCGGAAAGCCTGAAACTCAGCAGGAGAGTAGCTCCCACACTTTGAAGCCCACTACCAACACATCCTGCCATACTCCCACGCAGCAGCTACCGATAAAAGTATCAGTTACCCACACACTCAATCAACCATACAGTCACTCTCACACTCAATCCTTAAATACCCCTAAATCACCTTAACAATCAAAATACTCCTCAAACAAAAATAAATGCCTAAAAAGCCTACAACCTTACCAAAAATATGAAAAACACAAATTAAAATACTCAAAAAGCAAAAGAGACAGCAGTAAAAAACAGCAACAGTGCACTTATTTTTGTTGAAAATTATAGTCTAACAGTTGGCCCAGTGGTGCTGAGGGTTGAGGCACTGGACACCTTTCCTCACACCACGCTGGCAACCTATGTTCGGGAACAAGTATGGGCTGCTGGGGGTTGGCAGGGTTGGAGAAGAATTGAGCATCTGAAGGACTGCTCTCCTTCTCTGGGGGGGCAACAGTGGTCGGTGCTTGACTGGCCTCAAGTGGAGACTGAGGGGCAGTGCACCAATCCTGCAAGAAGAGGGGTGGAGTTGGGACAGATGCCTGGAGGAGTGTGTACAGATGCATGCGCCCTCCCTCTGCTGGTGTCATTGCATGCCCCTCCCTGCAGGGTAGAAAGTACAAAATCCCTCAGCAGCAGGAAAGCTGCCCTGATGGCGCTGCCATGATTGTGCCCAAGTTAGCTCCCTCATGAGCCCACCCTCCAGGCCTCCACAGTGATGGGGTATGTACCCACCGTGATGTGACCTGGGGAGGTTGTGGTGGAGAGGAATGAGCTCTGGCCATGATCGGGGTGGCTGCTGTGAAGGCAGGCTGGAGTACATGGGGGAACTGAAGGTACAATCCCCCCAGCTGAAGGACTTGGAAATAAAGTAAGTAAAAAGAAAATTATAGTCCAATAATATACTGTCCAAATTATAACCAATGAATATAATTTAGCACTGTCCACCAAGCCATGCCATAGCTTGAAACAGTTTGAGATTGGAAAGGGGGGCTCTCACCACCCCCTAACCATGAGAAACTATGTCCAGTAAATGTGGCCCTCTCACTGCCATATCAATGAGTTTTATAAAATGTCATAACCATGAGAAAAAAAGAGGATCTCTCACTGCCTCTAAGGGAAATGAGATGATATGTAAGCATCAGCCCACTTAAATGTCCTGAGCAGTCTCATGCTGAATTCTATGTGGACAAAGATCTTCTACTAAGCCAGTCCCAGGAAAATAAACTTCTCTTTCCAGCTCCACGATGGTCCAATCGGCAGGCCCCAGAACCAGCCCCTGGGCAAGCAGCAGAGCGCAATCAATTACTCCCAACTGTGCCACAGGAACAGCCTGTCCCTCATCAGGCCACCCCCCATAGCACCAGCAGCTTGGGCTAATGCCCACCCTTCATCTGGCACCTCCAACACCCCCAGCGTAAAACAGCCACCCTCTGCTCCTACCTCAGGGCAGGTCTGTCTGGCAAACCTCGTCCTCAGAGCTCCGAGTGATGGCCTCTTTCAGCATGGTTCTAAACTCCGGCGCATAACACTTTAGGGAGGACTTGTACAACTACCTCCCACTTCACTCAAGTCAGTACTTCAGGTAAGGTCACCAGGTAGCTATTCTGTTCCATTGCACTCCACATTCTCTCTCCCAGGTGTGAATCTGGGGGTCACTCCTGAGATTAGCCCCAACTGCAGCCTGCTCTTGCCACTAGCTCCAAAATTCAAGCGGCTGAATGAACAATTTAGGTGCCATAGCAGACACCAAAGGACCTCTGCAAACTCTTTCAGTATCACCAACAATTATAAACTGCAGTTGGGTGACTCAGTGGTTAGTGCAAAAATTGCTAGTCTATATTCCCCCACTATCTAGATCAGTTTCAGCCATATGTGTGTCATTGCTGATTTAAATGAGGTTTCTAGTGGTAACCCCCATCCTCCAATGCCCCTCAGAGCCTGAAAATAAGAAAATGGTCCCTCAATGTCTTTTCTTTTTAAATCTGTGAAAATGTGAGTAGACAGTGCACTGCTATGTTATACTGGAATATATATTCTTATATGTGTATATGTATTAGTTAGCGTGTGTGTATTACAACAATTAGAAAGCACAGTTAAGTGGCTCAGTGGTTTGGTGCAAAAATTGCTAGTCTACATTCCCCCACTATCTAGATCAGTTTTGGCCTTATGCATGTCATTGCTGATTTAAATGAGGTGTCTAGTGACACCCCCCTCACCCTCCAATGTCCCTCGGAGCAGGAAAAGAAGAAGACAGTCCCCCAATATCTTTTTTTATCTGTAAAAATGTGTGTAGAAAGTGCACTGCTATGTTACACTGGAATATACTGTATATGCATATATGTGTATACAGTATGTACTAGTGAATGTGTATGTATCACAGCAATTAGAAAGTGCAGTTAGGTGGCTCAGTGGTTAGTGCAAAACTTGTTAGTTTACACAAATTTCACTGCCCACAATACCAATATTTTGCAGCCGTATTGGCTCTTTCTAGAGTTTGTTCCATTTTGAGTCTGCTTTACCACTTTTTTGTATTTAAAATAATAAAAGGAGTACACCTTTTAATGTGTCTCTGATGTGGATTTCATCAGTATTCTCAACTGTTTTTGTAAATCTCTTGTTCCATAAGTATGGGGAGCACTGCCTGAAGCATGATAATTTATTTTAGTAACAAGAAAAGTGATGTTAAACAATGGGGGCATTCAAAAAACATTTACTAACAAAAACATGGACCAAGTCATATTAAAAGGACTGCCCCTTTTTATTTTAAATGTAAAAAAAAGTGTTAAAGCAGACTTGAAATTGAAGCAAACAGGTATCAGAAAAGAGTGGTGATAAGGGGCCATCTAAAACTGAATAATAATGTAAGAGGGTCACAAGTGGGTTGTCTCAAGTATCAGCCCTGAGACCTGTTCTACACATTATGCTCATTAGTGACATAAGAGAGGATAGCTAGGGCAATGTGCATCTCTTTATTGACAGCACAAAGCTATGCAGCAGGGCAGACAGTGAGTAAGGGGTTAAGGAATTCCAGAAGGACCTAGAGAAGCTGGAAAGATGGGCAAATATCTAGCAGTTGGGATTAAAAGGCAGGATGTGTAAGGTGAAGCACTTAAAGAAAAGGAACCCACACACAGAGTACTGGATGAGAGGGGTCAGGCTGGCCACTACAACACAGGAGAGGTACCTGGGTGTCATTCTCAGTGATTCTCTCAAGCAAACCATTTAGTACAAAAGGTCATACAGTAAGGCATTAAGGATGCTGGGGTGTACTGGGAGGGGTTTTGATAGCAGGAAAAGTGAAGAAATGTTGTCCTTATACAGATATGTGGTGGCACCTTACCTGGAATGCTATGCTCAGTTCCAGAACCATCACCTGAGTAAGAACATAGACAGGTTGTAGCAGAATAAAGGAGGGTCACCAAAATGATCCAGGACAAACAGGGCAGTTCCTATGAGGAACAACTGGTGGTACTAAACATGTACTCTGCTGAGACCAGACATGAGAGGGGAGGCACGATTGTGGCACGTTTGTTTCTGAGGACAATAAACAATGTAAACCATCAATGCAACATCTTCAAGTCTCCCTGTTTCCTATCCTTTAATAAAAGACATATTTTTATTGGGTTTAACCTGCTGCCCCATATACATGAAAAAAAACAACTATACATCTGTGTTTCCAGATGTGGCTGTAGACTAAACACCGTACTTAGATAAAGAAAAACTGGTAACAGAAAGATTTTTACCATTAGCACCCTCTTCAATTTAGATAACTGCCATGTATTCCATACTTTGACTTTGTTTTGAGCGTCTTGAAGTTTTGCCATCCAGTTTTGTGAGGCCAAATCCCCTGCTCCAAATAATAACCCTAAAATAGTGCATGTCCCTCTGACTACTGGTATACCAATTACATGTGTAGCTTGCACATCCTCAGTTCTAAGTGGGACAAAATTACATTTTCCATAATTAATTTGTGCTCCTGTATGTCCCATAAAGTCCTGTAAAACTTGGTCCAGATTTTTTGCAGAGGGCATAGCTCCTATTATGAAGCAGATATCATCCGCATAGGCTATACATTTCATTTCTGGGTCACTACTCAAGAAGGAGACTCCCCATATACCTGTTGTGCATTGAACTCATTGTATTAAGGGGTCTATTCTAAACAAATATAGGAGTGCACTTAACGAGCAGCCTTGCCAACCCCCAGTTGTATCTTACACTTTTGTCCTAGCCATCCATTAAAGTATGCCTGAGCTGTTGCCTTATCATGTTTTAATTCATTTTATAAATAGTCATGGTACCACATATTGCTCTAAACAATCCCATAGATATGCATGACTAACATTATCAAAGGCCCTAGCCTGATCCAGACTAAAAAGTAGGCTTGTGATCTCCCCCTTAGACCCCCTTTGCATTATTTCTCATAGTAGTATTAGACCATCTGTTATCTTTCTATCTCATATAGAACATGTCTACACTTCATGTAGTAAAAAGTCTGCATTAAGTAATAATCTATTATTTAATAATTTAGTTAACATTTTAAAATCTGTATTGAGTAATGTTA
This sequence comes from Neoceratodus forsteri, assembly GCA_016271365.2. Classification (NCBI taxonomy): domain Eukaryota; kingdom Metazoa; phylum Chordata; order Ceratodontiformes; family Ceratodontidae; genus Neoceratodus; species Neoceratodus forsteri. The sequence continues at coordinate 915,304,296 of CM028132.1, read as the reverse complement.
TTAGGCACCAGTTTACTAAATCTTCTCTATTCCCTTTTTTGTGCATAAAAATGAGTAAACCCTCATTTATACTATCTGGTAGTATCCCTGTGTCTAATATCTCATTCAATGCACATGTGTACTCCTTTAATAAAACCTTAAAATTAGATTTCTGTAATTCATATGGTATCCCATCTTTCCCAGGAGCGGTACTTGTTTTCGTTTGTAATAGTATAGCTGAAACTTCAAGAGGTGTAATTTCAGCTACTAACATATCCTCATTTTGTGTAGAAAGCTGTGGTAGTTTACTCTGAACTAACCAGGTTTGATGAGCATCTACTGGTATGTCTGATAGACTAAACATATGTATATGCTTATCTATGGCCTGCATAATTTCTTCCTTAGCTGTACACCATCTACCTGTTTGGTCTCGTATACCTGCCATGTATTTCTGTTCTCTTTGGTGTGCACAGAATTGATAGGGGTTCATAAAGGCATTACTACCCTGTGAGCCAAACCTACGTTTTGTATCTAATGATTTGAAACAAGTATATTGTGCCATATTCATTAGTTTTCTTATATTATCTAATTCTGTGAGGGCGCTTTTATTCCCTTGTGCAGCTTGAAAGTGTAATTCTAGGAATTTCTCCCTATACTCTCGGTATGTGTCCGATTTATGTTTCCCATTCATTTTCCCTATAATTTGGAAATATCTCTTGATCTCATTCTTTGTATCCCCCCACCATTCCCTATGTGTATCATAGAGACATACAACAGATTTCCTTGCTTCTAATAGAGCCATAAATCCATCCTCTACCAATGGGAGGGATGATCACTCTAAATTTAATCTCCAATACACTGGCCCCCCGATGCATTATGTCATGACTGGCAACTGTGACTACTATAATAACATGGTCAGAAGGAGCAACCTGTGAAGTTTTATTTTTTATAACCTTCAAGGAGTCAGACAAAAATCAAAAGTCTATCCTCATGGCTTGAGTGCCATGAAAAAAGGTATTTTTTGGGAGTTCCTGTTAAAGCTAGTACATCAATCAGCCCTGTCTGTAAAAGTAAATAATTGAGACAATTTGCATCGCAGAACATTTTCTTCATTCTAAGTTCTCTATCTGTTCTATACCTACTACATTTAAAATCACCACCAAAAACACATATTTAGACATAAATAAAAAGGGTTGGATGACCCTAAATACTTCGATTCTAGCAGATTTTAATTGTGGAGCATACACATTTATGAAACAACAGTGCAGACTACTTATAATCATATCCAACAACAACACTCATCCTGCCCTAATATCTACAAGTTGTTCCAACTGGGCCATTGGATTATTCACAGCAATTCCTACTCCACTACACATGTCTTCCCCTAATGACCAATAAGTAACCCCTATTTCCATCCAGCTGCTGCCTGTTCCATTTCCACCTTAGTGTGCAAACTAGTATCCTGAAAAAATACAATATCCTGATCACTATTTTTGAATAATGAATGTATTAATACTCTCTTCCTGTCTGACTGTATATTATTTACATTTAGAGAAGCCATAGCAATTTTGTAAATCCCCAACGTACACAGAAGAGTTGTTAAATACCACAAACTACTTTCCATCATAATTCTCTTGAATTTAAACAAGGCCCCTTTTCCTCATTTTTTCTTTGTCCATTTCCTTATCTCTAAATGGGATTTCTTCCTTTTAACATTGTCTAAGTCCTCCAGAGGTTGGTCAATATCTGATGCCCCCTCCGGTTGTGATGAATGTACTGATTTAGAATCGGACTCTGTACCTCCGTCCTCTTGAAACACCATATAGGTATTTTGCAAAGGAATTTGTGCTTTTCCAACTGCACCTTTCCCCTGTGTTCCTGGGTCTCAGACTACTGTGTCTATTAGAGATGACTGTAAATGTCTTCTCTGGGGGCAATGGTGGGGGCATTGTTGTAATGGACGCAATTGGGACCTCTGTTGAGATGTCTTCTTCTATCACAGCCGAGGCTGTCATGACTGTTATGACATCACTAGACCCCTGTGTGGGTACTTCTGTTTCTTTCAACAAGGGTTCCAACTGACCTATATATGCAGGCATCAGGGGTCTCCCGAAGGGGGGAAAGTGGAGGCCTCTGTCATTCTACTGCATTGACCACAGAATTAATGAAGAAATCCTGAATACAGAAATCTCCATTTGTTTTATTTTGAGCTGCCCATGGGCAATCAGCATAGAAATGTTCCTCCTCACATAGAGAACACTTAGTTGGGTGGTGGCAATCAGCCATCAGATGCCCCAATTTACCACACTGTACACATTTCACCACCTCGCACATCCTGCTGAGGTGCCTAGCTGAGCCACACTTGTAACAGTGGCATGGTTGGCCTGGATAGAAAATAAAACCTTTATCATGACCCAGGTAGAAACAACTGAGCAGATGTTGCAACCCTTCATCCGTTTGCATTAAATTTACTTTGTAACTTCACCCCCCATTCCAGAAACCTTCTGTGTTGATGATGGGCTCTGGATTTGCTTGGAGTTTGCATTTTCGTTCGAGCCAATAACTAATGTCTTCAACATTGACCCCCTTGTTCCTAAACTGGACCGTAATAACTTTAAAAGATTGTTTTGTGAGTGGAATAGCCTGGAAGTGTGCCCAAGCAGGATTTGTTTTTAATACTGCGTACTTCATGCAAAATCTATTTAAAATGTCTGGCATTCTGAAACTTATATCATAGGTATTATCCCTGGTGTGTGAATGAGGGCATAGACTTCGCTGGGAGAAAAGTCCAGCATTTGTTTTATTAATACTTTCCCATATAAAACCTATCTGGCATGTTGACTGTGGGCCTCATAAAACACAGCCGTACCGCATTCCTTCATTTTGCTAGAGCAACATTTTTATGAAACAAACTAGCATATGTGGCCACTGGAACTGTTGAACTGTAGTGTTACAGCTGTCCCTCCAGGTGTGGGACTTGGTCTGGCCTTGTGTCATTAGGGTCTTCCCTCACCCCACTAGCGGTATTTAAATCTCCATGTGGCAAACCTTCCATTGGGGAATATGTTGGGCTTTGGCAGGCTATATTGCTCTGCTCCTCCTCCTGGTCAGGGGTAACAATGTTCTTTAGCTGTTTTGGCCTGCCAGTCTCTGGAGGAACCCCAGGGCTGTGGGGTTGCTGTTCTTCCTGGGCCAGCATACCATCTTGCTGCTGTACATCTGTTTCCCTCGGTAGGCTATGTGCTGCCATTATCTTCCCTCCCACCCCAGATACCCCAGTAATTAGTATAGCGGGATCCACTGTCCAATCACCCAATTCTAGTTGAATCCAGCCCTCTCCTTCAAGGGCCTTTTGTGGGGATCAATCTGAACTTGTCACACCCACATGGGTGGTTGAGGTCTGAGGCAGAGACTGCTGTTCCCCGGGCTCAACAGTCTCAATACATTTAAACACTTTAGAGCCAGTACCTGATGTGCTTGAGGGGTAATCTACCTTGGGGCATTTCTTTTTTCTGTACTCTTTCTCTGCTAGCAATTGGGACAACCTGTAATCCTCCATAGCTGCCTCCAAAAGCCTCCCTTTTTTTTCCAGCCGTTTAGTCATTTCCTTGGTTCCCTGGACTGGATTAGCCAAGTCTGCTCCTGCACATAACTCCACTATAACATACGCTGTGTTTCTCTCAGAATCCACCTGTATAATCGGGCCTTCCATTGTCATATTTTTCCCGGTGACTTCTGCACTGTTAGATAACAACTTCTGCTGCAGGGGGGTTCGGTACGCACTGCTGGCCACTTTTGTGGTGCATTCCAGCCGTACTCTTCCCCTCGCTTGATGTTTGCTGCAGTGGGCATGCAGGCGTCCGTCCTCCTCCATTCTCTACATCTATCTGAGCTCCGTCACTCTTCTCTGGCTCCACAGCGCCACCTGCTGAAAAGAGTAGGGGATGACCTCTAGTGTTAGAAGTGTTATCTTTGAACTCCAGGCATAATTCAGTCATGAGATGTGGATCTTGTATAATGTTGTATAAGAACAATAAGTCACCCCTCATATGACATGTCTCAAGTGTTAATAAGTTTAGATGATTTAATCTAGACTCATAAGTGTCATTGTGTAAGTTGTGTAAGTGTTTAGTGTATTTCCTTTGGACCATTTCTAAAACAGAACAATCTAATTTTTTAAATGGGTTCCATATCTGGGATGCAAATTCCAAATGTTGTCTGACATACAATCTAAATAGGGGCATCAGCACTTGTGGGTTTCTAGATTTTATGTTCCGCCTAACTGACCATATTATCCTGTTGGTCTTACATATGACCTCATTATTTTGTTTAGATGGATTTAAATCATTAGAAATAACAACACATAAATCCTTTTCCTCAGTAGTGGCACTCAGAATGATTCCACCCAGGATATATGAGGCTTCTGGGTTACATGAGCCAAGACGCATAACTGCATTTGCTAGAGTTCTGCCTCATGCCCCAGGTAATAACCCATGAGGCTATCTTACCAAGGTCATTTTGGATTAAATCTATATCCTGGGTGTTTAAACAAGGTCTGTTGTTCTTAACATCATCTGCATATTTGATTGTTTGAGAAAGGCAGTCTTTGGTCATATCTGCTATACAGGTAAATAACTGAAATAAGCTGGGCCCAAGAAATGAACCCTGTGGCAGACTGCTGGTCTCATGTCCCAAGTCAGAGAGTTGGCCATTTGTTAACACTCTCTGTGTTCTTCCAGTAAGCTAATTACAAATCCAATCTATAATGTATGTATTAATTTGAAATTTATGTAGTTTGTTTTTCAATGCCCAATGAGGCATGCCATCATGCACCTTACTCAAATCAATGTAAATAATGTCACAGGGGATGCATTGATTTAATTTGGAACTGATTGAGTCATAAAAACAGAATAAATTAGTCAAGCAACCCCTGCACTTTTTGAAGCCATGTTGTTCCTGATCCCCAGCATCCAGGACAGGTGAAATAAAATCTTTAATGATGCTCTCTATAACCTTACACGTTGAAGAAGTCAGACTGATGGGTCTGTAATTTTCCCATGCTGCTTTAGTTTCTTTTTTATGTTTGCTTGCATGCATGTGCAAGAAACATAGTGCCACATTACAAAGTTTCGTAGCTGTGCCACCTCGCTTCCAATGCCCTGCTCCTTGTCATAGGCGCAGCCTCACTGTACCAATAAATGTCCGAGATGCAGTGGCATACAGTTCCAAGCAAAACACCACTACAATCAGCAGTGGTAACGTGTAGGCAGTATGCAAATTGCCTACATGTTGCCACTGTATTGGAACAGCTGTCATAGACAGATACGTCCCCCTCTCCAACAAACACCCAAGTAGCATGCTGGGAGCCCACCCCAGCATGCTTATGCCCCCACACACACTGTACGGGTGACGGGGGGGTGCCCAATCTCCTGTTGGCTTCACTACCCCCCCAACAGACTTCCAGGTGCTAAGCTGGGGGCCCACCACAGCATGGCAAAATTCCATACAGCCAACAGGGGTGCCCAATCCCCATTGGCTCCACTGATCCCCCAACAGACTTCCAGGTGCCATGCTGGGCACCCACTCCAGCATGGCAACAGTCCATATGGCCAACGGAGGTGCCCAATCCCCCATCAGCTCCACTGTCCCCCCAAACAACCTTCCAGCTGCCATACTGGGAGCCCACCCCAGCGTGGCAAAAGTCCCATGTCGTCTTTCAAAAAAACCCAAAAAACATCACCTGTAAGAAAAAATGGTCCCTCGCTGACTGTCTTGCCCCCTTCCCCAACCCACGCCCACTCTCTGAGTGCCCCTCCTCCCCACACACCCACCTCACCCTATACTTATCTCTGGAGGCTGGCGTAATGATCTTTGGTGGACCGGGAACACGTCTGCACTCTTTAAAGCTGACCGCGAACTGAAGAAATGCCAGTAAGCTGTATAATGGCATCATTTTTTTTTCAACTTTGGTGCATATCTTGGGCATTTTTGGCAATTTTTTCACCACATTTTCAATATAGGGTTCTTGGGACCCCACCTCATGAACTCAGTCACTATCATTTTGTTATTTAGTCCTGAAAGGTGATTTCACGGTCACTGCGTGGAACCTCCTTTTGGGACTGATTTATGAAATGACAGTGTCACAGTTCATGAGGTAGGACCCCCCAAAACCATATTTTGAAAATTTGGTGAAAACATTTCCAAACATGACTGTTTTACGAGCATGCATTGCACAGTTCCTATGCACACTTGTAACTTTGAGAATTTGTAATATTTTCACTCCAGATTTTCAATATTGCCATTTTACCACACTTCTTTATGAACAGTACAGCTATCATATTTCACATCTCACTCAAAATGTGTTTTCACACAAGTAGCACACATTGGCGTGGTCAGTTTGCAAAATCAATGTTTGGGACACATTAAGAAAATTAGAGTGACACTGTTCGTGAGCAGAGGTGTTAAAATGGCCATGTTGACAATTTGGTGACAAAAGTCCATAACATGACTGTGTTACTTGTGTGCATTGTGCAATTTCCACTCACCATCATAAGTTCATGAATTTATAATATTTTCAGTCCAGATTTTCAACATTGACATTTTTCCACACCTCCTTATAAACAGTACAGTTGTCATTTTTCACACCCTGGCTGAAATGTGTCTTTACACTTCCAGTGCAGAATAGAGCGGTTGCTGATGGACACTAGTGTTTGGGATAGATTAAGAAAATTACAGTGACACTGTTCATGAGCGAAGTTCCCAAAATGCCTGTGTTGAAAATCTGCTGTAAAAAATCCTCAGACTAATTACATTATGGGTGTACATTGCGCAGTTTCGTGGCACGCCTGTGACTGCACTAGTTTTTTTATATTTTCACTTCAGATTTTCAACAATGCCATTTTTTGCACCTCCTCATGAACAGTACACCTATCACTGTTCACATCCTGTTCGAAATGTGTTTTTGAACTTGTGGCATCAAATGGCACAGTCCCTGTGCAAAATCACTTTTCACCTAATGAACTGATAGTGTCACTGTTCATGCGGTGGGGTCACAAAAAGCCCATGAGGAAAACTTGGAGTAAAAATACCAGGAAACGCTAAGGGCATTATGGTTTTCTACCATAACACCCTACCCTGTAGGAACTGACAGGTGTCAGGGGTGTGACTTGAGATTGTCGACAGTACTGCTCATGCCATTTCACCCCCCACCCCCACCTTCCAACCAGTGACAGGCATCGAGGTGCATCTTGGACACTTTTCCCCCAGAGTTCACCCCATTCTCCTGCACTGTGCCCATTTCAGCATATTTCCTTATGAAATGAGGTGAATGTAAAGCCCAAACACCCCAAGGCACACCTTGACACTTGTCAGTGTCTGAAGGGCAAGGTGAGGTAAAATGTCATGATCATCATGGGTGACAACCCAAAGGCACACCTCAATGCTTGTCCATTTCTGCAGGGTGAGGGTGGAGTTGGCATCAGTTCAATACTTCCGTGCCATTCCTATAAGCATCTGTCTAACTCCTGCACTTCCACTGCTAATGCCAGCAAGCAAACATTCAGCATTGACAAATGCTTGTTGTGTATTGGAATACATTCACACTTTTCCAGTGATCTGGCACATAATTATGTTGTAAACATCCTTCAAAGAGAAGTTTGAGTAGGTATGCAGGGCTATTGGCAAGTAAATATAACAGATGACTGGCTATGTTATCTGGGCCTGGGCTGGTCTTATCTTTTAGTGTCAGAAGTTTTTTGTATACATGTTCAGATGATAAACACCAACATAGAGGTGTCAATAGGGAGAAGGGCAGGGGTAAATGGAGAAAGTGACAAAGGCAAGAAGGACAGGGATGGGGCAAAAGGGAGTAAGGCCATCAGGAAATGGAGGGTAATGAGTACCAATGTCCGTAGTCTGGGCAACAAGCTCCCTGAGCTGGTGGCCTTGATGGAAGAGGGATGCCTGGATATCGTAGCAGTCACAGAAACATGGTACACAGAGAACCATGACTGGGATGTTAACATACCAGGGTACATAACCTACAGGAGAGACAGGCAGGGAAGAGGGGAGGAGTAGCTCTCTATGTAAAGGAAGGGATAAAGCAACTGAACAAAAGAGTAAACAGGGAGGAGAGGAGGCACTGGGGTCACCTTGGAGACTGGAAAGGGCACCACAATCCGCACAGGGGTTGTGTACAGACCCCCATGTCAGAGGGAGGGAATGGACAAGGATATGATACAAGGCATTCTTAGAATCGCAGAGAAAGGGGAGATACTATTGATGGGAGTCCTGAATATGCCAGATGTTAACTGGAGCACATTTGCTGCAGCCACATCCAAGAGCAGGGCCATTCTTGATGCCCTACAGGTGGCAGGCATTAGAACAGCTAGTTCAGAACCCACTCGTGAGGAGCAATCTTAGACCTCATACTCTCAAATGGGGGCAGTGAGAGGATCTCAGATCTAGAAGTGGGTTGCCATCTGGGGACAAGTGACCATCAAACAGTGTAGTTCACGTTAAACTCAGCTACAAGTCAAGCCATACAAAAGTGAGGGTACTGGACTTTAGGAGAGCTGACTTTGGCAAGATGGGAGAGTGCCTCAGAAAAGCACTAGCAAACAGGCTAGAAGGAGGTGTGGAGCAACAATGGGGAATCATCAAAACTGCCATCACAGAGGCAACAAACCTTTGTGTGAAGCAAATAAACAAATCAAAATGAAAGAAAAGCCACTATGGTTCTCAAAAGAGGTGGCTGTGAAAGTCAGGAAGAAAAAGACAGCATTCGGAAGTATAAGGAAACACAGAAGGACAGGACAGAGGCTGTACCAGTTAAGGCAGAAGGAAGCAGGGAGGGAAGTCAGAATAGCAAAGGCCCAAACTGAGGAAAAGATAGCCAACTCAGTTAAGAAGAGGGATAAAACCTTTTATAGGTACATCAGCGGTGAGAAAGACAAAGGGAGGGATAGTGAGGCTGAATAGAATGAATGGTGGGTGGGCAGAGGGGACAGTGAAAGCAGGGATACTGAACGAATATTTCTGCTCAGTATTCACAAAGAGGAGGGAAAGTGCCAATCCAATTAACAGAAGCACTCTTGACAGGGGTCGATCCCAGTCCTTTCACAGAAGAAAGGGTTCTGCAAGAACTCCTAAAACTGAAGGTGGACAAAGCAATGGGTTCTGATAATTCACCCCAGAATTCTAAAAGAATTAAGGGAGGAACTAGTGAAACCACTGGCTACTCTTTTTAATAAATCATGGGAGGATGGTGTGGTACCCGAGGACTGGAGGAAGGCGGATGTGATTCCCCTTCATAAAAGTCAGACCAAGACAGAGGCAGGAAACTACAGACCTGTCAGTCTGACCTCTGTGGTAGGGAAAGTGATGGGGTCACTTCTGAAGGAAAGAATAGTTGAATACCTAGAGGCCAGTGGAGCACAGGACCCAAGGCAGCATGGGTTCACAGCAGGAAGGTCATGTCAGACGAATCTAATAGATTTCTTTGACTGGGTGACCAAAGTAGTAGACCAGGGAGGGGCTGTGGACATGGCCTACCTGAACTTGCAAGGCATTTGACACAGTCCCACACAAAGATTAATATCAAATTAACCAGCCTGGGGTGGGTCCCAGGGTGGTAACCTGGGTAAAACATTGGCTGCACAACAGGACACAGAAGGTAATTGTAAATGGAGTCCACTCTGAAGAAAGAGAGGTTACTAGTGGGTACCGCAGGGTTCAGTATTGGGTCCAGTCCTTTTTAATGTCTTCATCAGTGACATTGCAGAGGGACTGGAAGGAAAAGTATGCCTTTTGCAGATGACACAAAGATCTGCAACAGGGTTGATACACAAGGAGGCGTGGAAAGGATGAAAAGGGACTTGGCAAGGTTGGAGGAATGGTCAGAAGTATGGCAGCTAGGATTCAATGCAAAGAAGTGCAAAATAATGCACCTGGGAAACAAGAACCCAGGGGAAGAATACACAATGGGTGGGGAGGTAGTAACAACAACAAAAAAGGAAAGGGACCTGGGGGTAATCATATCAGATGACCTTAAGGTTAGTAAGCAATGTGAGAAGGCAGTAGGGAGGCCTGGGGGTATACTGGGATGTATAGGGAGAGGCATCAGCAGCAGAAAACAGGAAGTTGTTATCCCTCTGTACAGACAGTTGGTGAGACCCCATCTGGAGTACTGTGTCTAGTTCTGGAGACCCCATCTCCAGAAGGACATAGACAGGATAGAGGTAGTCCAGAGGAGGGCAACTAAAATGGTGCAGGGTCTGCAAGAGAAGCCATATGAGGAGAGACTAAAGGAGCTTAATATGTATACCCTTGAGGAAAGAAGGGAGAGGGGGGACATGATAGAAACTTTTAAGTACCTCAGTGGAATCAACAAAGTCCAAGAGGGTAGCATCTTTCAGAAAAAGAGACTTGCAAGAACAAGGGGACACAATTTAAAGATAGAAGGAGGGCGGTTCAGGGGCAATGTGAGGAAGTATTATTTCACAGAGAGGGTAGTGGATGCATGGAACAGCCTTCCTGAGGAGGTTGTGGGGTCTAAAACTGTGGGAGAATTCAAGAATGCATGGGACAGACATAAGGCAATTCTTGTGGGGGGTAGGAAGAAATAGGCTGTTGGTTAACTAGGATCTATGGCCTATCCTGGCAGGTAGGGAAATGGGCAGACTAGATGGGCCAAGCGGTCCTTATCTGCCGTCAAAGTCTATGTTTCTATGTTTCTATAAAGATATCTTAGTACAATCACCTACAGTATATATTCAGTATTGTCAATTGTATCATCCCTTGCAAAAACTTCACATAATTTGTTGTTTAATAAATTTGCCATTTTCTAGGTGTCAGGTATTGAAATATTGTTATCTAAAAGGGGACCAACCCGACTTGTTGGTTTCTTTAACGAGTTTGTATAGGAGTAAAACTGTTTACAATTAGCTTTAGTAGTGTTGTTTGCCAACTGGTATTCCCAGTTAATTTGAGCCTTTTTTATGTGATATTTAATTTGTTTTCTGTATTCTTATGTAATTAGCCTAATTAAAGCTAGTTTTTGATTTTAAGTAAATGCTGTATTTGTTATTATTTTTTTGTTTTATTTGTTAATTAACTTTTTAATGGTATTGCTGAGCCATTTAGGATAGAGTTTTTATCTGTATACTTTTTCCTAGTTGGGATATGTTTGTCTCTTAAACCAGCTAATGTTGTAATGAATAACTTCCAGTAGGTTTGAATGTTTGAAGTCTCAAAAGCAATGTCCTAGTTTATATTATTGGGGACTGTTTTCATTTCATCAATATTTGTTTTATGATAAAGGTAACTTGTAGTTGTACCTGAATTACAAGAATAATCTTTAATTGAGGAAAAGTAAATGAAATTATGGTCACTATTTCCTAATGGGAAACTGATTTTGATATTTTTAAGTTTGAGATGATCATTGCAGAGAACCAAATCTAGTATAATATGTTCCCTGGTAGGAGACCAGATATGTTGTATTAATTGTAACTGGGTACACATGGAAAGTAATTGAGAGACTTTGGGAGAGTTTGAGGTATTGGTATTCAAATCTATATCTCCTAGATTGAAATCACCCATGATTATGATCTCCCCAAGGGAGCTGGCCTATTCCATTTCTAACAGAAATGCTTCAAATAAAGCTGCAATTGAACTTGGTGGGTGGTAATAAGTCCCCAAGATGATAAAATTGGAACTGTCCTGGTCTAGAAATAATTTGGCCCAAATAGATTCTGTTTCTAGGCCATGCAACTTTACCTTGTTAGAGATGTCTATACTCTTAAGATTATTATTTATGAAAAAAGCAACACCACCTCCTCTCCTAACTGTACGATTTAACAGGAAGGCATCGTAACATGGGCAAGGATACACCCCAAACATCTTTATCAACCCCTCATGTTTCAGCAACTGAGAGAATTTCAATCTGTTTCTCAGAGACACAATTTAAGTTCATCGATCTTCTGTCTCAGACTTCTGGCATTGAAATGCATAAAGTTTAGTTGTCTGTGTACATGCTGTTTTTGATGTCTTACAGAATCGAGAGAAGTAGGTAGTGTCCCCTTCTCTCCATGTTTTATTAGTTTACTTATTTTATTTATTTATTTATTGAGAAATCATAATTACAACCTTTGAGCTTAGAGCACTTTTACAAAGAATCCTCGTCAAACATGGAGATGTTGAACAAACAGGTACATGCATTGAGGGGAAAACAATAGCAGCTGGTAGGCATTGTCAAATACACATCACATAGGGGACATTAGGTAAACAATATGACACAACAGGGTGTGCATGGAACATATTTTATTGCATGGCCAGGGGCGTAATAAGGCACGAGGCCCCTGGTTGAGTGCCTTTAGCTCGTGACGTGTGGTAAAATATGTTACTTGCACACCCTGGAGTGTCTTATTGCACTTATGAAATGGGTTACTTTCTGTTTTTACTTTTTACAGCAAGAAAAATAGTGTTAATGTGTGGAAAAAACAGATCTGCATGTTCAAATTTATGATAAAATAGTCTTTCTGCCTAATACAGAATGACGTAACAGTGTTGGTGCCATACAAAGTTTGTCTTTCTCTGGCATCAGTAGTGCTGGTTGTGATACCGGAGTACCCCCCTTACAGTTATGTAGTGGCTGGAATGAAACTCTAGGTGCTTCCAAGGGGGATGGAGAGAGAAAGAGAGAGAGAGAGAGAGAGAGAACTGTTTTTTTTTTTTTAAGCAGTGGGATTGATGATGGCAAAACCTGAAACTGTATCAGTCTGTGGTGAGTGGGCTTTGGAAGCTCTACAGCACCAACCTGCTGCTGCTGGAGGAGTACTACAAGTTCCATGTCTTCCACTCACCTGCCTTGGAGGACACCAACTTTGACAACAAGCACATGGTACTGCTGGTTGGCCAGTACTCAACTGGCAAGACCACCTTCATCTGCCACCTTCTCCAACAGGATTTCCTCGGCATGCGAATTGGGCCTGAGCCCACCACAGACTTCTTTATTGCCATCATGCATGGAAACATGGAAGGGGGTCATCCCAGGCAATGCACTCTTGGTGGATTACAATAAGCCCTTCAGGAAGCTCAATGCTTTCAGAAATGTTTTCTTGAACAGGTGGGCATCTTCTCTTCTGTTTATTCTTATCACTCTGTTCATTCCTGTGACTTTGGAAGAACTGACAGCCATTTTATGCTGTATACCCGAAATGGAAAGTGAGGTTTTAGTTTGTGACAACACATAATGTAGTATGTGGCACAGCACACTGAATGGTGGCATGATGTTTCTGTTGTATCAGTCTGCTACAGTGGATGCATTATAAATGTGAGATATAGCTGGTAAAACGTTTCAAACGCTGTGTAAGCAATAAGACATGAGTTAGCGGGGAAACAACAATGGCGGCATATTAAAAAGCCAACATTCTAAAGAGTTATGATATTTGCCTTTTCACTGCCACCCTTTTTTTATCCACGCATGGAACCTAGTTCATGCATGGGGAGGTAGGTCTCTGATTGGCTGATTTAGCCTACTCATTTTATAATACAATTTATGTGTTGCAAATAACAAATGATAGGATAAGGAAATACAGAAACATAGCACTGGAAAACAAAGGGGAAGTAATAACATGTCAACAGAAGTAAATTAATGTGCAAAAAGTCAAAAGTGCAAGTTTTGTGTGGTTCTAGATAGCAGCTATATAGAATAGTTAGTTCCTGGAGGGGACAGTTGAGGGAATCCATCTTTGAAGTCAAAAAGCAGTTAGATGAGAGTAAGCAACAGCCTAAGGGGTTGAGGAGAGAAACAACAGTAGGTAAACTAGCAGTGGGTCCAGGAGTAGTTTGTCGGGTTGTTTAGAGTTAAGGGTACATGGGTAGAATAGGTTGGTCAGTAGGACAGTGCTAAGGGAGTGAGAAGGGAAACAACAGTAGGTGAACTAGACGTGAGTCCAGGAACAGTTTGCTGGATTGTTTAGAGTTAGGGGTACATGGGTAGAATAGGTTGGTAGGCAGGACAGTGGGGGAGGGGAGTAATGAGCTACTAGGGACCTACTAGTTAGTGCAAGTAAGTCAGGGAGTGACAAGGTGCATGTGGAAGGCTGGATTCAGCCAGGGTGAGAGAAACAGTAGCAGTGCTCAGGAGAGGAGATGGGCTTCTGAATTTTGGATTTGAAATTGCCCTAGGTGGGTAAGGCTTGTAGTGGCATGGGGGATCCCATTTAGCCAGGTGGGGGCCCTTACTGAGAAGACTCATCTCCCCAAGGCCGTTCTTCTGAAGGACACCACTAGGGTGTGTTTTGTAACACTTCTTGTGGCATGCTCTGTAGGGGCTGGATGGAATAAAATTTGAAGAGCAGGAGGTGCAAGTCCTAGAAGGGTCTTTTCCCTAGCAGGCAGGAGTGGAGCTTGATTCGGTCCATTAGGGGATGCCATTTAGTTCCAATACAGAGGTTTCACATTTGCATAAGGATATCAGCACCTAGTACAAATTGTCAGGCTTTGTTGATGGTAGTATGGACTCTGTGCAGGCTGGTATCAGAGGCAACATCATATACCATATTACCATAGTCCAAGATAGGTAGGACAGTCCCTTTTACCGCCTGAACCCTAGCCTCTGGTGTGAGGCAGAACCAGGCCCTAAAGAGGGCCCCCAACTTCCTATTGATGGCAGCGGTAATGTTTCATATGTGTTCCTCAAAAGAAAGGGACTCATCTACTGTGATCCCTAAGTAACGTAATGAGGACACCTGCTCAAGGGTGGAGTACGAGTTGCAGGCTATAGTGAAGGGGTAAGTAGTTCTTCTCTTTTGAGGATTGGTGAAGAGCATCGTCTTGGCTTTTTTTATGTTGCTCACCAAAAGACTTTCTTTAAACCAGTCCTGCAGTAGGTCAAAGTTGTGCAGAAGGTTCCTAGTGAGTGATTCTTGGCAGGAAACTGGAGCGAACACCACCGTGTCATCTGTGTAGACCAGGATCTTAGAAGTAGGACACACTTCTGATAGATTGTTCACAAAGAGGCTGAACAGGAGTGGGCCCAGTATAGACCCCTGTGGGACCCCTACTGTGACTTCACTAGTCCCGGATATTACTTTGTTAATTCTCACATGCTGAGAGTACCCAGTCAGGTAGCTGGATAACCAACTGACTGTGTCGGGGGATAGACCTAGACAGCTTAATCTGTAGAGGAGCAGCTGGTGAGCTACAAGATCAAAGGCCTTGGTAAGGTCTATATAAATTGCCCCAATCAGATGGCCCTGGTCCAGTGCCTTGTGCCCCTAGTCAGTGAAGTCAATTAGGGCAGTGCTAGTACTATGCATCTTATGGAAGCCGTGCTGTTGGGGACATAGGAGGTTGTATTTAAACAGATGTTCCGTGAGCTGGTCACATATGATTCTGTCCAGGGCTTTTGAGAGTGGGGACAGAATAGAGATGGGTCAGTAGTTGGTTACTAGTCTACAGTCACCTCCTTTTTGCACCGGTGTGACCAGAGCAGTCTTCCAGGTAGACAGGAAAGTGGACAGGTGGAGTGACCGGTTAAATAGTTTGGAGGAAGGTACAATGACCTCAGGTAGGGTAACAGAGATAAGTTTCATGTTGATTCCATCTCCTCCCATCCTAGTTTTTCCTAGGACTTTTGCAAGGTATTTTCTTGTTTACTGTAAGGTAACCTGTCTGAAATAGAAGGCTGGTCTCGGTCTGATGTTGGGAGAGGAGGGCGACTGTGACGTGGCCAGCATTCCATATGGATGTGTAGTGGGCCTAGGAGGAAGGACTGCACTGTAGTCTGTGAATACATTATTAAATATATTAGCCACTGAGTCATCATCAAGTATAATTTCATCATTGTGACGAAGCATGGAAGGCAGGATCCTGTCATCACACCTAAGGAGACTTTTTAGGGAGGCCCGGAACTTTTTCCCATCCCCCCAGCATTGAGATTGACAGTTCTTATGATAGGCAACCTTGGCCTGTCAGATTGCCCACATGCACATGTTTCATGCCGCTTTGTAGTTTTGGACATCTATAGCAGCCCCTGTTGCCCTGGCCTGGTGCCAGAGGAGATCCCGATGCCACATCATACCAAGACATCGTGGGGTGACCCAGTCTGTAGTATGACCTTTTATCATCTTCTTGTGGTATGAGGTGAACCTATTTGCAGTGGCATTGTAAGTGAGTGAAGAGGTGGAGGGCTGTGTCGACAGAGGTGCAGGTGTCAAGGAAGCTCCAGTCTATTCCAGTGAGGTGATTCCTGAAGTTGACCACAGAGCTAGTTTTTATAACTCTATTCTTCACCAGTTTTTGGGGAGGTTTGGCCAGTTTGGTCATCCACTCACATTGGATGGAAGAGTGGTCATTTAGGGTATACAGGAGAACCTTGACTTCTGTTAGCCTTTCGGGGTGAGTTGTATGCACACAGTTGATCAGAGTGCTTGTACTCATGCTGTAGTTTGCCCTGGTGCAACTCTTGACTCCTTGCATTAGGTAGAGTCCAGAAACCAGATCTCTGTGAGCAGCACTAGAGCTGGCAAGCCAGTTGGAGTTGAAGTCCCCTAGCACAACTGATTCCTTGTTCTAGCTAGCCTGAGTGTATAGATTAGCAAAGGCTTCTAGCCCTGCTTGTTGCCACACTGGTGGAATATATACTGCCATGACAATCAGGTCTTTGCACACCTATTAGGATTTTTATTGCTAGACATTCACAGTCATTATTAACATTCAGCATTTGGATTCTGTGGCATTACAGGTGGTTGCGACAGTATATTATGAAACCACCACCTCTTTTTACAGAATGATCCTGCCTATGTAGGTTGTATCCAGGTATGGAGACAACCAAGTCTGATGTTCTTGGGGAGAACAAGGCCTCTGTCAGTGCAATGACATCTGGCTGAGTCTGAGCAATCCAAGCCTCAAACTGTGTTAGTTTAGCAAGGAAGCTACAAATGCTCAAGGCCACAATCTTTAGAGTCCCAGGTGAAGCTGGGGTCTGAACCTAGGTTGGAAGGGGACCAGGGTTAAGGTTAACATTTGCCGAGATCAGTAGTAGGATTAAAATGAGTTTCCTACATAGTTTCAGGAATGCAATTTTTACATTTGACCCCAGTATGTCCTGTGATGTGCATTTAGTGGGTGGGGAGCCAAGTGCAAGTCAAAGGTAAGGAGATAGCCATACAGCTGGAGTATGGGTCCATGTGCCAGTGGGTGTACAAGAGGGATGTTGCATGGGGGGAAATGGGGGGAGGCGTTCCAGAGCCGGTCTCCCATTGTGCAGTTTTCTGCTTTGTAAGATAGGTTTAAATGACTGTTGATGCGATCAGTGAATTGCTTACCACATAGAGTGCTACCTCTATGGTTAAGATGTAAGCCATCCTAACAGTAACGTTCCCGATGATCTGCAAACTGTTCCCAATGTGTAATACAGGTGTTACCTTGTTTAAGACACCATTTCCTCAGCCATTTGTTAATGGATTTGATTTTTTTACTGTGGAATTCTGAGTACCTAGGTATTGGGAATATTTCAGAAAAAGCTACGTTACAGCCAAGGTCTATTAATTTGCTATTTAGAGAGTCTTCATTGTAATTTATAATCTAAATTTTCCTAGCAGTGGCTTATTTAAACTGCACTGAGAAGGAGTTGATTGGCTGTTGTTCTGATGTATTTCTGAAGTCGAAAAGTTACGCAACACCAGAGGATGGGAATGTGAATTTGAAGGAAGACCTGGACAGCCCCTGCAGCTGTGTGAACCATAGCTCAGAGGTATAGTTACTGGTATGGAATGCTAGAGGTCCTAGGTTCACTTCCTAGTAGTTCATCTTTTCCCTTCTTTGTTGTAATTCATTGTTTAGTGCTTCAAAGTCTTGCTTTATGCTATGGATTGAATCATGAATGATATTATTAGCTCCTGCATGGATAAAAACAAGTGGGGAATCACCACTGTTAAGTACAATATTACCAACCACATGACTGATGTCAGCAATTTTAGCTCCACTAAAAGAGGAGCAAGTCCAGCTCAACTTGTTAACATTACAAATGGCCCTATCCAAGTACTGTATAATTGAGACCCCGAGTATGAAAACCTCTTTAGAATTAACTATAGTGAGTCTATCGACAATTATATCGGCATCAGAGTCGGAAGGTGTATTAAAGGTACCCGGGACTGGGAGTATAGGACTTATTCCACTATGTTGTGATCTGGCTGGTAAGGGGATGGAAATTAAGGGGGTATTTAGAATGGCTTCCGGTATACTTGCAATGCCTGTGGTGGGGGTTTGAAGGTTATTTATGATTTTGTGGTAGTTATGTCAATCAGAGGGGTAGCAACTAACAAAGCATCTTGTCTGAGTTGATGATAGAAATAGGGGGTAAAATCAACATCAGAAGTTAGTGCAGCAAATTTGTTTTGCATTGGTATTGAAAATTGCTCAGCCTTGCATCCTTTTTTGGCGACCCTAGAACTTTGAACCTGGTATCATTCCTCATCAGCATTTTATGATATAACAACCTCCCTAGTTCTTGTTTTACTTAAAGAGCACCATTCATGATGGTCCAAAAAGTTACAGCTTGTAGTCAATATGTGCAGTACTAGACCTGAAAGGGTGTGGGCATTTGTTATTTTTGTCCAAGGTTTACTCTGCCTTCCATAATCTGGATTTGAACCAGTGAACCAGAGGAGTGGCTATCTCTGCAAAGCAGTGTGCAAAAGATGGAGATTAGTGTCCAAAAGGTGGATAAGCAGAAAAGGGGCAAAATTCAGCAGAAGGGCAAACAGCAAGGAGAACCAGGGATAAATGACAACCAAGGAAGGGGCTGGAGTAGAACAGTGAAGCAGTCTAGGGAGGTCAAATCATGGAAAGCCATGTGTGCAAATGCCAGGAGCCTTAGCAACAAGATGGAAGATCTGGAGGCTGTCATGGTACAGTCAGACCTGGACATTGTGGCCATCACTGAAACCTGGTGAATGATAACCATGACTGGGAGATGGCCATACCTGGCTACAACATATTCAGAAGAGACAGAGCAGGCAGGAAGGGGAGGAGGGCACTGTATGTGAAAAATGACATAAGGGCCACACAGATCCAGGAGGAACAAAATGGGGAGAGATACTGTGGGTTAAGCTGAAAGGAAAATGGGGCCAGCCATCCGCACAGGTGTGGTCTATAGACCACCAGCCCAGGAGGAAGAAACAGATAGGGAGTTGATGCTAGCCATCCAAAGGATGGCAGACAAGGAGTGAGGTAGTACTGGTTGGAGACTTCAATATACCAGACGTGGACTGGAGCATCCCAGCAGCAGCATCAACTAGGAGCAGATTTATCCTGGACTCCCTTCAGGGTGCCTTCCTCACAACTGGTCATGGAACCAACTCGGCAGAAGGAATACTGGACCCTGTGCTCACAAACAGGGACAGTGTGATGGGGGTAACAGTGGGGAGCACCTGGGTAACAGTGACCACCAGTCATTGTGGTTTGAAATCACAGAAAGAGCAGAACCAAACCACACAAAAACATCGATCCTGGATTTAGGGGCAGACTTTGGGAAAATGGGAGATACTTGAAAGAGGCATTAAGGGAATGGACAGGAATCAGGGGTTGAGGAACAGTGGGCAGTATTTAAAATGGGGATTATAGAACAACAGAATTATGCATTAAGCAGGTTAGCAAGAGGAAAAGGAAGAGGAGACCATTATGGTTTTCCAAAGAGGTAGCAAAGAAAGTGAAAGCCAAAAGATTGCATTCAGGGCAATACAAAAGACACAGGCAGAAGGGATAGGAGAAGTACCAGGAGAAACAAAGGAGGCAGGGAAGTCAGTAAGGGAAGCCAAAGCTCAGACAGAAGAACACATTGCAAAATCAGTGGGTAAAGGGGACAAACCTGTTACAGGTACATAAGTGAAAAAGAAAGACAAAGGGAGGGATAGTGAGACTGAAGGGGAGGATGGGAGCAGCGTGGAGGATGACAACAGTAAAGCTGACATATTGAACAGGTATTTCTGCTCAGTCTTTACTAAGGAAGAGGGGGTAACGGGTCTGAAGGAGTACAAGGTGAGAATGGTGCAGAAATGGACACAAGTCCTTTACACGAGAAAGGGTCCTGAAGGAACTGGAAGTAATAAGAGCTGATAAAGCAATGCGCAGATGGGTGCACCCCAGAGTCCTTAAAGAACTAAGAGAGGTGGTGGCTGAACCTCTGGCTATCCTGTTCAGCCAATCACTGGAAACAGGGAGGTACCCAAAGACTGGAGGACAGCAGATGTAGTCCCCTTATACAAAAGTGGGAACAAAGAGGAAGCAGGGAACTACAGACCAGTCAGCCTCACCTCGGTAGTGGGAAAGATCGGAAGCACTACTGAAGGAGAGATTGGTGGAACATCTGGTTGTCAATGGACTACAGGACCCAAGGCAGCATGGTTTCACCAGGGAGGTCATGTCAGACCAACCTCATTGAATTTTTTGACTGGGTGACTAGGGAGATGGATCAGGGAGGGCAGTGGACATGGCCTATCTGGACTTCACAAGGCCTTTGACACTGTGCCACATAGAAGACTATTACACAAACTGGGGAATATGGGTGTGGCAGGACAGTAGTGTGGTGGGTAGGTAACTGGCTGGGTGGCAGGACACAGAGAGTGGTGGTAAATGGCTGTCACCCACAGAGGGAAGAGTGACCAGTGGGGTACCACAGGGATCAGTGCTGGGACCGGTCCTATTCAACATCTTCATCAGTGACATTGCACAGGATCTAGAAGGCAGAATTTCACTGTTCGCTGATGACACAAAGCTCTGTAACAGAGTAGACACACCAGAGGGTGTAGACAGAATGAGAAGGGACCTGCAGAAACTTGAAGAATGGTCAAGGGTTTGGCAGTTGAAATTCAATGCAAAAAGTGCAAGATAATGCATATGGGGCACAAAAACCCTGGCACAATATATCAGTTGGGGGTGAGGATATAGCATGCACCAAGCAGGAAAGGGATCTTGGGGTTGTCATCTCTGATGACCTCAAGGTAGGGAAACAGTGTGACAAGGCATCAGGTAAAGCAAATAGGATGCTGGGTTGTATAGGCAGGCATCACCAGCAGGAAAAAGGGAGGTCATAATTCTGCTATACAAGACACTAGTGAGCCCCACCTGGAGTACAGTGCACAGTTCTGGAGACCATACCTACGTAAGGACATAGACAGGGTAGAGAAGGTTCAGAGGAGGGCAACAAAGATGGTGCATGGGTTGCATCACAAGTCCTATGAAGACAGGTTGAAGGAACTGAACATGTACTCCCTGGAGGAGAGGAGGGAGAGAGGATATGATAGAGACATACAAGTATCTTACAGGGAGGAACAGGTGCAGGAAAACACTATTTTTAAGCGAAAGAGATGTTTCAGGACTAGAGGGCATGGGATGAAGTTGGAGGGAGGACGTTTCTGAGGAAACATGAGAAAGAATTTCTTCACAGAACGGGTGGTGGATAAGGGAACACCCTGCCAGAGGAAGTGGTGGGGGCTGAAACAATCACGGGATTTAAGAATGCATGGGATAGACATAAAGGAATTCTAGAGGTCAGGGGTAAGGGGAAATAGACTTCTAGGAAAACAAACTGAACTTACAAGCTCAAATGGGCAGACTAGGTGGGCCATAGGCCCTTATCTGCCGACACTGTCTATGTATCTATGTATCTATATATCTATGTTTTGGAGCCCTGCTGCACTTGCCTTTGCTGTTTGGCTGCTGGGCTGCTTGATCCTGATGACCTCACTATAGGGCAGATGAGTGACTCACACTGTGCAGTTGCAACATTGTTGCAAGGGAAAACTTCCAGTACTCAGTCTACATACTGTGTTTCCCCTTCCCCAAGACACCCTGTTAGCAATGCATTACGCCAAAATCCAAATGCCTTGTCAGCATGTGTTTTTTTGTGTGAAATTGACCCTGCCCTATAGTGATGTCAGCAGCACAACCCTGGACCCACAGCAACACCAGGCTTGCTATAGAAGCTCTGGTACACCCTGCAGTTTTTAGCAGCTCAGAATGCAAAAACTAACTGCAGCGAACAGTAATGAAATATAAGTCCAGAATCAATGCAAGAATGGGTAATTTATGCAGGAAAGTCAAAAGGACCATGACAGTTTGGGATTAAATACCTTTGAGCCATAAGCTCATTTACAAAGGTTCCAGGTCAGACATCGTACAATACAGAATAAGACAGACAACAGGAATAATACAGTGGTAAAACAGAATCAAGAAAAAACAGCAACAATGATATTCTTAACAGGTACAGTAGCACTAGTTACTTCATAGGTAACAAGCATTTGTCAATGCTGAATGTTTGCTTGCTGGCATTGGCATTGGTAGTGTAGGAGTTACAGAGCTTCATAATAGGAATGGCAGTGAAGTATTGAACTTAAGCCAACTCCACCACCACCCTGCAAATACTGACAGGCATTGGGGTGTGCCTTTGGGTCGTCAGACATAACGGTCATGCCATTTCATCACACCCTACCCTTCAGACACTGACAAATGTCACGGTGTGCCTTGGGGTCTTTGGCCCTTATGTTCACCCCATTCCATCAGGAAATATGGTGAGATGGGTGCAGTATAGGAGAATGGGGTGAGCTTTTGGGGCCGAAGAGTCCAAGGCACACCTTGATGCCTCTCACTGGCTGCAGGGTGTGAGTGGGGTGGAATGGTATGAGCATTACAGGCGAAAATCCCAAGTCACACCCCTGATGCCTGTCAGTCTTTACAGGGTGGAGCGTTATGGTCAGAAACCCTAACACCTCAGGCGTTTGTTGGTATTTTCACTCCAAATTTTCAACATGGGTTTTTTGTGACCCCCCACTTTATGAACAGTGGCAATATCAGTTCGTTAGCCGAAAGCTGATTTTGCAGTGCAACTACGCCATTTGGCACCACAGGTGTGAAAACACATTTTGAACAGGATGTGAAAAATGACAGCTGTACTGTTCATGGGGAGGTGTAAAAAATGGCAATGTTGAAAATCTGCAGTGAAAATATTAAAAAACTGGTGAAGTCACGAGCGTGCGTAGAAACTGTGCAACACACACCCATAATGTAATTAGTTTGGGGATTTTTTACAGCAGATTGTCAACACAGGCATTTTGGGACCTCCGCTCATGAACAGTGTCACTGTAATTTTCTTAATCTGTCCTGAACAGTGATTCCCCACAGTGACCATGCATTTCTGCGCTGGAAGTGCAAAAACACATTTCAGCCATGGTGTGAAAAATTACAGCTGTACTGTTCATAAGGAAGTGTGGAAAAATGCCAGTGGTGAAAATCTGGACTGAAAATATTACAAATTCATGAACTTATGAGAGTGAGTGGAAACTGCACAATGCTTGCTCGTAACATGGATTTTGTTAGCAAATTTTTAACATAGCCATTTTAAGACCTCTGCTCATGAACAGTGTCACAGTGATTTTCTTAATCTGTTCCGAACATTGATTTCGTACACAGACTGCGCCATTGTGCACTACATGCGTAGAAACACATTTTGGGTGAGATGTGAAAAATGACAGCTGTACTGCTCATAAGGAGGTGTGGTAAAATGGCAATGTTGAAAATCTGGAGTGAAAATATTAAAATATGCGAACTTCACGAGTGCGTGAGGAACTGCGCAACGCATCGCTAGGAACAGCCGTCATTTTGGGAATTCAAATTACCAACATAGGGTTTTGGGGCCTCCTCATGAACTGTGATGTTGTTATTTCATAAATCGGTCCCAAAAGGTGGTTCTATGCAGTGACTGCAAAATCACCTTTTGGGACTGAATAACAAAATGACAGTGCCAGAATTCATGAGGTGGGGTCCCAGGAACCCCATGTTGAAAATTTGATGAACAAATTCCCAAAAATGCCTGAGATATGCATCAAAGTTGAAAAAAATCTATTTGTTCCATTATACAGATTACCGGCATTTCCTCAGTTCGCTGTCGGCTTTGAAGAGTGCAGACGTGTTCACGGTCCACCGAAGATCATCATGCCAGCCTCCGGAGGTAAGTATGGGGTGAGGTGTGGGTGTGGGGAGGCAGGGTGCGCAGAAGGTGAGTGTGGGTTGGGGGTCAAGACAGTCAGCGAAGGACCATTTTTTTCTTGCAGGGCACTTTTTCTTTAAAGATGATGCGGGACTTTTGCCATGCTGGGGTGGGCTCCCAGCATGGCAGCTGGAAGGCTGTTTGAGGGGGTAGTGGAGCCGATGGGTGATTGGACACCCCCATCAGCCATACGGACTGTTGCCATGCTGGGGTGGGCTCCCAGCGTGGCACCTGGAACTCTGTTGGGGGGAGCGCAGCTGAGCCAACCGGAGATTGGGCACCCCCGTCGGCCATACAGTGTGTGGGGGAGCGCATGAGCATGCTGGGTTTGGCTCCCAGCGTGCTACTTGTTACGGAGGATTGAGCTATCTATGACAGCTGATTCAGTGCAGTACCGACATGTAGGCACTTTGCATGCTGCCGACGTGGCAGTATGCAAATTGCCTACACGTTACCACTGCTGATTGCAGCATTTTTTTGCCTTCAGATGTACGCCACTGCATCTGAAGGGCTGTCATAGACAGCTCCAACATTCACTGGCGGGGTGCGGCCATGCCTGCAAAAGGCAGCAGGGCATTGGAAGTGGGGGAGGCGCACCTATGAATTCTCGTATGGTGGCACTATGTTTCTTGCACATGCATGCAAGCAAACATAAAAATCACTATGAGGAAGATAATAATTTTAGGTTCCCAGACAGCTTAGAATTCTTCAAGAATTCAGCATCATTACATCTAGAATGGAGGTAGCACATACCCATTGGCTGTAGTAGGCAGCAGCAGCATTGAGCAAGCAGGAAGAAGGGGGTTAACGGGCCTGAGCAACAATGGGGGAAGGGCAGCCAGAGTGAGGCTAGTGATT
Source organism: Neoceratodus forsteri (assembly GCA_016271365.2). Taxonomy (NCBI): domain Eukaryota; kingdom Metazoa; phylum Chordata; order Ceratodontiformes; family Ceratodontidae; genus Neoceratodus; species Neoceratodus forsteri. Next base: position 915,279,410 of record CM028132.1, on the reverse strand, counting down.
GGAGTGAGAATTGCAGCCAGGTTAGGCACTGTCAAGGGAGGCAGGGGAAAGAGAAGGGGGAGGATTAGGAGGGAAGGAAAGGGGAGATAGCTAAGGGGGGGTGGGAAGCAAGGAAATGGAAGGTGGGGGAGATGAGAAAGGGGTGGAGGGTAGGTGTGGGATGGAGTGAGTAAGTAAGGGAGGGGTAGGGTAGTATGTGGGGAGTTAGGTGGGACATGGGAGAGAAAGAAAAGAGGGAAGGAGAGAAGGCAATGTAAACACTGGGGGATGAGTACAGGGTGAGGAAGGGCCAGAGTTCGTTGATTAGGGGTGGAGCAGGTGGTAGAAGTGACAGAGATACAGGGTCAGAGGTTTCAGGAGCTGAGGAGTGCTGAGAATGGGTCAGGGTGTGCAGGGGAACTCACACTTACATGATGGGGTAAGATGGGCACGGAGACCAGCTTTGAATTTTCTGATCTTATTGCAACTGAGGAGGTCAGGGTGTAGGTTGTTTATCCACTTAGGACCCCTGTAGGACAGGGATCTTTGAGCTATTGAGGTATGCTTGAATGGTACTAGGAGTATGCCCTTGGAGGTCCTCCTAGTGCTGATAGATAGTCATTCTTTTTTAAATAGACACGAGGTGGAATCAGGAGCAAACCCAAGGATGGCTTTCCTACCCACCAGGCAGCTTTGGTAGTGTGCTCTGAGGTGGAGGGGGTAGCCAACCAGTTGCTTCATAGAGGTCACAGGTATGGGTCAGGGGATCTGCACCCATGACCAGCCTACACGCTTTGTTGAGGAGGGTTCTTACCCTATTCAGGACAGTGTCCATGGATACACTGTAGATTGCAAGGCCGTAGTCTATGGAGGATACCACAGAACTGTAGGTGACTAGCTTTAACGCCTCAGTTGGTATGTATTGACGGTGTTTATACAGAACACCTAATTTTCCACTGGCAAATATGACTAACTGATCAACATGTGTTGAGAAAGAAAGGGAATTGTTCAAGTCTATACCAAGATATTTGAAGGCATCAACCTGCTCCAATAAGTCCCCTTTGGAGCTCAGGATCTGCAGTTTTCCAAGGTGGTTCTTCCTCTGCGGCAGGGAGAAGAGCATGCTCTTGGTTTTCTTATAGTTGAGCAACAGTTTGTTATCACTGAACCATTCCTCAAGTCTGTGGAAGTTTGCTTTGAGTTCAAGGGAGATGGCGAGTAAATTAGACCCACTTACAGAGATGACCACATCATCTGCATAAAGCACAATGTGTGCTTGGCAGGCTGTAGGCAGTTGGTTGCTGAATATGCTGAACAGGAGTGGTCACAGGATAGATCCTTGTGGGACTCCAAGACTCACATCCATGGGTTCTGATAGTATGCCACTAACTTTAACTTGCTGTGCCCTACCTGATAGGTAGCTCTTGAACCATGTAACTGTGTCCAGAGACAAGCCCATTGAGTGAAGGTTTTATAGGAGGAGTTGACGGTTGGCTGTGTCGAATGCCTCAGTGATGTCAATGAAGAAAGACAAGAGGTATAGTCAATCAGGGCGGTTATGGATGAGTGATGTTTCCGGAACCCATGTTGTTGTCTAAAGAGTAGGTTGTACTTCATTAAGTAATCAGTAAGCTGGTCTGAGACCACTTGTTCCAGTGCCTTGGACAGAGGGGGGAGAATTGAGATGGGCATGTAGTTGGTTAGGTTTGTGGCATCACCTGATTTGAAAACAGGGGTGACAACCACCTTCTTCCACTTATCTGGGAACACTCCTGTCCTTAGTGAGACATTGAAGACTTTGGTAAGGGGATCCACCAACTCATTGATGGTGAGTGCCACCAGTTTCATGACTACAAGGTCACTCCCTTGTCTAGTCTTGTTTAGAACAACTTTAACATATTTAAAGGTATCCTGTCAGTTCAACTGTTTGAAGTAGAAAGAGGGGCATTGGACTGGGGTATGGGTGGCAGGGCATAAGGGTAGGGTGGGTTGAGAGTGGAGCGGGACAGATATTCCTTGGGAAGAACAGAACTTAGGTCAGTGAAGGCTTGGTTGAAGGCGTTAGCAATGTCTTCAGGCTCCTGGAGTGTCCCTTCATTAGTAACTATAACCCTAGTTGTGCTTTGGAGGCTTTACTGGTGCGGGTTTTTATCGAGTCTCAGAATTCCTTACCTTTACCCCAGCTCTTTTACAGTAGGCCATGGTAGTAGCTTGCCTTAGCTTGTCAGATGATCCCGGTACAATTGTTTCTTTTAGACCTATATTTGATGTAGTCAGCCTCTTTACAAGTAGCTTTGGCCCTATGCTGCAAGTCATCCCTATTCCGCATACGCTGTAGTATGGTGCCTGTAAGCCAAGGGTTGGTAGTTCCTCAAGTTGTTTTGGCTCTGTAGGAGGCAAAGATGTCAGAGGCCTTGGTAAAAATGGTGATAAATAAGTTGAGGGCTATGTTCCCATCCGTGGCCCTGTCCAGCGGTGACCAGTCAACCAGATTCAGATAATTCCTGAGACAGCCTAGCTTTCCAGGTCTCAGGGATCAGTTTTGAGATGCCTGGGGGGCACAAGTGCTGGCTTTATTTGACTAGGTGTACATCACTGGTGAATGATCGCTGAGGGTGTCAGGAAGGAGAGTGATCTTGGAGATATACTCCGGGCTGCTCGCTAGAAGCCAGTTGATTAGAGTACTTGTGCCTGTTTTGTAGTTAAGCCTGGCTGCTTGGTGGACTAGTTGAGTATAGAGTCTGGACACCTGGTCATGGACAGCTAGAGTGTCATTGGACAATCAGTTAGTGTTAAAGTCACTGACTACTATGTGTTCCCAGTTTTTGTTGTACTGCTCAAAGTTGCTCAGCACTTGCTGGATGCCAGTTTTGGAGGTTCCAGGAGGGATGTATACGGTGGATAGTAGTAGGGTTTTGTGTTGCTTACCCAGGGTGAGTTTGAGGGTAAGAGTTTGCACTTCCTTGTTTAGAAAACTGCTAGGCAGGGGTTGGGCTCTAAGGTCATTCTTCAGGTAAACTGCGCATCCACCCCCTCGCTTAGTTAGTTTGTCCTGCCTGAACACTGTGGAACCATCCAGTGCTATGGAGGCATTACTAACTTTCGGTGAGAGTCAGGTTTCTGTAAGAGCAATTATGTCAGTTTGTAGTAACTCCACCCAGGCCTGGAAATGTGGTAGTTTATTAATGAGACTATGTATATTAAGTGAGACTATCGAGAGGCGTCCCTGAGCCTGTTTTGGCCTGGTACCGGGGGGGCCTGGGTTAGGGTGGACATTTCTGGAGATTAGCAGCAGCAGTAGTATCAACTTTCTTAGGATGTATGCCCAGAGCAGCCTACGCGTCCCTTTTATCTTTACCCAGTATAGTTCAAAGGAGTTTATAGTCGCCACAGTGGTTCGGCAGCCCAGGATAGCAGTGATGCTAATTTTGTGCTGAACTGAGGGTGTGTAGATAGAGGGTGGGATTTTGAAGACCTGAGTAAGGCATCCATGTGTGTGAGTACCTCTGGGTTTAAGACTGGTGGGGAGGGTGAGACACAGGCTAGTATCAGTGTGGGTATTATATGCTGAGGTTGTCCAGCCAGCTTCGCTTATGAGAAAGGGAAAGAAGAAGATTAGGAATCCAATATTAGTGACTGACAGCATTTTATTTAGCTAACTGAAATAATATAAATAAATCTATGAGAGAAGGTAGTGATCCACCAGTGATCCATTAAGGAGGCTGGTAATAGTCCCAGAGGGGAGGAGCCTGGAGCTGTCTTAGGAGCAGGAGGAGGTGGGGAGAGGAGTATTTAATAGAGGCTGGGGTCGGAGTCAGTGAGGTGGGGCAAAATAAAAGGCTATACAGTAGTGCCCACCTGAGTAAGGTGCCAAAGCACAGAGGCAGTCCAAAAAAGCCACTGGGACGGGCTGACCAACGGCAGACTGGGCTGAGAGTGAACGTCCAATCACCGGCCAGCTCCAAGTACAAGCCGAGCCAGTGAAATTGGCAGCCTACGAGCCGCTGATCCCTGAGAGATTAGCATACTTTAGATAGTTCTTGGAGGGCAGGAGCCAGTGAGAACGACCACTGGAGAGATGCTGGGCAGCTCAGCCTGCTCGGCTGTGGGCTTAGAGGGTGAGGGCTGGAGCGCTGAAGTCCTGTGGCGATGGCGCTGCCTGCTGGGCAGCAGGTTGTAAGAAAGTGGAGAGGTGAAGCAAGAGATTAATTTAAAGGCAACTGCTGGTGCCGCCACTTAAATCGGTGGGAGGTCTTAGAGCTGAGGACAAAAGCCTGGGGGAGGGAAGGTCATTTGAGAGTAATTTAAGTAGAGCGGGGGGAAGGTGGAAGACTAAGAGCGTGGTAGCTAGCAAAAATGTGGGGGAGGGGTTAGAATACCAGAGGATCAGGTCTGGACAAATGCAGGGAGATTTTGAGATTTAGCAAGGGACCAGCTAAGTAAGGTATGAGTGGCTAGCGGTAGCAGGAAGGTGCAGGGAGATGGCACTGTGGGTGGCTGAGAGGGAGAGAGAGGCAGAGAGAGAGAGACAGCAAGCAGGGATGAGTGGTGCCTAAAGAATGGCAGAACTAGGAGTTGTGCGCGGGAGGGAGGCGGAGATGAGCAGTGAGAAGGAAAAAACAGAGTATAGAGACACAAGCAGAAGACGGGTAGCAGCCTGGGGTTGTAACTTAAGCCACAAGTCCCTACAGCAGCAACACTAAATCAAAATTTAACAAGATAGTGAGAGATAATAAAATTATCAGGTTAGGAAGAGACACCTATATTACTAAGCTCTCCGCCACCTAGTCAGAGTTAGGGCAGATTAACATTACACATGTGATTGTGTAGTATTATAACTGTCTACATCCTAAGGAGGTTTTGCACGTTGGGTTCATTCACAGTGGACATCATTTTTTGATTTTGAGGCCCTAATACCTGAGCGGGTGTAGGTAAGGTTAATGCACCCAAGTTAGACAAGTTTGAAGTACTGGGATCAGGGGGAGAAACTTGCGTAGAACTGGATGAAGAAACAACTAAACAATGATGCATATCCACTATATTAGCATCTAAATATGGATGATTTTCAACATCAAAATTATTTCTTTGTTGAAACTGTAAAGCCATATCATTCTGGCCAGACTCTAACATAGCTAGTCTGGAATTAAAAAGACATCTGCAGTAACATGCCAGCATTTTGTAAACATTTTGTACATAAAAAGGGGTTAGATTCTATCATATAGGATGACATGGAGTACATTAGGCAGATAGAACACCTAAATCCTACTGTTCCATCCAAAGTCATTATAGTTTCAGACATGTCGTGGGGCGTACTTATACCAATACGCAGTATCTGATAATGTACAGTATACTATTTCCAGTAAGACTGGCAAAAACACACCTGAACAACAAGCTGAAATATAAGGAATACATGTGGTAGTGTGCATAAATGTGTGAGAATCTATGCCAAGAGTAGCTGGGTTTGCTATTTTAATTTGGGAGGTAAATACCACAGAGACAAGCAATCAAACTCGCACCTTATAGAAAGACCTCTATAGGTTTCTCACTCTATTACATGCCTGGACTTGTACTCTACTAAATACACAGTAATCCTGCCTCTCTCGAGTGGTGAAGATGTCATAATTTTGTGCCTCCAGCCCTCCTTCCCCACCTGACATGCTGGACCCGTGCCAAATGCGCGTGTCTCCATGCACAATGATGCACGCCCTTGCCCTGCTCACATTTACCCCATTCATGTGGGGCGCTTAAATTATAGCGAGGAGAGGAGCGGAAGTACGGCTAACTTCCATGTCCTCATTGCAAGGGTTGTAAATAGATAAAAAGACCCTAAAATACCTTTACCTGCCACCTCATGCGGTGGACTTCTAACGGGTCAGTGGGAGCAATTCCCTTGCTCCTCAGACAGCAGAAAAGGTGCAGAGATTAGTAATCTGCAGGAATGGGGTACCTGGTGGCAACCTCCACCTTCCCACAATCTCGCACTAAGAAAGCAAGCTATGATAATGATAAAAGAGAGTCGTCACCCCGTTACTAGGCAACCATAAAACTTGTCCTCACGGCAGAGGAGCTCAGTAGGGAATACAAACAATATAAAATAGTTTTAAAATAATGCAATGTGCAGCAGCTTCACCCTCAATTCACACACCAACAGCATGAGGCCTGGTGAGCAAAGTGTGAGCATCCAGAAGATTACCTTCTTATTGCATAGCTATCTTCCCCACACTACCTAGGCCACCATTATGGGAAAAGATTTCAACAGAGTGACCTGCTTTGTGAGCCAGGCCCTCACCTACAGTAGATTTCCAGTAGCTGACCACATACTAGGCACCCTCAAAGTAAGCCCTGAACAATCAGATGCACCCATGAACAGTTCCATCTCATCACTGCTCACTGCCTCAGTCCACATAGAGACCCAATTATAGTAGGCATAAAAAAAGCATGACAGACCTCTGGGTCTTCCCTTATGCTTTCTATCACCATAATCCCCCAAACAACCAGATGCATCCATGAACAGTTCTATCTTATCACTGCTCACAGCCTCAGTCCACACAGAGACCCAATCATAATGAGACAAAAAGGCATGGCAGACCTCTAGGGCTTCCCTCATACTTTCTGTCACCTTAATGTAGTGGTGCGGTTTCTGCACCCCAGACCCAACCTTTGTTAATGGCCTCAGGAATGTCCATCCAATGGGGATTACCCTGCAGACAAAGTTCAGGTGTCCCACAACCTGCTGCCACTCCTTCAAGGTTATCTTCTTGGCTGCCTTGACCCACCTTATAAAAAACCGTAAGGGCTTCAATCATGCCCTCAGGCAGATGACTATTGGTTGCTATCATGTCAGTTTCCATACTTAAGAAGACCATGACAGTCCTACAAGCTTCAGTCTTCACTGGTGACAAGGGGACTTCAAAAAACATACAAACCTTTGAAATGTTCCCAGCACTCAGCAGGGAGTCCACTGGGCCAATAAATCAGAAGTTATTCGAATAGTGAATCACTCCCTGCCCGAACACCTCCTTTGCTACCACCCAGTGCAGGAATGTGCAGGGACATGCTGAAACTCATGCTACCACACACCCTAGGGGTCTACAATTGTCCACATAATATTGCCCCTTGAACTTCATCCCAGAAAATGCTGGTCATCAGGCTGTAGTAATAATAACCAGAAAGCATACTCACTGTCCACTTTTGCTATGAGTGCCTCCACACCAGCTGCATGAATCACATCAACGGCTCTGTCAAATGAAGCATATTGCACTGCTGTAAAGTAGAGGTCAACATGATCATTCACTGAGTCAACTCCAGATATGATAGGTGGTTGATTGTATTGTACCTGCCTGGTGCCTTTATAGAACTAACCCAAAGGGAGATACCTCAGACCCTGAATTGGGAGGATGAAAGGATCTGCTTATCTTGGCCAAACCAATCTCCTTAAGAATTTTCACCTGGACCACCTGTGGCCTGTCTCTGGCTGATGTCAGGTTCTCTGCCTATAACCCTGGTGGGGACCATTGTATAATATCTTAAAACCATCGACCAACAGTATTGCTGCCTTGTGGTCCAGGTAGCACTCCAGCCAATGCTTAAGCTGACCCATCTTAATTATCATTTCCAGGCCTGAGGTGATTCCTTTGACAGGACCAGGAGACTCCCTGACCCTGCTTAATTGGCTTGCATTGGGCGGACACCATCAGTGGCATATCCAGTATGCCCTTATCATTGGAGGGACTGTACTGCATTCACCACTGAAAGTCCTCATTATGTTCCATTCAGGCCAACCCCTACCCACCCCTTTGGGCCTATGGACACACATAATCCTGTTAAGGCAATTGAGAAGGCTCAAACTCTTCTCTGGGATGGCCTGGCAGATTGTGCTAGTGAAAACCACAATCACTGCAATCCATTTCTTGAATGTCTTGGGGACCTTAACCTTTTTATGATCATTGTTATTTCCTCTTCTTGTCCCTGCTCTCCACTGGGTACTTGTGCTGTTCAGGAGCAAGAACATGCCTACGTATTCCCTTCCCTTGATCTGCTGGATGGTTTTATCTGAGGGATCATACGCTAGATGTTCCACAATCCATGATGACATAGTAGCCTGGGGGTGTCTTCTCTGCCCCCTGAGTGGACACACTAGTGCCTGGCACTTCAGGCACCAACCCTGCTACCAGTGTCCCAGACTTCGACTGTGCTTGTACCACTGCTGCCAGCCTGGCCACATATTCCAGCAACTTGTTCAGTTTGTGATCTAATGAAGATGTGCTTACTAGCATGGATGGCTGCAGCAGGGACAGTGGCATTATTGGTTGCACTGGGGGAGACCAGGGAGCCACTGAAGGAGGAGGAGAAGAGGTGTTGATGACCACCAGTTTCTCATCATTCACCTTGGACTGCTTGGTCTTCATAACCCTGGTCACCAAAGGGCTACTTGGAAGGTATTCCCAACTGGTCAAGCATCCCCAAATATTTTCAATACAATCTGATGAAACTCATCCTCCAGCAATTCATCAGCAGCTGGATTTGTCTTAGCATTCTTTGCCTTCCCTTTCCTAAGTACCTTAGTGGGAATCTCCTCAGGCTCTTTCTATGACTGCCTCCTTTTCCTTGAAGTAGGGCCAACCAGCAACACTGTTTACATTTCTGCCAAGCAGGCCTATAGCCAAACCCTACCCTTCTTTTCATATGTGGCCTGCAGCTGGTTTTCAAGAGCCTTGCCCATGCGTGCCGTGCTGGTCATCTTCTTCTTTTTTGGCATACTGGCTGTTGCAAAATTGCTTGTAAAGAGAAAAATCCTGCTGTTACATACCTGCTTAATACCCAACAAAGAAAAGTGAGAGTTAGCCAAGTCAATCAGCATCCATCACCAAGCCAATAATGTGTGATCCCAAGCAGGATCCAAGGGGGAAGTCCTTGTTGTGGTGGTCTGGCTTAAAATCACTGCAACCCCCACCAAGAACCCAGCAATGTCCCTTACTTAGCCTCTTCCCTTTGCTTTTTCCCTGTGTCACAGGGCTAATGATTTTTTTATATAGATTTTTATGCATGATCAATTGGCCCCCTCTGAATGTGCGCCAGGAGAAGGCACCACTGCTTAATGTGTACCCAATTTGATTCTTTTTTTTTAAACTAATCAGCTGTAATACTGGCTGTAATGGCAGCAGCAAATTGCTGATACAACCTCTGCCTGCTAGGCTTTGTCTGTCTTTTTTTTATTTAATCAGATGCCCAGCCTCAACGTTAGATCCCATATTGTCCAAGACAATGAATAACCCTAGGGACTGAGTTCCCACTACAGCTTCCCACTAAAATGAGAACCTTCCTCACCATTGTATTTTCCTACAGCTCTGTTCATGTTCATACACCTTAAAGCTCCTTGGCCATGTGGCCTTATGCTCTCCAAGTTTAGGAAGCCACCCACCATCTGGCCAAAAGTGGTGCCACTGCACAGGACCTCTGCTTACCACTGCTGTATTTTTCATTTTCTTTTTTACTTATTCATTTTTTTATCTCACAGACACCACACCTAATCTGGCACCTGCGTCATTGCTACCCATGGTAAATGCCACTCATTCAGAGCATTTTGGCACCAAGAACCAGCCCATCTCTACTGGCCACTGAATCTGGGTCAGGCACCAGAAAAAGTTAGAAAAAGCTGATCCGGAGGTTTATGTTTAATATAACAATTCCAAACTATAAGGCTGTTCTCTGAAGCCAGCTAACTGGATGAACACTGCTGTATCCAGTGGGAAGGATGGAGCACATGTACACTACCTGTTCTCAGATGATGTCAAGTTAGCAGCAGCAAAACCACTCCCCTCAGAGAATAGCTGAGTAACTGTGGGGGAGAGTCACAGTCTCTGCTTGCCAACCCGCAACCATGTGGTCAAACTTTAGGGGTGCACAGTCTGCAACAGGCCAGAACTGGGTGGCCAATGAGCTGTCAGACCACCAAAATTAGCTGGACAATCCCCAGCATCTGCTGCACCATGCCAAAACTACATGGTCTGTGAGAAAGTGCAGTCAGCCAGCTATTGTCAGAATATCACTGCAAAAACCCTTTAGGACCTGTGGGGGACCAAATTAGTCCACCAAAGTAAGGTGAAAAAAGGATGTGGACTACCTCTGAAATTTGGAACCCTCCCAAATTGTGGTTGGGTTGACAGCATGCAGAGCAGTACAGGCATGCTACACTGTGTTAGCCCACAATCACACACTCACCATATGGTAGAGCTGGCAGTCTCCCAACCAGCTGCAGAAAAATGGTCACTGGCTTATTACAATTGCTATGTCCAGTGGTGTACTGATCAGGATACCGTAGCATCCACATCAACCCTCCTCAGTTTGGCACCAAAAGAGAACAAACAGACTAAGGAATACAAATTCCACACTTTACCTAAAACAATGCTGGCAAGTTCACTACTCCAAAGCTGAGGAGAGTCCATAGCCTCTGATGCTGCTGTTGGTAACTCAGGAAGATTCTTGCCTGGAGGATAAGAACATGGAGGGGGGGGGGCATTCCGATGCAGCCTCTTTTAAATTCCTCTTTCTCCTCCCCTAGACAGATATCTCAGCATCTTTGGCACCTTACCTGGCTCCTATCTGTAGGTTGCACTTGTATACTTCATTCCATTCAGGCAGGAGCCCTACCTTCTGTCTGAGTAGGAAGAGGAGGGTGGAGGGGTCACAGACAAAGCTTTGTCTGCTTCAGTTCTTGGGCAGACTGCTAAATGTGGGCATATATGAATATAGGAAATGTATGCACTCCCCCAAGTTTGCCTTCTGCATGAGAAAATAGCCCAATAGGCCTCAAGTCCTGAAACTGTGCCAATAGAAAAGTCTGATGTAATGTTCTTCATTTTTACAACCATCAGTTAGCAACATCAAGGACAAAGTTACCTTACTACAACATGAGAACAGTTGCACTCCTGGTGACAACACAGTTCCAGAAAGTGAAAAAAACAGAGCATTTGATTATATGATATGATAACCTAGTCTTTTTGTAGATGTTTCAGTGATTACATTTTGTTTATATGTCAAGACAAGACTTGAAGATAAGACCCCTAGTTCACTTTGTCACCTCATAGCACCTTCTGCTTTTTATGATGCCTTGACACCTCTGACAAAAATCTCCTCTGTCAATGCAACCTGCAGTACACCTTCATTTGTAAGGCATCATAACCTATTGCAATGTAAGAATGAATTATTAAATGTAACCATTCCAGCAACACATGATCTAAAACAATACATTAGAAATAAAACACCTTTAGTTTGGAAGGGTACCAGAAATGGCTACTAAGGTACAGTCTGACCTAGTTATAACTGACAGTTATAGTGGAAACCTACTTATAACGGACATGTCCATCCTACCATTTGCTGCCATCTATACTTTGTGTGTTAAATAGTAAGGATATAATAAATTTGTCAGCCCCTGCATGGTGGATACTGTAATTTCATTACAGTCATCTCAAACAGAACAGTTCTCACAGTGATCATGGTGATCACGTTTGCCTCCCTTTACTTTCTGTTGCCTCCCTTTAATTCCTGCATCAAGGTTACATTGAATGGACAGATGACCAGACATTTGTTTATAAATGGCTGTTTATTTGACAGGTGACAAACCCAAAACAGCTGTTGAAATGGCATCCAAGCAGGCTGCCATGCCCTTATTTCGTGAAGTCGAGATTTTTCACAAAATAAAAAAGCTGCCAAAGACCACTGTAAGGGAGCTTGCAACCCACTTCAGTATTCCAAAATCTGTACTTCCTTGAACATTACAAAATTGCATAATAGGAAATATCATCACAAAACTTCTTCCTTGGCCCTAGATACTATTTTCTGTAAAAAAACTGTTATCTACTAAGAGCATAGAATATTATCTAAATACTTGGTATGGTTTGGAAAACAACTAAGGTTAAGAAAAAAAGGCAGATGTACTGGATGTTTATGCACCTCATCACACATAAAAGGTTTGAGTAAGAAAGAAAAAGACAACATTTTCTGTGATCTTGCAACAAATGTTTACTGGAAGATTTCTGAAGCTGGTGTAAAATTTCCACTCCAGTCTCTTCATCAGTTTTAGACTTCAGTGAGCCGTGTTCATTGGTTCACAGAATTCAGTGTGGCAAGACTGAATCAGGTATTCAAGTGATTCTACTTTATTATTACAGGTCATTGTAAATGCTCAATTCTGAATCTCCTCAGCCATACTGAAATTATACACTGCACCATGCATCAGTTGAATATGCCAGTCAAAATAATGGTTTTGCCTTGTATAACCTTTTACACATACTTTACTGTAGCCCCAAGTCTCTTTTCAGGCCAGGTCATAACATTTGTAGTGGTAACCATTGACATGATGTAGAATACCCTTATATATAAATCTATGTATATCACAAAATATTGCAGGTGCTCCCAATTCTTTTCAATTAGATTTCCTGTGATATTTCCCCAGTAGATAGAACATAGAATATGACAGCAGATAAAGACAGCTTGGCCCACTCAGTCTGCCATTTTTTTTCTTACCTTCATTGTTACCACAGACTATACTTATCTTCTGCTCTTTCTCCCCTTCCCTTCCCTTCCACTATGATTCCCTTGTGTCTATCCCATGCATTCTTGAGCCCTGCACCCCTGTCTTCACCCCCATCATCTCCACTGGAAGATTGCTCCATGAATCTACCAGTCTTTCTGTGAAGAAGTACTTCCTAACATCTCTCCTGAATCTACCTCCCTCCAGCTTCATGGCATGCCTCCTTGCTCTTGAGCACCATTTCTTCTGAAAAATACTCCATTCCTGTACCTTATCTACCCCGTGAGATATTTAAAGGTCTATATCATATCCTCCCACTCCCTTCACTCTTCCAGGGTGTACATATTAAGGTACTTTAGTCTTTTCTCATAGGGCTTTTGATGCAGACCCTGCACCATTTTGTTGTCCTTCTCTGGACATCTTCCACTCTGTCTATTTCCTTCCAAGATGTGGTCTCCAGAGCTGCACACAGTACTCTAGGTGGGGTCTTACCTGAGATCTATGCAAAGGAAATACCACCTCCCTCTTTCTGCTGGTGATACCCCTCCCTATGCACCCCAGCATCCCACTAGCTCTCCTAACTGCCTTGTCGCACTGTCTGGCCACCTTTAGGTCATCCAATATGATTACCCCAGGTCTCCAGATATACTGTATAATGTATCTAGTCACTTGCTACCACTGTAGTTAACATGGCTTGTGAATGCAGGGGGCTCAATTCTCAAAAGATGTGTAATGCTGCAAGCCCCGAGTGTGCCCATATGTGTTGCATGAGGCTTGTGGCATTCTCTGACAATCAGGATTCTCGATCCTGTGCACCACTTGCTGTGAGTTAGATCAGCTTTTGCTGGTATAACTTCACTGACCTTTCTACTGAAGCTACTGTGAAGAGGGTAAAGTGCCACAAATGCATGCAACATTTGAAAATTGGGCACATGGTGCGGCAATGTATTTGGGGTAGCGCAGGGTTTGATGCAGGGCTTGTGCAAGCCCTGCGTCAACCTTGGAGAATCGAGCCCAGACAGTTACTTAATCTTAAACATAGTGAGGTTGCACATTGTTAGACAAATAATTAAAAACACAAACTTTATCGATCAGATAGTTGTTTATAGGCACTTTTTTCATATCTGATAACAGATGTTCTGTTACAGTGATTATGCCCGGATCATTTGTTAAAGTAACTAATAGCCCTGAATGTCTCTCAATTGACTACAGTGCTCTTTAATGTGCAGAAAATTAATGATTGAACTCTATAAGTAAGCCAGAAACAGCATGCTGAAATGCATCTGCAGTATGTGTTCCTTTCTGCACTTGTTAAATTTTGAAAATATCACTTCTGAAGGTGGTGGTACATGATAGAAAATAATAATACCTGATTGTACCTTTTCAGCTGAGTACTGTACCTCAGTAGATTCAGTAGGACTTAGCACATACAGTACCGTACCTAGTGCTCACATCTTTTCATGGTGCTGACTCCAGCCAAATTAGAAGGTATGTGCCACAGGAACCACTATAGTGACTATACAAGACCAAACTTACCAGGAAAGTTGAAGTACTGCCGAAACCGATCAAAGTACTCATAAATTTTTATTATAGTGTTTTTGTACAGGTCTAGTCAGTCTAACATTAGATTTTAAAAGTCATTCACATAAGTGTTCTTCTTTCAGAGACTTTTACAGCCAAAACCTGTGTAATATGTTATTCTTGTTCTTCTCCCATGCCTTCTTGCTGGAGAAGCAGGACACAATATATGCAGTCATATTTTCACAAATATTTGCATGGTGCTAAATGTGGATATGAAACAGGGAATACATCTATAGCCCTTAAGGAAAAATGATAATTTTTTGACATATTTAATTCATTTTTAAAATGTGTCATCGATTAACACCCTTTGGTTGTTTTTGTAAAGCCTGCCGTACTCAGGGCTGAATCAGGGAGACTACTGCAAAATAGTAATTACTGAGTTGAGCTTTTCATGAATGTTTAGAGTGCAAAAACTATAACAGATAGAACTTTCATTTAAGATTATGGACTAGAATTTCAAATACGCATTGGGTCCTGATGTTCAAAAGTGGAGATATTGTACACTTGCAGCAGAAAAAAAAAAGCTATGAAACTGAGGGTTTCTATGCACAACCACAATTTTTTCCACATGTGTAAAACTTTTAGAAAGGGTCAGCTGACTGGCGGACATGCAGGTGGAACTTAAGTTAGAATATTTTCTGAATTAGATGTTCACTGGACCCAGGCCCACACAAATCCTCAGGAAGCCTTTACCAGACTCAAAGACCTTCTTAGGAAATGGATCCAACCAGAGAGCAAAGCACTCCCACAGATCATCAAAACATCTGTAATGGAACAATGCATCAACATCTTACCCGCAGACATACAGCTTTGGGTAAAAGATTACCAACCAGAAAGTGGGGAAAAGGCTGTTTCTTTGGCTGAAGACTACCAAATGGCCAGACAGATGCCACAGCAGCGAGGTATCAGCCAAGCACCAGTAAGACACTCTTTTTCCCATTTAAACTCCAAGTCTGATAAGAACTCTGGTGGGAGTAACAAATCTGCACTCAAAGACTTTATTTGTTATAACTGTAAGAAGCCAGGTTATATTGCAAGAAATTGTCATAGTAAGAAGAGTGACACTGGAGCAGATTTGTCCTTAGCAAATTGGGGCAAGTACTTATCAGATGTGAAGGTGGGAGATATGACTGTGAAGGGACTTATAGATTCAGGAAGCAGATGGACCCTAGTATATAATAAAGTGCTAGGAAAGCAATGTCCAAAAGGACCAGGTATTGGTGTCATCTGCATCCATGGGGACACTTGATAGTATCCCACCAGCCAAGTGACTCTGACTATTAATGGGGTGTCACACCAAATGAAAGTGCGAATAGTACCTAAGTTACCTGCATCCATGATAATTGGAAATGACATTCCAGGATTTACTGAGTTAATCAAAGAGGGAATAAATCCTGATGTTTCAGCAGTTGTGGTAGCAAGAGCTCAGGCAAAGAAAATCTCAAATGGTGGGTACTCTTCTCCTTTCGCTGATTTTGATTCAGACTTGTTTGAGCACAGGTCCAAGATCTGGAAGTCCAGGAAAGAAAGACAATGCCTGAAGAAACAGTGGTGGCAACAGAAGACTGATGGATATAAGGGGTTAACATATTAAAATGCTGAAACTAAACTGATCACTGATTGTGATTTTCATTCAGAACAATCTAATAATGTTTTTCTCCAGGGTTATTTTAAGCAGCTAGATGTGTAACCAAAACAGGGTGAACCTATGTTTAAAACATTTAATGGGCTACTGACTGCACAGAGTTTGAGTTAAACCTCAGCCACAGGACCAGATAGAACAAATGGTTATATCACAAAAGTATAGATCTGAGTTGTTACAGATAGCACATGATAGTCCGATGGCTGGTCACTTGGGGAGGAATCGCACCCTTGCCAGATTGCTGTACAGATTTTACTAGCCTGGAATTCATGAAGATGTTGCTACCTATTGCAGTTCTTGTGCTGAGTGTCAGAAAGTAGCCCCAATGAGAGAGATCATGTGATGCAGAGTGCTGAGTAGATGCTCCTCCGCTAAGCTCCTGCCTGCCGAATATAAAATCTTCATTTAATATCGTTAAATTTCATCTAACTCCTCTGCCTAAGAGTTTTTCTTGTCTCTGAACAGCATGTGCTCCTGCTTGGGGTTCCTGTGTGGTAAATGGAGGCTTACATGAAGAAAGCCCCGCAGAAACATAACCCCCCGCCGCCCCTGAGAAGGCTACTAAGAAATCCCGAGCCTCGAAAGTGGCCCAGATAAACTGAACTCATGCGGTCAAGTCAGGGGACCAAGAACCACTAACACTTAATAGATTCTTAGAGGAATTTAAACCATTCCGGGAAGAGATGAAAGATATGGCAATCGACCTGAAATCCCTCTCCAGAAAGATAGAAGAGGTCTCCACGACTGTATCGGACAACACTGCCTGAATATTTTCGATCGAGAGAAAATTGGAAAGCCTGGATCCTGAGCTCCTACTCACAAAACAAAGGCTGTCTCGACTAGAAGCAAAACCCGAGGATCTGGAAGGCCGAAGTCAGAGAAATAATGTGGTAATCTTCGGGCTCCCCGAAGGGGAAGAAGGCCAGAATACTGTAGTCTTTATCCAGAAGTTGGTAGAAAAATTTACTGGTCCCTCTCCCTTTGGTCCAAATTATATAATAGAATGGGACCACTGATCTTTGCGACCAAAACCCCCACCTGATGCACCTTTTCGCCCCATCATTTGCCACTTTCTGAACTACCTGGAAAGGCAGCATTTCCTGCAGAAAGTCAAGGCCCTGCAAGAAGTCAGATGGGAAAAGGTGAAGCTGAGAATTGCTCAGGATATCCCTGGTTCAGTTCGAGTGAAACGGAAAGTCTTCCACCCGATTGTATCCAAGATTATAGTGGCTGGATTAAAGTTCAGGATGGGGTACCCAGCAAAATTACAAGTCTCTGTAAATGGCTCATGGCTCAATTTCGAGGATCCTGATGCTGCATTACTAAACCTTAAGTCGGTGTTGCCAGACCTGTTTCACATGACCTGTGAAGGCCTCCTGATATTCGGGGCTCACTAGAAACGTCAGAATGAACTGTTGTTTGGATCTTTGTGTGGACAGTGCTCATTCTAGAGATGGATTTCACTCAACTTAATGTTCTCTAATAGATCTGGACTACTAGTAGAGGCTCAACTTTAATTTTAACAGGCCCTGGCCTGTTGGTGGGATAGTGTTGCAGGGAGATTCCTGGTAGGGCTCCTGCAGGGTTTGTTTTGGACTGCATCTGATACAATATCATTTGCTTAGTATCCAGGTGGAGCACACAGGGCTAGATCTTGGGTTATACCTCCTGTTAAGTCTTTACAGGATGGGAATTCAGATTTTTGGGCGATTCTGGGCTTTCAGTGCACCTTTGACTGGTGGGCTGGATCAGGTTATGTCCACAAGAGGGCGCGGCTCACCCATTTATTGCAAGTCCTGTCATCCAGCCTTGAGAGGGACTGCTTTCACTTACTAAGCCGTCCTGGTTTTGTGGGGGGGGGGTTCAGAGCTAGGAGTTAGCAACTCCTAGGTTGTTACTCCCACAGGTTTCCCATTTCTGGATTTTGTTTCACTTCTCATCCGGATCTGTTTTTTCATGTTTTTTACCTTGACGATGGGCTCACCCCTCCAGGTTAATTCTCGCTCTGGTTTTGGTTCACGACGTAGTTCCCTATGGGGAACAAACATTTTTCAACTCCCTCTCAGGACTCGAGTGACTTTTTTTCACATTCACATTTATAGCATCTAGTTCAATTCTCTCTCTGTTCATTAGTGGATTCACCAGCAGATGTTCATAGGCCCTGGAAGCCCGAGACCGCTCATTGATATTAAGCCCTCATTAATGCAGCTTATTGACTACATTGTATGAGCTATGAGGGTGTTTACTTGCAGGATACATTCACGGGCAGGGGAGGATAAGATCCAGTGCTGTGCTAAGCATTGCTTGCGACAGTGTGGGGGGCTGGGGGGGTTACGTGTTCTTGTTGGGGGGTTGGGGTGTATTAGAGGGTTTAAATTGGGGATTCTTGTGGGGAGCTGGGGTGGTGGGAGGGCCTTACAGCAGCAATAGGGGAGTGTTAGATTATTTGTGTTACACACCCAGAGTGCAAGGCTGAAGCTAGCACTCTTTGAAGCCTTAAGTAGATGGCTAAGGGGGTGACCTTTGCAATGTGGAATGTCAAGGGGATCAGGGAAAAATCTAAACAATACCAGGTTCTCAAACACTTAAGTCTTTTATGTACTCAGGTTACTTTCCTACAGGAATCGCACCTACTAGAAACAGAAGTCTCACAAGTGAGGAGGCAACAAGTGGGGACGGTGTATAAGGCGCAAGGCTCCTCAAACAGCTGTGGGGTTATGATCATCATTAACAGGGGTATTCCCTTTGTCCCAACTCATACTATCAGGGATCCTGAGGGTAGGTTTGTTTTAGTTATAGGTACTCTCTGGTCAATACCACTGCTATTGGGCAGTATATATGGTCCCAATGCTGATGACCCCGCTTACTTTATGTGACTCATAAATTTAATCCTACCTTTCCTTCCCATAAGGATTATCCTGGGGGGGCGACTTTAACCAAGTTGCAGATTCAAATCTGGACAGGTCGGGAGGTGCATCGGGGGGGATCTCCCCAGGTCAGAGGGCTTTTAGAGAATTTTTGGATCAATGCAGGCTCTGTGATGTCTGGTGTCTCCTAAATCCTGATTCCAAGGAGTTTACATTCAGGTCTTTGGCACATGGCTCACAGTCCCGTATTGACTACATATTCATTTCTCAGACTCTTCTGCCCGGGGTTAGACCCTCATCGATACAGCCTGGCCCTGTCTCCGATCGCTCTCTGGTGCTGTGTGATCTCTCAATCCAAGATGTGTCGAAGAGAGAGACACGATGGAAGCTTAATGATCAACTGCTTAAAGATTCTAATTATTGCAATACCATAAGGGAGCACATTGAGGCTTTTTTTCTGTCCAACCCTTTAAATAGTGCAAAACCAGATATTATATGGGGGCCTTCAAGGCTTACAAGAGAGGAGTTCTCATTGGCCTCTTGGTGGCTAGGAAAAGAGTTAGGAAGAGAGATAATTACTGTCCTTGTTATCCCAAATTTGGGCCCTGGAATCCAATGTTTTGGTTAACTCCTCAGAGGAAGACAAAGTGAGGCTTCTAGCCTTGAGAGACAAATACTTAGAACTACTCCAGGAAAAGGCGGAGTTAGCTATCATACACACCAAAGCTAGTTATACTGACCAAGGTGAGAAAGCAGGGTGCCTTTTGGCACTTTGCATCAAACAACAAGAATCAGCGAGATTTATCCCTTCAATAAAGGCTTCTGTAGATGGATCTCTGAAAACATCTCCCACTGAGATAGCTCAAGAGTTTGCAGTATACTACAAAATTGTTTTACGGGGACATGGAGCAACCTCCCAGCCCAGTAAGCATGGAGAAGTACCTGATGGACTCACATCTACCCTCCCTCCCAGAACATTACATAGCCTCTCTGGTCTCTCCCATATCTCAGTGGGAAATTTCTGAGGTTATTAGTGGTTTACCTTTGGATAAAACCCCTGGACCTGATGAATTTTCCTCCCTTTTCTATAAAACATTTCGGGAACTTCTATTACCAATACTTAATAGTTTATTTCAGCACATCTTATCCGGGACAGAGGTGGATTGCCATCTCTTTGAAGCCTTGATAGTACTTCTCCCTAAGCCAGAAAAAGACCCTGAGCTTATCCAGAGCTACAGGCCTAAATCCCTCCTAAATCAGGATATCAAGATCCTCTCAAAGATTTTAGCTAACAGGTTATCCATGGTACTCCCCGAGTTAATAGGTATGAATCAGGTAGGTTTCATGAAGGGACGCTCTTCAGCGGATCATTTGCGTACGCTATCCCATGTCTTCTTGGCTTCCAGAGATGCTGACTTTCCTGCAGGCTTGGTCTCTTTGGATGGTGAGAAGGTGTTTGATTAGGTGAACTGGAGTTTTCTCTTCAAGGTATTGAGTGCCTTTAGATTTCCTCCAGTATTCATTTCTTGGGTTGCTGCATTATATAAATCCCCTATAGCAAGAATCTCTGCTAACGGGGCCTTCTCAAACTACTTCTCACTTCATTCAGGCACTAGGCAGGGATGCCCCCTATCACCTGTCTTGATTAACCTATATCTGGAACCCCTTATCCAAAACATTCTCTGAAATATCTCTATACAAGGTATCAGAATTGGGCATCATGAGATTAAACTCACTGCGTACGCAGATGATTTGTTGATATATCTCTCCTATCCAGTCTCTTCAATACCACCCTTACTGGATGAAATAACTAGTTTCAGTGTGCTATCCAGCTACAAGTTGAATGCTATCAAATCCTTATTTTTTCCATTAAACCACAAGGTAATTAAGGATGACATTTGCCCCCTAGGTTTAAGTTGGACTCCTAGAGTAATTAAATATCTGGGCATAAAGCTATCCCGCAACCCCTTAAGGTGGGTCAAAGATAATCTGGATTTTCTCTCACAGGTTATCATGCATGACCTTGACAGATGGTCCAAACTTCCCATATCATTATGGGGCAGGATTAACATTATTAAGATGAATGTATTACCTAGAATTTATTACCCCTTATCCCTTCTCAACTCTTTTATCCCTATGCTCTGGTTTAAGAAACTGCACAGTATATTTACCAGATTTATCTGAGCAGATAAATATCCTCAGTTGGCCTATCACAAACTAGCTGCCCCAAAATCTGAGGGGGGCTGAGGATTCCCCATATGGCACTATACTACTGGGCCAGTCATCTAGCAAATTGTCTGAGATGGATCTCCCCAGGCCCTGAAACGGCACAACCAGTGTGGCTTAAGACTGAGTTAGACATAATAAAATCTAAATGCCTGGATCCCTCAAACTTATTTTACCTCAAGTTGTCTCATGTAAAGATGGACAACTGCACCATTATAAGCACCTCTTTAAGAGTTTACACACAGTTATGTTTATTTCTCCATTATTCCCCTCAGACTGACTTAGCTCATTCTATTTGGAATTCCTCATCTTTCTCTCTTAGTGGAAGGTGGATTCCTTCTAACTGGTTGCCTCAACTAGGTGATTGAAAATTGCTTTCCCTGGTAGATGGAGAAGGGCACTGGTTGACCTCACGTGGAATTATTGACAAGTTTCATATTCTAAGCTCATCTCATTTTAAAGTTATACAGTTAAGACACCTTCTCACTGTAGCCCTGGGGAGTTCTTCCCCCTCCCAGAAGGTATCAGCTCTGATTCCTGAAATTTCCCTATTGTCCGGATCTTCAGGCATAGTATCCAAGCTACACAGGGTGCTGTACTATAAAAAATATGGGGACACCTTTGGACCTACCAGTTTCTGGAACTCACTCCTTCCTCAATACCAGTTGGACTGGCAATCACTATGGAGATCCTGTCATAAGTATGTGTCCCAAGATAGGTTGTGTCTCATGCAATATCACATTTTACATAACATGTATTGTACCTCTACCAAATAAAAAAAATGGGGCTTCTCAAACTCTAGTACATGTACCAAGTGCCTGCAAGAAGAGGGTACTCTCTTGCACATGTTCTGGTCCTGTCCCAAAGTTTCTTCCTTATGGAATTCAATCAAGATGTCTCTGGATCTCCTACTGGGTCTACAGGAGTATTTCACTCCAGAGGTGTGTCTTCTAGGGTACATGTCCCTGGTCAGTGCTAGAACTAGGAAATATCATATTTCCATGGTTGCGCTCCCAGTTAAGAAACTTATACTACGTCATTGGAAGGAACAATCGGCTCCTTCCTTCCAGGAATGGTTACATGAAATCATTGCTAACCTGCAAACAGAGAAGACAATTGCAAGTCTTCATAACAGACTAGAGACATACACCAAGATATGGGTCCCCTTCATTCCTTACTTTTGTTACCTCACTGAAGGTATACCACACTCAGGTTTTACCCATAAGTACCAGTGAATCATGCATTGCACATTAGGAGATCAAATTTTGTTGCTGCTGTAAGGGGGGATGGGGTGGGAAGGGTGGGCTGGGCAGTTCTTACTGTTCAAGAATTATTCCACACCTCATCTTGCTGTAACTGCCCATATAATGTAAATGTATTAATAAAGCTTAAATTGTGAAAAAAAAAAAGAAAGTAGCCCCAGTGACTAAAAAAAGACAAAGTGCAGCTGGTGCCCCTACCCTTGATATATGTGCCTTTTGAGAGAATTGCAATGGATGTAGTTGTCCCCTTAGACAAAAGTAAAAAAGGGTTATTGATTCATTTTGGTGGTATGTGACTATGCTACTTGATACTCAGAGGTAGTTCCAGTACGTACTGTCACAGCCCCAAAAGTGGCAGCAGGGCTTGCAAAAATTTTCAACAGGTTGGGCATACCTAAAGAGATTGTTACTGATCAGGGTAGTAATTCTGGTGCTGCATTACTGAAGGAGCTGTACTGACTACTAGGTATCATTGCCATATGAACCTCCCCTTATCACCCTCAGACAGACGGTCTTGTTGACCATTTTAATCAAGCCCTAAAGTGTATGTTAAAAAGGTTTGTAAAAGGGGAAGGAAAAGACTGGGACTAATATTTACCTTACCTGCTTTTTGTTTACAGAGAAGTGTCAATGGCATCAACAGGTTTTTCACCATTTGAAATGCTATATGGCAGACAACCTAGAGGGCCACTAGATGTAATAAAAGAAACATGGGAAGATAACCCCCATCAGAAACAATCTATTGCATCTTATATGTGCCCTAAGAAAGAAGCTGGCAAAATATGTTGAAATCACCCATAGTACTTAAGAAGAGGCCCAAAACTAGCAGAAGGTGTATTATGACCATGGGAAAAAAAAGGTTTTTGAGTCAGGTGAAAAGGTCTTGCTACTGTTACCCACTACAGAAAATAAACTGTTAATGAAGTGGCAAGGGCCTTATAAAGTGCTTAGATATACTGGCACAGTTAACTATGAGATTGAGACCCCTGAGAGGAAAATTCCTACTAAGATATACATGTACCATGCTAACCTCCTCAAGAAATGGGTTGAAAAAAATATCAAAAGTTATTTTGCTGGCTTTACCAGAAACTGATAAAGAAGATATTGTTGTAGTTTATGACAGACTGGAGCAAACTGTAACTGCTGACACTGTAAAGGTGAATGTTTCCTTAACCTCCGAACAAACCACAGAAATTCGTAATTTGCTAAAGACATTTAACAGTACTTTTACCACAGTACCGTGCTAAGCAAAAGGGGTCGAGCATGTAATAGTGACAAGGAATGTTCTCCCTATTAGACAAAAGACATACAGATTACAAGAGCAGTTAAGACGATGTGATTAAGGAAATACAAAATAATGAAAGAACTGGGTATCATAGAAGAGTTGAGAAGTGCTTGGCCATCACCAATGGTGATTGTAAACAAAAAACAAGGGGGTGTAAGAATCTGCCTTGATTTTAGGAAATTTAATCAAGTGTCAGAATTTGACAGTTAACCTATGCCCAGAATAGTTGATTTGGTGGACAGAGTGAGGAGTGCCAGGTATATCAGTACCCTCAATCTCATCAAGGGTTACTGGCAAATCTCCCCAGCTAAAGAATCCAGAGACAAAACTGCATTTGCCGCTGCAGTTGGATTCTATCAGTTCACCACCATGCCATTTGGTTTACATGGTACACCCACTATATTCCAGTGGTACATGGGTGTAATTGTATCCCCTCACACTGGTTATTGTGCTGCATACCTGGATGATGTTGTGGTGTACAGTCCAGACTGGAAAAGCCTGTTGGGTCACCTATGAGCAGTTATCCATTCAATCAAAAAGGCAGGTCTGACAATTAATCCTACCAAGTGTACATTGGGCATGCAGAAAACCTGATATTTGGGCTATGTTTTGGGAAATGGAGAAGTCAAGACAGAGATTTCTAAGATAAAAGTTGTACTGTAGCTAACAGCCCTGTTCCCAAAGCCAAGAAACATGTAAGGTAATTTTTAGGGCTGGCTGGTTATTATCAGAGAGTTGTTCCCAGCTTTGATGAGTTAGTTACTCCCCTCACTGAACTCACAAAGAAACAGTTCCTGGATAAAGTGAAATGGACCCCAGAGTATGACAAGGCTTTTCGGGCCATTAAAGTTGCATTATGTTCAACCCCTGTTTTAAGAAGCCCAGATATTGAGAAATAATTTCTGTTACAGACAGATGCATCAGAGGTAAGTCTAGGTGCAGTCTTGAGTCAGCATATAGATTGGAAAGAACATCCTATTCTATACATAAGCAGGAAATTGCACAACAGAGAGAAAAGGTACTCCACCACTGAAAAGGAATGCTTTGCGGCAAAATTGGCCATGGAGACCTTTAAGTTTTATTTACTAGGAGCTGACTTTGTGCTTGTAACAGATCACAATCCTCTCTGTTGGCTTAACCAAGTGAAGGATAAAAATTCTAGAATCACACAGTGGTACCTGGCACTACAGCCATTTAAATTTAAAGTGATGCACAAATCTGGGAAAGAGAATGTCAATTTTGATTTTCTGTCAAGATATGGATCAGGAATTGAGAATTCTGAAGGTTGAAAAATGTGAGATGAAACTGCTGTTTGCTATGCTTCATGTGCACTGAACTGTAAAGGTTATAAGTTACTGTTAGACAAGAATTTAATAGAACATTTTGGAAACCTGTTTTTATAAAACAAGTGCCCTCTTAAAGAGGGGGTATGTGACAGGGCTGAATTTGTTATGCAGAAAGAGTTTAAATGCAAGGGTCTGTTCTGTCCTCTCCTTTTCTGTCTCTTCTCTGTCTGGTTGCACAACCACATTTTTCTTGTGAGACCTAGAAACTGATCACTCTGACAGTTTCACAATTCTCCACCTCTTGCTATCTCTCTGCCTTCCCTTGCTATTTCTGTCTTTTCTTCCCCCTTGTATATCTGTGGGTATAAAAATACATGTAAATCTTTATGTGAAAAGTCACTGATACTGGGATCCCTTTGCTTGAAACTGTATACAGTTTTGCTGTTGAAATGATTGCAAAACGCTATTTGGAACTCAAGGAGTTAACCTGAGATGCAGTTTTTAAACCCCTTTGCATAGCTGTGAACAATAGGTCAGTTCTGGGACACCATGTACTGTTTTGTTGCACCTGCAAGGAATGAAACCTACAAGAATATTCTGTAAACTTACAGAAACATCCTATGAGAGGCAGGCTTTCTTAACGAGTTCAAAGACAAAGACTTCTAAAAAGAGCAGCAATACTTTTGCTAGAGAGACAAGGAAAGTGAAAGACTGAGACACTGAAACTTGGAATTATGAGATACCCTCAGAAGAATGACTTTGTTTTCTCTGTTTGTACTGCCTTTCTAAATGGCTATACTGAATATTTTTTTATTTTGTTGTTATTGAGAAAAATAAAATGCTATTTGCAAATTTTGAAACTGCTCCTTTTTTCTTATGCTTCCTGACCTGTGCCTCAATGACAAGATGAAAATCCCCATAGGTAAACTTTTGGGCTCAGTCAAAAATGGGAACAAGAACAATGCTCTAGTGGCCCATATTGGTAGTTTCCCTGAAAAAGGGGACCATGTATGTCAATTTGTTGGTACTGAATAGGTTGGCAGACACGTAAAGGGGGAACTATGATAGTTTTTTCTCTGACAAAGAGAGAATTGTTGAATTTTCAAACTAATAGCCAGGACATAATGGTAGGATTGAGCTTTCAGTATTTTTAAAATAATCCCATTACATATTGGATTATTGAGGCTGACATAAGTTTGATGCATTAAGTTGGTATAAAACTGTCCCCTTTGCACAGCTTCTTGCACTTTAGGGTCAGAAGGGAAGTGAGTCAGCATGGATGAACAAATTGCGGGACCAGATAAGCTGAATGTAATTTTAGCTGTAGCTAGAAAACTTTGTACAGGATAAAGCTAAAAGCTGAAAGCACCTCTGTTATAAAGCCACAGAACTGTATAAGCAGCAAGGCCTGATTCAACCAAGCTTCTGATTTTTTTTTTCCTATTGAGCTGCTAAAGCACCTGATTAGCTTGACTCTTTGAATTAAAACTTAGAATTCCCAGACTGTGACCTCAGTAAACTTGAGCCTGAGTATATATCAAACAGAGCAGACAAACTCAGACACGGTGAGTGATGTGCCAAAGAGACACACTGCTACAAGAGACACTGGGCAGTAGCATCCAGTGAAGCACTAGTGGATGAAACACTATTAATAACTGTGGTTCTATTCTGCTATTGAATGTAAAAAGTAAAATGATGGTTTATGCGAAGAACTTCATTCCTCTACACATGCAAGACATTTGATATGAACTAGACATTGACCTAACTCAGTAAACAATAAACTGAGCAACTGAAGAAAAAGGAGAACAAATAAATAGAGAAAGCTTAAAGCAGTCATAAACATTTGGAAAGCATAATGTCCATCTTATACTATCTGATGAACTGCACTTGACTGTAAAGAAAATGTACTTTATCCAGTATAAAAACTGACTGTAAGACAGGGTCAGTACAGTTCTTTTATTCTTTGACTTTATTTTAATATATTAATAAATGGTTTCATATGGTATGCAATATATTTAGAAAATATGTGCAATTTGATTTATGGTCATTGTTAAAAAGTGAATCTCTTAAGGAACATTTACTAGTGTTGAAATTCTTACTTCTACTGGCAGCAGCTCTGTTTTTTCTTATAGAATATGTATTACCTCTAGAATATTTTTAAATGTATCCACTAATAAACAGAAAGTTAATAAGCAAGAAAGATACATAAAACTCCCATGCTGGAAGTATTTTACATGGGACAGAGATGAAAAATAGTGAAACAGGTACCAAAAAGAAAAAATCCAACCAAAAACACCCACAAAAACAATAGAACAGTTTTGAATAATTACTCAAGAAAGAATCATAAAAATAAAGATAATGGGAAAGGTAAGAACAAATCAAAATGGCTAGAGAAGGGACAGCCTTCAATAATAGATAATTTAAGGCAAAACAAAAATAAAACAGTGCTATCCGACAAGAAACGAACATAATGACCTGTAACCCCCCCCAAAAAAAACTACAACAGATACACTGAATCTAATAATTTACATAAATAAGGTAATGATTTGATAAAAGATGATTACCGTAATTAGAACAGTCCCCTCTGATAAAATTTGATAACCCCATTGAGGGCAACCTGAGCAGAGAGACAGAGAGAGAAACTCAGAGGATATTCAGAATGATATCCTAGTAAGCAAGTAAGTAAGGCTTTATTTCTTATGTGTCCTTTCCCTGAGCCTCAGGATGCTGTACAGGATACAGTCAAAATGAAATGGAATTATAAATAAAATAAAAAACATATAAAATATAGCATCAACTGATTACAGTGACTGGGTTAATAGGAGGAAGAAGATCATGAAATCCATAATCTGATCTGGAGGTCATCATATCTGATGACCTGAAGGTAGCAAAACAGTGTGATAAGGCAGTAGGAAAGTCTAACAGAATGCTGGGGTGCATGGGGAGGGGTATCACTGGCAGAAAGAGGGAGATAGTGTTATCCCTATACAGAACAGTGGTGAGGCACCACCTGGAGTATTGTGTCCAGTTCTGGAGACCCCATCTTAGGAAAGACATAGATCAGGTGGAGGCAGTACAGAGAAAGGCAACCAAAATGGTACATGGTCTACATCAGAAGCCTTACAAGAAAAGATTCAGGGAATTAAATATGTATTCTCTGGAGGAGAGGAGAGAAAGGGGGACATAATAGAAACATTCAAATATCTCAAAGGAATCAATAAGGTACAGGAAGGTAGAATTCTTCACAGAAAGAGATGCTCAAGGACAAGGGGGCATGATATGAAGCTGGAAGCAGTGAAACTTAGAGGAAATGAGAGGAAATACTTCTTTAAAGAAAGGGTGGTGGATGCCTGGAACAGACTACCAGCAGAGATGGTGGGTACCGAAATGGTAACAGGGATCAGATATGTATGGGAAAGGCACAAGGAGACTGTAGTAACAGGGCAAGGGGGGTGCGGTAAGGATGGAAATAAATTAGGGTCTATGGTTTCACAGTAGGCAGGGACTTGGGGCAGACGAGGTGGGCCATGAGGTCCTTTTCTGCAGGCAGCTTCTATGTTTCTGTACTTCTGTCCCAAATGCTTTTCAGAATAAATGTGCCTTCAGACCACATTTAAAAGCTTCCACTGAGGGGGTCTTGAGAGTGAGTTCCACAGGACCGGTGCTGCCACCTTGAAAGAACGATGTCCCAATGTTCTGAGCAGGGCCATGGGAATGACTAAGAGGCCCTCCTTGGTGGAGCAGAGAGAGCACAGGGACTGGGTAGGATTCAGGAGGTTTTGCAGATAGTCAGGTACCATTCCTTATAGAGCCTTGTAGGTGAGTAAACCCATCATGAAGGTGATCCTCCACCTCACCTTAATCCAGTGCAGATCACGTAGGACTGTGGGTCACACAACAGAACTGTGGGAGGTCCAGCAGCAACCTGGTCACCACATTCTGCACCAGCTGCAAGTGACACAGACCCCTCCACTGATCCCAAGTTACAGAGTATTTCAGTAGGCCAGTCTGGATATCACAAAAGCATGCACTAGTAAGGACAGGTCATCTGGGAGGATTAAGGCTTTAATCTGAGTGATGCTCCAAAGGTGGAAAAAACTGTCTGGATAACAGACGATACCTGAGCCTCAAATGTAAATTTAGAGTCCAGGATTATACCTAGATTTGTCACCTTTGCAGATGCTCTAAGAGGGGCTGTGCCAAGCATCAGGCCTGTTCCAGTCCCTACAGTATCTGCATTCTGCTGATGACTAGCCTCAATTACTAGCACCTCTGTCTTACCTAGACTGAGACTCAAACTGTTAGAGGACATCCAGTCCTGGATCTCAGCCAGACATGTATTCAGCACTTCCACTGCATCACGTGTCCCTGGAGCAAAAGACATATACAGCTGGGTATCATCTGCATAGCAGTGAAACTCCACACTGTAAAATCTGATCATCTCATCTGATCATCTGATCATTTATACTGCAAACAACATGGATGAGAGGATTGAGCCTTGGGGGACTCCACAGAGCAGGGGCTTCGGGTATGAGGAGAAACTCCTCATCACCGCCCTCTGTGCCCTGCCTGTGAGAAAGGACGAAAACCAACTGATGACAGTGTCAGTGAGTCTGCAGAGCTCCCTCAGGCATTCCAACAATGCCACATGGTCCACAGTGTCAAACACTGAGGAGTGATCGAAGAGGACAAGATTTGAGCATTCCCTCTCAATCTATAGCCCTTAGGAGATCATTATGCACCTTGACCAATGCAGTTTCGGTGCTATAACTGGACTTAAACCCTGATTGAAGAGGCTCATAGATGTCAAAGGCCATGAAGTGTGCCTCGAGCTGCAGGCCCCCTATTTTCTCAATAACCTTACCCAGAAAGCGAAGGTTAGAGACTGGTCTATAATTTGACAAAATGTCAGGGTCGAGAGATTTTTTCAAGAGGGGCTTCACCAGAACATCTTTCAAGATGCTATGGAATAGCCCCTCTGAAAGTGAACACCGCACTATCTTGGTGAACACTGGTCCTATGGACTCCACACATACTACCAGGAGATGAGTCGGGCCTGGGTACAACTCACAATATGGGGGCCAGAGCTTCAAAATCACTGCACAGATTTCTTCTGCCCCCATTGGTCTGAACTTGCTCCAGGTAAGAGGAGTGCTCTCAGAGACAACCAATTCATCACCGCAGGTCACAGACAGCCCAGTTAGGGAGATCACAGACCTGATGGAGAACACTATGTCTGAGAAGCACAGGGAAAACTCCTTGCATTTAGCAGCTGAACTTACTCTTCCTGGCTGCAAGCAGGCTGGGTGAAGTAGCCTATCTACAGCCCAGAAGAGATGAGCTGATCTGTTCCTACCTGCAGCAATCTCCTTGGGCAGGAAGGCTGCCTTCTTATGGGAGATTGCCCTCTAATACTCACCATAGTGAGTTCTCAGAGCCAGCCTGTCCACCTCAGACTGCAGTCTATGTCAGTGATGCTCCAGCCTCTGACCTCTGGTCTTCATCTCGTTGAGCTCCCCTTCAAACCAGGGGATATCAAGTGAGAGGACCTGGGTCATATATGAACCAGAACAACAGAATCAAGCACTGCGGTGACAGCCCTATTATAGGTCACCACCACCTCGCTTAAGCCAGTCACGTAGGCAGCACTCACTTCTACGAAGTCCATTACAGCCAGTTGTCCCTCTGGGGACAGACCCCCTTAAAGGGCAGTAGCAGACCAACTCTGCAGTGGAAGGGCTCAAAGTATCATCGGTTTATAATGACAACTGACATAGAGACATAGAAACATAGAATCTGATGGAAGATAAGGGTTGCTTGGCCCACCAAGTTTACCCATATTATTAATTTTTTTTCCTACTTTCATTTTTGCTATAGAGCCACTTGATCTATGGTGCTATTTCTCACCCCCCTTCCTTACCCCTATGATTTCCTTGTGACTATCCAAGGCATTTTTGAACCCCACCACTGTTTTCACCCGCACTACCTGAACTGGAAGACTGTTTCATGAATCCACTACTCTTTCTATGAAGAAGTATTTCCTCATAGCCAAATAAGAGAAGCTGTCTCGGAGCATGAGGTTTGGAATTTAGAATGTCGTTTGAACTGCTGCCCTCTGGGTGTCACTGCCAACCGCAGAATAACATCAGATCTTTCGAAGTCCAGATCAAGGAGCCCACCCACTCAATATTCTAAGTTATCCTATGCTAAACAAACAAAAACAGAGCAAGGCCTAAAATTAACATGGCCCCGAGATCCAAGTAGAACAGACCAACAAAGCTGCCATAAAAAAAGAGAATTTTGTGATTTGTGAATGAACAACAGGAATGCTCAAGCAAATAAATAAAAGAGGAATACCAAATGATTATTATGGAACCTTTTCCTGGTTCTGGAAGGGGAGGCAGGGTGGGAGATTTAAGCATAATGAGGGATCCCCTGGAAGAAACATTCTTATGCTGGCTGTTTAATTTCAGCTGTCAATTTATGACCATAACATAGTATGCAAAATATAATTTGGAAAGCTGGAGTGGAATGCAGTATGCAGATAGAATAATCTGAAAATAGTTTCAAACATTTTAGTATACTATATTATATTTTTATGTTTGCTTATACTTGCTCAAGAAACATTTTGTTATGATTAATGGCATTTTAGAGGTGTGTCACTGCCGAGACTATTGCTGTTGAAGCTGCAATGGCTCGACAGTGCAGATCAATGACCATGCACTCTGGTCATGACAGTATTACTGTTCACTGGGTGGAAACTTTGTGTAGTCAAAAGGACCGAAATACTCCAATGAGAAAGGGTTTCGGTCCTTTCATTTATATGATGCCGATCAGCAAATAGCTGATTACCTGTATCACTGTGGGAGGAGAGGGCTTCTTGAGCTTCACTGCCCTATGTTTTATTAGCAGTTAGCTTGGGAGTAAATGACCATGGAAAGTGGAATTAGGAGTATGAGGGCACCATGACCGGGAGACACACCAGACAGGACACTCAGAAAAGGGAGGTGGGATTATGTCCTCCACAGAAGGACATATGGAGTTAAGACAGCACAAGAGTGGGGAGTGACATCCCCTGGATAGAGATAGGGTTCCCTGATGCCTGAGCCAGGAATAGATGGGATGATACAGGGAGCAGGACTGCAGTGCTACTCCACACCTGGTTGGGCAATCTCCCTTGGCCACTAATAGCTCCACTGGATTTGTTTTATTCCTCTGGCACTTGCTGTTTGTTCCTTGTCCCTGATTTAGTTTCCCTGCTGCTGTCCATGCATGAAAGAGCAGCACTGCTGCTAACTGGTAGGCCTGCAACACCATTGGTTCCTGACAGATGGAGAGACTGATAGATGGAGCTGAGAAGAGGGCTGTGCCACTGGAGCTGATTCCTAGCATTTGCTCATATCCCCTATTGAGATGAAGAGGAGTGGCCCTACTATATGATGTTGTGGGGGATTGGGAGGGACTTCTCCAGCTGTACTATACCAGGTTTTGTTACTAATTTGCTTGGGAGTGAATGAGCATGATCCCCAGAGCAGAGTAATGAGTGCAAGGGTTAAGTCACTGGTGGTCACCCCAGACAGGACAATTGGAGCCTGTGTCACTATTGGTTCTCAAGGGACAGAGAAACTGACAGACTGAGCCAGGATTGGAGCTGTACCATTACAGCTGGGCCCGAGGCATGCTGTCCTTTGTACTGCTGTTTCTGCTGATCACTATTGGCATGTTGCCAGAGGCTGCAGGTAACTTCCAGACCAGGGGAGGGTATGCAGGACTAGCATTTTTCAGTTATCCACCATCAGTCACCTTATTTTTTTTTTTTACTTCAGAGCTCACTGTTCACTCTTTGTTTTTTACTACAGACAGTGATAGGTCCATGCACTTTGTTGCTAGCATTTGCTCACATCACCTACTGAGATCCTGAAATTATTGCAGAATGATGATCCACTTTTTTTTATATACATTATTAATCAAATTGTATGTGAATTTTTGTCTGGGTGTCTATAAATAAAATGGAGTTTTGTGGAACTCATTTCATTTCAATGTATTTTTCCACATCTACAAATCACTATGACAACTAAAATAAAATAATCCCTTCTTTCTGTTTAGAATGTTAGAGACATAACTCCAAGCTGCTTATTTGATGGCCATTAGGAAACTGAAACATCTTGTTAAATATTGATTGCCTATTAAACTGGAAATTTGTTTACCCCCTTCGAAATGCAGCAGCTTGCACATTTAAATGATTAGCATTTAAACATTGTTTCCACTAATTCAGTTGAGGATGATTATCTTTCAAGAAAGATTCATACCTCATAAATATTACCCTTTCCCAGCAAATGTTGTAAGGATTTACACTGTGTTTAACCTCTTAAGATCTATCTGAAAAAATGCCAGGTCTTCAGTGAACTACCCAGACTAAATACATACATTTATTTTTGGCAGAGAGAGCTGCAGCCTGTTTCCTAAACATAACAGATAAGAGCTACTGAGATCTCTTATAGTAAGAGTAAGTGTGTGTGTGTGTTTGGGGAAGGGGTGAAGAAACAGTGAAACTCTAGGCAAGGGAGACTTCATCTAATGAATTAGGAGGCAGTATGGCACAGTGGGTTAAGGCTCTGAGCTGCAAATCTGGAGACCTGGGTTTGAATCCCACAGCCCCCTAGGTGCATACTGTGTGACCCTGAGCAAGTCACTTACCTTCCTTGTGCTCCCAGGTTGCACCTGCAAACAAGCTTTCAGCTTAGTGTGTCTCACCTGGTAAAAAAAAAAAATTAACTGCTGACAAGCCATGAGTGATACAGAAGCAAATGATTTTGATACCTTTTATTGGACCAACATAGATGTGACAAAACGAACATATACCATTTATAAAAGTCCTGATCAAACAACTGCAAACAGAAGACTGTTTTTTGCCATTGTATAATATGATATACTGAGTGTGTATTTACTGAGTTACTGGATCAGGGCCTTGATTAAAAAGTAATATTTACTTAACTAATTCAAGATTGCATCAGGTGGACAGAAAATTCTATGAGAATTTGTCTGAAAACTAACAACTATAAGATGCAAAAATAGCATATGTGTGTGTGTGTGTGTGTGTATGTATGTGTGTGTGTATACATATATATATATATATATATATATATATATATATATATATATATATATAATATATATACATATATATATATATATATATATATTCATGGCAAAAACTCTGTTTACTGCATCAGTTAGGGTTGTTCCACAGTGCCAAAAGTGAAGTTCAGTGTTAGGGTTGCCACCTTGCACCTCACACCCACCCCGCCCCACCAACAGTCATTGGGTGTGTGTTGGGGTCATCAGCCCTAACCCTCACCCCATTCCATGTGTAAATAAGTTGAGGCAGTGCAGTATAGGAGAATGGGGTGAGAGTTAGGACCGATGACTCCAACGCACACCCCAATGACTGTTGGTGAGGATGGGGGGTGGGGGTGCAAGGGGTGGCAACCCTAACACTGAATTTCCTCACTTTTGTCACTGTGGAACAACCCTAACTGATGCATTAAACTGATTTTTTTGGCATGAATTTCCCTTCTTTTTGAGAATGTGCACTATAAATAATGAATGGAATGTGATGGTGGGAGTGCGGGGCTCTTCGGGCCCTGTGCTCCCACCATGTGATTTTTTTGTCACGTCGCTGTGCAAAAAATGTATGACTGACTGAAATTAAAATTGTTAAATGAAGACATGTACCATGGCACACCATGAGTCCAGAATTGTGGGTACATCCGTTCAATGGTCGCACAGCACCATGATCAAACAACGTAACATGCACAATTCAGCAACTCTAAGTGCCAGTGATGCAAACATTGGCATGGTGAAAGATGAATCAAAAATCTTTGTACATGCCAAATGTCCGGCAAATGGGACACATGGATCAGAAGTTATTGAAGCATAATGAACCAAATTTCCATTCATCGGAGTGGCATAGTGCCTCACCTGTTAATGTTTTACATACAAAGCTGCACACAGTAAGGCACCTCTGTGCCACTAGGGGCTACCTACACTATAAATTTAAAGACAATAGCACCATGCAGAATGCTGTGCACAAAATGTTAGCTGCGTTATGTAGTATCTCCACAGCAAATTATTTTTCAAACATGTAAACAGCATAATTCACATCTCCAGAACATCCACTCAACACTCTCCTAATTTCATGTGAAAGACCAAACCTTTCCATAGATATTTAATTTGTATGTTTCTGTACCTTTAAGAAGTCTTCCTTCACAAAATGGTGGAAATCGAGGTTGAAAATGCACTAAAATGGCAGACCTGGCAGCAGAAAAATCAGTAACTGTGAAGTGGGCCAAGTTCAAATGGCCATAACTCTGAAACAGAACAACATTTTTTTCACCAAACTAAAACTGGCATGTTCCTTGAACAAAGGTCTTTCGACCTGCCAAGTTTCAGCCACACACTGGCTGTGCTTTGTGTCGCAGAAGACAGTGCAGAAAAATAGCAAAAACAGCACTACACAAATGCAAAAACACAAATAGTAATGTTAACGCAAACAGTGATGGAAATAGTGAGGAAAAATAAAATAGCAATGCTAACGGTAATGCAAATGCAAGTACAAACGGTAACACATATGGTGACACAAACGTAAACGATAATGCAAATGGTAAGAGAAATGCAAGTGCAAACGTTAATGAAAACAGAAATGGTAATGCAAAAGGTAACACAAATGCTAACAGCAACAGAAACGCAAACGTTAACTAAAACAGTAATGCAAATGGTAATGCCAACGGAAATATAAACGGTAATGAAAATGCAAACGATAACACAAACCAAAACAGAAATGCAAATGGTAATGGCAATGGCAACGCAGAAGGAAACAGTAATGCAATCGGCAATGGAAACGCTACTGAAAACATAAATGCTAAGGCCAACAGAAACGCAAATGCAAATGGTGACGAACACGCAAACAGTAACGGTAACGCAATTGGAAATGCAAACGGTTAAGGTAACACCAATGATGATGCCAAAGGGAAAAGTAACACAAACGTAAATGGAAACGCAAGCACGTACACAAACACAAATGGTAATGCGCACAGTCATGGTAATGCAATTGGAAATGTAAATGCTTTCAGTAACACCAACGATGACACCAAAGGAAACACAAATGCAAACAGAAATGCAAATGGAAGCGCATACGCAAACACAAATGGCAATGCACATGGTTACGCAAAAGGAAACACAAACAAAAACAGTAATGGAAATGGAAATGGTAACAGTAATGTAAGGGCAAATCAGACAGAAAGGGTAATGCACACGGTGACATAAACAGAAACTGTAATGCAAACGGTTACGGAAATGCAAGTGGAAATGCTATCTGTACCAGTAACGCAAACACACACACTTTTTTTCAAAAAAGGGTGCATTCAGAAGCACAGTGAATACAAAGAATGTATGCATAATAAATGGCCCTCATAGCAGAAAATGAACACTTGGAATACTAAATTGCTTTTATCTCAGTAACTGAATGACGTAGAAAAAAATGTAAAATCTTATATTATTTATGACTTTCTAGGCTAGTTTTGCACTTATCCCCCTAGAGGGGGACTAAGCATTCTTTTGATGAAAAGTCCATATCTTGAAGTGTTTTCAAGATAATGGCCCTGAAAACTGCAGAGGATGCCATAATGTTAGCCTATGGGAAAACCCATCAACTTCGGAGTGCCGTAACTTTGCAGCCCTCTAATATTTTGTCACCAAACCACAGAAAGGTACATCTGTTGGAGTTTGGCTTTCTTCCCTCCAACTTTCAGCCCAAAAGACCAAACCATTCTTTTGCAGCAATGTGGCAAAGATTTCCTATTGTTTTGGGCATAGTGTTGCAAACTAGTGCCATGATTTGTGGCACTTTCGCAAACAAAATCACGAAAGTGTCGAATGTGCGACACTACTTTGCAACACTACTGCTTACAAACATTTAAAAAACATATTTCTGGGGTGTTTAACCCCCCAAAAAAGACATGGCTGGCATCGTCAGGACTTGACTAGGTGAACACAGCAAGAATTGTGTCCCTAGAGGGTCCCAAATTTAAATGCCAAGCATTTCTATGACCACCAACTGAAAACAAGATGGCAGATTTGTAACACTACAAGGGTAATTTGTGACACTAAAAACTGCATTTGGGACACTTTCAAACTTTTTGTTAACTTTTCCCATTGACTATAATGGGAAACTTGTTTTTTGAATAACTTGAACCATTTAATATTTTTTCACGAAATATTCAAAAGGCACATCGGGGACCCTGGCTGCATGTTCTCTGAAGGTTTAGGACTGGTCGAGCAAACCATGTAACCTGTAGGCATGAGCAAAAAATGTGCAACATTCATAAATTTTGCATTTTTTGGTGCTCCGTAACTCCGCAACCATATATCTGACCATTACGAAACTTGGCAGATCCAGAGATCTATGGTACCAGCCCATTCATTCCAAATTTCAGACAAATCCATCATATGGTGGCAAAGCTATTAAGCTACCAAATTTCAGATTTAACCTTAAATGGGGTGCTCAACCCTAACTACATGGCACTACCATGCCACTATTTTATATATCTATATATATATATATATATATATATATATATATATATATATATATGTTAGAGGCAAAAAAACTCCATTTAATGCATCAGTTAGGGTTGTTCCCCAGCAACAAAAGTGAGGAAATTTGGTGTTAGGGTTGAAAGCCCCCCTTGGACCCCTCCAGCCCACACCCCCAGCATAGGCACTGGGGTGCATGTTGGGGTCATCGGCCCTCTCACCCCATCACACGTGTAAAGAAGCTGAGGAATAGGAGAATGGAGTGTGAGTTAGAACCGATGATCCCAATGCACACCCCGATGCCGGTTGGGGGGGTAGGCTGGAGGGGTCCAAGAGGGGGCCTTCAACCTTAACACCAAATTTCCTCACTCTTGTCACCGTGGAACAACCCTAACTGATGCATTAAATGGAATTTTTTGGCTCTAATTTCCCTTCTTTTTGAGAATGGTAATGAGAAATAGTGAATTGTGCTCCCCCACGTGATGTCTTGTGATATAGTAACAGGAACAGCAACACAAACAGAAGCGCTAACAGTAGTGCACATGGTAATGAAAACGTAAATGGTAAAGGAAATGTTATTAGAAACGCAAGCGCAAAGTGATGCCGAAGCCAACAGTGATGCAAACGGACACTGAAGCGTGTACAAAAATGCAACTGGTAATGCAAACAGTGATGGCAGCAGTATTTTAAATGGAAATGTTAAGTGTCACAGCAAATAGAACGTGAAAAGGAACAAACGGAAACACAAATGCAAGCGCACAGTAAACGCAAACCATAACGCACACAGGGATGGTACCGCAATTGTAAATGCAAATGGTAAAGCTAACATGAAGCTTAATGTCAAAGGAAACAGAAATGGAAACGGGAACAGAAGCGCGTACAGAAACGCAAACCGAAACGTGCACGGGCACATTACCGCAATTGTAAATGCAAATGGTAACGGTAACAGCAACAACAACAGCAAAGCAAACAGAAACACAAAAGGAAACACAAGCGCATATGGAAATGCAAACCATAATATGCACAGGCACAGTAACGCAACTGCAAATGCAAATGGTAACAGTAATAGCAAGGAAGACGCAAAACAAAAGAGAAACGGAAATGCAAATGAAAGGGCTACCAGAAATGCAAATGGCAATGCGCACGGTGGCACAAACAAAAGTGCAAATGGAAACAGTAGTGGAAATGCAAATGGTAACAGTAACGAAAACGCAAGAGCAAATGACAACGCAAAGGGTAATGGACACAGTGGTGTACACGGGAATGGTAACACAAACGGAGACATAAATGCAAGTGGAAACAGTAACTGTAACAGTAACAGTAACAGAAGTGCATACCCTGATTTTCCGGAACAGGTGCATAGAGAAACACAGTGTGTACAAAGAATGTATGCATTGTAATGGGCATCAAAGCTAAAAACGAGCATTGGAAATATTTAATTGATAATATCTCAGCAACCGCACGATGTAAAAAAAAATTAAAATTTCACAGAAATCATGATTTTCCTGGCTAGATTTTTGCTGTTACATAACCCAAAAGGCTATGCAACTCACAACAAAAAATCTGTATCTCACATCGTTTTTGAGATACGAGCTCTGAAAGGTGCGACGTACGCCACCATTTTAGTCGATGGGGAAAAATGCCAACTTTGGAGTACCGTAACTTTGTAGCCATGCAATATTTTTTCACCAAACCACCAAAAAGGCACATCTGTGAGATGTTGGCTGCGTTCCCTCCAAATTTCAGCTCAGAAGACCAAACCGTTCTTTCACAGCAGGGAGGCAAAGAATTCCTGTAATTTTGCCATAGCCTGGAAAAGTAGTGTCGTGATTTGCAAAAGCTTTTGCAAAAATTTGTGAAAGTGTCGCAAGTGCGACACTACTTTGTTGCACTACTTTTTCCAGAAATTTGAAAAACATATTTCTGGGGTGTTTAACCCCAAAATAAAGACATGGCTAGCATCCTCAGGGTACGACTAGGTGAACACAAAAATAATTGTGTCCCTATAGGGTCCCAAATTTAAATTCCAAGCATTTCTGTGACCACTAACTGAAAAAAAAA
This sequence comes from Neoceratodus forsteri, assembly GCA_016271365.2. Taxonomy (NCBI): domain Eukaryota; kingdom Metazoa; phylum Chordata; order Ceratodontiformes; family Ceratodontidae; genus Neoceratodus; species Neoceratodus forsteri. Next base: position 915,240,095 of record CM028132.1, on the reverse strand, counting down.
ATGGCTGACTCACGACACTACAGGGGTCATTTGAGACACTAAAAAGTGTATTTGCAACACTTTTGCAGTATTTTTTAACTTTTCCCATTGACTTATAATGGGAACTTATTTTTTGAATAACTTTTGAACCGTTCAATATTTTTTCATGAAATCTTCAAAAGGCACATTGGGCACCCAGGCTGCATGTTCCCTGAAGTTTTCAGACTGGTCGCGCAAACCATGCAAACTGTAGGTGCTAGCAAAGAATGTGCAAAAAAATGTAAATGTGCACATGGACGTTGCTTAATAACGCCACAGCTGTATATCCGACTAGTACAAAGGTTGGCATATCCCAAGATCTATAGATATGCCCCATGCCTACCAAATTTCAGGCAAATCTGTTAGACAGTGGCAAAGTTATTGAGGGGCATAATTTCATTATTTAGCATTAAAAGGGCTACTCAACCCTAACTATGGTAGCACTACCGTGCTACCATACTATTTATATAATATATTTAACTGTAGAGAAGCAAGGGGAGAAAGAAAGAATAAAAACAGCAAGTGAAGGACGGGAGTTAAGAGGAGGAAATTGTGAGACCATCAGAGTGACCAATTCCTAGGTGCCCCAAGGAAAATTTGATTGTGCAATCAGACAAGCAAGAGACAGACAACTGGCAGAATAGGAGAGGAGAAAAAAAATCCTTTCTTTTAACTTTCTCTGTGTAACAAAAGGGACAGGGTCTTATCCCAACCCTGTCACACATTTCAGCTGCTATTTTCATGCTTTGTTTGCATTGCATATCTTTATTTATTTATTTGAAAATTGGTAACCGGAAAAAGCATACTGAGTCAAGGTTTGTTTCCAGGTGCGACCTGGGGAAAGGGGATACAATCGAGTACAGAAGTGCAGAAGCATTACATAAAAATAAAGTGCAAACAATAGTAGTACAGCATGGTGTAAGTGTACATAACAGGTTAGCAGGAGTTGGAGCTCTGAGCAGCACCACAGCCAAATGTAAATGGTAACAACAGGTTAAACATATCAGTGCACTGATATTAGGAATCATAAACTGGCCCCAGAAGGGGAACCAAAACTGGGGAGGAAAGGGAAACCGGGGTAGATCAGGTAGGGGGATAACAGAGCAAGAGGAGAAGGACAGGAGTTTAAGCTGGTGCCTAAGGGAAGTGGGGTAGGGTGAGAGATGGGTGCAGAAGGGGAGGATGGTTCAGAGGGAGGGAAGGTGATAGAAGAAGGCAGACTGCCCAGCAGAGGAATGAGGGTGGAAGAAGGAGAAGGTGTGAGGATCTCTGGAACAGAGGGAGTATGAGACAGATGGAATGGGAGAGATGAGTGCTGATAGGTACAAGGATAGCACCCCAAACCAGTATTTGGAGATGAAGGATGCACAGTGGAACTGGTGATGGGAAGGAAGGGAGAGGATGGAGAGGGAGGAGGAGTTGTAGAGGAAGCAATGGTGAGTGCAAGGGGGGGTTGGTAGCAAAAGGAATAAGTCACTACAGAGGGCGTCTAGTCTAGCAATGGAAGAGGAGAGGGTGGTACCACATATCTCATCTGCATAGTCGAAGACTGGGAGCACCATTTTGGTAAACAACTCCTGGGAGACTGCAGAGACAGGCAGCCTTTATTATGGTACAGGGCACCAAGCTTGGGGAGGAGCTTGGCATCGATGGCTTAGATGTGGGCAAAGATGTCTAGCTTAATGTCAAGCTACACATAGAGATACTTGAAGAAGTGAACCACTTCAAGGGAGAACCATCCAGGCTGGTAAAGGAAGGGAGGGGGACAAGCCTGGCCAGTTTCTGGCTGCTTTCAAGGGTCATGGACACTGTTTTTTTTGTTTTGGTGTTGACCTAAAGTTGGCAAATTTCCCCATAAACAGACTAAATAATCTGTGTCATCTATGCACAGGTGAATATGCAAGTTGACTCAGGCAGAGGGAAGATCATTTAGGAAACTGGAAAAGTGGATGGGACCCCAACCTGGATTGGGAGTAGAGGGGATAGGACATCTCATACCTGTACCGACTGCTGATGACCTGAGAGGTAGGAACAGAACCATTCAGCAGCAGATGCTGAGGGGTCAGCAGAGCTCAGCTTGTCCAGGAGGAGCAGATGGGCCACTGAATCGAAGGCTTTGGCCAGATCAATGAAAATGGCTGCTGTGATGTGCCTCTGATCCATCCCAGTGAGAGTGAAGTCACTGACTTGTTGCATGGAGGAACAAAAAAAGGAGAACTAGTAGCTCCAGGATGGAAAACTATGGTGCTTGTAGCTATATGATTACAAACAAACAAAAAAATCATCACCCATAGTGAAGAGGCCAAGAAACAAACAGTTCTGTGTAAAACCGTTTTATTGAACAAGCAGCTGATATCAGAACACACTGGAGATGGTTGAAAAACCATCATGCCAAGGACACTGGGTCAGATAACTGACTGACATTGTTGCTTGCTACCTGTCAGTGGCTCAGCAGGTAGCACACTCGCCTCTGTGGCTGGGAGATCAGAAGGCTGTGGGTTCTATACCCACACCAGGCACTTTGGTTAATATCCCAATACTGACACTATAGTGCAGCATGAAGGGGGGTGCTGCACTCCTGAGGTGCTGTCCTTCAGATGAGATGTTAAACCGAGGTCCCATCTGCCTGTTCTAGTGGTAGTTCAGGTGGATGTTAAAGAACCCATGGCACTTCTCGAAAAGAGTAGGGGAAATTTCCCTGGTGCCCTGGCCAAATTTCCCCCCATTCACTAAAAATACCGCCAACAGCTTAATCTGGTTCAAGGTCAGTTGGTATTCATCTGTATTCTCTCCCCCGGGTCGTGCCTGAAAATAGGCAGAATTTGTCTAGTGCACTTACCCAGTCAACAAAAAACTAAATAAAGCTTCCTCAGAGTGAAGGCACAGGTAAATTGAATAATGCTTATAGAGTGCAAAACATGTGAACGTGCTACATGGTACAACCAATCACTGCAATTTCCTTGTAAAAGGTGAATTAAAAACACATGTATGTATTTAAACTATCTGTGTCTAAGTGCCTGTGCAAGTTGCAAAATTAATTAGTATGGCTACTATTATTAAGAAAATTAGGGCAAAATACCTATACCCCATTGTTTTCAGATTAAGTTACCATGTGGAGCTACAATTTGTAAATGGAAACCAATTCAGAGTTTCAAGTTCCACTAATAGTGACAGTATGTGTGAAACCAGCTAGGGCAAACTTTATTGTTTAGAAAGCCCAAGCCACCAGCCTTATAGTATACAGAGCCTTATACCTTTTTTTAAACCACTTTTTTAAACAATCAACATAATATAATAGGACCACAAACTAAAACTGGCCAGGACATTTAACAGATGGCACAAACTTATGTGTAACACCACATTTACAGTTACCTGAGTCAAAGAGGGCATATCCACCCCCCCTCCCTCAACCTGGGGAAAACAGCACTACCCACATAGCAATTCATACTGTACATAAATGGCCAAAAAATGCTTTTTCCCTTATTAAATCTACACACAGAATGATACTACTTTCAGCACAGTGACCATAATGTAAAAGCAGCCATATAGAGTTAGGATCATGCCTCCTTTGTATCTGAAAACACGTAAATTAAATTTTAGGTAAAAAAGGCAACTAATTCAAAGTGATCATTAAGACCCTGACCGAATCTAGCTCCTAGTTCATAAACCAAGAAGCTTTCACTTTTATCAAGTAGCTGTTATATGTTACCTCCCCTAGGGCCTAACTGGACCTTCTCAATGCCCAATGCCCACAAAGTTAATTTGGTGCTCTCTATTTAGGTACTTGTTAACATGTCTGCCTATGGTATATGTTTCATCTCCACATGCCATGTCTTGAACATGTTCACCAATACGTACTCCGAAACTCCTGGAGGTCCATCCCACATAGAATGCACCACAGCTACATGTTAAAAGATACACTATCCCCATAGAATCACATGTAATGAAATCTTTCAGAACTATCATCTTACCACTAGTGGGATTCACACATTCCTTGCAAGAATTTATATAGGTGCAATACATACATTTACTGCACTTAAGTGTACCCTTAGGTGGAAGTAGCAGCCAACTTTTGATTTGTTCGCATACTGGCACCATACTTGGTGCTACTATATCATGAATGGTTTGGGCTTTTCTAAAAACTACGTCTGGGCCTTTTTTCCACAATATGCTCTAGTTTTGGTTCCAGATTTAATATGTTCCAGTTCTTGAATATAATATCTTTCACCAGGTGTGATCTCTATGTATAGCCATTTATGTACTGTATGAATTGCTATGTGGGTAGTGCTATTTTCCCCGGGGTGGGGGGGGTGGATATGCCCTCTTTAACTCGGGTAACTGTAAATGTGGTGTTACACATGAGTTTATGCCATCTGCTAAGTAATCTGGCCAGTTTTAGTTTGTGGTCCTATTATATTATGGTGATTGTTTAAAAAAGTGGTTTAAAAAGAGGTATAAGGCTCTGTATACCACAAAGTTGGTGGATTTGGCTTTCTAAATAATAAAGTTTGCCCTAGCTGGTTTCACACATACTCTCACTGTCAGTGGAACTTGAAACTCTAAATTAGTTTCCATTTACAAATTGTAGGTCCACATGGTAACTTAATCTGAAAACAATGGGGTATAGGTATTTTGCCCTGATTTTCTTAATAATAGAAGCCATACTAATTAATTTTGCAACTGGCACAGTCACTTAGACACAGATAGTTTAAATACATACATGTGTTTTTAATTCACCTTTACAAGGGAGTTGCAATGATTGGTTGCCCCATGTAGCATGTTCACATGTTTTGCACTCTATAAGTGTTATTCAGTTTACCTGTGTCTTCACTCTGAGGAAGCTTGCAGGTAGCAAGTGAAAATGTCAGTCAGTTATCCGACCCAGTGTCCTTGGCAGAGTGATATTTTAGCCATCTCCAGTGTGGTTTGATATTACATACTAACATACTAAAATGGCAGCAGAATAGGCCTAATTGTCTTTCGTGTCTGCTTGTTTGGTCAGTCCTCACCCTGGGAGCTGACCTTTCTGCCCCCCTCTCCCTCTCTGGCTTCTCCCTTCCTAGTCCCGGATATTTTTGTTGTATTGGATTTTGCTTCCAGAACCCTTCCCCTGTACCTATCCCACTCCCTCTTGAACCCTTCCACTGTCTCTGCCTCCACCAGCACCCTGGGCAGTGCATTCTATGACTCTACCACCCTCTCAGTGAAGCAGCACCTTCTCCTTTCTAAATAATAAAGTTTGCCCTAGCTGGTTTCACACATACTGTCTCTATCAGCAGAACCTGAAACTCTAAATCGGTTTCCATTTACAAATTGTAAGTCCACATGGTAACTTAAAGGGAAACATCCAGGTCCCGTCGGGCCCCACCTGTGTGTGAAGTGGGGCCCAATTAGCAAATATAAAAATAGTGTAGTATTTTATTTAAATCCATATCTGGTTGATCCTGCACCCTCTCCGCTGGCATTTTAAGTGCAAACACCCTCCTCATCACAACCACAAGCACCCGCGGCTGTCCCCGTGATGACGTGGCAGGCGGGGAGCAGCCGGGGTGTCTCTATAGGCTTATAATAGCCCAGGACTGCTAAACAGCTCTTTATTTGCAATGCATTTGTTTACAGGCAATACTAGTATCTTTTGAAAGATTGTCTTACTTGTGATTACTAATTTTGAGTATAGTTCATGAAATAATGAGCTTGATATTTGTTATTTCATATAATCCCCCATTATGCCTCGGGGGTTGGCCTGCGGCTGGGGGTGGGTGAGGTACTGGGTTCAGGTCCGGATGCTGGTGTGATTTTATTGTGCCCGGCCCAAACCTTTATTTTTCATGCTTTCACCCCCCCCATGCACCTCCCTGGAGTTGAGAATCCTTTAGTAGGAGGGTACGGGAGTATGTGTGTGGAGGGGGCTGCCCTCCCACAGAAAGTATAAAATTCTAAGTCACTGACATTGTTGTTCCATGTGCTGAGGGTGTCAGAGTGCCAAAAAAGTTTTCCCCACTCTGACTTTGCAATAATGGCGATCACCTTTAGGCAATCGCCGTTATCACATGGAACTGGCAGGGGAAATGTTACATCTCATTGTCACAGGCATGTTCATTTGCACATTTATGCACTGTATTTACTCAGACTGTCCCAGATTAAATGCAATATCTTGTTTTCAGTGAGGTCATGATTTTACCATTTTTATAGTGTATTCAGGCTACCTAGTCCAGGGCCCCCATATTCAAAGGAGATATGCAGCGCATCTCGGTGGAAAAGGGAGATGTGCCACACAACTCCAATGATGCGCAACAGCGATATTCAAATGTGCAGGATGCACTGGCCACATGGGATTGGGCCAGGGCACACACAAATGGTATGCCGTACAAGTCAAGGGGGCAACCCCATGCATATGCCATGATGCAGCATATTCAGTGGGAATGTGTCCCTCACAGTCCAGAGCACTGCGGCAGCAGTTAGGCCACAAAAAGCTGGCCTAACCTGGCCAGCCACCCACAGGAAGGCTGCAGAGGTACCCCCTTTCCATCCCCATTCTAGCCAACTCCATCCCTGAAGAGCTCCAAAGTGTAAGGCCCCCCAGACCCAATTGCACCAGAGGAAACCATGGTCCATATCCATAGTCTAGAGGACTCCCATCAACCACCCTAGTACACAGACACCCTCACTCCCCCATACCAAACCAGTTGCAAAGACTGGCACTGCCCTCCAGACCCTGCCATGGCCAGCCATTGACTGCACTGAACCCGGGCTGGGGACCTGCACTCTGGAATGACCCAACTGTCTGTACCATGCATTGGGGCACTATGCCAGCAGTGGATCCACCAGTATATGCAGCTGTGTGTACGTCCCAGGCAAACTGAAGAGGGAATTTACATACCACCAGTGCATGTCTTGTCAATGCTGTATATGCCTGCTGCCATACACCACTGCAAGTCCTCACTCTCCCCTGTTCCCCTGTGTAACGTGCCACCCTCCAGACTTCTGAAGTATCCCGGGTGCCATGGGGTACAGTATCTTGTAATGACATTTGCAGAGTTCGCTTCAGGCTATAGATAGTTCATCCGCAGTTTCCCAGTTGTACAAACGAATGGGAGATTGGCTGTAACATGCCTGTTTTGGGACCCGTGTGAGTGGGTACAGCATTGGCCATCACACACATTGAGCAGTACAATGGCACCGGGATGATGGATCTCCATGTGAGTGTCGGAGGAGTATGGTCACTGAGTGTTATCACCCACACACAGCTCGTGCCTCTGTATAACACATTCCAGCATCCTACTGCAAGTGCTCTGCCACCTGCCGATAGAGTGGTACAGTTCCATTACAGAGCCAGTCATCACAATGGAATGGGCTGGGGGAGCAGGGAGAGGGCTGTCTGTGCACCGTTGAGAGGGAGTGGGGGCCAGTACACTATGGATATGGACTGTGAGTGTATTCAGGTGCAATTAGGGATGACATTGGGTCCCTACAATATGGAACCAATAAAGCCTGGACAATCAGGGTTGGTGGAACTGGTGGTGGGGGGGGCACCACTATACCACCAGAGACTTCAGGGCCTGTCCCACATGGGAGCAATCACAGTTGGGGCTTGGGATAACAGCTGCTCTGGTGCATTCATCCCCATACCAACATGCAAATGGGCTGGTGATGAGCATGCAAAAGGCCCCTTTGCACCCTGCATGCTCAATTAGTTAATTTGCATTCCTGGATTGAATATCACCCATGGGAGCTGTGGTGCATACCGGTATGTGCCACACATTCCCCCTGGAAGGTATTCAGTTGGGGTCACCCTGGATGCACCTGACTTGGCAGCTACCTGCACTGTGACTCCTCTCCAGGGTCACATTTTCAACAGGAACGATGAAGCCCGCCAGGATAAAGCACAGTGTCACAGGTTTACTGCATGACAAAAGGGATTAACTTCCTTTGAAACTGCAGTGTTTGCTGCAGTAAGTCTACTGCAGAATTTTGCAGTGCTGCACTTCATCCCGGTGGGCTTCACTGTATGCACAACTTGTACCAGTGGTGCATTATCTTTGAATGTTGTATAAGTGCTGACCAGCGCACCTTTTTTGTGCAACGTATCTTTCTGCTCGTGCATCGATCCAGAACTTAATGTAAAATATTGGTTTTAGTGCATTCTTATTTTACACAATGCAGCATAATATTGTGTAGATATAGAGCCCCACTGAAAATAAGATGACATTTCTTCTGTGAACTATCCAGACTAAATATATAGCAATCAGAATCATAGTCTAAATGTGTAAAAGGAAGACCACATTGAAACTGCCTCTCCACAGATCCACATTGTGCAAATTCATTGCAAACAATGGGTAAATGCATCCCAAAAGCTCTTCACAGCCATATTGGCTCTGACCAGAATTTGTTTATATTGCAGTCAGCAGTTCCAGCAGCAAGACATGTCTTCGAACGGAGAGCAGATCTTCACCCTGGGACCTGTTCAGGTGAGTGAGGGGGTGTGGTGTTGGGGGGTGGGTGGTGGATGCTCTGTGGGAGGTGGGGGGGTCAGATTGGCAAGGGATCATTTTCTTTTTTGCAGCTTTAAGAAAAAAACATTGAGGGACTGTGTTCTTTAGTTGATACAGGATGGTAATCGGAGGGTGGGGGTGCCACTAGGCACCATGGAAAAATAAAATAGATGAGGGGATGGCAATCAGAGGGTGGTGGTGCCATTAGACACCAGAGAAAAATACAATAATTTAGGGGATGTGATTGGATGGTGGGGTGCTACTAGGCAACAGGGAAAGAGATAATTATGGAGACAGTGATCAGAGGGTGAGGGGTGCCACTAAACACCAAGGAAAAAAAATAATTATGGGGATGGTGATCAGAGGGTGAGGGTGCCACTAGACACCAGGGAAATATTAAATAAATATGGGGATGGTGACTGGAGGGTGGGGGTGCCACTAGACACCAGGGAAAGATTTAATAATTATGGGGACAGTGATTGGAGGATGGGGGGTGCCCTAGACACCAGGGAAAAATAAAAGAATTATGAGGACAGTAATCAGAGAGTGAGGGGTGGCATTAAACACCATGGAAAAATAAAAGAATTAGGTGAATGGTGATTGGAGGGTGGCACTAGACACCAGGGAACAATAAAATAATTATGGGGATGGCATCCAAAATCCATTTTTCATTTGCAGGAATCCTATTCTGTATCAAACAAAAAAAAAAAAAGAGGAAACAAAAAAGTATCCCTTTAAAGTCCAAAGTCTTTTTCCATACAAAGGGATCCCTTTTGTTTAAACAAAAATAGCATATGAAAAAGGATCTCTTCAAATGAAAAAGGAACTGGGAAAAAAAATAAGTCCAAAATCCTTTTCCATATGAAGGGATCTTTTTTGTTTGAATGAAAATATATGAAAAAGGATCCCTTCAAACGAAAAACAAAATCAGAAAAAAACTAAGTACAAAATCCTTTTCTCTATGAAGGGATCCTTTTACGTATGAATGAAAAAGATCATACTAAAAACCAAGGAAAAAAACTAAGTTCAAAATCTCTTTTTTTATATGAATGAAGAAGGACACACGAAAACAGTGGAAGCATGTCACAAAAAAGGATTTAAAAATAAAAAAAACACATTTTGGGGGTCATTTATCCACATTTAAGTGCAGAATCCACCCAATGAGGTCCTGATGTGTGAGATATATGTGTTAGACTCCCTGCAGAATGACATTTTTGTGGGTTTTAAAAAAAAAATGAGAACGGTGGCAAATGATAAATAATTTTTTCCTCACAAAAAAGTATTGGCCCCATATGAAAAAGGACCCTTTTTTGTATGGCCACATTCTTTTTTTCATTCCAAACATCTATCCTGGTGCCTGCAGAAGATGCTCAGAACTTGAAATTTAAAAAAATAATAACTCTGGAACAAATTAATATTTTTTCACCAAACCAGAAGAGTCACTCCTGTGGCCCAAGCCCTTTCTACCCTGAAAATTTCAAACCAAAACTCCAAACTATCTGCCCACTAGGAACAGCTAGATATAAGAGCAGGAAGTAGACTGAAAAATAGATATATACAGTATGTGGTAAAAAAAATATACTTACCTGAATTTCTTATGATTGGCTATGTCTCCAAGTATCCTCACCATTCATAAATGTATGCATCTGAAAGGCAAGTGGAAATCGTCTTAAGAAACTTGCATCTGAAACCAAACATTCTGAATCATTGAGTTAAGTTCAGGTTGGGTCTAATATCTCATTTGACAGAGCACCGGGTATGATTCTGGGGGCCTGGGTTCTATAGTTAGCTCTTTTTTGACCAAAGTGGTGCTAGCTGACAGTGAGCCACACTGCAATGTGGGAGACCCAAGACCAGCTCCTGATTCTGATTCCCATCCACTGGGTCAGAGAGGCCACTATAGTACATGGAGATAATGTCCTGTGGCTCTTGAAAAGGTGGGTGCAGGCAGTCCACTCTACTGGTGACACAACACAGCTGGAGTACAGCACTGTATGTGAGGAAGGAGCAGGAAGCTTTCTTTTCTGGCAACACCTATGACACAAGTGGAGTATGGAATTGGTGCTGTTAACTCACAATGGGCTCGATATTCACAAAAAATGCAAAAAGTGGAGAGCAAAAATGTGTGCTCTACATTGTGATAAATCGGGTGCCCAAAGAGGCTATATTCAGTGAAATAGTGCACAGACGCTATTCGACTGAATATACGACCTTGTTGGCCCAGTGCTAAGCCCCTTAGTGCTGCCTTGACATGGCTGCTAAAGTACACAGCCACAATGCTTGTGCTGAAGCACAATTCAGAATATTCAAATGGACCCATGCAAATGAGTCCATTGGGCATTCAAGGCAAGGCACTGGGGGCCAGAAGGATGGATAGCTGGGTGATTTAGTGCAGCCCTGCCCACCAACTGCCTGGTCCCAGGCGCAGAGCTATCCCTGATGGTAGTGCCCCCCCACCCGGTCACTCACCTCTACATGCACACAATTTTCATGGTATCCTGTGGTGGCACACAAGTTCCCTGATGTCTAGTGGTCCCTCACTCCACCCCATCCCATGCCCAATACTGACACTCCCTGTCCTTGGTGTCCAGTGATCCCTTCCCTTGAGTAGCCCCATCCACAGGAATCTGCTGTGATGACCTGAAGGCTATTTGTATGTTCCCCCCAAAGGTTCCCAAGGCAGGCATACTGAGGTGAAGTGCACCCCAACTGGTCTGCCAGCACCTCCATCTTCTAGGAACCCCTCCCCACACCCTGTGATCCCCAGTCCCATTTCACCAGTCTCAACCAGTCCTCTGCTGTGGGGTGTGGATTGGGGACTAGAGTAGTGCCACACAGTGGAGTATTCAGTTACCAGTCACAAAAAATCCTCCCCCCAAATGTACTGTAGGTCACAGTCCAGGTCCTTGGCGTCTAGTGGACCCTCACCTATGGCGTCCCCCAAACAGTGGTGCTGCAGTCAGTGGATGGTGAGCAACACAGCCCTCCACACACCACCTCAGCTGCCTGCCATTTGACATAAGCAGGGAGAGCGTTGCTTATTTATAGGGCAAGGGTGACATGCCTTGCTCTATAAATAAGCAGCAAGCTCCCTGCTTCTATCAAACAGAGGGTGACCAAGGTGGTGTGTAGAGGGCTGTGTTGCTCAGCATCTGCTGCATGCAGCACCAGTGTGTTGGGGACAGGTGGTGGAGAGGGGTTGGATGTTTGATGCCGCTTGGAGGAGGGGTTGGTCCACTAGACACCAGGAACCTGGATCACAGCCTGCAGTACATGGGGGGGGGGCAGGGTTCTTGTGACTGGCAACTGAATACTCTACTGTGTGACACCACAACAATCTCTGGTCTGCACCCCATAGCAGGGGACTGGCTGTGGCTGCTAAAATAGAGATGGGAATCATTGGGTGGGGGTGAGGGTTCCTGGAAGATGGGAGAGCCACTACCAGTGCTGGTTGCAGACCAGCTGGAGGGGCGCTTCACTGCAGTATGCCTGCCTTAGTAATCTTTTTGGGCGAACACATGAATGGCCTTAGGACCATCACAGTGGCTTCTTGGGGATGAGGATACTCAGATAGAGAGACCACTGGACATCAGAGACAGGAATGTTTGTTATTGGGCATTGGAGTGAGTGGGGGAACAGACCACTGGACACCAGGGAAACTGGTTTTAAACATCGGGCATGGGATCAGGTGGGAGAGGAACCACTGGATACCAGGGGAAATGGGTTTCAAACATTGGGCAAGGTATCGGGTGTGGGGAGGGACCACTTGTTACCATGAAACTTCTGCCTGTACATTGGGTGTGGGTGGGGGAGGAGGATTAAGCATCCCATGGATGACTCTCCTCTTCCAGAGGGGAGGGTATGGAAGAACCCAGTGCTCCAGTGACCACTAGCGAAGGCTAGTGGTAACTGATGACCAGAAACAGACTACAAACAGGGGCATGCCAGATGTTTGGCCACATGTCTCATGGCACTGCATGCCCCCTGGGACAACTCAGCCCCCAAAAATCTGTCAGGCCGTGCAATGGAGGACATCCATTCCGCCGTGCCCCACACAGCTTTCTGAGACACTCACCCTTCCGGATCAAGTTCTGGTATTAGTCAGGGAGTTGAGAGGGCCTTCCCCATGGCCCCACCCTGCAGGTAAGCCAGGGGGCAGTCCTGAGGGTAAGAGGTAAGACCCGGGGATGGGTAGGAGGCTGGAGTTCAGACTGATGGCAGGCCAGCTGGCAGGAAAAAAGTATACTAAATCAAAAACAGAAAAAAAAGTACAGCTAGGCACTACACATGTATTTTTTAATGCTTATTAAACTTTTTGTTAAAACTTAATGTTTGGGCATTAGAATAACCAAACAGTTCAACAAGAAACTTAACAAGAAAACAGCGATAGCATTCATCACACTGTTTGTCATGCCTGCATAATAACAATTATTTCATTTTGTTTTGGTGTGTCTGGTGTATTTCTCTATTTAACACCAATATAGCTCTTTCAGCACATCATACATATATGCATGGCCTCCGTGGAGGCAGTAAAGATCTGTGTGTGTGTGTGTGTGTGTGTGTGTGTGTGTGTGTGTGTGTGTGTATATATATATATATATATATATATATATAAACATCAGAACTCCACTGCCATTCAAGAAAACTTACAAATGGGTAGACTAGGTGGGCCAAGCGGTCCTATCTGCTATAAAATTATATGTTTCTATGTACATAGAAACATAGAATTTGATGTGCAGATAAGGACCCTTGGCCCACCTAGTCTGCCCACTTTGCCTACCTACTGTAATACCGCAGACCCTACTTGATCTCCAGCTTAGCCCTCTCTTCCCTAATCACTAAGGTTCCACTATGCTTAATCCCATGCGTTCTTGAATCCTGATACAGATTTTGCACCCAACACCTGCACTGGAAGGCTGATCCAAGTATCCACCACTCTCTGTGAAGAAGTACTTTCTCACATTTCCCCAGTCTACCCCTCTAAAGCTTCATAGCATGCCCCCTTGTTCTTGAGCTTCTTTATTCTAAAAAATGATTTTCTCTTGTACCTTATTTATACAGTATCTGTAAGGGAATTACAAAGTCTTTATCATATCCCCGCTCTCCCTCCTCTCCTCCAGTGTGTATGTATTGAGGTCCATTAGTCTCTCCTCATATGGTCTGACTCTGCACCATTTTTGTTGCCGTCCTCTGGACCACCTCTACTCTGTCTCTGTTCTTCCAGAGATGTGGTCTCCAGAGGTGGATGCAGTATTCCAGATGAGATCTCACCAATGATTTATGCAGCAGTATCACCACCTCCTCTTTCTGCTGGTGATACCCCTTCCCACATGCATCCTAACATCATACTGGCTCTCCCTACAGCCTTGTTACACTCTTTGGCCACCTTTAGGTCATCAGATATGATTACCCCCAGGTCTTTTTCCCATTTTGTGTTTGTCAGTACCCCATCTTGTACTCCGTTCTTGGGTATCTGTGCCCTAAGTGCATGATTTTGCACTTCTTCACACTGAAACAATTGCTACACTCTTGATCACTTCTCAGGTTTTCTTGAATCCCTATTCAACCCCCCCCCAGGAGTGTCTACCTCTCTTGTACAGGCCTCTATCACACCACATAGGACCCCAGTCCCCTAAGTAGCCAAAACCCACCTTCCTGCACCAGGCATACAATCAGTCGTTGAAAGCGGTGTGGTGTTCCCTAGTCTCCAGCCTACTGTGTGCAGGTAGCACCTCAGTTAAGGCCATCAAATGAGCTACCTGCTTCAGGCCCCTCCCCAGTCCCCTACCCCTTTATTGTACCACTCCTGATGCATCTCTTGCCAGCTCATTTGGCTCCAGGTGGACACCGACATCCAGCTCCCTCTCCTGCCTCATCAGGTTTCGCTTGTCTCCATCCCTCCATGTTCAGGCATGAGGTAGGCACCTCACCTCACTCTTCCCCTCCTGCCCTGCTGCCAAATCTACCCTATCTACCATATCTAAAAGGCAACATGCATACCATAACACAAGAATCCATATACTGACTATAGCACAGTACATCCCCTCCCCCACTACCACTGACTATAGAACCATACACCCCCCCCCACTACCAGCCATCAAATGGCTGGATATCAACAAAGTGAAACAGACTTCACTACCATATACATACAGCCACACACAACCATATGTTGACAATATCACCTGCACCACCACCACCCCGCCATCCACCCACAAACTCTCGGCTACCAACAAAATGAAAATGCTGAGGACTCTGAGACACATATGCACACACCCACACACACACCCACACCCACACACACACACACACACACACACACACACACACACACTCTCTCTCTGTCTCTCTCTCTAACAGGTGTGGCTAAATTTTTACAGTAAACTCAGAAAGTGTAGCTAAGATGTAGAGTGTCTTACCTGGGTACTATGGAGCCAGAAGTAGGACTTGAAGGAACGACGTCCATCGAACCTGTAAAATAGGATCTGTGGTTTTTACGAAGCAAATATGAACAGGTTAGACATAGAGTGATACTTATCTGATGGGCAAGGAGTCAGCATCCTGTCAGACCTGCTAAAATAAAGAAAAAATGTTAATATGGAAAAAATACAGTAGCGAGGGCTAAGAGACAGCAGAGAGATATGAAAGGGATATATGACAGCATAGGAGTAAAAAGAAAGACAGCATTAGATAAAAAGTTACAGATAAGACAAAGCAGGAAGGCAAATACAAAGGAAATAAAGTCATAAATAAATAAGAGATGGCCCACAGGCACAGCGGTAGCACCACTGCTCACGATGCCAATGACCTGGATTCAAGAAAGAGCCTGAACTGTCAGAGTACCAGACCAGTAGAGAAGGACAGGATGCTGTCCTCCTTCAGGTAGGGTCTCTCATCCCACTGTTCTAGCACCACCTGGGTGCCCACAGATGGTGGTGCAGGTAATCCATAAGTGATAGGCAGGGCCACTGCAGCGTGCCCACGGGTTGGCTGCATCAGGCCTTGCCAGCCGCCAATCCCAATGTGTGCTCCCAGTTGGGGGGGACATGGAAACAGCATACAAACACCAGGCAGATGAAGCCCCTGCAGCAGGCCACTACTACCATAGGACCCTAGCTGCAGCACTCCTGGATCAGATCCACATCTTCTCCCCCACCCCCACCAGGTCAGATGACTGCAGGGAAGAAATTCCAAAAGCTGATGGTGTAACCAGCACCAGGGAGTAAGCTGACAGGCAGCACAGGTCAGGGTCACAGGTGAGTGTGATTAGCTGCAGCAAGGTCTCAATAGGGAGAGGAGAAGGCTAAGGAGGAACAGGTCCGTATGGTGGTCAAGAAACAGGGGGGGTTCTTTTTTGGCTGAGGTGGAACTGCGGGTGCCAGGCAGCATAACTCTGGAGTGGAGAGTCAAATCTGAGCTTGAGACCAAATGGAAGCTAAATTAGCTATACAGTTAGGAATCAGTTGTAAGATACACTAGCAAATACAAGGATTTTACTACTGTCAATCTACTGTCATTTAAGGTGTTCTGCTGAAACTACAAACATTTCATTATTTTGCAATTCTATACACGTTTACAGGGGGCTTTAGTTTAATTAACATTGTATGTCCTTTCCACTCCCACAACATGGCTCGTTAAAGCTACCAACTTTCTGAGGCCTAAAACTGGGACAGGGTCCATCCTGATCTTACTGCCCCCCCCCCCCCACACCGTGTCACTCCCATGGGCACCGCCACAGACAGTGCTGCACACAATTAAGTTTTGCTGCTTGCTCTAGCTATGCCGCCTGTCAGTAACACCAGTAGCAAACATCCAGATTAAAACAAT
This sequence comes from Neoceratodus forsteri, assembly GCA_016271365.2. Lineage (NCBI taxonomy): Eukaryota > Metazoa > Chordata > Ceratodontiformes > Ceratodontidae > Neoceratodus > Neoceratodus forsteri. The sequence continues at coordinate 915,223,761 of CM028132.1, read as the reverse complement.
ACATCATTCTGCTGCAGCAAGTTCCAAATCATAAAGCACAGAAAGTTTATTAGAAGCAAACCTTCGTTAAACTGTGATCAGACATTCGAGCTGCATATATTGCTCCTCCTGACAGTCTCATCCCAACCCATTTACACTCTCCTCATTTGCTGAGAAAACTTCACTTCCACCACCACACCAGATTGTTTTCACACACTTCCCTGAAGCTGATCAGGTTCGGGTACCTTAGTTCACTGCTGACAGTCTCTTCTGTCTAGAGTCCATCTCAGCTGCTGGCAGGCAGACGTCCACATGCACTTGTTTGCACTACTACGCAGTCTAACCTAACAGGAAGGAACATGCGTTACTGTGCTCATGCTGGCATGCTTGTGGTGCAACATAGGTGCAGGGGCTGAAGTTGCAAACTGTTGTCCAGCTTGAGCAGCGCCACAGTGGTGCTGAAATAACTGTCACTCATAGATTAGCAGTCAGCAAAAAAAGGGACAAAATTGGGACAAGTAAGTAAAAACTAGGACAAAAGTGACATTTTGCAAAACATGTGGGGACACCAAGGCATGCTGCCGAAAATAGGGACTGTCCTGGGAAAACAGGGACTGTTGGTAGCTTTATGGCTGGTTCATGGTCAAGCAAGCAGCAAGATTATTTTTTACTTTTTTTAAATGTTTTTCACAGGCACTCCTAATATGCACTACACTGAAGCAGAGAATTGTCTGAAATTAAGTTAAAAATATCTCCAGCCAAAAGTCAGACTTGGCTCTTGCAAAACTTTAACTGCTTAAGCTGAGGAGAACCGAGAGGACTAACCCTGTCAAATAATTCACAAGCAAAAGAAAGCCCAAGAAGCAAACTGCATCCACTTGTTGCCCTACTCCAATGTTATCTAACTTGTTTAGTAGCCTTCTATGTGGGACCGAGTTGAAGGCTTTGCTGAAGTCCAGGTATACTATGTCTACAGCACCACCCTGATCTACTATTTTGGTTACCCAGTTGAAAAAGTCAATTAGATTGGTTAAGCATAATCTACCTGTGGTGAAGCCATGCTGTTTTGGGTCTAATTTGTTGTTTTCCTCTAGAAAGGATATCATCCTCTCCTTTAGAAGGGTTTCCATTTATTTGCCCACAACTGAGGTGAGGCTTACCAGTCTGTAGTTGCTTGCACTCTCCTTGCTCCTGTTTTTGTGTAGAGGGTTAACCATTGCCTTTTTCCAATCCTGTGGGACCTCATCCAGCTGAAGTGATAAGTTAAAAAGGTCAGCCACGGGAGTGCTAGTTTCTCTCTTAACTCTCTTAGTAACCTAGGGTGTACTTTGTCAGGTCCCATGGCCTTATTTACATTTAGTTTCTCCAGTTCCTTTAGGACTCTTTCCTTGGTAAACAGTCTTGAATATACTCCGCTGCCGTGTTGCCCTCTGTAAAGGAGGGTCCGCAACCTTCCTTCTCCTTGGTAAACATGAAGCAGAAATATCTGTTGAGGATTTCTGCTTTGTCCTATCATCCTGTGTGTCCCCCCCCATCTTCCCTATCTAGTCTTACAATCCCTCCTCTTGTCTTTCTCTTCTTGCTGACATATCTATAGAAGGTTTAGTCTCCCTTCTTGGCTATCTTTTCCTCTGTTGTTGCTTTCACTGTTCTGATTTCTTTGCTTGCTTCCCTTAATTTCTCCTTGTCAGGTCCTGATTTCTTATATTTTCTAAAAGCAGTCCATTTTTCCTTGACCTTGGTGGTTTTCTTTTCTTCTTTGTCTTGCTTACCCTTATTATGCAATTATTTGTGGTTTGTAGTAGAGTCATTTTGAGATGTGTCCAGTGTTCTTCAACATCCCTCCCTCGTTCAGTATTTGCAAGGGTCTTTTTGAGATCTTCCTTTATTTTAGTGAAATCTGCTCTTCTAAAGTCCATGACTTTAGTTTTTGAGTGCTTAGTTTCCATTTTTGTCTTATCTTGAAACCACACCATGTAGTGGTCGTTGGATCCCAGGTGACTCCCAGCTTCTACCTCAGAGATATTATCCCTGTTTGTGAGTAACAGGTCAAGAACTTCTCCCCTTGTTGTGTCCCTCACATGCTGTTTTAGACTCAATATGCTCAGAGCCTCTAGAAAGTCATTGCTTCTGGTTGAAATTACTGTGTGGGTACCCCAATTTACGTTAAGAAAATTTAAGTCGCCCACCACTATCACTTCCCCTTTATCATTCGTTTTGTGTATTGTTTCTAAGATATCTTTGTCCCTGTCCATCCTGTCAATAGGAATCTGTAAAATACTCCTACTCGAGTTACTGCTCCATTACCAGCCTCCAGCATTACCCAAAGTGACTCAGTTTCTGTATTGTCATTTTGGGTCGCAGTGGCTTTTATTACCTCCTTTACATACATTACCACCCCACCACCTATTCTACTAGTTCTGTCCTTCTGGGAAAGACAGTATCCTGGTATAGTTGTTTCCCAGTCATGGTTATTGTTGAACCAGATCTCGGCAATGGCAACCCAGTCTAGATCTGCTTCCATGACGATAGCAGTGAGGTCAACTAATTTATTAATTAGACTCTGTGGCCCAGATATTCAAACTGCGCCAGTCTGAGGTGCAAGCCCCTGCGCTGCTCAAAATAGTTGCGCAAGGGTGTGGCTGGGGTGATATTCAAAGGAGTTGCGCTGTTGAGCAACTCCTTTGAATATCGCCCCCGAGCCACAGCACTTGCGCATGGCGCAGTGGAACTTGCGCTACCGCAAGTTGCCAGAGTTGAGCATTCAACTTGCGGTGGCGCAAGTACCATTGCGCCATGCGCAAATTTCCGATATTCAAAAGGTGACATGCAAATGGGGCCATAATTTATACAAGCGCATAGAGCCATTTGCATCTCTTTATGGCCCCATTTGCATGCCATTTGCATGTAGTGCGCCGATCCTGAGACTTGCTCCTGGCCACCCTGCTGTGGCAGCAGCCGGGGCTGGGACCGGGACGCACACTGCAGCCCGATCAATGGGCATCACAGTTACATGCCCCCACACCTCCCACAGCCCGATCGCTGGGCATCACAGTTACATGCCCCCACACCTCCCACAGCCCGATCGCAGGGCATCACAGTTCATGCCCCCACACCTCCCACAGCCCGATCGCGGGCAGAACACATACATGTCGCCCCAACATCACCCACAGCCCGATCGTGGGCAGAACCTGTATAAACCCCAGTGCCCGATCGTGGGCAGAACCTGTATAACCCCCAGTGCCCGATCGCGGGCAGAATGTGAACCCTCCCCCAGCCAGATAACTCCCTGGTGGTCAGTGGACCGTAAAGCCCGATCGTGGAGCCGAGAATGTCACAACAGAACCCCCAAACATCTCCCTGGTGTCTATGTCCTCCCCACCCACCCACGAAGCCCCTCCACGGCTCCCCGCAGCCAGCGGGCGACAGCATCCACCGCCCTGCGCGCCCGCCATCGCCGACTGACTGTCCGGTAGGGCTGCCGCCCATGAGTGCAGGCTACAGCCAATAGGCGTGCAGCCATCCCCCATGACAATCCAATTTGAATGATCATTCATATCTGGACTGTCATATGCATGAGCTACGCCCATCAGGCGGGTGGATGCTGTCGCTCACCGGGCCGCGGGGGAGCTGGGTGGAGGGGCTTGGGTGGGTGGGGGGACACGACACCAGGGAGATGTTTGGGGGTTGTGCTAGACATTCTGCCCGCGATCGGGCTTTACGGTCCACTGACCACCAGGGAGTTATTCGGTTGGGGAGGGGTTACTCTTGCCCGCCGACCGGGCACTGGGGTTTATAGAGGTTCTGCCCGTGATCGGGCTGTGGGATGTGGGGGACATGTATTTGCACTGCCCGCGATCGGGCTGGTGGGGGGGCACAGGAGCGTAGTTGGGGCCAGCCAGGGGCAGCTGCTGTGTTGCACCCGCAATGCAGCAGCTCACCTGTGGGTGGCCCTCGACTTCAGCCTTTTTTTGGCTCAAGCGTGGGCGCAGCTTGGTTGCTCATGACATCATCTCCCGCGCAACCCGACTGAATATCGGCTGCGCAGGTTATGCATGGATCCTCCCCCTCCTGTTGAGCATGCATTCATTTACATTGCTCTCTTGCGCATCCTGGTGCCAGTGGCGTAACTGCCTCCTGCTGAATATCGCAGAATGGCGCATTTTGGACTTGCGCATGGCGCAACCCTGTTGCGCATGGCGCAACCCTTTTGAATATCTGGGCCTGTGTGTTTGTGAACATAACTTTCCAAAACTGTCTTTCCCCTTTTTTGGTGCCATGTCCTATGTTTTGTTGTATTGACATCTAATCCTTTTTTTACTAGGTGTTTTCTCTGTTCTATATTTATTCCCCTGATTTGGTGGGGTTTTAGGGAAAGAGGTAGCAGGTACCTTTAGTACTGCCATCTTCTCCCCAGTGCCTATTTTAAGCAGTCTATGGTGATGTCCAACTTCTGTCCTAGTGCTCTCACACCTTTCCTAGTTAGGTGCAGACCATCATGTTTAAAGAAACCTCTGTCCCAGAAGTCCTACCAGTTCCCAAAGGGGCTTTACTGTCATTTAATAACTCAGACTGTTATCTTGCTAGCAGGATAAAAGCAAGACAAGGCATTTTATTTTATATAGCATCCTATCTTTAAGGGCTCAGAGCACTGCATAAGACAAAAAACAATAATAAACTGTAAACAAAGCATAATTAACACAAATTAATAAATAACAATAGAGTCCTAAAACACTGAGGCAGTAGCTTCAAAATCAGCTTGCCAGGCTAAATGCTGATTTAAGGGGACACTGTCAACCGTTTTTGCATCATTTTATTTCTAGTTGAAGACACACATTTTCTGATTGCTTACAGTCTCTAAAATTCACTGATGTTATTGCTTCTATCTGCTTCCTTTCCAAGTAGAAATTATTTGAAATACAGACACATGGGCCCAGATATTCAAAAGGGTTACGCATGGCGCAACAGTGTTGAGCCATGCACAACCCACTGATGCGCCCCGGTGCAATATTTAAAAGGGAAAAGTGTGCCTGCTGACAAATCCTGAGGTGCACTGGCCAGTCAATGTATGCAGGCACAGGTGAGGGGCATGCACATGCATAAACGCACAACCCGATATTCAGCCCGGGCCGTGCAGAGTTATGCAGGCGCAACCCCTACCTGCGCCTGCACAACGTTACGCCCAAAAAAAAAAGGAACAAGTTGAGGGCCACCCACAGGTGAGCTGCCACATTGCAGGGTGCAACACAGCAGCTGCCACCTGTGGGTGGCCCTCCACTTGTTCCCGCCACACCTGGTGGCCCCCCCATGCCCCGATCGTGGGCTGAAGTGTCCCCCCGTGCAGCCCGAGATCGCAGACATACAGTATCCCCAAGTAGCCTGATTGTGGGCAGCACAGTGTTCTTCCCTCCCCAGCAGCCTGATCGCAAGCATAACAGTAGTCTACCCCCCAGCAGCCCGATCGCGGCATAACGGCTCCTACTTCCATTAGCCCGATCAAGGGCATAAATGAAATGTTCCCCACCCCTAAGTAGCTCAATCACAGGCATCAGACCTCCTCCCCAATGTCCATATCCCTTGTGGTCCAGTGGACCGTGAGTAGCCCGATCACGGGTGGCATCCTTACCCCCAAGATGATATCTATGGTGATCTAGTGGCCCCACCCCACCTGCCCATGGAGCCTCACCACCCCACTCCCCGCAGCCAGCGGGCAGCAGCACCACACCTCCTGCCGCCCCACCGCCCACCGACTGACAGTTCAGTAGGGCTACGCCCATTGGTTCAGAGCATGAGCCAATGGGCGTAGAAGTTTATCTGATAGTAAAGTCAGTTCAGATATGTGAATGAATTCTATTCATTCACTTATCTGGACTGGCTTGTACAGACTTTGGGGGGTAGGAGACCATTATGCCTGCATCAGGCTGCTGGGGGTAGACTATCATTATGCCCGTGATCGGGCTGCTGGGGGTAGACTACCATTATGCCTGTGATCGGGCTGCTGGGGGGTAGACTACCATTATGCCTGTGATCGGGCTGCTGGGGAAGAATACTGTGCTGTCTGCGATCGGGCTACAGGGGAAGAATACTGTGCTGCCCCATCAGGCTACTCGGGGGGAATACTATTATGCCCGTGATCGGGCTGCAGGGGGCGTCGGTCCCCGACAGCTGCTGCCTGGTAGGGCGCCAGGCGCAAGTCATCAGGGATTGGCACACCTGCATACTAATGGCATGCAAATGAGGCCATAATTAGATGCAAATGGCCCCCCATGCACCTCGCATAAATTATGGCCCCATTTGCATGTCACCCTTTGAATATCGCAGGTGTTATGCATGGCGCAATGGAACTTGCACCACCGCATCTCAATGCTCCACTCTGACCACTTGCACTGGCGCAGTTCCACTGTGCCATGCACATTGGGTGTGGCCAGGGGGTGATATTCAAAGAAGTTGTGCCATAGTGCAACTCCATTGAATATCACCCTGGCCACACCCCTACGCAACTATTTTGTGCGGCGCAGGGGCTTGCGCCACAGAATGGCACAGTTTGAATATCTGGGCCATGGTGTAGTTATACCTAACCTTGTTTTGCTTCAAATCTTTGATTTACTTTTATTGTATACTTCCTGAACATTAGAAATATTCCAAAGCATTGCAGACACTCATTATGCTATAGTCTTGTCTCATTGCATTGCATTGCATCTCCTCTCCTCTCCTCTCCTCCCACTGCATCATGAGTGTCTAGACTGTGTTGGGGGTGTTCCCAAGTCCTGGAGTTAATAAAAAAATTTATAAATTATGACATCATTCTTAGCCAATCAGGATTGCTTATTTCCCAAAAGTCCAAGTACTCTTATAAGCATACGAGGGTGTCTCATGCTCAGAGTTCTAAAATTCAGAAGTTCTAATTTCAGTTGTTACTGTCCATTTCCCACAAAGGGGATTCGCTGATATTCTGCAAAGTACAAGAATTGAATTTTAAATTCAAATTCCATATTTTAATACAAAGATCTTTAACATTATTTATAATATGTTTACATGTACAGTTTCAGTGTCTTATAAGAGTGTTTTCTCAAGGTCTTTGTGTGCCAGAATTGCTCAGCTTTGCTTTGCAGGTCTCTCACCTAAAGAACGCGAGAATGTCCTCTTATAACCATAAAAGCCACAGTAACTGTACTGTACATATAACAAACATGCTTTTGTGTGGTAACACCAGTATGGTGGGCAGCATGCTTTTAACTTTTAAAATGAAAAAAGGGAATTAAACTCCTCACGCCTAGATGACCATCCCTCCAATTGCATGAAACTATGGGACTCCTGCATAGACTAGGAGGGTTGGTCATCTAAGTTTGCAGATGATACAAAACTGAGACATGTTATCAGTTCTAAGAACAGCATAGGGAAATTACAGAATGAAATAACAAGCTGGCAAATTGGAAATGAATATCCAAAGTGTAATTTAGCATAAGTAAATGTGCTGTGCTACGTCTTGGGAGGAAAAACCCTAGAGCTACACATACAACTGATAATATTCTAGTTCGAGCCTCATATGAGGAAAAAGATCTTGGTATTTTAGTGACTGATGAGAAGATCATATGGAATAGGCAGTGTGAAGCCATGGTTAAAAAATGTAGCAAATTCATTGATTATATTAAAATGAACATATCTAGCAGGAAAAAGGAGGTATTATTGCAGTTGTATCGCTCTCTGGTAAGGCTGCATCTTGAATATGGAAGTCAGTTCTAGTGTATGTATACCAGGAAGAACTGTGATAGGTTAGAGGGCATACAAGGGTGATTTATTAAACAGAGCACAGATCTGAAGGAAAATTCTTATGAGGAGAGATTGGAAGAGCTGGATCTGTTCTTTCTTTGATGAAGGAGACTAAGAGAAGTTATGATCCTGACATATAAGGTGGTTTGGGACACAAAACTATTGGATCCACTTAACTTACAGGAACATTTTTCAAATAACACTTGAGGGGGCATATGCTAAAGGTAACTGGAAATCACTATAAAACAAATAAAAAAAAGGTTGTTTCACGCAGAGGGTGGTGTCAGAGTGGAATAGCCTCCCTGAATTAGTAGTCTACAGTATGACAGTTAGAGGCTGTTTGGTGCAGTATTACCTACTGCTTAGCAATTTAGATTACAAATTGTAGTGAGAAAGAAATAATGTGGCCTACTGGGAATTGAACCCAGGCCCCCAGAATACTGTTAAAGTGCTGTAACCAATAATCTACAGGCTCTCAGATTCACGTGGTAGAACCTGGGATTCTCAGACATACTTCCTTTCTCTGGTATTGCATATCCTGCAACTAGGAATAATCAAGATGACAGCTAGGTGTTTTTGGCACAATATTAGCCATTGTTCAGTAATTTAAGTCACAAATTGTTTTGTGAAAGAAATAAGGTGACATACTGGGACTTGAACCAAGGCCCACAGAATACCATCCTGGTGCTGATCTGAGCTACAGCCTACCAGCTACAGTATCTACAGCACAAATTTAAATATCTTTAAAAAGAAATTAGAAAACCACATGTGAATGGGACGCTCAAAAGGGCAAATATAGTGAGAACTAACAGGCAATTCACATGGGTTTTACAGCTGTTGTTTGCTTGTAATCTTTTTATATTGTTAATATCAAACTACTAACTACATCAGCTAATTCTACAGAAAGTAAGCAATCATAGCATGTGTTTTTAAAACTAAGGACAATTTGAAGCCTAAGGGGGTTGACGGTGTCCCTTCAAACAAGATATTTCATCCCTATTTTAAATTTATTTATTTGGAAAATGTTTCACCAGGAATGACAACATGAGCTGTAAATAGCTCGTTTCCAGAAGTGTCCTGTGTGGGCAGGGTGGGTGGGTGGAGACGAGAACTGGGAGAACAGGCAAACACATAGCAATAAGAGAGTAATACAAGTACAATTACTAAAACAAAACAGTGTAGTACAATTACAGAGCACAAATAACTGAGACCAACCAGCCAGGGTAAACAAAACCATGTTCAGATATAACATACATTGCAACAACCCAAGAGCAGGTGATCCAGTAGGGTAACGGTTAGAGGATGGATAACACATTTGAAGTGTTAGAAGCAGTAGGCTGAGCGCACGATTTAAAGTGCTATTGTATACCCAAGGGAAGGCAGTTACAAGACAAGTGAGGAAGTTGACAGGTGAGGGGTGGAAGGTGGGGATGGAAGAGGGAGAGAGAGGGACAGACAAGATATAACCCCTTCAGGATGTTGAGAACCCTGCAAGGGGGACAGGACCAGCCAGAAAAGGAGGGGAGAGAATGGGAGAGTGGAGGTAGAAAAGAGAGGGGCAGAGGAACAGGAGGGCAGGAGAGGGAGAGGAATAGGGAAGTAGAGAAGTGGGCGGGTGATGGATTTGAAAGTGCGGGGAAAGGGAGAGGGGAAATAGACAGCCAATCTATACCCCTTTAGGATGCAGAAAACCCTGCAAGGGGGTCAGGATTAGAACCTGGGGGTAAAGGAAGATGGGTAGAAGAGAGGGAGCCAGGATCTTTACCCCTTCAAGATGACAGAGAACCCTGCAAGGGGGACAGGACCAGGCAGAAAAGGAGAGGGGAGAGAAGGGGGGGGGCAGGGAGGAGGATTGGAATGTGTAGGGTGACCGGAGGGGAGGAGAGGGATAAGGAATCGGGAGGCTGAAGAAAATAGGACTAAACTAAGAATGGAAAAAGGGAGAGCATCAGTGGGGGGGGGGTAGCGGGGAAGGACAGCAGTAGAGCGTCAAATAGCACAGTATGTTGTGGATGGTAGTAGAGAATCAAACTGGCACAGTAGGTTGTGGTAGGGGGTGGGAGAAGGGGGTATAATAGGTGGTAGCATGTGATGAAGTAATCAGAGGAAGGGTTCAGTTAGAAGAAAGGAGGTAGGTCAGGGATAGAGGAGTAGGGGATCGTACGCAAGGGTGGGGAGGGTTGAGAAGGGAGGCTAGTAACAAGTACAGTAAGGAGAATAAAAGTGAAGTAGAGCTAAAGGATAATGCGGCAGGGTTGGGAGGGCTGAATGCTTCCCCTGAGGGGGAACTCTTAAGATGACATAGTAAGGAGTTCCAAATAAGCAGCACCATCATCAAGAATGCCCTATAGGAAGCTACAGGAGAATTATCAAAAGCCAGAACAGTGGTCTGGCCCAGTGGTGTGGAGGGCTTAGGCATCATGCCTTAACTCCTGCCATGCTGGTGACCCATGTTCGCCGTGCGAGTGGGTCCCCAAGGGTCAGCCAGGGAAGATGAGAAGGATTGAGCATTCCAAGGACAGCTCTCCTTCCCCGGGAAGGGGAGCCAACGACTGGTGCTTGCCTGGCCCCTAGCAGAGGCTGGGGATGGCACACAGATGCTCTACAAGGTGGGTGGAGTCAGGGCAGCTGCCCAGTGTACTGCACATGGAAGTGTGCATGGCACCGCCACTAGTGTCATTGCATGCCCTTATTCCAAAGAAAGAGGAAAAATGTCTCCAGTGGTTGGATGAAGGAGAGGTTCGCAGGTCCCACTCCATGACCAGCTGGGTGCTGACTGGAACTGAGTCCAATCTTTGGTGGGGGCCTGGGGATCCCCTGCTGACCCCACCAGGGAGGGCAAACCCTGGGGGAAGATGATCGGGGCTGACAGTGGATGTCAAGGGGGGTGGGACTGGGGCTCCCTCCTGAATGTGGGCCACCAGAGATGGGGGAAAAAAGTAATACAAAAAAAAAAGCCAGACCAGAGGACACAAAATAAGTACAGTATTTGCTGACCAGCTGAGGTGAAATAAGGCTACAGTAAGGCAATCAGGATGTTGGGATATATTGGGAGGGGGTTTTGACAGCCAGAGGAATGAGGCATTACTAACTTACTATAGATCACTGGTGAAGCCACACCTGACGTATTGTGTCCAGTACTGGAGTCGTCACCTAAAGACAGTCATAAATAAGCAGAAGATGGTGTAGTGTAGGGTAACCCAAATAATTCAGGGCCAGCAGGGCAGATCTTATGAGGTTTGCCATAGGGCACTGAAGATATAGTCGCTGGAGGCCAGAGGAGAGTGAAGATATGCTAGAGAGTTTTACATTTCTGAAAATAATAAACAAACAACTATGAGGAACTATTCAACAAAAGTAGCACATTTAGAATATGGGGACATGCGTGGAAGCTGGCAGGGGGGGATTCAGATAGGATGTGAGAAAGTTTAATTTGACAGAGAGAGTGGTTGTGCCATTAAATAGTCTGCCAGCTGAGGTGGTGCGTGCCAAATCATTAATGGTTTCAAGCACAGCGGGGACATAGTAGTTGCTGTGAGGAGCAGCAACAAGACAGGGAACATGGAGGCAGATAGTGTAGATGAAATCCCCACATAGACAGCAGGTGCAAGGTTATGATAGGGTGTTACAGGCAGACTTTTTTTTTTTGTAGACTTTATTTGTATACCAGCTGACCAGGGAACTCTCTCAGGCATACCCCACACATCACTGCCACTCTACCTCCCATCTGAAGCTCTTCCACCTGGAAATCAGGGACAGATATCCTTGTTCTAGCTCACCCCAATGGACCCCCTGGCTCTAAGCCCTCCCGAGGTATGGCCACCATCCACCCTGGCACTCTATCTATTATCTAGTGTGCCGGGCCAGGGTCGGGTGAGGGATTGGGAGAACTGGTGGAACAAGTCTGAAATTAGGAATGTGGTTGCAGGGTGCCAGAGGCTGCCATCGCCTATCCCTGGAGCCAGGGATTTTCCTTTCTGCTGGTTTTCCTTGGATCATGGACATGCAATGAAGTCTACGCACATGCAAACTGACATCCACCACCGCTCCATCCCCCTTAGCTGCATCGCTCCATGTAGTGCCACTGATCTCCATCAGGGGCCACTAAAGAGTGATGAGAAGCCCACAACCCACCCAGGGAATGGAGAGCAGTCCTCTGGACACTCAATCCACTCCCTCCCCTGCTGACTCCCCTCAGCCCAAGTCCATTCCCGAACTTGGTTCGCTGTTGCAGCTTGAGGTGTGACGTTCAGCGCCTCAACCCACAGCACCACTGGGCCAGCCCATTATAGGCAGACTTAATGGCCAGTGGAAACCTTGTCTACGTTTCTTTGCACTACAAGTTGATTCTTAGTGATGACGTTGTCTCCAATTGATACCAGTTTTGGTACAGGCAAAGTTATAGCCCCTTCTTGTAATTTAACAGCTGTCTAAATCCTGTAGGAATTGTTCTTGTGCTCTTCCATCAGGTTTATTCAATAATTGACTTTGGTGGATCATATTCACCTGGTGTATTGATTTCTTTACTTTTTTCTTTTCTTTTCTTTTCTTAAAATAATCCAATCCAGTGCAGGTTTTGTGTGTTGTGCTTTGGCCAAGTGCATATCCCTGTCCCAGAAAAGTACTTTCAGATTTTGATTGAAGCAGGGATAGCTTTTCTTTTTGACTCTGTTTTACAAGGGTAGTGTGTCTGTTGATAACTCCAAGAAGCTGTCTGATGATGATGACTGAAGAATTTCATAGCCTTGTGCACTACGGGTGTCAACTATGAACTCTACCAGTTGATAGCACCTTGGTCACAGAGGAAGTCATGCTCTCAGAAATGGGTAAAACACCTTTTTTGGATGCGTTTTGGTTGTCAACTAGCTTCTTTAGATCCCTAATGCAGATAACAGCATTGTGGTCACTGATGCCCTCATCAAAGACACTGGTGGGGTTCATTTTTTAAGGTCTGTTCATAAGAATAGCATAAAAACCAAAGGAGCATGCAGGGCTTTGAGATTAGCCCTAATTGGTTGTGTTATAAGATGGGTTAGGTCAAGTTCATCACCAAGCCTAAGATCTGCTGATTTAGTAGAAGCCAGTCAAGGTTTAAATCCCCACATACAATTGTTTTGTTGTCATGAAAGCTGACAAATTTAGAAAGATGGTTAAGAATGTCAGTGACACCCATAAGGTGCCCGCAGCAGCCAACTGCACTGATGGAGACTTTTGCTGGAGAGAGTAATAGTAACAATTAAGCATTTAAATGCATATGGTATGGAAAGAGAGCTACAAGGTGAGAAGGTCAGTCGAACACTGATATATAGAGCTAGTCCACCTCATCTAGTGGGCTAACTAAATTGGTACAAGATAAAGTCTGGTGGGGAGATTTCAGAGGGCCCAACTGAGCTTTTGAGCCAGGATTTGGTTATTAAAAAAATGTCAGGGTTGGAATGGGCTCCCAAATTTTTTATGCTATTGAATTTTTTCATTACACTATGAGCATTAATGAACATGAACTATAATCCATTCAAATAGATCATCTGGGAAATACTTGCTTTGTATTCCAATTTCCTCTATTCCCACTACTATGAATGAATTTGCATTCTCTGTTTATGCTGCTAAATGTTGGAATAATTTATCTGATTTTCTACATAACTCTGAAAGTCATATTGCTTTTAAAAGTCAGATAAGGCTTTATTTGTTAAAGCAGTTAGGCTGTGTTTGTTTTAATTGCATAAATCTACTGATGGGTTGTATTTAAGTATTATTCCTGCATATTGCATGTTGTATTCTTGTTGTTTGGTTGCATTTTTTATGTAACATGATGTTTCATCTTGTAGCTGCCTTGTAAATTTGGCTCAGGGTCATTCCTGAAAAAGGGCCATTGGCTCAGTGTACTTACCCAGTAAACAAAATAAGTAAATAAATAAATAAGCAAAGTCTCCGGGGGTTACAGTAACTCGTGTGTGGTAGGGCCTGGGCTTACTTCTACATTGCCAGAGCAGAGTAGTAGGCGAAATACAATCTGCTGACTCAGATAACTTTTTTCATGCTGTTATGTCTTGTATTTAGAAGAGATGGCACTATGTGAGAGAGCACAGTACCCTTGGGAGTGCGGTAATGGTGTCAATAGAGAGATAGTATTGAATAAAAGAGAAGTGGCAGAAATCAGAAGTAAGGCTAATTGGGAAGTATTGATGTTCCATAGATATGTCCATTTACCAGATCATTAGTTAATATTAGTAACAGAATTATGGAAGTGTGGGTTCATCATTAACATCATCATCATCTTTATTTATTTAGCGCCTTTCAAAAACCAAGGCGCTGTACAATCATATAAAACATCAAGCATAAATATATAAATTAATCTGGGTAAGCCAGTGAAAATAAATATGTTTTCAGCATAGTTTTAAAATTATTGGCGGTCAGGCATTCTCTTAACCGGTGAGATAGAGAGTTCCACAGGGTCGGTGCCGCAAATGAAAAAGCGCAAGCCCCCGAGGTTTTCAATCGAACCCTGGGAACCTCTAGCAATCCCTCATCGGCGGATCGGAGAGGACAACTGGGGCAGTAAGGAGTCAGGAGATCTTTCAGGTAGTTGGGTCCCTGTTCATGTAGGGCCTTGAAGGTAAGCAAGCCTACCTTATAGGTGATCCACCACCGAACTGACAGCAAGTGCAGTTCGCGCAGCACAGGCATAATATGACTGGTCCTAGAAGTGCCAGTCAGCAGCCTGGCCGCAGTGTTCTGCACCAGCTGCAGGCAGCGGATATCAACCCCAGGTAGCCCTAGGTAGAGGGTATTGCAATAGTCAAGACGGGTGGTAATGAAGGCATGGACCAATGTTGGAAGGTCACTCGGAGGAACCAGGTGTTTCACCCGGGTGATATTCCTCAGATGGTAAAATGATGATTTAACCACGGCCGACACCTGAAATTTCAGGGTCAGACCATTGTCAAGAATAGCACCCAGGTTTCACACCTGGTCTGAGGTAGTGAGCTGGACACCATCAAGCCACAGACCTGACATGTGCCCAGCTTCAGAATCCGCCCCCAGGTGACCTGGATCCACAACCAACACATCAGTCTTATCTGGATTCAACCTCAGCCAACTCGAATTCATCCAGACTTTGATCTCGGAGAGCCAACTATTTAGCATAGAAAAGGCATCAATCTGTCCGGGCACAAAGGACATATACAGCTGAGTATCATCTGCATAGCAGTGAAAACTCAAGCCGAATCGCCTGATGATATCTCCCAATGGCAGCATATATACTGCAAACAACATGGCTGCCAATATAGAGCCCTGCAGCACCCCACAGGATAGGAGGAGGGCATCAGAGGAATAAATTCCAGTGACTACCCTCTGAGACCTACCTACAAGGAAAGATCGAAACCATTTGAGGACTTTACCCGACAGTCCACAAAGGAATTGCAGAGTCTCCAAAAGCACCCCATGGTCCATAGAAACATAGAAACATAGAATTTGACGGCAGATAAGGACCACTTGGCCCACCCAGTCTGCCCATTTCCCCACCTACTGGATAAGCTGCAGATCCTAGTTAACCAGCAGCCTACTTCTTCCTACCCCCACCCCCTAGAATGGCCTTATGACTGTCCCATGCATGCTTGAATTCCACCACTGATTTTGACTCCAACCTCCTCTGGAAGGCTGTTCCATGCATCCACAACCCTCTCTGTGAAAAAATACTTCCTTAAATTACCTCTGAGCCCCCCTCTATCTTCAAATTGTGCCCTCTTGTTCTTGCACACCTCTTTTTTTGAAAGATGCTACCCTCTTGGACTTTGTTGATTCCCTTGAGGTACTTGAACATTTCTATCATGTCCCCCTCTCCCTCCTTTCCTCGAGGCTATACATATTAAGCTCCTTTCGTCTCTCTTCATATGTCTTCCAGTGCAGACCCTGCACCATTTTAGTTGCCCTCCTCTGGACAGCTTCCATCCTGTCTATGTCTTTGCGGAGATTGGGTCTCCAGAACTGCACACACTACTCCAGATGGGGTCTGACCAGCTGTCTGTACAGAGGGATAATAACTTCCTGTTTTCTACTGGTGATGCCTCTCCTATGCATCCCAGTATCCCCCCAGCCCTCCTTGCTGCCCTCTCACATTGCTTGCCCACCTTTAGGTCATCTGATATGACTACCCCCAGGTCCCTTTCCATTTTTGTTGTTGTTAGTATCTCACCCCCCATTGTGTACTCTTCCCCTGGGTTTTTGTTTCCCAGGTGCATTACCTTGCACTTCTTAGCAATGAATCTAAGCTGCCATACATTTGACCATTCCTCTAACCTTGCCAAGTCCCTTCTCATCCTTTCCACCCCACCCTGTGCCTCAACTCTGTTGCAGATCTTTGTGTCATCTGCAAAGAGACATACTTTTCCTTCCAGTCCCTCTGCAATGTCGCTTATAAAGACATTGAAGAGGACCGTTCCTAATACTGAACCCTGCAGTACCCCACTAGTAACCCTCCTTTCTTCTGAGTGGACTCCATTTACTATTACTCTCTGTGTCCTGTTCTCCAGCCAATTCTTTGCCCAGGCTGTCATCTTGCAACCCACTCCCAGGCTGGCTAACTTGTATATTAATCTTTTGTGTGGGACTGTGTCAAATGCCTTGCTAAAGTCTAGGTAGGCCATGTCCACAGCCCCTCCCTGATCTACTACTTTGGTCACCCAGTCAAAGAAATCTATCAGATTCATCTGGCATGACCTTCCTGCTGTGAATCCATGCTGGCTAGGATCCTGTGCCCCTCTGGCCTCTAGATACTCGACAATTCTTTCCTTCAGAAGTGATTCCATCATTTTCCCTATCACTGAGGTTAAACTAACACGTCTGTAGTTTCCTGCTTCTGCCTTGCTCCCACTTTTGTGAAGGGGAATCACATCTGCCCTCCTCCAGTCCTCGAGTACCACCCATCCTCCCATGATTTGTTAAAAGGGTAGTCAGTGGTGTCACTAGTTCTACCCTTAGTTCTTTCAGGTCTGGGATGAATCCCATCAGACCCCATTGCTTTGTCCACCTTCAGTTTTAAGAGTTCTTTCAGAACCCTTTCTTCTGTAAATGGGCTGGTATCAACTTCTGTATCCAGAGTGTTTCTACTGTTTGTTTTAGGTACCGCCCCCTCTTCATTTGTAAATACTGAGCAAAAATATTTGTTTAGAATCTCTGCCTTTTCACAGTCTCCCTCTGCCCACCCTCCCTCCCTTTATTAAGCCTCACTATCCCTCCCTTGGTCTTCCTTCGCTCCCTGATGTACCTATAAAAGGTTTTATCCCCCTTCTTAACTGAGTTGGCTATCTTTTCCTCGGTTTGGGCCTTTGCTGTTCTGACTGCCTTCCCAGCCTCCTTTTGCTTTAACTGATACAGTTCTCTGTCCTGCTCCTTCTGTGATTCCTTGTACTTCCTGAATGCTTTCTTTTTCTCTTGAACCTTCACTGCCACTTCCTTTGAGAACCATAGCGGTTTCTTACATCATTTTGTTTTGTTTATTTGCTTCACACAAAGGCTCGTTACCTCTGTGATGGCAGTTTTTATTATTCCCCATTGTTCTTCCACCCCTCCTTCCTGCCCATTTGCTAGTGCATTCCTTAGGCACTCACCCATTTTGGCAAAGTCAGCCCTTCTAAAGTCCAGTACTTTTGCCTTTGTATGGATTGACTCTATTGCTGTGTTTATTGAGAACCATACTGTTCGATGGTCGCTAGTTCCCAGATGGCTACCCACTTCTACATCTGTGATCATCTCTCCATCTCCATTTGAGAGAACCAGGTCTAAGATTGCTCCCTCTCGAGTGGGCTTGTGGGGAAGGTTATTGAGAAGGTGG
Source organism: Neoceratodus forsteri (assembly GCA_016271365.2). NCBI lineage: Eukaryota > Metazoa > Chordata > Ceratodontiformes > Ceratodontidae > Neoceratodus > Neoceratodus forsteri. The sequence continues at coordinate 915,206,183 of CM028132.1, read as the reverse complement.
TTGCATTGCAGCTGAAAGAGCACCTTGTGACTCACAATGTCTATGAGGTGAGTCCACAGTGTCAAAAGCTGCTGAGAGATCAAGAAGGACCAAGATGGTATAAGTCTTTTGATCTCTCACCATTAGAAGGTCATTAAGTACCAGAACAAGAGTTGTTTCGGTGCTATGCCTCTTCCTAAAACCAGACTGGAGAACTTCATAGACATTGTGAGTCACAAGATGATCGTTCAGCTGCAATGCAACCACTTTCTCAATAACCTTCCCCACAAAAGGAAGGTTAGAGACAGGTCGGTATTTAGCTGAATCATCAGGATCCAAGGAGGGCTTTTTAAAGAGTGGTTGAATAACAACCGCCTCCTTTAGGGGGTCAGGAAAGACACCCCTCTTCAAGGATCTCCATACAATTTCAGCTAGGATCAGGCAGACAGCATCTACACAACCCACTAATAGGGGAGTAGGGCTCGGATCCAAACTAAAACAGGTTTGGTGCAATGTCTGGATGATCTTCATTATGTCCATAAATTCCGGTCGGCTGAAGTCGGTCCAGACAGACCGGGTGCTCATCACCTCCCATCGACCACCGCAACCCTTCATAGAGGGATCAGGTCCGATTCTGGCCCTGATGCTGGCAACCTTATCAGTGAAAAACTGAGCTAGCTCATCACACTTACTTTGTGAAAATGCTCTTCTGGACTGAAGACAGGACTGGACTGCACAATCTGTCAACAGTTCGAAAGAGTTGAGCCAGTCGATTTTGCGCTGCAGAAATCTCCCTGGACAGGAACTCTACCTTCTTATGGGAGATTTCTGATTGAAAGCTCTCATAATGCTCCGTCAATCTAAGCCTGTCAGCATCAAGGCCGGATTTCCGCCATGCTCTCTCCAGCCTTCGACCAACTCATCTGAACTCCTTCAGGAACCCATCATACCAGGGGTTTCTTGGGCGAAGAGTAAGTGGTTGAACACGAACAGGAGCAATCAAGTCTAAGGCATCTCTCACTGCCTTATCATAGGCTAGTACTAGACCCCCCAGACTCATGCTTTCACTCAGCAATCTGGATAGGCCAAGCATGGCCAACCGACAATCTGAGGTAACTCCCCGTAAAGGGCGGTACCGGACTATCTCCAGAGGGGTAGGTCTACTCGGGGGGGGGACCCCAAAACTGAACCCTATGGTGTGATGGTCAGACCAACTGACTGGTTCCACCCGAAGTCAGAAATTTCCATCCATAGGGTTAACACTATATATTTGCAACACAGGGCACAGGGGAAAGAGGAGGAGGAAGAGGGGCCCCCTAAAACCACATTTGTACCAAAGCACACAACTGACTGTATGTATTGTAGGGAAACCTACACAGGAAACAGTAGCCAGTCCTCCAATGTCCTGGTACAATATCCTTAACTGTACAGATATTCAGACATGCACCCAAGGTGTGTGTGCAATGACGGCGCAGCACAATGCAGATGTGCCATGTGGCAAGGGATGCCATATTCAGAGTATACGCCACTGACATGCGCCGGTGCAGGGCAGGCTGAATACAGCAAGGATGCACTACAGCACAACCACACAAGCACTGGCACAACCAGGAATGTGCAGGAGCAGGTCAGGACACCCAACCCAGTGGGCTGAGCAAGGGCAACAGGGACACAATGGCAGGGCTACCCAGGAGCACAGGGGCACAGTACCCCACCAGCATGGCCAGCCACAGACAGCAGGGCACACTGTCCCGGAGGCACCACAGGGCACCAGAGGATGGCAGAAACAGGATCCCGGGCTATCAACAGTGGCTCAGGGCACCACTAGCTACTGATGAATATAATAAAAGTCATGAAGAATATAAAACTGTGCCAAACATAATTTTTCTTGGGTAATACAAATAAAGAGATCTTTCCATATTTTAGACCAGTTAAAAGAGACATCAGGAAAAGCATTGTTCCAGTACGGGCAGGTCCCATCTCTAACTCTGTTCACCTCCTCTATGAAAGCATGACAGATCCTTGAAATTGTGTGGGGTGATGATGCCAGGTCATTTAAGGTGTGTAAGAAAGGGCCAACCATTGCTAACTAGGGTGGTGGCCCAATGTGTTGGGTGACAGGCATGTTTAAGTTGCAGGAGCTTAAATGCTTATCTGTCAGTAATGTTCAGTTTTATTTTAGCTTATTTAAATGAAACTAATTGTCCTTCAAACAGGAGTTTTGAAAGAAGGGTATTGGCCCTGTTCAGAAGCCAGTCTTCTTACCTTACCACCTATCTTAAAATTAGGGTTTCTAGCTATCATCTTTCAGTGGCTTGCTTGACATGGCCATGGATATTTGTTTATACACTTTAATCGAGATTCCAATGATTGTTTTCCATTAAGCGGAAGGAAATAATTTGGATTTCACAAAAAACAGAGAGTGGAGGAAAAGCCATAAGAGTGTATCTGTTCCCTTTCTATAGAACACCACAAGGGGGTATAGGTAAAAGGTTCACCTAGGTCTGTGGGTTTACACCTTTGCTTGTATTTACTGTTATGACTTGCCCAATAATAAAGTCTAAAGTCCGATAATTGAAGGCTGTCTAACCCCTTAGACAGTGCCAGTTTATTGCATGCCCTGCAGGGTGGTTTACCATCCCAAATAAAAGTAGATATCTGGAAATGTAGTTGATTAAACCAAGACAATGGGAGGGATATATTTAGCATTTGTAGGGGATCAAAAATCCTAGGGAGTACAATAATTTTAATAATATTAATTTTACCCCATAATGTTAATGTCAGTGAGCTCCAAATTTCTAAATCAGCTTTTACAGTAGCAGCAAGACTGTTAAAGTTAAGTTTCTTCAAAAGAGACATATCTTTTGTAAGCTCTATCCCTAAGTAATGCAGCTTTTGAGGGGCCCACATTATGCCTAGGTGTAATATATCTGATTTATTGAGTCCGTTATTAAGTAGTATCACAACCATTTTGTTCCTATTCAGTTTATAGTTTGAAATGGCTCCATAACATTTAAAAGTGTCTAGGACAGCAGGGATGGAAGTCAGGGATTGGGTCATGTGAAATAGTATATTGTCTGCCTATACAGACAGCTGGTAACTGGTAGATCCCAAGGGTATCCCAGTAATAAGTGGATTAGATTTTATTTTATGAATTAAGGGTTCCAGATAAATATTAAATAATATTGGGGAAAGGGGGTAACCTTATCAGGTTCCATTCTGTAATGAAAATAGTGGAAAAAAGACCCCATTGCAATATATTCTGGCACTGGGGCAAGCGTAGCATGATCTGAGCTAGTCTATTATTTGTGTGGAGAATCCAAAGCATTGCAGAATGAGAAACAAAATGTCCAAGAGACCCTGTTGAAGGCTTTCTTGGTTTCTAGGGACACCAGTGCTGCCGGAGGGTCTAGGTCCCCAGACACTGAGAAAATGTGGGCCAGTTTGTGAAGGTGATCTGCAGGGGACCCAGTGGGCACGAAACCAACTTGTTCTGGGGTAATTACGGTAATGGACTCCATGCTCAGTTTATTCTGGAGGCTAAAATTTTACACAACATTTTTAAATTGAGAGTCATTAAGGAAATCAGTCAGCAATTGATGACCTGTTCTGGGTTTTCACCAGGCTTAAGCAGTAACACTATGAGGGGGTCAGCCAAGGTTGGATCTGAAATGCCATTCTCAAGTATATCTGTGTAGACTTGTGTAAGGATGGGGTAAGGGGTTTGATAAAAATTAGTGGTGAAGCCATCTAAACTGGGTGCATTATCTAACGTCAGGAATTTTATAGCCCTGTTGACTTTTTCTGTTGTAAACAGTTCAGTACATTCCAGCTGATGGGCATCAGATAGAACTGGGAATTGTATGGTATCTAGATAGGAGGAGATCAAATGTAGCAAAGGGGGTGTTGGAGAGGGGTCATATAAAGATTTATAATAATGGTAGAATTAGATAACCACATCCATAGGATTGGTTTTAAAGACTTTGAAAACATAACATTTAGGTATATTTCAGCTCACATTCCATATATACAGTATATATATATATATATATATATATATATATATATATATATATATATATATATATATATCCTATGTATGTATCCTGCCCATTAATTATTACTGAGGAAGTTTGCATGAAAACTTGCTCTTTGTCACTTAAAAGTTCATCTACCTTTATAGTTTACTCCCCACTTCATGTCATAATCATCTGTTGTGACATCACAGGCTGTTGCCATGAGTGTAACTGTGATGTCACAAGCAGTGCATTATGACATCAGGTAGGAAGAAAGCAACAGGAATTGATGAACACTTCAGGAGCAGAGATCTTGTTTTCATACAAATGACCTCATTAATAAATAATGGAGATGAAAAATACAGAACAAATGTGAAACACAAGCTGAACTCTGTCTACATATTATGTTTTGTTAAAGTTCTCCTAATTGCGTCAGCTGCTTTTTAAGGGATTAATAGAAGTCAGATCTTATGGGAAGAATAAGCCTAGAAGCTTCCTGTTTGTGTAATCTAAGTACCATTATTTGCTGGCTTTTTTGCCTTGATCAGTATATTTTGATTTAGTTTTATAAATCACATATTCCACTTTTTCTCTTAGAAGATCTGTGTAAGCAGCCCTCGGGATGTGTAATTCAGAAGAAGGGTTTAAGGTTTGTTCTAAAGTCCTAATTTTTTGTAAAAGGAAGGATACTCTCTTGTGTTCTTTTTTGTGCTTAGATGTTAATCTAATAAATTCACCTCTTAGCATACTCTTACAGACAGCTCATTCCATGTCATGTCATACTATGGTGCCCCAGTTTTCCTGTATAAAATGCTGCAAAACTTCTTTAATATGCTGCACTATGTAGTTATCTTTTAGGAGCTGATTATTTAGCTTCCAAGAAATGTCTCTTTCTCTATATTATTTTCTAAGAAATGTTGGATCCTTATCAAAAATTGATCAGAAAGCACTCGAGGAGCTATATCGCAGGCGTGGAGCCCTGGCAAAGCAGATCTACTAAGAAGAACATAATCAATTCTAGAATATAAGTTATGAGCAGGGGTGAAATATTTAAATTGTTTCACAGATGGATTAAGGATTTGCTAAGGATTGTTAAGGCCCAGTGAATGTAACATATCTAATATGGAGCGCCTAGTAGGGGAAAGCACTGCTTTGAGTTTTCTAGTTCTATCAAGATTGCACATTAGGGTTATATTCTAGTCTCCTCCCAAAATAAGTGGTAGGTGGGGAAAAGGAGCTAGAAACTCAGCTAGTTTCATAAAGAAATGAGGGGAGTTGCTATTAGGAGCATACATTCTGCCCAGTAGGACTTCGGCCCTGCCCAGTGTGCCATGTAAGAGGATATACTAACCTCCTGGGTGAGTAATTATTTGTAAACTATTAATTGACACAGATCTAGCTATTAAAATGGCTACCCCTTTTTACCTTGTACCATCACCCGATCTGTAGACTTGACCAATGCAGGTTCTCCTGAATAGGTTGCATTCAGTGGTGAGTAGATGCATTTCTTGTAGAAACACTATCTGGACATTGAGTTGAGTCAAGTGTTTGATAATTTGGTAACATTTTGTTTTTGTCTTTTACATTCCAAGATGTGTATCTAACTCTATCTAATATTCGGGAAAAAACAATAAAACCAACTGTTCACCCAACAACTAAAGAGCCACAAACTGTACCAAATAAATTGATAGATGTGCTTCCTTCAACCCCCCAACCCTCCTAATACTCCCCAAAATAACCTAACTCATGAATTAGAAATTCAACACAGTCTATGGTAACACACTTTGTTACCAAAAACTATCCCCGGTCCCAAGACTGCACTCCTGCAGTCAGGTCCATTCAGGATCTGTCAGAGGGGCTCTCTACTCTCCCCTGTCATATATAATAATGGCCATTCCAGGCCTTTCAGTGTCTAGTGATTAAAGAAAGGGCAACCTGAACTAACATTTTATAGAGGTGGGCCTGCTGCTGTCAGATTGTGGCTGTTTATTTTGGCATGGCACAGAAAATTCCATAACTTAAATTGTTAAAACTTCCCCAAAATATATATTAGCATCAAAAGGAAAAACACATTTAAATTATGTGACAGGTTCCACCCGTTAGCAAACTAGGAAATGAGTCCTTCAAAGCCATATGTTATAAAGACTGGAGAAATGCATCTAGCCGCCACCTACTTTGGATGTTATATGAGGTTTGCCTTATATGTGGCCAAAAGAAGAGATTCACATCCCTCAGTAAAGCTGAATACCATTCACTGGAATGAGATAGGATAATGAGCCATAAAGGGGAGGTATAATACCAGGTAAAATCTGGCACATTTAAATCCACTCCAGTGATCCTGCAAAATGTCATAATGCTCAGGTCGGCAATGCAAAAGATTTTTCCTCAGTTTACAGATTTATGCACAGCTGTCCTGTTTCATTACACGGCCACTAGAATACTAGAATCTCCAGGAAAAGTAAAAAGTAAAGATTCACTATATGAGGCAGAGCTGAGTGGGAAAAAATGGTATAAGGCAAAGGAGAGGTCCTGTAAGGGGGGCTCTCTCGGACATGCCCACCCAACACTCCCTCACACACCAACCTGCCTTGGGGTCGGCCTGGGTTCTTTTGGGAGCAGTACACAAATAGTACACCAGGAAGAGATTTTGGTGCCTCCACCTGGGACGTGGTATATACAGACTACCCAGCATGGCCTTACCCTCCTCCCAGGAGCAAATATTACTCCCCCCCACACACAGTCAGTTCTTCTCCACACAGTAGCAATACACACAAAACATTAACTATATACTTTAATTATGAAGTGAAACAACATCTGATTTATTTTAGGGGAAGGGTAAAAGGAAAACAAAATGCATATAATCAACACTTTTTTTCAACAGCTGTCCCCCACACAGTCCCCATACCACCCCTGTGGGTGCACTCAGCTCTCCCCAGTGACTGTCTGTTGTGGTGGGTACCTTACTGGGCTGTTGGTGGCCAACCAGATAATGCAAGGATGGTGCCCATTGGAGAATGGTGGGAACAACAATTTTAACTTGAACTGGAAAAACTTTGCAACTGGAGCCCCAATGGGATTCCAAACAGAGAGAACCTGTCATTTTTCAATCTTCTGCCTGGGCTTATCATGTAGACTACCCAGTCCTGTCCAGAACTTCACCCCCTTTGTATCTCTAGCTAAACTAACTAGTTACCTTTTGAAAAGAACTCCTCAGAGCTTCAGCCCAGAGGTACTCACAGTTTCTGTAGGCTTCAGTGGGTGTTGAAGAAGGACAAAGTTCAGCAGTACCGCTCTGGTTTCAGTAGAAAATCTCTCAATGCTCCATATCTGCTGGCTAAGAATGTGATGCATGTGCTGGACCATTCACCCATGACAGGCCTTTCATCATCTTCACCCCTCTGGCCTTTTACCATCTCCAGCCCTCGGTCCTTTTGCTATCTTCACCAGGGGACCACCCAGGCCTGCGGTCACCCAGGAAGTCAAACTGGATATACCAATTGAACTGGAACTTATACACAGTTAGGATTCTTTTTCAGTCTTAAACCCAGCCCTGTCAAGTGGCTCCCTGCCTGGGAAACAGTTCAACAGTCCAAATAAACTTCTCGGCTGGGAGACGCAGTACAAACAAGTCAAAAAACTTTTACTGGAAAAACTGGTTAGCAGTCCAAATTACTTCCCAGCTGGGAAAACAGGCTGGCAGTACTCAGCCTAAACCTTTGAATTTTGGGCTCAGAGGGGCCTATTGCACACAGGCTAGCATCTGGCTCATGCAGCTCTTCAAACACAGTCTCCACCTCTACCTCTTGGCTGGCCTTTTCCCAGCTCCTAAGGTATAGCCCATTGTATAGAAGCTCTTTTCTCCCTACCTGATTGGACAGCCCTTTTTCAGGCAGAAGTATGGTGCCCTTTCACCGTTCCCAGCAGCCCAGAGGCAGGGAGATTACTGGGGGTCACCAATTTGTTTACAAACTGCTACATTGCTTTTAAAGCCTATAATGAAATGAAGCCCATTCAAGGGCTATTAGCTACATGCTCTGGCACCACTTGCTATGTGAGGGGCCAGTAAAACCCTTATTTTGCTTGGGGGAAGCCTTGTTTGGCTGTTGGGGCTCCAGGAAGACGAGGCACCTATTTCCCACCCTTCTGAGCTGTGGGTGCACCTGCGCACCTCACTACTGTGTTTCCCGGTCCCATTGCCAAAATGGCAACTGGAAAACCCCTCACAATGCACCTGGAGGCATTTTATACTTATATCCTGGTTCTGCTGCCTTCTCTTGAGCCAGAAATGCTTTTAAACTATGACTGCATGGCCAAAAGGATGGTTTGGTAGCCACGGCTCCTTTAAATGACCTCTGCATGCATGGCCATGTTTTTTTACATCCCAATTTGGCTCTATATGCTCTCTGAACTGGGCAGGAGTCTTTCAACACCTGGAGGTGCAAATGTTCAAAGAACATTGGCCCTGCTACCAAATATGAGGCTAAGGAAGCCAATACATTTGGTGGCCACTTCTGCGAAGATTATGGAGGGATCCCTGGCCCGAATCCTACCAGAGTGCCTTGGGAAAGACCTCTGGTCCTGATTTACCAGTCCAGGGGACTGGAGGCAGAAGACAGGGACATATGGGTGAATCGGGGGCCACAGCACAAATAGGTAAGCCTCAAGATGGGGTGCTTATATACACCCCCTAAAATCTTGACATCTTCGACAAGACACTGCCTTAATGTTCATACAGTCTAAAAGTCCAAAGTGGCAGTGCAAAACACCATTCTTTTAGGAACATTTATATTTAAGCAATTAGGATACCACTTTCTTTTAAGTATTTTTAACTACACTGTAATTACTGTATAACTGTGCTGTAACATCATTGTAACTACTGTGTAGTTACATGTAACTACTGTGTAGTTGTTAACTAGTTTCACATTTGTGTATGGTGTAGTTAGGCAACCTGCATACATGTGCAACTACTACAGTCTCTCTTTCAGCACAAATCATTTCATTCTGACAAGTGTAACTACACATGTAACAGCTGTTGCAAAGTGTAACAGAAAATCTATTGTGCAAGACTTCTGGTTCTAGCTTCGACCTATGCAGACCTAGTCAATTTTGGCTCTGACCCCTGGGGACATTCAAACCACCTAAGGATACAGTTTTAAGTGTCAGGTCCCAACTCCCTCAGCCACTGAGTTATACAGGAACAACTCCACAACAAGATGCCCCCGAAAATGCAGCCAAAGGAATCACTTCTAGAATATTTAAAGCCTGCAGCCAGCGTGGAGCAGAGGGACACCAGGGCACAAAGTAAAGACAAGACCATGCCATAGAACCAGCATGACAGTAATGATAGCGAGGTGGAAATGGAGGAAGAATTTACCATGACCTCTGAACGCCTTTTTAAAGCGCTGAGAAAATTTAGCAGTACAATGGACAAAATTGAAAAAACAGTAGCTGAAACATCCGGAGGACTAACGGAGGTGGCAAAATGTATAGCAGACCTTGAGGAGGGGCTCACTGACACTGCAGCGGCAGTTCAAAAACAGGACTTGGCCATCCACTTTCTGCTAAAAAGATACTGGGAGCTCACTGAAAAAATGGATGATTTAGCACTCTGGTCTCACAGGGATAATTTATGCATTTACAGACTCCCAGAGAACTCAGAAACAGGCAGAATGGAGGACTACCTGGAGTCCTTCCTACAAGAGATCCTTGGGCTACCAGCAGACACTCCCCTCAACATTGTACAAGCTCACAGGGCTCTGGCCAAAAACCTAAAGACCCCAAAGCTGTCCCAAAATCGGTGGTGTTAAGATGCCTGAATTACAGAACAAAAAACTTGATACTGCAGATAGCTTGGGCCAAAAAAGTGATCAATTTCGGTGAAGAATGACTTTACTTTGATCATGACTATACCCTGATGACACAACATAAAAGGAAAGTCTTATTAGAAATCTAGAAATACCTGGCAACAAAAGAGGTGAAGATTCATCTTATCGCCCCGGTTCAGTTAAAGCTCTTTCTACCAAAAGGTCCAGTTTTCTTTCGCACACTAGCTAATGCAAAAACTGAGCTACAGAAATTGGGGATTCCACAGTCCTTGTTTGCCTGCCCAAACTCAACAAGCCTGGAGTACCTGAACGCCAAAGAGCTGTGGGCCACAGTCTTTAATCTGATGAAGAGTTCCAGGGTAACCAACTCAGCTAAGCCATCCGTCCATCAGAGGAACTAGGTATTGGTTCCAAATTCACTGTCCAGATAGAGAAGGTCCAGTGCTATTCTGTGATGCCACCAAGAAACTGATTGCATTTGGAGTCGTCCAAAACCAGCCCTTTGGATTTTCTCTTTTCATTACGAAGGCTGAAGGGAAGAGACTTGCACAAGGTTTGGACGGGAAAGGAGCCATCTTGCCTCTCATCTCCTACAAGATCAACGTGATCAAGAAAGACCATATCCTTTGTTTGGAAAAAAAATATCCGGATTGCACTTTGAATTGCTCTTAAAGGGAAAATGTTTATGGTTAACGGCGGGTGGGGGACAGACTGACCAGGATTGATACCAAAGGGGTATGTGTGGGTGCGGGTGCGAGGTTTAAAACAAAAAAAAAGGGAAACCTCCTTTTCTGTCCCTTGAACTGGCTCCTTGTCTTCTCCTTGACTGCTCCCTTCTTTTTTTGTTTTGTTTCTCTCCTCCTATTTAGGAACTGGCCAGAGATATCGATGGGAAGACAGTGCTCCCCCCCATACAAACAAAAAGGTAGTACCAGATGCGAAGAGTCTACAGGGATACTAAGCTCCACAAGGGAAGGGATATAATGCGAGCCTGGGACAGCGATGAGGAGTCTTACTCCCTTCCTTCGTAGACATCATTGCACCGGATATGCAATACAGAAGACTTCCCTGGTCGACTCCCCATCAGTCAGTGGAGAGGAGGACACGACATGCAATCAGAGATGTTTTGCACCAAAAATTAAAGAATGGTAGCTCACTCCTCTCCTATATCTATGCTCAGGTGACAACTAAATGAATGGGGTGGGGGGGTATGGCTAAGATAAGTCATGCGACAAAGTGAACCCAGGACTTGGCAGATGGCCACCATGGAGGTAAAGAGTCAAAAGGGGGGAGCAACTAAAACAGGACCATGGGTCTGTGAACCTAGGAAGGGAAAACTGAGTGTCACAGAGTGGCTCTGTGATAGACTGGGGGGGACATTGGAATTACTTCTATTATTCTGTTAGGTTAGGGAAAACCAATAGTAGATATACTAATAAAACTAAATTAAATTAATTTAGTAAGGAGTAGGTTGAAGATCTAGTTCTTCCCCCCTTTACAGGTAGTTTTGTGTGCCCTGCTGTCTGCTGCCTTGAGAAGCTGTGATAGTGCGCAATGCTGTATAGTTAGGCAGCATAGATCAGCTGTATTTATTGAGTTGCGGTGTTAAAATGCTCCGGTTTGTTTCATTTAAAGTAGAGCTGCCATCCCGGGGCGAATAGTTAGGAGTATTATCTTTCTCTGGAGATCCGTTTGAATGAATAATTAATTTTGTTATTTGTCTACTAGTGGTAAGGGCTGAGTAAAATAAAAAGGGCTCTGCCAGTTCATGATAAAAGACACTGCCAATTTGGATTTATAAGGGACCGGTTGTCCCGTTTAAGGACTGGGTATTTTGTAAAATATGTTAAAGTAGTCGGCAGCTGATCTTTGTTTTTAGTTAATTTCAGATGCCACTCCTAAATATCCTTTGCATTCCTAATAATCCCCTTTCTTGAGCTGTAAAAAAAACTGACATGGAAAGGCGCATTAAAATTAAAATATGCGTATAAAATAAAGTACTTTGTGAACCTTGTAGAGGAGAGCTGTGGGGATAAGAAATTGTGCTGTTTTGGTTTCTGTAAAATACATGGGTTTGTTTTAGCAGGCTATTTTAATCAGAATGTCTGCTTTTAGCCCATTGTGTGAGGGTTTGATGGAGAAAGCCCTCCGTACAAGAATACTGAAGGGGTTTCTTTAAAATATCCCAATAATGCCCTGTTTTGCCTTGCGGTGTTTCCGTGGACTTGCTTGAGCTTTGCAGGTTTTAAAATAATGTTGGGAACCTCCTGATTCCCTTCCTTGTTCCCCATAATGCTCTTGTTAGAAAGAGCTGTGCAAAAAGTGGCTTTCTTAGTTAAACTGGGCCGCTATGTTCCTGCACGGCAGTGCAGTTGCAAGCGTCGGTAATTGTTTTACCTGCTTGATCATGCGCACTGTCACAAAGGCATTTAGCCTTCTAATTTGTTTAACGTAATGTTTTTTGAATGAATTAAAGAGAATGGAGTAGGGTTTTTACCCTCCTGAGTGGAATGAAGGCATTTTGGGCTGTTGTTGAATCTTTGGTGGAGCAAGGGTGTTGCTGCTCCTGCTGGCATTTTAAAGCCCCGAGATCAATCCCTGTCAGTCCCAGCTCTCTTCTAAGAGCCGGCCGGCCATCATCTGATTACTTTTATGCTGCAGTTAGAGGTGGGTGGTGCTGGAAGGCTGTTTCAAATGTTTAGAAACATATAAAGTCTCTGTAGAGATTACATGAAAGTCCCAGTATTGAATGAAATTGTATTTGATGTGTTTAGGAACTGTGAAATAAGTAATTTATTTTGTATATAAAGATATTATGTTTGAAATGTTCTGGTGGGTGGAGTTACCCTGTCACATGGGCACTGAAAATACAAAATCACACATGGCCCCACAATGCAAAGCATCATGGGCTGCATATGCAAATCACCACAGAATGTTATGCTGGTCCAACTTTAAGCAGAATTGCATGGTGCCAAAAGGCCTCTCACACAGTTTGCAAAGGGTGCTAACAGAAGACATAGACACGTGTTTCATCCTACCAGGACTCATCAGTATGCCTCGTCTGTTTAACACCCCAGTGGAATGGACCAGCTACCCCTAAGGCAGTGTGCCTGGGATATATCGTGGTGAACCCATTAAAATAAAAAAACATTTAAAAGACAAAGAACCTCTGTGCGTAAACACTGAGGCAAGGGTTACCCCAAAGGGCATTTGGCTGGGAAGCCAAGTTTCAAGAAAATACAAAATCACACATGGCCCCACAATGCAAAGCATCATGGGCTGCATATGCAAATCACCACAGAATGTTATGCTGGTCCAACTTTAAGCAGAATTGCATGGTGCCAAAAGGCCTCTCACACAGTTTGCAAAGGGTGCTAACAGAAGACATAGACACGTGTTTCATCCTACCAGGACTCATCAGTATGCCTCGTCTGTTTAACACCCCAGTGGAATGGACCAGCTACCCCTAAGGCAGTGTGCCTGGGATATATTGTGGTGAACCCATTAAAATAAAAAAACATTTAAAAGACAAAGAACCTCTGTGCGTAAACACTGAGGCAAGGGTTACCCCAAAGGGCATTTGGCTGGGAAGCCAAGTTTCAAGAAAATACAAAATCACACATGGCCCCACAATGCAAAGCATCATGGGCTGCATATGCAAATCACCACAGAATGTTATGCTGGTCCAACTTTAAGCAGAAATGCATGGTGCCAAAAAGCCTCTCACACAGTTTGCAAAGGGTGCTAACAGAAGACATAGACACGTGTTTCATCCTACCAGGACTCATCAGTATGCCTCGTCTGTTTAACACCCCAGTGGAATGGACCAGCTACCCCTAAGGCAGTGTGCCTGGGATATATTGTGGTGAACCCATTAAAATAAAAAAACATTGAAAAGACAAAGAACCTCTGTGCGTAAACACTGAGGCAAGGGTTACCCCAAAGGGCATTTGGCTGGGAAGCCAAGTTTCAAGAAAATACAAAATCACACATGGCCCCACCATGCAAATCACCACAGAATGTTATGCTGGTCCAACTTTAAGCAGAATTGCATGGTGCCAAAAGGCCTCTCACACAGTTTGCAAAGGATGCTAACAGAAGACATAGACACGTGTTTCATCCTACCAGGACTCATCAGTATGCCTCGTCTGTTTAACACCCCAGTGGAATGGACCAGCTACCCCTAGGGCAGTGTGTCTGGGATATATTGTGGTAACCCATTAAAATAAAAAACATTTAAAGACAAAGAACCTCTGGTGCGTAAACACTGAGGCAAGGGTTACCCTAAAGGGCATTGGCTGAAGCCAAGTTTCCAAGAAAATACAAAATCACACATGGCCCCACAATGAAGCATCATGGGCTGTATATGCAAATCATTATTAAGAATGTTATGCTGGTCCAACTTTAAGCAGAATTGCATGGTGCCAAAAGGCCTCTCACATTAGTTTCTGTGCAAAGGTGCCAACAGAAGACATAGACACGGTTTCATCCTACCAGGACTCATCAGTATGCTGCCTCGTCTGTTTAACACCCCAGTGGAATGGACCAGCTACCCTAAGGCAGTGTGCCTGATATATTGTGGTGAACCCATTAAAATAAAAACATTTAAAGACAAAGAACCTCTGTGCGTAAACACTGAGGCAAGGGTTACTCTAAGGGGCATTTTGTGAGCCGTTTCAAGAAAATACAAATCACACATGGCCCCTATAATGCAAAGCATCATGGGTTGTATATGCAAATTACCACAGAATGTTATGCTGGTCCAACTTTAAGCAGAATTGTATGGTGCCAAAAGGCCTCTCACACAGTTTGCAAAGGGTGTTAACAGAAGACATAGACACGCGTTTATCCTACCAGGACTCATCAGTATGCTCGCCTGTTTAACACCCCAGTGGAATAGATGCAGCTACCCCTAAGGCAGTGTGCCTGGGATATATTGTGGTGAACCCATTAAAATAAAAAACATTTAAAAGACAAAGAACCTCTATATGTAAACACTGAGGCAAGGGTTACCCTAAAGGGCATTTGGTTGAAGCCAAGTTTCAAGAAAATACAAATCACACATGTCCCCACCATGCAAAGCATCATGGGCTGCATATGCAAATCACCACAGAATGTTATGCTGGTCCAACTTTAAGCAGAAATGCATGGTGCCAAAAGACCTCCTCACAGTTTGCAAAGGGTGCTCACAGGAAGACATAGACACGTGTTTCATCCTACCAGGACTCATCAGTATGCCTCTGGCCTGTTTAACACCCCAGTGGAATGGACCACTCACCCTAAGGCAGTGTGCCTGGATATATTGTGGTGGAACCCATTAAAATAAAAAACATTTAAAAGACAAAGAACCCTCTGCGTAAACACTGAGGCAAGGGTTACTCAAAGGGCATTTGGCTGGGAAGCCAAGTTTCAAGAAAATACAAAATCACACATGGCCCCACAATGCAAAGCATCATGGGCTGTATATGCAAATCACCACAGAATGTTATGTTGGTCCAACTTTAACAGAAATGCATGGTGCCAAAAGGCCTCCCACACAGTTTGTAAAGGGTGCTAACAGAAGACATAGACACGTAGTTTCATCCTACCAGGACTCATCAGTATGCCTCGGCCTGTTTAACACCCCAGTTGAATGGACCATCTACCCCTAAGGCAGTGTGCCTGGGATATATTGTGGTGAACCCATTAAAAATAAAAAACATTTAAAGACAAAGAACCCTAAAGTGAAACACTGAGGCAAGGGTTACCCTAAAGGGCATTTGGTCAGCCAAGTTTCAAGAAAATACAAAATCACAATGGCCCCACAATGCAAAGCATCATGGGCTGCATATGCAAATCACCACAGAATGTTATGCTGGTCCAACTTTAAGCAGAAATGCATGGTGCCAAAAGGCCTTCACATAGCTTGGGTAAAGCTGGTGCTAACAGAAGACATAGACACGCGGTTTCATCCTACCAGGACTCATCATCACCAGTATGTCTTGTCTGTTTAACACCCCAGTGCAATGGACCAGCTACCCTAAGGCAGTGTGCCTGGGATATATTGTGGTGAACCCATTAAAATAAAAAAAACATTTAAAGACAAAGAACCTCTCGGTGCGTAAACACTGAGGCAAGGGTTACCTTAAAGGGCATTTGTTGAAGCCAAGTTTCAAGAAAATACAAAATTCACACATGGCCCCACAATGCAAAGCATCATGGCTGTATATGCAAATCACCACAGAATGTTATGCTGGTCCAACTTTAAGCAGAATTGCATGGTGCCAAAAGGCCTCTCAACATTAAAGTTTGGTAAGGTGCTACAGAAGACATAGACACGTGTTTCCATCCTACCAGGACTCATCAGTATGCCTTTGTCTGTTTAACACCCCAAAGTGCAATGGACCAGCTACTCCCTAAGGCAGTGTGCCTGGGATATATTGTGGTGAACCCATTAAAATAAAAACATTTAAAAGACAAAGAACCTCTGAGCGTAAACACTGAGGCAAGGGTTACCCCTAAAGGGCATTTGGCTGGGAAGCCAAGTTTCAAGAAATACAAAAATCACATATGGCCCCACAATGCAAAGCATCATGGGCTGCATATGCAAATCACTACAGAATGTTGTGTTGGTCCAACTTTTAAGCAGAATTGCATGGTGCCAAAAGGCCTCTCACAAAGTTTGCAAAAGGGTGTTAACAGGAAGACATTAGACACGTGTTTCATCCTACTAGGACTCATCAGTATGCCTCTGGCCTGTTTAACACCCCAGTGGAATAGGACCAGCTACCCCTTAGGCAGTGTGTCTGGGATATATTGTGGTGAACCCATTAAAATAAAAAAAGATTTAAAAGACAAAGAACCTCTGTGCGTAAACACTGAGGCAAGGGTTACCCCAAAGGGCATTTGGCTGGGAAGCCAAGTTTCAAGAAAATACAAAATCACACATGCCCCCACAAATGCAAAGCATCATGGCTGCATATGCAAATCACCACAGAATGTTATGCTGGTCCAACTTAAGCAGAAATGCATGGTGCCAAAAGCCTCTCACACAGTTTGCCAAGGGTGCTAACAGAAGACATAGACACGCTGTTTCATCCTACCAGGACTCATCTGTATGCCTCTGTCTGTTTAACACTTCTGTGGAATGGACCAGCTACCCTAAGGCAGTGTGCCTGGATATATTGTGGTGAACCCATTAAAATAAAATATTTAAAGACAAAGAATTCTCAGGCAAGAATATTGAGGTTTCAGTATTTGGTTGAAGAAAGCCAGAAAATACAAATCACACATGGCTCACTTATGTACACATCACAGTTATGTTATCGATCAGATGGTGTTGGCAGCTACACAGTTTGCAAAGGGTGTAGCACCCTTTGCAAACTGTGTGAGAGGCCTTTTGGCACCATGCAATTCTGCTTAAAGTTGGACCAGCATAACATTCTGTGGTGATTTGCATATGCAGCCCATGATGCTTTGCATTGTGGGGCCATGTGTGATTTTGTATTTTCTTGAAACTTGGCTTCCCAGCCAAATGCCCTTTGGGGTAACCCTTGCCTCAGTGTTTACGCACAGAGGTTCTTTGTCTTTTACATGGGCACTGAGCTGTATAAAAAGGAAAAGAGCACCTCAGGATGTTAGATGTGATTCAGAGAGAGAGAGAGAGAGAGAGCAGAGAGGATTAAGGTCTGAAGGGAACTCCAGGGAACGATGCCAATTACGTGTTAAACATGAACTAAAGAAGTTTTCCAGTCTTATGAAGTGATGTCGATGTTCACTGTATGTAATGTGTCCTGCTTATGAAGAAATATTAATTCCTGAAATAAATTCCGGACTAGAAAGAAAAACTTATATTGAGTCACGCTACCTGTTTATGTCCATGAACTCCTGCGCCCTATCACAGTGAGGTGTCCTCCACCCCGAGAGCCAAACTGCCCCATCCTCAAGATGCAAGTGAGACAATAAGAAAATCCATGGTGGTCCACCTCAAAATAGAGATGTACCCAGTAGTTGCTGCACAGAGGAATTAAGCCAGCTATGTTCAACTTGGCAAACTATGCTATGCACAGTAAATAAAAGGTGCAAGCAGAGTATCGCAGTGTGACAAGTAGAATGTTTTAGTAAACACTGGTGCCTGAATGAAAGGGGTGAGGGGATGAGATGGAGGGGGTGACAGAATGGGAAAGAAGAGGGGATATTTCTGGTCCAGACAGTTGATGGATTGATAGGGAGGGGACGCTGTTATATAAAGGGTCAGGAGGAGAAGGAAGGGGCTCTGGGAGGACAACTCATGGCACTGCGCTACAGACTCCCTCCGCTCATCCTGAAGCATGAACTCTGACTTTGCCTGGGGGGGGGGAGAAGAAGAACTCATTCCAGAACTAAGAAGCCAGGAATTACAGAGTTGCCTTGAACGTAGAGGGAGCGGTAGCTCAAAAGCACGAGAATAGCGCAAGGCCCACTATCTGGCAGCCTCACCCTGATAGCCTAGTGCATCAAAAAGGCTACTAGGGTGGTCAGTGAATCACGGGAGCACAACAGCTTTGTATATAGTTGATACAGGTTGTTTACATTGTATCAGTTCACAAGTAACAAGCATTTGTCAATGCCGAACGTATCTGCAGTGGTGTTTGGCATGTATGGTGCTTTACCCTAATGCCCTGTGCGATTGCTGGTATTTGCACAATAAATTGTCAGCATGATTTTTTTGTTACCCCCATTGTGCGCTACATAGGCGGAAACACGTTTTGGGCAGGATGTGAAAAATGACAGCTGTACTGCTCATAAGGAAGTGTGGTAAAATGCCAATGTTGAAAATCTGGAGTGGAAATATTGAAAATTCGCAAACCTATGAGCGTGCGTGGGAACTGTGCAACGCACGCTTGTAAAACAGCCATTTTTAGGAATTTTTTCACCAAATTTTCAACATTGCCATTTTAAAACCTATGCTAATGAACAGTTTCACTGTGATTTTCTTACTGTGTCCCATACATTGATTTCGCACACCGACTGCGCCATTGTGCACTACATGGGGGGAAAGACATTTTGGGCAGGATGTGAAAAATGACAGCTGTACTGCTCATAAGGAGGTGTGGTAAAATGGCAATGTTGAAAATCTGGAGTGAAAATATTGGAAATTCGCAAACTTACGAGCGTGCGTAGGAACTGCACAACGCAGACTCATAAAACAGTCATTTTTAAGAATTTTTTCACCAAATTTTCAGCACAGCTATTTTAAGACCTCTGCTCATGATCAGTGTCACTGTGATTTTCTTAATGTGTTCCATACATTGAGTTCGCACACCGACTGCGCCATTGTGCGCTACATGGACAGAATCACATTTTGGGCAGGATGTGAAAAATGACAGCTGTACTGTTCTATGAGGTGTGGTAAAATGGCAATGTTGAAAATCTGGAGTGAAAATATTGGAAATTCGCCAAACTTCTGACGTGCATAGGAACTGCATAGCATGCGGCACAAATAAACAGTCATTTTAGGAATTTTTTCACCAAATTTTAACATAGCCATTTTAAGATCTCTGCTCATGAACAATGTCACTGTGATTTTCTTAATGTGTTCCACACATTGATTTCACACACCGACTGCGCCACTGTGCGCTACATGAGCGGAAGCACATTTTGGGTGAGATGCGAAAAATGACAGCTATACAGTTCATAAGAAAGTGTGATAAAATGGCAATGTTGAAAATCTGGAGTGAAAATATTGAAAATTCGCGAACTTACGGGCCTGCATAGGAACTGCGCAACGCACGCTCGTAAAACAGTCATTGTTTGGAATTTTTGCACCAAATTTTCAACATGGGGTTTTTGGGACCCCTTCTCATGAATGATGTCACTGTCATGGCATTATTTAAGGCCGGAGGGTGATTTCGCACAGTTACTGCGCAGTGCCTGTGAAATCACCCTTGGGGCCCGAATAACGCCATGACAGTGACATCATTCATGAGAAGGGGTCCCAAAAACCCCATGTTGAAAATTTGGTGCAAAAATTCCAAAAAATGACTGAGATATGCAATAAAGTTGAAACCCCGCTATGTAGCCCGTTATATAGTTTACCGGCATTTCCTTAGTTCTCGGTCGGCTTTGAAGAGTGCAGACGTGTTCCCGGTCCACCGAAGATCATCGTGCCAGAGTCCGGAGGTAAGTATGGGGTGGGGGTGTGTGGGAAGGCTGGGTGCACAGTGGGTGGTTGCGGGTTGTGGGAGGGCTGGTTGGGAGGCGCTTGCAGGACCATTTTGTTTACAGGTTTAAAAAAAAAGAAAAAGTCGACTATCTTGCCATGCTGGAATGGGCTCCCAGCATGGCAGAAGATGTGGGGCCGAGGAGCCAACGGGGATTGGGCATCCCCATCGGCAAACCACGCGGGCGAGAGCCACGGGGATTGGGCACCCCCGCGGCAAAACAAACTAACGGTTTGCCACACTGGGGTGGGCTCCCAGAGTGGCAGCAGGATGGCTTGGGGCCATGGAGCCGACGGGGATTGGGCACCCCGCCGGCAAACAAATGAACGCTTGCCACGCTGGGGTGGGCCTCAGCATGGCAGGAAAGCTTCGTGGGGACAGCGTGACGCCGCACGGGGAGTGCATGATGGAGGGGATGGCAGCAGCGCTCAGTATGGCAGCGGTGTTTTCCTTTGAAGCAGAGGAACACTGCTGTCATACTGAGCTCCTGCACCCATTGGTGCAGGACCGCCACGCCTGCTCAAGGGAGCAGTGCATTGGTTGGGAGAGGCACACCTCCAAGTGTGCTACTCTTCCAAAACGTTCCTTGTGCATGCGCGCAAGGGAATGTAAAAATGGCAGAAGTGGCTAGGCTGGTAAGGGATCCCATCCTCCAGATGCTTAAATGGCAGAGAGTATCATAGCATCATATAATGTTATAGGCTTGAATGGGCCCATAAAGAGAAAGAGGATACTGAATGATCTGAAGAAGTGCAGGGTAGAAATTTCCTTCTTACAGAAGATGCACTTAACACCGGCAGAAAGTGATAAGCTGAAGAGGGGTTAGGTCAGGCAGGCATATTATGTCTCTTGCTTGGAACACCTGCATAGGAGAGGTGTGGCAACCTTGATGTTTTATTTATTTATTTTTTTCCCAATTGTTTAACCAGGTGAGACACACTAAGCTGAAAGCTTGTTTATAGGTGCAACCTGGGAGCACAGGGAATTTAAGTGACTTGTTCAGGGTCATACAGTATGCAAGTGGGGGCTGTGGGATTCAAACCTAGGTCTCCAGATTTGCAGCTCAGAGCCTTAAACCACTCTGCTCCACTGCCTTGATTCATAAGAGTTGTCCCCTGGTAATCACAGACACCCGGCAGGACCCAGAAGGTAGGTTCCTTTTGATAAGTGGGGTGTACGGGTCCACACCTTGTATTCTTTTAAACATCTATGCCCCCAATCAAGATAAAAAGAATGCCAAATTTTTGAAAGAGGTAATTTTGAGGGTGGCCTTCCACCTGGCGAGTTATTCATAATTGGCGGAGACTTCAACACATCACTAGACCCGCAACTGGATAGAATGGAGCCCTCGGAGGAGAGCTGCTTTCGGGCAGTCAGAGACCTGAAGAAAATCACTCAAGAGCTGGGGTTGGTGGAGGTGTGGTGCCATCTTCATCCAAAAGTAAAAGACTACACTTGTTGGTCCAGGCCCCACCACACCTACTCCGGAATCAGCCTTCTTTTTGTCTCTATAGACTGAGTGCACAAGGTTGAGGAGACCAAAATATACCCCATAACTATTTCAGACCATAGCAGGGTGACTATGAAATTTCAACCCACCCTACGAGTGGGAAACTCCACTTGGAGACTAAAAAGAAGTCAGAAGGGGAAGGAAGGAAACATATTCAATTCAGTGCTTTAGAGTAACTGGTAATTGCTATTTTTCTTTTAAACTTAGATTGTGAGCTTTTAGTGACACTGTACTTTCTTTGTTGTCTTTACTTAGAATTGTTTTCGGGCTGTTGAAAATTTAAAACGTAGTGGTGGTGTAATTCTGTGCTGTCTTTAATTGCTGCAGATTTTATCTTGGCTTGTCTGACTGCCCTGTAGTTGGGTGAAGGGTGTTAATTGTCTGGCCTCTGACCTCAGCTACGTGATAACTGGAGGTGGGGCTTAGTCAGAGTTGAGGTAGCAAGTAGAGTTTTATTTTCTCAGAAGAAGCCAGAAGGGGAAGGAAGGAAACATATTCAATTCAGTGCTTTAGAGTAACTGGTAATTGCTATATTTCTTTTAAACTTAGATTGTGAGCTTTTAGTGACACTGTACTTTCTTTGTTGTCTTTACTTAGAATTGGTTTTGGGCTGTTGAAAATTTAAAACGTAGTGGTGGTGTAATTCTGTGCTGTCTTTAATTGCTGCAAATTTTCACCCCTTCCCTCCCCTTCCCCCAACTCTTAATTATATGCCCTGTTAAATCTGATTGACAGGAGCTAAACACAGGGTATAGTAAGGGGTGTGAAGTAGGAGGGGCATAAGGGGAAGAAGCCCACCTCAGCATGACAAATGTTTTGACTCATTTATTTATTTGTTGTTTTTTTGTTTGTTTTTAAAGAAAATTATCTGAGGATCAGTAGCAGGATTTTTAGGACAGTAAATTAATAAAAGGAACTAAGTGAGCTCAGTAGCAGACAAGTAAGTGGAATAGCAGTATAATGGGGAGTGGCAATGCAGTGGCTGTGGGCAGCCATAGTCTTCAGGCAGACCTTCTGACACTGAGGTGCTGCCCTCATCTGCATGCATCTCTAGACTGCAGGATGAGGTAGCCAGACCCAGAGCGAAGTAAACTGGGTCAGGAGTACCATCACCCCTATCCAGAGACCACCCAGTCCAATGCAACTGCCCAAAGGATGCCGAGAACAGGGAGCACTTGGATGACAGTGGGCTCAGGGAGGGTTAAGCGGTCAGGCAGAGGCACATCCCAGATCCTATTCCACTCAAGAACTCATATGCCACACTGGCAAATGAGGACAACCAAATAGAGGTACCCAGAGAAGTAGAAGGAAAGGATGTGGAGGTTAGCCAAGCAGGTGACCTCAGCGGGGAAAGCAGTGGACCCCAGAGGAGGAGGAGGAAGGAATCCTGGTGGGGGACTCCATCATAAGAAGGATCCAGCTAGGAACACAGGAGGGGGAGGACAGGGAGGTGAGGTGCCTACCAGGTGCCACGGCATGGAGGGATGGAAGGAAGATCCTGGGGATCACTGGGAAGGCAAGACGGGAGGGTGAGCTGGATGTCATTATCCACCTAGGTACTAATGACCTGGCAAATGGGGAGCGAAAGGAAGTTCAGGAAGAGTTTAGGAAATTGGGGAGGGGTCACCAGCAAGTAGCTAATTCTGTCACTTTCTCAGAGGTACTACCTGCGAGAGGCAAAGGAGAGCATAGGAGTGCATGCACCAGGAACTTTAACTCATGGTTGAAGAACTGGTGCTGTGAGGAAGGGTTTGGATTCATTGGTAACTGGGGACCCACCTGGAGGGATGGAGGTTTGTTCAAGCCTGACGGCCTGCATCCATCCTGGAGGGGAATCCAAGCACTCAATGATAAGTTTAAATGCTACATTGACAAGCATTTAAACTAGCAAAGGGGGGTGGCAGGCCAGCAAGAGGGTACCTACTTGCTCACCCCCACAGCTAGCAGTGGAACCAGTGAACCAGAGGAGTGGCTATCTCTTCAAAGCAGTGTGCAAAGATGGAGATTAGTGCCCAAGAGGTGGATAGGCAGAAAGGGCAAAATTCAGCAGAAGGGCAGACAGCAAGGAGAACCAGGGATAAAGGACAACCAAGGAAGGGGCTGGAGTAGAACAGGAAACAGTCTAGGGAGGTCAAATCATGGAAAGCCATGTGTGCAAATGCCAGGAGCCTTAGCAACAAGATGGAAGATCTGAGGCTGTCATGGTGCAGTCAGACCTGGACACTGTGGCCATCACTGAAACCTGGTGTAATGATAACCATGACTGGGAGATGGCCATACCTGGCTACAACATATTCAGAAGAGACAGAGCAGGCAGGAAGGGAGGAGGAGTGGTATGTATGTGAAAAATGACATAAGGGCCACAGAGATCCAGGAGGAACAAAATGGGGAGAGATACTGTGGGTTAAGCTGGAAAGAAAATGGGACAGCTATCTCACAGGTGTGGTCTATAGACCACCAGCCCAGGAGGAAGAAACAGATAGGAGTTGATGCTAGCCATCCAAAGGATGGCAGACAAGGGGTGAGGTAGTACTGGTTGGAGACTTCAATATTCCAGACGTGGACTGGAGCATCCCAGCAGCAGCATCTACTAGGAGCAGATTTATCCTGGACTCCTTCAGGGTGCCTTCCTCACAACTGGTCATGGAACCAACTCGGCAGAAGGCAATACTGGACCTTGTGCTCACAAACAGGGATAGTGTGATGGGGTAACAGTGGGGAGCACCTGGGAACAGTGACCACCAGTCATTGTGGTTTGAAATCACAGAAAGAGCAGAACCAAACCACACAAAACACGTATCCTGGATTTTAGGGGGCAGACTTTGGGAAAATGGGGAGATACTTGAAAGAGGCATTAAGGGAATCGACAGGAATCAGGGGTTGAGGAACAGTGGCAGTATTTAAAATGGGGATTACAAGAACAACAGAATTATGCATTAAGCAGGTTAGCAAGAGGAAAGGAAGAGGAGACCATTATGGTTTTCCAAAGAGGTAGCAAAGAAAGTGAAAGCCAATAAGATTGCATTCAGGCAATACAAAAAGACACAGGCAGAAGGGGATAGGGAGAAGTACCAGGAGAAGCAAAGGGAGGCAGGGAGGTCAGTAAGGGAAGCCAAAGCTCAGACAGAAGAACACATTGCAAAATCAGTGGGTAGAGGGGACAAAACCTATTACAGGTACATAAGTGAAAAAAGAAAGACAAAGGGAGGGATAGTGAGACTGAAGGGGGAGGATGGGGGCTGCGTGGAGGATGACAACAGTAAAGCTGACATATTGAACAGGTATTTCTGCTCAGTCTTTACTGAAGAAGAAGAGGAGGGTAATGGGTCTGAAGGAGTACAAGGGTGAGAATGGTGCAGAAGGACACAAGTCCCTTCTACGAGAAAGGGTCCTGAAGGAACTGGAAGTAATAAGAGTTGATAAAGCAATGGGGCCAGATGGGGTACACCCAGGGTTTTTAAAGAACTAAGAGGTGGTGGCTGAACCTCTGGCTATCCTGTTTAGCTGATCACTGGAAACAGGGAGGTACCCAAAGACTGGAGGACAGCAGATGTAGTCCCTTATACAAAGCGGGAACAAAGAGGAAGCAGGGAACTACAGACCAGTCAGCCTCACATCGGTAGTGGGGAAGATCATGGAAGCACCTACTGAAGGAGAGATTGGTGGAACATCTGGTTGTCAATGGACTACAGGACCCAAGGCAGCATGGTTTCACCAGGGGGAGGTCATGTCAGACCAACCTCGTTGAATTTTTTGACTGGGAAACTAGAGAGGTGGATCAGGGGAGGGCAGTGGACATGGCCTATCTGGACTTCAGCAAGGCCTTTGACACTGTGCCACATAGAAGACTACTACACAAACTGGGGAATATGGGTGTGGGCAGGACAGTAGTGTGGTGGGTATGTAACTGGCTGAGTGGCAGGACACAGAGGGTGGTGGTAAATGGCTGTCACTCCACAGAGGGAAGAGTGAACAGTGGGGTACCACAGGGATCAGTGCTGGGACCGGTCCTATTCAACATCTTCATCAGTGACATTGTGCAGGACCTAGAAGGCAGAATGTCATTGTTCGCTGATGACACAAAGCTCTGTAACAGAGTAGACACACCAGAGGGTGTAGACAGAATGAGAAGGGACCTGCAGAAGCTTGAAGAATGGTCAGGGGTTTGGTAGTTGAAATTCAATGCAAAGAAGTGCAAGATAATGCATATGGGGCACAAAAATCCTGGCACACTATATCAGTTTGGGGGGTGAGGATATAGCATGCACCAAGCAGGAAAGGGATCTTGGGGTTATCATCTCTGATGACCTCAAGGTAGGGAAACAGTGTGACGAGGCAGCAGGTAAAGCAAATAGGATGCTGGGATGTATAGGCAGGGCATCACCAGCAGGAAAAGGGAGGTCATAATTCCGCTATACAAGACACTAGTGAGGCCCCACCTGGAGTACAGTGTACAGTTCTGGAGACCATACCTACGTAAGGACATATACAGTGTAGAGAAGGTTCAGAGGAGAGCAACAAAGATGGTGCATGGATTGCATCACAAGTCCTATGAAGACAGGTTGAAGGAACTGAACATGTACTCCCTGGAGGAGAGGAGGGAGAGAGGGGATATGATAGAGACATACAAGTATCTCACAGGGAGGAACAGGGTGCAGGAATACACTATTTTTAAGTGAAAAAGATGTACCAGGACTAGAGGGCATGGGATGAAGTTGGAGGGAGGACGATTCAGAGGAAACATGAGGAAGAATTTCTTCACAGAATGGGTGGTGGACAAGTGGAACACCCTGCCAGAGGAAGTGGTGGGGGCTGAAACAATCACAGGATTTAAGAATGCATGGGATAGACATAAAGGAATTCTGGAGGTCAGGGGTAAGGGGCAACAGACTTCTAGGAAAACATAAACTGAACTTACAAGCTCAAATGGGCAGACTGGGTGGGCCATAGACCCTTATCTCCCGACACTGTCTATGTATCTATGTATCTATGTCTCCCTATTCAACAGGGAAGAGGACTTGGTCAAGGGATGCTTAGCAGATTATAAGGGCTTAAACCCCCCTACATGACACAACACCAGAAATATTATGGGATGGCTTCAAGGCGGTAGTGACTGGGAGAGTGATAAGCTTCACTTCAGGGCTAAAAATGGCTAGAATGAGAGAGCAATTAGTGTTAGTCTAAAATAATTGATCTTGAGGCCGAACACAAAATAGCACTCAATCAGACAATCAAGGACCAACTGGAAGAATAGTGGGGGATATTGAACAGATTACTAGATGAAAAAATAGAAGGCCAGTTGAGATACTCAAGGCAGAGATATTATGAGGTGGGAAACAGGGCTGGAAGACTCCTGGCATGGCTGCTCCAGAGGGAAGTGGCATCCAGATTAGTCCTCAAAATCAGAAAGAAAGAGAGCCAAGCACAGTGTACATCGGATGCCACAGAAATCTCCCAGCTGTATAAGAAATTATTTCAGAACCTGTACCACCAAGTGTCTGTAGAAAATCACCTGATGAAACTTGACTCTTTCTTTGCAAAGCTCAACCTTAATAAATTATCCCGAGAACAAATGGAGAGCCTCGATGCCCTCATATCTCACACGGAGATCCTCACAGCAGTCTTGTTCCTTAAAACAAGAAAAGCCCCCTGCTCTGAGGGTTTAACTTAAGAGTAGTACAAGACCCTTAGGGACACGCTAGCCCCACACTTGGGACAGGTATTCAGAAGGTTCCAAGGGGGAGACATGGCACTACCCTCTTGGCAATATGCCCAAATTTCGGTGATACAAAAGACAGGTAAAGACCGTACTCTATGCAGCTCATATAGGCCAACATCTCTGCTAAATGTTTAACAAAAAATATTCTCTTCTATCCTGGCACAAAGACTCTAGACCTGCATGGGGATTCTAGTCCACCCAGAACAAATGGGTTTTATTATTGGTCGCATCATTCATGATAACATCAGAAGGCTCTTAACCATAGTCTCATGCCAGAAGAACTCCAGGGCCTTGGCCCTGGCCCTGTTTATGGATGCAGAGAAAGCCTTCGACTGGGTGGACTGGGGGTTCCTAGGCAGGATGCCGGAGGAAATGGGATTAGGCCCTAAATTTCATGACTCAGTCAGCTCCCTGTACACCTCTCCACAGGCTACAGTCAGAGTAAATGGTGTTACTTCTAACAGGTTTCACCTGAAGTGAGGAACTAGACAGGGTTGTTCGCTGTCTCCCCTGTTGTTTGCACTGTGCATAGAGCCACTGGCAGAGGCAGTGCGGAACAATGATAACATTCAAGGTATCCTGGCAGGAGACAGGCATTCCAAGATCTCTCTGTGTGCTGACGATTCCCTATTCTTTATCACATCCCTCCATACCTCAATCCTGGCACTCCTGAATGAACTTAAGGACTACTGTCAGATTTCAGGATACAAAATCAGTTATGACAAATTGGATGCAATTAGGCTAGGAGAACTGACCCACAGTGAAATAATGAATAACTTTCCCTTTAAATGGGCTCCCAACAATGCTGTACGCTATGTGGGGATTGAAGTCTCTACAAAAATATCCACACTCTTCAAGCTCAATTATGAAAAACTATGGATGACTATAGAGTGACTTGTCTCGCAGATATAAATTGCCCCTATCTCTTATCGGTAGGATAGACACAATTAAAATGAATGTTCTGCCCAATTTTCTGTTCCTGTTCCAGGCCTTGTCTATTCATATACCAGAATACTTTTCAAAAAAAGTTAACAAAGCCCTCACAAAATTTGTTTGGAAATAGGTAAACCCCAAGTATGCATGTGCACCTTGATGCTGCCACAGAAAGTGGGGGTTCAGCTATTCCAAACTTGAAGTATTATTATCTATCCGCTCAGCTAGTCCCAGTGATCATTTGGGTAAAGCAAAGAGGGGATACAGGCTGGAGGGAGATAGAAGCTAGTCTCTGCCGCCTCATCCCACTGTGCACCCTCCCACATGCCCCCATCACCCCAGAAGTGTGGAATTGCACATGCAACTCATGGATTAGACATTCACTGAAAATACTGGTGAAAGTGAGAAAACTCACACAAACTCTGAAGGGTTTAGGGCCCCTTACACTAATTATCGGTGACCCTGAATTTGCTCCCCCAAGAGTTGATATGGGTTTCAATAGATGGAACAGGACTTCACTAGTCAGATATCAGTCCCTGTTCCAAAACAATACCCTGGCCTCATTCACTCACCAGTGAGAACAGTTCTTCCTCCCACAGGAGGATTTTCATAGATACATACAGATCAGGCACTATCTGAGCTCTGACCAAAGGGCCCCAAGAGTAACTAGAGACCTAACCCCACTGGAAAACTTTTTATACTGGTCTGCTAGACTAGTGGGAAGAGGGAAACTTGTGTCAGGAGCCTACAAAGTACTGCAGGGCACAGATGACAAGACCCCGGAGGGGCTCAGGGAAAAGTAGGAAAAGGAATCACTCCTACATATTCCACTGGAAGGTTAGCAACAGGCATGGACAATAGGATGAAAAACCATGGCCTCCCCTGCATGGAGGGAATTCCACTGGAAATGTATGTCCCATTTCTTCCATATACCCTCACTAACTAAACAATTCAGCAGAAGCAACTCTGACCTGTGCTGGAGGGGATGTGGCCAAGCAGGAACACACACACTCATATATTCTGGGATTGCCCCAAAATAACAAGATTTTGGTCCTTGGTTCACAGGTGGCTGAGTAAACTGGGGGAAGTACAGATTTCATTTGAATTTAACACACTAATCCTGGGTCTACAAGTCCCAGAAATCAGAAACCACAAACAAAAGTCATTGCTGCAGATTCTTTGCCTGGGGCGCAAAAAGAGATTACGGCAAACTGGCTGCTGTTGGCTCCTCTGTTTGTAGAATCCTGGACCTCTAGAGTCTCAAACATTAAGAAAATGGGAGGCCTTACTGCAAAGTTGAAGCTCACTATAGATAAACACACAGAGATCTAGGCCAAATAGACATCTGTTATCATGGAACAAACTTTGGGGGGAACTCCCAGACCTCCCCCCACCTTAACAAGACCAGAGTGGGACTCTCCCAAATAGGCCTGCCCTGAAAGGAGTCGAAGAGGCACTTGGGATCCTGGACCTCACCTACCATTATGAACATATGGCATTTGACTTATAGAAACCTTTTAATAGCACCTCTGCACAAGTTATAAATTGAGTTTGGTTTTGTTATTTAAAAATTAATTATTCTTGGTTTGTATTCTAAGGAAGGTATAAGGCTTTAACAACTAGTCTATGTAGTTTTACATAGGAAAAGTGGACATTGTGGCTACGCATGTAAATATTGCTCATCCAGTTTAGCTGTATGAAGATACAAGACAACTTCAGGAAACGCATGCATATTAATTATGGGAACTTCACCTGCTTAAGGATCGCAGTGAATCAAACTGGGCTTCAGATTGTAACCATGTAAAGGTGATTGCCTATACAATTCTAACTGGGTAGATGTCTATGACACTGGCCTGTACCACATGCAGTTTATCCTGTGATTGTATTCCTGTCTTGAATAACACCAAAGTTAAAAAAAAAATGAAAATCTATTGTGCGAGTACCACTCTATCTCTTCTGGCATTGTGTTATTTTTTTCGTATAAGGGAGACTACACATGTAATACCTATCGCAAATTGTAAAATCCGTTGTGTAACTACTATGTTACTACTTTTGACATTATTAAATCTGTTCTTACAAGTGTAACTACATATAAATGCAGGTCATGTGCACTGTTTCAACTGTCTATGTATATCTGACATTTATTTAAAAGGTAATCACATAGAAAAATGTTAAAGTGTAATCAGAACGGTAACTAACATATGAATACAATGCAACTTCAGTCTGCTATAGTTGAATGCACTGACTGTCACTCTTTAGATAACATAGAAACACAGAATTTGATGGCAGATAAGGACTGCTTGGCCCACCCAGTCTGGCCATTTCCCTGCCTACTGGATAAGCTGCAGATCCTAGTTAACCAGCAGCCTACTTCTTCCTACCCCACCCCCTAGAATTGCCTTATGACTGTCCCATGCATGCTTGAATTCCACCGTTTTTGACTACACGACCTCCTCCGGAAGGCTGTTCCATGCATCCACAACCCTCTCTGTGAAAAAATACTTCCTTAAATTACCTCTGAGCCGCCCCCCCCATCTTCAAATTGTGCCCCCTTGTTCTTGCACACCTCTTTTTTTGAAAGATGCTACCCTCTTGACTTTGTTGATTCCCTTGAGGTACTTGAAAGTTTCTATCATGTCCCCCTCTCCCTCCTTTCCTTGAGGCTATACATATTAAGCTCCTTAAGTCTCTCTCATGTCTTCCGTGCAGACCCTGCACCATTTTAGTTGCCCTCCTCTGGACAGCTTCCATCCTGTCTATGTCTTTGGAAGACTGGGTCTCCAGAACTGCACACAATACTCCAGATGGGGTCTGACCAGCTGTCTGTACAGAGGGATAATAACTTCCTGTTTTCTACTGGTGATGCCTCTCCCTATGCAACCCAGTATCCCCCCAGCCCTCCTTGCTGCCCTCTCACATTGCTTGCTCACCTTTAGGTCATCTGATATGACTACCCCCAGGTCCCTTTCCATTTTTGTTGCTGTTAGTATCTCACCTCCCATTGTGTACTCTTCCCCTGTGTTTTTGTTTCCCAGGTGCATTACCTTGCACTTCTTAGCATTGAATCTAAGCTGCCATACATTTGACCATTCCTCTAACCTTGCCAAGTCCCTTTTCATCCTTTCCACCCACCTTGTGCATCAACTCTGTTGCAGATCTTTGTGTCATCTGCAAAGAGACATACTTTTCCAGTCCCTCTGCAATGTCACTTATAAAGACATTGAAGAGGACCGGTCTAATACTGAACCTGCAGTACCCCACTAGTAACCCCTTTCTTCAGAGTGGACTCCATTTACTATTACCTCTGTGTCCTATTCTCCAGCCAATTTTTACCCAGGCTGTCATCTTGGGACCCACTCCCAGGCTGGCTAACTTGTATATTAATCTTTGTGTGGGACTGTGTCAATGCCTTGCTAAAGTCTAGGTAGGCCATGTCCACAGCCCCTCCCTGATCTACTACTTTGGTCACTCAGTCAAAGAAATCTATCAGATTTGTCTGGCATGACCTTCCTGCTGTGAATCCATGCTGCCTTGGGTCCTGTGCTTGTCTGGCCTCTAGATACTCGACAATTCTTTCCTTCAGAAGTGATTCCATCATTTTCCCTACCACTGAGGTTAAACTAACAGGTCTGTAGTTTCCTGCTTCTGCCTTGCTCCCACTTTTGTGAAGGGAATCACATCTGCCCTCCTCCAGTCCTCGGTACCACCCCATCCTCCCATGATTTGTTAAACAGGGTAGTCAGTGGTGTCACTAATTCTACCCTTAGTTCTTTAGAATTTGGGATGAATCCCATCAGGCCCCATTGCTTTGTCCACCTTCAGTTTTAAGAGTTCTTTCAGAACCCTTTCTTCTGTAAATGGCTTGGTATCAACTTCTGTATCCAGAGTGTTTCTACTGTTTGTTTTAGGTACCTCCCTTTCTTTTGTAAATACTGAGCAAAAATATTTGTTTAGTATCTCTGCTTTTTCACAGTCACCTCTGCCTCCTCCCCCTTTATTAAGCCTCACTATCCCTCCCTTGGTCTTCCTTTGCTCCCTGATGTACCTATAAAGGTTTTATCCCCTTCTTAACTGAGTTGGCTATCTTTTCCTCGGTTTGGGCCTTTGCTGTTCTGACTGTCTTCCCAGCTTCCTTTTGCTTTAACTGATACAGTTCTCTGTCCTGCTCCTTCTGTGATTCCTTCTACTTCCTGAAAGCTTTCTTTTTCTCTTGAACCTTCACTGCCACTTCCTTTGAGAACCATAGTGGTTTCTTACATCGTTTAGTTTTGTTTATTTGCTTCACACAAAGGCTTGTTACCTCTGTGATGGCAGTTTTTATTATTCCCCATTGTTCTTCCACCCCTTCTTTCTGCCCATTTGCTAGTGCAATCCTTAGGCACTCACCCATTTTGGCAAAGTCAGCCCTCCTAAAGTCCAGTACCTTGCTCTTGTATGGCTTGCCTCTATTGCTGTGTTTATTGTGAACCATACTGTTCGATGGTCGCTAGTTCCAGATGGCTACCCACTCTACATCTGTGATCCTCTTCATCTCCATTTGAGAGAACCAGGTCTAAGATTGCTCCTCTCGAGTGGGCTCCAATACTAGTTGTCTAAGGCACGCCTGTAGGGCATCTAGAATAACCCCACTCTTGAAGTGGCTGCAACTGCACTCCAGCTAACATCTGGCATATTTCAGATCGCCCATCAGCAATATCTCCCCTTTTTCTGCCATACTAAGTATACTTTCTATCATTTCCTTGTCCATTTCCTACCCCTGAGAAGGGGGTCTGTATACAACCCCTGTGCGGATTGTGGTGCCATTGCCGGTTTCCAAATTTACCCACAGTGCTTCTTCTTCTCCCTGTTTTCCCTTTTGTTCTGTTGCTTTGATTCCTTCCCTTGTGTAACGAGCTACTCTTCCTCCTCTTTTACCCTCTCTGTCCCTCCTATAGATAGTGTATCCTGGTATGTTTACGTCCCAGTCATGGTTTTGTGCGAACCATGTTTCTGTGACTGCCACGATATCCAGATGTTTCTCCTCCATCAAGGCCACTAATTCAGGAAGCTTGTTACTCAGACTATGGGCATTGGTACTCATTGCTTTCCATTTTTTGATGGCTTTACCTTCTGTTGCAGCATCCCCACTGACCTTTCTACCTCGGCCTTTTTCTCATTTAGTACCCTGTTTTGTAGGGAGAGGCTGGGATTTTCCTGCTGCTTATCAGTGCCTCCCCCCTTGACTAGTTTAAAAGCTTGCCAATGAAACATTTAAACTGATTGTTCAAAAGACTCGTTCCCTTCCTGGACAGATGCAGACCATCCTGCCAGTATAGGCTGGTGTCCCTCCAGGTGGAACCCCAGTCCCCAATGAAGCCAAACCCATGTGCTCCACACCATTTTGTCAACCATTCATTAAACTGCATGGTGCAAAGTACCCTTGCCTCACTCATGCCATTGACAGGCAGCACCTCTGAGAAGGATACTGTATGTTACTTGTCTTAGGCCCTCCCCAGTTCTACAAAGTCCTTCTGCACTGCTCTGATCTCATGTTGAGCCAAGTCATTTGTCCCTAGGTGGACAATGACATCCAGCTCAGACTCCGTGCAGCTGTTCTCGTGATCCTGAGGATGCCCTGTCCCTCCAAGCCATGGCACCAGGCAGGCACCTTACTTCAGTTTTCCCTGTTCCCCAGTTCTATCCCTAATAATTGAGTCCCCACCAGGAGCTGCTTCCTTTCCTTGTGGTGTCCTCTGCCTCCTTCCTGTGGGCCTCCTGTGTGACAGGTGCCTCAGCCTCCTTAATCTCCTCTGTGGTGATCCATAGGGAGCTGTGCTCCCCAGAATGGTGTATGGATTGTGGAGTGGAACAACTGACTGGGTGTGCCTCTGTTCCACCATCCTCACCCTCCCTGAGCCCACTGTGGTTCAACTGCTGTGCTTTCTTTGCAACCTCTGAGGTAGTGGTGGTGGCTCTGGTGCTCCCTGGATGGGGGAGGTTCCCTTCCTACCATCCAGTCTGGCCTGGGGGAAGGTTCCCTTACTGCTGTCCATTGTGGTCTGAAGACGGGCAAATTCCTCCCTCAGTTCCATGTTCCATGTCTGTATTCCAGTTATTCATGAACTTGCAGGTTAGTAAACATGTAGTCTAATATTGTGAATTGGTATGTTACTGTACATAAAAATATTTAACACAGAACATAGAAATTGTCGGCAGATAAGGACTGCCTGGCCCATCTAGTCTGCCTGTAAGCCCTTGTGACTGTTACTGTTTCTGACCCACCCGCTGCTGTACCTCTGTGGTTCTCCTGTGCCTCTCCCAAGCATGCTTGAATCCATCCACAGTGCTCGCTCCCACCACTTCCTGAGGCAGACCATTCCATGCATCCACCACCCTCTCTGTGAAGAACTTCCTCACATTCCTTCTTAACCTCCCACCTTCCAATTTCATGTCATGCCCCTTTGTTCTTGTGCTCCTCCTGTATTGGAAAATGTCTCCCCCCTGCAACTTGTTTATACCCTTGAGGTACTTAAATCTTTCTATCATGTCCCCTCTTTCCTTCCTCTCTTCCAGCGAGTACATATTGAGGTCCCTTAATATCTCCTCATAAGTTTTATGTTGCAAGCTCTGTACCATCTTAGTCACCTTTCTCTGGACTGTCTCCAACCTGTTAATGTCATTTTGAAGATGCGACTTCCAGAACTGCACGCAGTACTCCATGTGAGGCCTGACCATGGTTTTATATTATGGCATCACTACCTCCCTCTTTCTGATGGTGATACCCCTTCCTATGGACTCCAGCATGCCACGGGCCCTCCCAGCTGCCTTAGCACTCTACTTTGACATTTTCAGGTCGTCTAAAATAATAACCGCCAGATCCCCTTCCTCCTTTGTGACTGTCAGCAACTCCTCCACCCCATCCTCTAGCTTTCCCCAGGGTTTCTGTGTCCCAGGTGCATAATTTTGCACTTTTGTGAATTAAACTTCAGTTGCCAATCCTCAGACCATTTGTCAAGCTTCCCCAGGTCCCTCCTCATTTTCTCCACCCCCTCTGGGGTATCCACTCTGTTACAGATCTTGTTGTCATCTGCAGACAGGCAGACCTTTCCCTCCAGCCCTTCTGCAATGTTGCTAATGAAGACATTGAACAGGACTGGCCCTAGGACTGATCCCTGAGGAACCCAACTGGTCACCAACCTCTCCCCAGACTGTACCCCATTTACCACCACCCTCTGCCTCCTGTCTGTTAGCCACTTTCTAACCCAGTTTACCACCCTGTCCCCCATGCCCAGCATACCCAGCTTGCTTATCACCCTCCTATGTGGGATGGTGTCAAAGGCTTTGCTGAAATCAAGGTAAGCAATGTCCACTGCCCCAACCTGATTTACTTCCATTGTCACCCAGTTGAAGAAATAAACCAGATTTGTCTGACATAGCCTCCCCACTGTGAATCAGTGTTGCTTATGGTCCTGGGCTCTGATGGCTTCTAGATGCCCCACTATACTTTCTTTAAGCAAAGTCTCCATGATCTTCCCCACTACTGAGGTGAGGCTGACCGGTATATAGTTCCCCACCTCCTCATCTGCATAATTACTAATTGGCACTATAACAAAATTGTGCCTAAGAAATAATGGCACTGTTTTCACAGTTAATGCCCAGGAGGCAGCATAGTACAGTGGTTTAAGGCTCGGGGCTGCAAACCTGGAGACCTGGGTTTGAATCCCACAGCCCCCACTTGCATACTCTCTGACCCTGAGCAAGTCACTTAACTTCCTTGTGCTCCCAGGTTACACCTGTAAACAAGCTTTCAGCTTAGTGTGTCTCGCCTAGTAAAAAAACAAACAAACATGTATTTGCAGTTGCACACACTTACATTTACCATATGTCATTACTGTAGCAGTGATATAAGTTCTCTTTCAGAAATCAGTCCCTCATGAACTTACTGCTTACTAAACATGCAATCTAATGTTAGACCCTATTCACATAGGAGGCAGGGAATGTGCCAAATGTACATTCCCAGGCCTGATGATCAATAGCAGCCATCCAATTAGATGGACTGACAAGGAGCAGACTGGATGCTGCACTCTGTGTGGACAGGGGAGTTATGAGTTATGGGTGATCTTCCCATTACTACTATTTTCCAGTAAGGAGACCTACTGGTTGGCCAATGTTTACCACCTTGCCCCCAGCCCTCATGGTATAGTCAGAGGGCTGGGATAACTTGATGTGAAGGATGACGTTATGGTAGCCACACCTTTCAGCCAGTGGAAAGGGCATGTAATGGCTAAGGAAGGTTCCCTGCCTGTGTATCTGGTGCCACCCACCACCACTTCACACAGCAAATCAGTGATAAAGCATGGTATGTAGTCATGCCCCACTCCAGCCACCTTCCTGGGTAGTAGCTGGCCAGGAGTGTGCATATATAAGAAGTGTGGGTCCATGTCATAGAAGCAGCACATTTATTAGTAACTACAGTACTGTTACAAGACAAGTAATTATGTAAATGATTTGTATTGTGTAAGTAAACAATGCAGTTGTATAGCAATTAGCAATATTAGATCATGTGTTTATTAAGTTGTAGGTGCACAAGGGAATGATTTGTGAAGGAAAATATACATCAGAACTACAGCATTGACATTCAATGTAAGTGTATAGTAGTTACATCCTTCTTATGCTTTATTTTAAGTGTCAGTTTCTGCACACCTACTTTGCAAATACGTTAGTTAAGAATTAACTGTGGAAACAATACCACAGAAGCAGCACATTCCTTAGTAACTACAGCACTGTTACACCCTTCTTCTTACACTTTAAGTGTTCGTTTCTGCATACTTACTTTGCAAATACATGTTAGTTAGTCATTAACTGTGGAAACAATGCCACAATAGCAGCACATTCCTTAGTACTACAGCACTGTTATACCCTTCTTCTTACACTTTATTTTAAGTGTCAGTTTCTTCGCATTTACTTATACAATACTCAACCCAATTTCAAAAACCCTGCACACAGTACACTTCTGGACTTACTCCTCACTAACAAACCTCATAGAATCTCACATGTAGGAGTCTTTGACAATGGCATCGGTGACCACAGGGTAATTGCCTGTGTACACTTCACATCACAAAATGCCTCTGCACCAGGGTATACCTATGAAAGGAACTACCGCAAATTTAACACCTCTGCCTTCCTGGCTGATCTTAATAGGATTAGATGGCAGGATTTCTACCTTGCCTCTACTGTCTCTGAAGCCTATGCAATATTCCAAATACTAGTATTGAATGTAATCAACTCCCATGCACCCTTTGTCAAAAGCAGGGCTAGGAAAAAACACTGACCATGGTTCAACAACACCTTAAAAATAGCTTTATGACATAGTGACACCATCTGGAAAAGGGCTAGGAAAACAAAGTCAGATTCCGACTGGATAGCATTCAGAATGGCTAGGAATCAGTGCACTAAACTGATCAGATCAGAAAAAGGTAAATTCTTTCAAAATGCCCTTGATTCATCAAAGAATAACAGCACTAAATTCTGGCAGATTCTGAAAGAAGTAGAAGGACATAATTCTTCATTCTCATTACCATCCAAAATCAACCTGCATTAATAAACAGGACATCTTAGAAGCCTTCAATGCCCCCTTCATCACAGCAGACCTTGCATTTGATTCCTCCCCTTTAAGCAACCTGCTAAACCAGCATATAGGCAATTCTACCCCATGGCCCCTCACCACCACCCCCAGCAGTACTGCTAAATTTAGCTTCTCTCCTGTATCACTCAAGCAAATAGAAGATTGGATAACCTCCTGAGACATTAAGAAAGGTGCAGGGGCAGACTAAATAGATTCTGCCCTACTGAAAATAGGTTACTACCATCTAGAACCACCAAGTACCCACCTTTTTAATATGTCCCTTTGTGAAGGGGCTCTCCCCACAGCGTGGAAAATAGCCCATGTCATCCCTCTGTTTAAATCAGGTGACCCATGTGACTTAAACAACTACAGACCCATCTCTTTACTAATCATTCTGTCAAAGCTTCTTGAAAAGCTAGTAAATTCCCAGCAAAGAAATTTCTTAGAATGCCATAACCTTTTAAGTCCCCTTCAGTCTGGTTTTAGGCCAAACCACAGTATGGTCACTGCTCTAGCCAAGGTCACCAATGATTGGCAAATCTTGCTCTACACCAAAAATCATGTAGCTGTGCTTTTCCTTGACCTAAGTAAAGCATTTGATACAATGGACCATGACCTATTACTGACCCTATTGAAAAACATTAGGCTAGATGACACTGCCTTACATTAGTTTTCCTCCTATCTTGTTGGTAAATTGCAACTGGTGAAATCGCAAGGCACCCTATCTCCCAGTAAAACCCTCCTCAGAGGGTTCCCCCAAGGTTCAATCCTGGGCCCTTTGCTATTCGCAATATATATCAACAACATAGACCATAACATTAGCTCTGCCACTGTTCATCTATTTGCAGATGATACTGTCCTTTATGTTGCCCGTCCATCTCCTGAATCTGCATGTATCATTCTTCAACAAGAATTCAACACATTACAGCAAACTCTGCTTCATATGAAACTGCTCCTCAACACTAAGAAAACCAAAATAATGCGTATCTTACCTTCGTCGAAGACTACCTTAATTTCAGCTCCTGCTGTCTACCTTGGAATTACAACTATGCTGGGTGAACTCCTGGGTATAGTGACAAAATTTAAGTACTTAGGTTTCTGGTTGGATTGCAGTCTCTCGTTTATCCTGTATGTGGATGAGCTTTCAAAAAAACTAAAACAAAGACTTGGATTATTTTTCCGCATTAAGCGGTTGCTCACTGATCACGCAAAATTAAGGCTAGTACAATCTACGTTCCTTCTTCTCTTAGATTATGCTGATTTAATATGTAGCAATTGTCCCAAAACCACATTTGCTAGACTGGATGTACTGTACCATAGGGCCTTAACATTTTTTGACCGACTCACCGTATAAAACTCAACACTGTTCTCTCTACATCAAGTTTGACTGGACCTTGTTAGCTACCAGAAGGTGGCACAATGCTTCTGTCTGGATCTTCAAAGCCCTTACTAAGAATCTCCCCCAGTATATCTCCAATATCTTTAAATTGCTGCCATGTGCATACCCCCTCAGAAAATATGCATCCATACTGCGTGATGTACCATGGATTAGAACCCGGTTTGGCTCCTCCTCCATCAGCCATTCCCTACCCAACCTGTGGAACTCCCTCCAAAGGATCTTAAAGTTGACTCACCTTGCCTGACTATCCTCCGTCAAATCACTGTTAAAGCCCCTGCTAAAGGAGAATTGCCAATGCTACTCCTAACCCTTCCCCCTTTGAGGTCCTGCATGGCACTTATACCTTCTTAGTTTGCCTCTGAGCTCCTTGTTGCCCTTCTCATTACTTACCCCCTATCCCTCCTGATGATCCCTGGCCCTCTCTACACCCTCCGGCCCTCAATCACCCACCCTACTTCCTCTAGCCCTTATGAATCTTCCCTCTCTGTCATAGTACTCCTCTGTCATAGTATTCAAGTCCACACTTTCCATACCTTCCCCCTACCATTAAACTTTGCCATCTCCCCTATCTTCTCCTCTGTCAGCTAAATTGCTCAGGCAGTAATATGTGTACTCATGTCATGGCCTGTTATACTGTGTATCTGTTATGCCAGCTTTGATCTTGTATTAATTGTGAATTGTAACTAGGTGGTCCCTTATTGTACCATGTAATGTCCATCCAGGACCACATTACAAATGAGTATCTCAGTGGTGTCTTTTCCTGGTAAAAAATTAAAATTGGAATTGAATTGAAGTGCATGTTAGTTAAGCATTAACTGTGGAGACAATGCCACAGAAGCAGCACGTTCCTTAGTAACTGTTGCACTGTTAAAAGCCAATAAGTAATTATGTAAATTACTGATTTTTTATTGTATAGCAATTTACAATATTAGATTGCATGTTTATTGTTAGTCCTTTTTTTTGGTTGCACAGTATACAAGTGGTGACTCTGGGATTCCAACCCAGTTCTCTAGGGTTGCAGGTCAGTGCTTTTACCCACAACGTTATACTACAGTAAGTTCATTAGGGAATGATTTCTGAAGGATAATTTTAAGTGTCACTAACTACACTGTAATTACTGTATAACTACACTACTATGTAGTTGTTAACTAGTTTCACAATGCATGTTGTGTACTTACATAACTTTAAATGTGCTGCTTTTGTGAGATTGACCCACACCTCTACTGTACCCACACCCCTGTCCTGCTGCTGCCCAGATGGGTGGCTGGGGGTGTGGCATGGCTACCCTCAAATGAGAGTCATAATTCTTCTGTACCTAAGACTAAACTGTCCCATAGTACAATGCTGAACACTCATAAGACTGTCTGATTGTACATCATGTGTACTGCACCCACACTTTAGTTGCTACTTTTTTGAGTTTCAGCTGTATTCTTGTACTTAATTGTACCAAGCTGTACTCAATATATTCCCCCTCCCAGGCCACCCTTAAATACACTTAAACTCCTCCCTCCCCTACCCTATCCTGCCCCATTGGCTCCCAGTATTAGTGTTCTGAGCTTAAAGCTTTCTGTCTCCCCACCCCCTTTGTTGATTTTTGTTGATCCTACCCTCCTTTTAAAGGCATCTTCACTATAAGACACTCTCTCCTTAAAGCCTTACTTTCTGTTTACCTGGCTGTGGTTTTACTGCTCTAGATAGTATTGTTTCATTAGCTATTATAATAAATCCAAGAGATGGCTTCCACAGCCCCCTTCTCCTCATTGGCTACATCCTACTTCTGACAGTGGAGCCAATTTTGGATCCCAGGAAAGACTTATCCAGCCCAAATACTCCTATAGGACTGGAAATAAGCCCAACGGTGTCTGTGGCCCAGTTAATTCCCTCAAAAGGCAGTAATCCTTCACATTTCCAATCCTTCACACCTCCTGCTGCCCAACATTCTCTAAGCAGACCCCCTTACCCTCTCTGCTAGGGTAGTATTATCTGCTCTGATCAACTTTCGCTGCCCACCAACTCCCGCACTGCTGCCCTTGATAGTGTCCAAGGCAAACAACCAAACAAAGCCTTGGTAAGCAATGGGCAGGATCATACACTTGACTTACCCTTCTCCAAAATAATGTGGAATGCAATCCAACTTCTGGCCCAAACTACAAGGTGCTCTGAGACCACCTCTGGTAATCCCACTATGCCACCCTTCTGCCATCCCACAAGAGCAGGGGATGCAGTTAAACATACGTCCGCTGTCCTGCTGGCTCAGCTGAATATGCTGATAGTCACCACAAAAGTGAAGAAGAAAATAGCCAACTCCCACAGCAAGTCCTATCTAATGAAATATTTAAAGCTACAAGCTCTTAGAATTGCCTGACTACTCCTTCTACTCTTGGGGAATGTTCACCCAAACCCTGGACCTAGTACTAGTGCCTCAATTCCACCAACAGACTGCAAGGCTGGTGCAATAACTATTGCATCTCTTAACATATACAGCCTGCTAGCAAAATTTGATGCTCTCCAGGTATGGATGGCCCAACATAAACTGGATGTCATCTCTGTTGTGGAGACCTGGCTCACTCCTAGAACCCCTGACTCTGCTATCCAGCTTGAGGGCTACACAACTTTCAGGGTGGACAGGCGAGGGAAACAAGGGGGAGGATGTGTCATTTATGTCATTTATGACTCAGTTCAGTGCAAGGCACTCCCCATCCCACCCCAGGGAGGAGGATCACAAATTCTCGCTGTCTAGGTTCAACTTGGATCCCAGGGAAAGGGTTTAACTATAATCTCAGTGTGCATATCCCCTAAAGATCAAGAGGCTGGTTTCAAACCAGCTCTTGATTATTTATCTAGTACTCACCATCAATCTGAAATCATAATGTTAGGGGACTTTAATATAAATTGGTTATCTCCAGATGCTGCACCTTACCAGGATGCAAATGCAGCCATAAACATGGTCCAACTCATTCAATTCCCCACTCGTGTAAACTATCGCACCATTTCAAGTACTCTCATAGACTGGGCACTAACCAACTTGTCACAAAGAATAACTACAACCACTGTGCTAGATGACTCAATCAGTGACCACTCATCAGTCTTATGCTCCTGGACAAACAAGACCCTGAAACCCTCCCCAAAAAACAATAACCTCCAGAATTATTAAATCTGGACATCTTGCCTCACTAAAATCCTGCTAGACTGGGAGGGGGTCTACACTGCTGCCGATGTGAATGCTGCTCTTGAGTGCTTTATTGACAAGTTTAACTTGGCCTGCAACATCTTTTCCCCTCTAAAAATGAGGTAAATCAAAGGAACCAGCAAATCATGGTTCACGCCACAGCTCCTTGAGCTAATGGGGGTCAGGGATAACCTGTGGCATAGGACTAAGAGCACTGGGTCCCCCTCTGACATACTGAAATACAAAGCAGTAAGTAATAAGTGCATTCAAGCCATCCGCCTTGTAAAAAGATCTCACTTTAAAAGTGAACTGGACAACTCTTGGCACGACAGCCACAGATTCTGGGACAATATAAAAACCCTAACAGGCAGAGCAAGTAAATCACCACCATCACAAATAAACTTTGAGGGTGCAGTTACCCAGGATCCCAAAACTATCACAGATGGCTTCAGCAAGGCCTTCACAGACCTTAGTGGGGTCCTTCCTCCAGACTGTCTCCAACCTGTGCCTAGCTCTGCCATTAGTTGTACCAACATCCCTCCAACACACACACACAGCACCTCCCTTCTACCCGAAGGTAATCTCTACAACTGAGGCAAAAAAATACTTAGAAAAAGTTCTCAGGAACACTAAATCCAGTGGGGACTCCTTGACCAAAAGATTGTGGCTCTCACCCTGGATGTGTTACTCTTCCCTCTAACCTGGATCCTAAATCTCTCACTAACCACTGGCATTTTCCCAAGCCGCAAGCCACGAGTGAGGTGTCCGAGGTCAAACAGCACAAGTGTAGATAAATCATTTATCTGACAGCTCGCCATTGTATATCCCATATTTATATATAAAATCTCACTGATCTGCTGTGTGTACTGATGGTTGGTGGTGCCAGGCACACAAGCAGGAACTCTTCCTTAGCTGTTACATGTACGTGTTGACCACCAGGCCCCAAGCCTCATGGTATAGTCAGAGGCTGTGGTAGCTTGGTGTGAAGGATGGTGCCATGGCTGCCACCTCATTCAATTAGTGGGAAGGGCATGCGATGGCTAAGGAAGAGTCCCTGCATGTGTATCTGGCACCACCCACCATCAATCCACACGGCAAATAGGTGATATATATATACATATACATTGCATTGCAAAAAACTGCATTAATGCACTATTAGGGTTGCAACATCAAAAGTAGGGAAATTCAACCTTAGTGTTGACAAGGGTAACACCACACCCCCAGTGTGCATGTAGAAACAGGCATGATGGATGTGTTTTGGTGTTGTGAACCCCCAATGCTCACCCTGTTGTCCTATGCTATACTTATCTTAAGTTACTCATGGAATGGGGTGAGCATTAGGAATCATAACACCAAAACATCTGTCATGCCTGTTCCTACATACACACAGTAGAAATTAAGTGTTACCTGTATCCTACTTTTGATGTTGCAACCCTAATGGTGCATTAACACAGATTTTTGCACTGAATTTATCTTCTTTTTGAGAAAGTGTAATGTAAATGGTATGTGGTTGTGGGAGCACAGGGCCCTCTGGGCCCTTTGCTCCCTTCATGCTGCCATAAATACATAATGTTATCCATTTCTTAGAGGGCCCTACACTACCAAATATCCATAGCTGTAGAGCCATTGTAAAGAACCCTCACATCCCTGTGGGAGTGCAGGGCCCAACACTGCATAATGGCATGCCCCCACTCCCATTTTTTGCATAATGGTATGCATATGTTGGCATGAGGGCCCTGTGGGCCCTGCACTCCCATTTACACATAAGTACAGAGATATGTCGCAGGCCTAGCGACATGAAAAAGAACCCTTGTAACACAAATGTGGCAATATGTCAGCAACCAAAGCAAGTATGGGAAAAATTCCACTGCTGTTGTAATCATGACTTGGAAACCTCCACACATGCTTAGCAGCGAGTAGCAAAAAATGTGTATCTTGAACCAGTTTCGAGATATGGGCACCAAAAAGTGGTGCAATGTTATACTATAGGAAATATCACAACTTCGGAGTGCCATAACCATGGAACCATTGTAAATTTTAACACCAGACCAGC
The DNA here is from genome assembly GCA_016271365.2 of Neoceratodus forsteri. Taxonomy (NCBI): domain Eukaryota; kingdom Metazoa; phylum Chordata; order Ceratodontiformes; family Ceratodontidae; genus Neoceratodus; species Neoceratodus forsteri. Next base: position 915,161,798 of record CM028132.1, on the reverse strand, counting down.
AAAAGACACATCTGTGGTGCATGTGCTTTCACCCTGCAAATTTCAGCCAAAAAGCCCTAACCATTTTTTTGCTATGACGTGGCAAAGAAATGTGTGGTTTGGGGCTGGTTTTCAGCTGTACTTTCCTGAAAGTACTGGCATTTTCATGAAAGTACTATTGGTTTGCATGAAGGAACTTTTGTGAAAGTACTGAGGGACTTTTTCAAAAGTTTCCCCATGTCAACCAATGGCACTTTTGTGAAACTACCTGATACTTTCACGAAAGTACCAGTACTTCTGCAAAACTACCTTGTGCTTTTCGTGAAACTACCTGGTACTTTCACCAAAACTACCTGGTGCTTTCTGAAAACTCATGGTATTTTGCAAAACTACATGGTACTTCAAGAAACCAACTATGCATATGTGAAGCATGGGCCTTCTGGCCTGTGCTACCCACACACGTAAGTACGGAGACATATCGCAGGCTTAGAGACATGAAAAGGGATCCTCGTAATGCATATTTGGCAATATCTCAGTAACCGTATAAACTATGAAAAAAATTTCACTGCAGTCGTAATCAGAGCTTGGAAACCTCCATGCATGCTTAGTCCACTAACACAGTGAGTAGTGAAAAATCTGTATCTCGAACCATTTTCAAGATATGGTAAACGCACTGAAAGACGCCATGGGTGGTACAATGTTATCCTATAGGAAATTGTGCATTTTCAGAGAGCTGTAACTATGAAACTGGTGTAATTGTTTTCACCAAAGCACCAAAAGGCACATTGTGAGGGTAAGGGCTTGCCGCCCTGCAAATTTCAGCCCAAAAGCCTGATCCGTTCATTTGCTATGAAGTGGCAAAGAAACATGGGTGCACATATATTTTCCCATAGGATAAAATGGAAAATTTAAACTTTAAGAACTTTTGAACAGATTAATATTTTGGCCTGACATTTTCAGGGTAGAAAGAGGTTATCCTAAGGAACAATCCAGTGTTGGTTTAGTGAAACAATAATAATGCATTCAAAAATGATTAAATTTAGAAATTTTGGATTCTGAGCATGCTCAGTTCGTGGTGCACATATATTTCTCCCATAGGCTATAATGAGAAACGTTAAACTTTAATACTTTTTCAATGATTAATATTTTTTCACCAAACCTTCAAAAGGCACTTACCTGACCCAGTCCGCATATATCCAAAAAATTTCAAACCAGACAGATAAACCATTTGGGCTGTGGAGATGAGCAAAGAATTTCGCAAAGTTGAGGATTTTCACACTTTTTCATGCTCTTCAGCTCTGCAACCACAAATCTTACCAAAACGAAACTTTCCAGTACCACACTGCACATGCAAAATTTCAGGTGAATCGGAGTAATGGTTGCAAAGTTATTAATGTGCAAAATTCTGAGTTTAACATATAAGTGGCTGTGCAACCTTAATATACTGGCCCTACCGGGTAAATTATATTAACCAATTAATTAAATGTACCTATGGGGGGAAATTAAAAGAGGACTATAGAAAGTGACAAAGCTTTGCATTAGGACAGTGAGCACGAGAAAGAGGGGTAAGAAACCACTTTGGTTCATTACTGAAGTGAGGAAAACAGTCAGGGAGAAGAGGAGGGTAATTGGGATATATCAGGTGACACAAATGGAGGTAGATAATAGGGATAAGCTGAGAGAAGCAAGAAAGGTGATCAAGAGGGCCAAGGCTGAAACAGAAGAATGTATAGCAAGGGGGGTTAAAAGAGGGGACAAGAGGTTCTTTAGATATGTAAGCGACAGGAAAAAAGGGGAAGAGAGGAATAGTGAGGCTCAAAGGGGAAGGGGGCACTGGTGGAGGGAGACTTAGAAAAAGCTGATGTCTTAAATAGATACTTTGCATTGGTCTTTACAGAGGAGGAGGGAGGGGGAGCCTAAATTAGAAAATAGGGAGAGAATGGGTAGGGAGATGGACTCCAGTCCCTTCACTGAAGCTAGAGTGCTGGAGGAATTGAGCAAGCTGCAGACTGACAAGGTGATGGGGCCTGACGGGATTCATCCGAGGGTACTTAAAGAATTGAAACAGGAATTGGTGTCATCAATTACAAGGCTGTTCATTCACGGTTTTGTGAATGACTATTACAGTATGCACTGCAAGCCCATTGGTCCACAGTGTGAACCAATAGGCTTACAGCTGCTACTGTAAGCTGTCTTTTGGTGGTATGTGGGTGGGTTTGTGCTGTCTGTCAATGATGGGGGGGAGCTGAGTGGGCAGGGGTCCTGTGTGGGTGGGGGGATTGGGGGAGCCACTGGACCACTATGGATATTTTTAGTAGGATTTACCGGGGATTGGGGTTACAGACGGGGTGGGGGTACCACTAGACTATCATGGATATAATATACTGTTATTTTCGGTGATCATGGCTACAAGGTGGGAGGGGGTCCCACTAGACTACCAGGGATTTAATATACTTTTATTTTTGGTGATCATGGCTACAGAGTGAGACGAGGGTACCACTAGACTACCAGCGATATATTTTACATATATTTTCAGCGAGCATGGCTATGGGGGGGTACCTCTAGATCCCCTCTGGCAGCACCACATGCTGTGCAGGGCACCATGCACATTTTGCTGGCCAGCCCTGCACAACTCATGCAAATGGGGCCATAATTAGATGCTAATGGCCTCATTTGTGCCTTGCATACATTATGGCTCTATTTGCATACTGCCGGCTGAATATCAGGAATTTGAGCACATCGTAACTCTGTTGCACTGGCACAGTTCCCATTCCTGGTATTCAGCCCTGTTGGGGGAGATGTGCCGGAGCATCCTATTTGTGCCATGCCCATGACCTGTTGTATTCAGAGGAGATGCACCATGGCTCAACTCCTTTGATTATATCTCATAGTTGCACTGGCGCATCTCTGTTGCACTGCGTCACCACTTGCACCATTGCTATATGCAATTCTGAATATCGGGGCCATGATGTACCATCAAGAAGTCTTATGATTGTTCAGTATTGTACAATGGGACAGTTTAGTCTTAGGTACAGAAGAATTAGGACTTCCATCCGATGGTAGCCATGCCCCACACCCAGCCACCCACCTGGGCAGCAGCAGGACATGGGTGTGGGTACAGTAGAGGTGTGGGTCAATCTCACAAAAGCAGCACATTTAAAGTTATGTAAATACACAACACACATTGTGAAACTAGTTACTACATAGTAGTGCAGTTAGAGTGTAGTTATACAGTAGTTACAGTGTAGTTAGTGACACTTAAAATTATCCTTCAGAAATCATTCCCTCATGAACTTACTGCAGTATAGTGTGGTGGGTAAAAGCACTGACTTGCAAACCTGGAGAACTGGGTTTGAATCCCAGAGCCACCACTTGTATACTGTGCAACCAAAAAAAAAAGAACTAAAATTAAACACGCAATCTAATATTGTAAATTGCTATACAATAAAAAAAAAATCAGTAATTTACATAATTACTTATTGGCTTTTAACAGTGCTGTAGTTACTAAGGAATGTGCTGCTTCTGTGGCATTGTTTGCACAATTAATTCCTAACTATCATGTATTTGCAAAGTAAGTACACAGAAACTGACACTTAACATAAAGCATAAGAAAAAGGGTGTAACTACTATACACTTACATTGAATGTCAGTGCTGTTGTTCTGATGTATATTTTCCTTCAGAAATCATTCCCTCATGCACTTACTGCTTAATTAACATGAAATCTAATTTTGTTAATTGCTATACAACTACATTGTTTACTTATACAATACAAATCATTTACATAATTACTTATTGGCTTGTAACAGTGCTGTAGTTACTAAGAAATGTACTGCTTCTGTGGCATTGACCCACACCTCTTCTGCGCCCACACTCCTGGCCTGCTACTGCCCAGGTGGGTGGCGCATGACTATATACTATGCTTTATCACTGATCTGCTGCATGGAGTGATGGTGGGTGGTGCCGAGTACACAGGCAGGAACCTTCCTTAGCCATTACATGCCCTTTCCACTGGCTGAGCAGTGTGGCTGCCGTAGTATCATCCATCACATCTAGCTGTCCCAGCCCTCAGACTATACCATGAGGACTGGGGGTAAGGCAGCAAACATAGGCAGACCAGTAGGTCCACTTACTGAAAAACAATAGTAATGGGAAGGCCACTCATAACCCACAATGCTCCTATCCATACACAGTGCAGGATCCAGTCTGCTCCTGGTCAATCCATCTGATTGGATGGCTGCTATTGATCACCAGGCCTGGGAATGCACATTTGGCACATTCCGTGCAACCTACATGAATAGGGTCTAATATTAGATTGCATGCTTGGTAAGCAGTAAGATCATGAGGACTGACTTCGGAATCAGAACTTACATCACAGCTACAGTACTGACATATGGTAAATGTAAGTGTGTACAACTGCAAATACATGTTACCTTGACATTAACTGTGAAAACAGTATCATTATTTCTTAGCCACAACATTGTTATAGTGCCAGTTAGTAAATATGCAAATTAAATATTTTTGTGTACAGTTACATATCAATTCACAATATTAGACTGCATGTTTACCAGCCTGTAAGTTCATGAAAAACTGGAATACAGACATGAAACATCAACTAAAGAGTTGCCAGTCAGTGCATTAAACTGTAGCAGACTGAAGTTGTATTGTGTTCATATTTTAGTTACCATTCTGATTACACGTTAACATTTTTCTATGTGATTAACTTTTAAATAAATGTCAGATAGACAGACAGTTGAAACAGTGCACTCGACCTGCATTTATATGCAGTTACACTTGTAAGATCAGATTTAATAATGTCAAAAGTAGTAACATAGTAGTTACACAACAGATTTGCTGTTACAATTTGCAATAGCTATTACATGTGTAGTTTCCCTTATACAAACAAATAACACAATGCCAGAAGAGATAGAGTGGTAGTTGCTCAATAGGTTTTCTGTTACACTTTGCAACAGGAGTTACATGTGTAGTTACATTTGTCAGAATGAAATGATTTGAGCTGAAGTGGAGACTGTAGTAGTTGCACATGTATGTAAGTTGCGTAACTACACCATATCCATATGTGAAACGAGTTAACAACTACATAGTAGTTACATGTAACTACACAGTAGTTACAGTGAAGTTACAGCATAGTTATATAGTAATTTCAGTGTAGTTAAGGACACTTAAAATAAAGTGTTACCACAATTAGTTCTTAGCTATCAAGGCATTTCAAAACACATCATCATTATGGTACATTTTCTAACTAGACACCAGCATCCTCTCTATCAATTAAGCACCAACTCTAACATGTGTACACATATTAGCAGTATATTTGGCATCAGTTTTAACCCAAGTAGGCATATTATCAGTACATTTACCAACCCAAATGTGCAGTTTAGTACGGTGATGGACAACAATGGGTATGGAATAAACAATGTGGCACCATGTACGTATGTACCACTTGGATAAGGATTTCAGGGGAGGCACTGGGGAGGTCATACATCAATTCCATGGGTGGTTTACATGCTCTACTAGACTTTTAGGGGTCTACTGCATCTTCTATAGGAAGAGGATGTGCACTGCCCTTTTCTGGCACTGTGTCCAGCACAGGAGCCTGATCAGGAATAGCAGGATTCCGGTCAGTCTTTGTTGCATATTCTTCCATCAGTGCTTCTACATCCATGTCCACAAATGGCACTTCTTGTTCTTCAGCTGGGGTTATACTTGGCACCAATGGATCTGTATTGGGATTCAAGGAATACAAGGTATTGGTCTCATTCTGACCTGCTTGTGGCCAGTTCATGGGGTACCTGTTTCTGTGGGTACTTCTGCTGGAGGTTGATACCAGTACATTTACTGTTCCTCCTCACTGTTTACACTGTCACTTGGGTCAGACTGAAGAACTGGTTCACTGAACAATGCTGGGTCAAGAAAGGTAACTGCCATCTTTTTACAGTTTCTGGAATGGGCTCGAGCTGACTAATGGGCAGAAGGTGATTACAATGGATAGTTTTGACAATCCCCCCAGCCATATTCTTAACAGATGCTGTATACTGGCAAATCTGTTAGCTTTTCAAGGACAACATAGGGCTCAGATGACCAGCAGTCAGCTATCTTGTGTTTTCCAGGTAGGCCAAGATTTCTGAGGACTTCATCCCCAACTTACAAAACTTGGTGGCATACTTTCTGGTCATACCTGAGTTTGCAGGGTGCACTGACTTTACTGGCTGCTTCTGCAGCCAAGTGGTAGGCTTCTTTCGATTGACATTTGATGCACTTAGTGTATTCAAGGTAGGACTCTTTTGAGGTTCCATCAGCAGACACTCCGAAAGCTAGGTCAAATGGCAGGCAGGCTTCTTGGCCAAACATTAAGAAGTAGGGAGCAGCATCTGTGGAACTATTTCTGGTGCAATTGTAGGCATGAACCAACCTGGGGACGTGCTGGCTCCAATTTCTTTTCTGTTCAGGGTCCAGTATACCTAACAAGTCTAACAAGGTACAATTATACCTTTTAGGTTGTGGGTCCCCTTGAGGATGGTATGGAGTAGTGCAAGATTGCAGAATACTATGTACCGAAAGGACTTCTTTCACCAGGCATCTCTGAAAGTCAGGCCCTTGATCAGAGTGTACACACTGTAGTATGCCATAATGAGTCACAAACTCCTTGAGCTTCTGAATAACAGTTCAGGAAATCTGATTTTTTGTTGGGTAGACCTGTGCATACTTTGAGCAGTGGTCAGTGATGACCAAAATGTGACTGTAACCTCTGCTGTCTGGTTCCAGGGATAAAACATCCATATACACCAGCTTCAAAGGTTCACTGGTTTTAATATTCACAAGGGATGCTGCTTTTCATGGCAAAGTCTTTCTCTGGATGTACCTGGCACAATTCTTACAGTGCTTTTCCACATCAGATACTATTCTGGGCCAATAGTATCAACTTCTAACCAAGTTTAGGGTATGCTCGAACCTGAGGTGTCCCATGTCATCATGTAGTGCTCTAAGGACAACCTTGCGATACTTCCATGGTAGTACCAGTTGGTTGCAGGAGACCATTGTCTTTGGATCTTGGGCAGTTCGGTACGGAAGTCCATCTTTCAAAGACAACTTGCTCTATTCCCTTAACAAAATCAGAACATTAGGATGGTCATAGGGGACTGTGTCTGGGCCCTTTCCTTGTTCTAAAGCTGAGCTCACCCCTCTCAGTCCATAGTCTTGCTGCTGTGACCATCTTTGTTCTCTGAGTTTTGGCTTAGGCAAATGGCTGAGATCCAATCCTGCAAAGTTGTAGTAGCCTTCAGATATAGCACCAGGGTATGTCCCCATTGCATCAATGGCTCTGGTGTGACAGACAGGTGGCTCACTATCTGCATTGACATATTTTGCACATAAGGCTTTCACTGTTGCAGAGGTCATATGAGTCCACTGATTTCCCTTTTGAGGGTGAGGTTTGCAAGACAGGGCACCAGCATCTATATGGTTAAGGCCCTTCCGATACTTCAGTGTGAAGTCATATGTGGAAAAGGTAGACAACCAGTACTGACCTGCTGCATCCAGCTTAGCAGTGGTGTTGACATAGGTAAGAGGATTATTATCAGTTCTTACCATAAATCTGGCCCCATAGAGGTAGTCATGGAACTGATCTGTGATGGGCCATTTTAAAGCTAAAAACTCTAGTTTGTGCTGGAAGGGGTAGACTAAGGGGTAACATGAGGAAGTATTTCTTCACCAAAAGGGTGGTAGATGCATGGACCAGCCTCCCATTGGAGGTGGTGGGGGCAAATTCAGTAGGGGAATTAAAAAATGCATGGGTTAGGCATAGGGGACCTTTGCAATAGAGAAGAGAATAAAGCTGGAGATCAACTAGGATCTGTGGTTTTTGCAGCAGGTAGAGAAAATGACCAGACTGGGTGGGCTTAGCAATTCTTATCTGCCATCAGTTTCTAAGTTTCTATGCACTGGGTAGTTCTTTTCACTGGATGGCAGGCTCCGACTCATGAAGGCAACTGGTCTCAGTCCCTCTGAGTACTCTTGATATAATACAGCTCCCAGCCCATCCATGCTGGCATCTGTATGTAGAAAGTAGTGTTTAGTGGGATCAGCAGGGGCTTCAGTGAGTCTCTCTTAGTTATTTTTCTAAATGCATTTGCAGTCTTGATGCCATAGATCCCAAATTGGTTCATTAACTTTGTAGTAAGTCTTTTGGGGACTTCCTTCCACCACTGCTTCTTGTAGTTGGTAGGGGGTACCTCTGCATGAGACTAGTAAGCAGCCAGACCACCTTGGAGAAATCCTCGACAAACCTCCAGTAGTAGCCACAGAACCCTAGGGATAATTGTAGAGTCTTCAGTTTATCAGGTCTAGGCCAGCTAGTGAGGGCCTTGACCTTATCAGAGTCAGTTTGGACTCCCTCTGCTGACATGATATGTCCAAGATACTTTACAGATGATTGGCAGAATTGGCAGTTGTCGATTGTCACTTTAAGTCCAGATTCTTCAAGTCTGTCCAGAACTTTCATCAGGTGTTCTTCTTGTTTTTCTAGGGTACGTCTGAAAACAATTAGGTTGTCCAAGATGACTATTACTTGTAGCAAATTCATGTCTCCTACAGCCTTTTCCATCAACCTTTGGAAAGTAGCCGGTGCCCCTGGTATGCCTTGCGGCATCCTTTCAAATTGATAAAACCCCAGGGGGCAAATGAAAGCTGTTTTTTCTTTGTCCTCTTCAGCCATGGGAATCTGGTAATATCCATGCTAAAGATCCAGGATGGAAAACAATTTACTGCCAGTGAGACAGCAAGAGCATCTTTCACAAGAGGTACAGTGCACTAGTGGGTGATAGTGTGCTTGTTTAAAGTTTGCTAATCAATGAACAGCTGGATGGCCCCTGACTTCTTGCAGGCTACCACAATGGGGATACATAAGGGCTTCTGGATTTGGATATTATACTAGTGGCTAGCAATTCTTGTAAGTGTTTGCAAACATCTTCCACATCTGCTGGGGCTAGGCGTCTGAACCTTTCTCAAAATAGTCTGTAGTCACTCAGTCGTGTATGATGCTCTTCCTCAAGCACATCCAACATCCAGCTCACTAGTGGAAAAGACATGTGCCCTCTCAACTAGCTTCTGTCTAAGTTGTCAATTGTAAGATTTGGGAATTGCAGAATCTCCAAAGTTCAATAAGTTAGGGTCAAGTCTATTACTGGTGGCTTGGTCCAGAACCATATGTCACACCACCTCTACTTGGTAGACATGGGCTGAGGTCCATCCCTTTCGAATAGTCACATCTTTATTAAACTCATTCCTCACCAAGACAGTAATCTTCTAAACTCTGGTGCATGTACAGGGGGCTGGCTCCACCCCTCTCTGTACTAGCAGGCTATTTGATCATGCTCCATCAGTGAGTGTGTGCACAATGTAAGCAGGGCTTCTGGTGGGCAACACAAATTCCATTTCCCCCATCACCAGGCACTTGGCTCCTGGGAGTAAAACCAAAGGTCAGGCATCTCTTCTGTGAATCAAACCCACTCACTCATCTTTGGTCCCTGACTTACCAGAAGGGTGCCCTCTCATCTAGACACTTCGGATCAAGGGTTGCATCCCAAGGCTATGGATGTACTGTGGACCCTCCATCTCTTGGCATAACTGGGCCAGTCACTACAACATGTTCGTGTTGGCTCCAATCACCACAGGGAGTCTCACTTTTCATTCCAGTATTGGGGCACACCAAGGCAAAAGTTTCCATAGGAGCCTGGACCCCCCGCAACACTTTGGGAAACTTTTATTTGAATAACAATATACCCCCAATATGGGTAAGGCTGATTGCTTACTTCCCAAACAGCTAGTCCTTCCAGTAGCTTTAATGGCTTTAATGACACATGACTCAAATGTTTCTGGTACCAGTCTTCAAATACAATGGTCACTTGGGCACCACTATCAAGAAACAGTGCAATCCACCCCTTCAGTCTTGGCTGGGATGGTTCTATCAATCCCTGGGAGATACTGTGGTCAATAACATTAGCAGGTTGGGTCTGTTTCATGGAGCATTTTTGGTTTGGGGGCACCCGTTTGCTCCTTCACTGGGTCCTGCTGGCATTTCCTAATACTGTATACTCTTCTCTTTCAGCTACCTTTGCACTACCAAAGCAGAATTCTCAGGTATTTTGCAATATCTCTTTCGGCATCCATCTTTACCACAATGGTAGTAGAAAAAAACATCAGTCATTGCAGTATTTACTTTGTCCATTTCTGGCAGGTCAGAATTTTGGCCAGTGTAGTATCTCCAACCTACTGAGGATGGAAATGCTCCTTGCTGATTCAGTTCTCTGGTGGTCCATAGTGCAGCCACCTGTTCCATCAATTCTTGTACTTGTCTTTTCATGTTCTTGGTTTCACTCGTGTCTTGTCTAGGTAAAGCATTGGATAGAGGGGTCTCTCTTTTTCTCAGAGATGCTACCATTGGGCCTTGCATTACAGTATGATCCTCTTTTTCTCAGATCTCATGTATGAGTTCACCATTGGAAGGGGGGTTACTTAGCCGTTCTTCCAACTGCAGCTACATCAGAAGCATTTTTGAATGTCCAGCTCCCTCTAGGACTTGCTACAGCTGCAACTGATTCATGTCTTGGGCAATCACTGCTCTCCTACAGTAGGCTCTCTGTATCAATTGTTCAAAATGAATCAAATATTCAGATGACAGTTCACCCTTTCTTTGCACTATCCCTTGCAGCTTTCACAGGACACATGTACCACTGTCAGTGCTCCTGAACATTTCCTCCAGGGTACTGAGGTACATCTGGGCAGTAGCATCAGGTCAGGTAGCTTGCAAAGTGCCAATGCCATCCATAGCAGGTCCTCTCAAACTCTCGCACAGCAGCTATCTCTTCTCAACTTCAGGACAGTGGGAATCTTGCACCATTGGAGTGGCTTGACCCATCTACATTTCAAAATCATCCTCCCCAGGTGGCACTTGTTTTCTCTTGGAGAAGAGCTTCAGCCTTGGGTAAGATCTGATCCCCCTACCCGGCGCTCAAGCAGCTAAACGAGCTGGGTGTTGATCAGGTGGGGAGACACTGTCAGATTTGTACAGTTCCTGCACCTCTTGAAGAGTCTCCTCCTCCGATCTGAACCACACTTCATACTTTGCTTAAAAATCATCTGTCTCAGTGGAACCCTTGGGCATTTTCATTGCACAGTTATGAGTCAGTGTGGTCCAGGTGGATCCACTCCCTCATGGGGAGAAAGTGGTGGGTAGCTTGGCAACATCAATTTCAGCATCACTTCTGATCAAAGCACTCACAGTTTTACTAGTATGGTCATACCTTAGTCCTTGAACCTTTAATTTGTCAAAACATTGTAATGCCAGCAGTTCATCAACAATTTTGGGTGTGTCAAACCATTCTGAAATCCTAGTAACTAAGAGGGCTTTTTTACAGTCCAGCTGCTCCCCTTGGCACCAGTCTTCAAAGTCTTGGAGAGTCATTTTACCTTTGCCAAATAGTTGGGGCAATTTTGCAGGACCAACATTTTCCCTCTCTGACCTCAGTTTTGAGGACTACCTGTGTGGGGCGAGGGAGGATCCCAATGGTGCCTCCACATGTAAGGGGGGCTCTCTTGGATGTATGCACCTGGTGCCCCCTCACACACCAACCTACCTTGGGGTCAGCCTAGATTTTTTTGGGTGCAGTACACAAATGGTATACCAGGAATAGGTTCTGGTGCCTCCAACTGGGGCAGGGTATATACAGGTTACCCAATGTGGACTTAACTTCCACCCAGGAACAAATATTAGTTCCCTCCCACACACAGTCAGTTCTTCCCCACACAGAAGCAATACACACAAAGCAATAACCATGAGCATGGATTATAAAGTGAAATAACCTCTGATTTATTTTAGGGGAGGGTAAAAGGGAAATGAAATGCATAGAACCAACACTTTTTTCAACAGCTGTCCCCAACACAGTCCCCATACCACCCTTGCGGCTCCCTTCCCCCGGCAGTAAGAATAGTGAATGTCTGTTGCATTGTGAACCTCACTGTGTTGCTGGTGGCCAACCAGATGATTCAAGGATGATGCCCATTGGAAAATTAAAAAAAATCTTTGCAACTCAGGCCCCAGTGGGATTCAGAACAGAGTGAACTTGTAATTTTTTAATCTTCTGCATGAGCTTATACTGTAGATTACTCATTCCTGCCCAGGACTTCACCCCTTTATATATCTAGCTAAACTAATTAGCTACCTTTTGAAAAGTACTCCTCAGGGCTGCAACCTAGAGGTATTTACAGTTTCTGCAGGCTTCAGGGGATGTTGAAGAAGGAGTATGTTTAGCAGTACTGCTCTGGTTTCAGCAGACAGTCTCTTAATGCACCACATCCACTGTCTGAGGATGTGACGCAGGTGCTGGACCATTCACCCATGACAGACTTTTTGTCATCTTCACCCCTCAGGCCTTTCACCATCTTTGCCCCTCAGGCCATTCAACATCTTTTCCCCTTGGGCTTTTCATCCTCTTCACCAGGGGACCACTCAGGCTTGAGGTCACCCAACATGTCCAGCTGGACACAGTGATTCTGATGAAACTTAAGCACAGTTTGGATTCTTTTACAGTCTCAAACCCAGCCCTGTGAAGTGTCTCCCTGCCTGGGAAACAGTTCAGCAGTCCAAATAAACTTCTCGGGTGACAGACGCAGTACAAATCAGTCAAATAACTTTTCAAAATAGAAAACCTGGAGAACAGCAGCTCAAATAAATTTCCACTGGGAAAACTGGTTGGCAGTCCAAATTAATTCTCAGTTGGGACTGGCAGTTCTCAGCCTGAAACCTTTGGATTTTTGGCTCAGAGGGGCCAAATGCACACAGACTAGCCTTTGGCTTGTGCAGCCCTCCAAACACAGTCTCCACCTCTGCCTCTCTGCTGGACTCCTCCAACCTCCTAGGGTACAGCCCATTATTTAGCAGCCCTTTTCTCCCTACATGATTGGACAGTCTTTTCCTGGGCAACAGCAAGGTGCGCTTTCACCCTTCCCAGCAGCCCCGCTGGCAGGGACATTACTGGGGGCCACCACATTTGTTTACAAACTGCTGCATTGCTTTTGCAGTCAATAACAAAAAAGAAGACCATTCAGGGTCTATTAACAAAATGCCCTGGCCCTGCTTGCCATGTGGGGGCCAGGAAAAACATTGCTTTGCTTGGGTGGAGCCCCATTTAGCTGTCAGGGCTCCAGAAAGATAAGGCACCTATTTTGCACCTTTCCGAGCTGCAGATGTGCATGTGCACCTCACTACTACAGTTCCTGGTCCCACTGCCCAAATGGGGACCGGGTAACACCCCACAATGCACCCAGAGGCATTTTATTCCTTATATCCCAGCTCTGCTGCCTGCACTGGAGCCAGGAATGCTTTTAAACTACAGCCACATGGCCAAACACCTTGTTTGGGAGCTGCAGCACCTTTAAGGGTGGCTGCACATGTGCAGGACATCCGCATGTGTGGCCATATTTGTTTACAACGTGGTTCGGCCCAACATGCTCTCCAAACTGGGCAGGAGTCTTTTGACATCTGGAGATGTAAATGTCCAAAGAACCTCGGCTCTACTAACAAATATGGGGCCGAGGAAGCTAGTACATTTGGTGGCAGCTGCCACGAAGATTAAGGAGGGTTCCCAGGCCCGAATTCTGCCAAGATGGGAAGGGGGCTTAAAGCCGTGTAGGAGATAATGAGTGTGCAGCCCACCTTTCTAAGAGAGTGTTTCTTTGCTACCACATAGATGTCTTCAAGCATATATACAGTATCAGTCTTTATCCTGGTGGGTTTTTGTTGCAGTTATGGAGTGAGGGGGCAACAAATGGAGAACAGTCCCAGAGGACTGAGGCAGAAAGACGCGACAAGGTGACCTGACTCTCAGTAATGTGGATTCCCTTATAATACATAAAATAACAAGTGTCATTAAGTCTTCCTTCATGGGGGGGTAGATTTCCATAGTTAAGCATCTAGCATTAATGAAACAAATAAAGTTGCTACCTCCAGTGCTGATCAAAGTTTGTCAAGGCAGAATGGCGTTGTGTCAGCACCTTAGGAGTTTGTGGAGTAGGAAATACATTCAGAGAGTGTTTCAGTAGTCATAGTAATAAAGGTGATGAATGTGCAGCTGCTTCTCTAAAAGAGCAATTCTGTGGTCCCTTTAGGAGATCTCAAGCAGATGTAACAGAGTCTGTATTCTGGAGGGGTTTTGTTATGTTGCTGGAGTGAGGGAGCCACAGGTAGAAGACAGTCCCAAAGAAGTGAGGCAAACAGACACGCTAGATGATATGGCTGTCAATAATGTGGATTCCCTTTTGGTATGCAAAATAATAAATGGCCCTCAGAATGCAACCATGGGGAGTAGATTTCTATGTTTAAGCAACTAACATTAATTAAGCAAGTAAAAATGTTGCCTCCAGTGCTGATCAAAGTGCATCTCAGCAGAACAGGGCAGTGTCAGTACGCTGGAGTTTGTGGAGTAGGGAATAAGTTCAGAAAGTATTTTAGTAGATCATGTTGTGTGTCTTGGGCTGAGTGAAACTGTTTGTCCCCTTTAGGTGTAGTAACCTGCAGAATAGCTGGGTATCACATATGATATTTAATGCCAGCCACAAATAATTTCCATTTAAGATCCCTATATTCCTGTTGCTTTGCTCAAATACCTGTACTAAGTTCATTGGCCACTATGCATGATTAGAGATGCAGTAAAATTAAATTCTGCCAGCAAAGTGAACGCAAAGTGGACACTTCATGTTGTCCCAGCGCTATGTGGAGTGACCATTGTAAAGTGCTCACTTCGCTTTGTCATTCCACCTTAATGCAAAGTAAGGTGGAATGACCACAATATAGTCAGCCCCCCCCCCACACACACACATCACATGGCTTACAGTACTGTAAGTCACATGCTTTAGCCAGGCAGGGAGGAAGTGAGTCATAGAAACAGGTACTTTAACTTTCTCCATTTCAGAGGTAGAGAGAGGAAGCATTTTGTGGAGAGGAGAGTTCTTGGCTGCTTATTCTGAAAGTTGATCAGATTCAAAACCCAAAAGCTTTTTTAAAAGCTAATTGTTAGTTTTTTTGTACTGTTTTGTTAGTTCATTTTTCCTTTTTGGTGACTGATTTCTTTGTTTTATAAGTTTTGGTGTGTGTGTGTGTGTGACTGTTTGTGTGCCTGTGTTGTGTGAGTGTTTGTGAAGTTGGGACTCGTAGGAGAGGGAAGGAGTGTTTTTGGTTTTTTTTTTGTATTGGAGGATATGGGCAGTATGTGGCCCGTGGCAGGAGGGGAGCAGTGCACACCCATGGGGGGCTTAGCCGGGTGGTGTTAGATCGGTCCAGAATGTTTGGTCGTCCCCCCCCCCGGAAGCAGCAGCTGCAGCATCACCAGTGCTACATCCAGCAAGTCCGCCACCACCAACAGCGGCAGCTGCAGGAGCTCCAGCAGCACTACCTACACAGCAGCAGGTGGAGCCCCAGGTCCATGATCATGCTGCCAGCAGTGCATCTGCCCCTCCTATGCCTGGTCCACCCTGCAGCTCCCCAGTTTGGCAGTTTTTAACTGTGTCAGGGGAGACAGCAGCCTTGTGGTGTGTCTGCTTTGTGGGGTGTAGGTGCACCATGGCCCCCGGGGGACACATCTGGGGACCAGGGGCCAACGCACCCATATGTTGAACCACCACAAGGTGGAGTGGCAGGCTGCCACAGAATGGGCCAGGCCTCCATCTGCTGGCCATTCTGTGGCAGTGGCAGAGGGTGCTGTTGTTGTGCTTCATTGCAGCTGGAGGAGGGTCACAGCAACAGTTGCTCCAGTATTGCCACCAGCACCATCCTCACCACCGCATCTACCTGGTGTTCCCCCACCTGTGGACCCCACAATGCCTGCAACTCAGGCAGACATAGGACTTTTGTGGACCACGGTGGAAGAGAATAATAAGAAGGTGGGTGCTGTCCAGCAGCAGTTGGATCAGATAGAACAACACCAGTTACAGATTGTGTCGATGTTCCATCTGCTGCTGGACAATTAGGGGATCCCCAATCAGCTTTTTTTTCCAGCACCCCCCCACTGCTATAGTGTTTTGTCTTTTGTTTATGTTTAATAACAAACAGAGGGATGGCCACAGTAGTAGTTTAAAGTGAAGCAGTCAGCAACAGCAGCTCCGGCCCCCTGCAAGTTTTACCCTCCAGTTAAGCCTTTAAAGTCTGTTGCAGTGTTTTTGTCATGCCTCAACATACTTTATTTTAATAGAGAAAAGTCTGTGACCTGGAAGTATGGTGAATGCTATGGGGGCTCCATTATGTGTAAAGGTGTGGGGATGCACCATGCGCTTCAATACATTTGTGTGCCTTTGCTATTCTGACTGCCTTCCCTGCCTCCTTCTGCTTTAACTGATAAAGTTCTCTGTCCTGCTCCTTCTGTGTTTCCTTATATTTCCTGAATGCTATCCTTTTCTCCTTAACCGTCCCTGCCACCTCTTTTGAGAACCATAGTGTTTTTTTCCTTCATTTTGTTTTGTTGATTTGCTTCACACAAAGGCTTGTTGCCTCTGCAATGGCTGTTTTGATTATTCCCCATTGTTCCTCTCTCCTCCTTCTTGCCCATTTGCTAGTGCTTTTCGAGGCACTCTCATTTTCCCAAAGCCAGCCTTCCTAAAGTCCAATACTCTTGTTTTGTATGGCTTGACTCTATGGCTGTGTTTATTGTGAACCACACTGTTTGGTGGTCACTTGTTCCCAGATGGCTACCCACTTCTAAATCTGAGATCCTTTTTCCTTCCCCATTTGAGATTACCAGGTCTAAGATTGCTCCCTCCTGAGTGGGTTCCAATACTAGCTGTCTGAGTCATGCCCCTTGTAGGGCATCAAGAATTATCCTGCTCTTGGATGTGCCTGCAGCAAAGGTACTCCAGTTAACATCTGGCGTATTCAGGTCCCCCATCAACAATATCTCCTCTTTTCTGCCATTTTAAGGATGCCTTCTATCATTTCCTTGTCCATTTCCTCCCCCTGAGATGGGGGTCTGTACACAACCCCCATGTGGATTGTGGTGCCATTTCCTGTCTCCAGGGTGACCCATAGTGACTCATCAACTTCCTGTTTACTCTTTAGTTCTGTTGCTTTAATCCCTTCCCTTATATGGAGAGGTACTCCTCCTCCTCTTTTACCCACCATGTCCCTTCTGTAGACTGTGTATCCTGGGATGTTGACATCCCAGTCATGGTTCTCTGTGTACCATGTTTCGGTGACTGCCACAATATCCAGGCATCCCTCTTCCATCAAGGCCACTAGTTCAGGGAGCTTGTTGCACAGACTGCAGGCATTGGTACTCATCACCTTCCATTTATTTTTTATGGCCTTACCCCTTTTAGCCCCATCCCTGTCCTTACTGCCTTTTTCTGAATTTACCCCTGTCCTGCTCCCTACTGACTTCTGTACCTTGGTGTTTTCCCCTCTAACTACTGTGTTTTTTGGGGGGAGGCTGGGCTTTCCCTGCTCCTTTTCAGTGCCTCCCCCCTTGACTAGTTTAAATGCTTGCCAATGAAGCATTTAAACCTGTCACCTAGGATCATGGTTCCCCCCTGGACAGATGCAGACCATCACACCAGTATAAGCCTGCGTCCCTCCAGGTGGCTCCCCAGTCCCCAATGAAGCCAAAACTCTGAGCCCCATACCAGTTTGTCAACAATTCATTGAATCCCATGGTGCAGAATATCCTAGCATCATCCTTGCCATAGATAGGCAGCACCTCCGAGAAGGTTACCGTACATGCTACTTCTCTACGGCCCCTCCCCAACTCCTCAAACTCCTCTTGCACCGCTCTGATCCCATTCACAGCCAGGTCATTTGTCACTAGGTGGACAATGACATCCAGCTCCCTCCCTCCCTCGTGCAGCTACTCCTGCGATCCTGAGGATTAGCTTCCTGTCCCTCCAAGCCATGGCACCAGGCAGGCACCTTACCTCCTTATCCCCTTCCTCCCCCACTTCTACCCCCCCAATGATCAAGTCCCCCACCAGGAGTTGTTTCCTTCCCCTGTGGGGCCTCGTGCCACCCTCCTGTGGTTCTCCTTTGTAGAGGTTCCCAACATCCACCGTGGACTCCACTGCAGGTACCTCCATAGAGGAACCACTCTTTGCCAGAACAACATATGAATTGTGGAGAGGTACAACTGGAGGGATGCACCTCTGTTCCACCACCCTCTCCCTCCCTGAGCTCACCTTGGTCCAACTGCTCCTCTTTCTTGGCAAACTCTGAGGTAACGATGGTGGCCCAGGTGGTCCCTGGGTGGGGGAAGAGGTTTCATGAATCCTAGCCAGGTTAGCCTGGAGACGGGCAACCTCCTCCCTCAGACCAGAAAGGGGCCTGCAAACAGTACAGCATCGCAGCCTCCAGAATGTCTCCTGGAACACTGCTGCCTCACAGCCATTGCACTGCACCACTCCAATCTTGACTTATTTTGTGTCCCCTCTCCTGTTGCTTTGTATGCTTTCTGTCTCCTGTCACTGTGTCTACTGTCACTTAAGTTAAAACCTTCCAACATTAACCTTATCATCATTCATCATCATCCTGATTAAGAAAGCTGCTCCCTTTTGTTATCATCTACATCAGTGGTAGGCCGTTTCATGCTGCCACTGCAACCAGGATGGTCCCTTTCTATAGCATCAGCTAAACCATGACTATGCTGGGGCACGAATACTGAGGTTGCAGTCTGAGCTGGTATGTACCTCTCATTCATTTTTATGAATGTCAGCAAGCTGACATTTGCAGGAGAGAGGTTTGTATGATGATCCTGAGCTATTGCACCTGCTGAGCTGAATACCCTCTCGACACTCACACTGGAGGGTGGGCATGTCAGGTACTTCAGTGCCACAGTGGTCAGCTCTGGCCATTCATTTACCTTTCCACTCCAGTATAAAAGGGGATCATCAGTGATTGACAGATGCCTGTTTTCAGGCACATATAACTCAACCATTTGCTGTGCTGCTGTAAGTTTAATGTTTTTACATCATCTGCTTCTCCGGAAACTTTTATGTCACAAATCCCGACTTAGGTCAAAGCCTCCCAAAGTGGGTTAACGCCAACTGTTGTAGATGACAGACCACCTGGAACTGCGGTCCCCTTTCCCTTACAGGATATGCTTGATACTACTCCTCCAGGTTCACCGTCAGCCTGATTATGCTGCTGATGTTTGCTGACCTTGGCATGTGACTTCAGTGCCCCATGAACCAAGTGCAGCAGTTGCCCACTGACAGTTTTTACCTGTTCAGGCTCGTCCTCCAGTACTGAGGCAAGTCCACATTTGTATCGTGGGTCCAACATTATTGCTATTGCAAAGTTGTCACTACGATGAATGCTCAAGATGTGACGATTCTGGTCAAATACTGTCGGCATGTATTTCAGCAACACACTGCTAGCACTGTCTCAGACAACAACAAAGCTATGCCGTACATTCACCAGTGTCTGCCTCAGCACCCACAGCAGTGGAATTGATTGGCTAATGGAGGCAGACTCACCACTCACTGCCTGTGTGGCATGTTCAAAAGGCCTCAAGATTGTTATTACAGAGTCCATGAGGTGCCACTGTTCAGTTGTCATAGACATGGAGGCCCCGTTATACATTAACATTCAAAATTCACACACAAACAATAAATACTTGATGATATGAGCACAGGAGAGTTTCCTACAGTCAATGAACTAAAGTTTCAGCAAAAAAAAATGACTCAAAAAGGCTTTTTTAACAGCTTTTAGAAGGTTTGAATCGCAGAGAGCTCTCAGAGCAGACTGTCTCCAACAGCTTCCTGTACACACTATCCTGAACTGAGGCTGTGCAGAACAATCTAGAGCCCATGTGACCTGAAATCCCAGGAATCACTGCAAAATCCACCTTTGGAGCTTAAAACAAGGCTAAGTGAGACGAAGTACATTGTTTTTAATGTACTTTGCCTTAATTTTTGTTGAGTAGTGGTTCGGGGAAGGCGGAATAATGCAAAGTCATTGTTTTCAATGGACTTCACGTTACCTCCTATGACACAAAGTACTCTGCTTTGCACAATGGGGCATTCCACGAATCTGCCTTCGCTCCGCAAATCACCCCGCGGAATGAATTGAGGCCACTTCATGCGCCTCAATGCACGATTGGGGTGGAGGTACATGGAAAATGCGTATGCCCCACCTGCGTAGCTCCTCACCCGCAGATAGATACCCACATGCAGATATTCACAACTAGGGCACACCTGTGCACAGCCTCTCCACCTGGTGCGCAGGACTCCGCAGGGTGGCTGGGGTGGAGTTGTAGTCCTGTGTGGGCATCTAATGGGATGCTCATCCTGGGTCCCAAAGTGGATCCCTCTTGTAGCGAGGTGTTGGTCTGGGGTAGTGCATGTCTACCGCAGGCACCTGGACCCACACGGCATGGGCCCTATGGTTTGTTCTCCCACTGACCTAGTCTGTGGCACCCAGTGCCCTCCCGGCACATTGCTAGACCCCCGGTGGTAGGATGCCACAACACAGCTGTGCCCTGACCCTCTTCAGGCCATGCCCCCATGCCCCAACCCCACGCTCCCAGTGGTGGGAAGTGTTCCCCCTTCCACTGCACTGCCACAGCCACCCCTGTCAGCCATACCTGCCAGTCGGTGCCGAGCACTCACCCGACCAGCAGTCCCAGCCCCCTAGTACTGCCCAGTGGGCTGTGGCAGCATGGGGGATCATTTCCATGTCTAGCCATGCCCAGATGGTGGTGTTCTTGGGGGTGCACAGTGGGTTATGGCAGGGTCTACCCTGGTGTAACCTGTGCCCTTCTCTGCACCCATGCAGCCTGCACTACACACCTTAGTGAATAGGGTGTAGTGCTGGCACTTTCTGGCCCACCCCGGGTGTGTTGCTGTCTGCATGGCTGGGGCATCAGGAGCGTGCCTGTCTTCTGCACTGGTCATGAATGTCATGGGGGTCTGTGGGACACTGCTCTGTAGCATTCAGACATAGAGATGCCAACGCACCTGGTTTTTGCGACGCATTGGCATCATGCATAGGGCCCATTGTCAACAAATGTATGGGATCTTTCCTATGAAAGCTCCTTTAATTCTCTAGTGTTAGCTTGGTTGTGAGTTTTGTTCCTGAAATTTAAAAGCCAAAAAATAATAGGTTAGGGTTTCTTCCCTGGATTCGGCATTGGCCTGAGTGATCAATGATCACGTTCTATAATATATGTAGATCCATGTAGAGATGGACCTGCTCCCTTTTCCAGAAGTTTTTGTACAAATAGTATTGTATCGTTACCCTCTGATCATTCTGGGAAGCTGACCATAAGCAGATTATTGCATCTGCTATGCTCCTCTTGGTCATCTATTCTTTCTTCCAGCTTGCTAAGTTTTCAGCATAGATTGACCAGATTGGGCTCTATTTAACATGTTTTATCTTCCAGTGAAGAGATATGTGCTTCGGAGTCAGAAATACTGCTGCTAAGAGACTCCAGGGTCAGCTTGATTGTTTTGAAATCAGCCATCAGCTCAAATAAAACTTCTTTGATGGTGTTCTGATCTCTTGCAAAGGACTCTGTCATGTCGGCTGAGACAACCTCCAGCAGTGTAGTTGTAGCCATCACTGGCATTTTTGAAGCCACTAGTGTATCAGAATTATAACAAATGAAAGGGGGAGAATCCCCTCTTTTGAACACAGCCCACTGGAAATAGAAGTTTTGCAAGGCACTGGTGAAAATTTTATAAAAGCTAATGACACAAGGAGTGAGCTCACAAGTTGCCGCTCTTCAGCTTGCCATCATGTGACCCCCCCTTCTCTGACTAATCTGTATCCACAGACCCTACAGTAACTGGTGTCTGGTGACCCTCCCTCCTACCTGTCTATTTTCTAATATATCCCTATGTCAATTCCATGCATGCTTGAATCCCCCTTACTGTTTTTGCCTCTACCACTTCTGCTGGCAATCTGTTCCAGGTGTCTACCACCCTCTCAATGAAGAAATATTTCCTCATATCTCTCCTAAACTCCCCTCCATCCAACTTCATCATGTGAGCCCTGGTCCATGTGCTTTTTGTTATTTGGAAGAGACTCCCCCCCTGTACTCTGTTTACCCCTGTGTGGTACTCATTGGTCTCTGTCATGTAACTTCTCATCCTTCTCTCTTTCAGGATGTACATGTTGAGATTCCTGTCTCTCCTCGAAGGGCTTCTTGTGCAACCCCTACACCATTTTAGTTGCCCTTCTCTAGACTGCCTCCAACCTGTCTATGTCCTTTTTGTAGTGAGGCCTGCAGAACTGAACACAATACTCCAGGTGGGTCTCACCAGTGAATTAGATAGTGATAACACCACCTCACTAATCCTACTGGTGAAAATCCTACCTATGAACCCCAGCATCCCACTAGCCCTACCCACTGCTTTGTCACACTGTCCTGCCACTTTGAGGTCATCAGATATGACAATTCCAAGGTCCTTTTCCTGTTTAGTGACTGTCAGTACCCCCACTCCAACCTGTACGCAGCTCTTAGTTTCCTATGCCTTTGGTGCATAATTTTGCACTTTTTAGCATTGGACCCCAACTCCCATACTCATGACCGCTCATTGGATTTCCCGAGATCCCTCTACATGCTCTCCACCCCTCCTGAGTGTCCATCCTATTGGAGATTTTGGAATCATTCCCACTGTTCCCCATGAGGTTGCCAGATGCCCACTCCTAATGGGCAATACCTAAAGGGACCTGCTTCTTTGTGGAGACGGCAGCAATTCTGAGCTACCAGCATAGGAGCACTCATTACCAAATTGTCAGCTGGATGCTTCAGCTCTGAGGAGAAGGGAAAAAGACATATAGAATCTGGTGCCATTGGGTCCATAAAAGAATGTCTAGATTCCTGATCTGTACTCACTCTTGTGCAGTTCTTCCTTGTATGAGCAAGTGAGGTGAAAGGTAGTGGTTAAGGACTCATTACAAAACCATAGCATCCTAGTGAGTCTCATTATTCATGTTACTGTAGGCCACTGCCATCTGACTCTCCTTCAGAAAGTTGGAGTGACAGAATTTAACCAACTTACAGAAAAAGAGATGAAGTAACATTTGTTTGTGCTGTCTACATCACCATGAATGCTGACCTGTTTAAACTGAGCATCCATGTGATGCAAAAATGTAGCGTAGCAAACTCACCATCTTCTCAATTACCATAGTTAGGGTTGGAGGCACTTTGATTCACACACTGAATGAACACTGATTACCATGAGGAAGTGTTGCTTGTCTGCTTATATGTAGACTTGATATGAATGCTCTCCCATAGTGTTTTTACCAAAGACCAAGTATAGGGAAGTGCAGATGTAGGCTAATTATAGAAGACCTCATAAGGTGCACATTGGCTGACCAGATCCTGGATGTTTTGATCTAGTCCTGGTGTCCTGGCTACCACAGGCTAAGCTTTCATGTTACTGATGCTTGGATGACCTTTGTGCAAGTCATGCTGTAACTTAAATTTTTAAGGTATTATGATTTGCACACCTCAAGTAACATGGCCTTGATCTGCGGATAGCTGGTCCTACTTGTCATTGAGAGATCATGGATTCATATCCCATGTGGAATTTGGTCATCCATTCAGTATAAAATCCAGGTCCTTTGATAGCACTAGATCTCCTCTGGTTTCCTCTGCTACATTACAGCAGGCTGCATCAATATATGAAATTTATAATACCTCTCCAACATCATCTGTTGTCATAGAATCAGCACATAGTAGCTGGGACAGTACATCTACATTCACATAGTCTTAAGAATGTTGATACTCAATGTTATAGGCATACACCAACAGAGTTAGGGCCAAGGGCTGCAGCCATGCAGCTGTAAGAGTTGACATTGAAGATTTTGGTTCTAGAATGGTCAGTGGAGGCTTGTGATCTGTTATTAGAATGAATTTTCAGTCATATAGTAACATCATATTTAAATGATGGAAGAGATTTAGAGTTCATTTTGCCTGCTACTATTTCGGCACAGTAGTGACCACTGAGCATACATCTGTGTTTATCAGCAGTTATGTTAACAGTACTCATGCTGTATAACCCTCAATGTCATTTTCAGTCAGTAATATGTCTAGTCCTGCTTTGAAAGCCTGGAAAGAACTAATTTGCTAAACCTCACTGGATAGGCCTTCCTCATGTTAAACACTATGTTTGAAGTAAT
This sequence comes from Neoceratodus forsteri, assembly GCA_016271365.2. Taxonomy (NCBI): domain Eukaryota; kingdom Metazoa; phylum Chordata; order Ceratodontiformes; family Ceratodontidae; genus Neoceratodus; species Neoceratodus forsteri. The sequence goes on along the minus strand of CM028132.1, from coordinate 915,137,643 downwards.
GCCTTCTAATGTTCCCCTATTCTGAACCTGCCTGTGAGAGCATGCCCACTAGTTTTGCTTTCACTTGTGTACTCAAATATCTGTGCAAACTTCACCCTGTCTACCCCTTTAGTACCCTGAAAACCGTGATCATGTCCCTTTTTCAGCTTTCTCGCTTCTAGGCTAAATAATAGGGGTACTGTATGTCCAATCTTTCCATGTAGCTTTTGCCTTTCTAAGCCACTAATCAGCTTGGTGGCTTTTAGTTGAACTCTGTGGCTCTCTTCAATGTCCTTTCTGTACTGCAGTGACCAGAACTGGTCACTCTACTCCACGTGCGATTGAACCAAGGCCTTGAACAGGAGGAGGATCTTCGGCTACATTTCTAAATGCCAAAGATTATACTTAGAGCTGCCTTCTCAATCTGAGCATAGCTCCTTTCACTGGGAGACAGGGTCATCTATGTGAAAGATGTTGTGTGTTCTTTGCATTAATGCAAGACATGAGAGAGGACCATCCCTAACCTATTTGAGACGTGATGCAAACAAGTCTCTGAAACTTTTCTGGGATATAGTGAACTAACCACTTGCTATTCAGAGGGTGTTGTTTACACTCCTGGAATGCTACATCACACAACCTGACAAATTGATCCCTTAGATATCATTCAAGAACTTTCCATACTCACATGTGCTCGCTGGATTCTTCAGAGCAGTGATATATTCAGAAATGATGTTCCTCTCTTTCTGAGTATAATGATGAAACTGGTAATGCTCTGTGACTTGAGTTTATAGTGGTGAGCGTGTGCCTCTGTGAGCTGTGGGTGCATCAAGTCTTCCAACACTTACATTGTGATCAGGCTTTTGAGAAGACTAAAGATGGTAAAATGAAAGAAAAATATTTTTTTGGGTTCCAGCCCCAATCTTTACTTGCAGGTGCCCAGTATTCAAAATGTTCCATAAAAGCATCAAATTGTTCATTTAATTCATTGGATTAGTTGCTTACCCAATTGACACCATGGTGGCAGGTAATGCAGCACATCTGGCACTATGAATGGCTGATGTCTTTTTATGTTTTCTTGAGCACAAAGCAAACATATTGGTGGTGCTCAGGTAGTGTAAGGTGTGTACTGTTTAAGCCAATGGATGTAGAAATGCAAGAGGCTTGCTACTCAAAAGCCAGTGCCAGGAAGACTCATGATAACATGTTCAGCTAGCTGATAAATGTAAACTTTGTGTAGTTTATAGGATGCAGCCCCACCAGTTATACTAGTTTTCTTCCCATTAGCCAACTAACAGAGATCATCATCAGGCTTTGGAGATGAGAACCATCAAGCCTCACACTGTGTGTGTGTGTGTGTGTGTGTGTTTTCCACTTTTAGTCCTTTCCTCTAGTTACAAATAAGAGTCTGGAGTGTGTTTGAAAACACTAAACAGGTTGGGGAAAATCTCTTAGCATGCAGACTGCAAATTTAATAGCAATTATAAAATGGGTAGGGAAACTGCTATATCCTGATTGGCTAGGACCTGTGCATTATGAGAGCACAATGCACGCATAAAAAAATGAACTGGCAGTCAGGACCTAGCACAATAACAATATCAATGCCTTCTTTAAAATTCCTGATTTCCTTTACAAACATGACTGCCACCTTTACTCAATAAAGAAATCATCTAGACCCCAAAATTAAACGCCCTCAAAGTAAAAAGAATAAACAAACTGATTAAATGTTCTTTTCCTTTATATTCCCCTCGTGACACACACATACACAAATTAAAATGAAGTACTACTCACAGCTCACATTTTTGGAGCTTCTTTTTTGACCATTGCCCCCCCCCCCACACTATCCTTACCTGCATCCAGGGAAATATTTGCTGCTTGCTCTGCCCCAGATACAGCTGAATCCTTGGCTTTACTGAGGTCTTCTGTTGTATGTTTGTGTTTGGAAAGTAGAACATTCAACCAGTAGAAGTCTGCAGTAGCTAGATTTGCTGCATTCCATGATAAACAATCATTCCATTGATTAAATGTGTTGATAGACAGATGCTTAAAAGCTAGGGAGGGACTACTTTTTACTAGTCATTTTTAACAATGGAAAAAAAAGTTTTAATAGGAAAAAGGTTAGTTTTTTTTTAAATGTTCTCAGTTTACTCATTTTATAAGTGTAGTAAGACACTCTGGGGTTTCTGCCTTGTGCTGTCATAATGCACACCCAGGGGCTGAAGGCACTTTGCCTGTGGCATTGTGCATAACAACGCCCAGGATGTGTGTTATGACAGCACAACACACACCCCTTCGTGTTTTATTGCTTACATATAATAGCATCAAATATATTAAGAGCATGTCAACAATGAACAGAAAACACCAGAAATTGCTGATTTAAATGAATTATAGTTTATGTTTCCTTTAAAGAGTGTAACAGCTGAGAAACAGCTGTTCCACACTGAAGTGTAAAATGGACACCTTAGTGAAACTGGGTCACTTAGGAGTGGGCTCGAGACCAGGTTTCACCAATACAGAGGGAAGGAAGGTGGATTCTGTAAAGCAAATAAAAGGGTGACCATGAGCTTACTAGTAGCACTGGGGTGAGTAGTGAGCAAAAAGGGATAGAGAAAGGGTTTTATTGCCTCCACAAAAAAGACACATATGTACATACATTTAATTATTTTGTAAGTAAAAGCCATGAGCTAGTAAGTGATTGCCCTGGTTAGCAAACATTAGCTCTGGTAGTCCAGTGGTAAAATGTAACTGACATCATTGTCTTTGTTAACTGGGAAAGGAGGACTAAAGAGTTCTGCCTATTTTCAGCCTCATACCAGGGAAGGGGGGATACAGATGGATGCAAACTGACACTGAACCAGATTAAGCTGTTGGTGGTATTTTTAGTGAATGGAGGAAATTTGGCCAGGACACTGGGGAAATTCCCCTACTCTCCAGTAGGGGGAACTGCTGCCTGAACCTGGATGGCAGTCTCTGGCAGAACTGTGGAGGAGGATGAGGAGGATGAGGAGGACACTTTGGAGCAGGCTGGGGTCTGGTTCCTGACCCCAGCCTTGGATATGCTAGGGGATGAAGAAATGAACAGATCAAAGAAGGAGAAGGATGGAGAATGGTCAGCCTAGATGGCTGAGATGGAGGACAGTGGAGGAGGTGAGGAAAGACTGCCAACGTTTTCACCACTAGTTGCTTCTGCTTTGCCAACTAAATCTATTTTGAACCTGGAAGAAATGGAGATCTCACATGAGGTAGAACTGGAAATTGAATTGCCTACTCTGCCTACTACAATAAGTGAAACTGCACCTGCAACACCTGCAACTACAGACTGGGAGACTGAAAGCACACCTACCAACATGCTGACAGGTAAAACACTTGATTTCACTTTAAATATTGAGCCTGATAGAATTAAAGCTGAAGAGCTAATTCTAAAAACTGCATTAAAGGAGGAAAAGCGCCAGCTATTAAAGCAAATAGGGGAAGTAGAGGAACTGCATAAATTAACCACAGTACAACTTAGAACACCAAGACAATTACCTGCAGCTGATACTAATGCTAAACAAGTTGCTGCCGCTTCAGAGACATGCACAACTGCATCGCATCAAACAACCTGGCAAGGTGAGCTGGAAAAGCAAGCTCCTGTACCTCAAGGTTTACCACAAAGAAGAATGCTAGGCATAAGACCTGGAAAAACAACCCCAGTACCTGACATAACCCAGATACACAACCCTACAAAAGCACCTACCAAACAGCCCATTACACAATGGTCTTCAGCAGAAGCCCTTAGAGAAGCCAGGTGGATACAAGATGAAAATGGGACATGGATCCCTGATCCAAATGACCCTGATGTAAAAAAATATGAAAAATCCAGGGCATTAAGTACAAACTTGACTCTTGAAACACAGGAATTGTCTGAAAACAGGGACGCCCCACCAACAACACCAAAAGTAAGTGACAAAAATAAAGAACTTTCTCAAACAATCCTAATATTGATAAAGCACAGGATCAAGAAAAAGAACTACCAAAAAATACAGGGGCCCCTGTTTTAAATGAACCTGGTACTGCAAATATATATAAAACGCCAAATAATGCACCAAACAATACTGCACCTACAGATGAAATGTCTTTGCCAGTAGAGATGGGAAATAAAAATATGCAATACCCACAAATGAGGACATTTTACAAACCATTAATTTGAATGTCAGAATTTTTCAAAACTAAAGGAGAACCAGCATCCAGAAAAAATGTAATTAGACTCCTATACAAAGAGGGCCTTGAAACACCTGCAGACAGGAGTTACATAAAAAGGATTTTATGAAAGGACTCTTTAAAGTTTCATGCTTTGGAGATATGTCCATGTACACTGGCCTACAGCATCCATCTCCTGGCCACTCCCCCACCTCCCTCCCAGCCCATCCCTGGTGGCATCATTCTCGCCCTCCCTACCTTACAATCCCTACCCATCCCCTGCTCCTGATGGTCCCACCCCATCTCCTCTTATCCGCAGGCAAAGCATATCACCACGCCCTGGCCAGAGCTGTTGTCCTCTTACCACTCTTAACAGGCAATATCCACCCTAACCCTGGCCTCACGCTGACCTGCCCACCAGGTGGAGTCCCCGGTCTGAATATTGCCTCCATGAATATATGCAGCATCTTGAAAAAATGTGACTCCTTCCAATGCTGGGTCACGCTGCACAAACCTGACATCATTACACTGGTAGAAACGTGGCTATCTAAATCCACCCCTGACACCTTTATCGCCCTCCCCGGCTACACCCTCTACCGTGAGGATCAAGTAACCAAACGAGGGGGTGGCTGTGCTATCTACATCAGGGACTCTCTCACTGGGCTCGCCTTCCCTGCTCCGGACCTTGTAAGTGGGACACAGGCCCTTACCATCAAGCTTACCCCAGACCCCACCAGGGCACCTTTATCTCACCGCTGCCTATATACCACCCAGGAATCAAAACCCAGCACTATTATCATTAACTGACTATCTTACCACCCTCCCTCACAGTGCTGAACAAGTCATTGTGGGGGACCTTAACGTGAACTGGCTGAGCCCCTCCTCCACCCCCACCCAGGACTCCTTCTCAGCCCTTGATCTAACACAACTAGTCTCCCAACCCACTCGAGTGAACCCTATGAGAGGTACCAGCACCCTCCTAGATGTCATCATCACAAACCGCCCCCAAAAAATCCTGGACATCCAAGTCCTCCCTGATTCACTCAGTGACCATTCCCTGTGCTGTTCCGCTGGATGGCCCTCACCCCGACCCACGCAGTACTTTCGCCCCACAGCGTTTCAGACCGTGTAGTCTAAAACCTTAAACAATATCTTGCTCATCAAGACTGGTCCCCCATTCACGCGCCCTGATATAGACACTGCCCTTGCCTTCTTTAGCCAAACCTTTAGTAAAACCTGTGACCTCTTTGCTCCCCTCTCAGCCATCCGAACCAAAAAACATAACCTGCCCTGGATTTCTCCTGCCCTTTTACAGCTGCTCAGGCATAGGGATAATTTATGGCACCTTGCCATAGAAACTGGGTGACAAGCAGACAGACAGGCCTACAACGCTGCGCGGAAAAAGTGCACATGGGCAATCAGGAAAGCCAAGGCTGACCACTATCAGGCCACCCTCACCGCCTCCTGGGGATGCTCCTGTATTTTCTGGGACAACGTCAAACAATTGAGTGGGAACACTCGTTCCCCTCCCCCATCCCAGATTATTACTGATAACACCACCATAATGGACCCTGCAGACATTGCAAACCTCCTAAACACCTCCTTTACTGACCTTAGCCCTATCCTCCCCAGCAACTTCTTTGACCAACCACCCTCCAAACCTGCCCCTGCCCTCCAACGCCCTAGCTTCTACCTGTGTAGGGTTACTGCCCAGGAAGTCAGACTGCACCTGACCCGTGCACTAAAAGGCAACAGTCCCTGTGACAACTCCCTGGACCACAGAATTCTCAGGCTGGTACTGGATCAGGTCCTTACCCCACTCACCAGCCTCCTTAACAAATCCCTCTGCCTGGGACAATTCCCCACTACTTGGAAAACCGCCACTGTTACTCCTATCCATAAAGAGGGTGACAGGTCCTTAGCTGGGAACTACCGACCTATCTCCATACTCCCACCCCTTTCCAAAGCCCTTGAAAAACTGGTTGCCACGCAAATCACTGAATACCTGACCAAACACAACATCCTCTGCCCTGAACAGCATGGATTCCATGCAGGACACAGTACTAGCACAGCTCTTGTTGAATTCTCATCATTCCTACACTCCTCCATGGACACAGGCTCCCTAGCCGGGGCCGTGTTCCTCGACCTATCAAAGGCCTTCAACACGGTCTCACACCCCCTCCTTCTGGAAGCCCTCTGTCACTCAGGCTTCACCACTGGGCCACCTGCATGGTGCTCCAGCTATCTATCCGCACGCTCCCAACGTGTCAATATTGGTGGGACACTTTCCAATCCATGTCCTGTCCTCTCTGGGGTTCCACAGGGCTCCATCCTGGGACCTCTACTCTTCTCGCTATACCTTAATACCCTGCCCAGTGCCTGCATGGGGAAAATTGTGCTATATGCAGATGACACCATCATCTTCGCCACCGACCGTAACCCCTCCTCCCTCCAGGATTCCCTGCAACGTTCCTATAATGATGCTGAAACCTGGTTTAAAGAGCATAGACTGGTCGTAAATCTTAAAAAAACTAAAACCATGCTCTTTGCCCACCCCCAAAACAAAGCATTCAAATCCCCTCTACGTATCCTCTTCTACTCCAAACAGCAACTGGAGCAAGTCCACTCCTATAAGTACCTAGGGATCTCCTTTGACTCAGCCCTCACCTATCACACCCACATTGATGCACTTGTCTCTGCTACCAATATACGGCTCGGTATCTTATACTGCTACAAAAACTGTCTCCCCCCCGATGCCCTCCAGCTTGCAGTTACATCCTCCATATTATCCCTAGTTGACTATGGGCTACCTGTCTATGGTGCTGCCAACACGACCGCCCTAAACAAAATCCACCTCATCCTAAATAAGGCACGCAGGCTTATCACGGGGGCCTCTAGACTCACACATACGTGTCAGCTTTATGACATGGCAGCAGTACTAAACCTCGACGAATGGCTGCAGTATCAAACCTGCCTTATAGCTAAAAAAACCCTGCTAGGACTGTCACCACCTGGGCTGACAGCCTCTCTCCTCCTAGCCCAACCCCTAGTCAGTACTCGGACCTCCTGCAAGGCTACCTTCCTGGTTCCTCGATCTAGGACCTCGCATGGACAGAGGTCATTCCATACATAAGCCCCTTCTTGGTACAACCACGCTCCCCTCTCTCCATCTGAAATCCCCACTATCTCCAAGTTCAAACTGCGCTCAAAAGCGAGCTAATCAACACACGCTGCTGCACCTGTGTGTAATGGGTGTACTACACCCTTTGCCGTGATAAAGGCCCACTGGCTGCACCTCGCCGATCCCTTAATCCTACCTCCTCGACATTACTACCTTATCCGACTGCCTACCTTCTCTCAGTTTTCAAGAATGTACCATGTATGCTAGAATCCTAATATACTGCTTGCTAAATTGTCCCACTAGAATGCACTACTGTATTCAAATCAAACTATCTGCTGTGTTGGCCTGGTGCATGCTCTGCTAACTCTGTAACCTGTACCATGGAACTTGTTACGCATGTTTTCTTTTGCAAGTATCATTCTCTTATGCTGCTAAACTCTGTAACCTTACTTTTTGTCTACAATACCAGAATCTGCACCCTGTAATGTAAACTGTGTAATCTAGATCCTGGATCAATGTATGCCTGCATCTTTATGTATTATGTTCTCTTTGTTCCACACCTGACGAGGTACCTTTGGAAATGAGCCTCTGGCTCAAAGGTTGTAAAGTGATTGCAAAATAAAATAAAAAAAATAAAAATAAAATATTTGCCCTTATACATACAGATGAATACAACTACAATGTGAGTTTCAAAACTGTGGAAGGACTTGATAGGTTTTGGTATAAATATAATACTTTAAAGAATACCCCTCTGTGGTCACCCTTCATAGCAATTCCTATTACGAAGCCTGCTGTAAGAACAATAACTATTCTTTTTAAAAATGAAGGGGTAAATGTCTCGGATATTCTTTTTTGGTTAAAAAAAGATGCAAAGTATTGCAGCATCCTACACCTATCATAGACTCCAAACAAATCTGGACCGAGGGATGGAGGGTAAAAATAAAGCTTATAATGACAAGCAATGGTATATTACATCTACCAAGCTGCCTTTATCTAGGGAGAGATAGAGGTTCCCTGTTTCGCACAGGGCAACCTAAATCATGCCAATCATGCCACAAATGTGGATCTCACCTTCATTTAAGCAATGCACGTGATACTCCATGATGCACTCCTTGCCTTGAATTAGGACACCTTGCAGCAAACTTGTATAAATGTGTTTCGCTGCAACCTTAGTGAAGAAAAAAGGTATTCTTATGTGAGATGCCCATGGACATACCTTAACTTTGAGGAAGCAGTATCTCATGAATCACTGATCACTCAAGCTCAAAAAAAGGATCTACACTAGCATCAGAGATAAGACTAGTTTCATTACAGAAAGAGATAGAACAAAAAAAATAAAAGTAACAAGGTGAACAGGCTCAGACAGAGGAACAAGCTGAGAGAGAGGAACAGGAACACCCTACTGAAATGAACTCAGAGCCAGAAGAACTAGAAATACCGCATCAGAACCCAGAGAATCAACCAGATAGCCAAACAAATAGAGAGGAACAACAGACAAAAATACAGGCAGACTGTGGAACCATGCCACACACCCCCCACCACCACCACCACCATCCCAGAAACAGAAAGAAGTAGCCTATAAGGTAATGGAACCAAAAAAGAGACATAGGAATAAGGCAGGAAAAAGAGAAGAAAGAAAAAAATGACTAAAAGGGCCTCATTCATTCACATATCTGGACTGCCTTGTACGGTATGGGCTGCACGCCCATTGGCTCTTGCTCTGAACCAATGGGCATGCAGCCCTACTGAGCAGTCAGTCGGTAGGCGCGGGCGGCAGGCGGGTGGGATGCACGTGGCCGCCGGCTGACGGGGAAGTGGGAGGGTGGGGCTCTGTGGGTGGGTGGGGTCCACTAGATCACCAGGAGTACGTGGACCTTGGGGGTGGACTCTAATGCCTGCGATCGGGATTCACGGTTCACTGGACCACCAGGGATATGTTCTTGGGGGTTGAACTCTATTCTGCCATGATAGAGCTAGTGGGGGTGGGGGTTACTACATGCCCGCGATCGGGTTGAGTGGGGAGGGGTTACTACATGCCTGCGATCGGGCTAGTGAGGGTGGAGGGGTTACTACATGCCCGCGGTCGACTGAGTGAGGTGGGGTTACTACATGCCTGCGATCAGGCCAGTCAGGGGGAGGGGGGATTTCAACAGTTGTGCCCGCGATCGGGCTGCAGGGGGCATTGGTCCCCGACGGCTGCTGTTTGGCAGGGCGCCAGGTGCAAGTCCTTGGGGATCAGCACACCTGCATGCTAATGGCATGCAAATGGGGCCATAAATAGATGCAAATGGCCCCCCCTGCACCTTGCATGAATTATGGCCCCATTTGCATGTCACCTTTTGAATATCGGAAATTTGCGCATGATGCAATGGAACTTGAGCCACCGCATCTTGAATGCTCCACTCTGACCACTTGCGGTGGCACAAGTTCCACTGCACCATGCACAGTGGCTGTGGCCGGGGGGTGATATTCAAAGGAGTTGCTCAATAGCGCAACTCCGTTGAATATTGCCCTCAGCCACACCCCTGCGCAACTATTTTGTGCAGCGCAAGGGCTTGCGCCACAGAATGGCACAGTTTGAATATCCAGCCCAATAACTTTAAAGGAATACAGATAGTACACACGTGTCCAATCATAAAAACATTTGCATATGCAGATGATGTGGAGGTAACAATAAATAAAGACACAAAAGAGAAGTAGATCATCAAACAGTTTAAAAGGTATTCAACAGTTTCTGGCTCAAAAATCAATTACAAGAAAAGCAAAGGGGTTATATTAAGTCAGGATGCTCAAAAAAATAGTAGAAACATATGCAAATATAAGAATAGTAAAAAACACAATACCAATCCTAGGGATTGAACATGGACAAGGAGATCTGGCAACACTGAACTTGGAAAAACGAATACAGAAAGCAGAACAAATAATTGCACAATGTTAACAGAAGCAAATTTCAAAGCTAAAAAGAATATTTTTAATAGTCTTTGTTACTTCCTATTTTTCTATATATAAGTTATGTCTTTCCACCTCCACCACACTCAGGAACTAGAATCTATAGTGGATTTTTTTCAAGCTTTATGGTTCAAGGTCAGTTGGCATTCATCCATATCCCCCTCCCCAGGTCATGCCTGAAACTAGGCAGGATTTGTCTAGTGCACTTACCCAGTCAACAAAAACTAATAAATAAATAAACCCAGTCAAAGGGGAAACTACTTACAGACAAGTAAAAGATAGTGGCCTAATAATATCTTATTATAGTATCGTTATGTACTTTAACATTCTTTGTAAAGAAACACCCAAAAATGCATGGTGGACCAATATATTAAAAGAATGGTCAGCAATTTGTAAATCAGTATGGTTACATTACAAATACAGATTATTGCAGACAGAAAATAAAGCACCAGGATATGTGAAACCAATGTTTCAAAAGCTAATTAAATGGAAAATACCATAGTTACCAGATTTAAGCACCATGAAACATGAACTATATAACAATATATTAAGCAACATTTGTAACTAGACACTTGTAATACCCAATTGCCCAGAACCACAGAATTAAACCGCTATTTTGAAACTTAATAACACTAGAATATCAAAACATATTTGGGATATTTTATCGTTGTCAGTACATGGTAGACTTAATGTTAGAAATAACAATAAGCATAAACAAATGGCAGAAAGATATTGCCTAAGACCTGACTGTACCACTAGTTAGAAACACAATCACATCTTTTTATAGAATGTACATATGCAACTGTATTTTAGAAACAGGAAGATAGAGGTTGGAAAACAACTTTGTTCTCAAGCATAACCTATGAAATTTTAGCATTAGTAATTTATTCAACAAAATGAAATGTTTTTCACAATAATACTTTACAATTAATTTGTGCATTCCTGAAATACGACCTCTGGTAAGCAAGATACAGATGAGTACTGCAACAACAAAACATAGACCAGAAGGAGATAGTAAAAAATGTAACTAAGACACTACAAAATATTTATGAAATAGAAAATAAGACATTAACAAAAAACGAATGGGTGAATTATGGAAATCTTGTAAACATTAGCTTACTATACATTTATTTGCAGACGACACAGTGATCTACGTCAGCAACCTTTCCCCTGATGCTGCACAGAAGACTCTTCAAAGTGAATTCAACCTGCTGCAGCTACAGCTACTAAACCTGAAGTGACTTCTTAGTGCCAAAAAAACTAAAGCGTTGCACCTCTCACCTCTTTCTGAAGCATCCAATCCTGCGACTGATGGAACACTTCCACTTATCAACACCATTCTTGGGGAGCAGTTGGACTACGTAACAAAATTCAAATACTTGGGAGTCTGGTTAGACAATGAACTCTCATTCACTGATCATGTTGATGAGTTGTTAAAGAAACTTAGGCAGAGACTTGGTCTTTTCTTTAGGATAAACGACCTACTTACTAGAGATGCCAAGCTGAAGTTGGTTCAAGCCACCTTTCTTTCTTTACTTGACTATGCAGACTTCTTATATGGCCAGGGTACTGCTGGTGCTCTAGCAAAACTAGACACACTCTATCACCGTGCCTTAAGATTCGTTACAGGTTTACCGTATTCTGCCCATCACTGCTCCCTGTACACGGCAGTAGGATGGACATCCCTTAGCTATAGACAAAAGAGAAATGCTGCATTCTGGACTTATAAAGCGATTATAGGAATGCTGCCTCAGTACATCTCCGTCTGCCTCCCGATATGTACTCTCGGCAAGTATGCCCTGAGAAGTGCTTCCTTCATTGCTCTGTATGTATATAAGGCAAAATTGCATTTTGGCAGAGCAGCCATAAGCTATGTACTACCTCAGATGTGGAATAAGTTGCAAAGGACCCTAAAACTAACCCATCCTATCTCCCTTTCAACCTTCAAATCTCTTCACCTAAGTCATAACACGGAGCAATGCACCTGCTTTACTTGATGCCGATAATCCTATAACCCTAGCCAGATGAGTCCTGCCTCCACAGTAATACTGTGTCTGATATTTATATTTCGGGGCTCCCCCTTTGCCTTCTCCTATCTGCTGCCCCTGCTCTTGCCTCTTTAGTTTACTTGCCATCCTCCTAACCCCCCTGTCTCTCTCCTCCTACTCCGGATTCCTTTTGTTGGCTGAACCTAGATTCCCTGCTACTACAGCGGTTCACATATCAACAATGTTTTTTTTTTCTTTTCTTCATTCAATTCCCCAAAGTCCCTGTTCCTGACTGTACCCTTATTCTGTTGTTGATACCTCCTCACAAATACCATCTAGAGTAGCCTTTTAACCCTCACCCCTACCCTGGACCTTCACTTATAGTGTATATTGGGTGCTTTTTAATCTGCTGTACCCATCGACTGTTATATCTATTCGGATATATGTTTATATATACTTGTATGATGTGTTACCAGTTTAGTTTCCTGACACAGATCCCAACTGTCTTTCATTACTGTACATGCCTCTGGTTGTTATCACTGTATATATTTTTATTTATATTGTATTTTATTCCTGCCTTGTATATTGTTCATTGCATCTGTCTGATCTGTTTTATCCTGTATACCCCAGGTACACCTCGAAAATGAGTTATGCTCACTGGTGATCACCTGGTTAAATAACGATTTTGATTGATTGACTATATATGATGACTTATTGAAAATCTTTATCTTGCACACTGTATATATCTATATGTAGCACTGTTTCTTTTTTGTTTTTTTGTTGGATTTGTATTTTACTTCCCTTCTTCCCCCAATAAAATTCCCCTACTCTGCAGCAGGGAGTGTAGCGCTTCCTGTGAGCTCAATGGAGGAACCCAGTTCGGAGTTGGAGAATGAAGGAGAAGGAGGTGCTGAAGGAGCTCTTGAAGGTGCTGTAAACATTGATATAGGGATTCAGGATGCTAGTGCACAGGAGATACCTAATACTACGAATATGGAAAACAACATGGATGTTACAGATGCTGAAAGAACATTGCAACACAAAAAATCTTTGCTCCAAACTCAATTGTCACAAACTGAAAAAGAGCTCAATGAGGCTAAATCCAAGCAAGAAGATGACAAAAAATGCAAGCCAGTACCTGAGAATTCACCAGGAGCAGTTGCATCAATTTCAACAAAGATTTTTGTATTTACCATGAGATCAAGCCCTAGTTACCAAAGTCAAGGAGCCAACACAGCCACCATCCACAGAACTGGGAAAATGGATGCCAGAAGGAGCCCTGTTGGGAGTAGGATGGCTTCAGATGCCAGATGGCACATGGATACCAGACCCTAAACTTCCTGTTTTTGGAGTGGAGAATAATGTGGCTGAAGATTGTCCTGCTACACAATCAATTCAGGACTTGGGTGAAGGTCCTGGCACCTCAACAAACACAGATGCCTCAGGTACAATTTTTATTTACCCATTGATAATGCACCTGAGGTTTTGTATGATGCCTAACCAGGATATTTGGTTACACAAAATGACCAACCTCTACCTTCCTTGAGCAGTAAATATAGGTCAGATGAGGCAACTGAGAACAACAGAAATCCACCTAAGGAACAAACCCCTACATACGGTAGCCTATGCCAAAAGCCAGTGGAGCTAACAAATGGCCAAAATGCAGTCAGGTTAAGATACTTGGGGGCATGGAGACATCACCAGATAGATTCTTTGCAGGCAAATGTCATATTAAACAATCCCTTGTTTTTTTCCCCAGCAGACATCTATGCCCTCATACATGCTCTCGGGGAGTCTACTTTTGATATCAGCTTCCATACCCCTGCTCTTTTGGAATGATTTTGGAGCAAGTACATGACTTTGAAAACTAACCCTATCTGGATAGCGTTCCAAATAATTCCCCTGTCTAAACAAACATTTTGAATCAGCACAGTGCTATTTCAAAATGAAGGGGTCAATATTACAGATATTCTTTATTGGTTGGAAAAGAAATGTACATTACAGGGCACACCAGAACCAGTCCTGGATGGGGAAGGTTTTTGGAATGGAGGATGGAGGATTAAAATCAAGTTGAACCAAGTAGCTAATGAACTTCAACACCTACCAAACTGCCTCTATTCAGGAAGAGACAAGTAGTAGTACAAATGTATTGGTCAGCTTATAAGCCATTACAAAGGTTAAAATGTGTTATACAAATAAAAAAAATGGTCCAAATACATAAATTAGGAAACATGCAAAAGCATATACAATTACACAGCTTTCCAAATTTAGAGCATTTAGACCATCCTCAGTGAAAATTCTTGATCTTATACACAAATGACTGAGTACAATGATTCTTCTGTTTCTTATTATGATGACAGTATTGTACAATATCATACCTAAAGTATATCCAAACATGATATTATCTAATCTATAAAGTAATTATCTAGATACAGGTGTCACTGTTCAATAGTTTCAAGGGGAGACCACAGGGACCAACACATCTGAATCTTTTAAATCTTAGTAATCACAATATCATATCTATAATATATCTCAAACATAATATTATTTGATCTGTAAAGTAATTAACGGTTTAAATGCAACTGTCTCTGTTCTATAATTTTCAGAAAGGAAACCTCAGGGACCAGTACGTCTGGATTTTGGGGTCTCAGTAAATAGGTCAATAGTTGTGAGGGTTCATATTGTAGCTTTTGTAATATTGTACCTAATAGTGAAGTACAATACTTGTCATACAGAGGGCACAATATCATCAAGTGCAGCAAAGTATAGTGTCCCAACCTGCATTTACAGATAAGATTGAGATCCCTTTTTCCTTCAAAAAGGGCTTTCCTCCAATTAGTCAAAAAAGACTCAAATCTGAATCTTGCAAATTGTATCCTCTGTTTTGGATTATCCAGTATAACCAAATATTTTTCTAATTTGTATGTTCTTTTATTTTTTGCTAACTAAGAACAGGCAATGGAGGTTTTTTCAATTTCTAGATCTTTTTGAATAAAGATATCTTTTATTCTATTGTTTATAATTTCTTTAGTATATTCAATAAATTGGTTTAAACTATCTGGGATGATATGTACTAGTCCCACTGGTTTTATTACATTTTCCAGGACCCAGAAAGCTGGAAAGGATGGTTCATACCATCCATAATTTATTGCTTCTTCTATACAGAGATGAGGTAGTCTGTCAGGTGACATCCTATAGGCTTTAATCCAGTAGTTAATCAATCTTTTGAGTACAGTAACATTCAACAGGAAGCTGACCCAACTCCGTTCTTACCAATGATGATGGCAAACTATTTGGAACTCCAGAAGTTGTTTGTAAAATTTATTCAGAGGTGGTTCAAGTTTATCTTGACAGTTTAAACCCCAAATTTCAGAACCATACAGCAATTGACTTTGAATTTTGGCTGATGCTACCATAAGGTTTCCTTTAATTGATCTATCCCCATATTTATATGAAAAGATGTTAATATTGGTAGAAAGCTGTTTGCCTTATTTCTAGCATCCCTAATGTGGGATCCCCAATTTCCATTCTGGTTTATTGTTATCCCTAAATAACAGAATTATTTCACTAAATCTAATTTTACTTTATTGATATGATATTTGTAAGCTTTCTGGTTACTCCCAAAGACAATTACTTTAGTTTTTTCATAATTGATTTGTATATCTGCTTTTTGAGATTCCTCATAAAATGTTTCCAAGCTCCTATTCATACCCAGATGACTAAGGGAAAGCAGAACAACATTATCTGCATATGCTAGGTGGGATATTGATCTTGTTCCAATTTTTGGCAAATGGAAATCAGAGTTATATGTGCATTTAAGTATGGTTGAAAAATATGAGTTGAATAAAAGTGGAGCTAATGTACAGCCCTGTTTAACACCAGTATTAGTTGAAAACCAGCTATTCAGTTCTCCCAAGTCTGAGAACCGAATGCTAATAAAATTATCTTGATGCAAAGACTTAATTATTTCTAACAGTGATGGATCTATTCCTAGTTTGCCAAGTCTGTCCCACATTAACACCCTATTTACTTTATCGAATGTAGATTTAAGATCGATAAATGTAAAATATAATTTCTGCATTTTTATTGTTTTATATTTGTGAATTAGATGAACCAAGGTATAGCATTGGTCTATTGTAGAGTAATTCCTCTGAAATCCAGCTTGTTCTTCATCAATTATTTTGTTTCTGTTATTTATTATTTTGGTAAACATTTTCCCTATTGTATCCAGGAGACTTACAGGTCTGTAGTGAACTGGATTTTTCCTGTCTCCTTTTTGAAAATGGGAACTATAACATTTAATTTCCAATGTTTTGGAATATCCCCAGAATTCCAAATATAATTAAAACACTTGTGTAAAAATGGAATCCAATATTGTTTTGTCTTTTTGATTACATCAATCGGGACTC
Organism: Neoceratodus forsteri; assembly: GCA_016271365.2. Taxonomy (NCBI): domain Eukaryota; kingdom Metazoa; phylum Chordata; order Ceratodontiformes; family Ceratodontidae; genus Neoceratodus; species Neoceratodus forsteri. The sequence goes on along the minus strand of CM028132.1, from coordinate 915,121,021 downwards.
CATCTGGGCCTGGAGCCTTTCTATCCATAAAGAAGTCCAGAGCTATTTGGACTTCTGATATTAGTATTTCAGACCCTGGTGGATACTTCCTGTAAAGATTTCTATTCTCTATGGATGTAGACTGATATTTTTGATCATCTCAATAAAATAATAGTTTAAAGTGTTCTATCCAATCCTTTGAGTTAGTTGATAATAATGATTGTTTGTAATTTTTGATTCCATAATTAATAATATTCCAGAAAATGTTGCTATCTCTTGCATTAACATGCTTTTTGCAGGTCATACCACAGTTGTTTGATATATAACTGTTTGTTTTTGTTAAGTATCTCTCTGTATTCTTTTCTTGCTGTGTTCATTAATTTGTTATTAGTCTTATTTGGGTTAGATTTTAGCTGTCTGAATTTTTGATTCAATTTTTTTTTGCATTCTTACACTCAGTATTATACCAAGTGAAGGTTTCTTTTTCCTTTATTCTAACATTTTTGGTAATAGTATATGCTATAATATTTATTATTGAGTTGAATTCTGAAATTAGTTGCTGATCTGTGCATGACTACCCTAGATGTGAAAGATGAGATACAATACCTTTACTTTCCAACATTTTCTCGAAGCCATCACTTTCAATAACTTCCCATTCTATACCTTTCCTATAGGTTCTGATATTTTGGATTCCTTTTTCAGTGCATATCTTTATATTTTCCACATTAATTTCCAGTTCTAGTGATAAATGCTGATTCTTTGCCATAGATCTCAATTTTAATGTATTACATGCATTAATCAAATATAGATTTACCCAAACATAATCAATAACAGAGAATCCATTACCATCAAAAAAGGAATACTGTCCTTCCAAGTCCTGTGGTGTCCTACCATTCAAAAGGAGTAGCCCACACCCTACCAGATCATCATGCAAGTCTTTACCTTTTTTATTTAAAGTACTATCTCTGGATTTCCTTTGTGTTTTGAGTTTAGTTTCAGAAGAGAAAGAAAGGGCTTCTACAATATTACTTGAGCATCCTTGTAATTGCCCAATGAGTGCATTAAAATCTCCCAAAATAATTAAATAAGCTTCAGGGCAATCTGTGTGAATGTTGTCAATCAGTCTTCCTAATGATATAAGATAATTTGAATCTCCATTAACATGTCTTACTGGGTGAGAATACACATTAATTATATACCAAACTTGCTTGTTCCTTCCTGTCAATTTGACTGCCAAAATACTACTGGAATTAATACTTATTTCCTCTGTAACTATATCTTTATTTAATTTTATAAATATGACTAATCCTCCAACTCCTCTTCCAAAATGTTTGGAGGAAGATACAAAGGTTTTATTTTTTACCCAGGACAACCCCGCCGATGCTACAAATGTGGTTCTCCCAGGCACACCAGTCCAAAGTGTGAAATTCTCAAATGCACATGAAACCACCCAGTCCCCTGGGGTTACTAGAATCCCATCAGTATCAGACCATGTAGGTCTCTGGGCAACAGTAGGGAGCTTTTAGAAACTCTCTACAAAACATTACCTCATTATTTACCTAGTTCAGCTAGGCAGAGAATGAGTGATGTAATTTAGAACTGTCACAGCAACATAAGATCTTTAGCTCAGCTGCAGGGGAAGCAGTTTAGAATCTTGGGGAGTTAAGAGTGTGTGTTCCAGTTTGGAGACTGGAGAAGGCACTCTCTGTGACTGCAGAGGGCAAGAGGCACCTGCCAGCCTCCCTGGGCTGGGTGAAGGACCTCTGATCATCATTTTTTTCACCCTAGTGTGTGGAACAACAGTGTTACCTTAAGAAGTGGTGGAGATCTGTGCCAGTGGAACCCCAGTGAGTTCATTTTCACACAAAATGTGAGAAGAGACTGAGAAATCAGTGGTTCTAAGGGGCAACCCCCTGATGGACTGAAGATTGTAACAGCTACCCAGAGGAAAGAGACTAAAAGAGTTTCTGTAAAAGCTATGGACTTTGAGGAAGGAACATTTCCTGAAGTGTTGTCAAATGCCTGTAACAAAGAGAATATCAAATCATGATTACAGTGAGCATTTGGAAGAGAGTTTTGGGTTGTCTGGTGTTGTATGTGCCTTTACAATGGCTAGATTACAGACACTCAGGACCCAGTTCACCACAGATATGTGCCGTTAAAGTATAGTGAAGCTAAGGATGCCTTTAGTAATCCAGGAGGGGTTGAAGGATCCAGTTTGGTGTGTCCTAAATGTAATGACAGAGTCTGACAGCAGAAGGAACACAATACATATATCAATTTACCCCAGAAGAACAAGAACAAGTTTCAAGCTTACTCAATAGAGGTAAAACCGGGATGGAAGTTACTAGTGATAAATCACTTTTGAATAAAATATACCATCTAGAACAAAAAGATATAAGATTAGAGTGGCATGCACTATCTGTAGGGGAATATATTACGAATAAAAGAATCCCCAGAGGCTTGAGGGTGCTGGTTGAACCAAATCTAGGTTTTACAACCTTGAAACTAAATGAAAAATGGACAGGGATATGAAATAAATGTGGAATAGATTTTATGTTGGCACTAATAGAAGCTATAATAGAGGAGCGAAATAGACTCACAATAGAAATACAAAGTGTCAAAGATGAATATAAATCGAGGGTACAATTACAAGAATTTACAACCACTTTAGAAAAAATTTAAAAAATATTTGGTGGATTATGAGGAATACATTAAGCAATAGAAAATACGTAAATTTAAAAGGGACATTATAGATTACAGAGACAACAAGATATACAGTTGGTTCATAAAACAAAAACTGTATGGAAGCAACCAGCACCCTCAAGGAAGGTCTGAATACTACACAGATTCAGATAGTGGGGATAGTTACATTATAAATTCTTATGACAGAATTAATAGAAAAGAAAATAGGGAAGCTTTTTTAGAAAGGGATCAAACACAGTTGATGGAGGAAGGACAGAAAGCCCCACAAGAACAGATAGAAACCAGGAAATATGATTTGAGAGACAGAGGTTGGCAGAACACAGAACAAGACAGACAATCTTTTGGAAATCAAACAAGGGGAGGTGGAAGAAGTGGAAGAGGGAGAAGAAGAGGCAGCAGAGGACATACTTATTACAACAGCAGGGGGAGACAGAGGACTTAATACCAGTGTTTAGTCTGAGTAATAGAAATGTAACAGATACTGAAATTCAGGTACTCAGAAGGGACTTTCTTTCTCACCGACTACTGGAATTGATCCATTTCAATTGGAAATAGATTTACAAAAATGTTATAGTAAGTTGAGATTGGCAGATTGGTTTCAGGATGAGCCAGAAGAACAACGAACAAGAAAACAAATACTGAAAAAATATTAGGTATCAAATCGGACCCCCCCCAAGGTAAAGAATTGGTAGAAACATATATAAAGGTTGTTGAGAAAGAAATAAAATAATTATTAGAGAATCGAAATTTCCAAAATATAACAATATGAATAAGAAAGAAAGGGAAGCACTAAAGGATTTACAGGAAGATGATTCTATAATAATTAAACCAGCAGATAAGGGGGGAGGAATAGTTCTTCGGGATCTTCAGGACTATAGGGCGGAGTGTCTTAGACAATTACAAAATAACACAAATTATGTTGAATTGAATTATGATCCCACAAATGAAATCAAAGCTGATATTCAAGATTTTTTGGAAGGGTCAGTTGAATTAGACTGGAACACGGACACTGAAATGGAAATGTTGATTAATAAGAATCCCTGAATGCCAACATTTTATGTATTACCCAAAATTAACAAAAACTTGAAAAAACCTCCAGGTAGACCCATTGAGTCAGGTTCAAACTCTCTGTTGGAGCCTTTATCAAAGTACATAGACATTCATATACAACAACAGGTAAAGACAATGGACACATACATCAAGGACACCAGCCATGTCAAAGAAATAATACAAGAGGAAAATCTGAGTGACATTAAACATAACAGAAATGTGGTTGGTATCACTTGATGTAAAAGATATATATACAAGTATACTGCATGAAGATGGGTTAGTCTAATTAAAAATAGCATTAAGGGATAGAGAAGATCCATTTCCTGACACAGACTTTATATTGGGTCTAGCTGAAATAGTTTTATCAAAAAACTATTTTTCATTTAAAGAAGAATTTTATTTGCAAGTCCAGGGTACAGCAATGGGGAGCACCATGGCCCCTTCTTATGCCATTTTGTGTATGTGGCATTTTGAAAAAACACATATTTTGAATGAAGGGAATAATCCATTTAAAAATAATATCATTAGATGGAAACATTTTATAGATGATGTATTATTATTATTATAGGAAGGTACAAATGATGAGTTGGATTCATTTATCAGATATTTGAACAGTAGAAATGAAAATTAAATTTTTCTTAGTTGATTATGTTAAGCAACAAATATTGTTTTTGGATTTACAAATCTTTAAAAATAAAGAAAAACTAGGGACCAAATTATATCGAAAGGGAACTGATCAAAATACTTTACTACATTTTCAAAGTTATCACGATCCCAAATTAAAACATAGTATACCAAAATCACAATTAATTCTGGCAAGAAGGAATAACACTACAGATGAGGATTTTGAAAAAGAAACAAACATAATGAAAAATACATTTCTTCAAAGAGGTTACAAACATCAGAAAGTAGAAGAAACTATTACAGAGGTATCATTATTAATGCATGAATCATTAGTACAGCAGAAAGACAAAAAGAAAATGGAGAATAGAATTGTTTTTTTCAACCCATATAGTCATTTGAGTAAGAAAATTAGGAATACACTGCTTAACAATTGGTATATACTTCAGGCAGGTGGGAGCCAGAACAGAAGATTTACAGACATTCCATTAGTTATGTCTAAGAAGAACAAAACATTGAAGGACAAAGTAGTACACACACAACACATAAAACATTTGATGAATCCTAAACAGGAAAGACAATTACTTCTAGGACCCTTAAAGGAAGGGAGTTTTCCATGTGTACAATGTTGCCATTTTAACAACACATAAAAAAAACACATTTTTTGAACATCCATATACTAATAAAAAATGCACAATTAAACAACATACAACATACAACATGTAAGTCACATCATGTAATCTATATAATACAACGTCCATATGACAAACTCTGTGCTGGAAAAACAAACTGGGAACTAAGAACGAGGATTGGTGAACATAAAAGTGACATCAGAACTAAAGATGAAAAATCTTCAGTGGCAAAGCATTTCAACAATGAAGGACATTCACCAGCCTCATTGAGATTTTGGGGACTTGAGAAAGTCAATGAACCACAAGGACATAAAAGTGCATGGGACAATTTATTGTTAAAAAGAGAAGTTTATTGGATATACATTATGGACAGTATAAATCCAAGAATTGGTATAAATGAATCATGCAATTGGAATACATATTGGAATTAACTCATTATACAATAACAATGTTTTTGGGAATATCTACATTTTTTACTCTGGCACACAATATTAATTCATGAAATGTACAAGAAACTGTAAGTACAATTTATTGATAACAAAGTAACATATATTGGTGGCTCCAGTGGTTCTGGTGGGAGTTTTACCTGTTTTCAACTGAAAGATAAATCTGAACTTAAATACTGTAATTTATTCTCTGGAACATTTGTGTCCTTTATTTTGACATACTGTAATCTCTTATGAAATTTATGAGGAGATGTGAATATGATTCATTGATAACTAAGTAACATTTTTAGATGGCTCCAGTTGTTCTGGTGGGAGTTTAACCTACTCTTGATTGAAAGATTAATCGAACTTGAATACCAATATTTATTCTTTATTAAAACCTTTTTTTAGGTCAAGATCAATATTTAGAGCATTTTTATTTTAACAGTTAGCTTAACATAAAAAGTGTAAGAAGTGGGAAGCAGTCTATAATATTTATGGATAAATAGTTTCTATATTGATTTGAATGAAGCACTAATATAGAAAAAACACAGACAGGAAAGGTTCAGAAAAAGAATAGATTTAAATATTTGATTTACATTATAAAATTGTAGTCCGTGAATAGATATCTCTATACTTTAATATAGACAAAGATTTCATTATGACAATCAGCGAGGACAGGGGGCAGACCGCTGACTCCCATTGGTACTGAGTGAGCCCACTTATATTTTCCACTCAGTTACAGGGTATGTCATGCAGTTCATTTGTTCTCCAACAGTGGCTATACTTGTAGTGGGTTATGGTTGAGCTATAAGAATGACATGCACCCCCTGTCAAATCCAAACTTATTGTTTAATTAAATAGCACTTTGAATAGAACACAGCACATTAAAAACTTTTAGTGTAGATAGACATCACTTCAGAAAATTAGTTAAAAAATATTATCAGATGAATACCACAAACTAAATAATCAATGAATAATAATCAGATCATGTGTGCTTAAACATTGGACTAATGTATTAATTAGACAAATAAGCCTAGGGCATGAATAATAACTAAAGCTTATCGTTTATAAAATATTTTAATTTTTGGCAATCAGCCAAGGACAGGGGGCGAACCGTTGACTCCTACAGTGTACTAAGTGAGCCCACTAACCTTAGCCACTTAGCTACAGGGCAAGTCATGCAGCTCATTCAATTTCCATCAGTGATCAAACCTAAAGTGGGTCAGTTTGACTATATGAATGATGTAATACCCCCTGTCATTTTCACAGGCTTTTTGAATCGCATTTAAACCCCCAGTTCAGACCACTCGGTTCCTTGTGGAAGACGGCTGTCTATTCAGTGGCGTGGAGTAAGGTAAAGCTCAAATTTAAAATCCTTTAAGAATGAATACCTAAATGGTAAGCTTGTTTTTTTAGAAACTAAACACAAAGTAAATGACTTTATGTGCTTTTTTACCTTCTCAGTTACATTGAAATCAGAGGAATGTAAAAGCTTGAATACATAGAGCCAAACAAGTTATCTGAAATTTGGAGCTCCGTTTAAAGGAGCATGCAGTAAGGTAAAATTACATCTTTTAACCCTTTAGGAATGAATATTTGAATAAATGGTTAGTCTTATGAGAAACTAAATGTGAAGAAAGACGACTTCATGTTTTTCCTTCTCCCTTGTAGCCAAACTGAGAAACGAGGAGTTTTGAAAGCTTTGAATTAATAACAGCTGATTAAGCTCTTGAATCTTGGAATGTTGTTTAAAGGAACAGTTTATACACTCAGTGAGCTCCGTTTAGTCAATAAGGTACAATTTTAACTGCTATTTTGAGCAGTGGTAAATTTTACATTAAACATAAAAGATATGAGTTCCTTTACTATAACTATATACTTTTCCCCATAGGAGATGAATGAAATGAAAGCATTCAGAAGTTTATAAAAAGATGAACGCCATTCCAATTTACTAATTGAATTGAATCATACTTAAAGTAAAATATTTGACTAATATAACATTACAAAATAGTAATTAAATACGATTTACATACTTAATTCAGTTGAGGCTATTTTGTTTTAATTAGGATTGAACTCTATTCACTTGGAAACAGGTTCTAATTAGAAGTTTATAAGGAAGTGGCAACTCAGAATATGCTTTACAGAAGGGGAAGAACTATATATTAATCCCTGTAATAATAGTTATGTAAATTGTATGAATAATTATATTTAAAAGACTCCAATCTAGTAATAAGATAATTGATTGAAACTATTTGTACCTTGTTTACATAGAGTATTGTTAATCAATAACCGCAAAGTATTCCAATGAATAAGGAAAGATATTTATTTTAAATATTAAAAAATTTAATGATTATGTTAGTGTTTTATATTTAGTATCAACACTGTCAGATATGAATGGCCTGAGGAAGTGACGTGTTCAGCCACGAAACTGTTGCCTACAGTATACTGGTGTGAAGTGAAGATAAAATAAACATATTAACTTTAATGGACATATTGGACTATATTTTACAGTTATTTCACATTTTAGAGTCTGACTGAGGCCAGGGTGGGCAGAACCTCACTTACAGTCACAGTTCAGAAATAACTGGTTACCAGAGAGGCACAGTTGCCTGAAGATGTTAACAATGGTCCATCTCCTCAGGAGTTTCAAGTTAAGTGTGTGGCAATTCCCACTATATAGACACTTAGTCAGAAATCCAAATATCCCTAAGAAAAGGGGTGGATCATTCATTTGTAGGAAAAGTTAATGTTGGAATGTACAGTAATGTCTGTGTTTCTTTGTGGAAAAATGTTTCTTCAACTGCAAGTTGTGTCATCTGTCCTGGACAATACAAACTTGGGGGACTACCCTGATTCTGCTTAACAACTTTTCAGAAATAAAGCCATACAATACAATCCTAGTTTTATGGTTGTGGACAGTCCATCTGTGAGTCCGAGTGAAATGTTATGGGGCCCCCTCAGATAGTAGATACAGCATAGCCATGGCACCTCTCTCCCAGACTAGAAGAAACTATAAATGTTATGTTATCTAACCCCACCAACCTCATAAATGCCTGAGTCAAGTATTAACCCTAATGCCAGGGGTGATACTTATATTCTGCCAACTTGTGGTTTGTTGCCTTATCTGTGTAACAAGTGTGGGGGGTCCTGGTTACAAGATGATGCTCTTAACCAGGGTAAGGGTTGCACACACAATGTGGAGAACTGGGTCATTTGGGGTACTATCGTATAAATGTTCAGAAATGTAATTTATGCGAGGAGGATGGCCACTCTTTTACAGACTGCCCATGAGCAGCCTATAATACAGAAAATGCAGACTACGGTGTTCAGGAGTATTACATAAATAAAGCAGCTAAATCTGCTTCAGGGTTCCATAATCCTAGACCTTCACCTGAACAACAGGTCCACTGCATTCCAAATCTCTTAAGTTATATTGCTCCCTTACTAAAAGGGAATGAGCCTTCAGAAGCCCCACAACAGGAACAAAACCCTGAACCAGAACTGGATTCTGACCCTGTGAACATGCCTCTCCCCCGCATTCTGGGGGAACTGGAGCTTAAATCTTTGCAGACAAGAGGAATAAGGAAACCTAAACATCCAGTAAGTGAACCACTCCAGACTCACTACCAACACAAAAGTGAAAAAATACAACAAACATGTTGCAGGTGATATATTTTATTGGACTAACAAAATTATTTTTAAGACTAGCTTTCAAGAGGTGAAACTATCTTCCTCAAATCAAAAGTGAAAAAAGCTGAGCAGTATGACGGATATAAAGGATGTGGATTCGAAGCCTAGACTAGCAGGTTACAGATCAAAGCATTGCAGTCGGTTTGCACCTCTTACAAACAGGAAGACTAATTTTCACTGGAGTGTGTCTGTTGGAGAGATCAACTTGTAAGATCAAAAGGCTGCCTAATTTTACTCTGACTCTGGACCATTAATTAACATTTCTAAAAAGTCAAGGCATAAAGAAAATACATACCATTGTCCTAAGAAGGTACATGTTAAAATAGCCAGAGGGTGCTGATGTGAGGGTTTAAAAAGGAACTCAGAAGCTTTGCTTTAAGCATAACTACTGGTAGTGTATTAAAAAACCAACATCTTTACTAAGTCCTTTTTCTTTAGTGTCAAAATATTGTATCATTTTAATTTCAAATGTTTCCCAATCCAGGTTGTTTTTGAAGTTCCCTTTTAACACTCTGACAGTAAAATCACTGGTGGAGTGATCTGGTCTAGGAAAAATGTTCTCTTACTAGCGTATTTTCATTTTTATGGGTAACTGTGAATCTGTGGTGATTCATTCTTGTTTTGAGTTCCTGTCTGGTTTCACCAATATAGCTGCTTTCCTCACATTTTCTGCATTGTATCATGTATACTACATTGCTAGAAGAACAAGTATAAGAGTTTTGGATTGTAAATGTTTTTCCATTGTGACTGACACATGTCTCAGGAGAGATATGTGTACATAGTTTGCAGCGAGGTGCGTTGCATGGTTTTGTACCTTTGTCACCTAGTTGGAGCTCAGAGGGAAGTTTACTTCACACCAATTTCTGCTTCAGGTTTAGTGGCTGGTGGAAGGCAAGCACTAGTGGAGTGGGAACTATATTTTTTTAGAGTTTCATCTTCAGACAGTAGCGGCTGTATATCTTTAATTATTTTCTGTAGTTTTTCCAGTTCTGGGTTGTAGGTTATTTCCAGAGGTGTGCGATCAGATGTTCTCTGTGGCTTGAACCGTAGTAGTTCTTCCCATGACCTACGGAGTGCAGAATGGATATTTCTGTCAATGGAGCTGGTTTTATATCCCTTCTGTCTGACAGCTTCTTTTAGTGTAATAAGGTGTCTGTCTCTTTCGTCTTGATTAGAGCAAATGTGGTGGTACCAGATGGCCTGGCTCTGTATAATGGATATTTTGGTATGAGAGGGATGGTAGCACAAGCTGTGCAGGTAACTGCATCTGTCTGTAGGTTTTCTGTACACATATGTTTGCAGTGTTCCATTTTTTAGTGTGACTCTGGTATCCAGGAAATGCACACACTTAGAGTAATTTATCTGGAATTTAATGGAAGGAAGGAAGTTATTGAAGTTGTCAAAGAATTGTTTTAAGTTTTTCTCTCTCCTGCTGTCCATATGTTAAAGATATCATTAATATATCTATAGTATTTTAATGGTTTATGATGTTGCATGCTGAGGAATTTTTCTTCTAGATCTGCCATGAACAGATTGGCGTACTGTGGTGCCATCCTGGTGCCCATAGCTGTTCCCATATTTTAAAGGTAAATGTCGGTGTTGAAGCTGAAATAATTGTGTGTGAGGATGTAGTCTATAAGTTTGGCTACCACATCTGGTGGATATTTTCTCTCTGTGGTGGCTTTTTTGCAGGTATTCATAGCATGCCATTATGCCATCTCTGTGAGGGATGTTGCTGTATAAGGATTCAACATCCATTGTGACCAAAACAGTGTCAGGTGGTAACTGGTCTATACTGTGCAGTTGTTTAGAAAGTCTGTAGTATCCTGTATGAAACTGTTTGTGTTTTGCACTAGTGGTTTCAGTATACCTTCTATGAGTCCAGAGATCCTCTCAGTTAATGTGTCAATTCCAGATATAATTGGTCTGCCAGGGTTTCCAGATTTGTGAATTTTTGGTAATGTGTAGAAGGTTCCTAGTGCTGGCCTTTTTGGCATCAGATTTTCCAGTTCCTTATGTGTATGTTCTGTAAATGTGCTGATTAGTTGTTTCAATTCTTTCATGAATTTCTTTGTGTCATCTGTGGTTAGCTTCCTGTAGAAGGTGTTGTCTGAAAGTTGTCTGTAGCCTTCCTGTATGTAGTTGGTTGTATCCATGACCTCAACTGCACCCCTCTTATCAGCAGGTTTAATGGTGATGCTTTTATTGTTTTATAGGCCATCAATTGCTTTTCTTTCCAAAGGTAAGAGGTTGTATAGAATTCTCCTCTGTTTGCTGGAGATTTGTGATTGTACCCTGTGTCTAAAGCTGTCTATATAGTTGTCCAGTTTAGGGTTATGTCCACTCAGTGGAGTAAAGTGGGAGTGCTTCTTTTTGTGGTTATAACTCCTATCAGATGAGCCCTCTTGATTGTGGAAGAATTCTCTCAGTCATAACCTTCTAAAGAATTCCTCAAGGTTTGAGTACAGTTGTATTTCATCAAGTTTTGAAGAGGGACAGAATGTCAAACCTTTAGAGAGAACTGACATTTCTGGCTGTGATAGCTGATGGCTAGAGAGGTTCATTATTCCATTGGACATGGTCATCCAATTGTCAGTCCTAGTGAGGTCTGATCCAGTGTTCATTGTGGACCCATATTTGGGGTGTATATTCACTTTCATTTGGCAACTGGTGTGTAGCAAGGTAGGGTCCTCTGTGTGCTGTATAGTTCTAATTCCAAGAGGTTGAATGTCTAAGGTTCCCTCTGAGGCTGACTGTTGTGTACACTTTGAGCTGGGCTCCTCTCTAGTCTGTGGTGTATTGGAAGCAGTCCCCAGGAAGGTAAGGTCCTCCATTTATATGTTACTGTCATTGTCATACATGAAACCATCATGCTCCTTCTTTAGGAGAATCTGTAGTTTCCTTTGTTTCCTTTTAATTGCAGCTCATTGTTCTCTGATGTAGAGACACTGGAGTTCCTTTTCTAATTCTTGTTCTTCTTCTATTTTGCTGTTGTAGGTTTTGAAGTATTAGGCTAGTTTGTGATTTTATTGTTTTCTTTTTTCTGTACAGTTGGTGTATAAGTCCATTTCACAGTCTTTCACTGGTACGCTTGCAGAGTCATTGTGCATACCATGAATTGTGTGCAGTGGCCAGTGGGTTTTTGATAAAAATATCTCTTGGAGTAATATTCCTTTTCTTGCAGGTTGAGAGGAAGAATATGTCATTATTGAGTTTGGTTTCATTCTTAGCTTGCTCAGTTTCCACTTTTTACGGTTAAATGAGGTATCCTCCATGTTTGTAAAAAAAGAGAAATGTGGTAGCCGCGTTAGTCCAGTCAACAATGTAGAGAAAAAATACAACAAATATGTTGCAGATAATACCTTTTATTGGACTAACAAAATTATTTTTAAGACTAGCCTTTGAGAGTTGAAACTCTCTTCCTCAGGTCAAAAGTGAAAACAGCTGAGCAGTATGATTGATATAAAGGCTGAATGTGGATTCAAAGCCTAGACTAGCAGGTTACAGATCAAAGCATTGCAGTAAATTTGCACCTCTTACAAACAGGAAGACTCATTTTCACTGGAGTGTGTCTGTTGGAGAGATCAACTTGTAAGATCAAAAGGCTGCCTAAAATAATTTTGTTAGTCCAATAAAAGGTATCCCTTGCAACATATTTGTTGTATTTCTTCTCTATATTGTTGACCGGACTAATACGACTACCAAATTTCTCCTTTTTTACCAACACAAAACAAATTCACAGTTTTGCAAAGGGGAAATTCAGAAGCCCAAACCGAATTAGACAGTGCATCTATACCCTCATCTCAGGTAGTTGTGATACCAGATACAGAAAAGCAAATTGCAACCAATGGTATACCAAGGCGAAGAAGAATGGAGATCAGAGTGAGCACAAGGAAAGTACCATGAGACAGATAAATAAATATTTTTCACTGCTTCTAAGTATTATGAGCTGTTGGTTGCTTCATTGAAAACTGGCTGAAAGGAAAAGACTGGCAACTTTCACTTTATTCTCTGATTATACTTCGGATGTGGTGTTTTTTACAAGACACCAGACTCATTTAAATGCATGATATACAAACTGCCAGCAATGCGTGGGTGTGGGGACCAACTTTCAGGTCGATCGGGAAGGATACCTGTAGTGGGGTGGGTATTTGTATTACAGATCTGAATACAAAAGTCACACATATGGTAGACATTGACCCTGGGGGAACATTACTGCGAGATGTTCATTAAAATGCCATTCATTTTTGCCTCATTAATATTTACACCCCCCCCCCAGACAAAGACTCATCATACTGAACTGTTGAAATTGATCCAACCATATTTATTCATGGCAAAAAATGTACTCTTTGGAAGTGATTTCAACTGTGGCCGCTTTCTCTCATATGGGGGGATTAAAACTTCTAAGATATATTGTGACACCTCTTTTCTGAACCAATTTACCCAGACAGGATTAGTGAATGTTTTCACACAAACAAAGCATCCTGCTCCACATACTTATTTCAGGGGTTCCCTCTCAATAAGGATTGATTACTGGCTTATCTCTCCAACATTACCAGTTAGAAATGCTAAGGTAATTACTGTAGCCTCCTCAGACCATGGGCTACTTAGTTTAACCCTAGCTAATTGCATGGAAACTTATAAAGGACCAGGATATTGGAGGTTAAACGTATGTCTGTTACATGACCCAGTCATTGCCAAAGGTTTTCAATATTTATTTATTATGTATTTATTCAGTTTTGATGACTAGGTAAGTCCACTGAGCCCCAAAGGTCCCTTTTTCAGGGGCGACCTGGAGTTAGTTACAGAGATAAGGCATTCATAGTGGTATACAGGAATGTTAAACAATACTTATTAACAGGAATACAGATATAAGGCATACATAGTGGTATACAAGGAATGTTAAGTAATACTTATAAACAGGGATAAGGAATATTTGATCAGTGTACAAGGCATAAATGCACCATAAGTTGACAGTAGGTTGTGCAGTAGTAGGATCAAGTGCAGTAGCAGGAACAGATACTGGTGTTGAGCAAGTGGGCCCTAAACCTTGTTCAGAAAGTTTTGAGGAAGGGGGCTTTCTGTTCAAGGGGAGGGAGTTTGTTCCACAACAAAGGGGCAGAGGAGACAAAGGATTTACCGCCCACCTTGGTCCACACCCTGGGCTCTTCCAGGAGGATTCATCCTGTTATACAGAGATTTTGTCTCGAGTGCTTGGAGACCAGGAGCCCTGAAAGGCTGGCTGGGGGGGAAGAGTGAAAGAACTTATATGCATTGCAGAGCAGGGGGTACTGAAGGCAAGAGTCAAAGGATGACCAATTTAGGGAAGCCAAGGCTTCACAGTGGTGGAATCTAGCAAGAGACTGAGAGGCAAAGTGAGCCACCTTGTTGTACAGCATGTGCAGTCTGCTAAACTCCTGTTTTGCCATGCCCTGCATAACTGGAGCAGCATAGGTCAGGGTGGGGAGGAGGACACTTGCAGCAATGGTTATCTTGACCTCGGGGATCAGTTGGTCATTTAAACGGTAAAGCATCCCTAGTTTGCAGTGGATAGTTTTTGTTACATGGTCGACGTGGTTCTTTAGGGTAAAGCCCTGATCCAGCGTTAGACCCAAGTATCTAAGAGAGCCCACCACCTAAATGCCGTTGCCATATGAGGAGGTAAGTTGCAGTGATGGGGTTCTGTCTTTGTCCCGGGATCTAGGTCTGAATAACATAGCCTTGGTTTTGCTTGTGTTGAGGACCAGCCTGTTCTCTGTTAACCAGGCCTTCAGCTTAACAAAATTAGCCTGTAGCTGAAGGCCAATTTCAGCTAGGTTGTCCAGGGATCTGTATATGACAGCATTATCTGCATACTGGACAACTGAGCTACCCCCAGAATGACTACTTAGGTCATTGATGAACAGGGAAAAGAGAAGGGAGCCCAGTATGGAACCTTGAGGTACCCCCTACTTCAGGGGAAGTGGGACGGATGTTACTCCTTTCCACTTAACTCTCTGAGTTCGGCAGGAGAGGTAGCTGTCAAACCAAGTGATAGAATGAGGGTCTAGATCAATCCTGCCCAATTTAGATCACAGGAGTAGGTGGCTGATAAGGTCAAAGGCCTTGAAAAGTCATGAAGACGGCCCCTGTAGGGGTTCCTTTGTCCATTGCTCCAAGTACAGCAACTGAGAGTTTTATCAGGCCATTTCGGTTTTATGGTTTTGTCTGAAGCCATGTTGGGAGGCTGCTAGCAGCTGGTGTGTCTCCAGGTAGTCTCAGAGTTGCCCATAGACTAGTTTTTCCTGAATTTTAGCTAGGGTGCAGAGCAGGGAGATTGGCCTGTAGTTGCCAATAGGTTCTCTGGGGCCCCCCTTGGGGTTGGGAACCACATAAGCCTGCTTCCATATGTCAGGCACAGCACCTTCAAGTAGGGATCTGCTGAGGAGCCAGGTAAGGGATTGAGTGATGGCCAGAGCCGCAGCCCTTAGCAGCCTTGAGTTGATGCCATCGAGATCTCCAGTGCCTTTAAATTTAAGGGACTTAAGGAGGAAAAGAGCCTCCTTTATGTTGATGAGCCTCAGATGGAAAGGAGGTTGCATGAGGCACCTAGTCTTGGGCATCCTGGGCTCAGGATTTAGTGGGGGTAGACCAGCCTTATTGGCATCAAGATTAGTAAAGTTTTGATTAACATAGAAACATAGAACACAGAAACATAGAAACATAGAAACATAGAATTTGATGGCAGATAAGGACCGCTTGGCCCACCTAGTCTGCCCATTTTCCTACCTAACAGATAAGCTGCAGATCCTAGTTAACCAACAGCTTACTTCCTCCTACCCCCCACTAGGACTGCCTTATGCCTGTCCCATACATTCTTGAATTCCCCCACTGTTCTTGACTCCACGACCTCCTCAGGGAGGCTGTCCCATGCATCCACAACCCTCTCTGTGAAAAAATACTTCCTCACATTACCTCTGATCCATCCCCCTCTATCTTCAAATTGTGCCCCCTTGTTCTTGCACATCTCTTTTTCTGAAAGATGCTACCCTCTTGGACATTGTTGATTCCCTTGAGGTACTTGAAAGTTTCAATCATGTCCCCTCTCCCCTTCTTTCCTCAAGGGTATACATGTTAGCTCCTTTAGTCTCTTCGTATGTCTTCTGGTGCAGACCCTGCACCATTTTGAGTTGCCCTCCTCTGGACAGCCTCCACTCTGTCTATGTCTTTGAGGAGATGGGGTCTCCAGAACTGCACACAGTACTCCAGATGGGGTCTCACCAATTGTCTGTACAGAGGAATAACAACTTCCTGTTTTCTACTATTGATGCCTCTTCCTATGCATCCCAGTATCCCCCCAGCCTTCCTTACTGCCTTCTCACATTGCTTGCCCACCTTTAGGTCATCTGATATAATTGCCCCCAGGTCCCTTTCTATTTTTACTGTTGTCAGGATCTCACACCCCATTGTGTACTCTTCCCCTGGGTTTTTGTTTCCCATGTACATTACCTTGCACTTCTTTGCATTGAATCTGAGCTGCCATACATTTGACCATTCCTCCAACCTTGCCAAGTCCCTTCTCATCCTTTCCACTCCATCCTGTGTATCAACCTTGTTGCAGATCTTTTATGTCATCTGTAAAGAGACATACTTTTCCTTCCAGTTCCTCTGCAATGTCACTTATAAAGACATTAAAAAGAACCGGTCACAGTACTGAACCCTGCAGTACCCCACTAGTAACCCTCCTTTCTTCACTGTGTACTCCAATTACTACTACCCTTTACGTCCTGTTGTCTAGCCAATTTTTTATCCAGGCTACCACCTTGGGACCCACTCCAAGGCTGGCTATCTTGTGTATTAATCTTTGTGTGGGACTGTATCAAATGCCTTGCTAAAATCTAGGTAGGTCATGTCCACAGCCCCTCCCTGGTCTACTACTTTGGTCACCCAGTCAAATAAATCTATTAGATTCGTCTGACACAACCTTCGCATCGTGAATCCATGCTGCCTTGGGTCCTGTGCCCCACTGGCCTCTAGGTGCTCAACAATTCTTTCCTTCAGAAGTGATTTCATCATTTTCCCTACCACTGAGGTCAAACTAACTGGTCCGTAGTTTCCTGCCTCTGTCCTGCTCCCACTTTTGTGAAGAGGAATCACATCTGCCCTCCTCCAGTCCTTGGGTACCACCCCATCCTCCCATTATTTGTTAAAGAGAGTCAGCGGTGTCACTAGTTCTACCCTTAGTTCTTTTAGAATTCTTGGGTGAATCTCATCAGACCCCATTGCTTTGTCCACCTTCAATTTTATTAGTTCTTTCAGAACCCTTTCTTCTGTAAATGGACTGATTATCGACCCGTCTTCAGAGTGTTTCTCTTGTTTGGTTTAGGTAACTCCCCTCCTCTTCCTTTGTGAATACTGAGCAGAAATATTCGTTCAGTATCCTGCTTTTCACTGTCACCCTCTACCCACATTCCTCCCTTTATTAAGCTTCAGTATCCCTCCTTTGGTCTTTCTTCGCTCCTAATATACCTATAAAAGGTCTTATCCCCTTCTTAACAGAATTGGCTATCCTTTCCTTGGTTTGGGCCTTTGTTATTCTGACTGCCTTCCCAGCCTCTTCTGCTTTAACTGATAAAGTTCTCTGTCCTGCTCCTTCTGTGTTTCCTTATATTTCCTGAATGCTGTCCTTTTCTCCTTAACCTTCCTGCCACCTCTTTTGAGAACCATAGCGTTTTTTCCTTCGTTGTGTTTTATTGATTTGCTTTACACAAAGGCTTGTTGCTTCTGTGATGGCTTTTTTAATCACTCCCCCATTGTTCCTCCACCCCTCCTTCTTGCCTGTTTGCTAGTGCTTTTCTGAGGCACTCTCTCATTTTCCCAAAGCCAGCCCTCCTAAAGTCCAGTACTCTAGCTTTTGTATGGCTTGATTGTATGGCTGTGTTTATCGAGAACCACACTGTTTGGTGGTCGCTTGTTCTCAGATGGCTACCCACTTCTAAATCTGAGATTCTTTCTCTGTCCCCATTTGAGAGTACCAGGTCTAAGATTGCTCCCTCCCAGAGTGGGTTCAATACTAGCTGTCTGAGGCATGCCCCTGTGGGGCATCAAGAATGACCTGCTCTTGGATGTGCTGCAGCAAAGGTGCTCCAGTTAACATCTGGCATATTCAGGTCCCCCATCAACAATATCTCCCCTTTTTCTGCCATTCTAAGAAAGCCTTCTATCATTTCCTTGTCCATTCCCTCCCCCTGAGATGGGGGTCTGTATACAACCCCCATGCGGATTGTGGTGCCATTTCCTGTCTCCAGGGTTATCCAAAGTGCCTCATCAGCTACCTGTTTACTCTTTAGTTCTGTTGCTTTGATCCCTTCCTTTACATAGAGAGCTACTCATCCTCCTCCTCTTTTACCCTCCCTGTCCCTCCTGTAGATTGTGTATCCTGGTATGTTGACATCCCAGTCATGGTTCTCTGTGTACCATGTTTCTGTGACTGCCACAATATCCAGGTAACCCTCTTCCATCAAGGCCACTAGTTCAGGAGCTTGTTACAGACTACGGGCATTGGTACTCATCACCTCCACTTTTGACAGCCTTACCCCTTTAGGCCCCATTTCTGTCCTTATTGCCTTTGCCTTTTTTTTACATTTAAATCTGTTCTGCTCCCTAATAACTTCTGTAAGTTGGTGTTTACCTCACTGATCACCATGTTTTGTGGGGGGAGGCTGGGATTTCCCTGCTCCTTTTCAGTGCCTCCCCCTTGGCTAGTTTAAATGCTTGCCAATGAAGCATTTAAACCTCTCACCTAAGATCCTGGTTCCCCCCCTGGACAGATGCAGACCATCACACCAGTATAGGTCTGCATCCCTCCAGGTGGCTCCCCAGTCCCCAATGAAGCCAAAACCCTGAGCTCCACACCAGTTTTTCAACCACTCATTGAATTCCCTGGTGAGGAGTGCCCTAGCATCTCCCCTGCCATAGACAGGCAGCACCTCCAAGAAGGTTACCGTATGCGCTACTTGTTCAAGGCCCCTTCCCAACTCTACAGACTTCACTTGTACTGCTCTGATCCCATTCCTAGCCAGGTCATTTGTCCCTAGGTGGACAATGACATCCAGCTCCCTCCCTTGTGCAGCTCCTCCCACGATCCTGAGGATTCCTTCCTGTCCCTCCAAGCCATGGTGCAAGGAAGGCACCTTACCTCCCTCTCCCCTTCCTCCCCCATTTCTACCCCCTAATGATTGAGTCCCCCACCAAGGGAGGGATTAAGGGAGGATGCAATTTAATAGCTATCACTTAGCATTTGGCCATTGATCTCAATGGGGTCTGGTGGAGAATTGACGTTGCCTTTGAGAAGCTCATTGATATGGGCTCAGAACAATCTGGGGTTGCCTATGTTGGTTTGTTGGAGATGTTTGACATACTCCCTTTTAGCAAGCTTGGTGACTTGCTTTCATTGGTTTCTGAGGGTCCTGTAGGACAGGAGATCAGCTGGCAGTGCTGAAAGCTTGTGCTTCTTCCAGGCCTTGTCATGACTCACCATCAGAGATTTTAGTTCTGGGGTGATCCATTTGTAGTGTCTGCCTTTAGCTCAAAGCTTTTTTGGGGGGGTGAAGAGGTCAGCTGCTGATGTGAAGGAGTTCTGGAAGTAGTCCAGTGCTTCACCCAGTGTTGAAAGGAGCCTTATGGGGCTCTAGTCAAGATTGCTAAGATACTATTTAAAGTAGTCAGCAGAGAATTTGGAATAATCAAAAGTTGTGAGTATTCTGGGAGGAACCTTGGGTGGCCTATTCCTCCAGGTGCAAAAGATTAGTGAGTGGTCACTCAGAACATCAGCCATGGTACCAGCCATCTGGATGTTATGTGGGTTTGACACCAGAACCCAGTCTAGGGTGGCGTGATTCCCAGTTATGTGGTTAATCCTCATTGCATCAGTGATGACTTGCTCAAGGTTGGCGTCCAGAACAGGGCCTTGAGAGCCAGCTCTGTGTCCTGGCCCAGTTAAGGTTGAAGTCCCCGAGGATCAAGAGTTCTGATGAGGCCTCATCCACTAGAGCTTTGGTGAGGGACTCAAGGGATTGGAGGGCAACCTTGGGAGGGTTGTAGATACACCAAATGGTAAGGTGCTTACAGAAGCTGAGGGTGATCTGGATGAATAGTGATTCCCCACCGATGTGGTCACAGCACTGTAGGGTGATGAGAAATGCATCAAGTGAGTCTTTAGCATAGATAAGTACCGCTCCCCCTCTTTTACAATCCCAGTCTTTATGAAAGGTGTTATATCCCAAGACTGCAACCTCATGGGTCACGGTATCTTCCTTCAGCCAGGTCTGTGATAATGTCTGGTTTGTAGAGATCTAGCCATGCTTGGACTTCATGGATTTTGGGGTGTAGGCTGCAGACATTCATATGTGCTATCTTTCGGCCCTTGGAGGAGGTCCAGTGGGGATCATGGGGGGAGCCAATTGTAAGACTGGCAACAGAGGGACCTGGATTTGGCTCAATATTGCCTGCTAGGAGCAGCAGTGCTGCCAGTAGCAGAGTACTTTAGGACTGGGAGAGAGTAGGTCTTGGAAGCATAGCCTTTGTGAACAATGAAGTACTCCATAGCGTATACCCATTTTTGAGAGCCCATGGGTAATCAGGGGTGACTCTGTCCCCTGGGAGGTAGGATAGCCATATGGGGTGGAAGAGTACAAGTAGGAGTGCCTAGATTCGGTGTTTTCAGGGTCTCATGCACACATGAGTCTGTCTACCCACATGAGTGACAGAATATATGTAGCCAGGAGAAGACCCCTGTTTGGCAGTCCACGAGAAAACTTGCCATACAGAGTAGGTGGGTAGATAGGTGGTGGAAGTAGGAGTCCTGCCTCTGGTATGCCATATCAGTGGAGGCAGTGGCTTGATTTAGATGCAGTGTTCATATCTTATAGCACAGAATACCAAGACTAGTCAGTAGGTAAGTTAATTCAGGAGGTAAATAAGTAACGATGCAGTATCTCCCAGGAGGAGGGTGGGGGGGCAGCAGAGTCCTCCAATACCAACAGCTAGAGAAGGTTACAGTAAGTGGTAAGGGCAATTGGAAGGAGGCTAGGATTAGGCAGGTAGCAGATTGAAATATGAGCAGTGGGGATAAAGTTACTTTCTCAGCACAGATTAATGAGAGCTAGCACCAAGTAATCATTGAGGATAATGCAGCAGCTGAATGAGACACATTAAATATGTGAAGGCAAGCAATATTCAGTGAGACAGGTATTAGGAGTAATGAATAATTAGAGTAAGAAGCACTCCCAGCATGGGATTATGTGGTGGGGTTATCTTGATGTTAAATTATGAAAATATGCAGTAATAAGGTAAGTGGAGTGACCAACAATTTGTAAAGCAGCCCCATATCAAGTTTGCGTGAGCTGTGTACAAGGACCCACCACAGGCTGAAATTATAGGGTTAGACAAAAATTCAATAGGAGTAGTTAAACTTGTCATCATAGGAGCTAGGTGTAGTCACAAAGGGCTGTTGAGTTAGCAGCCGAGGTTATTGTCACGAGACTGGAGCATGGCAATCACCACTGGGTGAGTAGAAGTGAGAGGAGGGGCTTGTCGAACATTTAATGGGAGGAGGAGGAACAAGGTGGGTGGGCAAGAAAAAAACAAACGCTGTAATGTTCCCAGTCCTAGTGCTTCGGGGAGGCCCACCTGGCTGTGTTTCAGCTCACAGTGCCACAACCCCTGAGGTAGATGAAAATTCCTCTTTCAGTCCAGTGCAAGGGGAGGGGACCCATGTCTCGAGGTCTCCCTCACAACCCCTAGGTTTGCAACTTTCAGCGGAGGATTGCACTGTGGAGGCTCAGCTCAGCTTTTATGCAAGCTGACTAAGCAACTCAGCGACAGGGGCCAATCCAAGCTGTGGCATTGTTTGAATTTTGGTGCCCTTTCTCTGTTCTGGCATGTCCGGTGAGGAGAAGTCCCACAGATGCAAAATTGGTTTTTAAAACAAGTGCTGCAATGTTCCCAGTCCTGGCGCTTCAGAAAAGGTCCACCTAGCTGTGTTTCAGCTCACAGGTGCCTCAACTCCAAGGTAGATGAAAATTCCTCGTTCAGTCCACTGTAGGGGGAGGGGACCCATGGCTACAGGTCTCTCTCACAACCCCTGGGTTTGCAGCTTTCAGTGGAGAAGTCCAGAAAATCAGTAATGTTTCTTTATGATTCATTGGATAAATTGTGGGAAAATAGTAAAAAGGACATAAGGGATTAGTTTCAAACCATGGGGAAAATTATGGGTACATTAAAAAAGAAAAATATTTTGAACTACAAACACAATTATATTTCTTAAAATCTTTACAGCAGGAAAATAACATTTCATATGTAGAACAACTAACAAACAAAAAAGAAGAAATGCCACGGGAAGGCAAGTTTATCTGTAGGGTGCCCAGTCCCAGAGGCTCTGGGTGCCTAACATACAGAAGGCAGGAAATAAAATAAAATAAAATCATCATACAAAGATAATAAATATAGTAAACCAATTTAAAACAATAAATACAATAATAGATATCTAGCAGCTGGTCAAAACACATAATCCAGGAAGGCCGATACAAATAAATGTGCCTTGAGACCACTCATAAAACACTCTACTGCGGGGGCCTCTCTAATGTGGAGAGGGAGAGTGTTCCAAAGGACCGGGCCAGTGACACTAAAGGCCTGATCACCAACAGTTTTGAGATAGGTCCTAGGAACCTCAAGGAGACCTCTGATCAAGGAACGGAGGGATCATACCAAGGCAACTGGTGTCAGAAGGTCAGCCAGATAGCCAGGGCAATGTCTACATAGGGCCTTATAGGTGAGTAAACTCACCTTGATGATACCCCTCCATCTGACTGGCAGACAGTGCAGAGCCTGCAAAATCAGAGTCACATGACTGGACCTAGAAAGGCCAGTCAGTAACCTGACAGCAGCATTCTGCACCAGCTGCAGTGGTGGAGATTACCTACAGAGACCTCGAAGTAAAGAGTGTTACAGTAATCAAGCCTGGATGTCACAAAGGCATGCACTAGTGTGGGCAGGTCTTCAGGTGAAACTAGGGGTTTGATCCTGGTGATGTTCCTCAAGTGGTAAAAAACATTTTGGACAACAGATGACACCTGAACTTCAAGTGTCAACCTGTCATCCAAGGTCACACCAAGATCTCGTACCCTAGCAGAGGTCATCAATGGCATAGGTCCCAGAAAAAGACCTGAGGCCCTACTGACTGCACTCCCATCATGCCCTTGACTTGGCTCCACCACCAGTACCTTCATCTTATCAGGGTTCAGTTGCAACCAGTTGGAGAACATCCTGTGATCGATCTCAGCCAGGCAGCTGTTTAGCACTTCAACAGCATCCGATGTTCCAGGGGCAAAGGACAGATACAATTGGGTATCATCTGCATAGCAATGAAAACCCACATTATATCACCTAATGAACTTCCCCCAGGCAGCATGCACACTGCAAATAGCATCGGCAACAAGATCAACCCCAGGCAGGAGCCTTGGGGAGGAGGAGAAATTCCCCATCACTACCTGCTGCTTTCTGCCCATGGGAAAAGACTCAAACCAGATGATGACACTGCCAGTGAGTCCAAAGTACTCTTTGAGGTGATCAAGAACCACAATGTGATCTACAGTGTCAAAGGCTGAAGCGAGATTGAGGAGAACAAGAATTTACCTGTCTTCTCTATCCCTAGCCCTGAGGAGGTCATTATGCATCCTAACTAACACCATTTCAGTGCTATGCCTGGCTCTGAAACCCAACTGGAGTGGATCATAGATGTCAAAAGCCAAGAGGTGCTCCTCAAGCTGTTGTGCCACAATCTTCTCAACAACCTATTAGGTACTAGGTTACTAGGTATTTGTATTCCTAGATTGAAATAAAATAAATAAATAAATAAAAACCTTAGCCAAAATTAGAAGGTTGGAGATAGGATGGTAATTCACCAAAGATATCTGGAGAGAGAGATGATTTTTTTCAGAAGGGGCCTCACCAAAGCCTATTTCAAGGAATCTGGAAAGACCCCCTCCAACAATGAGCATCAGACAATTATGATGAACACCAGGCCAACAGAACCAGCACATCTCATTAAAAAATGTGTTGGGGCTGGGTCCAGCTCACAATATGTGTGCTTCAGCTTTGAGATGACCCCAATGACCTAAGCCACCTCCACTGGTCAAAACTCATCCCAGACAGGTGGAGTATCTCCTTGACCCCCAAGATGAACATTGCGAGTCACAATGTGACTCACTGACGGGATCCCCTGCCAGATAGAGGACACCCTGTCAGTGAAGAATTGAGCAAACTCATCACATAAAGTGACTGAAAAGGCTTTTCTTGGCTGCAGACAGATGGGATGAAGAAGTCTATCCACAGTTTGAAAAAGCTGAGATGGTCGGTTCTTCCCAGCAGCAATCTCCCTGGGCAGGAACTCTGCCTTCTTATGGTCAATTGCTCCCTGGTACTCAGCATAGTGAGTACGCAGGGCCATTTTGTCTGTATCCAACTGGGACCTCCACCAACAATGCTCCAGCACCTGATCCCTGATCTTCATCACCCTGTGGTCACCATCAAACCATGGGGACCTCAAGTGAGAAGATCTGGGTCATACTCAGACCAGTGTGAAGACATCAAGTGACCCAGAGACTTCCCTATTATAAGTGTGCCATCACTTCACCTGTACCCATCACACAGGCAATGACTACACTAGATAGATCGGCCACCACCAACAGTCCCTCCAGGGACAGTCCCCTTAAAGGGTAGTAGCTGACCATCTCAATGGGGGGGACTCATGAGAGGAGCCCCGAATGAGAACTTCACCTTACAATTATCAGACCAAGTGACCTGATCAGTGCTGAGGTTAATTATCTAAAGCCCCTGTGAGATCAGCAGATCCAACATGTGGCTGTGGTGGTGGTCACCGAAGTAACTTCTTGTGTCAAGTCCAGTGATGACATCAACTGGAAATGTTTAAAATTCAATTTAACAGGATAAAGTCCAGTATCATGTCACAACAGTGATGGGAATACAGTGAAGATCATCACAGTGACATTTCTAACAGTTCACTGTGATGGTCCACTGGGTTCCAGATACTACTGTCTTTGGGGTGTTCACCCCCTCCCCGAACCAACTGTGACTTGGAGTTGATTATTTTAAGTCTGGGTGGTGTGGGGAAAGAAACATCCCACAGAAAACACAGTTTACTCCAGCGATGGCACAACACCAATTGGCAGTGCTGTGTCATCGCTGTGTTGACGGTCACTGTGCTCCATGTCACCATGGCATGGTGAAACTATGAAGTCCCTAGAAACAGAACAACGTTTGAGAAGCAGGGTAAACAAGGGCAGATTAATCCCTTTGAAAATTGCTTAAAACAAAGAAATAATAAAGTGATACATCATTTGAGGTCAGTTGATGGGAAAATGTTAAGTACTAATAAGAAGATTCCTACAGAAATTGAAACATATGTTTCACACATGTTTCAAAGGAATCAGCTCTCTGACATAAATATCAATAAATGGGTACAATCATGTGAATTACCACAAATACCTGAGTATTTACAAGACTCATGAATTAAACAGGTAAACTTTCAAGAAATACATTTGGTGATTTCCAGTGTAAAACATGATACAGCACCAGGACCCAATGGATTACTGAATGAATTATACAAACATATTTATGCAGAATTATCTGCTGAATTGCTACAGTTAAATTTTTTGCTACAGTTTGATAAATTGCCAAAAAGTATGTATCAAGGGTTAATTATTTGATTGCATAAATTGGGAGACAAAGAACTGTTTACAAACTGGAGATCCATTACACTTCTGAATGTGGATTGTAAAATATTTACTAAAATTTTAAGTAATAGGATGACATTAGTAGTAGACAGCATTATTCAGCCTTCTCAATTTTGTGTTGTACTGGGTAGGAAAATAATAGATGGATTAATATTGCTCATAGAAATCATGTAGAAAAGGAATAACAAAGAAATAAATGGGTTTCTAGTAAGCCTTGATCAGTCAAAGGCATTTGACAAAGTGGCACACACCTATTTATGGAAATGCATGACCGCTTATGGATTTCCAGAGACATTTATAAAATGGGTGAAATGATGTTATAAGAATGCACTAGTAGCACCTTACATAAATGGCTGGGCAGGAGAGGAATGTGCAGTAACTAGATGAGTGAGGCAGGGATGTCCCTTAAGTCCCTTACTTTATATTCTTATACTAGACCCCCTTTTGCATAAACTAAATAATAACAGTAATATCATGGGTCTTTCCATAAATAGTGAAGATATGGAGATAAAAATTGTAGCTTATGAGGATGATGTGTGCCTTACCTTAGCAGACCTTCCTTCAGCCACTAAAGCGGAACAGATTTTAAATAACTTTACAAACTTAACCGGGTCATAAATTAATTATAATAAAAGTAAGTGTCTTCCAATAGGGGTAACACAAATAGTTCATACTGAATTTGTGAGAATTTCTATTCAAACTGATTTTCATAAAATTTTAGTATGTATTTTGTGCAAGAAGACATGAATTTTCATAACTGGGACTTACTACTCAAAGAGGCACAGGTTAAAGTAAAAAGTTGGAACACTTGGCTTATATGTAAACTAAAGCAAATTTATACAATTAAAACCTACCTTTTAGCTATGTTCCTACATTTGTGTGCTGTATTTCCACCATCTAAACAATTAGAGACAGTAATCTACAATTGTTTCTTCCAGTGAATTTGGGGCAGCTGCTTGAATCCGATCAAGAGAGGGATTAAATACCTACCCATCATTAAGGGAGGATTGAATAGGATCAACCCATTGGTCTTTTTGGTTTTTTATTTTTATTTTATTTAAACAGCAGTTTGGAAAACCTTTGAGCCATAGGCTCATTTACAAAGGTACCTTGTCACAGTAAGACAAACGAAAATACACAGTATAGCAGTACAACACATAAGTATAACAGTAACTTAAGACATAGGTACAAACAAGCTGGTACAGGTAGGATTGATGCAAACAATACCAGAGTTATGTTGTCCTTAGCAGCTTAGTAGTAAGCTTTGTCATAAGTATTGAGTACGGCTTTGACTAATGGCAATTACAGCATCGGGTGTTAATAAGGTGGTTACGTAAGGAAGTTTTGAAGCACGATATAGTTGGAGCTTCGGAGATGGAGGGGCAGTGTGTTGAACCAGGAGGAGGCCCTAAAGCTGAAGGCTCTTTGGCCATGAGAGGTCCTAGCTCTAGGGATAACAAGAGAAGTTTTCCCAGAGGTCTGAGTATGAACTAGTGGGACAGAGCTGCTATGGTGGTGGTCAATCCTGGCGGGATAGCCCAAGGAGGGTCTTTTGTAAGGGTACAGGTCAGATATTTGAGGCGTCACAAGATCAAGTACCAGCGCTTTTAGCGCATAGTAGACAGGTGTGTGTTAGCCTAGGTGCCCAGTAATTAACCTGCAGGCCTTATTCAGAGAAAAGTAATTTTATGGAGTGCGGTCTGATCAGCAGCACCATACACCAGCAGTCCATAGTCCACTAGGGACAGGATAGAGGAGGTGACTGCGAATCGAAGAGCCTCTGGGGGGAGGCAGTGTTTATACCGATGTAAGATGCCCAATTGGATATTAGTGGCAGTGGCTAGGGCAGCGAGGGGTCAAACTGGATCCCTAGGTATTTATAGGAGCAAACTTGTTCGAGTGGGAAAGAGGACCCAGAGTGAATGAGGAGTTTGAAGTTGCAGGACTTGTTTTGAGGATGAGTGAAGAACATGGTTTTGGTTTTTTTAAGATTTATCACCAATCTATGTTCCTTGAACCAGCCCTCGGCTTCAGCGAAGGACTTCTGCAGTGAGTCCTGGAGGGCAATAGGGTTACGACTTGAGGCAAAGATGACTGCATCATCAGCTGCATAGGAATGTTCCCCGAGCAAGAGCGTGGAAGGGTGTTAAGGTAAAGGGAGAATAGTAAGGGGCCCAGAATGGAGCCCTGGGGAACCCCAGAAAAGATGGGACAGATGTTTGAGTAGGTCCCATTAATTTTTACACGCTGTGAGCGGTCAGACAGATAACTGGTGCACCAGGAGATAGGCCCAGCAGCAAAACCAGAGAGACTAAGGGCATCAAGAAGGAGGGGGTGGGAGACAGTGTCGAAAGCTTTAGAGAGGTCAATGAAGACCGCACCAGCCAGAGAACCAGTGTCTAAGGAGGAGTGGAGAAAGTTGGAGAACTCTAGGAGGGCTGTGTTGGTACTGTGGCCCGCAGCCATGCTGCTCAGGACATAGGACATTGTAGGTGAGAGGTAGTCAGAGATTTGAGAGGCCACCAGTTTTCCAAGGCCTTGAGAGAGAGAGAGAATGGAGATTGGTCGATAGTTTCCAGCCACAGTCCTATCACCACCTTTAAAGATAGGGGTGACAGTGGTGACTTTCCAGGCAGTTGGAACCTTCCCCAGGCAAAGAGAGTGGTTGATGAGGCATGTGATCAGGGTAAGGACTGTGTCTAAGACCAGCCATAGGATACACAGATCCAGGGTGTCACTGCCTGTACTATTACTCTTGAGGGCAGTGACAAGGTGCTGCCTAAGTTCTTGGGCAGAAACACGGCGGAGGAGAAAATAAGGGTGAGAAAGATTTACGGCAGGTGCTGGGGAGGAGGTCAAAAAATTTGTTGGGAGGATAGGGCTAAGGTCAGTGAATGAGGTGTTGAGGTGGTTGGCTATGAGGGCTGGGTCTGAGGAGATCACACCATTAATGTTGATCTGGGTGGTTGGGGGGATTGTGCAGTCCCATTTAACTGTTTAATGTTATCCCAGAAGGTTCTGGGATTCCCCCATGAGGCAGTGAGTGAGGACCGATAGTGGTCAGACTTGGCCTTTCTGATGGCCCGAGTGCACTTGTTTCGGGCGGCAGCATATAACCGCCTGTCATTGGGCCGGCCAGTCTCAATGGCACGGTGCCATAGGTTGTCCCTATGTTTGAGTTGGTGGATCAAAGCTGGGGTTACCCAGGGGGCATTCTGCCTTTTAGAACAGCGGGTCAACATTGGGGCAAAGATATCACAGGTATTATTAAAAGTTTGGGTAAAGAAGGAGAGGGCTGTGTCAATGTCAGGAGTTGCCTGTATAGGAGACCAGTCAATTTGGGACAGAAGTTCTTGAGTTTTATCAGTCCACCAGGTATTAGACGCCCGCATGTGGACTGTGCTATGCTTGGGGACTGAGGATGACCAGTGGAATAGAATGGGGAGTGATCACTGAGAGTCTGGGAGGACTTCTACATTGGGGATCCGATTAGGCGGTTGGTGAGTACCACATCAAGCAGGGTACTGGAGCTCTCTTGGGGTTAGTCCTGGTAGGGTGGGTAACTAGCTGCTTAGGTCTATTGCAGAAAAGGAGTCTCGGGTAGAGGAGGAGGAGGGGCTGAGCCAGTTGACATTTAAGTCACCCACCAGAATTTGATCAGCTGAAGGAGGTAGTGAGGTAAGGTATTCTGTAAGAGAGGCAATGGCTCATGCTGGTCCCTGGGGGCAATGATGCAGTAGTCAGATAAAGGGGTCCCTTTAAAGGGTCAGGGTTAGTTTCAGTGTAAGCGCCTGGGCCCTGGAGTCAAGGATGGGAGCAGGCAGGGCTAGTACGGGAGAGATTCTCTTGACATAAATGCAGTCACGCCTTCCTCTCCCAATGCGGTTAGACCGGAAGAGGGTGAAACCAGGAAGGGAGACTAGAGTCAGGAGGATTTCGCAGCCAAGTCTCAATCAGAGCGATGACATCAGGGTTAATTGATGTGACCAGGCATTGTAGTGAGTCAAACTTTTAGGAGGCTACAGATATTCATGGAGACCATGCATAGGCCTGTAGTGCTAGTCGGGAGCTCCTGAGAACTGGGCCAGGGTTTGATGAATGTTCCCAGACAGGAGTAGTAGCATGACTAACACCCTGACTGGGAGATGGTGAGAGGTTTTCCTACGATTGACATGGTGGGAGGGGAGGCTAAGGGGGCAGGGGGTGGGCAGGGTGGTACAGGAAGGGAAGGCAAGAATAAGAAGACACCCAGATGTGCCTGAGGTGACAAGAAAGCTAGGAGGAGGGCAGAGAGGACCGAGACACACAGAGGTCCCAAGGGGCAGGAGAGCAGGTTCAGGAGCAAGGGGAGGGAAGGGTGCCAGGGCACAGTGCGGAGTGGCAGATGGGTAAGTGCACTGCTAGTGGGGATAGGCACAGACAGAGCATGAGGCAGGGCCAATACATTGTGGTGAGCAAGATCCCAGGGAAGTAGTGCCGTACAGGTAGGAGTAGGAAGTAGCGAGGAGCATAGGTCCTCTAGTAGGCCAGCAGGTATAACTGCAAATGGGAAAATGGGGAGATAGGTTCTGGGCAACAGGACGTGATGTTCCGGATGTGATGTCATGGGGTGGATCCTTAAATTGACAGCCACCCCTGGGTGGGAGGGTGGTTGGGGCAGGTGGGGCAGACGGCGCGAAGCGCCGTCTGGCTAGCACCCCCCTGCAGGCATCCAGATGAAGAGAAGAGGCTCTCTTTACCTCGAAAGTTATCAGGCTGGAAATTCGGCTTCCTCAGCTCCTCAGGTGAGCTGCTTGTGTTGCTTCTGTTGCTTGATTGTCCCAAGTACCTAGCTTGGGGGGGGAGAGCTGCCTATGTAGTGGAGAAAACAAAGCCTCTCATTACTTTGCAGGGAGAATATGTTAGACTTTCACAAAGGAGCTCCACCTAAGCAAAACAGGGCTATTCCAAATGAGGTCACACTAAGACCCAGCTATCCTAATAACCTTCAGTTACAAGCACAATTAGCTCCAATACTGCCATATTAAACAAGTCTGATCTATATTAGCTGCTTGTATATCTGGCTTTAAGTGTAATCAGCAAGGCAACTCTAGGGAAACCAGTGAGTCCCTAGCTTACACTTCAGCATTAGTAGCACAAAGAGAAGCAATAACAAGCCCACCTAGTGGTGAACAGGAACAAAGTTCATAAAATATAGTGTTCATCAGGTAGCACCTCCTGCAGGCATGCCCAGACTAAGAGAAGAGGCTCTCTTTACCTCGAAAGTTATCAGGCTGGAAATTGCCTTTCCTCAGCTCCCTCAGGTGAGCTGCTTGTGTTGCTTCTGTTGCTTGATTGTCCTGGAGTGCCTAGCTTGGGGGGAGCTGCCTCAAAAGTTATCAGGCTGGAAATTGGCTTCCTCAGCTCCTCAGGTGAGCTGCTTGTGTTGCTTCTGTTGCTTGATTGTCCCGAGTGCCTAGCTTGGGGGAGCTGCCCCAAAAGTTTCAGGCTGAAATGTGGGTTTCAGCTCCTCAGGTGAGCTGCTTGTGTTGCTTCTGCTGCTTGATTGTCCCGAGTGCCTAGCTTGGGGAGCTGCCTTGAAAGTTATCAGGCTGGAATTTCGGCTTCCTCAGCTCCTCAGGTGAGCTGCTTGTGTTGCTTCTGTTGCTTGATTGTCCCGAGTGCCTAGCTTGGGGGGGGGGAGCTGTCTCGAAAGTTATCAGGCTGGAAATTCGGCTTTCTCAGCTCCTCAGGTGAGCTGCTTGTGTTTGCAGTTTTATTTATTCAAATCTTAAACTTTTATTTCAGAACTTGGAAAAAGTGTGGGTACCTTGGGTGTTAGATCTTGTCCAGCCCTAGTTATCATCATGGGAGTTACACTCTGCTTTCCAAAACAGAAATCTTTCCTTGGATTACCTTCGTACATGCAGTATTGCTTTGGGAAACATAAAGTGTGAAATATAACTAAGCAATCTCTATTTCACTTGTCTAGAAAAGAACTGTATAGCTACTGTATATAATATCAGAATTCTTTTTAGAAAACATTACAAGGGCGCAAAAAGAGGCAAACCAAATTGGAGCAATAGTAACTAATCCTAGACTACCTGGTAAAATGTGGGATGTGTTATGGCTGTGCACACATAGTAAGTTAAATGTAAAAAACAACTTAAAGCTCAACGATCTCAGTGAAAGGCTATGCCAAAGAGATGAGTTATGACCAAACAGATTTGAAACAATGGCACATTTGTTTTTTGAATGCCCCCCTATCCTCTCCTTCTGATCTATTTTGTACTCAAAGTGAAAGAAATTACCTTTCTTATTTATTAGAGCAGATAGTTTATTTTTAGGCATATTACCTTCAAACTGGAAAGAATACGATCAAGGTACTGTGCATTTAATTCTGCTTTTATTTAAGTATTACATCTGGCACATGAGGTGTCAATTCACCTTACAAAAAAAAATACATTTTACCGGAACAACTCTTCTGGACTTTACATAATGCTGTTATTGAGATAAAAAGAAAATAAAAACAAAAGTACTTGACACAAATATATCAGAAGTGGTAGAGATACACGAATTGAATAGATAATGTATAACTCACTTACATAAATTCATGGAGAGATAAAGAAAGTGGGGAAATAGACATGATTGGTAAAATATTAAGAGAAGCCACTAGATAGTGAAAAGTCTTTATGTAACATGAGGCTATTTGAAATGTATAATCTTTAGACAAATGTACAATAGGAGAACACAGTATGAAATGATAGCCTCTGTATTTTTTCTACTTTTGTTCTCCTTGCTAACCATTGATATGTAGCTCTTTTTTACCTTATAAATGTGGTACACAAATGTTTTATTTGTTTTATTGACTTCTTCTTTTGAATGTATTACATTTATGACATATTGGTATATTTTGAATAAATAATTCCCCTACTCTTTTTCGAGAAGTGCAGTGGGATCTGAGGCAGTGGTGCAGGAAGGAGGATTATGAATGCTTAGGTGAGTGGGGGATACGTGGGCGGACCAGCACCTGTATGCAAGGGACAGGCTGCATATAAAAGATGAGTGGGCTAGACTTTTGAGGGGGAATTCCAGGGATACATGGATAAAATAATGGGGAGCGATTTAAACTAGGAGAGGGGGAGTGCAAAGCTAGGGGTGACCCAGGGAAAAGGACTGGTGGATCTTACCTAACTCACACTCCCCCACAGCTGGGAACAGGAGATGCTGTGGGGAGGAAATGGAGGAAGATGAGACTGGTGGAAAGGGTTGCTAACAAACACCAGGAGTCTTGGAAATAAGATGGTGGACCTCCAAGTGACAGTGGCAGTAGACAACCTGGACCTAATAGCTGTCACAGAGACCTGGTGGACTGACAACTACAGTTGGGAGGTGGAATTAGCAGAATATGGACTCTACAGGAGGGACAGGACAGGAAGAAGGGGGAAGGGGTTGTTCTGTATGTAAAGAAGGGGGATCAGCAGAGACCCTATGGGTCACTTTAAGCAGAATGGGGGGGCAGTGAGTGTAGGAGTGGTCTACAAACCACCTAATCAAGGGGAGGAAGTGGACAGAGAAATCATTAGAGAAACATAGGTAATGGCTGGGAAAGGAGAGATCATGGTGGCAAGCGTACACAGCATACACAGAAGGGAATAGGGAGCTGTTGCAAGTCATGCAGGAATTGTTCATTCACCAGCTAGTTACAGAACCTACTGGGGAAGGGGCCATACTAGATCTGGTTATGACAAATGGGGATGGTGTTGAGGAGGTGGCGGTAGGGGAAAAGTTGGGCAACACCGACCATAGGACAGTAAGTTCTAAAATTAGAAAAGGGTGGTTAAGAGCATTTTCACCACAAAGGTGCTAGACTTTAGGAAGACAGATTTTAGGAGGATGTGAAAAGTGGTGCAGAAGGAGCTAGAAGGGAAGGAGAACTTAGATGATGTAGAGGATCTGTGGGGGGGGATTAAAGGAGGAATATTAAAGGCAACAGAAATATGCGGTAGGTTGGTGAGCAAAATCAAGAAGGGGAAGAAACCACTTTGGTTCATAAAAGATGTGAGGGAAGCAGTTAGTGAGAAAAAGAGGGCGTTCAGAGTATATAAATCCTCTCAGAAGGAGACAGAGAGGGAAGTATATAAGAATAAACCGAGGGAAGCAGGGAAAATAATCAGAAGGGTGAAGGTAGATACTGAGGAGAACATAGCGAGGGAGGCGAAAGGGGGGATAAGAAGTTTTTCAGATATGTGAGCGACAGAAGGAAGAGGAAGATGTGGATTATAAGGATCAAGGGGGAAGGAAGGGTACTAGTAGAGAAGAATATGGAAAAGACTAATGTTCTGAATGACTGCTTCATGTCAGTCTTTGCAGTGGAGGAGGAGGAAGGGCCAGAGTTGAAAAGCAAGGGAAGGGAGGGCAGGGAAATGGACTCAAGCCCATTCACACAGGATAGGATATTGGAAGAACTGGGGAAAATGTGGGTGGATAAAGTAATGGACCCAGATGGGATTCACCGGAGGGCACTCAAGGAGCTAAAGCAGCAGTTGGCAGCAACACTCACAAGGTTATTTAATCGGTCACTGGCCAAGGGAAGGGTTCCTAAGGACTGGACAAAGGCTGAAGTGGTGCCATTGCATAAGGAGGAGAAAGGCAGGAGCCGGGTAACTTCTGCCCAGTTAGCCTTACCTCCGTGGTGGGTAAGTTCATGGAGTCATTTATTAAGGAAAGGCCAACAGAATATTTGGAGGCAGAGCACCTTCTGGATGTCAGCCAGCATGGATTCACAGGTGGTAGGTCCTGCCAGACCAACCTGACTGAATTCTTCAACAAGGTTATGGAGATATGGGACCAGGGCGGTGCGGTGGACATGGCCTACATGGACTTCAGGAAGGCCTTTGACACCATCCCCCACAGGAGACTGGTAGGCAAAGTGGGCAGCTTGGGAGTGGGGAGCAAGCTCACAAAATAGGTAGAGCATTTGCTAGAGGGGAGGACACAGAGGATGTTGGTAAATGGGATGCACTCCAAACAGGAAAAGGTGACGAGTAGGGTTCCCCAGGGGGTCAGTGCTGGGACCCATACTTTTCAACATTTACACTGGGGACATTACGGAGGGTCTATATGGGAATGTGTGTCTGTTTGCAGATGACATGAAGATCTAAAATAGGGCGGATATGACAGCGGGGTGGAAAATATGAGAGAGGATCTGGCAAGGTTGGAGAAGTGGTCAGAAAGGTGGCAGCTAAAATTCAATGCAAAAAATGCAGAATTTTGCATATAGCGTGTAAAAACCCGGGGGCAAAATACTGGCTTGGGGGGGGAGAGAATTGGAGGTAACAGATCACGAAAGGGACCTGGGGATCACTATTTCGGACAGCCTGAAAATTTGGAGTCAGTGCAACAGGGCAGTGGGGAAAGCACTCAAAATGTTGACATGCATAGGGGTGGGTTTTACCAGCAAGAGAAGGGAGGTGATCATGCCACTACACAAGACCATGGTCAGACCCCAGCTGAAGTATGGGGTACAGTTCTGGAGGCCATACTTACAAGGGGACAAAGACAGGCTGGAGAGGGTCCAGAGAAGGGCAACCAAAATGGTGAAAGGGCTGCAGGGGAAGTCTTACTCGGAAAGACTGGGTGAGCTGGGCCTGTACACACTGGAGAAGAGGAGGGAGAGGGGATATGTAGTTAAATATTTCACGTACTTAAGAGCCATAAACAGGGTAAAGGATTACAGCATGTTCAGATTGAGTGAGAACAAATCCACTAGAGGGCATGCATTCAAACTGGAGGGGGGGAGCAGATTTAGAGGTGACATCAGGGGGAAATTCTTTACTGAGAGGGTGGTGTGGCCATGGGACAGACTGCCAGGATGGGTGGTGGGGGCTGATTCAGTGGACAAATTTAAAAGAGCATGGGATACATACACGGGACTAACCAACAGGGGCAGACAGAGAATGGAGGGCAGAGGTCTTCCTAGATGGGGGAATCGGGCAGACTAGATGGGTCATGGGGTCTTTTTCTGCTGACAAATTTCTATGTTATGTTTCTATCTTTAATGTCCACCTGAACAATGAGATGCAGTAAAGCACTCCGCTTGCTGGCCAGGAGGCCAGATATCGAATGTAAAAATACATTAGTTGGCAGGCAACAAGTGCCAGGACACAATTTAGGCACTGTCTGCAATTGTTTTTAATACTAAATATGAATAAAGGGACACAGAAAGTAGAAATTTGTTAGAGTCCCATTCACCGATGTGTCGGCGCAAACCAGGAGCCATTTTAGTGTGGCAGGAGGCTGCTCCAGTAATTCAAGATGCACCACAAAAAACACTCAACAAAAGCACATACATAAAACAGTTAAATTCATACAATAAAGCTGCAGAGGGCTAGTATTGGGTCCAGGGGACATGGCTGTGTGCATGATTTCCACACAATATATAGCGTTTTAAAAATGGAACTAATTGAAGTCAGCTTATGTATACAAGGTGGAGGATCCATTTTAAATCAGCAAAACAGTGCAAACTTTTTTACTAAGGAGTGCTGCCACACCATTATTTATCTGATTTTCACCAGACCTGGTAGGGTTATATAGTTAAATGTGCACTACAAGGGGAAAATGTTATTTTGTAAATAAAAAGTCAAGAAAAGGGAGTCACTCACCTGGGAGGGTGTAGTGACTGGAAATCAGGTCCCATGCTGCAAGGAGGCAGAGTGGAGGAGGAGCCAGCAAAGGGTGTAAGATTTCAGGCAAGAGATGTTATGGGAGTCTGTGGGACACTACCAGGGAGGAGTCTGAGAGAACAAAATGAATATGTAAACAGACCAAGCTGTAGACTAGTGCAGGAGCTGTTTTTAAATGAGAAATGGGTTATTTTCAAAGATATTTGGTTCTAGGCAGTGGGGGAGAGTCACTGCAAAATGTATGTTTTTCATAGTAAGAGAACTTCAAGCTTTAGTGACTCTGGGAGGGTTTTCATGGGTGAATTTCTAAAAAAAAATTTCAAGAGAAAGCAAAGAAAGTGAGCTTTCTCACCAGATACATGTGGAAATGCTTAAACATTGTGAAGTAAGGATTTATTTATGTACAAAACATTTTACGTCAAATGTGCAGTCCAGGCTGACAGTACAAGGCAGCCTGGAATGTTCAGAGTTGGATTCCATTGTGGCATATGATGCTGCAGGATTCCAAACAGGAGATGTTTGTGATTGGTGCCGAGGGTTGGAACAGGGTTGTGTCCACTCAGAGACCAGGATATGGGGCACTTGGAATGCTCACAGAGCATAAAAAGAGCTGCACAGCTCGGATGAAGGGAGTTTGAGCAGGGAGAGTCACCTGAAGGTACCAGAAGAGACTAGAGGGAGTCCAGCCTACAGAAGCCTACCAGTTTTTTTGTTATTCTTTTGGTAACCAGGTAAGGTCCAGTAGGCACAACTACCTGTTTTCAGGGGTGACCCAGGAGCTCTGAGGTGGTTAAGTGACTTGCTCAGAGTCACACAGCGCACAAGGGGAGGTTGTGGGAATGAAATCCAGGTCTACTGGATGTACCAAGCTCATTCACAGCTTGTTACTCTAACCTCTAGGCTATACTGCCAGCCCATTTTGATAGTGCCTGGGGGACCAGCCCTCAAGTTTAATGTAATTGGCATAGGGGATCACCTGTATCCCGGTGCTAGGGATAGAACGGCAGTCAGTGAGAGCAGGGCCAGTGTATAGGAAGCTTGCTGCTATTAGCACCTACATTTTTCTCACAAGTTTCCAGTTTTCAGAAAAAGAAGATCTGCAATGACTACAGGGCCAGGTGCCTCCTCAGTTTACAAAAAGAGTTGTCTGCCAGCTCCATGGGTCCAGAAAACGTCATTTTCTTTAAACCAAAGGAATGTTGTGCAGTACAGTTTAATTTGCAACTAGAGACTAGTTCAAGAGGGACACTCATCTGTGTTTTGTGTATATATCCTTAACTACAAAGACTACCATCCAGAACTGAAGGACTGTGTTATTTCTGAGAGACTTTGGGGGGAATGTATTGTGTAATGGGAAATTTGTGATGTTATGCAATACCAGTACAGTAAATGGGAATGTTTAGAGTATAAGAATATAGAGTGATAAGCACTGTGAAGTATAAGGTACAGTAACAGATAACAGGAAAGGGTATCTGGGCTTTTAAGGGGTGAGTGGGCTAACGGAGGTGGGTATAGCCTAGTAGCCACGGCACACCCTTAAGGCATGTAAAGATTTATGTGCAGCGACTGAGGTCCGGGGTGTGGCCTGTGCTGGGTGTGTTATTAAATTTTGGAGGACTGCAGGGTAGTGTATAGCCTACAGTCTCCAGGGATCAGCAGGTATAGACCTGTGGGTATTGTGATACAGTCGAGAAATGTTATTGTGTGATGCAAATGTTTTAAAGTCAATTTTTTTATTTGTCTGAATGCTAAAGGTTTTTTTTTTTAAATACAACTGTTTCTGTAAGTTGCAGAGCAGTCAGTAAAGATTTACCTTCTTTTCACTTTAAAACTGTGTCAGAGTCATTCTTCGGGTTTTCCAAGTCTCACATTTTTCCTGTGGTCTTCTAAAGTCCAGTGCAGCCCCTCTCTCTCCATACAGGCTCTGCAACTGATCGATTGGGGAGGTAATCGTAAAGGTTCCTGTGTGTACCCAATCAGTGTTTGTAGGAGGTAAAAGAGCAAACAACCTACTGGTGGTGCAACCACATTAACCCATGTAAAGCTCCTGCATCTACCTAGC
The DNA here is from genome assembly GCA_016271365.2 of Neoceratodus forsteri. NCBI lineage: Eukaryota > Metazoa > Chordata > Ceratodontiformes > Ceratodontidae > Neoceratodus > Neoceratodus forsteri. Next base: position 915,082,396 of record CM028132.1, on the reverse strand, counting down.
GAATTACTGCAGGCACATCTATCTCACTACATCTAGGTGACCCTGTGGGTGTGGTGGGGTCTGTGTAATTCACCACATATGTGTTTGTATCTGTTATAAGTGTGTCTGATGCTAGTTGGATAACTTTGACAAATGTGACACAGTTTAGTTTATACTTCAGATGCTTTTTCTGTTCTTTTTTGCAGAAGATGAAGTAGAAAGTCTGGTTCTAGTTGAAAGGTGATGGTTAAGGGAATACAAATTGTTATCAGTGGTCTAGGGTCATCACAGGCTCAGAATGGAGATGAGGCACAATGGGTAGCTAGTCAGTTGTGGCAACTGTGGAGCGCTCTTCTCCAGGGTTATGCAATGGAGGTGGACACTGCCCCATCTGCAGGACCTTTGCAAAGCTCAATTATCAGCTGGTAACAGCAAGAGAAGAGATATCTCAGGTGTGTCACCAACTGAATTGGAGCCCATGCCCCCCCAGATTCTCACTGGTACAGGAGGGTGGAGAGTGGTGGGTTGCGGATAGGGGAAGAGTGAATGGAGGCGGAAGTAACCACAAGGTGGTTGACCAGCCCTACACCATCCAGATTGCAGATTGGTTTGCACCCCTAGAGAAGTCTCAGGTATTCCAAGAATAGGATTCTCAGAATGGGAGTGGTGTACAGGCCACCATCTCAGATGGAGGAGTTAGACAGGGAACTAGTGGGACAGATCAGGAGGACCTGCGAGAAGGATAGTGTGGTGGTTGTGGGGGCTTCAACATGCCAGAAGTGGACTGGAGTATCCCAACAACCAGGAATAGAAGGGAGAAGGTACTGCTAGATGCCTTCCAGGACAGCTTCCAGCTGCAAATGGTCAGTGAACCAACCAGGTTAGGGAATACCCTTGACCTTGTGCTGGCAAATGGGGACTTTGTGAGAGAACTTACGGTGGAAGAACCGCTGCCAGGGAGTGACCACCACTTAGTATGGCTCACATCGGATATGGGCAAGGAAGGAGTGGAATCTGGCACAAGAGTGTTGGACTTCAGGAGGGACGACTTTGGGACGATGAGAGAAGTGGTAAAAGGGTACCTGGCCAGAATTCAACCTAGTATGGACACTAACCAGAGGTGGGAGCTCATAAGCTGGGGATAGTGGAGGCAACCAAAACCTGCTGCAAGGCCCAGAGCAATAAAGTTGGGGCTAAGAAACTGAGCTGGTTGAGCAAGGAGGTCATAGAAAAGGTAAGGATGAAAAAAGCTGCCTTTAGGAGGTACAAGAAAACAGGGAGGGGGGGAGGACAGGGAGGAGTACCTGACGGAATCGAAGGAGGTGACACAGGCAGTAAGGGGAGCCAAGGCGTCTACGGAGCTCAGGCTGGCTCAAGGCATTAAGAAGGAGAAGGACTTTTAAGTACATCAGAGAAAAGGAGCTGTAAGGACCATATAGTAAGGATTAGGAAGGAGGGGGTTGGGTGGAAGAGATGCGATAAGGCAGAAGCGCTAAATGATTACTTCTGCTCGGTATTTACTAAGAAGAAGAAGGGTTAATACCTAAGGGGGGAGGAATGGCAGAAACGGGGGAAGGGGGTGACAGATGGGGAAATCATGGAGGGCAGAGTTTGGGAGGGTTTGAAGGCAATGAGGATTGGAAAGGCAAAATACCCAGATGGCATCCACCCCAGGGTGCTGAAGAAGCTGGCAGAGGTCCTTGTGGGACCTTTGGCAGACCTTTTTAATGCCTCACTACACTCAGGGTGTGTACCTCAGGACTGGAGGATGGCTCGTGTGGTGCCCCTCCACAAGAATGGCCCCAAGGATGAACCTGGGAACTACAGACTGGTAAGCCTCACATGCATCGTGGGTAAGCTGATGGAGACTATCCTGAAGGAGAGGCTGGTGGCTCTCCTAAAGACCAAAAGACTACAGGACAACAGACAGCATGGCTTCATACGTGGCAGATCCTGCCAAACCAACCTGGTGGAGTTCTATGACTGGGTAACTAGGCAACTGGACAGGGGCCATACAGTGGATGTCCTGTATCTGGACTTCAGTAAGTCATTCAACTCTGTGCCGCATGGGAGGCTGGGAAGTAAGTTAGGAGGCATGGGGTGGGTGCATGCTGGTGAGATGGGTAGGGAACTGGCTTCAGGGAAGGCAACAGAGGGTGGTGGTGGGTGGGGAGCTCTCACACACAAGGGTAGTGATGAGCGGTGTTCCACAGTGCTCGGTGTTGGGACCAGTGTTGTTTGGGATATTCATTGCAGACATATCATTGGACATCAAGAGCAAGATCAGTCTGTTTGCTGATGATACCAAGATGGGAGCAGTGGTGGATGACCTAGGGGGGATGGAAGGGGTTGCAGGATGATCTGGCAAAGCATGAAACCTGATCAGACACCTGGCAACTGGGGTTTATTGCCAAAAAGTGCAAGGTGCTGCAGTTTGGGGTGAAGAACCCAAGGAGAAATTACCAGCTGGGGGGAGTGCAGCTAGCCCAGACAGAGGAGGAGAAGGATCTGGGGGTGCTCATTACAGGGTCAATGAACAACTTGGCACAACGTAGGAAGGCAGCTGCAAAGGCCAAAAAAATGCTGGGTTGCATTGCAAGAGATATGTCCTCAAGGAAGGAGGAGGTGATTCTGACACTGTATAGGTCATTAGTTAGCCCATACCTAGAGTACTGTATGCAGTACTGGCGCCTGTATCTGAAGAGGGACATTAAGTTACTGGAGGGGGTGCAGCACAGAGCGACAAAGATGATCAAGGGGCTGGGGGACTTATCATATGAGAGGAGGTTGAGGGAGTTGATCATTTACTCTCTGGAGGAGAGGAGGGGCGGGGGAACATGATGGAAACCTTTAAGTACATGAAAGGAATAAACAAGACAGGTACAGAGGGGATGTTCAAAGTAAGGGAGGGGAGGGACACCAGAGGCCATGATATGAGACTGGAGGGAGAAAGGATCAAGAGGGAGATGAGGAGACATTTGTTTACAGAAAGGGTAGTAGCTGGGTGGAATGCGTTACCTGCAGATGTGGTATCCAGTAGAACAGTGGACTGCTTCAAAAAGGGATGGGACAGGACAAGGGGGAGGGTCAATGGAGGGGAAGAGTGGAAGGGAGTGGCAGCTGCAGAATAAGGGGTGCTAGCTGCACATTCGAGCAGACTTGATAGACCTCTAGGCATTTATCTGCTGGTACATTTTGTATGTTCGTATGACTACACTGGGCAGGGGGAGGACTCTGGTAAGTCAGGAGTAATGGGTAGGATGACTTGGTGGCACCAGAGGGGACAAGGAAAAAAAAGGAAAGAAAGGAAGGGGAATTGTTAGGCTATCTGAAGGAGGTAGGGTAAGTCAAGTCAAGTCAAGCCAACTTTATTTATTTATTTATTTTTTTTATTAACATTTTATTAAGAGATTTTCTGAAACATAGTTACATAAAATACAAAGGATCAACAATTCCGCTATCACCAGTCATACCTAGCCGGAGTAACAATTCCATGGAGATACAATCTAAGTACCATAACAAATAACCCCCACAAATTACCAGGAACCCCCTATCCTCACCACCCATCCCCCACTCTCCCCCCAATTACAGTGCTAGGAGTTTCTATAAAAATACACACAAAATCCCTCCATAGTCAATGAAGGCCATTCTCTGGAACTGAAGGACAGCTGGGAGCCCGCGAAGTACGAGGTGCAATGTCCTACTTAATACTGCTCCAATTCCTCTGGGGTATCCCCTACCTCCCTAAATGCTAAGTGTCCTGGGACATACCGGAACATACTGGGGGGGATCCAATTCTTCCCGTGTGGGATAGATATCCGCATAAATGCCAAGAAGGGACCCCATACCTTTAATAATGTTTCCGGTCTATGCCCTGTGATGTACGACATTCTTTCAAACCCCACTACTTTCTGCATACATTCATTCCATTCAGCCAGTGAAGGAGTGTCAGGCCACCGCCACTTCTGAAGGATCAGCCTGTTGGCCTCAGTGATGGCAGTGAGAAACCAGGCCCTCTGACAGCTGTCCAGACAGCCCAGGACCCCAGTGTTCCCCAGGATCAACAGAGATGCATCCCAAGGAATCTGCTTCCATATTACTGTCCCTAATATCCCCCAAATCTTTTACCACCATCTCCTTAAGGCCGGACACTTCCATAGAATGTGAAGTAGAGACACTCCCTGGCTATTACACCACCAGCATTTCAAGTGCGGGAGAAGCTGTATATGAAACAGGGCCTTGGGGGTTCTTTACCATAGTAGAAGGGACTTGAGATGCATCAACTTCCCACGTGCATCCCTGACCTGTCTGTATGCATTCCTCCATCTTTCCACCCACTCCTCATCTGTGAGCGGCTTCCCCAGGAGACCCTCCCATCTCTGTATCAGGCACTACATAATCTCATAACTTACAGTAAAGCAACCCCACATTAGGAGGGCTCCAGGGCTTCTGTGTCCTACTTTGTGTTCCAAAAATAGCCTCCCACCCCCTAGTTTCTCCTTGGTCTCCCCGGCCCTTTCCTAAGCCCTGTATGAGATACCGTAACTGAAGAAATTTCCAGTGGTTCACCTTGGACAAATCTGCTTGCTGTTGGAGATCCTTAAAAGAGCTCATCTGCTCAGAAAAAAGGTCTTGCACCTTCATCAGCCCCCCCTTCTCCCACCTCTCCCAGAAAAGAGTCAGTCCCCCTATGGAGACCCTCTGATTACCCCATAAGGGCCAATAAGATATTGGAATACCCCACTGGGTACCAAAACATCTCAACACCAAATGTAAACAAGGTAGTCCAGGGTGGGCAATTGTCCAGAAGGAAGTCTGTCACCCAGCAAGCAGCACCCCGGGGGATAAGGGAAATACCAGTCCTGCTCAAATTTCAGCTACCTAATCTGATCCTCTAAACCTTCACTGTGGAGCCACAGCCAAACCTGCCGCAGCCCCGATGCAAGGTAATGGCCCCTAAACCAAGCCACTGCAAATCCTGCCTTGCTATATGGAGCCTTTAAGTGGCCCCTAGATATCCGAGGCCTCTTCCCTTCCCAATAGAAACCGGATAAAACCTGATCCAGTTGTTTCCACCATGATTCAGGAATTTTCAGGAATAAGTAACGGAGAACATACAGCACCTTAGGCACGAATATCATATGTACAGCATGCACCTTATCCCATAAAGACAGCTGTAAATGATGCCATCTAGCCATGTCCCCCTTCAAGAACTCCAATAGGCGTAACAGATTGAGAGCAGGTCAGTCCAACAACTTCAGAGAGATCTGTATCCCCAGATAGGTTATCGGACCCTCCGTTCACTTTTATTTATTTATTTATTTAGCTTTTGTTGACCGGGTAAGTGCACTAGACAAATCCTGCCTATTTTCAGGCACGACCCGGGGAAGGGGGATACAGATGAATGCCAACTGACCTTGAACCAGACTAAGCTGTTGGTGGTATTTTTAGTTAATGAGGGAAATTTGGCCAGGACACCGGGGAAATTCCCCTACTCTTTTCGATAAGTGCCATGGGATCTTTAACATCCACCTGAACTACCACCAATCCAGGCAGATGGGACCTCGGTTTAACGTCTCATCCAAAAGACTTAAAGCCATCTCCTAACTGAGGAAGACTCTGAGTACTTCAGCCCATCGGGACGATACAAGTTTTGGTGCAAATATTCTCAAGAACAGATAACCCCTTGTCCTGTGTTAACAAGTGGGCTAGGTGGGGAAGAGAAGAAGGTGCATCTCCAAGTATAAGTAAAACATCGTCTGCAAAAAGCATTGTTTTGTACACCCAAGATCCCACCTGCAGACCCAATGTCTCTTCCGTATCCCTAATTTTCTGGGCCAGAAGCTCAATGGTCAGTAAAACTGGTGCTGGGGAGAGAGCCAGAGAAAGTTTACCATTCATCAAAACTGAAGCCCTAGGATGTTTATAAATGAGCTGGACCCATCGAATGAAGCATGGGCCAAAACCAAATTTCTCCAGAACTGCAAATAAATAAGGCCATTCAATGGAATCAAAAGCTTTTTCTGTGTCCAGTCCCACCACCGGTGGTGTCATGGACAGTGACAGGAACACCCCAAAAATATCTACCAAGTGCCGCAAGTGATCCGCCCCATCCTGCCCTCCCACAAATCCTACTTGGGCTGGGTGAATGAGCTGAGACAACAAGGAAGCAACACAGTTCGCCAAGACCCTGGCCAATACTTTATAGTCCACATTCAGAAGTGATACTGGCCTATAGTTTGTACAGAGGAGGGGATCCTTGCCTTTTTTAGGCTAAACAGAAATAACAGTCTCATACATAGTCTGAGGAAGATGCCCCCCCCCACAGCATCATCCAGTACCACTGTAATCAGTGGGAGAACCTGATCTTGCACCACCTTGTAGAATTCCACTGGGAAGCCATCTGGGCCTGGACTGTTTCCCACCTGAAGCTGCCCTAGTGCCGTTTGCACCTCTTGTTCTGATATCGGCTGTTCCAAAGAATCTCTCTGGGCTGCCGATAGCTGAGGCAACCTCATCGAATCCAAAAAGGCCCAGATTTCCATCTCCCCATTGCCAGAGATATCAAAGAATGCAGGTTCCTATAAAAATTCTCAAATTCCTTGTTGATTCCCTGCTGGTCTAGAACCAGACCCCGGGGTGCTGTGATACCGGAATCACCCTCTACGTCTTCATCTTTTTGAGCCTATACGCTAAGAGAAGGCCGCCCTCTCCCCCCATCCCAGAATATCTGTCAGGTACGACACAATCCTAACTTGGCTTGCTGCAAAGTCAGGACATTAATCTGGAAATGCATCTCCCTCATTTGCCTGGTCAGCTCTGGCCCCACTTTCCCGACCTTATGCTGAGCCTCCAAAGTAGAAAGCCTAGTCATAAGAGCCTGCAGCTGTTCCACCCTCTGCTTTCTTTTGGCAGAAGAATAGGCTATTAGCCTACCATGGATAAATGCCTTCAACCCCTCCCAAACCCACTGAGAAGAGACCTCCCCCTGTTTGATTATAACATATAGTCCGAAACCTCCATCCGAAGCCAGTCTTGAAATGAGGGTTCCTTAAAAAGGCTGACATTGCAGCACCATCTCTTTACCCTATTAATGGCCTGGCCACCCATACAACTCCGCATCAGTGGCGCATGGTCCGAGATTACAGTGAATTCAATGGTACATCGTAATCCCTGCAAAAGCTCCTGTAAAGTCAGTCATAGATCGATACGGCTATACGTCTGATGTACAGCCAAATAATATGTGTAATCCCACCCCACTGGATTGTGTAACCACCAGACATCCCTAAGCCCTATGTCTACAATCAAATGTGCCAGGGCCTTCGACCCCGGGGTGACTGGGCAGGCTGACTCTCCACTGTGGTCTGTTAGGGGGTCTAAGACTTAATTGAAATCCCCCCTACAATCACATGACCTTCACTCTTTTCTTGCAATACCTGAGAAAGGGCATTAAAGAAGGGGGTACCATCCTCATTAGGTGCATAGATGGAAACTAAAGTATATAGTTGCTCATCCAGTGTACCTGTCACTAATAACAATCTCCCCTGGGGATCCCATAACCCCGACTTTGTCATATGTTCTGCCCTCACGCTATTAAAATCAACCTCCCCCGCTTCTTGGATGAGTAAAAGGCCACAAACACTGTACCCAGCCACACTTTTTGAATCCACACAACATCCTTACTGAGGATATGGGACTCTTATACAAATGCAGTTTGACCCCCATATGCTTAATATGCCCCATGACCTTCCTCCTTTTGATTAGCCCATTCAAACCCAGGACATTCCAGGACATAAAGCAGTATGTCACCATCCTAAGATCTCTTGGTCCACTAGCCTCCTCCCGTTCCTTCTGTGTCCTCTCCCCCTAATCCCCCGTTCCAGAGACTTGGTCTTCCCCCCTCCTAGCGTAGGAATACCCAACCATTGAAGCAAAAACAAACAAACAACCCCCCCCACCTCCTAATGAACTATGTACACTCTGAAGAGGGAACAATCCTTCCCCTCCATCAGCATGTTATTTCCCAGTACTCTCTGAGCCACGTACTCCTCACCCCTGAACCCCAAAGCTAGAATCCAACAAATACTACTGCCCCCCTCTCAAAATCATAATCCCTATCTAAAAGCATAATAACATAACATGGTGCAACCCCAACACATACAACCTTGCCCCTCTATCCCAGGGTCTCAGTCATCGTAGTTCCCCGGCTTGATCACTTGGGCCCCCACTATTCCCCCCCATCCTTCCCGTACACCCCATCGAGCAACCCCATCCACCAGCACTCAAGTAACCCTCAGTATTGAACTGCCAGGTAATAAACATGGCTAACGCCCTTACCTGGGAAAGGAACTGAGCCATAGGCCCAGGAGAAGAAACGCCCCCTTGCCACTGTCAAAAATTCAGTCCATCGAATCTTCTTCTTGATCAGCCGGTTGCACAGTCTGGACTTGGTCCTTTCCACCACTGTCTCTCCTTCTGCTGTCCTCCATCCTTCCTGCTCAGGGAGAATCCACTGTTCAGGTCCCTCCTAAGCTGCCTCTTCTCCCAGGGAGTCACTTTGTCACTATATAGTTGCAGGAAAGTTTCAGCCTCCCCCGGTGTTGCGAAGAAATGAGTACCCTCCTGAGCCACCAATTTCAAGGTAGCTGGAGGGACCAAGTACGCTTTCAGGTTCCGTGTTTGAGCTGCATCTCGGACCTTATCAATGGCCTTCCTGCACTGCAGCACCCGCTGGGGAAAGTCCTGTCGAAACTGCAGTCTTGCACCATTAAGTCATGTCTCCCACCTCTCTGGCACTCTTTAATATCTGCTGACAGTCCACAAAATGTAGTAGTTTAAACACAACTGGCCTAGGCTGGGTCAGGCTATCATTAGGAGGAGGGCCCGTGGGAACCCAATGAGCCCTCTCAATCTCCACAACTGTCTTAGGTTCCCACATTAGCCAAAACGGGAGTTTATGTTGCAGAAATCTCAACATATTATCCCCCTCTGATCTCTCTGGCAGCCCAAACAAGTGTACATTGCTGCGCTTACTCCTTGATTCCTAATCATCTATTCTGTCCCACACTGTGTGAATGTCTATCTCCAGATGGGTAATGCGCCTTTCTGCCAGGGAGGCCCAATCCTCCAGCTGGCCCACTCTCTTTTCAGCATGCTCCACTCGAAAGGCCAGAGCCTCTACCAACACTCTCACTGCCGTTAACTGAATGGTGATTTGATTCAAGTCCCCCTGAATACCACTCATAAATGTCTTTATTTTGGCCAGTTCTCAAGCCGCCAAGCTGGGAGTGGATTCCCTCTCCACCACTGGGTCCGCCATAAAGCCCGCAGATACCTCAGTCAGCGGTGACGCCAAAAATTTATATTTCCTTTCAGCCACACTTGACTTGTCTTCTTCCTGCGGATTGGGCATCCTGGCACCTCAATACACATGGTAAGGAGAGAGTGAACTGCTGGCTAACCAAAAAGGAGGGGGTTTAAAGCAGTTTTCTATGCCTGGTGAACAGAGCTCCTAGTCTTGCGTCTTTCTAGCTTGGGTGCATCACGTGACTCCCCATCAACTTTAATTTTTATGTACAGTTCCACTGTGGTCAAAGTGCTTTACAGAATCCATAAAAACATAAATAGAAGTTTTTTTTGTTTTTTTGCAGTTAAATGTTTTATTGTTTTTCAGCTTACATACTTACAGAGATCAACGGTACAAGAGATACATTAAAGGTGAAGGTTTTCATTACATGAACAACCTTACAGGTACATGAGAATCAACAGCATTAAAGTGGGGACTCACCTAAGGCTCTTCGCAGACTGCTGGAAAGTTATGGAAAGTCAAGGCTTCAGTCCTCCAGAACTGTAAGTCTGTAGTAGGTTTGATGGAGTTTCATGGTAACCTTCACCCTAGGTGATAAACACAAACACAAAGAACCACTATTCTGCTACTAACTTTATGCAACTATATACATTCAGGCATGACATTTCTTCTACAGGGTGACATTTTAGTATCTCGGGACATATTCAGACTACCAACAGTATCAGCAGGTGTGCACGTCATGTGCCTGGGGGCATTTTCATCCTAGTCCTGTCTTGGGGGTGGCGTATTTTAGGTATGGGGCCCAGCAGCTGATATACGCTGTCATACTGTTATTGGTCAGATGTAACAACCTCTCCATGGAGGCTATGCCAGTCAAGGAAACTATGACTTCCAGCGTGGTTGGGACCTCTGAGGAATGCCATCGTCGATGTATTAGTCTCTTTACCTGCATGATCAACAGCACCACCCACCTATATTTCTGTCTTCCAAGATGTTGTGACGCTGAACTCATTCCTAATTGAAGCAACTGAACCAATTTGGGGATATGCTTATGCAGTACATTGGAGGCCAGTTTGCACACATGGTCCCATAGATCTGCAACCATCGGACAGCCCCAGTGAATGTGAAGCAGATCCCCCTTGTGTGCCTGGCAATGCCAACATTGGTCGGTGTCCAATACCCCCGCGTTATGTAGTACCACTGGAGTGCGGTGCCAGGAATGGAGGATCTTGTTTTGTACTAGTTTACTCCTGGTGTCCATATAATCTTTCTGGGCTGCCCTCCAACACTCTGACCATTGCTCTCCCTAGATACCTGTCTGGAGTGCCTTTTTCCATCTCTGTTTGGATGCCTCCAACTAGTTTGGCAGGGAGTCGCTGAACTGGGCATATATTTGACTGGCTGTTCCCTTGCGGATGGCCAGCCATTGTGGCAGCCATGTGGTGGGGGGTCTTCTTGGGGTGCTCTTTATGTACGCCTGTACTGCACTTCTGATTTGGAGGTACTGCCAGAAATTGGTTTTGGGAATTTCCCACTTTTGTTGCAGGTTGGCAAAGGTGTCCAGCCCAGTGTTGGCCATCAGATCCCCCACTGTGTAAAGCCCTTTCTTCACCCAGTCTTTCCAGTGTATGGGTCTTCTGTCAACAGTAATGCCTACATTTCCCCACAGGGGGGCCCTAGTAATGGGAGTCAGATTGGTCTCCAGCCTTTTCTCCACTTTGGCCCAACACTGCCAGGATGGCCCTATGATGGGATGAGCTTTCATCTGTTGGGTGGGGGGGGTTGTATAGCAGAAGGGAGAGGCAGGGACTCTGACTGAATTCCCTTTCCATGTTCACCCATTGGAGGGGATTGACTACCCACTGCTTTGAACCACTGTACTGTTTATGTTATTTTGAAGGCCCACTTACAGTATAACCTTCAAACTAAGGGGTGTTCCACCGTCCTCCCTCCAAGGGGCTCCTAACTTGTTCCTACTATATCTCGGGTGTTTACCCTCCCATAGAAACTGACTTATTATTTTATCTGTCTTCTGGCACCAACTATTAGGCAGGTCCAGTGGTATGTGGGCCAGTTTGTAAAATATTTTAGGAGCAGTGATCATTTTCATCACCGCTGTTTTACCTGCCAGGGTAAGATTCAGTTTTCCCCATCTATTTACCTCATCTGTGATGTCTGCCAATAGGGGTTGAAGGTTTAGGTTCCATAGCTTGTGGGATTTGACTGTAAATACTATACCTAGGTATGTTATACCCTTTCCTGCTCACCTTAGCTCTGTGTCACCCAGAGCCTGAGGGGTACAGTGATGACTGAGGGGGAGTACCTCCGTTTTGGATTGATTTAATCTGAGACCAGATAGAGTGTGGAAGGCCTGTAGTGTGTCCAGCAGTGGTGGGACAGCCTGCTGGAGGTCAGAGACCTTGACTAGTAGGTCATCTGTGTACATGAAGGTGGTGTACTCTGTCCCTCCGATCTGTATTCCCAGAATCCCATCATGTCGCCTAATCCTGGCTGCCAAGGGTTACACTGCTAACACAAAAAGGAGGGGGGGACAGGGGGCAGCCCTGCCTTGTACACCTGCCCAGCTGGAAGGGAGATGATATAGTGGAATTGGTGAGGATTTTGGCTGATGGGGAGTTGTACAGAGCCTGTATCCAGGCCCTAAATCTGGGGCCTGTTCCTATGTGTTCTAAGATTGCATGGAGGTAGTCCACTCCAGTGAGTCAAAGACCTTCTCGAAGTCGATTGCCACTGCTGCAGCTGGAGATGGGAGCTCCTTTGCTTTATACGCTAGGTTTGCTAGTGATCTAATGTGGTCCGCATTGTACCTACCTAGGACAAACCCCACCTGGGACGGGTGTATTAAAAGGGGGAGATGGGGACTTAGTCAGAGGGCAATTGCCTTAGTGAAGATTTTACTGTCCACATTTATAAGGGAGACGGGACAAGAGCTGCCTGGGGAGGTTAAGTCCTTCCATTTTTTGGGCAGCACCGTAATTACCACTTCCCTCATTGTGGGTGGAAAAAGCCTCCTGTGTTCTGCCTCCTTGTACACCTGTTGCAGGATTGGGGATATTGTGTCTGCCAATGCCTGCCAGAGCTCCACAGGGTATCCATCACGTCCTGGTGCTTTCCCAGGCTTAAGTGAGAGTAGAGCTTTCTTGACCTCTTCAGTCATGAGCTGGGTATCTAATTCCCTAGCTTGCTGTGGTGTTATAGTGGGAATATTTATCTGACCCAGAAAGGACTGTGTCCCTCGGTAGTCCGCCATCCTTGAAGAGGCATAGAGGGATGTGTAGAAGGTTTCCATCTCCTTGTTCAGCTTTTTCTCTGTTGTCCTGACTACTCCTTCCTTGACCATGAGGTTGGGTATGTGCCTTTCCATTTGTTGTTTCCTAAGCCGGTATGCCAGTACCCTTCCTCCTTTTTGCCCCTTCCCAATACTTCTGTTTAAGTCTAAATATGGACACCTCTGCTTTCAGTATCAGAAGGGAGTTGATTTCCATATGGAGACCCAATGCCTTTCTATTCAGGGGGCAATGTGTGATAGATCTTTTACCCCTTTTTTGCTCTTCCTCTACCCACTTTAACTCCTCTTCCAGCTCCCTTAGTTGCTTTTCCCATCTTCTGCACCTGGCTACTGCATATCCAATAATCCCACCCCTCAAGGTGGCTTTAAAAGCCTCCCAGGTGATCCCTGCTGATGTGTCCGGCACTGGGTTCTCCTAGAAGAAATGCACGGCTTCCCCTCTAGCCCATTTTACAAGTTCTGGATCCCTCATCAACAGTGGGTCTAATCTCCATGAGGTGGATGTCGGTGGGGGGACAACGCCATAGCATACTCAGGATAACCGGCACATGATCCAGTATTATTATTGGAAGTATTTTGGAGGCTATGGCTGCCTGTGTTACCTGGAGGGATGTTAGCCATACATCAATATGGCTGTGTGTACCATGGACCTGGGAATAATAGGAATAACCCTGAACCCTTGGGTGAAGTACTCTCCAGATATCAGCCAGCCCCTGGTCTCCCATCATATTCCGTAAGGCATCCCTTCCTTTCGCGTGACTATCCCCTGTCACTAGGGTCTTATCCATCATGGGATCCAGCATCAGGTTGAAATCCCCACCCAAAATAATAGGGGTTCCCTCCTCCACCATGTTAAGTAAGGTTTGGGCTACCTGGTGGAAGAAACCCCGGTCATCCTCGTTGGGTGCATAGAGGTTCCCAACAATGAGTCGTCCCATCAGGATTTGGTATTTTGCATATACCCACCTACCTTAGGGGTCAGCCTTAGAATTGATGAGAGACCATGGCAGCTTCTTATGTGCTAATATTGCCACACCACACTTCCTGGTCAGGGCTGAAGCATGCATCTCCTGTACCACCCGTTGCCTTTGCAAGAGTTCATGGTCCTTTTTGTTAAGTTCTGTCTCCTGCAGCAGGGCCACTTGCACTGATTGTTTCCTCAGATAGGACAGCACCCTTTTCCTCTTAATTGGTGGCCAGTGGTGCAGGGTGGGGATGGGGCATTAAGGTTGGAAATCCTAATGCCACATTTCCCTACTTTTGTCACTTTAACCTTAATTGATGCATTAACAAAGTTTTTTGCAATTTATTTCCTTACTTTTTGAGATAGTAGAATAGTATCCTTATTTTACTGTGGGAGCGCAGGGTCCTTTGGACCCTGTGCGCCCATCCCTCCATAGATATAAATATACAGTATATGAAGCTGTAGAAGCACAGAGCCCATTTATTGGACAACAGTGACTAAAATGTCAGCATAACCTTCTTATTACCCCACCTCATGTACCCATTACCGACCATTTTTGAATCCCCACCAAAACATAATTGTGTGCAACTGCAATGCTATTCCCATGCCACAGGTGTGAAAACAGATTTTGGGCAGGATTTGAAAAATGACAGCTATGACATACATGAGGTGGGATAATAAGAAGGCTATGTTAAAAATATGGGGTCAAAATATTTAACATTTCAAAAGTTACAAGCAGGCATAATGAAATTGCAATGAATGGTCATAACTTTGGAATTTCTTGATATTTTGACCCCATATTTACAACATAGTCTTTTTAAGAACCTATCTCATAAACTCCGTAGGTGAACATTTTTAAATCTGTGGCAAAATACCATTCCATGCCACAGGTGCAAAACCATGTTTCAGACAGGATATGAAAAATGACAGTTGTACGGTTCATCAGGTGGTGTGAAAAAATGGCGATGTTGAACATTTAGAGTCAAAATATTGAAAATTACCAAAGTTATGAGTGTGTGTATATTGTACACTGGGGTGACTAAGCAGACTTCACCGATGGCCACACTTCCAATGATAATAAAACATGTAAATAAACAAAGTTTATGTTAACTTTAAGATTGATGTGTCTGGGGATGCCCTGAGAGGTAAGGCTACTGATTGCTGACACTTGTTTGGAAGTAAAGCGTAATCAAGATGCTCTCTTTAAAATTGGAAAACATGGCAATTACATGTCTTAATTCATAGTAAAATGAAAGAATTTTTCAGACTGCAGGCATTAATGAAAGCAATAATAACTAACAAAAAAAAAAAAAAAGATTCTGGGTTGTGATCATTATTTTGCCCTCAGAGCACAAGCAGTAGCAACCACATATTTTTCAGTTTTTATCATTCTGATTAATCAAGGCCGACAGGGCTGTCAACTGGATTTAAAGCATTAGTTAGGGTTGGGAACAGAACTTTGATTAGGTTGGATTAAGTTTTTCTCCTTAAGGCTGCTTATATGATGCGACTATGAGACAAAGAATGGTCATATGATGTTATGGTAATGTATGGTTTGACTTAATGCAATACACCATACACTTATTGAATTGCTAACCTCACTAAAAAAAAGTCTGTATTAGTAGAGCAGATGGCAGCAGATCACATTTATTTAGTTTTCAATTTTTGTTTAGGAACGGCACACTGAACTGATGCTCATCTTTAGGAGCATTCTGGGAACACAGTGACTTACTCAGGGTCAAACAGTATGCACCTGGAGGTTTTAGGAATTAAAAAAACCCAGGTCTGCTGGATGTACCAAGCTCATTCACAACTCACTGCTCTAACCTGTGGACTATACTACCAGCCATGTTTTTTAGATTGGCTACATATGTAAGGAATATGGAACCAAGCTGGATTTTGACGTGTGTGTGTGTGTGTGTGTGTGTGTGTGTGTGTGTGGGGGAGGAGTGGAGGCGTATCCTTTTTTTTTTTTTTTGAGTTATCTATTTTTGCCCCATTGTGCTCAGGAGCTGCCTCTCCTTCAAGCCACCATGACCCCTCAGACATTCCTCCTACTATTTTCATGCAAACCACCTTACCTCATATTCGGAGCCGACCTCGGTATAGCCCAGCGTAACCCTGTACCAGGTGGGCCCTTCTCCTCTGAGGGGGAAGGCACCGCCGGGAGGAAACCTGCACACTATTTCTTTCGGTCCCGGGCACTGCCGAGACTTTGCATGGCCTCTGGGAGTCTTTGGAGGTGTCCTTAGGCTGGCAGCTGTCATCTGGCCAGACTCCAGAGTGGTATTTCCATTTCTCTGGTGTTTCTCCTGAAATGCTCCCTCTGCAATGCTCCCAATCTCCACTGGGTGCTGCTGCAGAGCGACCATGCATCCCTAACCCACCCCAGGGGAGAAGAGCAGTCCTGCGGACACTCGATCCTTCCCCTTCCCCTGCCAACCCCGGCACCCGGTCCATTCCCGAACCTGGGCTGTCGCGTGGTAAGAGGTAAGGCACCCACGCCTCAACCCTCTATGCCATCGGGCCAGCCAGCATATCCCATTTTAAAAGAAGTGTAAGTCTTTCAACATACAACCATTTGTTGACAATATAGCAAATAAACTTTGAAACAAACAATTCATTCTACAGATACGTGCAACATTTTGACCAATATAAAAATTAAAGTAGTGTGCAGAACATATTCTTCATATTATTTACCATATGTCCTTTTCTCATTTATACCAGTTTGAGTTGTACATGCTATGCATGTCTGTCAGCTCAGATTGCATGAGATGACACATTGATTGCATATTGTGTCGTAAAACTAGCAGGAAACTGCTTCATCCTGTTTGAACCTCTGTCATGCTATCACCCACAGAGTTACTATCTCAAGAAATGGAAGCCAGATATACAAATTTATATTGCTGAAAATTCAAGTATGCAGTAATTATTTCTCACCCTCCCTCCATGCCTTTGACTTGCTGATCCATATGGACTTCCCAAGGGGGATCCTGCTGCCAGACCAGTCAGACTCACTGTGTGATACTCAGATCTGACATCAGACACCCTCGTTCCACTACCATTCCCCAGTCCACAATGTCTGCCTTAATCCTGCTGAGGGAAGGGGTGCTCCCTGCATCCACTAGGGAGAACAGAAGCATTGCAATCAGTGAAGTTCCTATAAATTTACTCACACCACCTGGGAGGTCAGGTGATTCCTCTGGTGCTCCCTCCGGCTTTGCTGTTTGCAGCTCCCCACATCAGTGATTGGAGCTGGGGAGGGCTTGTAGACATTGAAGACCTTGCAACCTCTATCAACAGCAGAAAGTCCTCCTGCAGAATGGATGATAGTCGCAAGTTGGGACCTGAATGAAAAAGTCTGTGGTGTTGGTGCCAGAAACATGGGAATCTTTGTGTAGCTGTACTAGCCCGATAGTAAAAGTGTCTTCTCCTTGCTATTACAACCTTGGCTATTCCTCTGCTGCTCTGGCTTTGCTGTTTGCTGCTCACAGTTTGTGACTTACCACTACCGATTGGCTCTGAGGAGGGATTGCATTCACCGAAGCCCTCGTGAACCCTAGCAACAGCACAAAGTCCTCCTGCAGAGCAGATAATAGTCACAAGTTGGGACCCCTATGAAAAGATCCATAGTGTTGGTGCAAAAAAACTTGGGAGTCTTTGTGTAGCTGCATTACCCTGATTGGCTAGTAAGAGTGTCTTCTACGTGAGCATCCTGTTACAGCTGCAGCTATTCTTCTGCTGCTCTGACTTTGCTGTTTGTGGCTCACAGTTTGCAACTGAACACTACCGATCGGAGCTGGGAAAGGCTTGAAGTCACTGAAGCCCTCATGACGCCTAGCAACAGCACAAAGTCCTCCAGTAGAATACTACCCCAATTGGCTAGTAAGAGTGTCTCTTCCCGTGTATCCTGTTATAGCCGTGGCTATTCCTCTGCTGCTGCAGAATAAAGCACCTGGGAAGAGGGAACCCTGGGGAGAGCTACAGGATGGGGGGGAGTTACTGGTGATTACCAAGGAGTAAAGGGACCTAGGGGTTATCATTTCTGATGACCTAAAGGTATCAAAGCAGTGCACAAAGGCTACAGGGAGGGCCAGAGCCATGCTGGGGTGCATAGGTAGAGGCATTACTAGCAGAAGGGAGGTGGTGGTGATGCCATTGTATAAAACACTAGTGAGGCCTCACCTAGAGTACTGTGTGTAGTTCTGGAGGTCACACCTGTACAAGGACATTGACAGGGTGAAGGTGGTCCAGAGAAGGGCAACCAAGTTGGTACATGGCTTGCACCACAAAACATATGAGGAGAGATTAAAGGACCTCAATATGTACTCACTGGAGGAGAGAAGGGAGTGGCTGGACATGATAGAAACTTTCAAGTACCTTAAGGTCCTAAACAAGGTACAAGGGGTGACATCTTCCAGTGTAGAAGTACAAGAACGAGGGGGCATGATATGAAATTGAAGGGGGGTAGAGTAAGTGGAAATGTGAGGACCTTTTTCTTCACAGAGAGGGTAGTGGACACATGGAATAGTCTGCCACACGAGGTGGTGTGAATGAGCACAGTGTGTAGGGGGTTAAACATGCCTGGGGCAGGCACAAGGAAACCTTGAGGTGGGAGTGAGTGATGAAAAACCACTGACCAGATAGGGCCAGAGGCCAAATACAAGTATAGGGCTTACGGGAAGACTGGATAGGCCTAGCTGTCCTTATCTGCCAACAATTTTTATGTTTCTATGTTTACAGCTTTGCTGTTTGTGGCTCAGTATTTGCAAGAGTCTTTGTTTAAATGCAGTAGCCCGATTCGCGAGTAAGATTGTCTTCTTTCTGAGTGTCCTGTTAAAGCTGCAGCTGTTCCCCTGTTTATTTTATTTATTTATTTATTGCATATAATCGGAATTACAACCCTTTGAGTCACAGACTCATTTGCAAAGGCTCCACGTCGGTTACAGGGGTGGAGGGGGAACGAAATAAAAGGATACATACGTAGTAAAGCAGTATACAAGAAAACATACACACTCAGTTTTAGACAAACAGTACTGGCAATTCATACCAGGCTTTATCTTAGTTCTGCAGAGGCAGTGGTAGGCAGTGTTCGGGGTATCATTTGTTAGAGATGGGGGGAGGCGTATTCGTGGGGTCTAAGGAGACCCTGTGTCTGTAATTAATGGGGTTAGGTAGCATATTTAGGTAGCTTTGCTGTTTGCGGCTCACAGTTTATGGCTCACCATTTCCACAAGTGGAGCTAGGGAGGGCTTGTAGTCCTCAAAACCCTTGCAACTACCATATTCATAAATACCATACCTGCCTACTAGCCAAGAAAATACACAGTATCTTTCCAATCGCCTCATGTATCTCACCTGCATGATGGCAAAAAAATCAATCTTGGGACTCACTCCTCCATGTATCTGGGACCTGCTCTGCCTGAACAATGGCACTCGTACCACCAGAAGATCTGACCACCAACCTTTCCTTGTCCCTAGATGCCGGACTGCTTAGGGACAAATATCTTTTACATATCGTGCCCCTACCTGGTACAATGCCCTTAACCTGCCCTCCCTATCCTCCACAACACTGGGAGCTTTCAAATCCATACTTTACGCTCACCTCACAGCCTCCAGCTCCTGTGACTGCTTTGACTAAAGTCTCATCCCACTGAGTGCACTTACATTTGTTTCACTCAACCACCATGGTCTCCTCTTTGACAAAGACAACCTGAGTACCACTAACCTGGTTCTGTCTGCTCCTAAACTTCTTATTTCTCCCTCTCTTCCCTCTCAAGCTCTCCAATCCTTATTCCTTGCCCTTGACACTGCATCTGAGTTCCTTTTTCTTTTCTGTACATAAATGTTACTGTTTAAGTTGTGGCCTTGTTAAACGGCTTACTGATTGTTTGTAACACAGTCTACTATGTTTTTGTACTTAATGACGTGGAACCTTTGTAAAAGAGCCTTGGCTCAAAGGTATTAATTCCTAGAACAATAAACTTCAAACTTCAACTTCAGTAAACTCTCTCCGCCTGGCCTTCATGACCTAATCCGGCCTTCTTCCCGACCAAGAATCTTTAGAAGTTCCTTCAGGGCCTCCCTCCTTGTTCTGTGCTGCATAACCTCCCTGGGTCAAAGAGCTTTCCTTCATATGGCCCCACAATGGTTGAATGGCCTTCCTGCCTCCATCTCCTTACAGCCTAAGCTAGGCCTCTTTAAATCCAGCCTCAGGGAATTCCTTCTTTCTGGTTCATCCTGCTACTGCAACTAGCCTCCCCTCCACCCTTGTGCTTCTCCCCCAACTCCCCTTTCTTTATACTAACCTCACTGGTTCCTGACTATGTTGCTTTTTCCATTATCTGTGACTCGCAATGCACTGCCTGTAATGCTTAGCTTGTATCCCTACTCTTTTGATGCTGGGTCTGTATTCACCCAAAGATTGTTGATTATATGTTTGTTGCACTATTCCATATGCCTTGTATTGACGTGTATTGTATTATCTGATGTGGAGCCTTTGCAAAGAAGTCTCTGACTCAAAGGTTTGTAATTCTGATTTCTTAATAAATAAAAAAATGAATAAACCCCTAGCAACAGCACAAAGTCCTCATGCAAAGTGGATGATACTCACCAGTTGGTACCCCTATGAAAAGATCTGCAGTGTTGACACAAAAAACGTGTGAGTGTTTGAGTAGTTGCAGTTAACTAGTAAGAGTGAGAGGGTGGGGGGTGCCACTGGACATCAAGGACTAAAATACAAATTAGGGGACCGCGATTGGAAAGAGGGGGGTGCCACTAGACACCAGGGCAAGGGTATCTCACAGCACACATTGCAGCCCGCCGCAGGAGTTTAGCTGCAGCTGCAGATGTCAAAAAATTCCTGGTGTTCTCATACAGAGAACACGGGGGCAGCTATCCTCTAACTAAGCTGGGCACCTGAGATTTTGAATGCCCAGAAAAACTATTTCAAGCCTTATTTGGGAAAAACAAACACCAGAATCTAAATAAATGGGAATTGTTTAGCTAGGTTCTGGTGTTTGATTTTCAAAAGGACATTTTTAATGCATTTTCCAGGCATTTTAGTTTGTGGAAATAAAAAAAACAAGATGGCAGCTCGCGAAAAAGGTATTTTCCTCATGAAAGAGGAACAGTCTCAGGAGAGTCAATCCTTATTCTCAAGAATAAATTCTTTCTTTATTGAAAACAATACGAAATGAAAAATTGTTATACCTTTGCAACAGATTAAAATGTTTTCACAAAATTTGGCATGTCTGTTCTGCTACCCAAGCTGGTACTACCATAAAAAATCACACCAAAATTTCACACCATCTGGGTGCAGGGTGATGAGGACAAAACTACAAACAAAAAGGCTTTATGACTTTTTGCCCTGTATGGATCACAGAATCCACACATCCAACCAGAACAAAACTTGCCACATCAAGAGATCTGCTCCATGGGACAGCACATGCCAAATTTTGTGCAAATCCATTAATCGGTTACAAAGTTATTAAAGTGCAAAGTTTGAGGTTTAACATTAAACATGGTACTCAGTCCTAACTATTAGGGGCATGACTGTGCCATATATATATATATATATATATATATATATATATATATGTATATGTATATACACATTTATATATCAGTTAGGGTTGATAGCACAGCTACAAAGTTTGGAAATTCAATATTAGGGTTCCACACCTACCACTCCATACACCAGCAGATGTCGGGGTGTGCCATGGGGTTGTCAGGACCAACTCTCACTCCATTCCATTTGTAAACAAGCTGACATGCTACAGTATAGGAGAATGAGGTGAGAGTTAGGCCTGAGAACCCCATGGTACACCCCGATGTCTGTTGATGTGTGGAGGGTGGGGGTGGTGGTAAAGGTGGGAATCCTCACATCGAATTTTCAGACTTTTGTTGCTGTGCTATCAACCCTAACTGATGCATTAATGATGTTTTTTGCAATGAATTTCCCTTTTTTTTTGAGAAAGTGTAATGTAAGTGGTAACTGGCATTTGTGGAACCGCTGGCCCTCCAGGCCCTGTGTTCTCTTTATGTTGCCCATTTTTGCATAATGGTTTGAGTTTGTGGGAGCGTGGGCCCTCTTGGCCTGCACTCCTGTTTGTACATAATTACGGAGCCATACAGCAGCTCTGTAGTACTGAAAAGGAACCTTTGAAACACTAATTTGGCAATATCTCAGTAACCATAGCAACTATGAAAAAAAATTCACTGCAATTATAATCATGACTTGGAAACCTCTATGCAGGCTTAGTGCACCTAAAACCACTGGTAGCAAAAAATCTGTATCTCGAATTGTTTTTGAGATATGGGCACTGCAATGTTATCCTATGGTAAATTACTCAACTTCAGAACACTATAACTATGGTGCCTTTATAGATGTTTGCACCAATCCACCAAAAGGCACATTTGTGGGCCCAGTGCTTGCTACTCTGCAAATTTCAGCCCAAAAGCCCCAACTGTCTAGGTGTAGTGGGCTGGCAAAGAATTGTTGTTTTTGGCTGCAATAGTGTCACAAATTGTGACAGTTTAATAACAATTTGTGAAAGAATGGTCACTACACTTTTGAAGTTTGCAAAAGTGTTGCATCTATTCTGTCACAATTTGCGAAACTATAGGGGGACTGATTGCAGAAAAGTCATTTCTAAAGGTTTTTCCGCAAAATAACAGCTGTAGTGTGTTCCTTGGGCCCCGATTAAGTAAACACAGCTAGCGGCACCCACATTTAAACTACAGCTGTTTTCGTGCGTCGATAATGGAAAATAGGATGGCCACTGCACAACAGTAAAAAGTGCATTTGCAAAAGTAAAATGTAGTGGCAGCAGCTTTTGAGAGGCACATATATTTTTTTCCCATTGACTATAATGGGAAAATCAAAATTTGAGTAACTATTGAACGGATTAATATTTTTCACCAAGTCTTCAAAAGGCACAGCAGTGACCCAGACTACATCTTCCCAGAAGATTTCAGACAAGACAGACAAATTGTTTGGGCTGTAACCCCAAGCAAAGAAACATGCAAACCCCCCATTTTTGTGCGTTGTTTTGTGCTCTGCAACCGCTCATCCAACCATAACGCAGCTTGCCAAATCCACAGATCTAAGATACCACACCACACATGCCAAATTTCAGGCAAATCCATTGTATGGCTGCAAAGTTATTTAAGTGCAAAATTTGGGGTTTAACATAGTAGTGACTGGGCAACCCTAACTGTAGCTGCACTACCATGCAGCTATTTTATATATATATATATATATATAATCACACATGCTCCCACAATGCAAAGCATCATGGGCTGCATATGCAAATCACCACAGAATGTTATGCTGGTCCAACTTTAAGCAGAATTGCATGGTGCTGAGAGGCCTCTCACACAGTTTGCAAAGGGTGCTAACCGAAGACATAGACATGTGTTTCATCCTACCAGGACTCATCAGTATGCCTCATCTGTTTGACACCCCAGTGGAATGGACCAGCTACCCTAGAGAGGCAGTGTGCTTGGATATATTGTGGTGAACCCATTAAAATAAAAACTATTTAAAGACAAAGAACCTCTGTGCGCAAACACTGAGGCAAGGGTTACCCTAAAGGGCATTTGGTTGGGAAGCCAAGTTTCAAGAAAATACAAAATCACACATGCTCCCACAATGCAAAGCATCATGGGCTGCATATGCAAATCACCACAGAATGTTATGCTGGTCCAACTTTAAGCAGAATATATATATTTATGCAATAGGTGTGAGACCAAAAGCCATTGAATAAATCCATTTATTTCCACATATGTGGAATAAATCTAACCACCCTAGATTTATCCCACATATGTGGAATAAATGCAAACTGTCAATCAAAGCTTTTTTGTTCACTTTTTTGACAAACAAATGTGAATAACTTTAAAACGAAAAATGATAGCATAGTACTGTGAGCACGAAAAATGTTCTGGACAAAAATATCTACAAAATGAGTGGTGTTTCATTTATAGATACATTTTAGTTTTTTATAATTAGCAAAAACTGCAAAAATCCTATTTTCTTTTCACTTTACAGACAAACAAATATAAATAACTTTAAAATGAAAATGATAACATGGTACTGTGAGCACGAAAATGTTCAGCATAAAATATCTACAAAATGAGTGGTGTTTCATTCAGAGATACCTTTTAGTTTTTCATAATTAGCAAAAACAGCATAAAATTCCATTTTCTTTTCACTTTTCGACAAACAAATATGAATCACTTTAAAAACTAAAAATGATAGCATGGTACTATGAGCACAAAAAATGTTCAGCATGAAAATATCTACAAAATGAGTGGCATTTCATTAATAAATACCTTTTAGTTTTTTTTATAATTAGCAAAAAACAGCATAAAATTTAATTTTTGTTTCACTTTTTCATCAAACAAATGCAAATAACTTTAAAACAAAAAAGGTAGCATGATACTTTCACCATGACATTTGTTCAGCAAGAAGTTCTCTACAAAATGAGTGGTGTTTCGTTTAATAGCAACCACCCTGCTAGGCGGACATGCACCAGGAAAGTTAACCAAAAGTCCCAGAAAGTCCCAGAAATTATCATTTAAAAAAAGAAGATAAACAGTCAAAACCAAATGTTCCCGCACTGATAAGAAGCATCCCTATTGCATAAATGAAATATACAATGGTGAGCTGTCAGATAAATGATTTATCTACACTTGTACTGTTTGACCTCGGACACCTCACTCGTGGCTTCGCCACTGTAAGTTACCCAGGTCAAACAGCACTTGTGTAGATAAATCATTTATCTGACAGCTCACCATTGTATATCCCTTATATATATATATATATATATTGAGCTTGATCAATAATATTATTGCCAAAGCCATTTGTGCACTGTGAAGGGATCTAAACCCTGACTGGTAGGGATTTATTAACCTATTTTGCTCCAAAAAATGTTTTAAGAAGATTGGTTGTCACTCAGTTAAAACATATTTTGGAGGAAAATAGGTTAATGAATCCCTACCAATCAGGGTTTAGATCCCTTCACAGTACACAAACGGGTTTGGCAAAAGTAGTGGGTGATTTTCAGGGCAGTCTGGACAGGAGAATGTCTGTGGGTGCTTTGTTTGTAGTTTTATCTAAGGCGTTTGACACCTTGCATCACGACATTCTCCTGTCCAGACGCCATGATATTGGGGTGCAGGAGAATGAGTTTAATGGTTTACAACATATCTTTTAGATAGGGAACAGTTAGTAGAAGTAGGTCCCTTTAGATTAGAATTGGTTAAAATTAAAACAGGATTCCCCGAAGGGTCAGTATAGAGCCCATTTCTTTTCAACATCTACATTAACAATCTAGAATTGAATGATCAGGGAATACATTATCATATACAGTATATGCAGATGATATAGTTATATGTATTGAAGGGGAAGGACCCCAAAGCTATACAAACAATGCTTCAAGCAGCCTTCAATAGTTTGCAAGTCTCCCTTTTGGACCATAGTCTGTGTTTAAAAGTTAAGAAAACTAACTGGATTTTGTTTACAAAAACGATAAGTGATTTTGAAATAAAATCCCTGGATGGCATAATTATCCAGCAAGTTGAGAGATACAAATACCTCGGGATAATGGTGGATGAGAAATTAAACTGGAGACCCCATATTGAAGCCCTGATCAAAAATTTAGGCAACAAACTAGGATTATTGTATAAACTGAGGCAGTATTTGTCCCTGGAGATCAGACTGAGGGTGGTTAATAGCATGCTACTCCCAGTCTTGGAATACGGAGACATTTTATATGCAGGAGCATTGGAAGGCCACTTGCCAGAATGGACGTCATACATAACAGGATGGCGCGCTTTATACTTGATGCACCTAGTGAGACCCACCATTATACACTTTTTGGATCTGTGCAGTGGATGAGATTGCATGATAGGAGAGACTGGCATTTTCTCACCTTCATGCATAAAGTATATAGACAAACATTACTATAGTACTTATTAGCTTGATTTATCACTAGGGAAACAAAACCTAATTTGAGGTCAGCATCTGGTTTGGAATACATCGTTCCTAGATGTAACTCACATATGGGGAAATCTGCTGTTTGGCTTAGGGGGCCATTAGTTTGGAACTCATTACCTATTACCCTGCATTAAATAAATCAATCAATCAAATTGGGCTGTATAATACAATGGTATAAAATCAAGTCAGATGTTTCCTCTATTTGTTGCACTGAAGGATTTACTTGAGGGATTATTTTAGATCATTATTGCATAAATATATAGGGCCAGATATTCAAAACTTTGCCCAGGGGCAAAATTAGCACTGCCCAGCGGGCAAACTGAGCCCGGAGCACAAAGCAAGCCATATTCAAACGGAATAG
Source organism: Neoceratodus forsteri (assembly GCA_016271365.2). Classification (NCBI taxonomy): domain Eukaryota; kingdom Metazoa; phylum Chordata; order Ceratodontiformes; family Ceratodontidae; genus Neoceratodus; species Neoceratodus forsteri. The sequence goes on along the minus strand of CM028132.1, from coordinate 915,056,475 downwards.
CCCAGGGCAAACAGCTTCTGAATATAGCATGGTAATGAGGCCATGCAAACTGGTCTGGGAGTGCAGGGCAAACATTGCCCTGGAATAAGACAGCACTGAATAAAACAACCAGGAAGTGCAACCCACAACAACAACACAGTACACAGCAACGTGAGGGCAGGTACAGACGAACTACGTGGCCAATGTGTGCCAGCAAATGCATGGACTCAGTACAGTTGCAGGAAGCAGCAGATGAGAAAGAACAGTGATCAAAACTTTACAATATTCCCCGTACCATTACTTACGCTAACACATTAGCACGGAGCTAAGCAGTTAGCCTGGAGCAAACACGCTGTCTCGGAGCTAAAATGTGCCATATTCAAAGTAGCTATGCAATGAGCCTACTTAGGTAGTCTCTGGGCAAACAACCGGATTAGCATCTCATTATACCCTGATTTGCACACAGTTTGCCGTAGGCTACTGCAGGGTCCCATAGAGCCACCTGTAGGTCAGTCTGGAAGTACAGGGCAGACAAGGTCCAACCGCAGCTCCATCTGTAGGTCAGTCTGGCAGTGCGATGATAGCTACAGGCTACAGGTAAACAGTACAGCATAGCATAGCATAGCATATTGTACCCCAGGGACAGGACAGCATAGGCACAGGTGGTGGTGGTGCTGCATGCAACTGTCACACTGTAGGGCATGCTACAGTGCACAGCAGACACTACAGTAGCAAGGGAGACAGTAGTGTGAGGGACGTAGCACTGCCTATGGTGTGTAGGGCAGTGATGCTGAGTGCACTGTACACAGTGACAGGCCCAACCTGCAGGTGTTTACTGACAGTCGACATTACTGTTACACTGTTGTGTGACCCACAGATGCTGTACCTGTGGCATGTGATGCCCACAGTGACATGTACATATCTGGCTTTGTGTGTTGTGGCAGTTGTACAGCTGTGTGGTATGTGGCTGGGGGCATATAGTATCCGAAGGCACACCTAGTGTTGGGGTATTCCTAATACTGGCCCATGTGCACTGCATGCTGAGTCCCAGCCTTGTGGCCACACCTGGTCTGTGGCACAGCCTGGCCACCCATACACACTCCCTCAACATCCTCCATGCCCACAGTGCTGCATGTGTGTGCTGGCATCTGTTTTGTCCACAGATATGTGTGGTCAGCAGGTGTGTGCTGTATGGCTACACTGCCATGCTGTCCACTGGCGGCAGGGTCACCACTTACTGCCTGGCATGGCTGGGACTGGTGGCAGATGATGGCATCATTGTGATGCCATTGGTTAGCAGCAAGCTTCCACTATGTTTGGCTTTATCTATGTGTTATATTTATGTATTAGGGTCGCGCAAGACCCGCGCTTAAACCCAGCAAATCCCGCGACAGCCATTTATGTTGCAAGAAGCTGATTGCCCAGGATTAAGACCAGCTTTTTCTGGGCGGTATCTACACTGCGCTAATCTGTCGCGCTAGGTTCGCTTAAACCACTTAGCGCGGCGCTAGCCACTGAATATCGCATTGCGCTTGTATTCATGTCAGTTTGCCCCTTGCATACATTATACTTTTGCCTGGCGCTAATGCAGTTTGCCCGCGCTATTTGGCCTTTTGAATATGGCAGACCCGCCCTAATCCCGCGCTAAACCTGCGCAAATGATTTTTGCCCAGTGCAAAGTTTTGAATATCTGGCCCATAATGTTTGTTGTTAAAGGTGGTGTAAAACTTGCATGTATGGATGATTGTGTTCTTGTACCATGGTGAAAGCTGATATGCATTGTGTTGATTTGTGTTTATTGTATTGTCCACTTCTATTGTACATTTATATCTTTATTATGTAATGGTGTATTTGCAACTATTTATTATAAATAAGGACCTCCTTTGACATGAGCTTCCACTCAGTGGAGTCTGTAATACCTATCCTATTCATGTAATTTGAATAAAATGTTATACTACTATTACTACTAATAATAATATGTCCCCCAGAGTCACTCATTGCTGGATGAGTGGTTTCACTTGCATCCTGCTCGAGAGAGAACAGCTCAGCTTTGCTTTGCTAGCTCAGTCAAGCAGAACCTGTGTGAAATCACTCTTATCCAGCAACAACTGGCTCTGAGGGACATATTAATATATAACACAATCATTTGGGGTGAGCGGTTTGTCACTGTACTCAACTTAGTAGATCACCTTCTATTTGGCTAGTAGTTTCATATTTAGTTAACTACCAGCAAAACTAAACGGTGATCTGCTAAGCTGTGTAATGGTAGAATACACAGCTGCAAATCCCCATGCCACACTTCACATTAAACATGCTGTTGCCTCACTTAACATCATCAAAATGCTGTTTTGGGGCAGAGCTACAGCTTGAGACATCAACGTTTACTGAATACAAAGGCTGATTAATTATTTTATGATTTGTTTAATTGTAATTTAGACACTGAAGCAGGCAGCACCCTTGTGTTCCTTACCAATGCAAATCATGAAAGCTGCTTTTAAAAAGAAAAATAATATTATCTGGCAGCTGGTTTGGCCACCGCTTCTGGATGATGCAGTGTCTGTGTCTAGCTGGTTGTGTACAGTGCTGTCTTCGTTGTTTGCTCTATCATTGTTTAGAATGGTAGCAGGGGGAGCAATTAGCACATTGTTTTTGTCTGGATAATTTATAGTGCCAGCAGTGCTTCTTATTTGTGTGTGCTGGCAGTATTTATGAAGGCAAGCTGTACATTTACCTGTTGCACCATTTGCTATTGCAGGAATGAAGGCATTGCTAATCTACCACCTAGATCTGATTTATAGCTTTTGTAACTAGCCAGTTGTGTTTTATGATGCCTTGTGACTGAGATTGGAACATGTGACAGCCATCAAGGCTTGCAAGTTGTGTAGGGGTGAATAATGGGCAGCACCTAGTGCCAGTAGGGGACAGCACATGTCCTTTCTGCTAATTTAGCTGCTGCACAAAGGTAATGTAACTGTTAAGAAAAACAAAACTGTCCCCAATGGAACTGATGTGCGTATGTATGCTAGTAAATAACCTCTTTGCAGCAGTGATAAATGATGCAATACTGGGGATTTTGCCAGAGAGACACATACATGGAGTAAGGTTCTTACATGCTTGAAACCATCTTTTCACTTTCCATATCTATATAATTTAGTATCATTATATTCCAGTGTTATGTAACAGGATATGACAATCAGTCATGCACAGTTATCCACAAGACTGCACATGTCTGAACTACAAATATGGACCCTCTGGCTGCCACCTCGTGTTTAGAGGTCAATACATACTGCAGTGCTACAGTTTCTGCCCTGTCCAGCATTTTTACAGTGTAAATCTGGCTTCCACTGAATAAAACATACCAACAGCATCAAAAGCAATATTGCCCTCACTGAGGCAGCTAGATGATATTGATGCTGGAGAGATGGAACCAAAAACAGAAAATATGAAAACAACCCAAGCAGTTCTAAAAGTGCCTGATTCCACAGATAAGGCAAAGGAGATGGTGGAGGGAGACAATCCCATTAGACTACCGCATTGATATATCAACTCAGCCAAGATGCCATGAGTAGTCACACTGGACTGGCTTTCTTACTTTATCAATGCTACCGCCAACCTGGTCATGTCTTATCTGTGCTGTTCACGTCTCATCCCACCATAGGCTCCTGATCACAGAGCACAAGGCCCCTTGGAAACCAAAACCCCCTTTGTCATTCCAGGGACCCCTTAGCCCTGCTGTGTATCACAAGTAAAAATTGGTAGTGCTCTATAGCCAGATCAATGGAATAGCCAATAAAATTGATCATCTATATTTATTAAAACACTACAGTCACAGATACCTATGTATTAAATTATATATCAAGGGAGCATTCCTGACCAATTGGAGTGTTTCTTTCCTCTGCACATGAGACACTCTTATTCTATGAAGAGTGTCTCATGCACAGTTGCCCTGAAAAGGGGCACATTCAGTAAATTTTTTTTAATTTTAATTTATTGTTGATTAATCTAGAGCAATAATATATTAATACTACCACTGAGATCACTCTTACTATTGTAAGAGTGGTTTCACTTACACTCTTAGGGTATCAGAACTGCTCACCTTTGGGAGTCATGTGATGTGCCGTGTGGAATAGGCAGCTCAGTCTCTCAGCTCTGCATCTCACTATCCCATTTCACCATTTTCATTTAACCTATCCAATTTAATTTTCATGAACCAAGTGTTGACCATGACCATTGTCACTTCAGAGGAAGATTTTGTGGGGGAAAGTTTGATAACAATGGATGCAGAGATGAAAATTGCTAATATACGTCATACCATCCACCCAGGCCGGAGAGAGACAAGGCATCTAAGAAGAGTAAGGCCCAGATCCCGACCATCTCCAAAATTCATGATCCTGCACAAGCTCTGAGAGCCATTTTCTTCAAGAAATCTCACTGCTTAAGAAAGCCTTACAATCTATTACAGATGAACTTGAAACTATTCTTCTGACTACCAAAAAATTAAACTAGGGGATCGGCGATGCTAAAGCTAGAATTAGCTCCCTAGAGGATTGGTGTACTAGGCTAGACCCTGAGACTGTGTCCCTCAGACAAAAGATTAATCAGTTGGAAGATAAGATAAAAGACTTGAAGGAACGCAGTTGTCAGAACAACATGGTGATCATTGGGCTTCCAGAGGGCTCGGAAGGTCAGAATGCTGTTAGATTTGTAAAAACATTTTGTGAGAGAAATCATGGGCCCTTCTCCCAGTAGCTCTATGTAGTATCTATGTAGTATAACAAGCTCATCAGGCTCTGCACCCCAAGCCTCCACCCGGTGCTACATCTCGTGTTCTAATTATTAAATTCCTAAATTATTTGGGCAAGATATGGCTATTGGCAAAGATCAGAGAGGCAAAGGAAATATCCTGGGATGGGATTAAATTGAGAATTGTACAGTATTTTCCCCACTCTGTTTGGCTGAAGAGAGCGGCTTACAGACCAGCAATATCAAAATTAATGGCCACCCAGATTAGATTCCACATGTTATACCCACCAAGGTTACAAATTAACTTCAAGGGCATCATCAAGACCTTTGAATTGTATGATCTGGCATGGAAAGAACTCCAGGTGATACATCCAGATCTATTTAAATCCTCCACCTGAACTCATGCTTTTAAGACTCTACTCTCTTTGATGGCATCAAGTATTGGTGGGTTGATTGTTATGTAAATAAATGTATGTCCTGTTTCTTTTTTCCTGGCCTTCTGAGTCTTGAGGCACCATCAAGACCTTTGAATTGTATGATCTGGCATGGAAAGAACTCCAGGTGATATATCCAGATCTATTTAAATCCTCCACCTGAACTCATGCTTTTAGGACTCTACTCTCTTTGATGGCATCAAGTATTGGTGGGTTGATTGTTATGTAAATAAATGCATGTCCTGTTTCTTTTCTCCTGGCCATCTGAGTCTTGATGGATCCCCTCGAAACTTCAAGGGAATAGTTGCAGCTCAGTACTAGACTTATTTGCTAAAGTATTCAATACTCCACCTGCTTCTACACAACATGAACTCTATTTGATCCCCGAAACTGGAAGGAACTTCACATTTTCATTTACCCTCTCAAATATGCATGTTAGCCCCGTTTGGATTTTTATTCAGAAGTGAACCAAATTCTTGTTGCTCCTGTGTTGGACGTCTTTTTGTTTTCTGATACAGTTAGTAGTTTTGGCTTAGCATCCTGATTTGAACCACAATTGCACTGCGGTGGAAAATCCTAATTCAGTGCAGAAAGCTGGCTCAATGCAGTCTCCAGATCCATATAGGGATCTCATGTTGATTCAAGATTAGTGACTGCAAAAGGTTACAAAGGTTTTTAAGCAGCATCTTGCCTGGAATTTTTTGATGGGGACTTTGGGAAGAAATAATTAATAATTCATACTAGCATCCCACTTGGAATCAGGATGGTCATATGGTGGGGAATTCTATACCGAGGCAGGAAGTTGGATTGAACTATCTTTTTTTCCCCCAGCCCAGGGCTCCATTCCCCTGCCCCACCCACTGCTCCCCCATCTCCATGCTCCCCCCCCCAGATGGGGCTGCTAGGTGGGTGACCCCTCCACAGAAACTCAGGTTGTGAAGCCCTGGCTTGTCCTCCAGGGTGGGGTCATGGGAGCAGGACCCACCCCAGTGGACTTTTTTTTAGTCTGAGTGGGGACTGATGGCAGAGGGAGGGCTGTCATTAGTGGCCGGTGACATTTATTTGAAGTTTTTCCCCCCCTGGGGATGGGGACATGCAATGACATCAGCATTCACCCCGCCCCCTGTTACATGTGGTGTCAGTCATGCAGGACCCCCAGCCTCTGACAGGGGTCCTCATTGTGCCAGACACTCTTCCCCCTCCCCCTAGAGAAGTAAAGCAGTCCATAGGATACTCAATCCTTCTCCCTCGGCCAGCCCTATAACTCCTGGGTCAGTCCCCAAATCTAGCATGTTGGTGCCGTAGCCAGACACCTTGCTGCTGTGCCAGCTGGCTGGACATGGATCAGACTACCTTTTTGTTATGGTTACAAAGTCTGCATTGATCTAAGATTAGTGTCTGAGGAAGACTACCAATGGTGCCACTCTTATTCTTCTGCCTAGCCTCAGGGCTGTTTGATGAGGCTTGGATATTGAACTAACCAATTGTTAAAGGCTTACTCCCTTTCCCTTCAAAATGGGTTTGTCTGTTTATAAGATTTTATATTGGACACTATTGGCATATTTTTAAAAGTATTAACCTTGGATGCAGAGGTAAGATCAGATGTGGGCTCAGCCTGGGTTTCTAGTTTGATTGATTGCTATCTAGTCTCCTAGATTAGAGCTTTCATTCACTGGTGGTATTTTAACGGACCCCTGAATACCTCTATGAACCTTATAGTTGAGCATGGTGGTCACCCACTTACAGATCTCTCCCTCATCTCCAGAGCACTGATGGAAGTGAAAGCAGATAGAGGGTTCCCATCTGTCACAGTTTTGCAACATAAATTACCTTAGCACATAATCCATGCACTTTTCTCTAAGCCCTTTCCTCTTCCTCTTCCTCGATCTTACACTTATATGGGCAGATAGCAGTGATGACTGCCTCATGGTAGCAGTGCTGGCTAGACCATGTAATCCTCTTCTTTGCCTAAGGTTTCTTACTCAGCTGCTGCTTTACATCTACATATCCATGGCAATATTAATCTTGGGCTCAGTGTCAGTGAGGAGGGTCTGGATTGCTGGACCCTCTCCCCAAGGTAGCCCTGCGAGTGTCCAGCCAAGCAAAGGATCCTTACTGATGTGGGTAATCTCTTTGGAATCTTCCTGTCTGTGTAGAGGTCTAGAATGAGGGTGGCTTAGGTCTTCTCTCTTTTTTGTTAAAGCATGTGTAGTGTGCTATGATGTTAACTACAGGTTGGTTGCAGACCGATGAATGCAGGGGCCCTCCCCTCTCTGTCTGCAGCTGCTGGAATGGAAATGGGATCTGATTAAAGCTCAATGGCCACCTACCACTAGTGGGTGGATACAGCTCTTTATTGATAGCACTTCATAAATACTTGGTGTAAAGTGAGGTGTCTGTGGAATGCTACTGCTGCTCTGATTTTTAACTAGATATTGTTGGTGCTTAAGTAAACAGTAACTTCCTTTCTCTTTACTTAAGAAAGACCAAAGTCCATACATTATTCCGTGTAGATTTCTGTAGACCCCAGGCTTTTTCCCTTTTTATTTTTCCTTCTTTTTTACCTTCCTTCAATGGCTGTCCTATCATGCCTACCTTCTAAATGAATTAGTGAGTTGTCTCACTTACTAGTCTGTCCTAATAGTGATGTATACTATTAGAACTATTATTTTGTGTTTATAACAGTCTGGAGTGACATGTCAAATATACTTTTTATGATAGTTTGAAAATGATATGTAGGTTTGTAATGTCCGGTGAAGTAAATGTGTTCATTCTTGCCTTCAGATAAAAACTGTGATTTTGGACATTGTAGTAATACTATGACATTGCTTATTTTATTTTAGCTGCATTTCAATGATTATATTAACAGGTGGTGGGGGCAATGTGTGGGAGGCTGAGAACCAGTGGGTTCTAATCCATTATGGACCTGTTCTTTTGGGAGTGTTGGTCATTAGGACAGAAGGTGTTTTTTCTTATTACTAATGATTTTTACTGTTTTGTTATTGGTTGTTGGGATGGGGGGAATTTTTGTATAAAAGTAGAAGTTTAGTGATAGATTTTGATAGATTAGTAGGGGGTAGGGAGGCTGGGTTAGCCTTTCCCATGAGGCTATTTTCTTGTCAGAATATAGTTATATTTTCGATGAGCACTGAGGTTTTAATATTTCTTATGTGAAATAGCTAATTATATGGTTGTAACATGGAATATAAAGCGGGGACAAAACAAATGTGAATGTCATATGGTGGTTCATCATCTGAAAAAACTTAAGACCAATATTGCCTATCTTCAAGAGACACACATTAAAACTGAAGATGCCCTCCTTTTCAGGTGGCAATGGGTGGGGAAGATATATGGAGCTAGTTGCTGCACACAGAAATGTGAGGTTGCTATATTGATAGCTCTGGGCATCCCATTTACATTGGAAAAAGAATATTGGGATCTCAGGGGCTATTATTTAGTTGTATGGGATCCACCATAGTGCTGCTTGATTTAGTTTATGGCCCTAATATCAACTCTCCAAGAATCTTTATGGATCTAATTCCTATCCTAGTTCTATACACTGTCCATCCATTTTAACGGGGGATGGGGGATTGGAACATGATATACCAGTCTAATATTGACAGATCTGGTTCAGCCTGATGGGGTCTTTCCCCAGGAAAGCAGGGTCTATGAAATCTGATAAATGACATAGACCTGATTGATCCATGGTGATTAACACACCCTACCAATAGAAGCTATACCTTCCATTCCTTACCCCATAACAGCTACTCACAGTTGGACTATTTCCTAATTTCACAGGAAGCCCTCACTGGCGTTATATCTTCTGAAATTCTTGCTACTGTCATGTCAGATCATGCCCCAGTTAATTTAATTCAATGAGTCAGTAATTTGGAGTGTTGAGATTTTTGTTTGTTGCTTCAATGTCCAATTACTTCAGGATTCTGACTCACTTCATGTCCTATACAATTGGCCGAAAGATTTTCTTGATGTGAACACAGGGTCTGTCTCCGAGGTCAAGTACTATGGGGAGCTCTTAAATGTCCCTTAACAGGTGAATGTATACACCTTTCCTCTAAACATCTCAAACAACATCAAGTCTGCCTCTCAGAACTCCTTGATAACATTAGACAGATTGAGCATACTCTTTCCTCCCATTCTAACTTAATGACTTGGTCTAAATTGCATGATCTTATTGCTCAGTATTCAGATTTATTAGCTCAAAAGGCTGAACTGGCACTTTGGAGAACTAAAATAAAATATTTAGAATCTGGGGAGAAAGCGGGTAAGCTATTAGCCCTTCGTCTCTGAGCTTTAGAGTCTGATAATTATATCCCTTAATTGTACCAGCCCAATCAAGGTACAACTACCAGTCACCCTAGGAAGACAGCAGAATAATTTTTTTTTATTCTAATCTTTATGCTTTTGATGCTATCACTTCTCCTTTGTTGACTGATATAGCTGATTATTTAGACAACATTCCCCTCCCAGCTCTTGACTCAGCTCAACAAGATTTTCTCAAAGCTCTCTTAACTGCCATGGAAATTCATCGAGCTATTGAACAGCTTCCATTGAACAAGGCCCTGGGACCAGATGGAATCATCAATCACTGTTATATCACATTTGCTGAGGAACTGGTCCCTCTTCTTTTAAATGTCTATCAATTTTGGTATGAATCTGGCTTCTCCAATCATACCTTTACTGAAGCTCTTATCACAGTGCTCAAGAAACCTGGCAGGGATGAAACTCTTCCTGACAATTATCAACCGATTTCATTGTTAAACACTGACTTCAAGATATTGGCTAAGGTCTTAGCCAATAGGGTGATGCAGGTGTGGGACAGATTGATCGGCCCAGTGCAGGTCGGTTTTATGGCAGGATGCTTATTAAGTGACCACTTTAGGAAACTGCATTTTCTCATTTTGGCAGCTGGGGAGAGCAGATCTTCCGTGGTTCTGGTCTCCCTAGATGCCGAAAAGGCAATTGATTGGTTTGCATGGCCACTTTTATTTGCAACTCTAAGTAAATTCGGCTTTCCCCCACAGTTTATTAAATACATAGATACATAGACAGTGTCGGCAGATAAGGGCCTATGGCCCACCTAGTCTGCCCATTTGAGCTTGTAAGTTCAGTTTGTTTTCCTAGAAGTCTGTTTCCCCTTACCCCTGCCCTCTAGAATTCCTTTATGTCTATCCCATGCATTCTTAAATCCCGTGATTGTTTCAGCCCCCACCACTTCCTCTGGCAGGGTGTTCCACTTGTCCACCACCCGTTCTGTGAAGAAATTCTTTCTCATGTTCCTCTGAATCGTCCTCCCTCCAACTTCATCCCATGCCCTCTAGTCCTGAAACATCTTTTCGCTTAAAATAGTGTTTTCCTGCACCTGTTCCTCCCTGTAAGATACTTGTATGTCTCTATCATTCCTCTCTCCCTCCTCTCTCTCCAGGAGTACATGTTCAGTTCCTTCAACCTGTCTTCATAGGACTTGTGATGCAACCCATGCACCATCTTTGTTGCCCTCCTCTGAACCTTCTCTACCCTGTCTATGTCCTTACGTAGGTATGGTCTCCAGAACTGTACACTGTACTCCAGGTGGGGCCTCACTAGTGTCTTGTATAGCGGAATTATGACCTCCCTTTTCCTGCTGGTGATGCCCCTGCCTATACATCCCAGCATCCTATTTGCTTTTCCTGATGTCTTGTCACTGTTTCCCTACCTTGAGGTCATCAGAGATGACAACCCCAAGATCCCTTTCCTGCTTGGTGCATGCTATATCCTCACCCCCAACTGATATATATTGTGCCAGGGTTTTGTGCCCCATATGCATTATCTTGCACTTCTTTGCATTGAATTTCAACCAAACCCTTTGACCATTCTTCAAGTTTCTGCAGGTCCTTCTCATTCTGTCTACACCCTCTGGTGTGTCTACTCTGTTACAGAGCTTTGTGTCATCAGCTGAACAGTGAAATTCTGCCTTCTAGATCCTGTGCAATGTCACTGATGAAGATGTTGAATAGGACCGTCCCAGCACTGATCCCTGTGGTACCCCACTGGTTACTCTTCCCTCTGTGGAGTGACAGCCATTTACCACCACCCTCTGTGTCCTGCCACCCAGCCAGTTACCTACCCACCACACTACTGTCTGCCCACCCATATTCCCCAGTTTGTGTAATAGTCTTCTATGTGGCACAGTGTCAAAGGCCTTGCTGAGGTCCAGATAGGCCATGTCCACTGCCCTCCCTGATCCACCTCCTAGTCACCCAGTCAAAAATTCAATGAGGTTGGTCTGACATGACCTCCCCTGGTGGAAACCATGCTGCCTTGGTCCTGTAGTCCATTGACAACCAGATGTTCCACCAATCTCTCCTTCAGTAGTGCTTCCATGATCTTTCCACTACCGAGGTGAGGCTGACTGTCTGTAGTTCCCTGCTTCCTCTTTGTTCCCACTTTTGTATAAGGGGACTACATCTGCTGTCCTCCAGTCTTTGGGTACTCTCCTGTTTCCAGTGATTGGCTGAACAGGATAGCCAGAGGTTCAGCCACCACCTCTTAGTTCTTTAAGGACCCTGGGGTGCACCCCATCTGGCCCCATTGCTTTATCAGCTCTTATTCTTCCAGTTCCTTCAGGACCCTTTCTCGTGTAAAGGGACTTGTGTCCATTTCTGCACCATTCTCACCTTGTACTCTCTTCAGACCCATTCCCCCTCTTCCTTAGTAAAGACTGAGCAGAAATACCTGTTCAATATGTCAGCTTTATTGTTGTCATCCTCCACGCGGCTCCCATCCTCCCCCTTCAGTCTCACTATCCCTCCCTTTGTCTTTCTTTTTTCACTTATGTACCTGTAAAAGGTTTTGTCCCCTTTACCCACTGATTTTGCAATGTGTTCTGTCTGAGCTTTGGCTTCCCTTACTGACTTCCCTGCCTCCCTTTGTTTCTCCTGGTACTTCTCCCTATCCCCTTCTGCCTGTGTCTTTTTGTATTGCCTGAATGCAATCTTTTGGCTCTCACTTTCTTTGCTACCTCTTTGGAAAACCATAATGGTGTCCTCTTCCTTTTCCCTCTTGCTAACCTGCTTAATGCATAATTCTGTTGTTCTTATAATCCCCATTTTAAATGCTTCCTGTTCCTCAACCCCTGATTCCTGTCCCATTCCCTTAATGCCTCTTTCAAGTTATCCCCATTTTCCCAAAGTCTGCCCCCTAAAATCCAGGATACGTGTTTTTGTGTGGTTTGGTTCTGCTCTTTCTGTGATTTCAAACCACAATGACTGGTGGTCACTGTTACCCAGGTGCTCCCATACTGTTACCCCCATCACACTGTCCCTGTTTGTGAGCACAAGGTCCAGTATTGCCTTCTGCCGAGTTGGTTCCATGACCAGTTGCTTGAGGAAGGCACCCTGAAGGGAGTCCAGGATAAATCTGCTCCTAGTTGATGCTGCTGCTGGGATGCTCCAGTCCACGTCTGGTATATTGAAGTCTCCAACCAGTACTACCTCACCCTTGTCTGCCGTCCGTTGGATGGCTAGCATCAGCTCCCTATCTGTTTCTTCCTCCTGGGCTGGTGGTCTATAGATCACACCTGTGCGGATGGCTGCCCCCATTTTCCTTTCCAGCTTAACCCACAGTATATCTCCCCCATTTTGTTCCTCCTGGATCTGTGTGGCCCTTATGTCATTTTTCACATACAGTGCCACTCCTCCTCCCTTCCTGCCTGCTCTGTCTCTTCTGAATATGTTGTAGCCAGGTATGGCCATCTCCCAGTCATGGTTATCATTACACCAGGTTTCAGTGATGGCCACAATGTCCAGGTCTGACTGTACCATGACAGCCTCCAGATCTTCCATCTTGTTGCTAAGGCTCCTGGCATTTGCACACATGGCTTTCCATGATTTGACCTCCTTAGACTGCTTCACTGCTTCAAATGGGTTCAGCTATTATATACAGACCCAACAGCATGTATTCAATGCAACGGCATTCTCTCAGGCCCTTTCCCACTCCAGCGGGGCACTAGACAGGGGTGTCCCCTCTTCCCGTTTCTCTTTAATCTTTATTTAGAGCCCCTAGTATATCTCCTTCAACTCAATATTGAGATTAAGGGTATTCAAGTTGGTACAATGAGATATGTCCTATTAGCATATGCTGATGACTTATTGCTCCACCTTGAAGATCCCTTGCAATGATTACCTGCTGCTTTGCAAGAACTTAAGACATTTTCTGATCTTTCAGGGTATAAACTGAATTTACAAAAGACTAAGGTATTACCCCTCAATGATGTAGTATGCAAACAGGAAATCATCCAGTTGAGCCTGTCTTGAGAGCCATGCAGCCTTATGTATTTGGGAATTTGTATAGCCCGAACCGCCTCATGATTAATTAAGAGTACAATCTGTCCCCCTTATTGAAATTCTTACAAGATTTCACCAGATGGTCCTCTCTCTCCCTCTGTCATTATGGGGATATACAAGTGTTGTCCAAATGAATGTGCTCCCATGCATTCTATACCTGTTGGGCATGCTGAATGTGTACCTCTCCAAAGTGTGGTTTAGTCATCTACAGTTCATGATTAAGACATTTATTTGGCAGGGCGGGATGGTCAGAAGAGCCTGCTTCAAACTCTCGACGTCAAAAGCGAAAGGGGGCCTACAGCTTCCCAATTTTTTCTTAAACCATGTGGCCTTGCACAGTAGCAAGTTGCTTCAATGAACTGTCTTTTGAATGTCTACACCCCATTATGAGTAGAGATGGAAAGTACCCCTTGTAGTCAACAGGGTATATGCCTCAATAGCTTACCCTACATCAGACCTTCTCTTCTACCTCACTCTCTCCGGGGTACGCTGCTACACTGGTCCCTAAAGGTATTTCATCAAGTAAGTGCTCACATGGGGTGGAAATGGAGTAGAGCGGTTACTCAGCCGCTAATAGGTAATCCTAATATTTTAATTGTGGGTAGCCCTCTCCAATGTTCCTTCCGCCCCCAACTGGATGGCCTGTCCTTACAGTCCATACTAGAGGGGGATACTTTGCTTCCATTTGCCATAATTCAGGAGTGCTTTCATCTTCCTAACTCAGCCTGTTTCAAATATTTCCAGGTTGCTCACTCGATATCTTCTTTCTTGGCCCTAAACCTCGGATTATGTGGGACTCAGCTGTACCTGACTCCCTTTTTTCACTGGTCTCTCAAACACGTGTAGTGTCTAAGCTTTATCAATTGTTTCAATCTCTGGACCCAAACAACCTTTTGGGAGTATATTTTTTACTGGTAACAGGCCCTTGACCTTCAGTATGAAGTACTCCTCTGGCAGTCTGTTTGGTAGCAGCTCTATAAGTTCCTTAAGCAGGACAGTTTCCATCTAACACAGCTTCATATTCTCCATAATATCTATTTCACACCGATCAAATTATTCAGAATGGGCAGGCTGCCTTCAGTATTATGCCATAGATGTGGAAAGGAGGATAGAACTCTAAAACATATGTTATGGGACTGCCCAACAATAGCTTCATTTTGGCATGCCATAAAGAACTCTCTTGGTCCTCTCTTAGTTCTGGAGGACATATTCACCCCAGAGGTCTATTTAGTTGGGATCTACCCTCCTGGCCTACCTAACATACATAAAGCCCTTATGGCATTGATTACTATAGAGGCCAAACTCATTATGCTTCACCACTGGAAAGATACTACAATGCCACAGTACAAGGAGTGGCATCAGGAAATTCTACTAGCTTTAATGGTTGAAAAGATATAGCATCTATAAGGCATTGTCAGCATCACTATCACACTATATGGGGGCCCCTATACACTTCAGCATCTCTCTCTCTCCCCCCAGGTCAGTGATAGACCTTACCCTGATTTATTTAACATTTGGCACTTGCTGTTAGACATTTTCATTTTTCGGTTGTCTTGGCTCACTGAAAGAGCTCATAAGCTCAAGAGAAGGGCATTGGGATAGGGGAGGGAGGAGGGGGACAATGCAAGAGATGGGAGCTCTGTTCAGGTATTATTTTTATTTAAGTTGATATAACTGTTATTGTTACTGTCTGGTCTACTGTCTTTATACTGATTATTGTTATGCTGTTGGAAAATGTAACAACGTTTACTTATTAAAAAAAAAGAACTGCTCACCTTCAGTTTGGCAGTTCTTACACCCTAAGAATGCAAAGGGGGATGAGGCTAATTCTCCTGAAGGACTCATTGCCCCTGGTCAGTGTGAGGATGGTGGACTGGTAGACCTGAGCCTTCGTGGGGGAGGTCACAGTCCAATCCCACCAATACATACTGCAAGATCAATGATGCAGGATGGGAGGCAGGCGCAGAAGCCTTGGCCATACGACCCAGCCTGTAACCACTGGAGATACTTCAGCATGCACCTAAAGGGGGCCCATGTTGGTGGGCTGTATGGGTGCCTGAGATATGTTGCATCCTTCCTACAGTGCATGCTGCTCAGTTTTAATTGAAGTATTAATATCAGTATAAAAGGTTAAATAAATGCACGGCTATGGCCATTTCCTCCAAGATCCATGTGTATGTCTTTATTTGGGTGAAGGGGGAAATGGGGGCTACAGGACAATAGGATGGATGGCTGCTCAAGCATTGCAGCAGCTGGACATTTGTCTGGGTCCCCCTGGCTCAGACCTAAGGAAAAGGATACCTCCCCTCGGAGTGGACAGCAGTCCCAGGGGAGGTATCACGAAGCCCCCATTGGCGGGGGCTTGGGCAGGGTGGAGTTAGAGGGTTAACTGGACATGTGTCCAGTGTCTCTCCCTCTTTCTCCTTTGATTGCCAGACACCCAACCTCCTGCCCTCAGTAGGCAGGGGTAGAGGAGCCAGGGGAAGGCGAGGCCCCCTTTGACCTAATATGGGTAGCAAAGTAGGGGTTGGGAATGACTTTTCCTATTTTTTCCCGTATAGGTTTTTTCTGTTTTTTGCTGCCTCCAAAGGGATGTTATGAGAAAGGTACTAGGCATTGATTAAAAAATATATATATATTGTATATATATATATAGATAGATATAAATGAATGAATAAAATAAAAAGAAATAAAATGGTATAGTAGTAGGTTGGTAAAATTCATGACTGCAACTGTTGCAGTCAGGTGAGGCAGCTTAGGAGAAGCACAGAATGAAGGTAGTGGGGCAAAAGGGGACAAGACCAATTCTCCCGAAGGACTCATCACCCCTGGTTGATGTAGGATGGTGGACCACTAGACCTGGGCCTGTGTGTGGGGGGGTTATGGTCCAATCCCACCAGTACAAACTGTAAAGTCAGTGGTGCAGGATGGGGGTGGCTGCAGCAGCCTTGGCCATATGACCTAGCCTGTAACCACTGGAGGTACTTCGGCATGCACTTAAAGGGGGCCCAGGTTGGTGGGTGGTGTGGGTGCCTGAGGTATGGTGCATCCTCCCAGCAGCGCACACTGCTCAATTGCAATTGAAATATTAATATCAGTACAAAAGGTTAAATAAATGCATGGCCGTGGCCATTTCCTCCAAGCTCCTTGTGTGTGTCTTTATTTGGGTGGGGGGGGGAATGGGGGAGGCTACTGGACAATGCTTGTGAGACCACTTACTCAATCGTAAGTATGGTCACAGTGGTGGTATTATCATACATATAAAATATGTAATAGTTATACAACATTTATAAGATATACAACAGACCCGAAGAGAAATTCTCATCTGATCACAGAGCGGTTAAGAATTGGCCCCTACATTGCTACCTCATTTTAGTTTAGTCTTTCTAGTACTGGCAAGTGAAGGAGAACAATCTTCCTTCCAAACCCTACTTAAAACATGTGCTGAGAGCCCCCGCCCATTTTGTAAAAAGCTTTGTCTCATCCAACCTCCTTTCTCTGCAACACCTCCTTGTTATCAGAGTAGTTACTGGCTTCTTCTCTGAGAACTTTCAGGAGAAAACTATGACAGCAGTCTCTTTAATTCTGGCTGAACCTAGTTCTGCAATGCAGCTATTCACCTTTAAACTGGTTACATACAGGCTTCCTGGCTGAAGCCTGTTGCTTTAATTGTTCTCTATTGTGAGGGCCAGCTTGAGCCACAGCAGGTAGTCTTTTGTTTACTGCAAACAGCAAGGCTATGTGACTCATACTTTTGCCTCCTCCTGGTTAACTTTAATTTGTCACTATTAGGACAAGTTTCCTATTAGTGCTGCCTGTAGGCTACGAGTAGCAAAAAAAAAACACTTTCCCATATAGCAAGTATTTTATCATTTGAAGAAAAAAGAACAGAAAAAAGAAATGGTTTTATACATCTGGGTGGGATATTCAGAACTGCACTTGGCAGGGGCGCGAGTTGGGTGCAGCACAACTGGGATGCGCCAGGGCGTGGACTGGGTGATATTCAACAGTGCTGTGCCAAGGCTCAGCACCACTGAATATGGCACTGTGGCCACCCATATTGCGAATGGTGCCGTGGCACTACACCAGCACAAGTGGCCAGAGAGGAGCAGGGGGATGCACTAGCACAAGTGCCGTTGTGCTATGTGCATCAACTGCAATATTCAGCGGTGGACATGCAAATGGGGTCATAATGCATGCAAGGTGCAAATGGGGCCATTAGCGTGTCATTATGGCTCCATTTACATGCAGGTGCGCTGATCCCCGGCGACTTGTGCCTGGTGCCCTGCCAGGCTGCAGCCATTGGAGACCAACGCCCCCTGCCTGCACCGGCAATGTGCTCTGATGCCCGATCATGGGCATAAGTATAAAAATAAAATGTTCTATATCCCTGGTGGTCCAGTGGACTGCTTCCAGCTGGATTGCGGGCCTAAGTAGAAAAATCAAACATCCTATATCCCTGGTGGTCCAGTGGACCGCTTCCAGCCCAATCGTGGGCATAGGTATAATATTTAAACGTCCAAACAATCCCTGGTGGTCCAGCGGTACCCCCCTCCTCACCCACCTACTGAGTCCCACCACCCTGCTCCCCCGGTCAGCAGCGGGCAGCAGCTTCCCACCCGCAAGCTGCCCGGCCACCCGCCGACTGACTGTGTACAGTACAACTCTATGCCCATTGGTCCACATATCCAGACGGTGTAGTATGGTACGGTCTGCATGCCCATTGGCCCACACTGTGGACCAATGGGCGTACAGCCATACTGTACGCAGTCAGTCGGCGGCTAGGCGGCTGGCAGGTGGGGAGCTGACATTTTATTTTTATACTTATGCCCATGATTGGGCTGGAAGCGGTCCACTGGACCACCAGGGATATTGGATGTTTTGATTTTATACCTATGCCCATTGATCATGCTGGAAGCAGTCCACTGGACCACCAGGGATATAGGACATTTTATTTTTATACTTATGCCCATGATCGGGCATGGGGGAGTGCTACCATGATGGACAGTGCTGCCGAAGCTTGGGTGGCCACCAACAGCTGGCAGCTGCCGTGTTGCACCCTTCAATATGGCAGCTCACCTGTGGGTGGCCAGCTGTTGCTCCTGTTTTTTTCAGCTCAGCTGTGTGCGGCGCAGGTAGGGATTGTGCCTGCATCTGCTCAGCACATCCGGGCTGAATTGCAGATGTCTGAGGTATGCATGGTATGCCTCCCTTACTGCATACATTACTGATGCACCCAGGCACATTGGGATTTGTGCCATGCACTTTCCCCTTTTGAATATCGCACCGGGATACATCAGTGGGTTGTGCATGGTGCAACTGTGTTGTGCCATGCGCAACCCTTCTGAATATCCCACCCCCTGTGTCAAACCTGCCACAGTATGGTACAAAGAAACGGTGGTGGTGGAGCCAGAGGAAGAATCACATGGGAAGGGGGTAAGACTAGAATCCATAGAAGAAGTGGCTGCTGACACTGAATACAAAATAGGGCAAACAAGCTACTGTAAGTCTTATGAAGGCAAAGATCTGAGAAAACGACAGTGCTATCCCAACAAAAAGCATTCTTCTTACCTCCATTAGCCATATCATATCCTGAGACATCACTTTTAACAAGAGTTGGCAGAAGCCAACAACTGCCTTGGCATCAGCTTGGTTTGTACACATGTAGTATATGCACTTGCAGACAATATGTACTCTCATAAATTTATCTTCAGTGGAAACCAAATTCATTTGCTAAGATACTGTTTGTTTTAACTTGGAAAATGTAAATAAATATAGCTACTTAGGGTTATCATTCATGTAAGCTGCCTTTTGAGGGGGAGGACCCAGGCTCCTACTGCAGCCCCTGGTTACAGTGCTACCAGGTCACCATGGTTTTACACTGGCTATCCCTGCCCTGTGGGCTCAAACAAGGATGACGTGGCTGGGGAATTTAAACTTTTTTTTAACTCATCTTTATTCCATTAAAAAAACTGTAATTGACAGAGCTTCATATCATAGACAACTTTGTTCACAAAGTACACTTGCACATAAGGTTGGTAAATAAGAAAAAATTACTCACCTTAGTAATGTTGTTTCTTCTAATGGAGTCTTTCTGTATTCTGACTATTGCAGTAATATCCAGCCCTTGAACTGCCCAGGAGAGGAAAGAGTTAACTTTCCATTCAAGGCATGGAATGCTGAGCTCGAGCTCGGTTGAGACTCTGTCTGTTGTTGTTTGAACCCAAACTGCCAGATCTTTATGAGCTAAACTCACTGGGCGTCCTGTGTGGAAACTGTAAACTTACACTAGCCAACTGGCAACTAAATTTAATATAAAAAGGTTTTTTGGTTCCAAGGCAAAGACTCAAGTCAGGAAACCCAAAAAACAAAACACAACACACACCCAAAAATAAGAGGGTGAGAAAAAGGGGGCACCTCTAGGGTGCCAACACTGATCCTGCCCACCCACATCCCAAAACCCAGGTTCTGAGAGGGGAGGCGGGGGGGAGGTCAGAATACAGCAAGACTCCATTAGAAGAAAATACATTACTAAGGTGAGTAATTTTTTCTTCAAACAACATGAAGTCTTGCTGTATTCTGACTATTGCAGACTACCAAGCAGTACCTCGATGGAGGAGGGACAGAACCTACTTCGGGAACAAGCTCTGAAGCACTGCTGTGCCAAACCGAGCATCAATCCTAGCCTGGATATCCAGAGAGTAATGCTTGGTGAAAGTATGTACTGTTTTCCAGGTGGCTGCTTGACAGATCTCTAAGACAGGAACATCCCTGGCAGCAGCCAGGGAAGCAGCTGTACCTCTAGTAGAGTGAGCCCTCAGGCCTGAGGGTGGGATCCTACCTAATTTTTCATAGCAGAATTGTATACAAGAGACAATCCATCTGGCAATAGATCTCTTAGTGGCAGGTTTTCCCTTACCAACCTCACCATAAGTGAGGAACAATGGAGGGAGTCAAACCTGTGACCCTTGGTGTACTCTATGTAGTAGCTAAGGGCCCTTTTCACATCCAGGCTGTGCATCCTCCTCTCCCCAGAGGAGGAGTGGTCAGTGAAGAAAACAGGAAGAGACATAGACTGGTTAAGGTGGAAATCTGAAACCACCTTAGGCAAAAACTTCCTATTAGTCCTGAGGACCACCTTATCTCTATGGAAAGAGATAAAATCAGGCTCCACTGCCAGGGCCTGTAACTCACTTATGTGTCTGGCAGAAGTAATGGCTACCAAGAACACAGTTTTCCAAGTCAAGTACTTAAGCTCTGCTGAGGACAAAGGCTCAAAAGGGGGTTGCATAAGCTGAGCAATGCAAACATTAAGGCCCCAAGCAGGGGCAGGGTCCCTGAAGGGAGGATTGGTATGCAGCAATCCCTCAAAGAATTTACAGAATACAGAATGAGCTGAAAGGGAAGAGTGCTTGCCTGCTGACAAGAAGCAGAGACAGCTGCCAGTTGCACTCTAAGTGTAGCTGGTCGGAGTCCCAAGCTATTGAGATGAACCATATAGTCAAGGACTGTAGGCAACCCAGCAGACTCTGGAGAAATATGCTTCACATAGCACCAAATAGTAAACCTTTTCCATTTGGAGTTGTAAGTCTTTCTGGTGGAAGGCTTTTGAGAAGCCTTTAGAATATCCAGAACACCTTGAGAGAGCTGCAAATCGGCAAACTCTAACTCTTCAAGATCCAGGCCTTGAGATTGAGAGATTTGAGATTCAGATACCAAACCCTCCCCTGAGAACATGTTAACAGGTTGTAATTCCTGGGAAAAGACAGGGGAAGGTGGACTGCTAAGGACAGCAAGAGAGGGTACCAGGGCTGTCTGGCCCAGTCTGGAGCAATCAGAATCACTTTGCAGGGTTGAGACCTGATTTTGACTAGTACCTTGAACAGGAGAGGGAAGGGGGGAAAAGCATACAGGAACTTCCCTTCCCAATGGAGAACTAGAGCATCCAGGAGGACTGAGCCCAACACTGGGGGTCTGCAGCAAAAAAGAGGAAGTTGGTGATTGTCTGGGGCTGCAAAAAGATCTATCTGTGGGGTGCCCCATCTGGAGAAGATCACCTTCAAAGTCAGGGGATCTAGGGACCATTCATGATGGCCCTGAGATATCCTGCTGAGAGCATCTGCCAGGACATTGTCCTTACCTGGGAGGTGCACTGCTATCAGAGAGGTATTCAGGGAATAGGCCAGAGACCACAACTTCATTGCCTCTGTGCACAAGGCCGTAGAGCGAGTGCCCCCTTGCTTGTTGATGTACCACATTGTGGTGGTATTGTCTGTCCTGATCCGAACTACTTTGTTCTGAACAGACTTGGAAAAAACTTGAAGTGCTAGAAACACTGCTCTGAGTTCTAAGAGATTGATGTGAAGCAGAGATTCTTGAGGTGACCACAACCCTTGGGTGGTCAGATCCCCCAAGTGGGCTCCCCAACCCAAGAAGGAGGCATCTGTGGTAAGGATAAGAGAATGAGATTGAGTGACAAAGGGAACTCCTTGCCTTAGGTTGTTCTGATCCTGCCACCATTGCAAAGCCTGAATCAGGATTCGAGTCACTGGGATTAGCTTGGTCAAAGAATCCTTTCTCTGGGACAAGAAGGCTCTTAAGTGGAACTGAATGTCCCTCATCTGAAATCTTGCTCCTTGGATCACTGCTGTAGAGGCAGCCATGTGGCCCAGGAGCTGCAGAAAATGCCTTGCTGGTCGGGACACCTGGAGGGTGAATGAAGAGGAGCCAGTGTAACAAGGGTCCTTGCCTGTCCAGGGAAGGAAGGCTCTTGCCCTTATTGTATCCAGCTCCGCCCCATGAAGGTGAGGAGCTGCACTGGCTCTAGAACTGACTTTGAAAGATTCAGGAGGAATCCTAGAGAAGTGAGCAGTTGCTGAGTTATCTGTAGGTGTGACTTGACTTGGTCTGGAGATTGACCCACTATGAATCAGTCGTCCAGGTATGGAAAGATGGAGATCTTTTTTCTCCTTAGGAAAGCAACCACTACTGCCAGGCATTTTGTGAACACCCTTGGAGCTGATATTAGGCCAAAGGGCATTGCTCTGAATTGATAGTGGCCTGAGGGCAACTCGAACCTGAGGTACTTTCTGTGGGAGCATCTGATGAGAATGTGGAAATAGGAATCCTTGAGGTCCAGGGAGACTAGCCAGTCCCCTGGCCTTAGAGAGGGTAGAATTATTCCCAGAGTCACCATTTTGAACTTTGGCTTTAAAGGTGCTTGTTTAAATATCTGAGATCCAGGATGGGCCGCCATTCTCCTGTCTTTTGGAAGTTAGAGTACCTGGGTACAATCCTTTCCTTGTGTAGGGGTGGAACCCTTCTATGGCTCTCAGAGCCAAGAGGAAGAGACCTCTGCCTCTAGGGCAAGGGCCTCTGAAGGATTTGCAGGTGGAAAGGATCTGGTTCTCATCTTGGGAAATTGTTTGAAGCTGAGAACCAGTCCCTGGCTTACTACTTCCAGGACCCATTTGTCTGATGTTAAAGACATCCAGTTCTGGACAAAGTAAGCCAGCCTGCCCCCTACGGTAGTGGAGAATCGGCCCGGGCAAACCCATCAGGGTGCCTGTTCGGCAGGGGCTTTAGGCTGAGGGGTGGTAGCAGGCCTGCTTATACCCCGTCTGCCTCTCCCTCTGAAGAACCCCTCTGGGCAAAGGCAGAAGAGGAGGCCTGCTTGGTAGAAGGCCTATGAAAGGCCTGCCCTGCCCGTGGAATGCTGCCTCTGGGGAGTGACTTGCCTTCCTTGGCCTGAGCACTCCTATAGGTGGTCCCTGTACTCATCCATTTTCTTCATGTAGTTCTCTGTCTGCTCCCCAAACAGAGAATTACCAACAACAGGAAAATCCATGGCCTTAGTCTGGGTATCCTGTGACAGGCTAGTACATCTGAGCCAAGCCATCCCACGAAGGGTCACAGATGTAGCCATGACTCTAGATGAAACATCATTGGAGTCCACTGCAGCATGAAATTGCACCTTGGATGCCTCAATACCATCTGCAGCCACCTGCTCCAGCTCCTTGGCAAGCTGGCCAGAGACCCGTTTAGCTAGAGCCATCACAGTGTCCCATCTAGACTTCTGGTATTTAGCTGTGTAGGCCATATAATTAGCCTACCTGAGCCCCAAAGATGCTGCCATGTACTGTTTCTTTGCCATGGCTTCAATCCTCCTGGAGTCCTTATCTGGGGGGTGTGAAGCCAAGGGTATATTTGCCTTATCACAGGCAGCAGCCTGCACTACCCCAACATGGCTGCATTGCTGGGAAAGGAACTCCGTATCTGAGCCTGAAAGAGTATACCTCTTGTCCATTCTTCTGTCCACAGGAGGTATAGAATTAGGAGTCTTTAAAATTTTAAATGTCTGTTTCTCAAAAGACTTATGGAGGGGAATAGACAGTCGCCTTGACTCTGGGATGTCCATCATCTCAACATAATCAGGCTCCTCCTGATCCTCTACTGCTTCCTCCATAGGAAGCTGAAGAGTTTCAGCCACTTTTTTGTAAAACATAAAGTAGGAAGGGGACTCAGAAAGCCTAGGAGGAGAAACCCCTGAAGGTCTGTCTGGGGAGATGTCCGGGTCAATGGACACATCCAGACTTTCATAATCACCATCACTATCCTCATACTCTCCTTCCTCCTCCTCCGGTTCATAAAACTCCTCTAAATTATAATCCGGAACCGGGGGAACTGACCAAACCGAGCCCCTAACCGATGGTGCCGGTTCGGTCAGAACCGGAGTTAGCGATTGAACCATCCTTATCGCTTTGGCTATTTCATCAGCGGTCGGAGAAAGAACTTGTGGATCTGAACCGGCTGACTTATCCCTTCTTTTACTTTTAACTGGAACTGACTCCTCAGAGTCGGTTCTCCTTTTGCCCGAAGAAGTTTCGCCCTGGTCAGAGGGCACTCCTTCTGGTTTGGTTGGAAGCGAAACGGGCTGGCCATCCCGGTCAGCGGACTTTTTGGCCTCCCTTTCCCTCAGCCTACCTACTCTCTTTTCCAGGGTAGCTCTGGGAAAACTTTTGCAAATCTGGCAGTCTGAATTGAGGTGGTCAAACCCCAGACAATAAACACAGGTGGTGTGGGAGTCAGCCTTAGCAAAGGCTTCCCCACACACACTACAGTGTTGAAACCTAGTGGGCCCAGCTTTTCTCCTGGGTTTCTCAGACATGGCCAGTCCTAACCAAACTTACCCTTTTTTCGGCAATCCGCCAGGCAAGACACCTTTATCAGTTCCTGACCGTGTTATGGGTCGTGGAAAAAAACGTAATGAAATCTGTTTTTTTTAGAACCGACAAGGACCGGTTACCACACTCTATAAAGCAGAACAAACTTTTTTAATAAACCTGATCGGTTCAAACCAAACCTATCCAACGTTTACAAGTTCCACACAGAAGCTAACAATAATAAACCTATCTAGTACTCATGGTACCACAGACCGAGACTGAACTGACAGGTTAGATGGAAGAAATTCGATTAAAACCGAGAGAAAAAGACGACACTTTAACCGACTAAATTGAACCAAGCGAAGGAGAAATCTCCGGAGAGACTGTTCAGTGAGGCTGAGTAAAGAATCTGGCGGTTTGGGTTCAAACAACAACAGACAGAGTCTCAACCGAGCTCGAGCTCAGCATTCCATGCCTTGCATGGAAAGTTAACTCTTTCCTCCCCGGGGCAGTTCAAAGGTTGGATATCACTACAATAGTCAGAATACAGCAAGACTTCATGTTGTTTGAACATAGCATTTAGCAATGATGATTCTTATCTTAATCAACCTGAGGTAGAATCGAAACTCTATCTATGTACATTAACAAAAAATCTAAATTCATCTCCCTACAAAGGGAGGAACTATTATACCCATAACAACTCAGAACTGTAATGCCTGGAAGTCCATGAAAACAATCTATCTTTATAACCACAGAAAAAACTAGTTTTCATATATGATATGGGGTGGTGGCATTTTATATCTCTGTTCTGAGAAAGGGTTGTGCCTTGATATAGTGGAGGTCTTCTAGGGAATTTAAACTTTTGAGTGGGAGGGGGCCTTTCCAAAGTTCACAATGAAATAGCTGGGGTCCTCCACCCAAAAAGAGGATTAAGTGAGGCTGGTATAATTACAGTACCACTTCCTGGAATGCAATACCTCCGCACCTCCCATGAGTTCTCCCACCCATGAACCAGCTCAGTATAGTGAAATTCCCACAGAGCAGGCGACTTATACTTTTAAGCAAATAATTACATGCACACAGTCAGTAATTAGAAACAAGAACAGGGGCTTTATTTAGGTCGATTTTCAAGCCCTAAATGAGAGAAAAGAGGTTAGCAGCAATGAGGTAAACCTACAACAACAAGGGCTGATCGTTAGTGCCCTCTCAACTGCAGTCAAACAATATGCCCCTGAGCAGTGTTTCACATGCCCTTGTAGGCTCAGTCCAAACATTAGAGCCTACTCCCACACCATATGTGTATACAGTACTGTAAGTTTTCACCTTACTCTCCTGTACTGGGGCTGTACTCTCTTCCCCACTGAAACCAGTGTTTAAACCCTGTTGTCTAATAGGGAGTTCCCAGTGCTTCAGTAAGCACCCAGTAATGGAAGTGATGCAGGCCCAATAACATGGCATGTGACTGACTGGTGGTGGTGCACTTCAAATGTTAGAAATGCTTTGCAAATAAAATCATCAAACCCCAATGATCTTAAACCTGAAAGGGGTACTTGTAACTCTTAGCTGGATGGCCTAGTCCAACTCTGTACTACAATAAAAAGCTTAAAAATACTAGCTTTACACCAATTATGTTTTAAATTTATTGTTTTTTTTTTTTTTCAGGAGCTCGCACACCCCCGCACTCGCCGTTCCTCCTGCGCCATCCCCGGACATGAGACCCCTCCCTTCAGCACCAGCCACTTACCCTTCACGGCAGGGGTGGTGGGGAGTGACTCAACCCACCGAATGGGTCCATTCCAGGGCGTCCTCCGGGGAATGGTGGCCCGGGAACGACGTCGTGCTGCCAGGCTCCATTTTTCCGAATTTTTCTCCCGGCGGGCATGGCGTTGTGATGCCAGTGACTTGAGGCGCGCAGACGCTCCGTACGCACTAGTCAAGCATCTGCTACGTCCGGCCTCCCCTGTCTCCGCGCGGTGCATGCTGTCGATCACCAGTCTCCGCTAGGGGTCAGGCAAGCACCGCCACCCAAATCCCCCCCCGGAGATGGAGAGCAGTCTTCCGGATGCTCGATCCATCTCCACCCCGCCGACCCCCAACAACCCGTGCTCGTTCCTGAACACGGGTCGCCGGCGTGGCGCGAGGTGTAGCCACCAGCGCCTCAACCCTCAGCGCCACCGGGCCGGCTAAATTTATTGTTTTTTATTTGTTAATTTTTTCCTTCCCCCTGCTACTGATCTACTGCATATTGTAGGTAATGCATCACTTATTTCACTGAGTCTTTCAAAATATATCTGACTCTCCCCTGCTGACCACCCAATAGTTGTTTTCTGACATCATTGCCTGTTGCCTTGGTGAGCACTATGCTGTCATAACCAAATGTATTGTCAGATAAACAGGGAAGAGGCAAATGTTTTTTATACAGACTTTTTAAATAGACTACCAAGATGTGCTGTAAACCTTGGAAAGGAACATTGAAAATGAAAAAAATTATTCTCTAGTAAATTGTTGTAACCCCCCCCACCAATTTGGGGGTTCACTATAATGTCTTCCTGGGCCCCTAATGCCCACTGTCAGGCTGGTTTCCCATCCCAGGGTAGAAGAAGAAGAATCAACATTTATATAGCGCTTTTCATACACAGTGTATCCCAAAGCACTTTACAAGCAGTGCTAGACTGGTAGTGAAGTGACTGAATGTGTGGTGGCGGCCATACCGCACATCATCACCCACACACAGCGTGGATAATTGCATGAACCTGTTTTATGGGAAGGGGAATGTTGGCCAGAACACTGGGAATGTTCCCTATGCTTTGCGAAGAGTGCCCTGGGTTCTCTTACTTCCACGTGAACACCCACCAGGACAACACCAGGATGGGCAGAAGGGACCTCGGTTTAAAGTCTCATCTGAAGGACTGCACACCCCAGTAGTACAGCACCCCCAATACTGCACTCGGATGCCAGTGGTATTTCTGTCTATTTGTGTGAGAGTGCCATATTAAGCCACCATGCCTGTACCTTTAAGAACATAGCTAATCTGTGTTTAGTGAATGGTCTATGCTGGGTCCGAGCAGTCGCTACTTGCGCAGAGGGAGCTTATGTAGAAACTGTGCTTACTTGCTGTTTGTGTGCTGTTATATTAAAGATAGAGAAGTTTGTCTAAGCTGCTTTATTTGCAGATCATCCATTTGGATGGGAGCCACCATGTTAGGTCTGGGACTTCCAGTAATTGGACCAATTGAACTCCAGGGGCTTAAAATGAATCCTGCCCCAGGGGTCATGTGGGAAGGAAAACTGTAGTTTTTGTAGTTTTACTGTTGGTGCCTAAATGGACCTGGAGGGGGAGCCCTTATGTAACTGACGGCTCCTTCAGCCAACCGAACCTTTGGATTTTCCTCTTCCATACCTCCATACCTTCTCGCCCATCTCTAAAATGTTGCGTCTGTATCCACCTCCCGAGTGATCCCCCTCATCTCTAAAATGATAAGCTTGTACCTGCTTCTGAGTGTTCTCAATTATATTGCAGTTCTATGTTACTTATTGTACTATCCTAATGTAATATGCGGTTTGTTGCTTATCTGCTTGTCGTGACTTAGGATATTGTTGTTTACCCTCAGTATGTTTTGTACTCAGCTCTGTACCTCACATATCCACTTGTTCTTTTAATTTGTATTGTACAGTTAACTTGTATTTTGACGTGGAGCCTTTGCAAAGGAGTCTCTGACTCAGAGGTTTGTAATTCCGATATGTTCAATAAATAATTGCCCTGTGAGCCAACAGACAGTGGATCAGTTAGAGTTAGAGCTGGAGGTTGAAGTGTGAACAGCTTGAGCCTTTGAGCAACTGCTTCCAGAAGAAGCATAAGGGAATCGACAGGAAGAGGCCTAACTTGCCTCCTGTCACTTTTCCCTTGATTGAGAACTGCCTTTACCAGATGTCGGACTTGTCCGATTTCAGGCTGGAACTGTGGCAGAAGGAAAAAGTGTTAGTGCAACTTGCAATTTGGACTGAAGACTTGCTCCTGATGCGATCATCCCAGCTTGTGTGCGAGATATACTTGGATTGGAAGATTTGCTCAGTAAAACTGCTGAATTGCAACTGGACTAAATCTGAACTGTTTCTTGAAGTAGTCCTTGCTGTAAATGTGTGAACATGTTTAGTGGGTCGAGACTTGCTGTCCCACAAAGGAACCTGTTATGCCAGCTGGAAGCTTCACCAGTAGAAGATCACAAACTTTCCCTGATGGTTCATCCTGCCTGGGCCCTGCCACTTCGTCCTAGCCGCTACTCCATTACCAGAGACTGTCACGGCAAGAGACCAGCTCAGGGATCCAGCCCCTGCACAGCAACAACAGGCAGGTTATGGCCACCTGGGGAAAAGGCCGTGAAGAGGAGGTGTGTCATGTCGGCCCTGTTTCCCCATGCTTCTTTCTATCATCACCATGAGGTCTCCATCTTGCCTACCTGCAGCAGATTCCTGGTAGTGTGAGTACAATCAGGGTAGCTCCCTGCAATGAAAGCTCAAATCACTTGTGGTACCATTTAATTGTCTCAGTTTCTTAGGTTTACAAAGACTGAGCCAACCAGCTCGGATTACAAATAATTTGGGTGTTTCGCATGTTAACTGTTTTCTTTCCTTCAAGGGCCCCAACATCAGCTGCAATGCCAGCCACCCCCAGGCAACGCCTCTGGCTAGCCAGACATACCATCCTGGGTACCCAGTGTTGTGTAACTGTCAGGTTGGGATTAAGAGTGCATGCAATCACTGAAATAATTCAGATAGCCAATCATTTGCCTAGATTCATGCTCCTTCCTTGTTCACTGTCCCTAAATAAACCTAATTGTCTTGTTTTATGCTTAACCTGGCAAGTGTGCATATTATTAGTTGGGTTACAGTATTAAGACTTCACTGCTGTATTGCTAACCTTATTTTACAGGGGGTCCCAAGGGAAACTGCTGAAGATCCAACCCTGGTGGTAAGTATGAAGAGGGTGTGCATATTATTGCCGTTGCCTACTTACTGTGAATTCACCACTGTGTTAGATACTGGGCCACTAGGAGGGTTGGTTGGTGGTTATAGCTTCCCAGAGGGCTATACCAGAGCAGAGATGCAATCCCAATACCATTTCTCCGGGTGAAGGCACCTTATTAGCGAACTCAGGCCCCTCAACCTGTGCATAGCCATACAGGCAGGGGTAGTAGCCCTTAGGATAGCGCTGCCTATGGGTTACATCTTGGAGACACCACTGGGATTAGCTCCCCCAGTGGTAAAATGTTATAATTTCAGTCCAGTGTAAATTTGAAAGAAATTTTGAAATGGAGGCACTCAATATGCCCAAGTGTAAGATTTCTCCCCACAAGCTGGTCATGCACCGCATGATGGGGTGGAGTGAGGCTGAAGGGGTCGACTCCATCACACATTATCACTACTTGATATCCCCGTGGGTACCACTTATGACATTATGGAGAAAAATGTGGGAAAGTTAAGTGCCTGGGGAAGGTTGAAGTTTGGGGGTGGGACTCGGACTTGTTTGCCCAGACCTTGGTGGCCCTCATTTTGTGTAGCCTCCCCATAAACCCCAGAGACTGTACCCTCTGTTATCATGCCAGAGGGGTCCCAGAAGGGGAGGAGGGTCATTCATTTACATAGTGACCCATCTTCCCCCGGGAGGTTCCCTATGGTAGAAGTATTTAAGAACAAATTATTGAGACATTTAACTGCTGAAGGACAGACAGTTAAGGATTTGCGGAAGGCTTTGGAGGACTCAGAGGATGCTACCCCTGTTCAGTCTTCCTTGGCCTCCCCAGCTTTCCCTATGACACCCACCGTTGTAATGTTCCCCATTGTGATACCCTCAGTGCACCTAGACTCATCGCAGGATCAAGTTTTTTAGGTGCTATCCCAGTGCCTGTGGGGGGGGGGGGGGAAGATGATTTGGAAACCTGGATGGACTATGTCACCCCCCAGTCCAAGAGTGGCAATACTCTGAAGGGGAGAAATGCAAGAGACTTATGGAAAGTTTGAGGGGCCCTGCACTGGAAGCCATCTAGTTCCTTCAGTCCACTAACCCAAAGGCCTCTGTAGCTGAGTACTTATCCACCTTAGAAGGGGGTATTTGGCAGTACTGACTCCAGAGAGGATCTGATGTGGAAATTTAAGTCTGCTAAACAGTGGAAGAATGAAAAACTGTCTGTCTTTGTGACCCGGGTAGAATGGGTCTTGCAAAGGGCCCATCATAAAGGGGGTATCTCAGCTAGTGAACTGAATTGTGTCAAGCTGGAACATATCCTTAAGTCTACCCGTTAATCAAGTGTGCTCATGTTACAGTTAACATTTCATGACAGAAAGCTAACCCTCCTGAATACTGCTGGTTAATGAAGGAAATTTGAGAGGTAGAAAATGATGAAGAAGGCTAGAAACCATGTGTGGGGGTTACAAGAACTGCCCTGACCCCCAACAGACCTGCTGAGAAAGAGGACCATTCTGAATCACAGCAAGTCAGTGAACTGTTTAAAGAACTGAGGTACCTAAAAGCCATCCAGCAAGCTGTAGCCAAGCCTGTCCATACTCCTGGCCCTTGTCCTACTAAGACTGAGCCTAGTTGTGAGACCCCACCCATGGGCACAGGAGCCAGTGCCCTTGTTATTGAACCTCGAGCTAACCACACCATGGTAGAAGAGATGAGGAAGCTGTGAGCTATGGTGAGGGATCTCATTTATGCCACCTGATCACCTGCCCCTTGGAGGGGTTATGGGGGAGCAGAGCCTGAATCCAAATCAAAAGAAGAGAGTAGGGTCCTGGCTTCTGATCATTACAAACCTCGTGAAGAACCAGCCGGTCCTGCTGATACTAGAGGCAAGGTATTTTGTTACTAGTGTGGAGAACCCGATGTGTCTGTAATGCTCCCGAAGATCTGCAAAGAGTCACTACTAAGCTACTTAATTTGGTCCAGCAAAGCAATTTAAAGCCCCAGTCAGGCCCACCACAAAAGTCTTTCTCCTCCAAAACTGCTGTGGGCCAGTCTGCCAAATAGACTTCTCCAGATTGGTCCGAGATGTTGGGTCCATCCATGGAAACCACAGTGACTGTTAATGGCATCTCCACACAAGCTGTCCTGGACAGTGGCTCACAAGTCACTATTATGTTCAAAGATTGGTATGACCAGCACTTGTCTGACCTCCCACTTTTACCCCTTGAAGGACTGCATGTGTTGGGGGGGATTTGAGTGACAAATCCTACCCTTACTAGGGTTACGTACAACTGTGACTATCTTTCTCTACTGCTGTTGCTGGAGTGGATATTCCAGTGGAGACCCTGGCCCTGGTATGCCCACCGACAGGAATGTATGATGTTATCCCATTGTTGATTGGCACTAACGCTCATATGTTCGTCTGACTAACCCAGCTTTGTCAAGAGAAGCAAGCCAAACAGACTGGGAGAGCCCTATACTTTCCTGCCATGGTGCACTGAGCATATGATTCACAGATGAAAGGTAAAGAGGTTGAGAAAGATGAACCGGTGGGAGCAGTGTGGAAGAAATATCCAGAATCACTTGTATTGCCATCCAGTGCTCAATGTACCATCAGTGGCAAGGTATGAATTAAAAAAGATGTTGAAAACAAGATTCTCATGCTGGATGCTCCAGAGGCGGGGAAACTACCTGAGGGACTGTTGGGTTGAGCCTAGCATTCTGCTGGCCTGAGATCATGCCTACACTATGTGGGTGGTGGTGCGAGTCCAAAACATGTCTGACAGGAACATCAGAGGAAACTGAGGATTCACCCTGGCTACTGTGTACTGTACAGATACTGATGTGTTGCCTAACAAAAAATGCACTGGAGAGAATGACGAGGTGACTCGTGATCTATTAGACTTTGGAGAGTCCCCCATTCCTGAAGAGTAGAGAGCAAAACTCAGCTGTAAACTGGCCCAGAGAAGCAAGGTGTTTTCTTTGAAAGAATGGGATGTGGGATGTGTCACTGGGAACATTACATTAGACTTCACGACTGAAGACCTTTCTGTGAGAGAATTCGCCACCTAGCACCAGCAGACATCAGTGATGTTCAACACCACCTCTAGGAGATGCTGAGCTGGAATTATGCAGAAGTCTCGCAGTCCATACGCCCCTCCTATTGTGGTAGTCCAGAAGAAAAATGGATTGGTGAGGTTGTGTGTGGACTACCAGCCTCTGAATTGAAGAACTATAACTGACCAATACACTATGCCATGCATCCAGGATGCCCTTCACTGCCTCAGTGGGAGTCAGTGGTTCCCTGTACTAGACCTCCGGAGTGGGTATTATCAGATCCTGATGGCCCCTGCAGATAGAGAAAAAACAACATTCATCTGCCTTTTGGGTTTTTATGAATTTCTGCACATGCCTCAGGGCATTTCAGGAGCACCCGCCACTTTCCAGAGGTTGATAGAGCGAGCTGTGTGGGACATGAATCTATTAGAATGCCTTGTCTACCTAGATGATGTTATTGTGTTTGGCTGGACCCTTGAGGAACATGAGACTCACCTGTTTAAGGTACTTGACTAATTGGAGGACTTTGGTTTGAAATTATCTATCGAGAAAAGTGTCAGTTTTTCCAGCAGTCTGTAAAGTATGTCAGACACATCGAGTCATCTGAAGGGATTCAAACAGATCCAAGCAAAGTAGAAGCCTTGACCACCTGGCCACAGCCTAATAATCTTAAGGCACTGCAAAGATTCTTTGGGTTCTGCTGCTAATATCACCAATTTGTAAAACATTATACAGTATTGGGCCCAACCTTGTTTGGTTTATACATTAGTGACATGGGTAATGGTTTTGATTCAGTCATCACTAAATTTGCAGATGACACCCAAATAGGTGGAGAAGTGTCATCATTAATTAAGTATGAAGAACTAAGTGACAGCCTCAAGAAAATTGAAAGATGGGGTGAAATAAATAATATGAAATTTAATGAAAGTAAATGAGCAGTGATACATTTTGGAAAAAGAAATCATAAATATCCATATTTTTTAAATGAAAAGCTTATAAAAAATAGTACATGTGAAAAGGACCTTGGTGTATGGGTAAACTCAAAATTGTCTTCGGATACACATATAGTCAAAACTGTGGGGAAAGTAACAGTATTATTCACTCCTTTAAAAGAGCATTCATTTCTAGGAACAAAGAATGTGTCCTTAAACTATATAGGACATATGTCCTACCACATCTTGATTACGGTTCGCCAATCTGGGATCCATATTTAAAAAAAGATATCACACAGATTGAAAGAGTTCAGAGGAGGATGACAAAATCTATTAAGGGACCCAATCATATGGAGTATGGGGAAAGACTTGTTTGTCTAAAATCTATACTCTTTAGAGACCAAAAGAATTAGAGGTGATTTACTCCTATTGTACCAAATTTTGAAAGACGAGGCCCTAATGGTACAATGTAATATAAGAAGGATCCAGAAACTAGTTAATTTAAGATCACACGATAATCAAATATTTATACATAGGGCAAGAACCAATAGGCATCAATGCTTTTATAATATACGTACACCAATAATCTGGAATAATCTGCCCAAGAATGTTGGGGAGTCTTCGTCATTTGATATATTTAAAAGAAGGTTAGACGAATATTTATTACACAAGATTGTCAATAGATAAACCCACTATGAGTGGGAAACAATTCAATGGGCCCTTGGCCTACTTTGTCTATACACACCAAGTTTACCAAGTTTTCCAAGTTTATACTAAAGTCATCTGCCCTTTGCTTAACTCCAGGTTATCCACCAACAAACTGAAAATACAAAAGGAATGTTGTTAAAGAGGTAGAGGGAGTTTATTTTCAAACAAATGAATCCTTTGGAACAAGGTGGACTTAAAAGTGTGAGGTGGTTTCTAGGATATCATTCACCAACTTACCCATGCCACAGTTCTTGCATATGCAGATCCTGTCAAGCCTTATGTGTTACACACTGACGCCAGCTTGAAGGGACTTGGTGCTGTTCTATACCAGGAGTATGAGGAAGGATTACGTCCAGTGGCATTTTCCAACAGGAGCCTGACACCGTCTGACAAGAACTACCCTGTACACAAGGTCAAGTTCCTTGCATTAAAATGGACAATCATAGATCAATACCATGAATATCTTTATGTTGTTAAAATCCTAGTAAAAACTGACAACAACCCCCTCACCTATGTTCAAACCTCAGTAAATTTAGATGCCACTGGGCATCGGTGGAGATCATCCCTCTCCACTTATGACTATTCTGTGGAGTATCAACCAGGTCTGAATCACATTGATGCTGACGCCCTCTGGAGGAAACCTACCACCAGCTAGGAGTGGGTGAGAATGTCTGAACAATCTGTTGGGGCTCTTTGTCTAAAGCTAACAACTTTCCGAGGCCTAAAACTGGGACTGTTTATTCTGACCATGACACCCCCCGCGACACACACACACTGTGTCACTCCCATGGGCACTGCCACAGACAATGCTGCACACAGCTACATTTTGCTGCATGCTCTGGCCATGCCGCCCCACAGTAACACCAGCAGCAAACATCCAGATTAAAACAATACATCATTCTGCTGCAGCAAGTTCCAAATCATGATGTACAGAAAGTTCATTACAAGTAAACCTGCGTTAAATTGTGATCAGAAATAAAAGCTGCATGTATTGCTCCTTCTGACAGTCCTATCCAACCAGCTTACACTCACCTCATTTTCTGAGCAAACTTCACTTCAGTGACTCCCACCACCACACCAGATTGTTTTCACACACTTCCCTACAGTTGATCAGGTTCAGGTACCTTGGTTCACTGCTGCCAGTCTCTTCTCTGTCTGGACTCCCTCTCTGCTGCTGGCAGGAAGACATACACATGTGCTTGTTTGCACTACTATCCAGTCTAATCTAACAGGAAGGAGCATGCTTTATTGTGCTCCTACTGACATGCTTTCGGTGCAACATAGGCTGAAGGATTGAAGCTGCAAACTGCTGTTCAGCCCAAGCAGCACCACAGTGGTGCTGAAATAACTGTCACGGATCAGAAGCCAGCAAAAAAAAAAAAAAAGGGGACAAAACTGGGACAGGTAAGCAAAAACCAGGACAAAAGTGACATTTTGCCAAACTTGTGGGGACACCGGGACATGCTGCCTAAAATTGGGACTATCCTGGGAAAATAGGGATTGTTGGTAGCTTTATCTTTGTCAAATGTTCAATAAAGATGACCACCCATCCTCTGAAACAGTTGATTGCCTGGTGGACTGCCTGGGCCCCCTTGACACTTGTGTTCCTGCAGCCTACTGCCATCTTGCAGCACTGAATCTCAGCACATTGCCTCAATTTACTCCTGACAATATACAGTGGGCTCAATCCCAAGATCCTATGATTAAGCCTGTGTTGGATGCCATTCATGCTGGAAGAAAATGTGTCCAAGCTTCGTTCTCAAGATCCCAGAACTGCCCTGCTGTTTAGGAAGGGGCCCAGATTAAAGTTGCACAACAAACTGCTCTTCAGAGAAAGCACCAATAGACAAGGTCAAGTTGCCAAGCAACAGCTAGTGTTACCTTCAGTTTTTAAACATGCAGTTCTACGTGCCCTTCATGACCAGATGGGACATTTAGGTTGTGACCGAACTACTGTTCTGGCCTGTGCTCATTTCTACTGACCAAAAATGGGAGCCGACATTGAGACTCACATCATGACTTGTAGCCGCTGCCTGCAGAGAAAAGCTCAGCCCCAGAGGGCTGCACTCCTAGTTAATATTTCCACCAGTGCACACATGGAGCTTGTGTGTATTGATTTCTTGTATCTAGAACCAGATCAAAAGAACACTGGCAACATGCTAGTGGTGACTGATCATTTTACATGCTATGCTCAGCCCTCTCCAACCAAGGACCAGAAGGCATCCACTGTGGCAAAAGTCTTAATAGAAAAGTTCTTTGTCCATTATGGTCAACCCCCCCCCCCCCAAGAGAATTCACTCTAATCAGGGAAGAGACTTTGAAAACCATCTGATTAAAGAAATGCTCTCACTCTGGGGGAGTGTGAAAGTCCAGAACTACCCCTTATCACCCTTAAGGGGATCCACAGCCTGAAAGATTTAATTGAACATTGCTAGACATGTTGGGCACACTTCATCCCAGAGACAAGCCAAAATGGAGTCAGCAGATAAGCACATTAGCTCATGCCTATAACTGCACTAAAAGTGATGCAACTAGGTTCTCCCCCTACCACCTGATATTTGGTCAAGAAGCAAGGTTGCTAGTAGATATCTGTTTTGGAGTGTTCCCTGATGGAGTCAAAGCAGAGAATTACCTCCAGTACGTCCAGAAACTAAAAGCTCAGTTACACCATGCCTACCAGTTAACCCACACCATGGCAGCCAAAAGAAACTTAGCAGACAAAGAGAGGCACAACAGATGTGTCAAGGCCCAAGAACTGCAACCCAGAGACAGAGTTTTGCTAAGAAATTTGGGATTGCATGGAAAACACAAGATAGCTGATAGATGGAAGCTCACCCCATACATTGCTGTCATCAAGCTGGATGACCTGCCAGTTTACAAAATGCGTCCAGAGAATGACCCACGCGCAATAAAGACAATGCACTGAAATCATCTGATACCAATTGGGCAAATCATCATTGATTCTGCACCCCAAGATACAGCCCCCCGGGCCTGTAACCCATGCTGCAGCTAAAAAGAAACAGTTATTCTCCCCCTCCGGTTGTTAAAGATTCAAAGTCTTCTCTTAGCCATGTTCTCAAAGAAACTAACTGTCAGTCTGAATCTGATGACAATGAGTGTCAAGCCACTCATTATTTGTCTTATGAACTGAGTCAACTGTTTTAAGGAAACCCCCCTGTGTAACATGAGAAATGAAGCTAGACCCTCAGAACTGTCTAACCTTCCAGCCTTCTCCACAGCCCCAGTGCCCCCTGAGAGTGAGGTATGAAGTGTGACTTCTGATGTAACTGACTCCTTGTGTCTCATAGAATTAACTGAGCCCCAAGAGGTAGAACCAGACTTAGAAAATACAACTGGTGACATACCAGATAGTCCAGAATTGTTTGCAACTAATGATTCCAAAAGTATTATGGATAATGATGTTAATGAAGATAATGATGTTGAAAGTATCAGTAATGTGTTACACAATATAAATTCCATGACATTTCCTCTTGATGATGAACCTAGAAGTTCAGAACAAGGTAATGAAAGTATTTCTGCTGAACCAGAACTGACAGAGCAATAAGCTGAAAATGTTTCTTTTCCAAAACAGACAGCCAGTGCAGAGGTACCCATTTCTTCAGAAGCAGACTTATTGCCAAGCAATGAGATGGGACTGATCAACCCAAATGCCACTGTTGAAAGAACTAAGCCTGTGCCTGCCCCCCTCAGAAAGTCAGGAAGAGCCACAAAGCCTGTAGTGCGCCTCAGTTATGACTCCCCAGGAAAGCCTGTAGACCTCCCCGTGAATGTAGTTCAAAAAGGGGTATGCATTTCTGAAAACTCTCTTCCCAAACTAGACTACTCTGCCACCTCAAAGCTAATAGTGAATCCCTCTAATCAGTGTGCTAATGCCCTTGCCCCATGCAGTCCCAGTGTAGCTGATAGGGATAGGCCCCAAGCCATGTGGGTTAGTGAATAGGAGGTAGTACAAACAAGGGTTGTAAGAGTGATGTTTTTAATTACTTGAACTTGGTATTCTGTTTATGAAAAGTGTTATAAAAATGTGTTCCTATGAAAATGTCATTGCTAAAGTTAAAAGTATAGTAATGCTGTTGTTATAATCAATTAGTTTACTGATGCATCAGATTTTATGTTATGGTATACCAATGAAACATGCAAGTCTTTTACGTATAATGTTTTCTACATAAAATCTTATAGTATGTGTAGACTTGATGCGGACAGCAAGTTTATTTTATTTTTTATTTTTATTTAAGTCTTTGGTAACCGGGTAAGGCCCACTAGGCACAAGTGCCTGTTTTCTGGGGCAACCTGGGAGCACAGGGTGGTTAAGTGACTTGCTCAGAGTCACACAGTATGCAAGTGGAAGTTGTGAGAATCAAACCAAGGTCTGGTCTGCTGGATGTACCAAGCTCATTCACAGCTCTTTACTTTGACCTCTAGGCTAAACTGCCAGCCCAGTTTTTCCAGGCAGAGAAGAGTGTAACCACCCCCACCAATTTGAGGGTTCACTGTAATGTCTTCCAGGGCCCCTAATGCCCACTGTCAGGCTGATGTACCATCCCAGGGTAGTTCTGTCTATTTGCTTGAGAGTGCCATATTAAGCCTCCATGCCTGTCCCTTTAAGAACATAGCTAATATGTGTTTAGTGACTGGTCTGTGCTGGGTCCAAGCAATTTAGGGCCTGTGACTGGCCAGACAGTGCTCTGATTTGCTCCAATCTGCAGTCGCTACTTGCACAGAGGGAGTTTATGTAGGAACTGTGCTTACTTGCTGTTTGTGTGCTGTTATATTAAAGATAGAGAAGTTTGTCTAAGCTGCTTTATTTGCAT
This sequence comes from Neoceratodus forsteri, assembly GCA_016271365.2. Lineage (NCBI taxonomy): Eukaryota > Metazoa > Chordata > Ceratodontiformes > Ceratodontidae > Neoceratodus > Neoceratodus forsteri. The sequence goes on along the minus strand of CM028132.1, from coordinate 915,017,323 downwards.
GTCATCCATTTGGATGGGAGCCACCATGTTAGGTCTGGGACTTCCAGTTATTGGACCAGTTGGCTTCCAGGGGCTTAAAATGGATCCTGCCCCAGGGGCCTTGTGGGAAGGAAAACTGTAATTTTTGTAGTTTTGCTGCTGGTGCCTAAATAGACCTGAAAGGGAGAGCCTTTATTGTAACTGACAGCTCCTTCAGCCAACCAAACCTTTGGATTTACAACAGAAATGCCCTGTGTGCCAATAGACAGTGAATCAGTTACCGTTGTATTTTGAAGTGTGAACAGCTCGAACCTTCGAGCAGCTGCTCCCAGAAGGAGCGTATGGGAATTGGCAGGAAGAGGCCTAACTTGCCTCCTGCCACTTTTCCCTTAATTGAGAACTGCCTTTAGGAAAAGCCGGACTTGTCCTATTCCAGCCTGAAACTATGGCAGAAAGAAGAAGTGTTAGTGCAACTGGCGATTTGGACTGAAGACTTGCCCTTGAAGTGATCGTCCCTGCTTATGTGCGAGATATACTCGGATTGTGAGGTTTGCTCAGTAAGACTGCTGAATTACAACCGGACTAAATCCGAACTGTTTCCTGAAGTAGTCCTTGCTGTAAATGTGTGAACATGTTTAGTGGATCGAGACCTGCTGTCCACACAAAGGAACCTGTTATGCCAGCTGGAAGCTTCACCAGTAGAAGATCACAAACTTTACCTGATGGTTCATCCTGCCTGGGCCCTGCCACTTTGGCCTAGCTGCTACTCCATCATCAGAGACTGTCACGGTGAGAGACCAGCTTGGGGATCCAGCCCCTGCACAGCAACAACATGCAGGCCACCTGGGGAAAAGGCCTTGAAGAGGAGGTGTGTCGTGTCGGCCCCGTTTCCCCATGCTTCTTTCTATCATCACCACAAGGTCTCCATCTTGCCTGCCTGCAGCAGATTCCTGGTAGCATGAGTACAATCAGGGTAGCTCTGCAACGAAAGCTCAAATCACTTGTGGTACCATTTAATTGTCTCAGTTTCTTAGGTTTACAAAGACAGAGCCAACCAGCTCAGATTACAAATAATTTGGGTGTTTTGCACGTTAACTGTTTTCTTTCCTTCAAGGGTCCCAACATCAGCTGCAATGCCAGTCACCCCCAGGCAACACCCCTGGCTAGCCAGACATACCATCCTGGCACCCAGTGTTGTGTAACTGTCAGGTTGGAACTAAGAGTGTATACAATCACCGAAATAATTCAGATAGGCAATCATTTGCCTAGATTCATGCCCCTTCCTTGTTCACTGTCCCTAAATAAACCTGATTGTCTTGTTTTAAGCTTAACCTGGCTAGTGTGCATATTATTAGTTGGGTTACAGTATTAAGACTGCACTGCTGTATTGCTAACCTTATTTTACAGGGGGTCCCCATGGAAACTGTTGAAGATCCAACCCTGGTGGTAAGTGTGAAGAGGGTGTGCATATTATTACTGTTGCCTACTTACTGTGAATTCACCACCGTGTTTGATGCTGGGCCACTAGGAGGGTTGGTGGGTGGTTATAGCTTCCCAGAGGGCTATATCTGAGCAGACAAGCAACCCCAATATCATTTCTCTGGGTGGAGGTACCTTATTAGTGAACTCAGGCACCTTAACCTGTGCATAGCCATACAGGCAGGGGTAGTAGCCCTTAGAATAGCGCTGCCTGGGGGTTACATTGTAATAGCTGAGACATCTTGTTTATAAAAGTACATGTTGAAGTGCAGAGCTGTTCTTTAACTGCTTTCTCAAACTATGATATAAGATGCAGGTGCAAAACAAGCCCTGAATTTACTAATGGTTTCCAGACCAGGGGATCTCCCTAAATGCACAGGGGTGATTACACAGTTTACAGAGCATCCATCTCTAGCTGGTTTCTCTTTCTTTCTTTCTTTCTTTCTTTCTTTCTTTCTTTCTTTCTTTCTTTCTTTCTTTCTCTCTTTCTTTCTTTCTTTCTCTTTCTCTTCTTTCTTTCTTCCTTCCTTCCTTCTCTCTCTCTCTCTCTTCCCCCATCTGCAACAGATTCTGTTATTGGTTGATATACTGGCTGTTCCTTGGAGCAACTTGGACATCTCTTGACTTCAGCATTCGGCAGAAAGATTCTCTCATTCACAGGACAGATTTTCCTGTGAAACATAAGGTATTACCCCACCCGGTGTGTCCTGGCATCCATTCATGAGGGGTGACAATAACAGTACTGAGCTGTGGTAATGGCTAGCTAGTTTCAGTCATGGTCTCTGGCTGCAATACACAAAACATCTCTATAAACTGCTGAAGTCTCCACATGAATATCTCCTTTTGTGTAACAGCTGCAGCAATGTTCTAACTCTACTTCTCTATCTCTGGCAGACATGCAGTCTGTTTCTGTGATGCAGCAGCACAAGTATCTCTTTCAACAGTACCCAAGTATCAGTCTCTTCAGCAGCCATACTCAGAAAAACTGAATGAAGCCTGGAGCAGCCCCTGTTGTTCACTAGGGAAAGGTATCTCCTGACTGACTTCTCCGAATTGTCAATAAACATTAGCATGCCTAGAGGTCTGTTACTCAACAGGCTGTTACAAATGTGCCTGAATTGATCAAGTCCTTTACAAATTCATTAGCTTTTGTTGCTGATTGGTTGGCCAGTCACCCATCAACCCTGTTACCAGACTAGCACAGGTCAGAGGTGATAAAGATGCTCACTGATTTGTAGTCCAATGGCAACCTTTGCCTCAAAGTTTTCACTTGCATAAAGTTCTTTGGTTTAAATAATAGTTCAGATCCTAAACAAATCCTGTGTAGGTGCGCTCACATGTCTGGTTTGGTTGAGGCAGATACTGGGAAAATCCAATTTCAGTTGGAAGCAGTTATGTGTTGGCTCTGTCTGGTGGGATGTACCTTTGATGTGTGAGTGCAAGGGAACCTTAAACAGCACCTGTGATGCAGGTGAAGCTCCCTCCCCTCACCATCTCCAATAAAGCCAGTGAACCACTAGAACAAGTTCACTCCTTCAAGTACCTGGGAGTCACCATTGATGACTCCCTCACCTTCACCCAACACATCGACACAGTGTTAAAGGCAGTGAACACCAAGCTGGGTGTACTCTACAGGTATAAAAAGTATCTCACTCCAGAGGCCCTCCGTCTCTCAGTCTCCAGCTCCATCCTTTCTACCATCGACTATGGATTGGTGATCTATGGTGCAGCAACAGACACTGCACTAAACAGGATTCACATTACCCTCAACAAGGCATGTAGGCTCACAATGGCTGCAGATCGAAATACCCACACCTGCTCCTTATACGAGCAGACCAATTGTCTACCACTAAAGAACAGGATTATATTCCAAACATGTCTCCTTGGAAAAAATGTGCTAATGGGTAAAACTCCCCCACACATTTCTAGCATCCTAACACCAAGTGCTACCAGCTATACCACCAGAGGCAGGATGAGGGGGTCCCTATCTACACCTTCCCGTTGAACTGTGCAGGGACAGTGTGCTTTCAGCTATAGGGCCCCCCAATGGCTCAGTGAAATCCCAGTGCACATTCTAAACTCCCAGGGCATCTCGCAATCCAAAAATGGCCTAAGGCAACACCTTCTTACTAGGATAGTTTGTGACTGCCACTAGGACTCTAACACCCATAATGCCCACTCACCCACACTCTCCTTCCCCTTCCTTTTACCCCCACTCCTCCCCCTTGCCCCATCCCTCTGTCTTCCTCTCCCCCTTGTGCCTTTTCCCCCACTGGATCAACCTTATAACCAACCTACTGCCACTACCTCCCAACCTCCTAGACAAAGCCACTCCTTTTGGTCTCCCACTCTGCCTCCTAGTCTCCACTCCCCCTCACCTTGACTCCTCCTCAGACTCTCACACTAGGTGTCACACCTCTTTATCTCCTTCGCTATATACAAACACTGTCCTTTACCCTAGTTGAATGCTCTTGATGCTGTACTATCACCATTGGTACTATGAATGACATTGTAACCTTATTGTATACTAGCTACCTACTATTCGAGTATTGTATATAAACAGTTTGTTATTGTTGTCATTGTCACTGTTTGACATGGAACCTTTGTAAGAGAGATCTGAGGCCAAAGGTATGATCCTAATCCCTTAATAAATAAAATAAAAATAATATAAATAAATCCTCCCCCCCCCCAAGCCACAGACTGATCCTTAGGCCCCTCCGAGTTGCAGGCTGCTTTAATGACATTTTTTCATTAGCTGCCTTTAGGAGTAAAAGGAATAATATTTTGGCTTTGTGGAGCCAAGACCCAACCCCTTCCACTTCCCTATTCAGGGACATGCCCCTGCACTCTCATGTTTTGTGATGCAATAGTTGGTAGAGCGCTAGTACATGCTCCATTGACATCAATAGGGCTTGCTTTTAAATCACAGTTTTCAATATTCTAAATGCCTGATTTGCACAAATCATGCCCATTGCTCAACTAAGAAGGCCCATGTGGGCCAGCTCCGCATCTGGATCCTAGTGCCCTTCTCTGTTTCAGTAGCCTTGGGACACTAATTGGTGTAGCACTTGCTAAGACATGTTGGGCACAAGTGACTGCCTTCTCCTGCTGAGCTTAGGATGCCTCATTAATATACTTTTGTCTGGGGTCCTATTTCATACCCTATGCTCTGCACTACATGCTGCTTGGTGCAGTTGCCAAGGAGACAGAACCCTGCTAGGTCATAAAGGCTGCCAAATATTATTTTGAAATCCAGAACTACTCAATTGTTTCTACCTTGGCTATGAATCAGCACTTAGTTTTAATAAGAATTTCCTGCTCAGCACCACAGCAGCCTTCTAGCACCATGGTTTTCATGCCTTCTATGGCTTGTTGCAATCTTCAATAAATCCTAAACTATGCTCATAATAGCCTGATTACCCTATGAACTTAAGGTTAGCCCATCATATGTTAACAACTAAACAGTGTTCACAACAAATTACCATGAGAATGAAAGGCATTGCCAACCAATTGTGTCAACACTTCAAGGTATAGTCATTGGCTTAGTAAAGTTCAAAGAACATATTGTATTAGTTTGAAAACATCTAAATATTATTACAGACCCTGATTATAGGACAAAAATACACTAATTATAGGTGTAAATTATATTATAGTATTGTGACAAAATATGGTGTGCTGGCTCATGATGATGACGAACTGATCCAGGGGGAAGAAGAAGCTCACACCCCTCTTCAGACACGCGTGGATGTGTCATGGTGTTAGCTTGCAGGAACAATCCATAGACATACTTCAAAGAAATGGGAGGAAAAGGTTTTGTTACCTAAAACAGTTTTTAATAAATTATGGGCTGGCAATGAATACATGAAAGAAACATTTTCATAGTCCACTGGCTCTAAAACCTCTGAAACTGACCTTAAGTCGTACAAAAGCATGTACTTTGGTGGCAGTAAAAGAAATTACTGGTGGTAAGAAAAAGTCTCTGCAAATGGGAAAAATGGCAAAGAGTTCACCACCACAAAATGCCAAGTTTACTATGGCGCAGGAGAAAAACACTGTCAGCACATCATCAGACCAGGGAGTTTTGAATCCAGCACCGACACTGTATTTCAAAAAAGGGATGCTGCTCGACCATGTCGGCAAGAAACTCCAAGCACAGCGAATGGAGGAACTACTTCAGACCCTTCTAAGCAAGTCCCCTCCCTTGGAAGAAAAGATCTCTACTCCCCTCTCCAAGACAAAAGAGATGCAGGAAGACAACAAAATGCAAAGAATCGAAATGCCTAGAGATGAGACGGATGTTATTAAACCAAGCAACCCAACAGACTATCCTAATACCCAGCACCAGGGAATGAGGAGATAATGGACAAACTCACCAGAATTCAGACCAGGTAAACTTCTTCCATTTTGTTCAATGGGCCAGAGGGGATGTCTAATATGAAGGCACAAGAGCTGGGAGATGAGGCGGTCAACAACGAGAAATTATCTAATGCAAACACTATGGTTAATGAATCGACAAACCTCTTGTCGTAGGAGGGTTTGGAAATAGCACAAGGGAGTGGAGGGGGACAGAAGAAGAAAATAAATTAATTATTTCAGAGGGGTCAAAGAGAAGAAGAGACTTCCAAGGAAAAAGCTACCCTGAGTACTTCGGGAGGCACTAACTCTATTTCTGTTAAAACAATTGTGACTGTAACCAAATCTGATCAAGAAACAGACTTGGCCTCAGATTTTTCAGATGTACAGTCTGATATTGCTGAAGATGAACCCAATCCTGAACCACCACTCTGGGTAAAGAAAATTTTAAATCAATTAGAAAAAGTAAATCAAGGGTTACAAAACATGGAAAGAATGGAACATAAAATTGGTAACATTCAAACTACTGTGAACTCTTTGATTATGGAACATAAAGAACTAAAAGCAGAAATATCTGAAATGCAGAAGAGGGTGTTTAAATTAGAGGACAACGTTACCCCATCAGAAAGATGCATACAAACTTTAGAAGGAATAAGCCAAGACTTTAAAAAACAAGTTAATAGACTATAAAGCAAGATCTAGAAGAAAAAACATTCGAGTACTAGGCATGCCAGAATCTTGGGATACCAAGAAACCATTAAAGGAATCTCTCAATCAAATCTTTGCTGCTTACTTGGAGAAAGACACTTTGAACTTTAATCAAGCAATAACACACAACGAGGTGTGGGTTATGTGCCGATAAGAGCACGCCCAGGGGTGTACTAAGGCATGAGACACTTGCACAGAGTATCTTATGCCCCTTACGTGTTTATCAGTATGTAACCCAGCACCTTGGCGTGTTATTGTGCTTATATAAAATGGGCTTTTTTGGTAAAGAAGTTAATTAAAAAATGGATATAAAATTAGATAAAAAGAGTAAAAAATATGATCTTGCAGTACAAATAAAGAAAAAGTAGTTCCTGTCACTGTTTTGGTATGGGGCTCTTTAATTAAATTTAGTACAAGACATTTGTGTTTGTAATGTACGTGCACTGTTCAGGAACTGCATTTATAAAAACAATCGTAAAAAAGCATTTTTTTTCTGGTAAAATGTTTCGTCCTCCCCCCCTCCTGCCCCGAGCTTCACTGAAGGCAAACGTGAGTGAGTTTGTCCACAAATATATACTGGATGAGGTAACTAACGAGATATTTGCTGTTGTGCTGTCAAAGAGATAGAAAATATTTTTTTTTCTTTTACTTTTTTTTTGAAGAGGTAGCTGGCAATGAGTGTGTCCATCAGTGGCTGCTGTACGTTATGGTTTCATGCTTCGCGGTTCCGGAAGTGTGAGAGCGAACTGGTGTACTGCTTTAGATGGGAAGTTATGGGTTGCTGTAGCTTTCATAGGAGAGGAGTTACTGGGGGAAAGCAAGTTGACAGCAGCATGTATTGTGCAAAGTTTTGAGCAGTGGGAACAAGACATGCGGCTGCAAGATGAAGAGAAGATGTGAGTATTAAATTTTATATCTTTGTGTTTCTGGATGGAAATATATTGTGAACTTTGAGTGTTAGCATGGTTTCTGTGTTTCTGACATTATGTGTCTGGCTGGAGCTGGTGTGGTTCTGTTAATCCGGGAATCAGATCATAGTTGAGTGCTTCGGAGCTGCAGTTGGTAGGAAGAGAGCAGTGGCATGGATGGATTTTTTTTATGTGCTGTGGCTTTGGTTGGCACAATTAGTGCCAGTTGGCATGATACATGCTTGTAAGGACACGGCTGAAAATGACTTTCAGTCAATGAGGATCCTTGATTTGTTTAGCCCATTTTATAAAATGGAATGCAGCACACATAATTTTTAGATCACAATCAAGGGATGGGAAGCAATTTCCCCCAAGACCAGTTATTGTTAAATTTGTGAAATCAGAAGATAAGGAAGCCCTGATGACTCGGGTTTATAAGATAAAAAGAATAAATTTACAAGGAGCTCACATCTCTATATATAATGACTTTCTAATAGAAATTGTACAAGAGAGGAAAAAATATGACTTTATTAAACAGAAATTATGGATGAAAGGTCATAAAGCAACTTTATTGTATCCATCAAAATTGAAAGTGGTCTTATATGGGGTATGCTTGATCTACAATACAATTGAAGAAGCAGAAAAAGATTTAAAAAATAAAATCCCAAACCTCTATGACTAAGGAGGAATTTCTCAGCTGTACTAAATAATACCTCTGTATCTGCTTGCCACAAATATAACTTTCAGGCTGAATAAACCCTTTATATGAATTCAGCAAGCAGTCAAAGTACTTAAGAGCTCACAGTAACTTTAGCAAAAATGAAGCTGTCTAAAATTAGATAGAATGTACAAAAATGTTTATTATGTGTTGTTGGGGTTGGGAGGGGGCACAATAATAACCTCTGTTGTCAGGAGAATGGGCCTAAGCGGTGGAGGTGGATATTTGATGAAGAGGTTTTAAAATGAATAAAGACATTTTTAGATTTGCCTCATTGAACATTAACGGCATTCACTCTCCTGTCAAGAGAACAAGACTGTGGCATATTTAAAGAAATCTCAGGCACACTGTGTAGCACTCCAAGAGACACACCTGAATAAACAAGAAATCCTAAAACTAAAACAGAAATGGATTGCAAATGTTTTCTCTGCAGAAGGAACAAGGAAAAGTACAGGAGTGGCACTATTATTAAGAACAAATATGTAGGCTACAATTTTGGATAAGAACCAGGATACTGAAGGCAGAAGAGTGATTTTAAAAATTAAACTAAAAAATACAGTGATAACGATTGGCTCCATCTACGCACCCCTTCTTCAATATGCCTCTTTCCTGGCCAAGATAACCAAAGCATTGACTACAACACAAGTCCAGAATATAACATTAATGGGAAATTTTAATGCTTTGGCGAACCCAGCTATGGATAAAACATCAAAGGTTACTCTAACTAATAAACATCAGTCTGTATTGATACAAAATGTTCTACAGATACCCAATTTAGAAGATATTTGGAGGTTACACCATGCCAAGGACAAAGAGTTTATGCATCATGATAAAAAAATTAGGGATTTTCAAGAACTGATTATAATTTTGTCCCCAAAGTTTTAATTTCTAAAATACAACATACCAAAATCAACTCTATAAAATGATCTGATCATGCCCTGCTAGAAATGGATATAGAAAAACAGGACTTACAGAGGTTTGTTACAAAACAATGGCGGTTAAATAATAGAAACATAGAAACATAGAAGCTGACGGCAGATAAGGACCGCAAAGCCCATCCAGTCTGCCTATTTCTTTTTCTACCTTATGAATGTGCCATAGGCCTTTGCTCTGTCAATAGCCTATCTAGTCATACTCATCTGTATTGCTCCCTTATGCCTATCCCATGCCTGTTTAAAGCCCTGAACTGTATTCATATCCACCACTTCCTGAGGTAGGCTGTTCCATGCATCCACCACCCTTTCTGTGAAAAAGAACTTCCTCACATTGCCCCTTAATTAGCCTCCCTCTAATCTCATGCTGTGTCCTCTTATCCTGCTATTTTTCTTATATTGTAACATGTTTGACTCTTTCACCTTGTTAATGCCCTTAAGATGTTTGAATGTTTTAATCATATCACCTCTCTCCCTCTGCTCCAGAGTATACATATTGAGTTCAGCTAATCTGTCCTCATATGTTTTCTGATGCAGTCCCTGCACCATTTTGGTGGCCCTTCTTTGGATTGCCTCAATTTGGTTAATGTCCTTGTGAAGGTGTGGCTTCCAGTACTGCACACAGTACTCCAGATAGGACCTAACCAGTGTCTTGTAAAGAGGGATTATTACCCTCCTCTTCCAACTTGTGATACCCCTACTAATACACTCCAACATCCCTCTAGCCTTACCTACTGCTTTAGTGGTCTGCTTGGATGATTTCAGGTCATCGGTGATGATGACACCCAAGTCTCTTTCTTCCCTTGTCACTGCCAGCATCTCCTCTCCCAGCCAATAGGTGGCTTCAGGGTTTCTCTTCCCTATGTGCATGATCTTGCACTTCTTTGCATTAAACTCCAGTTGCCACTCTTCCAACCATTTTGCTAGTTCATCCAGATCTCTTCTTATTCTGCCCACCCCATCTGGATCATCTACTCAGTTGCAGATCTTGGTGTCATCTGCAAACAGACAAACGTTACCCTCCAGTCCATCTGCAAAGTCACTGATGAAGATATTGAAGAGGACTGGCCCCAGAACTGATCCCTGAGGTACCCCACTTGTGACTTGCATCTCTTCTGATAGTATACCATTTTCCACCACTCTCTGTTTTCTGCCCGTCAACCAGTTTGCCACCCAGTTGACCAACATCTGACCCACCCTGAGCCTACCCAGCTTATTTATCAATCTTCTATGTGGAACAGTATTGAAAGCTTTGCTGAAGTCAAGGTAGGCAACATCAACTGCTCCCCCTTGGTCCACCACTCTGGTTACCCAATCAAAGAAATCTATGAGATTAGTTTGACAGGACCTTCCTTTTGTAAACCCATGCTGTCTTGGATCCTGTGCTCCTCTGGATTGGATTCTAGGTGTTGCACTATCCTTTCCTTAAGGAGTGCCTCCATAATCTTGCCCACTAGAGAACAAGCTTCATTCATCCAGTAGAATGGGGTTTGATTCCAACATGGTCTACTTGTATATTGTGTGACCAGAGTAAGTCTCTTAACCTCCCTATGCTCCCAAAACATACCCAGAAACAAAATCTACATGTGTGCCTTTCCTGGACAAAGACAGTAAAAACAATCTGAGCAGGTGTTATGATTCTGAAAATATTATGCTCTATCTATCCAGATTTGGCTTGAAAAGAAAAAAATAGGACACCATTAATTGTTTATTAATTGCAAAAACACATGGATGGACAACATGGTTAAAAAAGCATAATCTGAACTGCATTATTAAAATATAGAATAGTGTGTGTGTGTAACCAAAACTTTACACATATCCAAAGTGTGTGATGCTACATTAACCCCGATGGCAAAGTCTGAATGGTTTATAAAAGCATCCCACACCGAGGGTCTGGGCAAAATTCTGTTTTTTACACCCTCCCACACATTATTTTACTTAATTTAAACTGATGGTCCATTTGAAATTAGACAGCTTGTGACATGTGACTCAGTTGGTATTATTTATCTTGCTGTTTGTAAATGTGGGGCTTTTTATATAGGAAAAACAATTAGGGCTTTTAAGATTTGAGTTAAAGAACACATTAGAGCAATAGAAAAAAGAGATGTGACATATGCCACAGTGGCACACATTATGAATGCTGGTAGTGCATCTGAACATGGATTTCACTTCATGGGTATAGACAAAGTTAGTCAAAAACCGAGAAGTGGGAATTTTAATGATTTATTACTCTCAAGGGAAGCATTCTGGATTATCAGTTTAAGTGCAACAAAAAAGCAGGGTTTAAATGCAGGGTTTGAGCTAAAGCCTTTCCTAAACATAAGAAGACATAAATAACCATTTGGATTGACAGAGTAAATGTATTAGATTGGAATTTGTCTATACAGGACTGAAATTGTTATTGGTTTTGTAATTAGCTGCTATATATGGATTTAGATGTATACATGAAGTTTTATGTTAGTTTTAGTTTAGTTTATTAGTCTAGGAATTAATACCTTTGAGCCAGGGCTCTTTTACAAAGGTTCCACGTAACAAAGAACATTTAACAAAGCACGATACACATTACAGGTAAAACCAGACAGGAAAGTTACATCATAAATTTGCTATTAACAGTTTAAGGCAGTAACATTTTTAAGTTTCATAGAAAAACAAGCTATAACAGGTTCAAGCGAGTAGACAATTTCGAGGTTAAGGAAACTTCCAGGGAGAGGGTGATCATTAGGCGCCAAAAGGAGGCTAGAGAGGAGGTAAAGGTGGTGAGCGGGAGAGTAAGTGAGAGGGGACAGGAAAAAAGGGGGGGAGTGAGTTTGGGTGGGAGACAGGAAGTAGTAGAGGTACCAGAGGGTTCATTAGTCAGGGAGGAAGAGGCCTCAGATGTGAGGATGGACATGAGGAGTAGTAGTCTTTATCTAGCGCAATCACAGTTGCTAGTGGTGGTGAGCTGGGCATAGAGCATGGATTTGAAAGCTTCAAGCGAGGTTGAGGATAGAGTAGGTGGACTAAGTGCATTGAACCATGTCAGGGCCCTGTATGCGAAAGATCTTTGTCCCTGTGCAGTCCGGCATCTCGGAACCAGGAAAGGTTGGCGTTCAGATCTGGTGGAGGGTCGTGAGCCAGGATTCAGTCGGAGTAGGTTTTGAATACATAATGGAGTCAGTCCCAAGATAGATTTTTTGCCATTGTGCAGGTGAGATAAATAAGATGATTTGATAGGTTCAACCAGCCTGATTCATAGTACAGATCACATGTGTGAGTCAGTCTTTGAGCCCCCGTGAGGAGCCGGCAGGCCTTATTTAGAGTGATTGAGATACACCTTAGAGCAGTGGAGGTAGCTGAGCCATAAATAATAAGGCCATAGTCAATGATTGGGATTATGGAACTCTGTATAGCTATTCTCAATGCCGCTTGATTTAGAAATTGACAGTTACGGAATAGTATTCCAAGGCGTTGGTTCACTGTTTTCGCAGTGTTGTCAATGTGGGTTGCAAAGGTGAGCCCTTGGTCAAAAGTGATGCCAAGGTATTTGAAAGTATTTACTTGGTCCACTGTAATTCCTGCAGAGGTTTGTATGGTGAGTGGAGTATGCCTATTTTTGTTTTGGTGATTGGAGAAGAGCATGGCTTTTGTTTTATTGTGGTTTAGCACAAGTTTACTATCCAGGAACCACCTTTCAACACTAGAGAAAGCAAGTTGCAGGCTTTTTCGTGAGGGAGTTTGGATCCTTGTGGGAAGAGAGAATTACAGCATCATCAGCGTATAAGATTATTTTCTCCTGGCAGATATCTGGGAGGAGTTAAGGAACAGGCTAAAGAGGAGCGGTCAAGAATTGATCCCTGTGGTACACCCAAGAGAACTGGTTTGAAGTCGGAGAGTTCATTAGAAGATTTTACAGCCTGTGACCGATTGGACAGGTAACTTTTACCCAAGCACAAGGACCTTTCGCCAGGCCTAGGCTAGAAAGTAGGGAGGTAAGTAGCCATGATGGACTGTGTCGAAAGCTTTGTAAGATCGATAAAGACTGCACCTGTTTGGCACCCTTTGTCCAGGGCTGAGTGGACTTCTCCAGAGAAATCAAGTAAGGCTGTTGTTGTACTATGTCCTTTCCTAAAGCCGTGCTGTTGATTACAGAGTAGATTGTATTTGTCCAGGTAATCAGAGAGTTGGTCTGCCACTATTCGTTCAAGTGCTTTGGAGAGGGGAGGGAGTATTGATATTGGTCGATAGTTTCCTGTTGAGGTTTTGTCCCCCCCTTTGTGCACTGGCATAACTATGGCAGATTTCCATTTGTTGGGAAATTGACTTTGGCAAAGTGACAGATTAAGAATTTTTGCAAGGTGAATTACTTCATCCAGGGTGAGAGACAGGATTTTTAGATCTAGCGTGTCACTACTTGTTCTGGATTTGGAGCAGGCCTTTCTTATGTACTTGTGTGCTTCATGCACTTTGATTTTCTTGAAGTAAAATTGTGGTTTGTCACGAGGGGTGTTTTGTGATACTAGACTAGGCACAGGTAAGTCCGAGAAGAAATCTGGGGGGAGGACCCCACTAAGGTCTGTGAATGTCTTATGCAGTTCCTTGCTGCTTAGAATTAATGTTTACTATGTGTTATGTGTTATTTATTATGGTGGCCTTATTCTTATTTGTTTCTATGCCAAATAACTATGTGTATGTATGTTTAGCATTATTAGTAGTCATTATGTAATTAAGTTGTAGTAATTAGAATGTGGTGACATCATAAAGACATTAATCTGGATGTATATAAAAGCCACATAGAGATGAGTGTTTTTTAGCCTTTGATAAAGGATGGAAGCACATCTGAAATGCGTCAGGCAATGCCTCGTTTTATTTGTGTAGAAATAAATGTTTTTTAAATGAGACTGGTGCCCTGGCTGTCTATTTGAGACTAGTGTGTGCTCTGCTTCATGTGTTTCTAATGTTGTTTGGCACTTCCTTTATGATGAGAGAGAATTCTCTATTGTTATTTCATAATACTGGGGGGATTGTTGTTGAATTTGTTAATGAATTTTGAAATTTGGGAGTTGTTTTAGATACAGGAATAACTTTTTCTTCACGGTTAAATTTATATGTAAAAAGGTTAATCAAAAATGAGTTTGTTGTTTAAAATGAAGCAGTATTTTTCTGAAGATACAAGAAAGTCTATTGCAATGGGAATTGTCTTATCTCATTTTGACTATGTTGCTAGTCTTTACCATCGACTCTCTATTGGAGAGCTAAATAAGCTCCATGCATCCTACAATAATGTCTGTAGATTTGTTTTGGACTGCCCCCTAGACGTCATCATTGTTCATTATATTCCAGACTTGGTTGGCTATCATTAAAAAACAGAATTATATTCTATTTTGGTTGTCAATTTTTAAATCAGTTTTTTTTCTATTCAAAATATCCCTTATCCGATTTGGTGAAAATTCGGTCTTCCACATGTAATCTTCATTCTTGTGATTGTCTAACTCTAACCAATATTTCTTTTTGAACTAAGGTTGGAACAAGATCATTTTCTGTGGCAGCACCCCAATTTTGGAACACATTACCAGTTGTTGTTCAATTATCTACTTCATTATTGCAGTTTAAGAATAATTTAAGGATTTACTTGAATTCACTTGAAGTTTGTACATGTTATACTTAAATTGTTGTTAGTAATGTTTCGCATATTTGTATGTCTATTTTTAAGGTCAGATCTGAAAATGGGCTTGTCCCAGAATCCTCACCAGGTTAACAAAATAAACATGAAAAAGTAAATGAAAACGAAAGTCAGGACAAAGGAATTGTTGGCATAATTGTGGAAAGATAGGGGACTTGTATCATTTTTAGGGGGGGGTGCAAGTTTATGTAAGAATGGTGGAAGGAAACTAAGGAACTATTAGAAAAAATGTCACATAATTTTCAGTTTGAATTTGATACATTCATACTGAATAATATCACTAATTATGGAATAAATAAAAGAGACAGCAAACTCTTTTGTATAGGAACCATGATAACTAAAAGGTTAATTCTGGAAAATTGGAATGTCCCTCAACTTGAAACTCTTAATAACAAGAAATGGTGGTATATGTTAAAAGAAGCAGCGCAGTATGAGGCATTATGGGAAGAAACAGAATCAGATCAAGATAATCAAGAACTCATCTGGAAAGCAGTATTTGAATCATTACCACCACTATTGAATGTATAGATTATCAACAGAGGAGGAGTGGGGGGAGGGGGGGGATGCTATAAATGTTATAATTGAATTAATTCTATTAATTTAAATCAGATGTTTCATATTCATATTTAGGCATTACAAAATGTATGTAACTTACTAAAGAAAGATATGCCATGAACTTTATACTCCTTTTCTTTTCTTTTAGTCAATGAAAGATATGAATATAGAAAATAAATTGGATGTGTGTATGTGCAATACATAAGAAAATAATAAAAACCTTTAAACTGTATTGTGACGAAACAGGATGCAGAAAAAATAATACCACTGATCTTAAGCATAATCAAAACTGCAGTTGTGAACTGGCACAGTGGTGAAGAAGGCTGAGGCACCTAGTACATCTTATCTGTTCCCATGCAGGTGTCTCAAGTTCAGAAATGCGCTCAGGGTGCCAGGGGTCAGCCAGGAGGGAGAAGACTAAGTATCCAATGGACTGCTCTCTTCTCCTGGGTTGGGGAGGGAAGCCATCTCACTCCTTGGCTGCCACCTGGTGGAGTCTGTGTAGCAGTGCCAGAGTGTGAGTGACGTAGTAGGGAGAGGCTGCAGTTCTATAGTGAGTGTGTGTGTGTGTGTGTGTGTGCCTCCATCTTTATATGCTTATGTGCCACAACAGCAAGGGGAGGAAGGGGAAAAAAATGGAAACTGGGAAGGTGCTGGCTTAATGAAGCTCTGCCTGTCTGCCTCTGTTCCGCATTGCTACCCAACCACCACCTCCTGTTCTTGATGAGAGTCACCTGGTGGGGGAGGATGGCCATCCCTTCCCGGCCCTGCTACAGAAGGCAATCAATGGGGAATACATGGTGCAAGATGAGTTGGGGGATGAGTGCTGGACAGGGGGAGGCAGGAACAGGGCTGAATGAGCCTGCTGGTGCTGACCCTTAGCAAAAAATTAAAATGAAAAAAACTGCAATTGTGTATTAAATGAAAAAGAAGATTTTAAACACATTATTTTACTGGTCCCCAGGTACAAAAAAGAAAGATTTCTGCTTGGGAGGGATTCTAGGACAAAAATATTTAACGACTGATTACTTAATTATTTTTTTCTCGCCTTGTGTTTCTTACTTTGTTTGCTCCAACTAGCTCCCTCCAACTAGCTCCCTTCTAGACAGTTCCCCCTGCCCCTGTCACCCAACATCCTGAGACAGACCTTCTCTGTGGGTGCTCTGACTGGCCCCAACCTGGAATGGTCCTCCTGGCCCTGTCATCCAACATCAATGAGTCTAATACTTTCTGTTGTTGTCCTGCACACAGAACCATGCCAAAGGTGCCCAGTCATCAATGTGGGAACTAAAAGGGACCAGGCTATCACTGCCCTGTGGTCAGGGGGATTTTCCTCCACTTTCTCTGAGTGGAGCCCATGCATGTGCAAATACCTATATGTGCACCCTGCCTCCATGAAGACACCCCCAGCATCCGGGTATGGGGTCTCCCTCTTGCTGTACCATGTCACAGCCACTTAGATTCCTCTAGGGGGCAGCCAAATGACAGGACAAGCATTCCCACCTCCCTGAGGGAGGAGAGCCGTCCTACAGATACTCAATCCTCCCTCTCCTGGCCAGTTCCTTAACAATCCTGGTCCATTCCCAAGCCTGCGTTGCCACTTAACCACTGGGGAAGACCTGAAAACCTAATTCTGACCATTTTTGCTGCAGTTCTGAAATGTTACTCATGAAGGTAGCTAATTTTTCACACAAATGCTCTAACATAAGAAGGCAAGCGCAATAATATTGTGTCTGTATTTTATTGTTTTCTTTTTCTATAACACTGTAATATGCAGTATGGTACTTTTTATAAGTAACCTCTGATTTCCCAATGCTTTCAGGTCTGACCCCCCCAATCCACGGCTCCTGCTGGGCTGTGGGGGGCAGGACTATAGACAAGCATGTTTAACAAATTTACTTTGTAGCTGTGTAGCTTCATTTGCTGACGGGGCTGTTGTGTGACCTTTAACATCTATGCCTTGCAATTTGTAACTCTCCCAGGCTTGAGAACTGTTGCCAGCACTGGACCAAGCAGGACATAGTATTTGCACCAACAGGGGGCCTATTGAGTAGCAAAGAAGCTGAAAGGTAGTTGGTATGACCAATGGGAACTGCGGGTCGGAGCTCTGTATAAAGGGGGATGGCTCAGTGAATGCCAACTTTGTTTGGGATCCTGAAGCAAGCAGACGTAGTGTACATCTACAGAGTTTAAGTGCACCGTGTCTAGGCCTTTAGCCTGGACAAATGGTGTTCAAGCAATATAGGCATTCCAGTGATCACAGCTGAAATTTCAGAGAATGGCCCTTTGTGGAGAATCTGTGTCTTGGACACTGGTGTTTGCAAGTTGTTGATCAGCAAGATTTAAGTTTCCTAGCAAGGCTGAAGTGGTCCTGGTCCTGAACAAGCCTGGTCCTGACAGCAGCTCCTGAGAGTCTTTAGGGTAACCATGAGTACAGCGTGGAGAGGGTGAATAGTTATGAAGTTTCTTTCTTGGATTATAGTTTTATTTTCACATCTGGATTACAAATACCTTGTATTTAAGGTGGGATGGGCCATTTTAAGCAATTGCATGACCCATGGCAGTCGAGTAGCTACAACTAATTTGTATAGGCTATTTTATGCACCACTGCCAGCCAACCTGTGGCAAATTCAGTGTCAGCAAATTTGCAGCAACAATGATGGGTCTGCAATGTCTCAACACTGGGTTCCCTGGGACAGCTGTAAGGGTGCTCACCATAATTTAGTGTTTAGTAGTAGTGCCAGAGGTCTGTGCAGGAGGACTGCTGTATAGATCATCATACTGCTACCCCCCCCATAGGGTTTGACTAGACAGCAGTGGTTATCAAAGGGCCTTTTTTTCCTATTTGCTGCTATTTCTCTAGGTGTTGAAGCTGTTAATGAAACACATTCATACCTAGTGGCCATCATAGTTTGAAAACCCATGCAAAGCTCTATTAAAGGAGTGCTTGGGCTCATATGTATCTGGAAGCAGTCCAGAGATGTAGATGACTGAGCCTATTTCATAGCAAGACTACTTTGCAGCCATTTTTAAAACATTGTAATGTCATCAAGGAACAAACCATGTATAACTAGATTGAGTTGCACACAGCTTGTTCCTCGATTACATCATAATGTTGTACAAGTTGCCGCAATGTAGAATTAACAATGAACAGACTCAGTGATCTATATCACTGGAGTGCTTCCAGCTACATGTGAGCACAATATCTAATTTTAAAGAGCTTCCCATGGGCTTTCAAACTACTGAATATCAACCACTGCACATGGATCTTTTTCTTCAATAAACCTGTGTTCTTCTGTCAAACTAGTATCATTACTCTCTGAGCTGCTGCTATATAGTATTATGGGGGAGTGCTATTCTGCTGGTGAGATTTGGAGGTTCAGCTCATCATACGGTTTTAATCAATTACCAGCCAGCCCACTAAGATATATTAGGGTGGAGGCACTGCATGTAGTGTAGTATAGACACACACCCTATGTCCAGGAGCCCACTGAGGTTCGGTCAGCGATCAGTTGTGGACTAAGGTGAGTCAGTACCATAAAATCTCCCTTTACAAATATGTATTGTCAAAGAAAAGGTCTTTATTACAGCAATAACCTTATGTAATAGTTTTAAAACGTTATTGACTGAATGACAAATAAATTAAAGCCTTATGCATTAAGCTTATGCAGAAGCAGCTGTCATTGGATCTTGACACACAAACACGTGCAGGCATCCACAGTGACATACACATGCATACATACATACATACAAACAGACAGACACCCAAAGCAACAACTACTAACACACACTTACATACTGTATACACATACAGGCACACCCAAATTATTTCAGTGCAAAAACAAAGAGACAGAACCCCCCCATCTTTACATAAAAAGGTGACAGAAAAAAAAGCAGTAGCATTACTAATTTCTCTGCTAATAGAATGCAGTTAACATCTCTTCTGGTAGAATCAAAATGGTGTCTGAGATTACAAATGAGATTTCTACCAGGAGCTGGTTTAAGGTTACCACCTTTTAAGAAGCCCAAAGTGGGACATTTCTTACTGAAACTTCATTTTTTGCAGGACAGTACGTAACCACGATCCATGCAACAGACTTGTTTTCTCTATATAATCAGAATTAAGGCTAAGTATTGTAGTTTTTTAGTTGCTTCTATTATTTCTTATCATTTGAAGGTATTTTAGTTAGGGTATTGTAGTTTTCTACAACATTTAGTGGAAAGTTAGAAAACATTTTTTCAACTATAAAATCAGGACATGTAGAATTTTTCATATTTTTCTGCAGGACATAGCTGCCCAAATCAGGACGGGTGGTAACCCTAAGCTGGGTAGAACATATTATATAATCAGTGATTCAGTGTGTGTGTGGGGGAGGGGGCTACACTCATGAACATTTGAAAAAACAACACATAACGCTTCCAGTATAATCACTGATTCCAGAATGTGTTCTGTCCAGTTCCTGGCAGAAATCTTCTTAATGTCAGACAATCATTTTGAATCTACTGGCTGAGATGTAAACTGCAGTTGTCCCTTCTTTGTCTCTCTATCTCTACTGCTACAGCATATTAGAAGTGCACACCAGCTGACCCAGTGGCACAGAGGGCTGAGGAACTATGCACCTACCTGTCACCATGCCAGTGACCCGAGTTCAGGAATGGACTCGGAGAGCCAGGGGTTAGCCGGGAGAGAGAGGACTGAGGTCAGCTGGACTGCTCTCCTCTCCCAGGGATGGGGAGGGATGCTGTCTCACTCCTTGGCTGCCATCTGGTGGAGGCTGGGTGGCCACACCGGAGTCTGAGAGAAGAGTATGGGAGGGGCTGTGGTTCCATAGTATGTGCATGCCTCCATGCAAGCATGCTTATTCACCACTGTGGTAAGGCATTATGGGACAAGGGACAAAACATATAATGGGAAGGCACCGGATTTGTGAAGCTCTGCCTGCCTGCCCCATTCCCACATTGCCACATGATCACCACCCCAATACTGGATGAGAGTCTCCGGGTGGGGAGAGAATGCCCTCTCCTTCTTGGCCCCATCAAGGGGGAGCAATCCATGGGGGAAACTTGTGGTGGCATGGTTGGAGAGGTGGGTGCTGGACCGGAGTGATAGTGACAGGACTGAGTGCCCACCGGAGCCGATCCATGGGAAAAAAGCTGTATGGAAAAAAGAAGTGCTCACCAGCAAAGGCACACACTGGAGATAACACTTACAAAATAGGGAGAGGCAGGTAGAGTGTGTAGTGTATATTCAAACAGCCAGAAAAGTAACCCTGTGAGAGCAAAGACACTTTCAAAATACAGCCCTGACACAAGTACAGAAGCACAGCTCAAATAGCAAGCCACCCACAAAACAACCATGTGTCCACCTTTACAAATGACCTGGAAGCAGCCCCCAACTGTGAGCTTCTGTACAACAAATTGAGGCCCCAAATACTATTTCTGATCACCCCATATAAGACCCCAGTTGCAAGCATGCTTGCAATGAAAAATATCCCTGCTAACAAATGAGAGAGATTGGGAGAAGTCCATGAGAGAAAATGAAGCTCACACGTGAGGTAGGTTTGAAAGGAGACTGAATAAGGGACACAGAACCAAATGAAAGTCCCAGACTGGAACAGGGCAATGGATCATGGAAAGCAGAGGCAGGATACCTTTTGGAATATGTGGGACATCTCCAGTTATGCAACAGCCTTGCTTTCTTTGAGATCATGAAAGGCAGAAATTGCCACAAGATGTACATTCACTGAAGAGTACTGGAGGCCAGAGTCTGACAGGGATAGAAGATAGCCCAAAACACATTGGAATAAACAAGAAAAGGGGCCCAGGGAGTGCAAAGTAACCAAAAGCTAAAACATTTCCATTTCAATAACTGTGCTCTGAATAACTGGCTTTCTAGTTGTCAAAGTGTGTCCAAGACAGTGGGGAAAACTATGAACTTGGAAATTTCTACTTTTTCGGAATCCAGGCATGCAGGTGCAGTGCTAAAATGTCTGGGTGTGACTGGCTATCATGGTCCTGAGAAATAATCCCTGCCTTTAAAGGGAGGGGGACCAGGCGTTCAACTGCAGTGTGGTATTGCAGTGGAAACCAAATTTGTTTGGGCCACAATTGAACCGCCAGAATTAGAGTATCTTGCTCTGCCTTAGGTTTCACCAATGTTCTCTTTATTTAGGGGATTGGGGAGCATGTAGAGGAACCTTTCCTGCCATTAAAGGGATACTGTATCTTGCCAAAATAACTCCAGGCCAGGAAGTAAGCAAAAAAGCATCAGTTTTGTATTGTATGGGGACATGAAGAGATCCAGCTTGGGTTAACCCTATCAAGTGAAAAGCTCAAAGACCACATATTCCAATGGGTCCCACTCATGGACAGAGAGACTTAGCTGCTGGCAGCATCTACCAAGAAGTTCATAGACCTGAACAGAAACATGGCCACTATGTGTTCGTTGTGTGCCAGGGCCTACTCCCAAACCCATATTGTTTCTCTGCAGATGGGATAGGAGTAGATACCTCCCTGCTTGTTAAGGTAGAGCATGACACATTTGCTGTCCATCTGCATCATAAGGGGATAGTTCTGAATGTGTGGAGTGAAAACTTGGAGGCCTAGAAGAACAAACTTCATCTCCAGAATGTTACTGTGGAGAGACTGGTCAGCTCAGGAACAAACACCCTGGGTCTGGAAGGAACCCAGTTGTGTACCCCTCCACATCCCTGAGACTTCAGTGGTGGGGAACAACAGAGAGAAATGAGGGAGGAAAAGGGTCCATTGAAGAGTTGATCATGGTATTTCCAATATTTACAACTGGTCTTTAATGGTGATGTGACATAAACCAGATGACTGGCAAAGCAAAAGTCTGGGGCTTGGTGGGGCACCATGTCCACCACCGAGTGCTATATAAAAGCATTCCCCAAGTGTTTGGGCTGTGATCACATGGCTACCTATCCTCTCTTTGCCTGCCATTGTGGGTGCTCTGCTTCCATTTGGTGGCACCATCTGTGACCACAATTCTGCTTCCTTTGTCACTGTGCTCCCTCTGCTTGCCTTCCCCTTACTTCGGCTTTGGTGGGGGTCATCCTCACTCCACTGGCCCAGCTTGGTCTGTGTGCCATTCATTCTCCATTTGGTCTCTGGTTTGGTAGGGACTCCTTTTATCCCCTGCCTACCCAATTCTGTGGCATTTTTGCTTTACTCTACCGGCTGTTCTGGTCACCAGGTTTGTGCTGCCCAGTCCCTGCAGGCTCTTGCTTAGCCCTTGCTAGGTGGGGCTCCTTGTTTTCCTTATCTTCTTTTCACTGTTGTTTTTGGCCTCTGGGGTCTGCTAGAGGTGTGTGCTTTGTTGCCTACTAATGCTGCCTGGCTCCCTGGGGGCTGCTCTGGGGCTCACCTGCCATTTCACTCTGCCCTATCTGCCCCTTGCCTGGACTCCCTGCTGTTGCTGTGCTCCTTGCTGGTTGATTTCTGGCCCCTTACTCATGAAGCTTGGTGGAGTCGCTTCTTGGGTCTTGCTCCTTCACTGTTGTCTACCCCCTTCCTGCCTGTCTGTTCTTTGGAGTCACACACTAGGGCTACAGTTTACACTGTGCTTCTTGCTGTACTGTCTGCCTCTAGGTCCCTCCAGCTGTGGCCATGCTCCCCCTACTACTTTCTTTTTGTTGGGGTCTTTCTACTGCACTTTTGCTTGGGCATTAGCCCTGTCTCACCCTTCATTGGCCCAGTATGCTTTGCCATAAGCTTCATACTGCTTCTCTACAACAGTGGCCCAGCTCTCTCCAGGCATTCCTTGAGCCTGCATTCTGCTGCTTCATCTCCCCCACCAGTTTACCCAGGCGACTGTCCAGTCCTCTCCTCAGAGGTCCTTGTAACTGTTGCCATCTGCCATTCCTGCTTTACTTACTACGTCAGGCAAATGGCTTACCAACCAGCAATGGGCACATGCCTCACCAACATATGGGCATACTGCTTCCCTGCATGCATACACCAACACTAAGCTTCTCAAGGGCCAAATATGTATTTGCCTTTCTAGCTTCATACTGCAACTATAAGTATGCTTTTGACCTCTGTGGCATCATACTGTAATGCTCCATATGCATTCATCCTCATTGGCTTTGTACCAACCTGATCCACTCAAAGGGTCAATTTCCTATATCCATGAATAGTGTCAGAAGGATTTTGGCCTGCCAGGTCTAAAGCAGCTGTCTCCAGTCTTCTTATTTTCCTTGGGTGCTTTAACCCCACTGCTCCTTGGCATGGCTACAGCTATACTCCCTGATAGCAAGCTTTCCACTTCTATGTAGTGGAAAACCTTCAATCCAAAGGAGAAGTTTGCATATTATTTAGCAAGATTTGAGTGACACCTAGGTCTTTAATCATTTTATCAGATGCCTGGAGAGATGGTAACCTGAAGCCTTGGACCAGCAGAGGTTTCTTCCACAAAGGTTTTTTTCATCTCCTTCATGCTGATGGTCAAAAATTTAATTTGCACCCTTTTGCATAGTTAGGTGTTTTTTTCCACCAGATGAGTTGGGACTTTGATGGTGAAATTTCTTCCTTTTTTCACTGGTCACTTTGCAGCCTTCCCTCATTCCTTAGCAGAAATCAATATTCTGACAGTAATACTATACACCTTCAGCTTTGAGTTTTGGACTTCTTTCCTAAGGACCTTAAGCCAAAGAACTGCATTTGTGTGGCACCTCTTGGGGTGTAACCCTCCTCATGAAGGTTCTGTGCCATTTGTTACTTTGAACAGGGTGGTAGTTCACCAGGGACACAGAGTGCAAAAGGCCACATAAATCACAATCTACCCAGAATTGACATTCATATGTTGCATATTCACAACATCCCAAGTGGTCATCTGCTCAAGTTACAGTACTCCATACATAGTTGCTCTCTAGACTAGTGAATGGCAAGGTAAAAGCCTTGGGTTTGTTGGGGAAGTGGGTGACATTTGCCACACCCCCACTGAGCACTACATAAGAGGCATATCCCAAGCATCCTTTGGATGCTTATTGGCTTGCTCTCACCATTCTCTCCCTCTCCTCTGGTGCTCACCTCTCTCCTTTTGGGCTTCTTCCCTAATGTACCTTTAGCCAAAGGATTGCTGTTTGCTGGCACCTCTAGGAGTGAAACCCTTCTTACAAGGGTTCCTGTGCCTCCAGTTCACCAAACAGGGTGGTAGTTCACCAATAACAAAGACCACAAGCAACTGAGACTTAACATACATACATTGCATAAACACAAAACAAGCAATCAACTGCACAAGTTACTCTATACATAATTTACCACTGGACCAATGAACTAGTGGCAGAAACAGCCTGGATACACTGGACATGTAGTACCCAGTGGAATACTTGCCTCTGGAGACAGGCCAGTAGAACATCCTTAAAGGTTGCAACCTAATCTACGCTTGGACCTGGCAGTGACCAAATCACTGAAGGAAGCCATGTGGCCTACGCAATTAGGGCAGAGACATTGTTTCC
This sequence comes from Neoceratodus forsteri, assembly GCA_016271365.2. Taxonomy (NCBI): domain Eukaryota; kingdom Metazoa; phylum Chordata; order Ceratodontiformes; family Ceratodontidae; genus Neoceratodus; species Neoceratodus forsteri. The sequence continues at coordinate 914,992,556 of CM028132.1, read as the reverse complement.
TCAAAGGAATGCCATAGCCTGCTTGATGTCCAGGACTGCACCTATAAATTGCAAATGCTGATATGTGACTAGAATCAACTTATAATGGTTAATCTGATTTTAAATTTTTTTGAACAACTGATGAGTCTGGTGTAAGGTCTGTATCACTAGATTCCTTTAGGAGACCTTTAGGGGGTCAATAGTCTGAGTATTGGAATAGAGGATACATGCATTATCTTTTGATGAAGGACCATGGCTACCATGATGAAGAACTTGGTAAAAACACTCATTATTGAGGACAAGACACAAAACTGATAATGCTGGCCCTCCAGAAAGAAATGCAGGTACTGCGTGTTGCAGTGCTAGATTCTGATATACAGTTAAGCATCCTGAATATCCAGGAAACATACTGTATCCAGCCACTTGTTAATAAGAGAGGGAGGAAGGACTGAAGAAAAAACATCCAAAACACTTTGTATACTATGTAAACACTCCGATCTCAGGTCTAAGACAGGACAGAGATTATCCATCGTCTCAAGTACCAGAAATACCAGGAGTAAATACTCTGGTCCTGTTCAGGAAGGGAACAACCTGAATCTCCCTTTTATCCAACAGAGTGTGCACCTACTCCTGTAGGTCTAATATGAGTGCTAGTGAGTAAAAGCAAGGGCTGGGAGGATGCACATGAGGCTGTGCCAATAATCTTAGAGCATGGACCTCCTAATATTATCTAGGACCCATCTGTCTGATGTGATATCCTGCCACTTGGGTAGGAACAGGGAGATCATGTGCCAAACCTGAACCCCTGGCACTGGGGGTGGCAGGAGTTCCATCCTGTCTCTTACCTTTGTGGGCCTTCAAGAGTGCAGCCTAGTATTGCTGTCACTGGAAGATCATAGGGTGGATGACCTGCCCATACCTTTGAAGCAGGAGCCCCCATGAAATAAATCACCACCCCTACTATGAGGGGTTTGGGACAAATGACCTTATTTGTTCCCATAGACACCATATGGCGTTGGAACCATCCATTGCTACAAAGGACCCAAAATGGCCACCGGGAGCAATTGAGTTAAGAGAATGGTCTTCTTGGATAACTGCAAGTCCTACAGGGTCATTTGCACATTGGTGCCAGATAGTTTAGACCCACAGAAGGGTGAGTTAAGCACAGATGATTGTACAGAAGTGGCAAAACCAAGAGCATGTAGCAATGGGAATGGATTAAGGAAGATACCAGAGGACGCGGCATGAGCAGAAGTAACAAGGGCACCATAAGCAAATTGCAATAGATATTTACCAGTCTCCAAGCCATGGGTAACACATTGTTCAACTTCCATCTTGGGGGCAACCTCAGGTTTGCAAACCTCAACTGTAGACATAGACTTCCACTTTGTAACTGCTGGCCTAGCTCTCGACTCTTCGCCTTATGCAGCCTGTGGAAACAACCAAGACTGTAACAATATTGACTCACAAACTTCGACCCACCTGCTCCAGTTGTTCTCTCTTAGCTATAAAGAAGTTAAAGATTCACTTCATAACAAATTCATTCGAAAAAGATCAAGGGGAGGATGGTCTAGATCTTTTTTTTCTTAAACTAGGCTATCTTAACCTCACTGCCCCTATTCTCCACGTATTCAGTCTTTCCAGTTCCACTGCCACTGTTCCCTCCTGCTGGAAATCTGTCCACATCCTCCCATTATTCGAGTCAGGAGACTCATGCAACCTAAACAACTATAGGCCTATCGCAATCTTACCTGTCCTCTCCAAAGTCTTTGAAAAGCTAGTTTACTCCCAAATGAAACTCCATATTGAACCATCTTAAAATCCTCAACCCTGTGCAATCTGGCTTCTGGCCCAACCATAGTACAGTCACTGCTCTAGCCAAAGTTACCAATGACTGGATCACAGCCATGGACTCCAAGAAAATTAATGGTGCAGTATTTCTAGATCTCAGCAAAGTGTTCAACACTGTCGACCACAATCTGTTAGCCTCAAGCCTAATAAAAGTAGGCACCACCCCCCTTGCTGTCCAGTGGTTTACCAGCTGCCTATCTGGAAGGACCCAGAAAGTAAAAGCTGGTGGCTTCTTTTCTGCATCACTCCCAGTTGATAGGGGAGTCCCACAAGGCTCCATATTAGATCCCATCCTCTTCTCTCTGTACATCAATAACCGTGACGCACATATATCCCAGTCCCATCTGCATTTCTTGGCTGATGATACTGTACTGTATACATCAGGCCCTACACTGGCTGAAGTGAGAGATGTACTCCATGCTGATTTTGCACAACTAGAAATCAACCTAATCAATGCCAAACTACTCCTCAATGCCAAGAAAACTAAGGCCATGATCTTTGCCCTGAACACCACCTCCACTTCCCTTGCAAACATGCACAAATAATTCATCACTACCTCCCTAGGTGAGCCCCTTGAAATCACCTCCAAATTCAAATATCTTGGTATGTGGCTAGACAATAAGCTTTCCTTTCATGATCACTTTGACGACCTGGCAAAGAGGCTAGAAATTAGGCTAGGTTTCTTCTTCTGTAACAAGTCCCTCTTTCCATTGGATACCAGAACTAGGCTGGTCCAGGCCACTTTCTTGCCGCTACTCGACTATGGAGATCTAATCTATTCCTCCACAGTGGCCTCAGGACTTAGCAGACTAGATGTCTTCTACCACTGCACCATACGGTTTATGACAAACCTACCCTACCGAACCCACCATTGCGATCTGTACCTAGCCGCTGGCTGGACATCACTCTCAACTAGACGCACGCTTCATGCTGGTATCTGGAATCTTAAGCTACTCCTGAACAAGCTCCTGAACTATCTCACAACCCTTTTCCTTATTTCCCATAGTGCCTACTCTCTTAGGAAAAATGACCTCCTCCTCCTCCTCCTCGATGTACCAAGAACTCACACCTCATTTGGCAAGCGGGCCATATCGATCATATTCCCAACTATCTGGAATGAGCTCCAAGGTGTACTGAAGCTTCCCGGTACTGTCCCTGTCAGCCTATTTAAAAGGTTGGCTGCAGCAAAAGTAAAAGATACGTGCAGCTGCTTTTAAATCCTAGCTCACTGTTCTAACCCTAGCCCACTGCTTCCTCTTACTTACCTAGAAATTAGCTGCCTTGTTACTCTGAAACAAGTACTTAGTAGCTTTTTTCTGTACTTGTATTTTTCTATGTCATTGTCATTTTTATGCAACATGTTAATGCTTGCCCATAATTCTGTACTTGAATTTGTACTGTTTTTTCAATTATGCAATCTGTAACTACCTGTCTGTGTCAAAGGACCTCCTTATGAATGAGCTTGCTCAACAGAGGTTTCCTGCACTAAACTTGAACTTGAACATGAACTTGGGGTACCAGATTTTGGGATGCCAAAAAGAGGACACTTAGTCCACTTCCCCAATGATCCCTTGTGCCAGACCCCAAGTACAGTAAATAGGTTTAAAGTCTCCACCGCCTTCACAGCTCATTTACAAGGAGATCCTGGGTAGGAGAGAGTAAAACAATTATAAAAATAATAATAATACGTCAGGATAGAGAAGGTGCATGAAGAATATTTGGCAGCTGGAAAGAGGACATGCCCTTGTAAAAGAGGACATCTGGTAACCCTACCTCCATATGCTGTTTTAATATTTAATCATAAACACCAGGTAGTTGGCAACACAGAAGCATAATGAAGGAGAGGCAAAAGTGGGGTTGCCCATGGTATCCAGCTATCTGTATTTCTTTGTCAGGGGATTAGTGCTTATATCACAAGGTGCTAGGTGCTTTGGATGTATTATGAGCTGCCATAATAACCACTGAGTCTACTTCAGGTTGGGCAGTATAATACAGTTTGGCAGATGGGGTACAATATTGCTTATCTGACTTCTGAGGGACCTCTAGCAGATTGCTGAGCCTATTCCATGCTGCCATGGCACTATTCTCAAATGCAGTAGATAGGAGGAATGACCACAGAAGAGGCAGCAAGGACTTTCAAGAATTCATATATTTTTTTATTGGTGGAATCCTCCTCGGTGGAAACTGAAGCCTGTCCTGTAACAGGCACAATAAAGCCTGAAAGGAAGCATCCTCAGGAGGAGACCTGGGGTATAAACCAAAGTGCCTACACAACCAGAGGAAACAGCAGAACTAGGGTCAAACCCATGATATATATCTTCATCACCTTCCTCCTCATACAAGAAATCTGGATTACATTCAACCTCATTTTCTTTACCTGGTTGAGGAGGCTGCAGAGGAACCATAGGGGCCACACTCTAGGTTGGCATAAGCAACAGAGGAGAAGGAATTTTTTTTTTTTAGTTTGTGTTTCTTGAATTAAACATTTGAGAACAAGCTCATTACATAGGTTCCATGTCATGGTCAAACATAAAGTCATAACATCAAGATTACAGCTAAGCATTAGCAAAGTGATTACAGGGCAATGAACATTTAAATAATAACACCATATCTACTAATAAATGACAGAATACAGCAGAAAAGGGGGGGTGATAGAGGAAGGGGAAAGGCCCAGGGGAGGAGAAAGCAGAGAAGACGACTACAGGAGGGTAGTGCAGGACTCAGCCTTGTATGAGAGCCTCGTTGGAAGAGATATAAAGTTGGCATAGGTGCCAGGCAACTGGGGGGGATCCAAGTCCAGTACTAAGAAGCAGGTACTGAAATTCCTAGGGGGCCAGTTGTAGAGCTGGAGCAGGACCAATTTATAGGGTACCATGACCAGAGAGAACTTACGTAATGAAGTTGGGGGGGATAGTGGGCGGGGAAGGAGGTGGGGGGAAGGAGAACATTGGACAGTTTAGCAGGGGATGTGATGGAATAGAGAGGCAGTGGTAGACAGAAGTGTAGTTGGATTACAGACAGGGGGGCCAGGGGCCCTATTGGAAACAGCTGCAACAAGCATTAGCAACCAGACGAGTCCTAAGCTCATGTTTAAAGGGAACAGTGACAGAAGGTCCACAAACCAGACAACACTTAAAGAAGCAACGACAAGGAGGGTCTGCACTGATGGCAATAATGCAAGGGTGGGCAACAGACTCTGAATTAACTTAGAGAAGGAAGCCAAAACTGCAGAATTAGTGTTGATGATGCTATCCAGTATCATAACATGTTTAGAGTGATACTATTCAACACATTCATAAGTCCTCACCTCTGGGTTTCCTACAGAAAAACTGAAATGTCTAACTTTTTATTTAAACCATAAGGATGTAGAGCATAAAAATTATATATCCGTTTTGATTCTTTCTCAGTAATGTTTCACTCTATCAACCCCCCCCCCCCGTCCTCCATGATGCAGACACATGCTCAATTGCATACAAATGAAGTCCATTAGGATTGCTACTGTGGCCCCTTTCAGAGTGTGCACCAAAAGAACAATTTAGTCAGGCATTTTTTATATCCCTAATATATTCTTGGATGTGCATTTTAAGGGGTCTCACTGTTTTACCAACATAAATATTTTTACAAGGACAAACAAAATTAGAAGTGGATATTGAAATCTTGTACTTCTAATACCAAACTGGCAAATGTAACATTTACCACAGGTAAAGAACCCATTTGTTTGGGGTAGTAACCAACTTATAGCTTATGGGTCTAGATATTCAAAAGTTAATGCCAGTGTTAATGGGTTTTTGCCTGTGCTATCTGGGTTTCTGCCCAGTTTTGGGGTTGGATCTATATTATGAAGCTTCTGTAGTGTGGGCTAAACCCATTAGTGCCCAGATGCTAAAATAACACTGAACCCATGCAAATGAGAGGGTTCCCTCCTGTATACAGATGCAACAGAAACTTCAAAGGTTTGTGTCAGTAGTAAATGGCACCCAAAGTGATGCTATTAACCATCTCCAGAAAACCTGAACTTAACTGGCACTAAACCCATGCCTCACCAATGGTGGGACAGCAGTACTGCAGCTGCCCACTCCCACTCACCTGTCCTATTTGTTAGACAGCTTCCTGCCAAGTGGCACCCCTCTCCCATCACCTGTCACATAGATTTGACATCGTGCCCTGGTGTCCAGTGGCACCCACCACCTGCTGAGCACTTGTCCCAGTTCATAACAACTTATCCTTGGTGTCCAATGGCACCATTCACCCTCTGAGCATCCCCTCACCCTCCAGTTACCCAACCCAGTTATCAGATACATTTCACTAGTGTCTAGTGATATCCCCCACTCTCCTATCATGTGTCCCAGTTATCATATACTTGTCCCTGATGTCTAGTGACACCCTCCACTCTCAGACTACCTGAATCAGTTACCATATACATTTTCCTGGTGTCTAGTGGCACTCCCCACCCCCTGATTACCCGACTCATATGGTAAACCTTATCCCTGGTGCGTAGTGGCACTCCCCACCAAGTGAGCACATATTCCAGTTACCATATACATGTCCCTGGTGTATAGTGACCCCCCCACCCTCTGATCACCTGACCTGGTTATCAGATACATTTCCCTGGTGTGTAATGTAACCTCCCACACTCCAATCACCCATCCTGATTACTATATACTTGTCCTTCATGTCTAGTAGCACCCCCACCCTCTGATCACCTGACCTGGTTACCATATATGTTTCCCTGGTGTCTACTGGCATCTTGCACCCCTGAATCACCTGTCCCATATAGTAAACCTTATCCTTGGTGTCTAGTGGCACTTCTCCATCTCCTGGTCCATGTACTCTCTACTATCCCTGGTGTCCAATGGTACCCATGGCTCCAACCCCCAAATGCCAGTCACAAATAGACCAGTGAACTTTTATAGTTCAGTCACATCAATGGCATGGGGTGTGCTAAAGGGATGAGATGGAGTCCTTGTCAGATCACATGACTGTGCCACAGAGCAGCCCACAGAATGGGAGGGGAGGAGCCAGTCCAGTATAGTATAGTCTCATTTTCACATCCCTCCTTAAACTGCAACTCAGGGGTTAAGTCATTCTGACAATGCCTGTAGAGGTAATCCTTTATTCAGCCAGTCAAGTAGGGAGGAAAGCCTAAGCATGCTTATAGCTCTCCCATCAAACCCTTAAAAATACTGAGCACATGTGCTATCCAGACGCACTCACAGAGCAGGTATATGGGACCCCAGTATATGCCATGGGCACTAACACAGTTTTTTGCCATTGTTTTCCTGCAAGGGAGGCTTGGGGGGCAGAGACGGAATGAAAGGATCTCAGTCTAGACCTAGATGCTAAAATTTTATGTTCTCAGGGTTGGAGTCACACTCTAGCTGAATTACTCTTTTGCTTGTTCACCCCTCTCAGGAGCCCAAATACTTACCACCTGTCTCATAGACAAGCTCCATGAGGTACATCTTCTGAGTCTGATTTGCAGGAGGGAGAGGAAGTTTCTCTCAGCCTGTCAAACTGACTGTGCCATCTGTATCAGCCTTTTTCTGTGTCCAGGCAAAAAGGCTCTCATTACATCTTCTAAAGCAGGATCATAGACCCACTGCCCACCCCATCCCAAGAAGCGATAACTGTGAGACTGGCAGGTCTGACTGATGACTCCATTCTGTCCTGCTCTGTGCCTTACCACCTCACTGTCCACCCAAATGCCAAACCCTTATGAGCTCCTCACTTAGTAGGCTCCTCTGGTATTTACATATGGTGTGTGCTAACACAGGCGCTCCCCCCCCTTACCTTCACCTGTGCACCTTAACTCGCCACCCCAGCAGGATCAGCTGCACGGTTCAGCATAGTAGCTTGTGTCTAATCCATTTTGCATTGGGTGGGTAATGTGGTTCTGGAGTACACTAAGGGAGTGAGAGTACTGAAGTTAACAGCATGCCTAGTCATTATTCCCTAACACTTGGGTGTAATTTGCTCACCTGTGTCAGAGGGTTTGATGATTATAAGGGACACTGTATGTAGTGTAATGCAGTCTTACAAATGTATGTGTTTTTATATTTTGCATTAGGAAGGAATAGAGGAAGCCTTGAGTTTGAAGGGTTCTTTTTTGTCCCTGTTGAGCATCAAGGTAGTAATATAGTTACTGTATATTGTTCCTACTACACACTGTACCAGACCACCATGGGTCCATCTGTATTCCCCAGTCATATACTCCCTTGGTATGACCAAAATTCCATAGCTAGGGAGGTATCTGCTGCCAGTCTCATCACCCAGTTTATCCCAATGTACCCACATTGCAACCATGGGTGACATACATGCAATATCATGGAATGTCAGGGGATTCAACTCCTTATTATGAGAAATGCTGAAAATCTGAAATGACTCAGAGCACGGATAGTTTTCCTGCAGGAGACCAAGCTACTAGAGGAAGAGGCAAAATAGCAGATGGAGTGGGTAGGGGATGAGACCAATAGCACTGCAAATGTGGAGAAAAGAGGAGTATCTATGCATCTCCATAAAAGCCTCCCATGGCAAATGCGAAGGATGACAAAAGTCAAGAATGGCAGGCGGCTAATGGTGGAAACCACTACACCACAAGGCCAAAATAATCAGTTTTGCAGCCTGACAGTACAGGAACAGGGAAGCAGAACTCAGATATCTGGAATCCATGCTCTCTTTTCTTGAGAGGCTGTACAAGATGCAGGACACACTGTCCAAGCTCATGAGTATTCACATGTGCCTTGATGAGCTCCTCACAAGGAAAGGCAAATTGTCTCTTTTCAGCTTGCTCCATGCATACTGGAAGAGGGGAATAAGGCAGAAAAGCTCCTGGCCTTCAGGATTAAAAGAAGGCAGGCAGAAATGCATATACAAGGCTTTTGTGACGAGCAGGGCATAGTCCACACAGGGTCACAGTCCATTAGTAAATTATGTACTTGTTTTATGAAAGGCTATAAGCATCCTCAAGTCCACCTACCAAGGAAGCTATCCTTTCCTTCCTGGAAACATAGCTGCTTCTAAGAGAATCCCCACTCATGGAAATGGAAAACCTTGACCAACCACTCACTGGGGAAGAGGTTAAGCAAGCCATCCACTCCCTCAATAAAGGGAAGTCACCAGGGGAATGGGTGGCTTTCCAGTAGACTTTCCTCAAGCAATGAGTGAGGAAGTTAGTCCACTCTTACTGGAAGTGTTAGCAGGCCTCACTGGAGTCTCACTGTCTTTCTCTGACCATGGAAGAAGCCATCATAATGGTTCTGCCCAAGAAAGGGAAGGATGATACTACCCCTGGGATTTACAGGCCTGTTTCTCTCATAAATGCTGATGTCAAAGTGCTAGCAAAGATCCTCATAACCCACCAGGAGCCTATTTTGCAAGGCCTGATCCACCTTTCCCAAGTGGGATTTATTAAGTGTCAGTATAGCACTGATAATATGCATACCCTACTGAACCTCATCCATAGTGCATGAAAGCTAATGCAACAGTGGCATTTGTGGTGGACTTTGTCAAGGCCTTTGATTTGGTAATATGGGAATTCCTCAACTATGCCATGGACTGCATGGGCATTGGGCCCACATTCCTTCATTGGATACAGATGTTATACAATTCCCCTTAAGCCAGTGGCCTTATCAACAGGCTCAGATCTACTGCTTTCCCTTTGAAAAAAGGGACAGGCCAGGGCTGTCACCTGTCACTGCTCCTTTTCCTGTTGGCTGTTGAATCCATGGCCACTGCCATCACAACACATCCACTCATTAAGGGCATTCAGTATGGAGACATTGAATACCATGCTCCTGTACATGAATGATCTCTGGATTCTCCAGGCAGATTGTCAGGCCTCCCTTTCCAGCCTCCTCCAATTACTTTACACATTCGTAGCAGTATCAATACTAAAAATCAATCCCTCCAAGACTGAGGTTCTTCCCCTTTACCCATCGAGTTGCCCTGAATCTTTTACTTCCCAAGGACTATCATGGGTGCAGAATAGCATCAAACATCTGGGCATCGCTATCTATCCATGAGTGGCAAAGATGATCCAGCTCAACTTCACACCACTGATAGAGTCAACCAGAACTGAGCTGGACAGATGGCACCACCTCAGTCTCTCACTAGAAGAGAAATTGGAGCTATTCAAGATTATGCTTGCAGCTCAAATTACCCATATATTCATTCATCTCTTACTCTTGATCCCCAAGAAATGGTTTGTGGTGGTAGACAGTATCCTAGGAGGCTTCTCCTGGGAAGAGAAACCCCCCTCAGTTTAGCTATGCAAAGCTCCATAATCACTGGTCCCATAGCAGCTGTGGACTCCTATGGAAGGAGGACTACTTCCTAGCATTTGTGGCAGACCAAACTATCAGTGGTTCCCTCTGGAAAACTTCCAATCCATGCAATGGCTTCATATAGAGGGAGACATTATGGACAATCCTTTTCTCACCACATGTCTGTACCACCTACCCACTCACTCTCTTAAAGACCACCCTACTATCTCCTGCTTGAGATGGACATGGTTCTGACTGTACAAACTCTTAGGGAGTCACCTGGCTCTTCTGAAGCTGGAGCCCCTGTGGGGCAATGGATCTCTGTATATTGGAAAATCCTCCCTAGGTGGTCCAGCTGGGCCCAGCAACATAGTAAGTTAAAGCTGGAAGGAGTTGTAGGCCTATTATGTCAACTCCTACCCTTTCATAAGCAGGGATGAATAAATATAATGTGCCTACTTATATTGACCCTAAGTACGTAATTATTTTTTTTGTTCAGTTTAAAAACCATTAGAAATATTATTGCACCAAAGTGAGATGAGAAAACATACAGATATTAATATATCTTAAATAAACATCTGCATAAATATTTATAGTGGAGCTAAACTTTTCCTTACTATAAAAATGGAATTTTCAACTCATCCATTTCCAATACTTGATACACCAGAGAAATCAACATAATTTGTTCAAAATGTAGACTGGCTCAGACTGAGGTAGCTATTTTAAAATGTCTTCATTTTACATTATTTATTGATTTGGAATGTCACCCAGACAGCCCCACTCCATTTCCAAATGCTATGCCTACTTTCAGCAACATGATCCAAGAAGTCTCTTGGAGATATCTTTTTATTGGCTACAGACATCAGATCTTCAGCTGAACCCTAAGGATTGGCAACTCCTTTGGAAGAGACTTTATACATTTTTCATGCAAGACAGATATCAAGTCACCCAATTTTGAGTTTTACGTAATATGTACTATACTCTCTTGCAGTTGTTTAGGATGGGCAGGAGAGCCTCAGCAGACTGTTCCCATTGTGGCTCGGGGGTTGGTTCTCTTTTTCATATTCTTTGAGAATGCTCAAAAGTAATCCCCTTTTGGAATGACGTTAATAGCTTCCTTGACCCCTTTATGGGGATGGATTCCTTTTTCACTCTTTGCATCTGCCTTGTTAAGGACTATCCTGCAGAGCTTTTTGGCCCCCGTAAAGCTTACATGGCCTTGGTTTCAATCACAGCCAAGACTGTCATTCTTCATCACTGGTTGGATGATACTGTAATATCTTTTCATTTAAAAAAAGGCATCAAGAAATATTATTGGCCTTAGCCACCGAGAAATATATTGCTTCCCGATGGGGCAGAGGCGAGAAGTACCATGACTTTTGGGGACCTCTTGAGGCTCTCCTGTCCTAGCATTTATAGATTACATCTAATCTTGCTGGGGTCTGACACTCTGCTTTTTCTTACTTTCTGTTCTTTGTTGGTTTGATACAGGGATTTTGGCCCTTTGAATACTATCTTGGTGAACCTACTTTTCCATGCTCCAGTCGGGGAGAAAGGGCTGTTCTTTATGGGGCTGGGGGGTAGGGGGGTTACATAGTGTTGTGGATTGTTGTATTGTTTTATTATACTTGTTCCTGTTTGTTTTGTTTCTTATTGTTTTTTCTTGCTTGCTGTATTGCATATTTGAATAACTGTATATTAAATTAAAAAAAGGAATATCACCTAGAAGAAGTTGATGATTGTACAAAGGGTCATATATGTATTACATGCTTCAGGTCATCTCTTTGAGATTGCACTTATATGAATGAGATTTAATTTGAAACCATTTTTGTTCATAAAACAGGTTATTTCTCATGTAGCAGAGTAAGCACACTGTAGTTACATGTTTATTGCATGCACTAAATGTGTAACCTTACTTTTAAATGTTTTGAATCATAAACCCTGAATTTACTACCTCTACACTTCAGGGCGTGTACCAGCATCATGCTGGAGGGCACTAGTTCGAACCTTTCTGCTCAGTCCTGTTGACACCCATGAGTATGCAGAAAACTGTGATCATGTCCCTCTCAGCCTTCTTTCTCCAAGGTGATCATGTTAAGAGTCTCCAGCTATTCTTTGTAGCTTGTCTACTGAACCCCTGATCATTTTGTTGGCTTTGTATTGCACCCTCTCAACTGTCTTAATGCCCACAAGTGTACACAGTTTTCCAGATGGACCAGACCAGGGCCTTGTAAAGTAGCAGGATTATATCCATTGATTTGCTAGTCACTCTTAATTTTAGAGCACATCTCTAGACAGTCATGCTTTAGCCCCTTGTCTAGCATGACTCCCAAGTTCTTTTCCTCCTAAAATGCAAGAAGGGGAGCCTCTTGTTTTCCCTAAGCATATTTTCTTGTTCATTTTATTTGCCTAGAATAGTCAACATAGAGGGAGGTTAAGTGACTTATTCAAGGTCACACAGTGACTATTTGACACTGTTTTGCTCTAGTGGGGCATGAACCTGTGATATTCTTGGTCCCAATCCACTGCTCTAACCACTAGTCCACATTGTTTCTGAACAGAATAAGAGTAGCACCTTGTATTTGTCTACACTGAATATTAGATACTGGGGAACTCCAGGACTCTACCCCTAGCTTTCTATTAATTATACTGCAACTTCCTCTGTAATTTCAAACTTTCAGTAGTTCACAAAGTTATAAAACAGTTCTCTTATTTATTCTATGAAGTCTATTCATAACCACCAAATGGCAAGATATAATTGGAAAATCTGTTGAGAATTGAAATATTAGATACAGGAAAAGGATGAAAATGGGGACAAGTATCTGTTCATAGAGATAATTTATTATGCCATTGCCCTGTCTTCAGTCTGCTAGCCTGTGAATAGAATCAGTATGTTTTAATCATTTTTCAGCAAACAAGGCTTTAGATACAGAGAGAATCATTCATCAGTATTGTCTCTTCTCAGTCCTTACTGAAAAATGCTTGTGAAATGATGCAGAAATGCCAAGGGGAAATACAAACATATTTAATGGTTTACTTTATGAACATATGCTGTTCAGTTGCACACTCGAAAATTAATAATTTCACGTGTGTTCTCTTGTAGTAATATGGGCTACTGTTCCTATTTTAAAATTAGTTTTCTCTCTGTACTGATCCTGTGACTGTTTTGTGCTGTGATCTGCCTGTATTTGTACAAATTTGTAAGTAACTGCTATTGCCTTGTATATTTGTGCCAAATTCAACTACAGTCCTCTGGAACTGCATATAGTACTTGTATTGTTTTCTTTGTTACTATGCCATTGTTGGGGAACCTTTGTAAGTGAGCATGTGTGCTCAAAGTTACTCTCCAAAGTTCTCAGTAAAATAAAATAAAATGAAATAAAATTTTATTAGACTGTATATGTGAAATTATCAGTCACAACTGGATACAATTAAGCTATTGTCAATATTCGCTCCACTGGACATAAACTCTAATCTGACAGTCTCAAATGTCTGCTGCAGATTATCCAAGACCCTTTATGTTGTATTAAAGCTAGGGATTGAATAGGTGAATACATTTAAGGTTGATCTAGATTTTAGGAGTACTGAGCAAATACAATCTATCTTATTAAACCATGTGTTCACTTGTAGTAATATGAACAGCTATTTCCAAATGTTTGAAATGGGAACTCATTTGATTTCAATGCTATGAACTCATTTATCTTTTAATCTGAGTAAATGTCAAACTTAGGTGCCTCTAGGATGAAATAACATTGTATTAATTCACTCTACTCTACTATGCCACCTAACTTCTAATTTAAAATCCACTTATAAAAACACAACTGTAGAACTTCCAAATATTTCAGAGGTAAATAGCACAGCTTTCTCATGGAAAATCTGTGAAGCTGCAAGAGTAAAGTTCTGAACTGGCATTGTTCCATGCTGTCCTAAAAATATAGTCTAATTAAGGCCTGTCACCTTTGTTGTTCACAGAGTCAGGTGCACAAAGGGAATAAAAGCTTTCACGCTGTCTGCAATTACTATACTAACAATTATCTGAAGTCTTTATGTTGTGTGAATTATGTCATTCCATACAGAGTGACTGACTTTGCCACATTTTATTTTTGGTCCATTTCTGGGAAGTTACCTGTGACAACAGATGAGCTATGCCTTGGAGGCAATAGAAGGGATGCTTCTCAATTTTTCATGTGTGCCAGTCTTTGGCTGCCAGATGTCGTGTGGTTTCGTACATCACCTAATTAGTAGGAAAAATATAACTCTGCAGTACTCTTTAAATTTTGCAGTTATATAGTTGCATAAACTACCTCAAATATATATGCAGTTGGATTGTGCTAAGTTTTATTAGGTTGTATCCACTTTTTCCATTTTATCGCCTTTGTACTCTGTCAATTGAGGTAATCACAGCTGCATCTTTTCCAGACAGCAGGGTGGGTTAAAGGCTTTCTCTGCAGCTGACTGCAATACCACTTCATAGTCAGCTAGCTGAGGTGCACTGAATGTTGGGGATCCCACACCCACGTGAATGTGGAAAACCTGATCTCTCAGGTGGCAATGCTATACCTTGCAGCAGTACCTCTGGGCTAGCACAATTCAGTCTGCTTATAATTCAAATGAAAGGAAAATACAGCATACAGAAGTTAAAGCAGCAGTGCAGCATTTCCAGGCTAACATGGATCTCGCAGGTGTCAGTGTAATGCACTGCAGCAGTGCCTCTGGGCAATCCATTTCAATTCAAATGAAATACAAATACAGTATATACATAAGTTAAAGTAGCAGTTTATGTTACCATGAAAGCTTTGACCTACCCTTTTTCTGTTCTATTTTAGATTGTCCCTTATTGTTTGCCTTATACAATGCCCTTCTTTTCCCATGCTGACTCTGCTTTAACACTTTTTAACAGTAGAACTAATAAGAGACATATTCCTTTTAATATGGCTCAGTTCAGATTTTTATCAGCATTCTTTGTTGTTATTTTCTTTAATTAAGATTAAGTTCAACAAACTAGAAACAAACAACTAAAGCACAACACATAACAGACAACAGATAATCCAAACTATGTACAGAGTGAGAACAGCTAATAAAAAATACTATATCATGTACCATAATATTATATTAAAGAGGAAACTAAATACCTCCAGTTACAATACCATAGTTCAAAACATAAAAATGAAAATGTGCCACATAAATAATTAATTTCAAAGAGTCATGTTTCTGCCAGGATACCCCCTGGAAGGGTGTACAGCATGTGTAGCTTGCTCCATCTATGATCATACTCAGAAAATGTTTTATGAAGGCTTGCAATCATTTTCTCAAGACACAGATTAAAAAGAAACTCTTACAGCCATTCAGTATAAGAAATAACCTCCTGATCTTTCCAGTGATGCAAGACTAACTGTTTAATTTGTTATCATGTCTCTGTTTGTAAACTGCTGTTTCATATTGAATATAATTAACTCCAGGTCACTCCTGAAAAAGGGACATCATGTCTCAGTGGGCTAACCCGGTTAACAAATTTCAGTAAATAAATAAATTAACTGTTAATGCTATCACTGATATATAATATATTCACTTCTTAATAAACAAACAGCCTCATGGGACACAGCAAAGGACACAGCAGAGAAGGGGAGAACAAAGCCACAGAGGACCATTTGGAAGGTGCAGTCAGAAAGGCACCAAACTCAGGAGTGCTTTAAAACCCTTTAATCCCACAACAGATCCGATCTCCTGCAGTCTGCTGTCTGCAGCAGAGTGCATTGGAGGGCAGAGTTGATAGTTTTTGATGGTCTGCTCCCCACAGCCATTTAGGAGGCTTTTGGGGATGCTGATCCTTTAGTTACATTTATTCCAGCAGCACTGCAGCAAGTGCAGTAGGAGGCACAAACAACCATGCAGGACACAGCAAAGGACACAGTAGGGAAGGGAGAACAAAGAGCCACATTTTAAACACCAGCCTCTTGAGACACAGTGAAGGACACAGCAGGGAAAGGAGAACATACAGCCACAGAGGACCAATCGAAAGGTGCTGTCAGAAAGATGCCAAACTCTAGAGTGCTTTAAAAACCTTAAATCCCACAGCAGCTCAGATCTCCCACAGACTGCCACCTGCAGCAGAGTGCATCTGAGGGCAGAGCGGATAGTTTTTGATGGTCTGCTCCTCACAGTTATTTAGGAGGCTTTTTGGGATGCTGATCCTTTAGTTACATTTATTCCAGCAGCACTGCAGCAAGCAGGGAAGGGGAACAAACAGCCACTCAGGACACAGAGAAGG
Organism: Neoceratodus forsteri; assembly: GCA_016271365.2. Classification (NCBI taxonomy): domain Eukaryota; kingdom Metazoa; phylum Chordata; order Ceratodontiformes; family Ceratodontidae; genus Neoceratodus; species Neoceratodus forsteri. The sequence goes on along the minus strand of CM028132.1, from coordinate 914,976,197 downwards.
ACACAGCGGGAAAGGGACACAGCAAAGGACACAGTGAGGAAGGGAGAACAAAGAGCCACATTTTTGCTCCTCCCACCCATCCCCTTCCTTCCAATAACTATATAGTCTGCAAACAGACTGCAAACAGACTGTTTGACTGACATTGCAGTGGGAAAATAGCAGTGGATGCTCAGGGTGATGGATAGTAGGTACTGTAGCTCTAAGAGTGTGTGTGTGTGTGTGTGTGTGTGTGTGTGTGTGTGTGTGTGTGTGTGTAAATACTGCACCTGGGAGAAGTTAGCCTGTGAGTTAGGGCTTAAAATTTGCATCAGGTGATTGGTAACTGAGTTGGAAAAGAAAGTACTGAATCCATGTAATAGTATCCTCAGGTAGTGAGAGGGAGAGAGAGAGAAAGAAAAGGAAATAAGTAGATATCTTTTAAGGGGGTATGTGCAAATAGTGCTTCTTGGAGTGTTAACCTGTGGGCTGGGGCTTAATATTGCATCAGGGATTGGTAACTGAGCTTGGAAAGTAAATATTGCATCTGGGTAATAGTATGCTCAGGTAGAGAGAGGGGGACAGAGAGAGAGAGAGAGGAAAAGAAAAAATATTATTTAGGGAGTAACGGGTAAGGCTAGAAATAGGTGAGTAGCTATGATGGGAGTGCTGCAGTGTAGAGTCTGTGGTGTGGAAATCTTCAGGGAGACCTTCTGGAGACTGCAGTGCTGCTCCATCTGCAGGCACCTCTATGGGCTGAGGGAGAAGGTTGCCAGACTCAAAGCCGAGATGGCTTGGATTAGGAGGACCTACTCCCCCATTCAGGGACCACCAAGTCCAGCTCTGCTGCCTCAAAAGGTGCCAGGAAGGAGGAGTGGCTGGACAACAGTGGACTTGGGGAGGGTTAGGTTGGTGGAGCACAGGCACATGCTACATCCCATGCCACTACAGAACTCCTATACCATGTTGGCAGGGTTGAACTGTACCACAGAGGCACCCAAAGTTGTAGATGGGATAGATGTGGAGGTCCTGCATGGTGGAGATCCCAAGGGGGGGAAGGGAAGGACCCCAGAGGAGGAGGAGGATGTGAATCCTCATAGGGGACTTGATAGTAAGGGAGATACAGTTGGAGACAGGTAGAGATGAGGAGAGGGTGGTAAGGTGCCTTCCCAGTGCCACAGCTCATAAGAATAAAAGGAGAATCCTAAGAATCACTGGGGAAGCAGGGAGAAGGGAGAGATGGATGTCATTGTCCACTTGGGGACAAATGGCCTGGCTAGGGAGGAGCCAGAAACAGAGGAGTTCAGAAAATTGGGGAGGGGGCTTCAGCAAGTAGCTCAATCTGTTACTTTCTCAAAGGTGTTTCCTGTCCATGACAAGAGGGATGACAAGAGGTTCCACACCAGGGACTTCAACATATGGTTGAGGAAATTGTGCGGAGAAGAGGGATTCGGATTCAGATTCATTGGGGACTGGGGCTCCACCTGGAAGGATAGAAGCCTGTACAGGGGTGATGGCCTGGATCCATCCAGGAGGGGAACAGAAATCCTCAATGAACAGTTTAAATGCTACCTTGGTGAGCATTTAAACTGGCCTGGGGGAGATGGAATAAGGCAGAAACACATAGTCCCCCCACATGCTTACCGGGTCAGCATTGGGAAGCCCAAGTGTGGGAAGTCCCAAGAGGAACAAATATAGATAGGTAACCCAGAGAAAGAGAGAGAGGGAAAGAGGAAAGAAAATAACAGAGGAAATGGGGAGGTGAAAATGGCAACATGAGGGGAAGTGGAAATACAAAATGGAGAACCATGTGTACAAATGCTCAAAGCCTGGGCAACAAGATGGCAGACCTAGAGGCCACCATGTTGGCAGTAGACCTGGACATAGTAGCAATTACAAAGATCTGGTGCAATGAAAACCAGGACTGGGATGTACCCATACCAGGGTATGCTCTATTCAGGAGGGACAGGGCAGGAAAAAAGGGAGGAGGGGTGGCTCTTTACATGAGGGAAAACATAAAAGTCATGGAAATACAGAGTGAACAGGGAGAAGTGAAGGTAATGTTGGCCACCCTGGAGACAGGGAGGAGGGCCACTATTAGAACAGGGGTGATCTACAGGCTTCCAGCACAGGGGAGGAGGGGGATAAGCTAACAAGGGTGAGGTATTCCTAGTGAGGAACTTTAGTCTACCAAATGTGGATTGGAGCCTCACTGCTGTGGCAACAGTTAGAAATAGGGAAATTCTGGATTCCTGCAGAGGCCATTCCTCAGGCAACTAGTTAAAGAACCCACTCATGGGGGGGAAATACTGGACCTGATACTGTCAAATGGGGACAGTGTCATTGATGTCACAGTGGGAAGCCACCTGGGGACCAGTGATCATCGTACATTGTGGTTCAACATAAGGACCGGGACAGAATCTAAAAACAATAAAACAAGGGTCCTGGACTTCAGGAGGGCTGATTTCAAGAAAATGGGAGAGTGCCTCGGGGAAGACATCGCAGAAATAGGGAGAATGGATGGGGTAGAGGAACAATGGGAAAAAATAAGGAAGACCATGGAGAAGGTAACTAACCTCTATGTCAGGCAGGTTAAAAATATTCTCCAAGGAAGTAGCAGGGAAAGTAAAGGAAAAGAAGCAAGCATTTGAAAAGTTCAGGTCAACACAGAAGGAGGAGGATAAGGAGGGTTATCAGGAGAAACAAAAGGAGGCAAGAAAAGCAGTAAGGAGAGCAAAGGCACAAATGGAGGAGAACATTGCCAAGTCAGTAAAAAAAAAGGGGGTAAAACATTCTTTACTGTAGGTACATAAGTAAAAAGAACAAAAGCAAGGCAGGGATAGTAAGACTAAAAGGGGAAGGGGGAAGGGTGGAAGAGGACCAGGAGAAAGCAGACATATTGAACAAGTACTTTTGTTCAGTAGTCACAAAGGAAGGTGTAAGTTATGGACCACATGCAGGAGAAAAGGGCATTAAGGGAAGAGAGGTGGACACTAGTCCTTTTACAGATGGGAAGAGTCCTCAGGGAGCTAGTAAAACTAGAAGTAGACAAGTCAATGGGGCTGGATGGGTTCACCTCATGATAATAAAGGAACTAAAGGAGGAGATATCAGCACTTCTGATGGCCCTGTTCAAGCTATCAATGGATACGGGGGAAGTTCCGGGGGACTGGAGGAGGGTGGATATGGTCCCACTACACAAAAGTGGAAATAGGGAGGAGGCAGGAAACTACAGACCTGTAAGCTTGACTTTGGTGGTGGGCAAAGTTACAGAAATGCTGCTAAAAGAAAAGATTGGGGAATACCATACAACCAGTGGATTACAGGATCCAAGGCAGCATGGGTTCACAAGGGGGAGATCTTGCCAAACAAATCTGGTTGAGTTCTTTGGCTGGGTTACCAGGGAGGTGGATCAGGGAGGAGCAGTGGTTGTGGCCTACCTGAAATTCAGTAAGGCATTTGACACCATTCCACCAAGACTGATAAACAAGCTGAGAAGCATAGAAGTGGGTCCATAGAGGTAGATAACAAAATGTGTACAAAGTTGGCTAAGTAACAAGACTCAGAGGGTGGTGGTGGTAAATGGGGTTCACTTGGAAGAAGGTAAGGTAACCAGTGGTTTACCTCAGGGGTCAGTACTGGGACCAGTCCTATTCAATGTCTTTATCAGCAACATTAAAGAGGGGCTAGAAGGTAAAATCACCTGTTCACAAATGACACAAAAATCTGCAACAGAGTAGACACATGGGGGGGATGAGGGAAGATCTGAAAAAGCTGGAAGACTGGTCAAGAGTTTGGCAACTAGGCTTCAGCACCAAAAAGTGCACAATTATGCACATGGGGCACAGAAACCCAAGGGCAGCATATCATTTGGGAAGGGGGGGAGGAGGAGGTGACCACAAAAAAGGAAAGAGACCTGGGGTCATCATATCTGATGATCTGGAGGTAGCAAAGCAGTGTAACAAGGCACTGGAAAATGCTAGTAGAATAGAGAGGGGTATCACCGGCAAAGAGAGAGAGGTAGTGTTACCCCTGTATAAACTAACAGTGAGGCCCTACCTGGAATACTGTGTCTAGCTCTGGAGGCCCCATCTCAGGAAAGACATAGATCAGGTAGAGACGGTACAGAGAAGGGCAATCAAAATGGTGCATGGCCTGCATCAGAAACCCTACGAGGAAATACTTGAAAGAGTTAAACATGTAGTCTTTAGAGGAAAGGATAGAAAGGGGAGACATGATAGAAACATTCAAATGCCTCAAAGGTATCAATAAGGTACTGGAGGGTAGCATTTTGCACCGAAGGAGATGCTGAAGGACAAGGGGGCATGATACAAAATGAGGGGGACTTGGAAGAGATGTGGGAAAATATTTCTTCATAGAAAGAGTGGTGAACATCTGGAACAGCCTCCCAGTAGAGGTGGTGGGTACTGAAATGGTAACAGAATTCCAGCATGTATAGAATAGACACAGTGGGACAATAGTAACAGGGCTGGGGGGGGGTTAGGCCAGTAATCAATTAGGGTCTTCGGTAGTACAGTAGGTACAGTCTTTAGGGCAGACTAGGAGGGCCAAGAGGTCCTTTTCTGCCAACAGCTTCTATGTTTCTAACTCCACTAAAATCCCCCACCAGACAACTTGTTAGTGTAAATAAATGGTCGAAGCCCAAAAGAGGATCTATTCTGCCCTTAGTCATGTTCCATAAACCTTGACACAGTCCCACACAATATCTAACAAGATTCCTTCTGCTAATCCACATCTAGTTCAGGTGCCAGATTATAATTTATCCTTTTTGCCAACCTATGAGGTGTATAGTAAAGGTTATGGAGTATCTGAAATTGTGTAAGCGGTAATTTATCAATAGTGGCAAAAGTATACAAATCAGACCAGATTTTCTCCCCCTGAAATGGCCTATTGGGAATTGTTGATTTCCAGTAGGGACAATCTCCCACTAAAGTCAGATAATGATGGACAAAAAAAGTCCTGTAAAGCTGGGAGACAATATGGGGTTGTGTTACTAGGTCCACGACTTGCTGAAGGAAGGAACCATTATCCTCTAACCAGGGCTTAGTACCCTTGTGACAAATTATAATGAGTAAATTACAAAAATTAAAACAATTCTTTATTACCAAGATTAAAGGAGGCTTGGATTGATTGGAATGGCTGCAAGGATCCGTTCAGGAGCAAGCTAGGCACTTTGGAAATATTTAAATTTGGTATACAGTACCTCATGCCTCTCCAGACTAGACAATCTTTTTAATGCTTTTTGCACTTTGCCACCAATGCCCTTCCCATATGCACCATTGCTCTCTCTGTGCTTCCATCTTCCTTCCCTCTCTTCACCTTCCCAGATAGCACCATGCCACCACCCTCATTTTCAAATTCTGGTCTGGGCCTCTCCCCTCCTACCTCTCTTCTCTCCTCTCCCCAGCACCCCCCACTTCTTATCAGCTACGTTCCGGAGACCCTTATACCTTCTCCCTCCCATGTCCCTGGTCCAGTTCTGGGTAGGCAGCCTTCTCTTATCATCTCCCCTCCCTCTGGAACTTTCTTCCAAGCTCCCTTCATTCATCCCCTCGCCTGCACTCCCTAAAATGTACCCTTTCCCAATACCTCCCTTCCTCTTGCTCCTGTCCATCCTCATCCCAACAACCTGGGTGAGTCTTTTCTCTCTCTCTCTCCATTCATTCTCAGCTTGCCTCCTTTAAGGGCTGCAGTGGTCGGAGCCCTGCAGACCTCTTGCTACAAGAAAAGGACTCCACATTCCCTCTGACCGAACAAACTGTTGGATTTGCACCAGAGTTGTTTCTGGGACCATGAAGCAGTCCACTCAATGTCTGGCTTGGAAGTAGCAGTGCACTATTTTTAGTACTGATGGTCATGGCTGAAGATGGCACACTCCACTGTGTCCAAGATGGCTGCCAAACTGTATTGCGCATATGCAGCTTTTAGTGCATGCACAGTACAGTGAGTAGCCATCTTGGACATTGCAGATTGTGCCATCTTCTACAATATCTGCCAATATTTTCTTTTTTCATTATTGATATCCCCACCTGACCTCCTCTCAGCACTCTTAAGAAACATAACAATGACATTGGGGTGCCTCTAACCTCCCAGTGTCATGGTCTGGAGTCCTCAGCATTTTTTTTTAATGACTGCACCGCTTAACCCTCCCTCTTAGCACCCACTTCCATGGAACACATGTGTGGTAGATGCAGCTGGGGGATCCTCTCCTATGCGGGGGTATCACCCTCTTCTTTGGAAACAATGATGTCCTCACAACCTGTGAAAATATTTTCACAGAACATTAATGGTTTGCATAATCCTATCAAGAGAACAAGGTTCATGCAATATTTAAGAAAATACCCTGTGGTTGTGTATTTCATCCAGGAGACACACTTCTCAGAAGAGGAGCACCTAAAATTAAGGTGGGTCAGAGGTTTGAGATTTATGCATCCTCACATCCCAGTGGTAAAAAGAGAGGCATGGCTATCTTAGTTCCCCATTCTATGCCCTTAGATGTACAAAAATGTTATGTAGACATGCAGGGGCAATATGCCATTCTACATGGCATGTTATACTTGCAGCCTGTCACCCTGGTTAGTGTCTACTTGTCACCACAAATGCAAGCTCCAGTAATAAGAACTTTTGTACATAAAGTTCTGGACTTATTGCAGGGCAAGCTTATAATGGACTGGGGAGGGGGATTTTAACATGACTCTCTGCAAATCTAGACTCTTCCAACTCACAGTCCTATAGGATAACTAATGCACTCCGTTATTTAAGAGGCACCTCTGAGCAGCTAGGGGTGGTGGCTGTCTGGGGTAAGCTGTTCACAACACAAAGAGGGGAATACTTACTATTCAGGCTGCCATCATTGTTACACTAGGCTAGACTATTTTTTTTGTAACGTGAGAACACTTTTCTGCCATAAAAGATATTTCCTTTGGACCTAGAATTTTGTCAGACCACCATTCATTACTTATAAAGCTGGATTTGGGTAAACCCAAAAGATATTCCTTATGGTGTCGAAACCCCTCACTTTTAAAAGACTCACAATTTATTGCACACATCCAACAGCATATCCCCCAAATTCTGCAAGATAATACTACAACACAAGTTTCTGCAGCCATCATGTGGGATACCCTCAAAGCAGTAATAAGCAGAGAAATAATATTGTACTACTCTTGAAAAAAATGTAGTCTTGATGCAAAGTATGAATCTCTAATGTAAAAGCTCCAAACTTACTAGTTACTATATAGATATGGGGATAGAGATTTGCAATGGAAAATTAGAGATATCCAAAAAGAATTACAAAAAATACTGGACATAAGAGTCCAGCAGGCTCTGCTTTATTTAAAACAAAACAACTATGGGGGGGGGAGGGTTAGAGGGACCCACATGCTGGCTCCCAGAATAAGGATGCGTAAAAGAGCATCAACTATTTTAAAAATTAAACATCCAGTCACAAAGCTGATGCTACGTCAAGAAGAGGAGATCAGATCCACTTTTGCAACTTATTAGCAAACACTCTATATGGCTGGCCTTTCCTCCACTTTAGAGGACAGGCGGCTGTTCCTTGAAAAGTTGCATCTTCCTCACCTCTCAGTGGAACAGCATAATACATTAAAGGCGCCAATATGGACAGAGGAAATATTGTGGCAGATCCAGGCCACGGGCACCCAAAGGTGCCCAGGGCCTGATGGTTTTATTGCTAAGAGGTACAAGAAGTTCTCCAAATTGTTTCTTCCTTGTATGCTGCAGGCTTTTAGGGAGGTGGCAGAGGGAGAGTCCCTTCCCCCTCATGAGCTTTTGCAGTATTCGCTGAGTTACCGAAACCAGAAAAGGACATAACTGACTTGGTATTGTATCGCCCGATTTCAATTCTGAATGTAGATTACAAGATCTATATGGCAATCTGGGCTACCAGATTGGAACTTCTTCTGCTTCCATTTCTAGCCAGACCAGGCAGGGTTCATAAAGCATAGAAACACCATGGACAAAATTCGTTGTACCTTATTACTAGCAGAATACATTCAGATTAGGCAAATCACAGCCGCAATTCTTAATCAGGATGCTGAGAAGGTGTTTGACAGGGTGTCCTGGGATTTTCTTTGGGACACTCTGTTGGCCTTTCATTTTCCAGATCCCTTTTTAAAGTGGATAAAAAATATATATAGTTGCCCACAGGCACATATTGGGATTAATGGTTCCCTTACCCCTCCCAATTCCATTACAATGGGGCACACGCAAGGGGTGTCCACTTTCCCCTCTCCTATTCGCCCTTTACATGGAACCCCTTCCTGTGGAGCTATGGGGAGAGGGGAGGATAGAGGGAATTCCTCTAGGACAAATGGAATATAAAGGTTCTTTACTTGCTGATGACATCCCTCTATCTGTCTCATCTCCTGAAATATTGATACCTGTGGTCTGAGACATATTAAATAAGTTTGAGGCTGTAGCCAAATTTAAACTTCATGTATCCAAGACAGAAGTACTTTTGCTCAATTTTACCCCTTCGGAGACATTAAAAAGGAGCTATCCCCTAAGGTGGTTATGTACAAAAATAAAATATCTGGGAATTTATCTCACCAAAGATGTTAAAAATTTTGATTTAGTAAACTACGAGCCATTAACAGTTCAAATTCAGGATGATTTAATTAAATGGGGAAATTATACTTAACTTTCTTTCAACATGTAGAGATAGTCTGTATGAATATTTTACCAAGGCTATTATATCTTTTTCAAAATATTCCAACCCTTTCAGCCCACTTCTATTATAATTCCTGGAATAGAATGATTTCAAACTTTATTTGGGGGGGAGGGCAAAAACCTCAGGTCCGTTTTTCAATTCTTCAAATTTCTGTAGCCAGGGAGGGGTTAATTTACCTAATCTTGAGCTGTATGCCAGAGCAGCTTTCCTTAGGGTGCTGTTTCTTTGGCTGACATTGACCTACTCAGCTCCATGGAGGGATATAGAATTTATCATTAATGATCTCCATGACCTGGACATTATTCTGTTTGCCACATGGAGGAAATATCCCCTTCTAGATCATTTCACTAAATTCACCTCCAATATTTTGAGGGTGTGGTATCAATTAAAATCTAATCCCAATTTTAAAAACATCTTTTACATTTGTAGATCATTGTTGGCAGACAAGAATTTTCACCTGGCCTAGATGGATCTAACATTTAAACAATGGTGCAGGCTGGGGCTGAAGTATATCTACTAATTTTTAACCCCTATGGGCATAAATACAGTTGAAGCAATGCAACTGACTTACGGGCTCACTAAATGAGAGAATTTCCAATATTTACAAGTTAAAACTTATATCTCACATTAGCACTCAGATCTTTTCAGAAGACCTAACCTGAAATCTCCCTTTTTAAAGATGTTACCAGATCACCTGAATGGTAACTCTTGGGACCACTTACTAGACCAATTATATAAAATCCTAAGGGAAACTCTGGAGGATTCTACCCAATTAATATTAGAAAGTTGGAACAAAGACCTAGGCCTTTCAATGCCCTATGCCTCCTGGATGAAATCCATGCATCCTGCTATTAAAATAACTGCCTTGAATATTTGGAGGGAATATGAATGGAAATGTCAGTATAGATATTTTTGTTCTCCAGCAGTTCTCATAAAATGTCTGCCCTTTACTTATGGGGTTTGTTGGAGTGGATGCAAATGTCGTGTGGCAGATCTGGGATATATTTTCTGGCTGTGCCCAATGCTGATGCCCTTTTGGTGCACTCTACAGGAGGAACTGAAGGAGTGCTTAGGGGAGCAGGTTGAATTAACAGGGGAAATGGTGTTGCTATCTGTACTGTCTCAGCATCACCTCCCTTGGCATAAAATGTTCTTACCGTTATATCTGGTGGCTGCCAAGAAATCTATTACCCACAGATGGATGCCTTCCATAACTCCAACAATTGTAGACTGTAAGAGGATTGTCATGAATATCCATCTATCAATTAGAAAAACTGACAGCTGAGCTCAATGACAAGCTCACCACTTTTATGGCAAAGTGCCAAAAATGGGTGTGGTATATGGTGCAGTTAGATTTAACATTTGTGCTTTAAGTTCTGCTTCCACTGGGAGTTCATGAAGTGCTGCCACCTTTAGGAAAGGAAAATCAGGATGTGGCAGACTTTTATTTTGCCTGAAATACATCTGTATGATTTGAAGTATGTTCTGTGGGAAAGTTTATTGCCAAATGCTGCTGATCTCCTTTATAACAGGACATTGTAATAAGAGTACTGTGTCTGTGACTTTCGCTATGCACTACTTTTATGATTTTACTGCTGTACAATGCCTTTGCTGCCTATTATATGCAGAGCTTTGTTTAATAAAAATGATATTTGAAAAAAGGAAAATGTGGTGCAAAAATATTAAAAAATCCAATTTAGTATTTGTACCCCAAATTCCTCAGCTGTAGTCGTATTGGCTTTGGCCAGAGTTTGTGACTTTCTACCTTCGGTAATCCATCTGACTGCTAATTGCCAACAGTGACCATTACTTCATTCCCCTAAGATTTCTTTCTCTCCTTCACTGCCTACTTTAGTTTCCCCTTTTACTGCTGGCTTCCTATGCTAACTCTGAGCTACAAAGGTCTAGCAATACTGTGCCAATGTACCATTGTTATTCCATTACCTTTTATTTTTAATATTTGTATGTCATAATTATTTGTAACCTGACTGTTTACTTGTTTCCACACTGCTTTTCCCTCGGGTCACACCTGGAAATGAGCTTTGCTCAGTGTGCCTCTTCCAGTTAGCAAAATTTTAAATAAAGTAGGAATCATCCTTACTGCTATCTTAAAGTTAAAAGTCTGGCTGAATAACATCCTTCCAGAGATTAAAACAGAGAGCTATACCCAACTGACAATGCATCTTTACAGAAGTGTGCTCCAAGATAAGGATCTTTTTAATGAGTTAGACTTAAAACTAAAAAAAAAAAAATATAATAAAGGAACCAGAGAACACAAGTTACATTTCAAACCATGAAAATAATTTCATACTGAAAAAAGACAACCCTTTTATACCCAGCCTGTAGCCAATCCGTGGAACAGTCTCCCTGAAGAAATAATATGTATCAAAACTAAAGATGAATTCAAGCAAAAATTGGATAGATATATCGTAAATGGGAACTCCATTTCCTATTACACTTAGATACAGGATCGTACAAGGGCTTACCCCCTTGCTTAGCTCCTAATGCCGTAGTATGAACCATAGTAAGTGCCTGGCACAGGGTGTTGAAGCTCCTGGGGTGTGAGGTATATTTGATAAACAGCAGAGAGAGAGAGAGAGAGAGAGGGGAGGTAGCCCGTGACTATGGATTTGTTTATGTTCTATAGTTAACCATATGGGAGTGTAGGAAACAGGCAGTTCTGAGGGATCTGGTGCTATCCACTGCAAATATTTATTAGCATGGTTAGCCCAGTAATAGACACCTATATGGGGTAGTCATAAACTGCCTAATAATTTATGGGCTCCTAGCTTATAATATGCCTGTCAGGGGACCATATCTGTCCCCAAAAAATGAAGAAATCAGTGAATGTACTTTTCTGAACCAGGACCTAGGAAGGAAAATACTAGGCATATGTAATGGGTAGAACAGATGGGGTAAAACATTAATTTTAAGAATATCAATTTGTCTCCATAGTGTTAAAGGGAGAGATAGCCACCTGCCCAAATCCTGCTTAATTACCAAAATCAGGTCATCTAAATCATATTTTTTAAGTCTGTTGGAGTCCTTAGTAAGTTCCAGACTAACCTGTCTAAGCTGTGAAGGTGAGCAAACCAGGCCCAGCTGAGTGCTATTGAGAGGGCATAACCACAGTTTTATGAATATTAATGTATAATTAGACAAAGACCCGTATTCCTGAGTGATGGCCAACACTGCAGGATTAGAGACAGTGGGATGGATTACAGGTAGCAAAATATCATCTGCATAAGCGGAGAATTGAAAATGTTTGTCATTGATGGGGATCCTGGTAATTAAGGGGTTAGACTTTAATTTAACAAGCAGGGGTTCCAAATATAAATTAAATTAAATAGATGACAAAGGGCATCCCTGGAGAGTGCCGCATTTCAGGGGAAGGGCAGGTGATAATACCCCATTGCAATAAACCTTTGTGTGCGGTTTAGAATAAAGAATCGCTACCCATTTTATGAATTCCACAGGAAGTTTCAATTTCTCCAGAACTTGAAAAAGAAAAGGTTGGGATACTCTATAAAATGCTTTCTCTGCATCTAGAGACATTAGCACTGCTGGAAGACCTGGGTCTCCAGATGCAGAGAAAAGATGAGCAAGTTTACAGTAATCCATGGAATGTCAAGCAGACATAAAACCAACTTGCCCATTTCCAATAAGTCCCCGCCATATACCATTAACCCTTTTAGCCAAAACCTTGGCCAGAATTTTAAGATCCCAATTCATCAAAGAAATTGGATGGTAGTTTGCATTTTTTGTTTTTTTCTGAATGCCATTTGATTAACAACATTTTTATTGTGAATAAAATGAACTAGCATCTAACAGACACTGCTGCCTGGCTTTATTGGGAAATAGATGTAAAAAACAGCTGAAAATACTGTTGAAATCCTCAACCAAACCATAGTAAAAGGAGTGCTCTTTTTAATATTTCAAACTTAAAAACCAAAAACTAAAGCAGACAAAATATGGGGAAGAATGGTATCATGCACCACAGAAGGTTAAAAACAATCTAAAATGGAATAAACAAATATATGTCAAACATTTTAACTGTAACATGCACTGCTGTTTTAATATAATGATGTTTTTTTAAAGAACTCTGTTAAATAACGTGGAGAGAATTTTGCATTGTCCATTCTGATAGTCTGGCAATGTATCACACATTATAAAATGGGCTGGGAAATCCTGTCTGTTCTGAGATTGGTGGAATTTGATCACATGACTATGCGATATACCAGCTCAACAGCACGGGTCAGAAATACTTAATTTTCTAAACCCCATTATGCAGTTCAAAATTAAAAAAAACAATCAGAAGCTACTTTATAATCACAATATGGCATTCCAGGTTGTGCGTAGTGGTGGGATAATGGCACTTCTCAGGACCGTAAGGCACTCAGCTTTGCCCCATACCTCATTTTCAGAGGTATGCCATTATCTGACAATAACATACAATGTGTCATGTCTCATAGAGTGATTAGAATACTGTATATAGTATATAGAAATAAAAGGTCCCATAAACAGTCACATGGGGCTGTTGGTAAGGGTTTGCAGTGACCACTTGTCTTGCACCCCATTATGCTATGCATAAGTGTCACAAGATGTTCCCTGCACATTGCAACTGTTCAAGAAAAGGGTGGAGGTCACCATGCAGATAGTCTGTAGGTCCATGTACAAAGCACTGTGCATTCAGCTGTGAGCATAGTTTTCAGATCTACCCTGTGTTAGGAGCTGCTATAGATCCTCAAGGCTGCCTGTATCCTGGGTCCTCTGCTGTTCTTCATATATATACTAACGACCTCCCCAAGGTCCTGTCCAGCTCATGGGCCAGAATAAACCCTGACAACACAGTCTTGGTGGTGTCTGGTGAAACTAGAGAGGAGTTGCAGTTAAAGTTAGAAACTGATTTTTATACACTCAAGCAATGGTTCACCTGGTCAAAGCTGCCAGTGAGTAAAAAAACAATCAAACAATCAATCAAAGTGTGGGCTTTGGGGCATTGAAAAAGGAGCCAAGTGAACTAAAGATAAAGGACTTTTAGGGTAATCAATTGACTCAGGATACTCACTATAAATATCTTGGAGAGACCTGTGATGGTGGCTTGACCTTTTCCAATCACATACAGAATGTTAGATCAAAGGTAAACAAAAGACTGAGGTATGAGATGCTCATCATGGTTACTGACAAGGGAAGCAAAACTAACAATTTAAAGTGCACTGATACTTCTGACCCTGGAATATGGCACTTGTACATATGAATACACCAGTAGAAAAGATTTGGGAAGCATTGACAAGATATTCAATATATTGGCTCACATAACCTTGGATGCAGGTCTCCAGACACAAAATAAAAGGTATCTGGCCAAAAGAGCATGAAAAGCATGTGCAAGGGACAGCATGAGCACGAACAATGTGGTGGACTTATGAGTGTGTGACAACATAGCGCTGCTGTAGTGGTTTGTACAGTATACTGGATTAAAATGTGGCACAGTGCATATGATAGTGAATAAAACAGTGTGTGCTGATTAAGTGCTGATGGTTTGGCAGGTGTTCTGCCATTGTGACTAGTTCTGGTGATCGATGTCAGGTGTTGATTGTGTTTAGATGGATGTGGTTGTGGGTTAGTTTTTGGCCGTTTCTTCATGCTTGTTTGAGTCTGCTGGGTAATTTTGTGTGTGAGAAATAATATAGAAACATAGACTTTGATGGCAGATAAGGACCGCTTGGCCCACCTAGTCTGCCCATTTCCCCAACCAGAGGATAAGCTGCAGATCCTATTTAACCAACAGCCTATTTCTTCCTACCCCCCCCCCACAAAAATTGCCTTATGTCTGTCCCATGCATTCTTGAATTCTCCCACAGTTTTAGACTCCACAACCTCCTCAGGAAGGTTGTTCCATGCATCCACTACCCTCTCTGTGAAAAAATACTTACTCACATTGCCCCTGAACTGCCCCACCTCTATCTTCAAATTGTGTCCCCTTATTCTTGCACATCTCTTTTTCTGAAAGATGCTACCCTCTTGGACTTTGTTGATTCCACTGAGGTACTTAAACATTTCTATCATGTCCCCCCTCTCCCTCCTTTCCTCAAGGGTATACATATTAAGCTCCTTTAGTCTTTTCTCATATGGCTTCTCTTGCAGACCCTGCACCATTTTAGTTGCCCTCTTCTGAACTGCCTCCATCCTATGTCCTTGCAGAGATGGGGTCTCCAGAACTGGACGCAGTACTCCAGATGGGGTCTCCCCAACTGTCTGCACAGGGGGATAACAACTTCCTGTTTTCTGCTGGTGATGCCTCTCCCTATACATCCCAGTATCCCCCCAGCCCTCTCTACTGCCTTCTCACATTGCTTGCCAATCATAAGGTCATCTGATATGATTACCCCAGGTCCCTTTCCATTTTTGTTGTTGTTACTATCTCCCCCCCATTGTGTAATCTTCCCCTGGGTTTTGTTTCCCAGGTGCATTATTTTGCACTTCTTTGCATTGAATCAAAGCTGCCATACTGTTGACCATTCCTCCAACCTTGCCAGGTCCCTTCTCATCCTTTCCATGCCTCCTTGTGTATCAACCCTGTTGCAGATCTTTGTGTCGTCTGCAAAGAGGTATACTTTTCCTTCCAGTCCCTCTGCAATGTCACTTATAAAGACATTAAAAAGGACTGGACCCAGTACTGAACCCTGCAGTACCCCACTAGTAACCCCTCTTTCTTTAGAGTGGACCCCATTTACAATTACTTTCTGTGTCCTGTTATCCAGCCAATGTCTTACCCAGCCTACCACCCTGGGACCCACTCCCAGGCTGGTTAATCTGACTATTAATCATTTGTGTGGAACTGTGTCAAATGCCTTGCTAAAGACAAGGTAGGCCATGTCCCAAGCTCCTACCTCATCTACTACTTTGGTCACCCAGTCAAAGAAATCAATTAGATTTGTCTGACATGACCTTTCCGCTGTGAACCCATGCTGCCTTGGGTCCTGTGCCCCACTGGCCTCTAGGTACTCAACAATTCTTTCCTTCAGAAGTGATTCCATCACTTTCCCTACCACAGAGGTCAAACTGACAGGTCTGTAGTTTCCTGCCTCTGTCTTGCTCCCACTTTTGTGAAGGGGAATCACATCTGCCTTCCTCCAGTCCTCAGAAGTAATGCCATTACAGTTTATCCAGAATCAGAAGGGTGCTCTTCTTCTGCTTGATGTTGACTATTTGTATCAGAGGGAGCATGTGTATGGGGAGAAGACCTGCTGGAAGTGCTTAGAGTATGACAAAGGGAAGTGTTCTGTTGTGTGTCTGTATTTTTAACTATGTTACTGTAGCTCTTTTTCATTAGAGCTGTTTTTCCTCAAGTTGTTTTTCCAACATGGTTTTGTACCACACTATTATTGATTAGCGCTTTTGACCTAGACCCCAAACTAAAAGGCTGGAAGTTCTAAAAGTTCAATCTAGATTCAGGGAAGTGGGAATCAGTTTTCATGCCATGTCAAGGTGGATTAAACTGAAAGTTTAGCATCCAGACAGGAGCTCCAAAAGAGTGCAAGAAATTAATTGCAATTTGTATATAATTGTTTTTAAAGTAACTGTGTTGAGTGAGTAAAATGTAATGTATTTATTTTTATTTATTTATTTCAATTCTAGGATTACAAATTACCTTTGAGCCCAGGACTCTTTTACGGAGGTTCCACGTCAAGGCATTGGTATCACATAACAATAGACAATATTGTTACACAAATAAGAGTAAAGGATATCAAGTTAATTTTGAACAGACAGGGAGAGGGTAAAAGTGGAAAGGAAGAGGACAAGAGGGGGAGGGGTGGTAGAAAGAAATGGGAGTGGCAAGGGTGGGAGGTAAGAAAATGAGAAGAGAGGAGAAGTGGGGGGGTAGGTAAGGATATGGAGAGGGGCATGTGGGGTGAAGCAGCCAGGAAGGTGGCATTGTCAGGTGCTGGAGAGTGGATAGGCAGAGGCCAAACTAGGGCAAGTGTGTTATGTAAGGAGCTAGATATAGGAGAGCGGTAGTGGAGCGGTGTTGCATAGACATTATCCATGACAGTCACAGATGCTGGAAGCGACCATGGTGTTTTGGAGCCTGATTTGAAGGCCCCTAGCCCAGTGGGTATTAATAATATCATTGGCAAGACTGTTGAACCGCGGGTGCCCTGTAGAATGAACGCCGACAATGGCTGTGCGGCAGTGAGGGATAAGGAAAAGTTGTGGCTTTGATCCCCTAGTAATTCTGGATCAGGTTTTCATTTGAAGGAGTGAACAGACCCCGGAAGGGGCAGTTCCCAACTGTATTTTCTTAGCCACCATGCAGGTTTGGCACTGAATTCTATTATCAAGTTGAAGCCAGTTAGCTTGTGAGTAGAGGTCACAAGTGTGTGTGAGCCGTTAGGCCCCAGTGATGAGTTGACAGGCCTTGTTTAGGGTGGTAGTAATCCTTCTGAGTGCAGTGGTAGTGGCAGTGCCATAGATGACAAGACCATAGTCAATCTGGGAGATAATGGAGCTTTGAACTGCGGCAAAGAGGGCCTCTTTAGTCAGGTGCCAACAAAGCCGGTAGAGTAAGCCCAGTCTAACAGTCAGTTTTAGTGACATTGGTTATATGGGTTCCAAAGGACAGGTGTGGGTCTAAGGTGATTCCTAGGTATCTGAAGGAGTCACCCTACTCCAGGGAGTCCCCAAGGCAGGTGTTTAAGGAGAGTTGGTGCTGTTTGTGCTTGTTTTGGTGGCTGGTGAAAATCATGGTCTTCATTTATTTTCTGGTTAAGGATTAATTTATGTTCTTTGAACCAGCTTTCAACAGAGGTGAAGCCGTGTTGAAGGGTTTGTTGCAAGTGCCTTGGGTCATGATGAGAGGCAAGAATCACCGCGTCATCTGCATAGAGTATGGCTTGCTGAAAGGTGGAGTCAGGGAGGGAGTTGAGGAACAGGCTAAACAGCAGTGGGCCCAGGATGTAGCCTTGGGGAACACCGGAACAAACCTGTTTAGTGTCGGAGACCACACTTGATATTTTTATACATTGGGACCTGTTGTCAAGACAGTTATTGAACCATTTCACCAATTCTGCAGAGAGGCCAATGTTCAGTAGCTGATGAAGCAGAAGGCGGTGGTGGACAGTGTCAAAAGCCTTTGACAGGTCGATGAATGTAGCTCCGGTTAGGCGACCCTGATCAAGGGAGTTGTGTATTGCTTCCATAAACTCAAGAAGTGCTGTGGCAGTGCTGTGTCCTTTTCTAAATCCATGTTGCTGCCGGAAAAGGATGTTGTACTTGTCCAGATGATCAGTGAGCTGGTCTGCTACTATCCGTTCCAGGGCCTTAGAGAGGGGTGGCAGGATAGAGATAGGTCAGCAGTTCACATGGGAGGTCCGGTCACCATCTTAATGGATAGGTGTGACAGTTGCTGCCTTCCATTTATCAGGGAATTGGCTGATAGAGAGGGAGAGATTAAAGATCCTGGTGACAGGCCCCAGAACCTCATCTAGAGTGAGGGTCAGAAGTTTGGGGTCCACTGTGTCAGCACTTGCTCTAGTGATTTTGATGGCTTTGAAAATGTACTTCCTGATGGTATTCTTGTTTACTGCTCTGAAGTAGAATGGGGGACAGTTTTTAGGTGATGACTGATGGGTGGGAAGAGGGGGTCGCTGTCGTTGAAAAAGTCAGGGGGGAGGATGCTGCTGAGGTCGGTGAAGGCATCATTAAAGGTGTTGGCTATGACTTTTAGGTCCAGGATAGTATTTCCATTTATTGTGATAGCAGTAGGGAGGTGATTTGGACTCCTTCTTGGTAATATCTTTAATGTTATTCCAGAATGCTCTTGCATTTCCCCATGTGTCAGCGGGTGCAGTCTTGTAGTATTCATATTTCTGTTGGCGTATGGATTTGGTGCAATCATTTCTAGCTATTTTGAAATTTTGGATGTCCACCTGTTTTCCTGTTTCTCTAGCTAGATCCCAGAGGTGGTCCCTGTGTTTCAGCTTCTTTAAAAGGGAACCAGTGAGCCAAGGATTGCAGAGGGGTTTAATTTTTCGCTTTTTTGGTGGGGCAAAGATGTTACAAGCTTCATTGAAAATGCGTATGAATTGATCAAGGGCTGTATTTGCATCGGGGGCCAGGTTGATGGGGGACCAGTCTTGATTTTATTTATTTATTTGCTTTTGTTAACCGGGTAAGCACACTAGACAGCCAAGTGCCTATTTTCAGGTGCGACCCGGGAGATTACAAGGTACATTACAAGGTACATACATGAACATTAGGCAAATACAAATGGAGGATTACATTACATAGAATTAGCACAACAGGGACTTTACAAGCATCAGATTTCATCAGGCAAATAGTAGTGAAGAGTTACTATAAAGTGACCAGAACACAGGGACATTGTAAGACAACAATACCAAAAACAGGTATTACAATACGGTATTAAACATTGCAGTCAATAGGAAGTGTGAATTCATTGCTCCAGGCAGCAAGTTGTAAGGCTAGCAGTTAGAATAAGGAGGAGTCACAGTTGGGATAGAGTGGGCCCAGTGCGAGAGAAAGGAGTGCACAGTTAAAGTGCTCACCCTGTTTTGTCGGTGGGCCTAAATGGCCCATTTTTATATATGCTGTGAGAATAGGAGGAGTATGAGCACTGTTGTGCTCTGCCCAAGTCATAATGTTTAGGTAGCATCTCAGTTAGTTGGGGCATCTCAGGCTGAGAGGGTTTGTCTAGTGCAGAGACAGGTGGCAGCTGTTTTGAGAAAGCCCCAGAGGGAGGCTTTAAAGCTCTGGTGCGAGGGAGAGGAGTGAGTGCTAGTTGGAAGAGAGTTCCAAGCCCTGGGCGCATATGCAGTGAAGGCTTGGTCACCCATTTGTGTGCAGGTTTTAGGTACCAGGAGGGCATGGGAGCCGCTGGATTGCAGGTTGTAGGAGGGTGTAGCAAGAACAAAGGTCTCAGCAAGGTTTTAGTGGTGGCAGTTCTGACAATATTGTCAATGAAGTTGCCAACGACTTAAGAGCGGTGAGCTTCCGTTGGGAGCCACTTAAGCTGGGTGCAAAGCTCACAGTGGTGAGTGAGGCAGGGGGCTGAAAGCACGCAACGGCATATGTTGTTGTACACTGAGTCCCACTTTACTAGACTAGTTTTGGCAATGTGGGCAAAGGTGATTAGTCCGTAGCAAAGTGTGGGTAGGAGGATTTCCCTGGCTAGAGCAAGATAGGCAGCTGGTGTTAGACAGCTTTTTGCTCTGTAAGCCTGACCCAGCTTGCAGTTTGAGGCCTTGCATGTTTTTTTTTATTTTTTTTTTTATTTAGTTGTTTAACCAGGTATAGCACACTAAGCCGAAAGCTTTTTTACAGGAGCGACCTGGGAGCACAAGAAGGTTAAGTACTTTGCTCAGGGTCACACAGTATGCAAGTGGAAGCTGTGGTATTCAAACCCTGTATGGTCTGCTGGATGTCACCAGATTTGCAGCTCAGAGCCTTAGACCACTGCACTATACTGCATGCATGCATGTCTTCGTGTGTACAGGTTCATATCCGCGCTGCGGGTCAAGGGTCACCCCCAGGTACTTGACCAAGCCTGTGACAGTCAGCGGTGACCCATCAGCCCCCGAGATTTGTAGTGAATCTGGGGTGGCTTTTAACTTGGCTGCTGAGTCAAATAGCATGGCCTGCATCTTCTGTAGGTTAATAACAAGTTTATGGTCCTACAACCAAGTTTGGATGTGGTCGAAGTCCAAGTTTAGTTTGGTGTTAATGGTGTCGATGTCCTGGGATTTGGCCATGATGACTAGGTCTTCTGCATACAGCACTGAGGACCCTAGAGCAGGAGCCAAGGGTAGCTCATTCATGAAGAGAAAGAACAGGAGAGGCCCCAGGACAGAGCCCTTGAGGACTCCGCAGTTAACCTGGGCAGCTCAGATTTAGTAGATGTGATTTTAGGTGGGTTAGCTTCCCATGGGGTAGGACTCTGCTGAGGATGACCTTTGGGGCAGATTTCCAGAATTTGTTTGACTAGGTGCAGCTGACGGGGGAATGGTCGCTGAGAGAGTCAGGCAGTATGGCTAAGCTAGTGATCCGGGAGGGGTGAGTAGTCAGGATCCAGTCCAGTAAAGTGCTGGTGCCAGTGTTGCAGTTCATTCTAGTTGTGGAGTCCAATATCTGTGTGAGGTTAGCTGATGTGACCATGTCCCTGATGTCACCAGCATCAGTTCCCAACCAGTTTGTGTTGAAGTCACCAAGTGTGATGACTTCAGAGTCAGTGGGAGTGATTTGATGTACTCCAATACCGCATGGAGACCTGGTCCCTGTTCTTTCGGGGGGGATATAAACAATGATGACTGAGAGGGCTTTGTGCTGAGCTCCAAGCAGGATTTTGATATGCAATAGCTGGGCATTTGGTGTTGGTAGGTCAGTGTGGGCAGTGTGCTCCATCAGCTTGTCTTTTAGGTAAAGGGCACAGCCCCCACCTCGTATGTCTAGTATGTTTATGGAGTGATCAGGGGAACTTTAGTATGTACAGTATGTAGTCATCTTTTTAACTTACATGAATAAGTATATTATTGTGTGTATCAGGATATGTGAATGCTAGAGGAGTGTATTTGAAAACAGGCTTGGTAACTTGGTACATAAGACAGAAGTAGGCTATTTCCCATCAATTCCATCTCCCCACTCCTAGTAGGGTTCACATTTCCTTTTTCATTTTTAAGAGATGTAAATCTAGCTTTTTTTGAAACTGGCTGACTGATTTCAGTTCTATAGGATCGTGTGGAAGCCCATTTCATAATCTAACCAATCTACTAATAAACTATTCTCATCTACTATTTTTTCTTGATGAACCCAACTTTACTTGTCTGTTATGAGATTTCAGTGAGAACTCCTTTTCTTTGTATTCTAGTCCTAGTTCTTGCATTAGTTCTGCACATAGTGTCATTTTATAAAGTTGTAGCAAATCACCTTGACCTTGCCAGTGTGTACCATGCTTAAGCAACCAAATCTCCTTTCATACAGGTTGTTTGATAATCTAGGTATAATTGTTTTCTTCACTGGGCTCTCTCCAACAGATTTATATCCTGTCTTAGATACAGGTTCCAAAAAGGTGTACAAGTGTCTAGATGGGGCCTATCATGAGTTTTATATATAATGTCATTAGGCAGTTCTCATTTCTGTTAATAAATGCTCTTCTGATACAACCTAATACTCTATTTGCAGTTTGTGCTACTTTTTTATTTTTTCATTGGTGTTCATGTGAAAGTTTACTATTTATCAATACACCTCAATCCTTTTCTGTATACACCTTCTTAGTGATATTCCACCTAATGAGTAATTATACATGCAACTGTTATGCCCTAGATGAAGTACTATGCATTTTCAACATTAAATTTAATTTTATTGATTTCTGCCCAAGCCTCAGTTTAGCTCACAACTTTCACCAGTGTATTATTTATAAATAATGTGTCCACCTCCCCACCAAATAATGCTTAATTCCATTTCTTTCCCTTTTATGTCCCCTCCTTCCTCTATTGCAGTACTTCAACTCAAATATGTACAACTCCTGTTTAAAAACAAATGTTATACCTACCTAGCTACCTACCTAAAAGGAGAGGTTGAGGGATCTCAACATATACACCCTGGATGACAGGACAGTGAAAGGAGACATGATCGAGACCTACTAGTACTTCACAGGAGTGAACAATGTGCAGGAGGGAAGCTTTTTCCAAATCAATCAACCAATCAATCAATCGGTCAGTCAGTCAGTCAAGTCTTTATTTAACTGGGCAATCACCATTGAACAAAAGCTAATTTTCAAGATGGACCTGGACAAATCATATTCAATACAAGGAATAATAGAACATACAGTGTGTATATATATATATATATATATATATATATATATATATATACACAAAGTACACATATATATATATATATATATATACATATTTATGCAACAGGGGTCAGGATAAAAACTAGAATAAAACATTTATCTTAGCTACTATGGTAATAAATTTATTTATCCACAAAGTAACTACATCATCACCCATTTATTCACACAGTAACTACATCACTAGCTCATTTATCTACACAGTTCTCTTCAGAATTCATTGAGAATGTTCGGTCTCAGAAGCAGTACTAACCACATTTAAATGTCAATAACTTAAAAACGAAAAAAGATAACATGGTACTGTAAGCACGAAAATTGTTCAGCACAAAATTATCTACAAAATGAATAATGTTTCATTTATATAAACCCTGTATATTGTATATGATTAGCAAGAAAACAGAAGAAAATGTAATTTTTTGTTCACTTTTTTGACAAACAAATATAAATAACTTTAAAACAAAAATGATAGCATAGTACTGTGAGCAAGAAAATGTTCAGCTCAAAAATATCTACAAAATGAGTGGTGTTTCATTTATAGATACCATTTTGTTTTTTATAATTAAAAAAACAGCATAAAATTAAATTTTCTTTTCCTTTTTGACAAATGATTTACACCTACCAAAAATCAAAATGTTCACAACATCTAAACCTGTTGCATAAATGGAATATGCAGTGGTTCAATGTGTGATAATGCATTTATTTGTACAGTTTCCAGTGACCTCTCGCTCTCACTCGTGCCTGCACTTTCGCACTGTTGAGGTCACTGGAAACTGTACAAGATAAATGCATTATCATACACTGAACCACTGCATATCCCTTATATATATATTTATGCAACAGGGGTCAGGATAAAAACTGTAGAATAAAACCATCTATCTTCGCTACTATGGTAATACATTTATTTATCCACATAGTAACTACATCATCACCCATTTATTCACACAGTAACTACATCACTAGCTCATTTATCTACACAGTTCTCTTCAGAATTCATTGAGAATGTTCGGCCTCAGAAGCAGTACTAACCATATTTAAATGTCAATAACTTAAAAACGAAAAAAGATAACGTGGTACTGTGAGCACGAAAATTGTTCACACAAAATTATCTACAAAATGAATAATGTTTCAGTTATATAAACCTTGTATATTGTATATGATTAGCAAGAAACAAGAAGAAAATGTAATTTTTGTTCACTTTTTGATAAACAAATATGAATAACTTAAAACAAAAAATGATAGCATGGTATTGTGAGCACGAAAAATGTTCAGCACAAAAATATCTACAAAATGAGTGGTGTTTTATTTATAGATACCATTTTTTTTTATAATTAGCAAAAAAAAGCATAAAATTCAATTTTCTTTTCCCTTTTTTGACAAATTATTTACACCTACCAAAATCAAAATGTTCACACAACATCTACATAGAAACATAGATTTTGATGGCAGATAAGGACTGCTTGGCCCACCCAGTCTGCCCATTTCCCTACCTATTGAATAAGCTGCAGATCCTAGTTAACCAGCAGCCTACTTCTTCCTACCCCCACCCCCTAGAATTGCCTTATGACTGTCCCATGCATGCTTGAATTCTACCACTGTTTTTGACTCCACAACCTCCTCCGGAAGGCCATTCCATGCATCCACAACCCTCTCTGTGAAAAATACTTCCTTAAATTACCTCTGAGCCGCCCCTTCTATCTTCAAATTGTGCCCCCTTGTTCTTGCACACCTCTTTTTTTGAAAGATGCTACCCTCTTGGACTTTGTTGATTCCCTTGAGATACTTGAAAGTTTCTATCATGTCCCCCCTCTCTCTCCTTTCCTCGAGGCTATACATATTCAGCTCCTTAAGTCTCTCTTCATATGTCTTCCAGTGCAGGCCCTGCACCATTTTAGTTGCCCTCCTCTGGACAGCCTCCATCCTGTCTATATCCTTGCAGAGATTGGTCTCCAGAACTGCACACAGTACTCAGATGGGGTCTCACCAACTGTCTGTACAGAGGGATAATAACTTCCTGTTTCTGCTGGTGATGCCTCTCCCTATGCATCCCAGTATCCCCCAACCCTCCTTGCTGCCCTCTCCATTGCTTTCCCACCTTTAGGTCATCTGATGTAACTACCCCCAGGTCCTTTCCATTTTGTTGTTATTAGTATCTCACCCCATTGTGTACTCTTCCTTGGGTTTTGTTTCCCAGGTGCATTACCTTGCACTTCTTAGCATTGAATCTAAGCTGCCATACATTTGACCATTCCTCTAACCTTGCCAAGTCCTTCTCATCCTTTCCACCCCACCTTGTGCGTCAACTCTGTTGCAGATCTTTGTGTCATCTGCAAAGAGACATACTTTTCCTTCCAGTCCTCTGCAATATCGCTTATAAAGACATTGAAGAGGACTGGTCCTATCTGAACCTGTGTGCCCCTAGTAACCCCCATTCTTCAGAGTGGACTCCATTTACTATTACTCTCTGTGTCCTATTCTCCAGCCAATTCTTTACCCAGGCTGTCATCTTGGGACCCACTCCCAGGCTGCCTAACTTGTATATTAATCTTTTGTGTGGTACTGTGTCAAATGCCTTCCTGAAGTCTAGGTAGGCCATGTCCACAGCCCCTCCCTGATCTACTACTTTGGTCTCCCAGTTAAAGAAATCTATCAGATTTGTCTGGCATGACCTTCCCACTGTGAATCCATGCTGCCTTGGGTCCTGAGCCCTCTGGCCTCTAGATACCCAACAATTCTTTCCTTCAGAAGTGATTCCATCATTTTCCTACCACTGAGGTTAAACTAACAGGTCTGTAGTTTTCTGCTTCTGCCTTGCTCCCACTTTTGTGAAGGGAATCACATCTGCCCTTCTCCAGTCCTCGGTACCACCCATCCTCCCATGATTTGTTAAAGAGGGTAGTCAGTGGTGTCACTAGTTCTACCCTTAGTTCTTTTAGAATTCTGGGATGAATCCCATCAGTCCCCATTGCTTTGTCCACCTTCAGTTTTAAGAGTTCTTTCAGAACCCTTTCTTCTGTAAATGGGCTGGTATCAACTTCTGTATCCAGAGTGTTTCTACTGTTTGTTTTAGGTAACTCCCCACTTCCTTTGTAAATACTGAGCAAAAATATTTGTTTAGTATCTCTGCCTTTTCTCAGTCACCCTCTGCCCACCCTCCCTCCTCTTTATTAAGCCTCACTAGCCCTCCCTTGGTCTTCCTTCGCTCCCTGATGTACCTATAAAAGGTTTTATCCCACTTCTTAATAGAGTTGGCTATCTTTTCCTCGGTTTGGGCCTTTGCTATTCTGACTGCCTTCCCAGCTTCCTTTTGCTTTAACTGATGCAGTTCCCTGTCCTGCTCCTTCTGTGATTCCTCTAGCTTCCTGAATGCTTTCTTTTCTTGAACCTTCACTGCCACGTCCTTTGAGAACCATAGTGGTTTTTACATCATTTCATTTTGTTAATTTGCTTCACACAAAGGCTTGTTACCTCTGTGATGGCAGTTTTATTATTCCCCATTGTTCTTCCACCTCCTTCCTGCCCATTTGCTAGTGCATTCCTTAGGCACTCACCCATTTTAGCAAAGTCAGCCCTCCTAAAGTCCAGTACTTTTGCCTTTGTAATGTGACTCTATTGCTGTGTTTATTATGAACCATACTGTTCGATAGTCAGCTAGTTCCCAGATGGCTACCCACTTCTACATCTGTGATCCTCTCTTCATCTCCATTTGAGAGAACCAGGTCTAAGATTGCTCCCTCCCGAGTGGGCTCCAATACTAGTTGTCTAAGGCATGCCCTTGTAGGGCATCTAGAATAACCCCTCTTTGAAGTGGCTGCTGCAACTGCATTCCAGTTAACATCTGGCATATTTAAATCACCCATCAGCAATATCTCTCTTTTCTGCCATTCTAAGCATTCTTTCTATCATTTCTTGTCCATTTCCTCCCCTGAGAGAGTCTGTATCTAACCCTGTGCAGATTGTGGTGCCATTGCGGTCTCAAATTTACCCACAGTGCTTCTTCTCCTCCTGTTTTCCCTTTTGTTCTGTTGCCTTGATTCCTTCCCTTATGTAAATATTCTCCTCCTCCTCCTCTTTTACCCTCCCTGTCCCTCCTGCAGATAGTGTATCCTGATATGTTTATGTCCCAGTCATGGTTTGTGTGTACCATGTTTCTGTGACTGCCACTATATCCAGATGTTCCTCCTCCATCAAGGCCACTAATTCGGAAGCTTGTTACTCAGACTACAGGCATTGGTACTCATTGCTCTCCATTTTGATGGCTTTACCTTCTTTTGCAGCATCCCCACTGACCTGTCTACTTCGGTCTTTTCTCATTTAGTACCCTGTTTTTGTAGGGAGAGGCTGGGATTTTTCTGCTGTTTATCAGTGCCTCCCCTTGATTAGTTTAAAAGCTTGCCAATGAAGCCTTTAAACTCGATTGCTCAAAAGACTTGTTCCTTCCTGGACAGATGCAGACCATCCTGCCAGTATAGGCTGGTGTCCTCAGGTGGAACCCCAGTCCCCAATGAAGCCAAATCCTGTGCCCACCATTTTTCAACCATTCATTAAACTGCATGGTGCAAAGTACCTCGCTTCACTCATGCCATGACAGGCGGCACCTCAGAGAAGGATATTGTGTGTGCTACTTGTCTAGGCCCTCCCAATTCTACAAAGTCCTTCTGCACTGCTCTAATCTCATGATTAGCCAAGTCATTTGTCCCTAGGTGGACAATGACGTCCAGCTCAGATTCCCGTGCAGCTGTTCTCGTGATCCTGAGGATGCGCTTCCTGTCTCTCCAAGCCATAGCACCAGGCAGGCACCTTACTTCAGTTTTCCCTGCTCCCCCCAGTTCTATCCCCCTAATAATTGAGTCCCCCACCAGGAGCTGTTTCCTTTCCTTGTGGTGTCCTCTGCCTCCTTCCTGTGGGCCTCCCTTGTGACAGTTGTCCTCAGCCTCCTTAATCTCCTCTGCAGGTGCATCCATGGGGAGCCTATGCTCCCCAGAATGGTGTATGGATTGCGGTGTGGAACAACTGACTGGGTGTGCCCTGTTCCACCATCCTCACTCCCTGAGCCCACTGTGGTCCAACTGCTGTGCTTTCTCAACCTCTGAGGTAGTGGTGGTGGCTCTGGTGCTCCCTGGATGGGGGAGGTTCCCTTCCTACCGTCCAGTGTGGCCTGGGGGAAGGTCCCCTTACTACTGTCCAGTGTGGCCTGAAGATGGGCAACTTCCTCCCTCAGGGCAGAGAGTTGTCTGCAAATAGGGCAGCATCTCAGCCTCCAGAAAGACTCCCAGAACACTGCTGCCCCACAGCCATTACATTGCACTACTCCCCACATTTTTTTGTGTGTGTGTGATTGGTTTGTAATATATAAATATATATATATTTATATTATACAATGTGTATGCTTATATTGTCAGCGCAGTGTGCTAGAGAGGATATGACAGTGATATGCATCTTGCACTCTTGAGGAAATGATGCCAGAACCCCAGGTATGAAGGAACTATTTCCAGGGGCGGGTGGGATGAGGGGTGGGAAGGGGTTGGGCCTAAACTGTGCCCTCACAAAACAATCAGCTAAAAGCTCTTACCCACTGCTGCAATGAATGCCTTCCTGTCAGCAAGATGCCCTACACAACAATTTGACAGAGAAAATGCCCTGCTAATCAAACAGAGAAAAATCTACACATCCAAGTCAGACACAGGTAATCCCCCCCAGCCCCAAAACAGGCCCGGTGGTTTGTGCTCTGAAAGCTGTCAGCCCCAAAATAAGTCAGCTGTGCTGTAAACTCTTCCTGCACAAAGAATCATAACAAACAAACGTAAACCTTAATCCACCTCCCTCTGTTGCTTGAAAGACTGTCTTTTCCTGTTTCACACTGCAGGTTTTGCTATGACCACTCCTTAACCCCAGTAACTTTGTTAAAAATAGTTTAACTATCACAAACTCCTACGCACCAGTAAATTATTTAAAAATAGTTTCTGTCCCAAAATCCTAGTAGTCAATCCAGCTACCCGCAAAGGACAACCAAAATGCAGTATTCAAACACTTTTGAAGTTACTTCCAGAGAAGCAGAGTTTGCAAGTTTCTTTTTCAACTTCTCTGCACCTGTAATTCATTTAAAAATAGTTTAACTGTCAGAAAATCCTAGTAGACAATCTAGCACC
Organism: Neoceratodus forsteri; assembly: GCA_016271365.2. NCBI lineage: Eukaryota > Metazoa > Chordata > Ceratodontiformes > Ceratodontidae > Neoceratodus > Neoceratodus forsteri. Next base: position 914,947,499 of record CM028132.1, on the reverse strand, counting down.
CTCAAAGGACCTTACCAAGTGCAGTATTTAAATCCTCTTGAAGTTTCTAACAAAATAAACAGAGTTTGCAAGCCCATTCTTGGTTAAACACTAAATAAATATGTGAATAAAAAGCAATTACCAAGGGTAGTTAGTTTCACCTCCCACAGAATTAAGCAAAAGTGCACGTTTGTTGCAGATATCAAGTGCAATATAGAATTTCTCACACAGCTCGCAGTTGAATAAAGCAGTAGTGTCCTTCCAGCTCCAGAAAATGTGCTTTGTGTCTAAACCTGTTACATAAATGGAATATGCAGCAGTTCAGTATGTGATAATGCATTTATCTTGTACAGTTTCCAGTGACCTCTCGTAACTCTCACTCGTGCCTTTGGCACTCGTGAGGTTACTTGAGGTCACTGGAAACTGTACAAGATAAATGCATTATCACACACTGAACCACTGCATATCCCTTATATACACACACACACATATACACAATAACTACAAGTAGATACAGTACATACACATTAAACATGTTCCATACACAGAGGATATGCAAACAGTAAACAGAATCAGTACATACGGTAATTATCCTCACAGTGCATATGTTCAAGCACACAGGGTTGGTATACAAGCAGTATTCGTGGTCAGCACAGAGGGTGCATTCTGCATACAGTGAGCATGAGCAGACCACAGAATAGACTATACTCAGACAGTTTACAGCAGGATAAGGTCCAAGAAGGGATTATAGCCTGGGACTAAATGCAATGAACAGGAAATATAGGGAAGACTGATACCTAGGGGATAATATATACAGAAAGAACATGGGATAGGATGGCAGCCATGGATTAAAGGAACTAAAGGTAGGAATGGAAGGAGAGATTGTGTAAGGTAGGGCTGAAGCAAAAGCAAGTGGGGGGAGGGTAGACAGAAATAGGTGATTGTAGAGAAAAGATTAGTTCACTGAGACTTGAAAGGACAAGTGACAGCAGACAGGAGGGAGTAAATTCAGGGTGCCATGACAGAATGCTTGTTAATATTCTGAAACCAATGGAGAAGGAGGGAGGTAGTGGGGTAAGGGCCAGCTCCAGGATTAGGGATCATACAGTAAAGCATTGGGGGGGGAGTTTAGGAGAGCAGTAAGGAAATATTTCTTCACTGAAAGGCTTGTAGACATATGGTTCCAAAATACTAGTTGGGGTTGGGGGCGCATTCTTGCAATAAAACACAGAAGCACTTATGTATTTTTCATTAGCTGTCTTCTTTTATTTTCTCAAACATTTTTCTCAGGCAAATTAATTCTATGTTTCACGTATTTCAATAGACTTCTTCTCGAAAATTGCCTAAAACTGATTAAAAATAATAACACAATGATATTCTGCTTCTGGTAACTGATTCAGATTAAATTCTCAAAACTTTGTGCTTTTCACTTACAAGTGTACTGTTGCTTTAAGATCTTGTTCAGACTATATTCATAACTCTCACATGAGCAGTCAATTATGTGGAAAATAAAATAACACTAATTAATTCCCTTTGCTGTGATTTCTCATCTTCTCACCACAGAAATGTAATTGTAACCAGTTCTCTTTTTTACCTCAACACTCTTTCTTTTTAAAGTGTTAGTCAATACATTCAATGTACTTTCATATTATGTTGACCTGTTTAAAACAATACGTTTTTTTACTTAATTAATTTAAAACATCCGTTTCATACCAAATAAAAAACATTCTCTAGTCAACATATTTAACTTTCAGCATATCCTAATGTTTAACTTTTCTAACGCCTACTTGCTTTTTAACATAGTTTGTACAACTGTTACACTTCTTAATCATTTTTATTACAAACTAAACATTTTTTAAGAATGTTTCATTTGTTACAAACTCTCCTCAGCTTCTTGCTTCTGAGCTGCTTACCATGCCTGCTGTTATTTAGAAATCAAGGAGCTGAGTGAAGAATTGCTTCATTGCCTTACCTTTTTATAGCCCAACCCCATGGCACCCAATTAATGACATCACTGCACCTGACATCACTCAATCTGTGTTGCACTCATTACAGCACTGAAGTTGCTGAGCAACCTATACACAAAGCCTTACCAAATGCTCAAGAGGCTTGGTGCTGTGGAGATGAACTGAAAGTAATTATTGTATTATAATAACTGATCAGCAATTTCTCTCAATGTACTGACCAGGTTGATATTTTCCATAACAACCAGCTGGTTGTTATGACATTCATGAGCCATGCCAGTCAAACTATGCTGCTGCCTCATTGGCCAACATTCTGTATGTGGGCGGGGCCAAAGTCTCACAAACTGCTGGAGAAAAATTGCTGGTCTGTTATTATAAAAATAAAAGACTGGGAGGTTTTATTTTATGTATACCTGTTGTGGAATGCTTGATAAACCCCTCAGGCCGCCCTCGGGGTTTATGTAGCATCCCACAACTCGGGTGTGCATTAAATTATCATATCAAACCCTTCCCCATCCATTATTCTCTGTGTCATTCTGCCTGTAAAGTTAACTGTAGTGCACAAATCACTATTTGGTACTGTTCTCATGTGCAATCAATATTCCATTCAGTTTAAGTTAATAGCCTGTAAGGTGTTCGAGAAGGAATCTACTCTCCAAACTTTGTTCTCTTTTTGCCACCATTCTTTATAGCATTGTACCACCCTTGTTTACAACATAGGATTCATTACAGTTTTGATAAGTGGCCATACTGCAAGTGAGCTTCTTGTACTCATCTGCTATATCTTGATTCCCTATTTGTTTTTAGTCTCTGCGATGTGAAAATAATTTTTGACAAAAAATATTTTAAAACTAGGTAAAAAGGGGGAAAACTGGGACGGGGAGGAGAGGGGTGAAGTTTTAAGCCAGAATATTCAGTTACAAGTGTCTGTAACCGACTTCATCATTGAATCTTGGTTAAAAAATAGGACAATTTAGTTGCTAAGGGTCTCTTTTACAGTTTTTATTTCATTAGATTTTCAGCTGTGGAGATCAGTAGCTCACATTCCATTTATCCTCCCTATTCATGCAAATGTTTGAGTCCAGCATTTCATATATCCATTGCATCTCCATATGTTCTAATGCTTTATTGGGATCACCACCCTGTCTGAAGGTTGTATAACTTCTAGTCCCCAGAACCACAAAGAGGCCCCTGTGTAACGTTTGCATTAAAATACTCTGCTACAGGTTTAGGTGCTTTATTGAATCTATTACTTTTATGGTCCTGTATTCTGATTTTTAGTTTTCTTGTTGTGTTGTCCCATATAAATACAATGACATGTGCATTGTGACAAGTACATGGCCCCTACTGTTTCAGAGGTTATATGCTGTTTTATGGTATAATCTTTATGTGTATAAGGGTGCCTATATGTAGATTTCTTTACTTGTGTGTCCACAAACAGAGCAATGTCCACATGGTAGCATTCTTGGTGCTGGGGGTCCTAATAGTAGTTGTTTCTGTACCTTCCTTTATTCCCGGAGGGTGGTTTGTTCTAATCAGTTTGTCTTTGATTGTGGAAACTTTCTTTACTGCCTCTAAAGGCAGTGGCTGAAAAATATTCCTCATTGCTAGGGAAATCTTTTATAATATGCAGATTAGATTTTAATATTTTTCTTATGGCTCCCATCTTGTGAATAAATCATGTAGGAGGGGGGACGGCTAAGCAGGGAGAAGAGGTACCGGAAGTGGAAATCACAGCAGAGAGAGAGTGAGGGAAGCCCTCAGCTCCCTTAAGACAGAGAAAGCACCGGGGCTGGATAAATTACATCCCAGAGTGCTGAAGGAACTTGCAGATGTCCTGGCGAAACCCCTGGTGGAGCTTTCCACCACCTCTCTGAGGACAGGGTGGGTGCCCCAGGACTGGAAGGTGGCGAATATAGTAGCCTATCCACAAGGGGGATCAAGGAGGTGGCAGGGAACTACAGGCCTGTCAGCCTGACATCGGTGGTGGGCAAGGTGATGGAGGGCATTGTCAAGGAGAGGCTGGGGGGGACCTGGAAAAGTCAGGGTGCCTGGACGATAGACAGCATGGATTCATCCCAGGGAAATCGTGTCAGACAAACCTTGTGGAGTTCTATGACTGGGTGACAAGTGCCTTGGACCCGGGTAGACCAGTGGACGTCCTCTTTCTAGACTTCAGCAAGGCATTTGACTCTGTTCCTCATGTGGGCCTGTTGGATAAGCTGGGAGAAATGGGGTTGGGGAACCAGATGATTAGATGGATAGGCAATTGGCTCCAGGACCGGACCCAGAGAGTCGTAGTTGGCGAGATAGTCTCATCCCCAAGGATGGTCATCAGCGGGGACCCACAGGGATCAGTCCTTGGGCCCCTCCTCTTCACCGCCTACATCTCTGACATAAGGACAGGAATCAGGAGTGAGATGAGTCTCTTTGTGAATGACTCAAAACTGGGTGTGGTGGTGGATGGGGAGGAGGGGATGATGGCCCTACAGGGGGACCTGGAGGCTCTGGAAAGATGGTCTAGAAAGTGGAAGCTGAGGTTTAATGCAGAGAAATGCAAGGTACTCCACCTGGGGGCCAGAAATCCAGGCCAAGTGTACACCCTGGGGGGGGAATGCTACAAGTCTCGATGGCTAAGAAGGACCTGGGGGTGGTGGTGGATGTCAAGATGAACAACTCGGAGACTTGTAGGAGGGCAGCAGCCAAGGCCAACAGGATGCTGGGATGCATTGCTAGGGGGATCACCTCCAGAAGGAGGGACGTGATACTCCTTCTGTATAACTGCTTGGTGAGGCCGCACCTTGAGTACTGCGTGCAGTTTTGGAGGCCACACTTAAAGAGGGACATGACCCTCCTGGAGAGAGTCCAGAGGAGGGCAACGAAAATGATTTGGGGCTTGGGGGACAGGACCTATGAGGAGAGGCTCAAGAGCTAAATATGTACACATTGGAAGAGAAAGGGACCGAGGACATGATAGAGTCTTCAGGTACATGAAGAGGTAAATAGGGAGGAATAGTCAGGGTGCTTCGAAGGAAGGAAGAGGGGCCACTAGAGGGCATGGGTGGAAGCTGGAGGGGAAGATTCAGGGGAGAAAGGAGGAGGTGCTACTTCACTGAGAGGGTGGTGGAGCCATGGAATGCGCTGCCTAGGGGGGCTGGTGGAGGCAGAGACAGTGGAGGGGTTCAAGAGGGGGTGGGACAGGTACAGGGGAAGGGTTCTGGAAGCAAAATCCAATGCAGCAAGAATATCCGGAACTGGGAAGGGAGAAGCCAGAGGAGGCGAGGGGGCAGCAAGGTTAGCACCCAGGGTGGAGGCTGACCAAATGAGCAGACACGAAAGACCGTTAGGCCTATTCTGCTGGCATTTTAGTATGTTAGTATGTTAGAAGATACTATTCTGTTTATATTCTCATTTCTAGTGACTTCTCATATAAGGGCCTGTTCTTGTGACACATTTTGTATGTGGTTCCTGGCTTTCTGTAGAGTATGCCTGGTATATCCCCTTTTCTGTAAACTAAATTCTGCTTCTTTCATCCCCTGCTCAAACTCCTGATAACTAGTACAATTTCTTCTTATCCTTAAATGCTGTGAATGTGGTATCCTCTCTATCAAACTTTTAGAGTGCTAACTGTAAGCATGTAATATAGTATTCCTTGCTGTTTGTTTTCTATATAAGGACGTTGTAATTTCTTGCTCTGTCAGTCTTATCATTACATTTAAATGAGGTACACTATTAGGGCTACTGTGTATTGTGAATTTCAGATTGTCTTTACATACTGTATATTCAAATACTAATAAAACTGCTGCAATAGTTCTGAAGTGCCTCTCCATACTATAACATAAATAATCTATGTGAGCTAGCAGTATAGCCTAGTGGTTAGAGTGATAAGTTGTTAATGAGCATGATACATCCATAAGATTTGGGTTTGATTCTCACAACCTCCACTAAATACTGTGTGACTCTGAGCAAGTAATTTAACCACCACAGTGCTCCCTGGTCACCCCTGAAAACAGGCACTTTTGCCTAGTGAGCCTACCCAATTACCAAAAGAATAAAATAATGAAAAATGTATCTTTTGTAAAGTACAATGTATTCATAAAAAGGATTGACATTAGAATTCATGATAAAGGCACTTTCAAATGCATGCATGTAAGTATTTGCATAGGCTGGAGCCACTGTTGAACCCATCACTGTCCCACAAAAATTGTTCTCATACCTAAAATAGTTTTTAATGAGAATAAATTTTGCCAGAAGTTTTAAGACCCAGGTGGGTGGGTGTGAAATGCCTTCCCAAGTATTTAGGCGGGAACCCATAGCATCTACCCCCTCACTATGCGGGATATATGTATATAAATCAGTAACATCTAATGTGACCAATAACAGTTCTCACTGGTTATATTGCTGTAGGTTCAAACCCTTTAAAACTTGCAACAAATGGGTAGTATCCCTCAAAAAAGAGGGCACATGTTCTACTAGTGGTTGTAAATTAAATTAATGTAATTTGATATGGGTTTGAATAAGCTCCCTATACCTGAAACTGTGGGTCTCCTGGGAGATTACTGGGGTCCTAGTGCACTTTTGGGATCAAACTGAAAACTGGAATTCTTGGATGATTCTGTTGTAAAAATTATCCTTCCCATTCTTTAAGATAATCTGATAGCACCATGTCTTTCAATATTTGTTTAAGATCCCTGCTCAAATTATGAGTGGGGTCTATCTCTATGGGCTTATAATTTCTCTGCACTTTTGATAGGTTTAAACACATTTCTTAGTAATGAGCATAGTCAATAACTACTATGCCCCTGTCCTTGTCAGCTGGTTTATTTAATGATGATGCTTGAATCTTCCCTCAGTGTATTAAGTGCATGTTATTTCTGCCTAGTTACATTGGCCCAGATATTCAAACTGTGCTCAAAAGTAGCGCAACAGCAGGAGCAAGCACAAACCCGTTACGCAAATGCGCAACAGGTGCGATATTCAAACTTGGAGCACAGCAAATTGCGCAAGCAACCAACGTCTCAATATCGCATACTGTGCCATGGCGCAACCAGGGAGAGGTTGAGCCAAATGCTGCGCTATGGAGCAACTAGGAAGCTCAGCTGAGCATTCCAGAGCTGCCATAGTGCAAGCACAGCCCTCCCCAGAGCAATGGAACTGCATTATCCAGGGAGGCAGGCTGGGGCCCACCGCCAGCCATGCCACACATGGGCACAGGAACACACTGCAGAACCCACACCACACCTGCACACCCCTAGCACAGCATCACTGGGGGTGGGACGGATGATCCACGTGCCCATGGGGACAAGCCAACAAAGCATAGCAGAGCCATGACACCCCAGCACAACCACTGGCAGGCGGAGAGTGCCACACACAGGGGGTTGACAACCACAGTGCACATCAGCCCCCCATACGCACAGCACACCCTGCACCGTGACCCCAAGACACCACCCATGTGCAGTGACTGGCACTGCAGGAAACACCATGCATCCCCCTGGCACACGTCAACCCTGTGCTGCAGAGAAGCATACAAGCCAGACCCACCCTGTGCACCCAGCAGTGGGTGGCAGCAGACAGCAAGACCAACAGAAAGTCAATGCCATGCTGGTGATACCTCCCCATGCACACACACGCACACACACACACACACACATATGTACCCAGGGCCATACCACCCCAGATGGCTTGTACACCACTGCAACTGAACAACCATAGCCAGCTGCAAATCAGAGATCAACAGAGCATTCATATCAAAATATAAATGTATTCTCAAAGAGTAAAGTACAAAACAATCAACCAGAACTATTTACAAGGGGATGGGTACAAGGTCGGGTTGTTCAAGGGTAGGGATTACAAACTTGGGAGGGAAGGCAGGGTGGTAGGGATGGGAGAAGTGGGAAGGGTAACAACAATTTATGGTCCTGCCGGCCGCCCGTCTCCTGGCTGCTGTTGGCCCGTCCATGCCGCCTCCTCCGAAGGCCATGACTGTGGATGGACTGCAGGATGGCTTAGTCATCCTGCAGCAGCTGTCTATGCTCGGACATCCCTCCCAATGCTCCGGAGAACCTCGAGGCTCAGGAAAATGGGAACACAGTCAATGGCTGTAACTGACCACAACCCTGAACACCACCCAACCTGCAAGCCACATAGCCCAATGTCCCACACCTTTGATGGCATGCACCCACCCACAGTGAACATGCACATGGCCATCACAAACAGGCGGCACCAGCTATGCGCACCACCGCCCACACACACTGCCCACGTCAATCACAGTACAAACTAGGCTGTCATGTGATGTTGCAACGTGGTGCGATGCCAGTTACACAGCTATGTGCCCAGTGCATGCCTGGACCACCTGTGATGCATACACAGACGTGTCGTGATGCTGCACTGTGATGCAGGTCACCTGTGTCATGCCTACATACATGGATACATAGACAGTGTCGGCAGATAAGGGCCTATGGGACACCCAGTCTGGCCATTTGGACTTGTACGATCACTCTCTTGTCCTATAAGTCCGTTCGCACTCACCCCTGACCTCCAGAAGTCCCTCATGGCGAACCCACACATACAGATATCCCGTGACCAAGTCAGCCCCCACCACATCCTCTTGCAGGGTGTTCCACTCGTCCACCACCCATTATGTGAAGAAACACTTTCGGATGTTCCTCTTAAACGAGCCCCCTCCAACTGCATCCCATGCCCTCTAGTCCTGGAACATCCTTTACGCTGACAAATATTGTTTCCTGCACTCTGTTCCCCTGTACAATACTTGTATGTCCCCATCATATCCCCACAGCCTCCTCCCCTCCAGGGAGTACATGTTCAGTTCTGTCAACCTGTCTGCATAGGACTTGTGATGCAATCCATGCACCATCCATGTCGCCCTCCTGTGAACACTCTCCACCCAGTCCCTGTCCATACGCAGGTATGTTTTCCGGAACTGTACACTGTACTCCAGTGTGGGGAGTCACTAGTGTTTCGTCTAGTGGAACTACGACCTCCCATTTGGTTGTGTCCATCATGGTTGGTGGTCCTGCCCCCCCAGCATGCAATAGCATCCATGACGTAATGATACTCACACTCCTCCAGCAGCTGTGTCTGCCACTGCTGCTGCTGCTGTTGCTGCTGCTGATGCTGCTGCTGCTCTGGCCTGATGGCCTGTGGCACTGGGGCCCTGGCATGGCCCACATCAGCCTCGTCCGCGCCTCACCATCCGGCCTGTGGAGACATATGGTGAGACAAACATCAGTGTGACGCAAAAGCAGGTGCCCTTGCCCCAGTAAGACTGCCTGCCCACACAGACATAACCATCCATGCGCTGCACAGCTCACACAACACACCGATGCACAGCCACCCAGGCACACACACCCCTACAGAGGATATAGGTGAATAGATGGTACACTCACGTGGCTCTAGGCACCAGGCCCCGCTGGCACGGGAACGCAGCCGCCAGTAATAGTTCAAGCCTTCCAGCGGAGATCACTGAACCGTGCCAGCACTGCTCTGCAGACCGGCCCGCCAGTGACCCCACCAGGTCAGTGGCCACTTGCTGCCACACATGGGTCCTAGGTCCAGTGAGGGGGCCTCACCATATAGGCCCTCAGAGTGGGGCTCCACTAGGTCACCAGGTTGGCCACTTCAACTGCACTCCAGGACACCGCCTCCTCCGAGCCATGGCCCCAACTTTACAGCAGGCAATATGGCGCCCGCCGCCTGGACCCCACGGAGTTGTTGTGCAATAGACCAGCACAGGCTCCAATCGCGCTGTTCGCTAGGCGCCATCATTTCACATGGCGCTGTAACCAGACAGCGCAATAGGGACGTACACATGGCATGCCCACAGTGCCAGGGGTCAGAGGGCATACACAAGGTCACGGCAATGACGCAAGGCTACGCACAGCGCCATAGGATGTATAGGCATCCTGCACGACTGCTAAGCAGAGCACCAGTGCCACAGTGGACTATCGCGCAGAAGTGCCACAGCACCATATAGTGCCCAGTGCTGTAGCGCCACTGGCACAATGGTGGCTATGGCCAGAATCGCCTATCGCGCTCAGCAGGTCTGCAGCATGATCGACGCCCGCGTAACCTGTCTGGGCATGCGCAATGCAGTGTAGCACACAGCCACAAACATGCGCCATCGGCTCAGCGGACCTTCCCTATTGCGCTAAGCGCCAAATCGCGATATTCAGCCGACATATGCAAATCAATCGATCAGCCATGCAAAGGCGCGTAGAGCGCGATTAGCATGTCATTAAAGTGCGCCACACCTCATTTGCATGTGTTGCGCTATAAAATGCGACACTGGGTTGTGGTGGCCAGATTTGGTTGTTGCAGCTGAGAGGTGAGTTACATGCTGTGTGATGCTCAGGACAATGCTCATGGGCAGGGGTGCTGGAGGATGTCACAGGTTGAGGGGCTGAGCATGATGAGGGCACTTAGAAAGGGCAGAGGCACCCTTTCCATCAGTATCTGCCATGCGGCGAGGAAAGGGGGCTTCTCCCCGCCTGCAGCTATGCTCATGGGAAATGCTGTGGACTGCACAGTGACAGGTGTCCACTTCCACCCATACAGATCAGCATGACTGATGAGAACCAGGCCGAGGGTGTGGACGGGCAGAGGAGAGGAGGCCAACTTCACCACAGCAGAGACCGAGGCCCTCTTCCAGGCCTACCTGGAGGATGAGCCGCTTTTGAGTGGGCGGACGGGCACCCCTCAGCAGCGTGCAGCTGCATGGGAGGGGGTAGCTCTGGCCATCAACCTGCACGGAAGCCACCAGCGCTCCGTGCAGGAGTGCCACAAGAAGATGGGGACTGACCGCAGGAGGCTGAAGGAGAAGGTGGCAGCCTTCAGGGTGGCACGTGCTGCCACTGGTGGGGGACCACCAGTGGTGTTGCAGCTGACCCCGACCGAGGAGACACTGGTCTCGCCATGCAGCCGAGTGCCATTGCGGTGTTCCTGGCGGAGGATTCCAGACAGGTGGAAGCCCATCACTGCACGGTATGTCATGGTGATGTTGTGGGGGCGGCTGTTGTTCACATGCACTCACAAGTCTCTTTCTGTTTCAGATCCTGTTCATCTGCAGGAGCGGTGGTGGTGGGTGCTGACAGTCGGCAGACCTGCTGGACCAGGAGGAGGGACCTTCCACCGCCACCAGCCTGCATGCACTGCAGCAGCAGGCCGGCTGGGCCGACAACTCCGCCAGCAGTGATACGGGTGCAGGGGGTGCACAGCCTGTGTCACAGCAGTCTGGCATGCAGGTGTGCCAGCATGCTGTGCCTATGGCAGTGGCACGCACCGGCACTGTTGATGATGGCAGGCCTGCAATGGCCAGTGAGAGGTGTGTGTCCCACGAGGGACACATGGCAGGCCAGCACGTGCCCCTGGGCCGTCCAGCTCCACAGCTGTGTACCAGCATGCTGACACAGTCACAGGCTGGGCCTGTCAGCACCGGTGGGGCAGCATCGGTGGCTGAGCAGGTGTCTGGCACTGTTGACAGCACAGGGGTGGAACAGGTGGACCTGGGGCCTCAGCAGTTGGGAGGGGCGGCAGCAGCAGTTGCACACCAGGCCTGGGGGGACAGCGTCAGGCAGTGGCACTTGTCCACCGCCCTTAGATCAGCCCATACCTGGTCCTGGTGAACAGCGGCCACCCTCAAGGGGTGCTGTGCACCAGGACCATCCACACCCTGGGGGTCACGATGCCATTGGGGCACAGTACCCTTTGGATGCGCACACCCGCCTGCCGCAGGAGTCGGTACAGCTGCAGGGGTGGGTTGCAAGGTCCATGGAGGCACTGACTGTGTCCGTGGAGCGGTATAGCAGGGAGTGTGCTTGGGACTGGGCCGAGATGGTCCATATGCGGACGGATGTGACCGCTGCCATTGACAGGCTGACCCAGGCAGTGGTCTCTGTGGCGACTGCATTGACCACACTGTCTGGTGACCCCGTACCACGCACCCCACACAGTGCGCACTCCACTCCCCGTTCCCGGCATCGTGCGACACCAGGCCTGTCGACACCGGGTTCTGCTGTGGGCATCCCGAGCACCCCTGGTGCAAGTTTGTTTGGTGGGATGCAGACCCTTGTACGGGCAAGGTCACGGTCGTGCACTGGGACCCCTGGTGGTGCACTAGCGCCACCTGATGTGGCCCCTGCGCAGCCTGCCAGTGCTGCTAGGCCACGGCGGGGCCGCCCACGCATCCGTGGTGGCCGGGGACAGTGCTCCCTGACTGAGCTGTCTCCCAATGCAGGCCCTGTCTGGTGCTGCCCTGTGCAATGTGTGTCATGGTGGGCAGTGCACTGCTGGTGCTCTGCTCACTAAACTGACACACGGACCACCTGCACACTCTCCCAACTGCTGTCCACAGGTGCATGTGGATGATGATGCCTGCATTGCACTGTACACCAAGGTGCAAGGTTGCCCAGGTCCGACACACGTGCGTGGACAGTCCAGGTGGTGAGGGTGGTTGGTGGTGCTGTGTGATAGCGTGTTATTTCCGCGGTGCTGTGCTGCTGCCCTGTATGCTGCCTGGTGTGTGTGTGTGTGTTCATTTGAGTGCTCACCCCTCTCTGATGATGTGTTGGTATGCCTAGACCCTTCAACTCCCTGACCTTCATGCACGGTGTGTTCCCCTGTGTGCCTGTGGTTTGTGACAGACAGTGTTGCCTGCACATGTCCCTTGACTTACCTGTGTTGGGCGTGCTCTTCTGCAATGGTGTCCCGGTGCAGCTGGGCCTGCCGTGTCAGTCGGGGGTCCCTCCGTCCTAGGGGGGGCGGCTCATCACCCATATCACCGGCGCCACTGGCGTCCCCATCGCTGTCCCCCTCTTGGACCTGTACGGCTATCCCATGGTCTTTGGCCATGTTGTGCAGGATGCAACAGGCCAGGAATATCCCACAGGCCTTTTGGGGGCTGTACTGTAGGGCTCCGCCGGAGGTGTCCAGGCATCGGAAGCGTGCCTTGAGTATCCCGAACACCCGCTCTATGATGTTCCGTGTTGCGGCATGTGCCTCATTGAAACCGTGCTGCGCTGGGGGCGTGGGGCGCTGGTATGGTGTGAGCAGCCAGGGACGGTGGGTATCCACAGTCACCTGTGTGGAGATAGTGGAGATCAGTGTTAGGTCAGGTCCATGTTGCCTATATCCTTGTGTGCCACTACCATGGCACCTGTGTCATTCCACCCTTGCACAGAGTTTGCATTCCATACATGTGTACTCACCCACTAGATGACCCGTGGGGATGTTCCCACTCTCGAATTGATGGCACAGTGCAGATTGGTGCCATATGAAGGCATCATGTGCTTGGCAGGGTGTGTGGCACAGACATTGATGATGCGTAGTGGCATCACACACCACCCTGGCAGTTGACACTCAAAGCCCTTTTGGTTCCGATATGCTTGCCCGTCGGGGCCAGGTGGCGTGCGAATGGCCACATGGGTGCAGTCTATGGCACCTAGCATGCCAGGCATTTGTGCTACCCTGTGGAACTCCTGCATGTTTGCTGTACGCTCTGCCGCGGTGCTGGGGAAATGGATGTACTCCGCAGCATGAGGCAGCAGTGCGCTGAGGAATTGGGTGAGGATGCGTGACGTGGCCGACTGCGTAATGCCTGTGGTGTCCCCTGTCGGCCTCTGGAAGGTGCCCGTGGCGAGCAGGCACATGCAGGCTGTCACCTTGGTCTCCACGGACAGAGCATGACTCCGTCGTGAGGGGTGCCTGCATCACATCACTGCACAGCTCACTGAGCTGTCTCAGTATTCCCTGTTCAGGCGGTGCGGGCCACGATCTTGACATCGGCTGTACGGCTTCGTGGCTGATCGCGGCACGCGACCGCCTGTCGGGGCGTACGCCAACGGGCCCCTCCACGGCCACGCCCCTGCAGCATGCTGTCTCACCCCCCTCATTACAGCTTCCATGTGGAAGCTGACACTGTCCATCTCCCTGGCTTCTGCCCTCCCCAGCTGCTGTTCCTGTGTTACCCCCACTGCCCCCACTGCTGCTTCCACTGCACCAGGCACCCCCACTGGCCTCTCTGTCCTCCAGGACCCACTGTCCCTCTCTGTCCTTCCTGCTCCTGTCTCTGTCTCTCTCTCTCTCTGTCTCTCTCCCCCGGTTTGCGGCCTGCTCGAGTTCTTGCGCCGCTCCCTTGAGCCGTTTTATTTTGGCTCACATCCGGTACAGCGCATCCTCCGGCTGAGCCACTCTTGCGCATTGCGCAAGTGTTCAAATATCGCGTTGCGCACTTTATGCATGGACCCGCCCCCCTCGGTTGCACATGCCTTCATTTCCATTGCGCTGTGGCTCAGCGTGTTTTCGGTGGCGCAACTGGCCCCTTCTCAATATCGCAGAATGGCGCATTTTTGGAGTTGCGCACGCACAACCCTGTTGCGCATGGCGCAACCCTTTTGAATATCCAGGCCATTGTCTCTTTGTGGTCTTTTTTTCTGTCTCTGCTTGAAACAAAACCTGTATCTCTGTTCTTATGATACTTGCATACTTTAGGTTTCCACCGATGAATTCTGTCCTATGAGTGGGTTATATGTTGATTAATGTTTAAGGCTTGTCTTAACAGCAGTTTATATTGGTCCTCAATTTAACAATGAACTAGGCAGGGAAGAAGCACCTTGGCATTGTTAGATAGAGCTTCAACCATTGGGGAAGTTCTGTCTGAGACAATATCTTTTACACAATTGTAAGCACCACAGAGCAACCATGGGCCCTCAGAGCAACCATGGGCCCTCAAAGTCAACCATCTACACTGAAAGTTTATGGAAAAAGTCTGGCAGTTAATATTTGGTCCATACACAGACCCATAGCTAGTTTTAAGCCAGTGTTTAGCTGTACAAGTACCTGTATTAAAATGAACCTACCCTCTTGGTCAACATAAGATTTAATAACTACCCCCGGGAACCTTGGATGCAGTCAGATTGCTGCCCCTGGTCATTGAGGGTAAATAAGAGCCAAACCATTCCCCTTCCCAGTTCTTAGCCATATGGGATCCCTCCATCTCTGTCATGCGTGTTTCCTGCAGGCAGATCGTCTGTCTTCTTGGCTCTAACCTTTGCCAACATCCTCTTGCACTTAGTATATGACTTTATACCACTGATATTCCATGATCAGATATGGAATGTATTGTCAGCCATTATTGGTCTTTGTGTTGATCCTCTTGTACAACCACTTCATACCATTAAAGATCAAAAGTGACGCTAGTCCACCAGTACCATTTTGTATGTTAGTATGTCCCCCAGAATCACTCACTGCTGTATAAGAGTGGTTTCATGTGCATTCACTTGAATGAGAACAGCAAAGTGAAGCTGAGCTGTTCTGACTCAAGCTGAAGGCAAGTGAAACCACTCTGATACAGAAACAAGTTGCAACAGGGGACATATTAGTATATTATTGATTGAGTGTAATCAATAATATGATTTTTTTAAAACTCTTCCCTGAACATACCCATTTCCAGGGCATCTGCACATGAGATGCTCTTCGCAGAACAAGAAGGTCTCATGCACGGGTGAAAGGAGAGCTCCAATTGGTTGGGAGTGCTTCCTTGATCTATAATGTAACTTATAGACAGATACGGTACTATTTTCAAAACATATCAACAAGCGCCACCTACCCAGTCACACCAACCCCCCTTTCCCCTTAAAGTCAGCAAAGAGCTATTAAAGCTTAATAACCAGTAAAACAGTATTAACAATCAAACAGTTAACACTGAAAGTCATTGAAACATTACCATAAAACCACAGAAAGTATCCCTCCCACCTCTCCTTCCCTACAAAGTTTCCTTGACTAAGAAAAACTGTAACTGTGCAACTGTACAAGTATTAACCATGCCCAGTGTAAAGAACCCCCCAACACAACTTAGAGTAGCACTCTTTTGGTGTGACATCCCACCTATTCTGTGGTGTGGAACGAGAACCAGGCTAAGCACTGGATGATCAGTAATAACTCTAATTGTAATCATGTTTGCAGCCATTTGTACATTCAAATGGGACTCAACCCCCAGAAAAGGGGGAGTGGATCCAACCCCCACTGCAAAAAAATTGCCAGGCTTGCAGGTTTCTATAGAACCCAAGTATCCAGGAGCTTAATATTATATATTGGTAGTCCACTAGGGACCGCCCCCCCTGCAAGATCAAACAATCCCCGAGAGCTGGAAAGCATGACATTAACGACTGTGAGTATACAATAGAGCAACACTCAGAGTCTCTGCTCCTACAAGGTGGCTTGTCTCAGCTTATTATTTTACACAAAACAACCAGCAACATATCTCTTAAGCAAGTTGTATTATGGAGTATGGCTATACTAAAACAGCAACAGTTACTGTCCTAAACATCTAGTGGTCAGTTCTCAAGGAGCCCTGACACTGATGCAAGCTGCAGCAAATGGTAGCTTGCATCAAAGCCTGGTGGCACACTGTTTGCTGGGGTGATGGGGTGGGGGGCCATTATACCAGTAATGATGTCTTAATATTTCATAATGGGGGATCGGGGTTTGGGGGGTAGCTAGACCATATTATATGTGTTAGTGACATCAGGAATCTCAGAGGTGGGGACCCATTGAATCATCAGGGCATTATATATAGCTGTTAGTGACATTGGGGATCATGGGGGGCACTAGATCACCAGGGAATATTAATATTTATCCATTGGCATGTCAGGGATGGGAAGGGTGGTCCTCTGGTCTACCAGGGATATGTCATTTAGGTGATGGGGGCTTGGAGCTTGGGAGGGGGACCATGGCACATTGGCATAATGTGCTAAATTCTCCCAGAGGGATATTTCTAAGGACCCTTAGACCAGCCCTGGCTGGTCTAAGGGCACTTAGAAATTCTCCCTCTGGGATTGTTTTGAGAATCCGACATTTGGGGATGTGGCAGTTTGCATCTGCTGTATGTCCCCTTGCATCATGCCGCAGTCTATTTTGTGGCACATGGGCAGTGCAAGCCCTGTTTGTGGCAGGCAGCCTGAGGTTGATGCAGGCTGCCTTTGAGAATTGCTCCCAGCCATCATTTGGCATAAGGGGCACTTTATGCTATTCATTTTGGCGCAAGCTATTTATTTATGTATTTAGTGAAAATGTTTCACAAGGAAAGGCACACTGAGCGAAAAAGATGCTTGCCTCATGGTGTGACCTGTGTGGGGGGGGTACAAGGGAGGAGGTTATACATACAACAGTCAGTAGGTTGAACTTGGAGTAGAGCAATACAAACAATCGTTACATAGTTGAGTGTGGTTAGTTACAAACTTGTTACATGAGGAGACAGTACATACATGTGCCACAAGGAGGGTGGCATACATATTTGATTACAAATCTAGAACTATACGTGATTACATAAGTGCCTGTAACAGGGACTGAATTGAAGCATGATGCACCAAGTTGGCAGAGAGAGAGAAATGGAAGACAGAGATTGGGGCCAGGGAGAGGTGACAGGACTGTATAGTAAACACTGGGGTAGATAAGGGGGTTGACTTAGGTAAGACATTGGGGGAATAAGAAGGAAGATAGCAGAAGTGATGAGACAGTAAGTGCATAGGCTGTTTAGGGCAATGTATAAGCCAGTCAATTAGGCGAAGGCCGAGCTGGTCAGGCGCATAAGGAGGAGGGATCGAGGAAGGGGGAAGAGAATCAATCAGGGGAGGTCAGGCAGGTACAATTTGGTGCAAGGAAGTTAGTGATGGCAGAGGATAGAGAGTGTTTGGAGGAAGAATGGCAGATTTGGGCCGGCAGGCCGGCCTATGGAGGTCTTTTGGTGAGGGATTACTAATAGCCTGGAGTCAGTAGACCTGATGGCGAGGGCGGGGGTAGGTGGGAAAATAGGGAGGATAAGAGGTGGGGGGGAAGGAACCGAGCCAGAAGTTAGAAACAAATTTAGCACTGTGAAGTAGGCGCCAGTTGCTCAGGGGTGGAAGGGCCAGTGAATGGAAGAGCTTGCAGTGATGGGTGCGGGGGGGGGCATCGAGGGCAAAACGGCAGAAAGCATTGAAGAGGGGGTCCTGTCTGGCTAAGGTGGACTTAGAGGCAGAGCTGTAGACAACATCGCAGTAGTCAAAGGAGGGTAGAATCATTTTCTGGACTGTTTTGCGTCTCACAGGAAGTGGGAGACTGGTGCGGTTTCTACAGAGGGTGCCTAGCTTAGGACGCAGTTTTGATAGGATGACGTCCACGTGTGTGGAAAAGGAAAGGTAGCGATCAAGCCAAACCCCCAGGTATCTAAAGGAGGGCACGTCTTCAGGGATGGCATTATTTAGGGTGTGGAAGATCAGAGGGGATGTAAGTCTGGATAGTCTCTGTCTTGTGCCAAAAGACATAGAGACAGCTTTCTTGGCATTTAGGGAGAGTTGGTTGGAGTTGAACCAGTGTTGTACTTTGTTGAAGTCGGGCTGAAGATTAGAGATGACTTCTTCGTAGGTACGGCCAGAAGTAAAGAGGACCGTGTCATCAGCATACATGTGTATTGAGGTAGTGGAGTAAGACTTTGGCAGATCATTTAGTAAGATGGAGAAGAGGATGGGGTCAAGGACTGAGCCCTGGGGAGCACTGGTGGTGATAGGGAGTGAGGAGGAGGTGTAGTCAGCTATTTTTGTGGATTGGGTTCTATTTTGTAGATAGGCACTGAACCAATTTGTAGCAGACACTGATAGCCCAGCCCCTGATAGGCAGGATAGTAGGAGGGAGTGGGATACCGTACTGAATGCTTTGGCTAGGTAGATGAAAATAGCGGCAGGAATTTGTCCTTTGTCCATCCCAGAGAGGATGGGGTCTGTCAGTCTTAGTAGGGAGGTGGTGGTAGAGTGTTTATTTCTAAAACTGAACTGGAATGGAGTGAAGACTGTTTCAGAGAGAAAGTGGGAGAGTTCAGATAGTACTAGATGTTCCTGGAGTTTGGTGAGAGTGGGAAGGAGGGAAATGGGACGGTAGTTAGCTGCATAGGTAGGATCACCTCCTTTTGGTAGGGGTAGGACGGTGGCATGCTTCCACTCAGTGGGGAGTGACTCAGTGGTGAATGAAAGATTTAGCAGGGCAGCGAGGGGAGTAGCGATGGCAGGGGCAGATAGGAAGAGGAGTTTGCTGTCGATACCGTTGGAGGATTTACCTTTGGTGGGTTCAGGGAGTGAAGGGCATCTAAGGTTTCGATGGGGCAGATGTGTCTGAAGGAGAAATGGTTCTGGCCAGGCAGTAGGGGGGTAGCTGTCTGGGGAGTGGGTGGGATTACAGGAGGAAATGAGTCCAGGAGGGTCGTAGCACAAGTAGTGAAGTAGAAATTAAACTCGGAGGTTACCGCCAGGGAGTCGGAAAGTAGAGTCCCTTGGGTGGGAAGGAGAGGGGGGGATTTGTTGTCAGTGGGGAGAAAAGGGAGTTGATGACTTTCCAGAATTTAGAAGGCTTCCCAAGATTTGCATTTAGGGTGTTGCTAAAATAATCGGCCTTAGCTAAGCGGATGGCCTTTGTGCACTTGTTACGGAGCATGCGGTAGGTGATATTGTCACCTGGGAGGAAAGTGGATTTATAAATACACCATGCCCTGTCACGGGCTTGTTGGCAAGCTATCAGCTTGGATGATATCCAGGGAAGGTGAGACCCCGGACCCTAGCATGGCTCAGGGGTGCGTTTTTGTCCCAGGCAGTAAGGAAGGTGTTCCAGAAGTGCGTAAGGGCAGTGTGCATGCTAGAGCATCTTAAGATTGGGTCCCAGTTTGAGTGAGCTAGCTCTTCCAGGAGAGGGGAGAGGCTTAGGGATTTATATGACCATTGGAATATAAATTTGGGAGGGGATTTAACTCGATGGATTTTGTGGACCAAGTAGGTTAGGTGGTGGTTGCTAATGGAGTCAGGAAGGAGGTTCCATAATGGTTAGAGTAAGGTTAAGAGCAGATATCTTGGTTCAGGTTTTGTTAAAAGCGGGGGTTAGCCAGTTGTGGTTAAAGTCACCCATGACATATAGTTCACCCGACTGGGCAAGAGACGTCAGTTGGCTCAGAAGGTCGGTGACTGTTGTGGCTGGAGTGCCAAAGCAACAATAAATACCAGCCACAAAGATGGGCAGAGAGGAAGGAGGGAACAATTTCAGCATAAGCAGCTCGCAAGCTTTGAGTTCAGCTTTTGAGAGAGAGACAGAAAAATGTAGGGCTGAGCTGGTGTAGATAGCCTCTGGTGGATCGGTCTTGCCGAGTGATGGTGAACCCTGGAATAGCGATGGTTTGGTCTGGGAGATTTGGGTTTAGCCAGGTCTCGGATAGGATAATTATGTCAGGGGCATGGTGCGCAGCTAGAACCTGGAGCTGATCGATCTTGGGGGCTAGGCTACGAATGCTTAGATGGAGAAGGCATAATCCTCAGTGAAGGGAGCCAGAGCGAGTGTCAGTGGTGGCCTTGGCTGAGGGTTTAGGCATGGGGTAGCTGTGACCAGGTGTTGGTGATGGGCCGGGATTAGGGTGTATATTCCCTGCAGCCAGCAGTAGTAGGCAAGGGTTAGGTGGTGGCGAAGTATGTGGAGGGACCAAGATTTGGCCAAGTGCCATTTAGTCGAGGCAGTAGGGCAGGCGGTGTGGAGAAAGTGGGCTCTGCTTTGGTGGAGGGAGACCAGGAGGCAGCCAAAAGAATAGAGCGAGGTGGTGGGGCTCATAGAGAAACAGAACCAGATGGTAGCTGGGAGAGATGCTGTGGACCTTTGGGGGTCATTGTAGGATGAGTCAGTTCAGTGGGGGGGGGGTGCAGGGTAGCAACTTGAAGGGGGTGTTAAAAGGGGTAGGAAAAGTAGGATGGAGAAGATCAGAAATAAGTAAGTTATTGTTTGTGCCATTTTTGCCAAGTGTACAGGAGGCACAGATAGGGAGTGAAGAGAGGTACAATCTACTGTGGGGTAGTGTAGAGAGAGGGAGAAGAGGAGCAGTTGTGAGAAGCGCTGGGTAGATAGCAAGGGGGTTGAAAGGGGCTGGGCAAGTAGCTTATTTAATAGATGGCCTGGAGGGTGATGGGGTGGGACAAAATAGCTCTGTAGAAAGAAGAGAGTAGGCCCTGGCTATCGGCCGCTCCGGCAATCCGGGTGGAGGGCTCCATGGGTCGGGTAGCAGCTTTGCTGGTTCAGTAGGAAAGGTGCTCCAATCAGAAGGAGAGGGCTGATCGCCAGTCCAATCAGGGGCTGCCAAAGTGGTAGGCGCACCAATCGGAGGAGGCGCTATAAGCTGGACAGCTGTGGGTGTTTAGCGGTGGTTACCTCTTAAGAGCTCCGGGAGGCAGGACCAGGAGGGCAGGAGGGAAGCGTCAGTTTGTTCAGCGGTGGTGGCGCTGATGCCGTCAGGCTCCGTGGGCACCACTCAGGGTGCAGAAAGATCCTGGGAGGGGAGCAAGGAAAAATAGGTCAATTAAGTAGTTGTAGGGAACAAAGGAAGGCAGGAGACATGCTGGAACTTGAAGAGGGGTTGGGGGTGCGAACTTAGGACAAAGGACAGGACTTTGCAATTCAGGAGGCCAAAATTTAGGGAGGCAGAAGTTTAGATGGGTGGGGGAGGGGGACAGGCTACAAAAATAGAGCTTAGTGCAGGAGTTAAGGGAGGGGAAAAAAAGGCAGAGAATAAGTGGCACCGAAGAGCACGAAAACAGGGATTTGAGGAACAGGCAGAGGGAAAATGGCAGGCTTGTTTGGAAGATAGAAAAGAGTACACAGCAGGAGTAGAAACAACATGGGGCAAGGCAGGAGTTGATTAAATTAGCTAGCTAGCTAGGCTTGTAGTAGCGAGGGATGCAACTGACTATAATGTCTACACAAAAAGACTGCATCACTTCACTTAAGCTGTACGGTAGCAGAGAATATAATTAGATATAGCATGAGCAACGCTTACATTACAGTGCTTTTATGCTAAGTAGTATGGCAGCAACAATTAATCATTACACAGTCCAAAATAGCTCTGTAGAAAGAAGAGTAGACCCCGGCTAGTTGCTGCTCCGGCAATCTGGGTGGAGGGCTCCATGGGTTGGGTAGCAGCTTGGCTGGCTCGGCAGGAAAGGAACTCCCATCGGAAGGAGACGGCTGATCGCCGGTCCAATCAGGGGCTGCCAACGCAGTAGGCGCACCAATCGGAGGAGACGCTAGATGCTGGGCGGCTGTGGGTGTTTAGTGGTAGTTACCTGTGAAGGGCTCTGGGAGGCAGGACCAAGAGGGCGGGAGGGAAGCGTCGGTTTGTTCGGTGGTGGCGGCGCTGATGCCGTCAGGCTCCGTGGGTGCCACTCGGGGTGCAGAAAGATCCTTGCACTGTGCTGGGAGCTTTAAGAATCAGGCCCACAGAGCTTCAATTTGCCAGAGTTTGTGCAGTCATTTGAACCACATTCCAGTTCCCATGATCTGGTACTGGGTAATGAAATTCAAGGGACTGCATGCATGGTTATGAATCTTAGTGGTTTACTATCCTGTAGCAAAGCCAGAAAGATCCTTTGCACATCACCAGTCAGCCTATGTCTATGGGGCATGTTACCATGAAGTAATCCCAAAGCTGATTTAAGGCACCACTTCTTTTAGTTGTATGGCCCCCAACTTAGGACTTAGGTATGTTACTAGAGAAGTCCTACCCCCCAGCTGGTACCTGCTGCCCCAGCGACAGTCAGAGGGGAAAGTGTGGTGGGATCTGAACCTAGGAACACCTTTGCTGTTTAATGTTCCAGACTCAAGCACTTTATAATGCCACTTTATGTGCCATCTCCCACAACTGCTGATCCTGTATTACTTTTCAGTTTGGGAGTAAAGTTCAGGAAAAAGGAAAGAATAATATGTGAAGTTGTATTTGTAAGGGCCATCTGTTAATTCACAAATAGGTTTGCCTTGAGATCCGTGCACCATCGAGAGGGATAACAGTTGTTGAGTCACAGCTGGCACTGAGGGTTTACCCCCAGGTATCACAATGGTCGCCTGTAGTAACAGCATTTTATTTGTCTGGTTCCTTTCTGTCCATTGGCCCAACTAACTTAATTAACTGTTGCAGTAGTTAGCAACCTAAAGGTAAAGCAGCTCAGACTCTTGTCCATTTATTTATGCATCCAGTCAAGCCATCCTGGGGAATATAACTGTCGGAGCTACTCTCAAGGGAGTGACAGAGGCCGCATGGTTGCCTTCCCCAAGCAACACTTTGTGGTACTGTGTCAGCTGTGCTCGAACATACAATAAGACAGATCGCCACACTACAAATCTTGCATTTATGTACGCCCCCTATCATTTTAGAGTGGGCTTACGCTCCCTTTAGGGACCCCTTTCCCTTTTTTTTGTCTTGCCCCCAGAGTTTAGGGCTTTTAGTGCTCGGGGGGGGGGGCACAATTTTCATTAGCTTCCATTTGGTGGCAGCAGAGTGCAGGGTTTCAGGGTATAAATAGACAGTTTCAAGGAGAATAGGAGAGAGGAGTTGCCATATAGGAGAGAAAAGGATACTGGCAGCACTGTAAGGGAAGTGCAGGGTGGGGAACCCCCCGGTTTAGGCAGGTCAGCAGCATCAGTGGTGAGGTGCTGGATTCCTGTGTGGGCATCCATGGGAGGACATTAAGTATAGACAGCTGTGGCCATTTGTTGGGGTCTTGGGCCCCAGAGAGTTAGTGGGAGAGAACCGCCAGGTGTAAGGAGGTGCAGGTAAGGTAGGATCTGTGGGGTCTGGGTTTAGGGCCTGCGAGCGAGGGTAGTATTCCTGGATTGTTGGGACTGTGGCAGGCTGTAGCAGGGCCTCTGCAGCCCAGTGTATAAGCATGGCTCAGGGGTACTCGTGAGGGAAATGGAAGCAGCCTTTACCAAAATTGTGGTCCTGCTGTCAATGACATGCCCTGTGTTTGGGCAAAGCTGTTCTAGATGGTCCTCAGGTGACAGGTTCCTGAGGCCCTTTAGGCCGGTTCCTGTCTGGATTACACAGATCGGGCAACAGTAAGAAGGCAGATGGTACAGCTCTGATTAGTTACTGGGATTGGAGCACTGCTCCAGGAAGAAGCGTGATGTCTTAGGGAGGTTTAGCACTTTTGGGACCTGGCAGGCCAGGGAAATGGTCTGGGGCAAAAGCAGATTTGGGATAATGGTAGTGGCTGGTTATTCTGGTGCTGCACCTTTCCGTGTCCCTTGGGGCTGGTTGTAGAGCCAGGGAACGTGTTTTTGAAGAAGCTGTATGCTTCCCCATAGTAGGATCAGGGGCCTCATTGCAGTAGTGAAGTAGTCAGAAGGTGCTTACCAGAGCCAGTTTGAAATCAGTGTTGGAGCTTCATGGTCCAGGTTAAAAAGGGTCACTATTATTTCTGGGGAAATCTTTGCTGCTAAAGTTTCTGCTGCTTATAGATCTTGCTCTGCCGAATGTTACTGCCATTTCACTTGTAAAAAAGTTTTAGCCCCGTGGAGCTGAAGTTTCTATTTTAAAGATTAAGGGACCCCTGTAGCCCCTCTAATTATTTGAGCTCAGGAGAAATAAAGTGACTGTTTTAGAAAAAAGAAATCAGGAGTCCCAACTCCATTTGTAAATAAAGATGCTAATGAAATATAAAGCCTTAAGTTTTAAAGTAATTATAAGTTCATTTCTAGGGGACTTTTAATTAAAATTCCTTCACCGCATGTATCCGGGGTCATGGGAGAAACTCTTTAGGCTGAAGAATGAAGTGATCCAAAGCTGTAGTTTCTCCTTCAGAGATTTTGGGGTGCTTCCAGTTCCTGCAGCTGTGAGAAGTCTGGGGTCCAGCCATTTTTGAAGACAACTCCAGCTAAGCTGAAGTTTTGTTCCATGTTTTGGAGCCGAGGAGAGTTTCTGGTGAGATTTTCTTTGCTGTGGACCCCCATCTTCTGGAACATTGTGAACCTCTAGACATCGGGGGGGGGTGGCAACACATTGGGGCTTGTCTGGGATCTTTTTCTTGCACCCCAAAAGTTGAGACCCCCAAAATTCCTGTAGTTGAGGTGCTGTGTGCCTCTCATCACGTGCAGGCTGTGTGGTGCATGAAAAACATTCCTGTGGTGGTGTGGGAGTTAGGCCTAGAATGAAGGTAGGCCTTAGATATTCTGATGTGGTACCCGCACATAACTGGTGGGTCATGTGATACTCTCCAGCATCACTGATTGGTGGATGGCTGCAGTAGAGGAGAGAAAAGCTTCTAAACCCAGTGCCATTTTGCAGCAGCTGTTACAGAGGTGTGGTGGAGCTGGAGTAAGCTGGATATCGTGTTGAAGACTTTCAGGAGAGCAAGTAGCAAGAAAGTTTTCCATTGTCTCAACACTGTGGGGAGGACTGTGAGCAATCTAGGAGAGATTTTGTAGTGGTCATATGGACTAGTATCAATGGATGGCAGGCAAGGGATTCAAAGTAGAAGAGGAAGCTTCCCACAAGAGGATCCATTGGCAACGGTTCCTGCCTCTTTGCTAACGTGGCTGTGGCAGGCAGGAGAAAAACTACAGTCCAATGAGCAGTGTATAAGGTGTGGATATTGAGGGAAGTTATTGTATGACTGCCCATGTGTGGGATCCTTTCAAGCTTTACCTCAGGAGGTATTTTTGACTGCGCCCACCAGTCTTCCTTTAGGGAACTCTTCCAAGTGTCTCAGAGGGGTCTCTTTCACTGTGGTCATTGGGAAGTGTGGACACAGGAATCTTTGAGAAGCTCTCCCTAGGAGAGAGTGCCCTGGAGGGAGCAGAGAAGACCAGGGACTCTTCTCCTGATATGGCTGTGAAAGCAGAGTAAGGAGAGGGTGCTGTTGAGAGGTTAAAGTCAGGGGGGAGGTAGTAACAACAAAAAAAATGGAAAGGGACCTGGGGGTAATCATATCAGATGACCTTAAATTTGATAAGCAATGTGAGAAGGTTGTAGGGAGGGCTGGGGGGATACTGGGATGTATAGGGAGAGGCATCACCAGTGGGGCACAGGACTGAAGGCAGTATGGGTTCACAGCG
The DNA here is from genome assembly GCA_016271365.2 of Neoceratodus forsteri. NCBI lineage: Eukaryota > Metazoa > Chordata > Ceratodontiformes > Ceratodontidae > Neoceratodus > Neoceratodus forsteri. The sequence continues at coordinate 914,921,658 of CM028132.1, read as the reverse complement.
GGAAGGTCATGTCAGATGGATCTAATTGATTTCTTTGACTGGGTGACCAAAGTAGTAGACCAGGGAGGGGCTGTGGACATGGTCTACCTAGACTTTAGCAAGGCATTTAGGCATTTGACACAGTCCCACACAAAAGATTAATAGTCAAATTAACCAGCCTGGGAGTGGGTCCCAGGGTGGTAGCCTGGGTAAAACATTGTCTGGACAACAGAACACAGAAAGTAATTGTAAATGGAGTCCACTCTGAAGAAAGAGGGGTTACTAGTGGGGTACCGCAGGGTTTAGTACTGGGTCCAGTCCTTTTTAATGTGTTTATAAGTGACATTGCAGAGGGACTGGAAGGAAAAGTAGGCCTCTTTGCAGATGACACAAAGATCTGCAACAGGGTTGATGCGCAAGGAGGTGTGGATAGGATAAGAAGGGACTTGGCAAGGTTGGAGAAATGGTCATAAGTATGGCAGCTTGGATTCAATGCAAAGACGTGCAAAATAATGCACCTGGGAAACAAAATCCCAGGGGAAGATGACACAATGGGGGGGAGGTAGTAACAACAACAAAAATGGAAAGGGACCTGGTGGCAATCATATCAGATGACCTTAAGGTTGGCAAGCAATGTGAGAAGGCGGTAGGAAGGGCAAGTGGGATACTGGGATGTCTAGGGAGAGGCATCACCAGCAGAAAACAGGATGTTGTTATCCCCCCTGTACAGACAGTTGGTGAGACTCCATCTGAAGTACTATGTCCAGTTCTGGAGACCCCATCTCTGCAAGGACATAGACAGGATGGAGGCAGTACAGAGGAGGGCAACTAAATTGGTGCATGGTCTGCAAGAGAAGCCATACGAGGAGAGACTAAAGGAGCTTAATATGTATACCCTTGAGGAAAGGAGGGAGAGAGGGGACATGATAGAAACATTTAAGTACCTCAGTAGAATCAACAAAGTCCAAAAGGGTAGCATCTTTCAGAAAAAGAGATGTGCAAGAACAAGGGGACACAATTTGAAGAGGTGGGGGGACAGCTCAGGGGCAATGTGAGGAAGTATTTTTTCACTGAGAGGGTGGTGGATGAATGGAACAGCCTTCCTGAGGAGGTTGTGGGGTCTAAAACTGTGGGAGAATTCAAGAATGAATGGGACAGACATAAGGCAATTTTTGTGGGGGGTAGGAAGAAATAGGCTGTTGGTTAAATAGGATCTGCAGCTTATCCTCTAGGTAGGGAAATGGGCAGACTAGGTGGGCCAAGTGATCCTTATCTGCAGTCAAAGTCTATATTTCTATGTTTATATGAGATGGGAAGCACAGTCATCTACCTTGCTCCCTGCCACCAGCTGCCTACTATCCCCATGGCAGAGGGAGGGGCAGGGGCCTTAAAAGTCCTGTGGGTGACTCCCCTGGGCCCAGGGAGTCACCATCTTGACTCCTGTCTGGAAGCAGCCCTCAATTCAGTCGAGGTCCAGAGTAAAAGCAAGTGGATCTCCCAGTTCTCAGTCTGTTGCACCTGGTGAGCCGGCAGAGACTGGGAAGTCTTTAGAGGAGTTGGAAGAAGAGGTTGATGAGGAAACATTTCTGGGAAAAAGATTCCACTTTGCTGATTACCAGGTTTATCAAGCAATTCCCTGACCATTCCACTACTTGGTGGTCACCATGGCTGACTGCAACCCATGTCTGCCTCTCCATGCCAGGACCCTCCAAACTTGGATGGATGGCTTGAGCTGAAGTGACCTTTTAAATATCACCTATAGAAGGGGAGTGTGGTTGCAGCTAGGACAGGCTCGGAGGACCAGTGTTTGAAATCTGCCTAAATGAAGTCAGGCCAAGAGATGGGTAAGGAGGAGACTGCACATTGAATACCCACCTCTGGATTACCTGTATGTGTCAGAGAGAGTGTGGGATATCATTGAAGAAACGAGGGAGGAATGGGTATTTAAGGAGCAGCTGGAAAACTGAAACATCTCCTGGAGGTGGGGGGTTTCCCTCTCAACACTTATTCCAAAAGGCACGGGCAATGTGCCACACTATACCATGGTCCTGACTGACCCTATTTAAAAACTTTGCTTTAGTGCAGGACTTGGCTGAAACTCTCACCAAGTACTATGTGGTGAACAAGGACTCTTCCGGGGATGTTATCACCAAACCGGACCCGGATTTATACTTCCCACTTGGTGGGGAACCTGCCACTTAAACCCCCTTTGAAAGACTCACAAACTGTGCCAGGAAGATTGCTCAGTGTAGCAGGTTACAGTGAATGTATGACAATCTAAATAAATAATGAGAAGAATGATAATTGCCAACTTTTTGATTACGAGCCTAATGATAAATGGTTAACAATTGCTATTGCATTTAAAAATGTGGTGGTTGGTATGATTGGGAGAATGAATAGGTGTGTGTATATTGTGTGAATTTTAAAGTTTTGTTGTTAATGGGGTAACATGTTTAACATTTATTGGGAGGTGTAATCAAGGGAAAAGGGGAATGAGTAGCTGCAAGGTCTACCTCAATGAGTATGTATAAATGTTAATTGTCTTTCAGGTTTAAACAGTAGCTACCTCCCCAATCATTGGAAAAAGCATTTTTTTCTGCATATGTTTTGTTTTGTATTCCTTCCTAGCACAGGTAAGCGTATTTGAGTCATTTTAAATAGTTTTAAAGTAGGTTATGTTGAGGAGGGCATACTTTGGGCCAAAGTACTGGGGGTTCTTTTTCTGGCAGGCTAGGGAGGTTTACATACCCAGTTTGTTGGTTGAGGCCCACCTGGGCCCCCTGTCATCATTCCTAGGAGGGAATGATTTCCTAAGTGGGGGGACGGTGTAAGCCCCCTCTCATTTGTGAGGGGTTTATGCTCCCTTTAGGGACCCCTTTCCCTCTTTTTCTCTTTTCCCCAGAGTTTAGGGTTTTTAGTGCTCTGCCGTGGTGCAATTTCCACTAGCTGACACTTTCTGGCAGTAGAGCGCAGGGTTTCAGGGTATAAATAGGCAGCTTCAGAGAGAATAGGAGAAAGGAGTTGCCGCCTAGGAGAGGAAGGGACACTGGCAGCACAGAAAGGACAGTGCGGGGTGCCCCCCTGATTTAAACCTGAGTTGGCAAATTCAGTGTCAAGTTGTTGGGTTCTTGGATGGACATCCATGGGAGGACATCAAGTATAGGCAGCTGCTTCTGTTTGTTTGGGGTCTTGGGCCCTGGGGATTAGTGGGAGAGAACCGCCAGGTGTAAGGAGGGGAAGGTAAGGTAGGACATACGGGGACCCGGTTTATGCCCTGTGAGCGAGGGTAGTATTTCTGGATCGTTGGGACTGTGGCAGGCTGCTGCACAGCCTCTGCAGCCCAGTGTGGCAGGGCAGTCCAGGGGTACTCGTGAAGGGGACAGGAGTTGCCTTTACCAAAACTGGGGCCTGCTCTTAACGATAGGCCCCAGGTTCATGCTAAGATGTTTTGGGTGGGTCCTCGGGCGGACAGATTCCTGAGGCCCATTAGGCCAGTTCCTGTCTGGGTTGCACAGCTTGGGCAGCAGTAAGGAGGCTGACGGTACGGCTCTGATTAGCTGCTAGGTTTGGAGTGCTGCTCCAGGAAAAAGTGGGATGCCTTAGGGAGGTTTAGCACTTTTGGGACCTGGCAGGCCAGGGTAATGGCCTGGGGCAAAAGCAGATTTGGGGTAATGCTGGCAGTTGGTTGTTCTGGTGCTGCACCTTTCTGTGTCCCTTGGGGCTGGTAAAAGAGCCTGGAATGGGTTTTTGGAGAAGCTGTAAGCTTCCCCATGGTAGGATCAGGGGCCTCATTGCAGTAGTGAAGCAGTCAGAAGGAACTTACCAGTACCAGTTGGAATCCGTGTTGGAGCTTCACAGTCCAGGTAAAAAAGGTAATTATTTCTGGTGATATCTTTGCTGCTAAAGTTTCTGCTGTTTAAAGATCGTACTCTGCCTAGTGTTATTGCCATTTCACTTGTAAAAGTTTTAGCCCCTTGTAGCTGAAGTTTCTATTCTAAAGATAAAGTGACCCCTGTAGCCCCTCTAATCATTTGGGCTCAGGAGAAATAAAGTGATTGTTTTAGAAAAAAGAAATCAGGAGTCCTGACTCCATTTGTAAATAAAGATGCTAATGAAATATAAATCATTAGGTTTTTTAAAGTAGTTATGAGTTCATTTCCAGGGGACTTCTAATTGAAATTCCTTCACCTCTGTGTATCCAGGGTCATGGGGGAAACCCTTTAGGCTGAGGAATGAAGTGATCCAGAGCTGTGGTTCCTCCCTTGGAGATTTTGGGGTGCTTCCAGTTCCTGCAGCTGTGAGAAGATTGGGGGCCACCATTCTTGAAGACAGCTCCAAGTAAGCTGACATTTTATTCCATGTTTTGCAGTTGAGGAGAGATTCTGGTGAGATTTTCTGTGCTATGAACCCCCCTCCACTGGAACATCGTGAACCCCTAGACATTGGGGTCACATTTAGATCTTGTGTATTTAGCAGAGTGGCTTATTTTTAACTTGTTTTCTTCCAGTCCTTTGCAACAAGATCTTACCCAAACCACTGTGCTGACTTGTTCAATAATGTTGTCATCCCACGACAGTGGGTGCCTTGTGTCCCAAATTGTATTTGCATGTACCTTCTTCTCCAACAGCCAGCATCTGATCAATTCCCAGATACATCAAAGAATGGTACACAATGTCCAGTTTTTTTATTCAAGTAGCATAAAAACAGCAACTGGACTTTGTAAGGGGATGCCCATGTCGATACCGATTTTAAATGAAGTCTAGGGATCCCTTCAATTATACCATGCACACCTCTGCACATGGCATCTTGACTTTACATGAACAAAGATGGACACTAATAAGCTGCATGGTCAGACGCTGAATCAGTTAATAGAAGGTCACAACATTAATCACACTTAAAGGCATATCCACTCTCCCTCCATATTCTTCCCAAATAGCTTCATACTTACTGAGTCTCATCTAGCAGGCTGGGTGCCTCTGGGATATGATCACCCCTCATGGGCAGCTTCCATGGCATGGACAAAATCTTTGGCATCATGGGGCTGGTTGAAAAATTTAGGTGGGTGACCAGGGCACACAGTTTTGAGCTTTGCTGGGTAGAACAGTGAGTAATCCCATCCAAGGGTCCAAAGTGTCTTTTTGACCCCTGAACATTTCTGTCTTTGCAATTGGAGTTTGTGGCTCAAATCCTGAAAGAGTAAGACCTTACTGTCATTCACCAACAAGGGATCATGAGATCAAGCCACCCGTAGAACCCTCCCTTTGTCTGGATAATGGAGAAACTTTATTCAGTAGAGTCTGGGTTTCTCTCCTTGTCGCAGTATAGGTCCCATCCTGTGTGCCATCTGTTTCTCATAATCAACCACTCCTGGTACAAGTTTCAGCTCTTCTGCCAGTCATCTCTGAACTGTTCTTCCACTCTCTTTGCCTTCTGAATTTTCAGGGGGACCTGTGAGTCGGATATTAGTGCATCGGCTCATTTTCCTGGTAATCGGCTCACTCTTTCAGATTAGTTATCTGCTCCCTCATACTTTTGCGGTCCCTTGTAAGGTCTACTACTAAATCCTCCTGTTCACCGATGCACTATTCTGCTTCATCCAGGCACTTGGTGTGAGTTGTAGAGGTTTCAGCCAGTCCTGCGACGATAACTTGCATATGTAAAATTTGGACTGTTATATTTTCAAAACCTACCTTGACCTCTTGTTGCAAATTAAGAATTATTGTCATGAAAGATTGTTTAAACATGTCCTTCTCTTTGTATTTCTTCTCCTGCTTCTGGTGCCATGCATTGGGATCTAGTCCATGTATCTCAAGAGTGCAGAATGGACCTATTTAGCGGTTCAAAATCGATCATTGACTGTCTCTTGGTGGAGTTCACTGATGCCATCAAGTTGAAGGAATAGTTGCCAATATATTTAAATTGTCACCCATGAGTTGAAGATGATCTAAAGCTGCTTTTATTTTGGCACTTGCAGGAGCCCAGTTAGTGCCTGTCCACCACTGTTGGCATCCAATCCACGCCCCCTGCTCTCTCTGTTTTACCGTAATATTAAAGGGAATGCTAATACTGATGAAAGTTGGAGACAGGCAAAATGTGTTTGTAAAAGTACCATTTTTATGTTTGCTTGCACACATGTGCAAGAAACATAGTGCCACCATACAAGTTTTTGTAGGTGTGACACCTCCACTTCCAATGCCCTCAGCATTTTTTCAGGTGCAGCTGCACTGCACCAATGAATGCCCTAGCTGTCTATGACAGCAGTTCAGATTGCAGTGGCATACAGTTGAAAGCAAATGACCGCTACAAACAGCGATGGTAGTGTGTAGGCAATTTGCATACTGTCCTGCTGTCAGCCGTATGCAAATTGCCTCCATGTCACCACTGCTGATTGTAGTGGTGGTTGTATGCATGCGCCCCCCACTTGGTTGTGTGTCGAGGAGGTGCCAATCCCCCTTGGCTCATGCACACTCCCCTCCAGCACACTGTATGTCTGAGAGGGGTGCCCAATCCCTGTCAGCTCCAGTGCCCCTCCACCAAAAAGGAAACTTCCAGCTGCCATGCTGGGAGCCCACCCCAGCATGGCAGAAGTCCAGCATACTCATGTGCCCCCCCCACACTGTATGGCCAATGGGGGTGCCCAATCCCTCGCTGGCTTCACTGCTCCCTCAAAACTTCCAGGAGCCATGCTGGGAGCCCACCCCAGTGTGGCAAAAGTCCCACATCGCCCATGTAAAGTAAATAAAAAAAAACCTGTAACAAAAGAAAACAGTCCCTCATTGACTCTCTTGCCCCCCTCTCGCAACCCACGCCCACCCTTTGCATACCGCACCTCTCCACAAACCCAACCCCATACTTACCTCCGGAGGCTGGCACGATGATCTTCAGTGGAGCAGGTACACGTCTGCACTCTTCAAAGCCGACCGAGAACTGAAGAAATGCCGGTAAGTTGTATAATGGCATAAATAGGGTTTTTTTAACTTTGGTGCATATCTCAGTCATTTTTTTGAATTTTTGCACCATATTTTCAACATGGGACCTCATCTCATGAATTCGGTGACTGTCATTTGGTTATTCGGTCCCGAAAGGTGATTTTGCGATCACTGAGCAGAATCACCTTTAGGGACCGATTAACAAAATAACAGTGTTACTGTTCATGAGGTGGGCTCTCAAAAAGCCTACATTGCAAATCTGGTGAAAAAATTCCCCAAAATGACTGTGTTAAGAGCATGCATTGTGCATTTTCCATGCACACTCACAAATTCGTGAATTTGTAATATTTTCACTCCAGATATTCAACATTGCCATTTTTTCACACCTCCTTATGAACAGTACAGCTGTCATTTTTCACATCCTGGCCGAAATGTGTTTTCGCACTTCTGGCACAGAATAGCATGGTCACTGTGGGAAATCAGTGTTCAGGACAGAGTAAGAAAATCACAGTGACACTGTTCATGAGCAGAGGTCCTAAAAGGCCTATGTTGAAACTTTGGCCACAAAAGTCCATAAAATGACTGTGTTACGAGCATGCATTGCACAGTTTCTATGCACCCTAGTAACTTCATAAATTTGTAATATTTTCACTCCAGATTTTCAACATTGGCATTTCCCCACACATTCTTATTAACAGTACAGCTGTAATTTTTCACATCCTGGTCGAAATGTGTTTTCGCACTTCCAGCACAGAATATCGCAGTCACTGTGGGAAAACAGCGTTCGGGACAGATTAAGAAAATCATAGTAACACTGTTCATGAGTGGAGGTCCCAAAATGCCTATATTGAAAATCTGGTGAAAAAAATCCCCCCAGATAATTGCATTATGGGTGTATGTTGCGCAGTTTCTATGCAAGCTCGTGACTTCACCAGTTTTTTTATATTTTTGCTCCAGATTTACAACATTACCATTTTTTACACTTCCTCATGAACAGTACAGCTGTCATTTTTCACATCATGTTGGAAATGTGTTTTCACACCTGTGTCATTAATGGTGCAGTCACTGTGCAAAATCATCTTCCGGCTAACAAACTGATAGCGTCACTCTTCATGCGGTGGGGTCACAAAAAGCCCATGGTGAAAACTTAGAGTAAAAATTCCAAGACATGCCCAGGGTCTTAGGGTTTCTGACCACAACACCCTATCCTGCAGGGTCTGACAGGCATCTGACGTGCTCTGTAGGGACTGACAGGTGTCAGGGGTGTAACTTGGAATTGGTCGACAGTAATGCTCATGCCATTCCACCCCACCCCACCCCCCTGAAGCCAGTGACAGGCATCAAGGTGCACCTTGGACTCTTTGGCCCCAGAGTTCACACCATTTTCCTATACTGCACCCATTTCAGTGTATTTCCTTATGGAATGAGGTGAGTGTAAAGCCCAAACACCCCAAGGCACACCTCGACACTTGTTAGTATCTGCAGAGTAGGGTGAGGTGAAATGTCATGACTGTTATGGGTGATGACCCAACGGCACACCCCAATGCCTGTCCATCTCTGCAGGATGGGGGTAAAGCTGGTGTAAGTTCAATACATCGCTGCCATTCCTATACTGCATCTGTCTAACTCCTGCACTTCTACTGCTAATGCCAGCAAGCAAACATTCAGCATTGACAAATGCTTGTTATTTATTTGTGCCAAATCAGTAGAAATAAAACAAGTCCTGTGATGTCATATCCTGCCATGATCCTTCCTGTCAATATCCTTCACTCTGAAGTCTCTGAGGTCTGCACCTATTTAAGGGTAACTGGGTAACATTGGTTAATAACAGCAGGATTTTTATTTGGTTTTAATTGTAGTTATCCCGGGTGTATTTGGTTCAAGCAATTGGCATGCGTGTCTGCAGTTCCAGCTTCACCAGATGCAGTCCTCCTGTCTGTCACAAAGTGCAAGGAAACTGGATTCCAGTCACTGAGCATGCTTTTCTTTTAGTGTAGCCAGTTTTAAGTCCACCTTGACACTAGTAGTGCCTAATGCTAGCTGCTCTGACATGATGTCGTCTAACCACGAGGTAAAGTTCTGTTTCAGGGCATCATTAAAAAAATGTACTTACTGTGATGTTGAGAGGCTGGTGAAGTTTGGTACAGCTCACAGGCATAAACATGGAGATAATGTTGTTAGCCAATACCTTTCTGTTCTTCTGGAAGTCCCTGGTGGATTTTAATGAAGTCAAAATAGGGATTTAGCACTGTGCAAATGTACTCCCCTGTCATTTTTTCATTAGTCCAGTGATTAGGGAGATTGTGTGATTGATCAGTCTTTTGGAAACTTATGATAAGAGTGGAAAGCAGGCATTTCCCTTTGTAGATTTCTTGTGGGGGGGAGAAAATCACCAGACAGTGTACAGGAAAGGACAAATGAACCCTGGTGTTTGTCTCCTTAGTCTGATTGTAGCAACTTGCTTTGACCCTGTAGCAGCCATTGTCCACTCAGACACTGGGACCATGTTAATGCCAGTATCATCTAATTTTATGATGAGCTGTGGTGGTATTGGCTCCTGTGACGCAGCTTTTCATATGTATTTTAGGAAACTGGCTTTAAGCTGCAGGAAATCACTTGACGATTTTCTAGCTGGTTTCGTGACCTCACACCAACTGAAGTCCATTCTATTTAAAACCACTCAAGCCCATCTGGAGGTTAAAGCAATGCTCCTGTCACTTTCCTGAAGGAGTTGTGTTTAATTTTCTTTAACAGTGCCTAGGGCAACAGCATGTACTACCCTGGCATTTATTACAACACCCTCAAAACATAGACTCCAGATAATTTTTTAAACTACAGTACGACTCCAAATCCTCCATCAGCATAGTCTTCCATGGAGCTTAGTAGGCAGAGTAGGGGTTAGCTGAGTGGGATCAGGCATGTTCTGTATCTGGGTCAAGTAATCGCATTTACATTTTCTCACAGTGCTTTCATTATGGTACTTTGTCTGATAAAAACAGAATGCAGCCATAACTCAGGTATCACAAGGATATCAAAGGACCTCAAAGCAAATCTCAGCACTGCAGGCAGCATAAGTAGAAGGATGCCTCTTTTAGCCAGAGAGGGAGTTGAAAAAGACAATTCCTTTACAACTGCTGTATCTACAGAGCGGTCCACACCAGAGGAACCCACCAAAGTTCTAGGCTTGACTACTGAGGCATCGAATGTGAATTCATTGGAGGCAAGCTTAGAGTTGCTCTGTATGAAACAGGTAATTGGTGTGTTTTGTAAAGACTGGCAGCTGATTGTCAGTGCCAGTAGTATCAGTGTCAGTGCAGCCCTCACCCACAAACATTATTAGAAGTGACTGTGTCAGCAAGTCAGCACCAGTGAAATACAATGGGCGCGAACGTTTTCTGTTATACAGTATACTGCAGTAATACTGCCAAGCGCTGCTTTACATCCTGGCACCCCTGTACATACACAGTATATATTTTAGCGGTGTAGTAGTACCCCTATAATGTGGGTTGAGTAGCCTGTTCAGTGTTAAACCCCTAATTTTGCACATTAGTAACTTTGGCTCCGTTTAACAAAATGAACTGAAATGTTGTATGTGTTGTCTAAGAGGCAAAGTCTTGATCTGTGGAATTTTTTGTGATGGCAGCTTGTGAGGTTTCTGAGATCCACATGTGTCATTTTTTTGTAAATATCTAACTTCTTCCTTGTACTTAACATGTTTTTATTTTGCTCTTCCCTACAGCCTACATGGAATGAAATTTGTATCCAGAACTTGCAGGGGACTTATGTCATGTCCTAAGGTAGTGCCTTTGACAGGTCTGGTGAAAAAATAATAAAGTGTTCCTGAGTTATAAGGCTTTAAAATTCAAGTGGTTTCAGACCTGCGCATGCACAGTAGGGTTTTTAAGTTAACATTCTGCCGCAAAAGTAAACATCTGATGCTGCAAATGCATGTTTTTGATTTTTCACCACTTGCTTGGCAGGGCACCAAACATTTTTTGTGCCATGCTACCCGCCATCTTGTTGATTTTTTCCATGAACTAACAAATGTGGAAAATATGTAAAAATGCTTGGATTTTAAAAAACTAAAATCAGAACCTAGCTAAATGGGACCTTTTTAGCTAGATTTGGATGTTTGTTTCTGAACATAATGGTCACAAATATCTTTCTTGGCACCCAAAATCCCGTGTGCCCAGCTTAGCAAGAAGAGAGCTTCCCTGTTCTCTGTATGAGAACAGTATGACTTTCTTGACTTCTGCAGCAGCAGCTGAAACTCGTGCTGCAGGCTGCACTTAGAATAGTGAGATGCCCTTTCCCTGGTGTCTAGTGGCACCCCCCCCATTGCTGTCCTTATTCTTTTATGTATGTGAGTGATAACAGTGGAAGAAAAACTGATACTTATAATAGACTTTGTAATAAAAACACATGCTGCAAGACTTGAACTGGACTTGGGTCTCAAACACACACTAACAGCTGGTCTCTTTCTCATCATGCATGACTGAGCTCCATGCAGTTTAGAATCAGCTCAGTAACTTAGAGCTGTGGAGAATGGGAACATTTTGAATCTGTGGAATTTCGATGAAATTTCGCAGAATTTCCTCGGAATTTCACAGAATTTTTAAAATGTAGTAATGTGGTTATAACTCAGCCACTGTTCAAGCTAGAGTTCTGAATTTTGGAATATGTACACAATGGCCCAGATATTCAGACTGCACCAGGCTGTGGCGCAAGCCTGGGCGCAGTGCAACTTGGCTATGCAGGGGCACTGACTGGGCAATATTCAACGGAGCTGCACCATGGCACAGCATTGTTGAATATCGCACCCTGGCCACCTACAGTGCACATGGCACAGTGGCACTGCACCAGCGCAAGTCGCCAGAGTGGAGCAGGGGGATGCGCTAGCACAAGTTCCATTGCGCTATGCGCAACAACCACAATATTCAAAAGTGCACATGCAAATGGGGCCATAATGTGTGCAAGGTGCAAATGGGGCCACTTGCATGTCATTATGGCCCCATTTGCATGCACTTGTGCCGATCACTGGCAACTTGCACCGGGCGCCCTGCCATGCTAGCAGCCATTGGGGACTTACGCCCCCTGCACAGCGCAGCAATGTGTCCCACAGTCCAATCGCTGGCATTAGTAAAAAGAAATAAAGTCCTATATCCCTGATAGTCCAGTGGACTGCTGTCAGCCTGATCGCGGGCTTAAGTAAAAAGAAATAAAGTCCTATATCCCTGATGGGCCAGTGGACCGCTGTCAGCCCGATCGTGGGCATTAGTAAAAAGAAATAAAGTCCAATATCCCTGGTGATCCAGTGGACCACTGTCAGCCCGATTGCGGGCATTAGTAAAAAGAAATAAAGTCCTATATCTCTGGTGGTCCAGTAGACCGCTCGCAGCCTGATCATGGGAATCTGTATGAAAAACATGAAGTCCAACATCCCTAGTGGTCCAGCGGTACCCCCCTCCCCACCCGTCCACTGAGCCCCATCGCCATGCTCTCCCACCGGTCAGCGGTGGGCGGCAGCACCACCTGCCTGCCACCCCGTGACTGAACCGTACGTGAGTCTGTCGTCCATTGGTCCACAGCATGAGCCAATGGGCATCATGCCTTCCTGTGCAGCTACACAGTCAGATATGTTACATGTCTGGACTGTGTGTCATGTGATGAAGCTCTGCTACACAGACTAATGGGTGTACAACCCTACCTATGGTGTTAGTTGGTGGGCGGTGGAGTGGCAGGCAGGTGGTGTGTGCCGCCGCTGACCGGGGAGCGGGTGGTAGGGCTCAGTGGGAGGGTGGGAGGGGGTACCGCTGGACCACCAGGGATATTGACTTCATTTTTAATACAGATTCCAGCAATCGGCTGCAAGCGGTCCACTGGACCACCAGGGATATAGGACTTTATTTCTTTTTACTTAAGCCCGCGATCAGGCTGACAGCAGTCCACTGGACCACCAGGGATCTAGGACTTTATTTCTTTTTTTTCTTAAGCCCACGATCGGTCTGACAGCAGTCCACTGGACCACCAGGGAGATAGGATGTGATTTTTTTAAACCGATGCCTGCGATCGGGCATGGGTGGCGCCGCCACGGAGGTGCAGCTAGAGCTCGGGTGGCCACCCACAGGTGGCAGCTGCCATTTTGCACCCTGCAATACAGTATCTCACCTGTGGGTGGCCAGCCGTTGTTCCTTTTTTTTTTGGCTCAACTGCGTGCGCCCCAAGTAGGGGTTGCACATGCATGGACTCAGCACATCCCAGGCTGAATAGCAGGATGTGCAGGTATCATGCAGCACTCACCCCACCTGCGCTGCATACATTACTGATGCGCTCTGGTGCATCGGGATTTGTGCCAGGCATAATCCCCATTTGAATATCGTGCCAGGGCGCATCAGTAGGTTGTGCATGGCACAACACTGTTGCGCCATGCACAACCCTTTTGAATATTTTTTGCATTGGTCACTGCTTTTGCAAATATCATAAAATTCAGATGGACAGTTTCAAAATTATAGGTGCTCAAATGTTGTCATTTTATTGTTTGTGAAAAATTTCATGAACATTTTTATCTGCATAGGTATTCTAACAATGTGCCAGATTTCATGACAATATGATGCATCGTCTCAAAATTATATATGCTCAAAATCTGTCATTTTTTTTTTTTTTTCAGGAAAGTTCATGAAAACATTTTATCTGCATATAACTCAGGCACTTTTGGAATTAGACGTGTAAGTTACTGTAGACGTGTAAGTTTTTGAAATGCTTATAGAGTGATCTAAATATGAAGGGAATTAGATAAGAGATTTTTAAATTACAGGGGTTCTAAACTTTACTATGTAAATATTTGCATAACTTTGTGAAAACTGTCATAAATTTGGATGTTTGTAACTTTTCTAATCTTGCATGCATATTAACATTTGACATGCATATCCGTAGTCAGTGCATCCTGGTGTCTAACACAACTGGATAAATTGGTTAAGCAGTTTTAATTTTGCAGAAGAAAAAAAATGATTAGCAACACTTTCTCACATATTTATGATAGCATATACTGCAGATGAAGCATTCAGAATTTATTTTATGGAATTTAACATTAACAATGCACCTATCACTACTTCATTTGATAAGCTTGGCTGAGCATTTTGCAGTCCTGCTCTTCCTCTCTGGGTGACTACCCCTCCCCCTTCTCTTTTGGCATAGCCACATGTATTTATTTAATTTATTTATGTATTTAGTTTTTGTTGACCAAGTAAGTGCACTAGACAGATTCTGCCTATTTTTAGGCAAGGCATGACCTGGGGAAGGGGGACACAGATGAATGCAAACTGACCTTGAACCAGATTAAGCTGATGGTATTTTTAGTGAATGGGGGTCATTTTGTCAGGGCACTTGGGAAATTCAACTACTCTTGCAGTGGGGGCACCATTACCATGGAAGCCAATGTCACAGATGTTCATTCTGCTGGTGTACCTGGGGGAGAGCAGGTCTCCCTGCCCTCAGGTTCAGCTCAGGAGACCATTATGGAACTTCATGACAGTATTGTTATGGAAGAACCTATGGTAGAACCTATCTCTACAATACTGTGTGCACCACAAGGTTTGTTTAGTCCAGACTCTGCATGGTTGGAGAATATTTTACAACAAAATCAGTCTTTACGGATTCAACACACTACTGTTCAAGCGGAGGAAAAAAATGCCTGGTGAGCTGCACTTCATTTTGGTTGATGAACAACATACTGATGTTAACACAGACCTTATTAGAGATGATGCAAAGTTGATTCTGGCAGAACTTGTGTCAGACGCTGCAGTAGGGAATCGCTTAGATGGCAGCATGAATCACCCTAATGACATAACAACATCAAAGGACAGCATTCTGACAGATACTTCCTTTGAAATGCCAACTCTGACAACCGAGTCTCGAGCAGATTGTGCAGCTCCTTTAACCTCCCCATCAACGATTCCACAAGACTCTGTGAGTAAGACTGTTTCTCTTTCACCTAAACATATTAAAAATAAGACACTGAATTTGGGTTTGTGAAAAGGTAGACACGATGATACTCCTTCCATGGCCCGCACAAACAGTCACAGTCCTCACTTGAATGATCCCTGATGGGTGCAGGATGGAAGCAGGGTGAAGCCAGCATCTGGGTCCGTGACCCAGCCCACAGCCCAATACCAGAACAATGGCCTCAAAAGCTGATAGACCCTACAGCTGTTCCAATACAGCAAGAAGGCATTACACCTATGCATTCAACGGTGCACAACAAATCTTCTGTTTTTTGAACTGCTTGCTCTGACTCTTCGTTTTCTGATCTTGATGATTCAGTTCCTGTGCATACTGACTGGGGTGACTCAGAAGTTACACCATTGCAGCATGAAAAAAGTTTGACCTGACTTTCCACAGCAGGCTAAAGTCTTATGAGAATCTTTCTGATGAATAGATCCTTTTTCGGGTTCCTCACTTCCATTACAATGGCGAAATGCTGTTCGTTTGCAGTACCAGGGAGGACTGAATTTGGCTCCAGATTGCCTCTATGTAGGAAAGACTTTATTAAAGGGTTCAATGTTTTTTTTTTCCACAGAAATTCATGCTCGCATTCATGTATCTGGGTCAGTATTATATGATATCAGCTTTGTTGCTTCTCAAAATTTAGATAGTTTTTGGACTAAATTTGATGCACTTCGTTATACAGAGTTATGGGTGCCTTTTAAAGTTATACCCCTTACAAAACCATCCATTAAGTCAGTCACTGTTTTATTTCATAATGAATCAGTTCCAGTTCATGATATTATTTTTTGGTTGCAAAAAAGATGTGACGTGCTTGGTTTCCCCCCTCCCATCTTTGATGAGGAATGCATTTGGAATGGGGTATGGGTATTTCGGGTTCGACTGAGAAATAACAATTTAGGCCCTGTTCATTGACCTAATAGTACATTTCTTGGTACAGAAAGAGGGCATTGCTTTTATCCTGGACAGCCAAAAGCATGTTTTAAATGTGGAACTCTTAGACATCTAGGCTCCACATGTGACAGGTTGAGATGCAATCTTTGTTTAGATTTTGGTCACCTTAGTCCTGAGTGTCAGGCAGAGTTGACATGTAATTTGTGTCATGAATCTGGTCACACGTATAGATCCTGTTCATGGGGTACTCATAATCGGACAGATAGGAAGAACCAAGATACTATCATTTAAGAAGCTCAAAAAAAAAAGAAATATCTAAAAGCAACTCCCATCCTAAAGAAGACCCCCGGTCCCAGTATGGATCATCCCCTCCTTCCCTCCTCCCCTTCCCCTCTCCTCCTCCTCCTCCCTCAGTAGGAATTTCAGCAGAACTTACTCAGAGGAGCCTGAGATGGCTTAGGTTTGTCGGAGGTTCAGAATCCCGGTATTGGTAATGAGCCCCCTATACAGGATAGTACTCCTTCAGAAATGCCCCGAGCCAAAAGTGTGACAAAGAAATGGAGTTTAAAACAAGCTAAACCTAGGCAAAAGGTAGCTAAAGCTGCGAATAATACAGATTTAGATGTCCTCCTTTCAAATAAATATGAGATCTTACAGTCCCATTCACAGGAGTCAGAACCAGGAAGGGATTCAGAAGCCTTGTCTTTAGCTCCACCTTCTCCTGATACAGATGGTGAAAATCAGGATAAGGGGACCTTACTGATTGATGAACCTTGAGTTAGAACAAGGATATGTAGAAGTCTCAGAGTAAAGAAGCCTCCTTGAACCCTGTGTGTTTTCTATGTTGCCAACCTTTATTCCATGGTTGTGAATTGCCACCACTAATGTTAATAGTATTAGGAATCCTAAAAGATGTCCAGTAAATCTTTCTGTTTTTAAAGAGTTAGACTGTGATGTTTATCTTTTACAGGATACTAGATTAAACACTAACTCTTTCAGATCAGCACAGCAACTATGGTGATGGGGTCCATCATTTTTTTCCTTTGGCACTGATCTCTGCGAAGGGGTTAGTATACTATTTAAAGGGGATAATTTTAGGATTTCAAGATTGGTTGAGGTTTTTTTTTAGGAAGAACTTTAATAATAGATTTCATGTATGAGAATGTTGGAAGGAGATTAATAAATTCTTATGCCACTCTCACGAAAAAAGGAAGAACAGAATTGTTTGGTATAATTAAACCTTTTTTATTTACATCTAAAGCTGTTATATGGGGGGAGATTTTAATTGTGTAATGGATATAGGAGATAGGGGTGCAAAAACATCCAAAATATATTGTGGCACTAACTTTCTTCTTAAGACTGTATCCCAAAGTCAGTTAATTGATACCTATAGGGTAATTCATAAGACAGGAGGGCATATCTATTTTTGAGGTTCATTTTCTACCAGAATAGATTTTGTTTTTACCAAATCTGACATTGGAGTTGAGAAAGCACTATTGATTCCCTTTGAAATATAGGATCATGTTATTTTGATGGTTACCTTGGGCACAATTAATGGTCCAACATATGGGAAAGGATACTGGAAATTAAACACTGCAGCCTTACCTGAGAAACTGTTACAAAGTCAAATTAAGGAGTTTCTTAGGGCTAGAATGTTGGTTGCTGGTTTATTGAACAATATGAGTACATGGTGGGAGATTACGAAATCAGGATTAAAGGGAATATTTCAGAAATACTTGTTACACAAATGCCAGGACCGATATAGACAATATTTGAAGTTCTGTACCCAGTTATGTAACATATACTCTAGTATTAATCTATATCATCTTCCTTTAACAACACAGGTCATAAATGTAAAGAATGATATGTTTGCTCTACGGTATAATAGAGCTGCTACTATGTTACATGAACATGAAGTATGTACTCAAGGGAAAACAGGTTTTGGGGATCCCTATACAAATTGTTCACAGAGATTAAATGCCCGTTTTATGACTTCTCTTGTTTCACCTGCAGGTACATTAGTTCAGGATGGCCCAGGTATTCTGGACACTGTAACGACTTATTTAAAATTCATGTATTCCACGTCTTCTTTTGATGAGGGACTTTCTAAAGATGTTCTCTCTTCCCATGTGATAACTAATGCACCTATTGATTTACTATTAGCACTTTGTCAACCTATATCCCCTTCAGAAATTGAACAAGCAATCTCATGTCAAAACAAAAATTCCACCCCTAGTATAGATGGATTACCGGGTGAATTTTATCAAACATCTACTGAATTGATGGTACAGATTTTGGAGGTAGTATTTAACTGGGTATTATTGTCTTTGCAGATGGATTTTCACTTTTGTATAGCTGTACAAATAATGATACACAAGAAGGGGGGTAAAACTATTCTGGATAATTGGAGATCATTGAGTCTCTGAAATGTAGATTAAAAAATATTAATGAAAATACTGCATTTTAGATTACTGCCTCTAACTCCCTACCTCATTACATCAGCTCAAACATGTGCTGTACCGAATAGATCCATACAGCACAGTCTTCTGTTAATTAGGGAACTAGTAGAACAGGGTAAGGAGGACAAACTTACAGGTTTTATAATGGCCTTAGACCAAGAGAAGACCTTTGACAGAGTGCCTCATTCTTTCATCACTCAAGTCTTACAGGCTTATGGTATTCCAGATTATGTTATACGATGGCTAGAGACCTTATATACTCATGCTTATGCCATTCCTATGGTAAATGGACACCTAGGAACCTATATTAATGTTTCAAGGTGTGTATGTCAGGGCTGTCCACTTAGCCCATTGTTATATGTCTTTTGTTTAGATCCCATTATGCGTCTCATTCAGCAAGACACAAATGTGAGAGGCATAAGACCCCTAGGTAGAGGAGAAGAGATTTGTGTCACTGCATATGCAGATAACTTTTGTATATCAGTGGCTGATGAGCAGTCAGGGGACAGAATATTGACCTTGTTGGATGATATTTCCCACTGTATAGGAGCAAGTTTAAATAAGGCTAAAAGTATAATTTTCCCCTTAGGAAGGTCATCCCCTGATACACATTCATGGCATGGCATAGCAGTGTCTCAGGATCCTTTCAAGTATTTAAGAATTTGGTTTGGGAAAGAGGACAATAGTATGTTTAACTGGCAGAAAAAGTTAGATGAAGCAACAGCTAAAGTAGTGCTCTGGATGTCGTGGGATCAAATGAAAAGGAAAAAAGTAATGGTAATCAAAACTTATCTTTTACCAATCTTTCTTTTTCTCAGTTCAGTTTATCCATTACCTAGAAGTTTGGAAACAGTTCTTTCAGGCCTAGTCTTCCAAATTATATGGGGTAGCCAACTGAATCCCATAAAGAGAGACATTTTGTATGTCCTTATAGATAAAGGTGGTTTGAATCTAATAAACCCCATTGTGTTTTATTTTACTACTTTTTTTCATCATAATTTACTAGATTTGTCTAAACCACAAACAGCAGTATGGGTCCCATTTGCTGATAATTGGCTACAACCTATTTATAAAAAGTGGGGAGAACAGGGAATAGTAACTGCCCAAGTTAAAACTGGCTGTGTATTTTTTAGGCCGGCACTGGGAAAATTGAAATTATGGAAACTGCCCTTACACATAGTGAGCTCTTCTACAAATAAATTGTTGTATAAAACTATTCAACAAAGTATTCCAATATCACCAGTGGTATTTAAGGGTGTTGATGCCAAGTATGTACCACAGTTATTGGAAACCTTGAAAGATCCTGGTTTACCACTACGTTTATGGGATGTAACCTGGTTAAGTGCACATGGCCGGTTAAACATCAAGGGTAATGCAAAACATAAAAAATGTGAAGAAACATTATGCCCAAGACAAAGTTGTATCGACCAAGAAGAATCAATGGTTCATTTTTTGCTCCTTTGCCCATTTGTGAAAGAAGTGTGGGTTTTTTTGGCAACAGAATGGAACCTTCCAAACTGGGAGAGATTTACTTATGTTGAAGTGGTGGGAGGTTTTAGTAGTGTAGATTTAGTGTCGGTCCCTACTATGGTTCGACTAGTATTATCTATTATCAAGTTTGTTTTATGGCATGTAAGGTGTAAATTTATATTACAGCAAGTTTTTCAGGAACCTAAGACAGTTGTCCTAATTATTGAATCAAAACTTTGTAAATAGTCTTCTTTTGAACAACAATATATGCCTTTAGATGTCTGGAAACTGAGATGGTTAACTGTGCCTTTTTTGAAAGATAAAATTGGATGATGTGTTTGACTTCTTTTTGTTTTGATAAGATGCTCTCTGATATATTGCTTTTGTTTATGTCTTTTTATTATACTTTTGTATACATTTGTTGTAATCTCTGTTTAGTTTTCTTTCAATAAAATTTTCCCCTACTCTTGCAGTAGGGGTGCTGCTGCTATGGGGGGGGGGTTGTTTCGAAGCTCATTCTACTGGTGTACCTGTGGGTGTGCAGGTCTCCCAACTCACAGGTCCAGCCTAGGAGACCACTGCAGTTGTAGATACTTTGATGGAAATTGAGAACACAGTGCCTTCTGTGACAAACGATCCTGTGAGTACACCCTGAGGAATTTTTGTCTCTGATGAAGTCTGGCTTGACCACATATTAAAGCAAAATAAATCTTTGCAGTATGGAGGTACTGACCAAGCTACTGGAATGCATGCAATGGAAACAATGAACCCTGTTACACAGCCTGAATCATTAGACCCTGGTGTTATGAAAGTAACAGTAAAGGTACAGCAGGATGCATTAACTACTGATAATGGCGGTAAACTTTCAGCTGAGAGTCAGTGACTCAGCCCTGTGATGCACTAGCATCAATGAAATTCCTCCGTCCTGAATCAGAGTCAGCAGGGGAGATACTGATAGCTGCTGCTAGGCCTTTGTTGCCGGAAGGAATGATGTCTGAACTGAAGGAGACCGCACAGCCTGTGAGTACTACATTGCAAACTGTACAAATGAGTGACTGTTTCCAACTGCCAGGGTTTGGTTTGTGAAAAGGCAGAGAAGGTGAAGTAAATAATCCTCTGCCACGCGGGAGCTCCCCGACCTCTCTAGGGTGTTCCTTGTCGAATGCGGGGTGGAAAAGGGGAGTGGCAGACATTTGGATTCCTGATCCAGCATGCAGTCCGATACCAGGACAATCTCCTTCAAAGGGCAATACTAAGCAGTGTACTGGTGTGACTGATCAAACTAAGGAAGGAATGGGACTTGAGAGGCAAGCAGATAGCAATAAAGAAGCACACACCATATTAGAGAATAAAATGTCTCACTTCACAGTGTCTTCCTCCTCAGATTCTGAGGGTTCTGCTGCTAAGCCTGCAGAATAGGGAGGTTACATAAATGATGAACACAAGTCCCACTGTAACAAACCTGATTTTACTGAACAATCAAAAACTGCATGGGAACATTTTAGACACAACGATCCTTTTTCTGCACGCCTTGCAAAGATATAATGCAGTACGTTTAGAATATTTAGGAGGTTTAGAAATAGCACCAGATCATTTATATGTGGGACATAGCTTATTGAAGGTTTCACTAGTTTTTTTTTTCAAACGAAATACATGTTTTAATTTATGTCTCAGGAACTGCACTGTATGATATTAGTTTCAATACACCACAAGGTTTAGATTGTTTTTGGTCTAAATATGATTATTTAAAATATACTGAAATGTGGTTATCATTCAGAGCTATACCCTTGACTAAACCCACAATTAGAAACGGTACAGTACTATTTTGGAATGAATTTGTGTCAGTCCATGATATCTCTTACTGGATGCAACAAAAATGTGATGTGCTTGAAACTCCACAATCAATATTTGATGAGGAATGTTTATGGAATGGGGGTTAGAAATACAAGGTGTGTTTGAGAAATAACAGCATGGGGCCTGTACGTTTACCTAATAGTTTGTTCCTGAGGAGTGAGAGGGACCATTGCTTTTATCCCGGGCAACCAAAGGCTTGTTTTAAATATGGGGCCTACACACATTTAGGTACTGCCTGCAACAGGCTGAAATGCAATCTTTGTTTGTCATTTGGTCATCACAGTTCTGATTGCAAGGAAGATCCGAAGTGTAATTTGTGTGTGGACACCGGACATACATACAGATTTTGTCCGAGGGCTACACATAATCGCACTGTTCACAAGAATCAGGATATTATAATTCAGGAGGCACAAAAGAAAGAGATGACTAAATAGAGAACCTACTCCAATAAGCCTCCACCTGATCACACAACATCTAATACCTCAACCCCCATCCCCCCAGAGGTAATTGTAGTAGATAAGGATGAAAATACCATAGACCCTGCAGAGCCAGTTGTACTTTCTGAGACTGATACCCTGGCAACTAAGCCTATGGCTGAACCTGAAGCAGAAACAATTGTGGTAGAAATGCCCCCCCGGAGTGTTAAAAGTATGGCAAAAAAAAGATGTATGAAACAATCTAGGCCTAGATCAAAAGTAGCTAAGGCTTATGTACCTGAAGACGAAGGGATTTTGCTAACAAACAAGTACAAAATACTGTCAAAAAATATGCAAGATTCAGAATAGAGAGAAGATTCTGAGGCCTCTTCTTTAGCTCCTCATTCTTCTGGGTCTGAAGGAGAAATACAAGAACCTAGGGTAGATGAGGAAAGGGAAAAAAAAATTGGTGCCAGAGTATGGAGAAGTCCCAGGTTAAGAAAACCACCTTACAACTTCCCTCTCCCCATCTTCCTCAAGGCCTTATTCACAGCTTAGCATTGCAACAATGAATGTTAATAGTAAAAGGAATGCTAAAAGAAGATTGATCACACTGACTGTCTTAAAGGACTTAGGGTGTGATATTTGTTTGTTGCAAGACACCAGATTAAACACAGATTTGTTAATTAGATCAGCACAACTTTGGTGTTGGGGTCCCTCATTTTTTTCATTTGGAACTGAGGTTTGTGATGGGGTTGGAATATTATTTAAGGGGGATGGGTTTAAGGTTTCGAGAATGGTAGATATTGCTTTAGGGAGGGCATTAATATTGGACTTTTTGTATAAAAGGGAGGGTTGGAGGTTGATAAATATTTATGCCCCCCTCACTAAAAAGGACAGAATTACCCTGTTTAATACAATTAAGGCTTTTCTGATGACACTCAAACATGTACTTTGGGGAGGAGATTTTAATTGTGTTGTTGACAGACTTGATTGAGGTGCTGCGACCAAGAAACTGTTCTGTGATTCTAATTGTCTAAATGGTATTATTGCACAGTGTAACTTACAAGATTCCTCTAGGATCTTACATGATAGGGAATCATACGTATTATAGGGGAGCTTTATCCACTAGGATAGATTTTTTATTTTCCCAGAAAAATCACAGTTTTCATATAGCGGAATCGATTCCTTTAGAAACTTCAGACCATGTTATTCTCCATGTTATAATGGAAGGCATGATAGGCCCTCAATATGGCCATAGTTATTGGAAATTAAATACTACAGTATTATAGGAGAAACAATTGATTGCATCAGTCACTGACTTTTTAAGAGCTAGGATGTCAGTGGCTGTATTGGAAAACAATGTTAGTTCTTGGTGGGAGGGTACAAAACAGGGTTTGAAGTCGTTATTGCAACCTTACTCTACCAGAAGTCATCAAAATCAGTATAAAGAATGCCTGAAGCTCTGTTTACAGTTGAGTAAAGTGTATTCTGTTATCAATACCCAGCATATTAGCTTAACACCCCAAGTTTCGAACCTAAAAAACGAAATGGCAGGATTGCAAGATTCAAGGGCTATAGCTATGTTGAATGGGCACAGGATTTGCCCTCCTGGCAAAACTGGGTTCAGCGATACCTTTAAATTTTGTTCTCAGAGGGCATCTGATAGGTTCATGGCATCTGTTAGAACTCAAGATGGTACTTTAGTATCTGACGGTCCAGCTATCTTGCACACTGTAACTAATTACTTGACTAGAATGTATACTGCCTCCTCCATAGGCAAACTGGTTTTAATTCAATTTTCAATTCAATTCATGTTTATTTTTAAAGCGCCTTTCAAAATCAAGGCGCTGTACAGATTAAATAAAACAGGAAAATCCAACATTAAACAATCACAACTATAAAGGAAAAGCCAAAGTAAAGAGATATGTTTTTAAAGCAATTTTAAAACTGTCAACGGTCGGGCATTCTCTTAACCAATGAGGTAGAGAATTTCACAGGGTAGGAGCTGAAAGGCAAAAGCACGAGATCCTGACAACTTCAAACGAACCCTGGGAATCTCTAGCAACTCCTCATTGGTGGAGTGGAGGGGCGGAGGGGCAATAGGGAACCAGAAGATCTTTCAGGTAACCGGTCCTGATCGTGTGGGGCTTTAAAGGTTAGTAAACCAACCTTAAGGTGATCCACCACCGAACAGGCAGCCAGTGCAGTTGAAACACAAGGCGTAACATGACTGGTCTAAGAGTCCCAGTCAAAAGCCTGGCTGCAGCGTTCTGCACCAGCTGAAGGCGGCGGATGTCAACCCCTGGTAGCCCTAGGTAGAGGGAATTACAGTAGTCCAGACGGGTGGTAACAAAGGCGTGGACCAAAGTCGAAAGGTCCTCCTGGGGAATCAAATGTTTCACCCTGGCGATATTCCTCAGATGGTAAAAAGAGGATTTGACAACAGCTGACACTTGTGATTTCAGGGTCAGACCATCATCAAAAATATCGCCCAGATTTCGCACCTGTCGAGAGCTAGAGAGCGGTACACCACCAAGTAATAAACCCGATGGCTGTCCAACACCCAAACCCCTCCCAGAATGACCTGGATCCACAACCAATACCTCAGTCTTATCCGGATTAAGTTTTAACCAGCTCGAACTCATCCAAATTCTGATCTCATCCAGGCAGTTGTTAAGTACGGAGAGTGCATCACTCTGATCGGGGAGAAAGGATAGGTACAGCTGAGTATCATCTGCATAGCAGTGAAAACTCAAGCTGTATCTCTCCGATGATTTCTCCCAATGGCAGCATATACACTGCAAACAACATGGGAGCTAAAATGGAGCCCTGTGGTACCCCACATGGTAGGGAGAAGGCGGCAGAGGAATAAATTCGGTGACAACTCTGAGACCTCACCGTGAGGTAAGAATGAAACTATTCGTGGACTGTACCAGACAGCCCATAAAACCCGTAGTCGCTCCAGTAGCACCCCATGGTCTACAGTGTCAAATGCAGCAGAAAGATCAAGAAGGACCAGAATGGTACAAGTCTTTCGATCTCTGGCCATCAGGAGGTCGCCATCTCCGAACAAGGGCAGTCTCAGTACTATGCCTTTCCTGAAGCCAGATTGAGAGTATCATAGACATTATGGGAGGTAAGATGATCATCCAATTGCAGTGCAACTGCCTTTTCAATAACCTTCCAACAAATGGCAGGTTAGAGATAGGCCGGTAGTTAGCTAGACAGTCTGGGTCAAGGAGGATTTTTTTTAGGAGTGGTCTAACTGCTGCTCTCCTTATGGGGTTAGGAAAACCCCTCTCCAAGGATTTCAGACAATGTTAGCAAGGATTGGGTAGATAACTTTACACAACCCACTAACAGCGTGTAGGACCCGGATCCAAACTACAACTGGTTGGACGATTGTTTGGATGATCTTCACAATGTCAACGAATTCCGGGCAGTGAAAATCCAACCAGACAGGCTGAGGACTAGGTACCACCAATCGTCCACCATAATCCCCCGAAGGAGAGGTCGGACCAATGCCGGACCTGATGCTGGCAACCTTATCTGCAAAGAAGCGATCGAACTCCTCGCATCTAACTGAGCTCTTTACCACATTTGATGTTCCAGGACTGCCTGCTATGTATATCAGAGATCTCATTAAGCCTATAACTATGGCAGAAATTGAGTCAGTTATTGGTAATCTTAAAGGAAATGCCGCACCAGGTATAGATGGCCTACCTTCTGAATTTTCTAAAGCGTTCAGTGATTTATTGAAACACATTTTAGTAGTAGTTTATAACTGGGTACTAGGGAGTCTAACAGTAGACTTTCATTTTTGTATTGCCATTCAAATGCTAGTGTTTAAACATGGAGAAAGGACAGATCTTGATAATTGGAGGTCCTTAAGCTTATTGAACACTGATTATAAAATGTTATTGAACATTTTGCACAATCATTTAGTTAATACTGCATTGGTACTGATTACATCAGCCCAAATGTATACAGTGCCAGATCATTTGATATAGCCCAACCTACTATTAATTCAGGAAATGGTTGAACAGGGTAAAGAGGAAGCACTGAGGGGGTATATCATGTCTTTATATCAAGAAAAGGCCTTTGACAGAGTACCACATCGATTTATCTCACGTGCACTCACCCATTATGGGATACCACCTGTCTTTGTAACATGGATTACTTTACTTTATGAGAATGCAAGGACAATTCCTTTGGTTAATGGGCAATTAGGAACACACATTAATATTTCCCATGGGGTATGACAAGGGTGTCCACTTAGCCCTTTGCTTTATGTATTTTGTTTAGACTCTTTATTGTGGCTTTTTCAACAAGATACATGCATCAGGGGCATTAAGCCCCTTAGGGGAGGGGAGGGAACACGAGTGATAGCATATGATGATGACGTTTGTATAATAGTTGCAGATCAACAGTCAGGAGAATGGGTACTGGAATTAATTGATAAATATTCTAAACCAACAGGGGCACATCTTAATAAGGGAAAAAGTGGTATGTATCCTTTGAATGGTAATGTCACTACACAGGATGTATGGCATGGCATAAAGGTATCAATTGACCTTTTCAATGTTTAGGAGTATGGTTTGGGAGGAGAGTTAATAGTGTTCTAAACTTGAAATCAAAAATAGAACAGGCCTCATCTATAGTAGTTGTATGGAAGTCTTGGCACCAAACTAAAAAGGAAAAGGTGGTAGTTGTCAAAACATTTTTGCTTCCACAATTTTTGTTTATTAGTGTCGTATATCCTTTGCCGCGAGCTTTGGTGGCTTCATTCTTGAGTTTAGTCTTTCAGGTAATTTGGGTAAATCATTTAAATCCCATTAAAAGAGAGGTCTTATATTTACCAGTAGGTAAAGGGGGGGTTAAATTTAATAAATCCTGTAGTATTTTTTTTTATAAAATGGGTAAAATAAATCTCTTAATTTGATTGGCTGAAAGGACCTTCCAGCCATGTCATTATCAGCAGGTATCTATGTCAACTGGCACTTTTCTCACCTAAGCAACCTCACAACAAACAGGAAGCAGGAACCAACCCAAGCGTCAAACTCATCCAAGAACTAGGCACACAATGCGTGGCACCAACCCGGAACGCTGCACACCTGTAACAGCAGGCATCAAGCAACACATAGCCTGTCTATGTTTCTGTAACCACAAAAATAATCTAAAAAATTTGTCTGAAGTTCCCCCCTCATAGTAGAAAAAAACAGAAATACCTTGCTAACACCGCTAATATAGGAACCACTTGCTGCAAACGCCTTTTAGTTTCAGAATATGAGGCCTCCACACTCGTTACCCCATCCCTTCAGATACTGCTTGCCAGGATCAACAGAAACTTCAGAAATAACATTTATGTTAAACAAGAACTCCTTCAGTTTGCATACATTATAAGCATACCACATGCAAAAGAAATGGGAAAAAAAACAGTAACCCGGAAATGAATTTCTACGGTGGCCGCTACAAGACACACTCTGCCCATGACAACTAAGCTGCAGGCATCAAAATATCTAATAAATCAGTAAATTAAAACAAAATAAGTGAAAGGCAACAAATTGTTTCTCCCTTGCAGAACAAATACACTTGCCAGGAGACGCACATAAAATCGAAAGCCGTCTACTCGGTGTCAAACCAGTCACTCGCTGCGACAGTGCCACATTAACACTATGTGGAATGAGGAAAAAGGTACAGAAATAACACAATCTACAGAACAGTAAACAATGGAGAATTAAAACTGTATACAGAAACTAAAACCTGACCAACATCTCTGTGTATCTGAGTGACGGGGTTGGGGGGGAGACATAAAGTAGAAATCATATATTAAAGAAAGCAGTTAAGTAGAGGGACTATTTTGCTACTTTACCTTTTAAAACCTCAAATTCTTAAAATAATTTCCCTCTTTTTATTTATTTATTTTTTCCATAAATACTTAATTGAGAAACCCATTTCATGAGCACAATAACACACTCCCAGATGTGAGTTACGTGCTGATAAAGGCACGCCCAGAGGCATGAGGCACTCTGTGCAAGTGCCTCATGCCTTAGTACACCCCTGAGCATGCTCTTATCAGCACATAACCCACACCTCATCGTGTGTTATTGCTTGTATAGTGTTTATTTTCATACTAATTTAATGGATCTCACAAGACCAAGTTTAGCACTTTGGACATTATATGCAAGCCACTGGATTAGACCCCTTTACCAAACATCGGAGAAACTGGAGTTTTGATCAGCTCAGGTTAAGACCAAATGCGTCTTCTTTAGGCCAGCCCTTGGGAAAATAAAGCAATGCAAGATACAAATGAATATTTTGAGCTTAGACTCCAACAAATCGGTTTATGCTACAATACAAGCTCAAGTATGCATATCAATGGTTGTTTTTAAAGATGTAGCTCCAAATTTTCACATAAAAGTGTTGGAGTCTTTAAGAGATCCTTGCATTCCTCCAAGGGTATGGGATGTCACATGGTTATGTTCCCATGGTCGTTTGTTTGTTGAAGGTAATGCCAAGTATAAAAGAATAGAAGAACGTATGTATCCTAGGCTAAGTTGTGTGGCACAGGAAGAATCTATGTCTCATTTTCTTATTCAGTGTCCTTTTGTTAGAGAACTGTGGGCAACATTAGCACATGTATGGAATAACCCTCATTGGCTGAAGATAACAATTGTAGAAGTGGTTGGTGGTTTCAGTTTGGGGGACCTTGGTTTGGAAAAGGGGGTGGTACATTTGATCCTTTCATTCATTAAATTTATATTACGGTAATCCAGATGTAAGTTTGTCTTACAACAAATATATCAAGATCCAAAGACAATTATTAACATTATTGAACATGAATTATATAAACAATGTATGTTTGAACAGCAGCATATGTCTTACAGTACATAGGTACGTTGGAATAATGTTCCCTTTATGAAAGATAAAATTGGGTGAGTTGTTTTTTCTTTAATGTTGATATCTACTTAATTATGTTATTATTCAGTACTGGTGTTGTTGTACACTGATTTCATGACATATAGTGTTCAGTTTCTTTTAATAAAATGTTCTCCTACTCTTTGGTCGGGGGCACTGCGACTGCTGCTGAGACGGCCAGTCCTGTTAATTCAGTGGATTGTACGGCTGCTGGAGGGGCTGCAGAGCAGGTCTCCTCTCCTGTATCGGAACCCCTAGGGATGACTAACCTCGAGCAAATGGATAATGGCTTTGTCCTGGTTCAGAGGAACTACCGGGTACAGACCAAGGAGTGGATATTTGCATGGATTCGAGCACAGTTTCAGCAGCTGGTGGTATGCTGGTGGCTGCTTCTTTCATGATGAAGAGCTGCAGAAGGTGTTATGAGAGGAGGAACTACTGCATCAGCGAAGGAGGGAACAGCTTCAGCGGGAGCTGTTTCTGAGAAGACAGCCTTCCGTGTCGGATGTGGTGCACCGTGGAATTGCTCCGACTGATGGTCCTGTTGCTATGGACTCTGAGTCAGGACTAGAGTGGGTAATGGATGATATTTCAATGGATTTTGTGGTGCAGCCCAATACTGAATGTGACACAGTTACTGTGACTCATTTGGAAGTTGATGGATGTAGAGTTCTCCATGGTTCAGGAACTTCTCTTATAGGATCTCAAGGGCTGGCTAATGAAAGTCAGATTTTTGGTGCTGGACAGGCCAAAATGATACTGCCTACTGTACAGGTAGTTTCGACAGCTGCTTCTTCTGTAAAACTACCATATGTAGTTTTTTATATTGGTACTGTTGGTGGGAACCCCAGAAAAAAGTTGCAGTGAAGCTTGCTGCTCAGAAGGAAAAGAAAAAAGGGAAGTTACTTCCAAAAGGTGCTTTCATTTCTTAAGAGTCCCAGGCACCTGTAGGTCCCCCTGAGACCTCTGCTGGGGCAATTGTAAACACTTCGGGGTGGGTGACCAATGCTCTGGAGCAGGCTGGATGGGTTAAATCCCTGAATGGTGCTGTTGAGCTTGGGGGAAAGCTACAACTGTCTTGGCTAATTTGATTTCTACAGGTTCAATGGTAGTTGAAGGAGAGGATTCTTCTTCAAATATTCCACCTGGACAGCTACAGCCCACTGACGTGCTTATGTGTTCTCCAGACAGTGCGGAGAATTCTTTTACCATTCTCCATGATATTATACATTTGGAAGGTGAGACAGAGGAGAATGATGTAATGGACATTAGCGTCTCTGATGTCTCTGAGTCAAACACTCAAGCCTCAGAGGTAGCTCAGGCTCCACTCACAGCTCAGGATGGAGTGGTGCCCACTGAGTCTGGTGCTATTAAAGGTCCCACTGACACTACAGCTGGTTCAAATGTATGGCATGCAAATGTGAGGGAGCGTCTTTTTTCAGAGGATGCGTGCTTATCCTTAGAGCCAGCTACCAGATTATATGCAATGCGCCTTAAGTACAGGGGATCATCTGATGATATCCCAGACAGACTTTTTGTAGGAAGGGCTCTTTGGAAAAACAGTATGAAGTACTATGTGTATGAAGTCTACTCACTTACTCACATGCCTGGTGTTACGCTTTATGACATTAGTTTTAAACATCTGTCTGGTCTTGAGCGGTTCTGGAAGCAGTGCCAGCTCTTGAAAAATACTCCTCTATGGAAGCCCTTTGTAGCTATCCCTCTTACCAGGCCCTCCTTTAAATGAATAACAATCTTGTTTTGAAATGAGGGTGTGAATATGGCTGATATTACTTATTTGCTAAAACAGCACTGCACTGTCCAAGGATATCCAGAACCTATTCTGGATGATGAACATCTGTGGACAGGAGGGTGGAGGTATAAAGTGATGTTACACTAAGAGGAGGTGCTGGTGAGACATCTCCCAAATTGTTTTTTCCTAGGATGTGATAGCGGTGTGCTTTTCTATCCTGGGCAGCCTCAAGCATGCTATCACTGTAGGGATGTGAGGCATCTGAGTAATGCCTGTGACAAGTTAAAGTGTGGTCTGTGTGGTGTTGTGGGGCATAATAGTGCACAGTGCACACAACCTATGCACTATAATTTATGTGAGGATCTGGGTCACACTTACTGCATCTGCACTTGGGCTTCTCATAACAGCTTGGGTCAGGCCGTACGAGCAGAGCAGGATGTGTATGTGACTATTGCCCAAAAAGAGCATTTACGTTTTGAACAACAAATGACAACTGCTGGAACTATTTATTCTGTTGTGCTCCATGGGTCTCCTACTTGTGTGCAAGGCTTACCTCCACCACGTATACTGCCCCCACAGTTTATACCACCCCCTGCTGCCAGTTCTTGTTTGGAGTCTGGGATCCTGGATTGTTCTGTTGTAGAGGACGCTTTCTCTTCTGCCTTGCAGGTCTCTCACAAGGACCTTTAAGGGGATCTCCCCCCCAGTCCGAATGGATACAGTACAGGAGATGGCGGATGATGCCTCTGCTCTGGTTGAGATGCCTCCCCCTGTAACTGTGGGAGGCCCCTCCTTCCGAAGAGTTACTCAATCCAAGACCTTAGGGAAAACTCGGCCTGTAGTCCCTCTAGCTGAGGTTGTGGAGCCTCTCACCACACAGAACTCATATGCAGTACTGATGGAGATGGAAGACCCTGAAGCAGACTAGGTAGTCTCCTCTGTTGCATCCTATCAGGCAGAGGTGATTGTGGATTTACCTATGGAGACAAACCTAGGATAAAGAAGAGGAAAAAGAGAAAATGACTGTTTTGACTTTTCATGTGATTTGTGATTTTTTCACTCTCCTTTTCCTTATAGCATGGTACAGTTTTTATTATAACATCTAATGTTAATAGCATTAAAAATTATCAGAAAAGACAGATCACTTTTGTTACCTTACAGATGGAAAAGGGGTGCATCATTTTTCTGTAAGATACTCACTTGCATACTATTCCTGACAGTGAGGGCACAGAAAGATTGGAAGTGGGGTCCCTCATTGTGGTCCATTGGGGAGGATTTATGTACTGGAGTGGGTATCCTGTTTTCTGGTGCTCACTGTGAAGTCTTGATGGTTATGGATGTTTGCCCTCGGAGGGTACTTATTTTGGATATTGTTAGACAACATATAACATATCATTTGACAAATGGGTGTGCCCCTCAATTAATGGCTGAGAGAAAGCAACTTCTTAGGAAGATAGAGCCCTATCTTTACACCTCCAAAGTCATCCTATAGGGTGGGGATTTTAACTGTGGTCTCTCTAGGAGGGATTGGGATAGGAAGACTGAAAAGATTTATTGTGACACCAATTGTCTGCAACATATTTTGAGTAATACAGGCCTTAATGATGTGTATGAGATTTTACACGTTCCTCCTGTGCATACGTATTATAAAGACACTTTGTCAGCAGGTATAGATTTTTTGTTCTTGTCAGATAGAATGGGTGTCATGGGGGTCTCAGTGGTGCCTTTGGTGACCTCTGACCATTTCACAGTTAAGGTAGGTATTGGGGATGAAAAGAAGGGCTGTATGGGTCATGGTTTCTGGAGGATGAATACTTCCTTATTGGAACAAGAGTCTATTCAACATGAGGTGTTTCTTCTTCTGGAGGCCAAACATGAGGTGCGGTTTTTATATGATAACCCTGTATTATGGTGGGAAGACACTAAGTGGAACATTAAGGCCTTGTTGCAGCAACTCTCTGGTAAGGTAGTGAGGTCCAAATATATGAAATACCTTAGTCTTCGAGCTAAGTATTTACAGCTTTTGACTCAGATGACAGACTCTGCAAGGGCTTTGAGTACCGAAGTGGCACAGGTTAAATCAGAAATGTTTCACTATCAGTATGAAACAGTACATGCTATTGACATGCGTTAGCAATATTCTATAATGGAGGATAAAACACAAGTGAACCCTGTTGATGCCCCAGTAGATAGGGTGGGACAGAGGGTTATGCTTTCTTTGAGGGATGACTCAGAAGGCCCGATTCCAAGAGGCTTATGCATGGTGCAAGACGAGATACGCCAAACCCCATGGCATAATTCGTGACTTACGCCATGCGTTAAGCCATTTGCCATTCCAAAAGGTGCCTTGCACCATGCCATATGCGGGTTGTGACAAATGTGGGTTACGCCACCCACTGCGCCCACAACCCGCAAAGATATGACGCAAGGGTGGGTTATGGCAGCAACTGTGTCCTATTCCAATAGGGTGACTTCCGTAACCCACTTATGCCATTCCTGGAGCTGCATTGGCCCAGTGGAGTTAGATCATCCTGATGATGGTCTAAGGGGCATCTGTCCACGCCAATCAATGGATGTCCACTCTGCAGTGCTGCAGAAAAGGTACTGCTGTGTTCCCCATGCCCCCAAACACAGTCATGCCCCCCCAAATATCTGGGACCCCTGAAGGCCACTGGGCAATGTGCACCCACATACTCCAGTGCCACCTGGCCAGCCGCTCATGCTCCCTGGTGCATGCAGTGGTGTTCTGGGTGGGGGGCTATGGGGGGGCATTTCGCAGCTGACTGCAACTTATGGCATGCAGGGCCATTGCGCCATACTCATGGCGCTAGCCTATGCCTACCACAAGTTACAGGACCTAGATGCCGGGAACCCTGCCTATCTTGGAATAAGGCACAGGGTCTCTGGTATAGTGCCACATGGCGCAACTAGCATATGCCCATGAGTTGTACCATGCATCTTGGAATCAGCCCTCAGGACTTTACAGATGGATACAGTTTCCATGCTACACATTGTACAAACTTACATGCAGCGGAAATTCCAGGAGAGTAATACTGGGGTTTCTGAACTCTCTTTTGAGAATTTGGCCTTTCCACAGGTTTCTACTAGTGATAAAAGCAAGTTGACTGACCCCTTTACAGTGGCAGAAGTAAGGGCAGCTATCTTGACATTATCCCGTAATACTGCACCTGGTTGTGATGGTATTTCTAATGATTTTTACAAATGTTTTGTAGATCAGTTAGCATCTGTTTTAAAGGAAGTCTTTGTGGCCATTACACAGGTTGGGAGTTTAGGGGCGTCTATGACAGAAGGGATTATGGTTTTTCTTTATAAATCTGGTGACAAGTCTGATATAAAAAATTGGAAGCCTCTTAGTCTTTTAATATCAGACCATAAAGTGTTGGCTAAGTTGGTAGCATATCGATTGGCAAGGGTGGCAAAATCCCTGAGTTTGGAAGAACAAACTTGTGCAGTCCCTGGGAGATCTATTGCTCAAAATTTCATTCTTATTAGAGAAATAGTGGCTCAAGGTCTTGAAATGAATCTGGAGGGGTATTTGTTCTCTATAGATCAGGAAACAGCCTTTCATGCCACAAAACATGATTATCTCTGGAAAGTATTACAATTGTATGGGTTACCAGAAAAGTTTCTCTACCTGATACAAATATTGCATACGGGGGCATAGGTCAGACTAGTGATGAATGGTCATCTTGGGATGCCTCTGTATATACATAATGGGGTCTGACAGGGGTGCCCACTTAGCACCCTCTTGTATGTTTTTGGCCTAGATCCATTACTGAGGAGGATAGAGGTGGATGAAGAAATATGGCCAACTTTGCAAAAAAATGGTTTTGTTTATAATAAGGTTATATAGCCTATCCTGATGACTGCGTGGTGGCGGTTGACACCTTCGATTCTAGGATTAGGGATCTCCAGTTCTTTTCACAAGCTACATGGAGTACTGGGATAAAGATAAATACGAGGAAGTGTATGAGGAGCACCGATTGTGTATGTTCTTTCTGTATGGTCTTAATAATGGTGTTCTTTATTTGCACTGTATTTCGGACTGTATTTCTCTTTATTCTGTATTAATATACTTTTTGTTGTGCTTATGAATTTGAATTAAAAATTTCCCCTACTCTTTTCGAGAAATGTCAAGGGATCTTTAACATCCACCTGAACTACCACCAGAACAGGCAGATGGGACCTCAGTTTAACATCTCATCCAAAAGACAGCACATCAGGAATGCAGCACCCCCCTCATGCTGCACTACAGTGTCAGTATTGGGATTTAACCCAAGTGCCTGGTGTGGGGATAGAACCCACAGCCTTCTGATCTCCTGGCCTCAGAGGCAAGTGTGCTCCCTGCTGAGCCAC
The DNA here is from genome assembly GCA_016271365.2 of Neoceratodus forsteri. Taxonomy (NCBI): domain Eukaryota; kingdom Metazoa; phylum Chordata; order Ceratodontiformes; family Ceratodontidae; genus Neoceratodus; species Neoceratodus forsteri. Next base: position 914,886,605 of record CM028132.1, on the reverse strand, counting down.
TGGCACTGACACTGACACTGACACTGACTCAGTAGAACTACTCATCCCACTGATATCCTCTTTGTTCTTTACATTAACAAACTGCCTTAAAACATGAGTCACCTACTCCTTTTCCTATTGACCTATCCAGTTGGAATAGCCAGAATTATTTCTTCCTGCTGCCCAAGACATTGTCTTCCCCACTACAACTTTTTAAGTACCTCTAAGTCCTAGACTTGCATGTACACCAAGCTCCTCGGGTCATAAATTTACTGGATGTGATCCTTAAATATCCTGCATTCAGGTTGGAATTGTTGATACTTTGTGCTTTCTTGTTCCAACCTGGGGGTCTACCACTGTTGTGTAACCCACCACAGCTGTACATTTCTTGGTGATACTGTGCATCTAATTCCAGAACCTGGTGACCCCATGAACTACCTGCCTCTTATACCCCTACCCTTTAATTAGAATTCCCCAGATAAGGCTAAGTGAAATTAGAAAATTCTAGTGCTATTGTCAGTTTCATGAAATTCTACAATTTTTACAAAGACTCATGGGATTTGACTTTAAGTACAGAGATTATTTTGCAATTTCTCATAGCAAGTAATTAATAAAATTGGCACACACAGTCTCCTTGTAAGGTCTAAGAACCTGCCAAATTCTATAGTTTTAAAATTTCAGGGGTTTATAAATTTGTAGTTTGTATTCTTGCAGAATTACATTTTTAAATGTTGTGAAAGTTTGACTACTTTTAATTCAATCCCATTTAAAGCTGCAAATATGAACTTTTTCAGAAATGACCATGTGGTATAGTAGTTTAAATGTTTCAACTCTGGTAAAATTTGGATATGTAGTTTTAAAATTAGAGGGAACTAACCAAAATGTAAACTTTGGCAACATGTTTGGCAGGCTATAACTCATTCCCATTTAAAGCTAGAAATTTGAAACTACGTGCTTATACAAATGTAGTGATAACCTGTATACCTGTCAATTTTTGTAACATTTTAATGAATACTATCAAAATGATACTAAAATTACAGAAATCTAAATTTTGGCAAAATATTTGGCTACCTATAACTCAGCTCCCACTGAAGCTTGAGACTTAAAATATGGTGCACATATGCATTCTAGGTGCTTTTCTAAATCCTGATATTGTGGAGAAATTTGGAAAAGAAATTTTAAAATTATCTCAAAATACCTGAAAATTAAACTTTGATTAAATGTTTGGCCACCCATAACTCCACCCAATTTCCATCTACAACTCTGGGATTTGGCACACTCTAGAAAGCCATGGGATACTGTCTATGTTTCACATTTGGTGTTATTTGGAGGCTTACTTTTAAACTTACATTGCAATAACAAAAATAAAAAAAAATTGCAAAATTCTGCAGAATCGGAACAGTCGTTCCACAGGTGGAATTTTATATTCTGCACAGCTCTACTCAGTATGTCTTTCTTGGTAAATATTTTGAAAAAAAAAACATAAATAAATAATTTAAACCATTAAGGAGTATCATAAATAAGTGAGAACAGACACACACACACAAAAATAAATTGAAACAATCCTGAAGCAGTTCTCAACAGCTATTAAAAAACACTAACTTCAAATACAATACCAGCAAGTAAACTTGTCTTTAGATGATCCAGCTATTAAAAAAAACACCAACTTCAAATGCAATACTGGCAAGTAAACTTGTCTTTAGATGATCTATCCAATCAACCAACTGTAAACCCACTCTACTGGCTGTATAAAGAGACACTGTCTGTGGCATTTTAGAAAGGAGGGGCTGCTTTATAGCCTAATCTGATATGATCTGAGGATGTCTTGCCTTTTCATTTGCAAACCTGCAGTTTCTTTCGACTTGGACTAGCATTGACCTGGGGAGCTCCTCCCCAACTCAGGATGGTGTGATTACAAGGCAGAGTATGAGAGAGAGAGAGAGAGAGAGAGAGAGAGAGAGAGAGAGAGAGAGAATGAAAATGAGAATGGCTGGTCTGTTTGGTGGGGGGAGCAGTGAACAACAATTATGGGATGATAGAAAAAAATGGGGGAAAAAAACCAGAACTACTACACAAGCACAGGATAAATAACCTAATAATTTTTGCCCCATGGTGCTTGTTATGCTGTCTGGCAATTGGCTTTGGGGGGGGGTGTGGTCTGGTTCCTGGGGTGACTGGTTCCTCACACTCACAGCTGTAGCTTCAGAACACAGTTTGTGTTGCTGCTGAGCTATAAAGTTAATGACATTGATGGCAAAGAGCCATTCTTTCCTGCATCACAGTTTTTTGTCAATGGGTGCTTGGTCGGATGCTTTTAATTAATCTGTTGGGCAAGCCAAATCTATCAATGCCCTTGGTGATAGCAGTAGTAACAAGTAATGCATTTCCTGATGGCTGCATGTGGACTCCTGAAAGGGGATTAGCCTGAATAGCATGCAGTGCCACTCTCAATTTGTACAAGAGACTTTTCTCCAACAAAACAAAACAAAACATTATTTACATATAAACATAACTATCTGGCAGTAGAGCAAAAACTGACATTATTAAAGAGCTGAAATAATACAGCCACTAGCTCTACCCTTCAGCTCACTGTTAATTACATTCTTCTGCATCAGTCTTCCTTTTTCTGTTCTAGCTGACATCATAAGCTGCAAACTGTCTTCCGGCTGTGTGGGAGTCCCACTTGGGGAGGTGGAGGGTTCAGTGGGAGAGCTTACAGTGACAGTTCTATTTTATGGGGACCCGGCTTTCTTTGTCATTGCTGAACCTGGTAATTGCTATCTTCACTGTCACAATATTAACAGGATACCTCGCTCTTGTGTATTGGGGCATTGGGGGTTGGTTCTTCACTGGCTTGGGGCACCTTGTAGGACCCTCCCTGCTCTGGGCTGACTGAACACTCATCACACCAAATTTTGTAAGATTGTTGTATATTCATTTTAAATTGGATTGCATTGTGGGTCATTTCTCCATTTTTTTGCCTTCCAGGCTGAAAGTTGCTTGAGGTAGCGGATTTCTGTACCTTGTTAATTTACACTGTCACCTGTAGACTCTCCCCCTCTCCTCTATGTTGATTGTGCCTCTGCCCTTTTCTCTCTTCCTGGTTTTCCCAATCCAGCTACAGAGAGGAGATATTACATTCTTACTGATGGATGGACTCTTCTCCAACTCTTGGCTTATCGCACAATTCTGATTAGCATATAGTATACCCAATTACAATGTCAGGAGGGACAACACCTTCATGTTAAGTTATTTACTGTTACTTTCAAGTCAATACACATACAGCACATAGAGGACTGTGTATGAGCAGGCATATACAAGGGTGTGCTTGCAGCAAGAGGTTTCCTTGGTGACAGTAGACCTCGAGAGTGCAGTTTGAGAGGTCTCCTGTCACAAAACCCTCAATTTCTCAAGCATACCCTTGCCTGTGTATGACTCCTCATACACAATCTTTTATAGTGTATGAGAAGGAACTCATACAGTGGCATCGCGATTAGCGAGAATGCTTTTTTTTTTCAAATAAACAAGTAGCCTAGGGAGAGAGACACTTAAATTGTCTTATTTGTTGCTGTTTTCGGGGCATCCACTCAGAGGTCTGCTTACTAGGTGACAGCTCTGGCAATGGTCGGCATGACTTAGGAGATTTCAGTGCGAGCACTGATTTGATGTTGTTGTGCGTTAGTAGTGACATCTTCAGTGAAGCACAACAGGAGTTTGACGTCACTACTTACACACAACAGACTGATTCCAGTCATCGATTTCTATACACAACAGCACTCTCTAATACACTATTACATACTTACACACACAAGCCGCACTATGTAGTTCTGCACACACAAAACAGCACAATACACACACACTTCTGCATACATAAATTCACACATCTTATTTATTTAGTTGTTGACCAGGCAAGGAGGACTAGGCAATTCTGCTTGATTTCATTCCTGTGCTCAAAGGGGGAGGAGGACAAATGCAAACTGACATAGTGAACTAGATTAAGCATATAAAGCTCTACCTACCTGCACTCCAATAAACATCACTACATATGCACACACAGCACAATAGACACACTCTAACAACACTACAAAACCACATAGCACTGTACACACACATCGCTACATAAAGATGCACACATACAGCACTATAGACACAGACACACAAACGTGCCGTACTATATACAGAGGCATAAATACTACAAACTCAGATTCACAGACACAGCACTACATACTCTATGTAAACAGACACACATAGTATTACATACAAAGACATGCAAATACTACATGGGATCATTATGGTTGTGGTGGCCTTACCATAGCAATAGGAATGTGCACAGCATGAGCTCCAGCAGAATTGGCATCAGTGATATGAGCAGAAGCCTACACTGGTGCTTGCAACCTCTCCTTGCCAAACAGTTCTTGGCAGCTGGATTTTGGGCTTGCATTGCATAAACAACTTTTCCTGGTCTTTGCAGCACTGCAGGTTAAAGCATGCTTTTCCTCTATGTACTCCAGAAAACTGGCATCAGACCTAGGTTGCATTGTTACTACTAGACACCAGGGAAAATAGCTTTGAACCAGGAGCGGAAAGGCCATTACTGCTAGACTCTAAGGAAAGTGGCAATTGAAGCACTCCCTGATTTCCAGTGACACCTTACAAATGCTTTTCCTGGTGTCCAGTAATCCTATTTGTGAGCAATCCCTGGTATCCAGTGGTACAGATGGTTGTGTTCATGCAGTTCCTGAAGGAGGATACAATTCTACTATCTCAAAAGGAAAGGAAATTCATTGCAAAAACTTGCATTAATGCATCAGTTAGGGTTCAAGTTAATGCCACAAAAGTAGGAAAATGTGGCATTAGAGCTTTCAACCCAACCCCCACGAGCAGAAAAAGGACAAGCCCACACAAGCAACCAGAAACAGCTATCATCAGGTAAGACAAACAACATATAGTTGTTTCCAGAGGACGTAAATGCAATAGCACTGATGTGCTACTTCATGGATTTGTATCTGTGGCCACACCTGTGTCTGTATATCATACAGTGTGTTCTGCAGACAGAAGGCCCAATGGGACCTGCACCTCTGCATACATAGGTACTCATCCATGCTGTGTGAGATACTGCACGGTGTTCTGAATGCAGCTGCATAACTAAAAACCTGCTAGCCCCTTGAACAATTAATAGTCATATAATGCCTGTACTCCATGGACTGCACTGGCTGCCAGTGTACTGGTGAATCACCTTCAAGGTCCATTTGCTGACCTATAAGGTCCTACATGATCAGGGACCTGGTTACTTGAAAGATCTCCTTTGTCCCTACTGTCCCTCCCGCTCTCTCTGATCCACTGACAAGGGATTGCTGGAGATTCCCGGGGTTCGTTTAAAGACATCTAGGGCCAGATCTTTTAGTTTTATGGCCCCAACCCTGTGGAATTCTCTACCTCGTCAGGTGTAAGATTGCCCGACTGTCCAAAGTTTTAAGGAGGCATTAAAAACATTTATTTTTAACCTTGCATATAATGATTTTTAATGTTGCTGCCTTGGATAGATTTTTAACATTGTTTTAATTATTTATTGATTTTTATTATGTTATGTACAGGCAGCCTTGGTTTTAGAAAGGTGCCTTTAGCATATAAAGTTTGATTTGATTTGATGATTTGATATCTGTTGCTGAAATCATGATACACATATTGTAACAGTATTTCCATCTGTATATTGGCAGGCCCCACACATGCTTGACTTCAGTAGTCAGAAGTCAGTGTGCATGTCTTACTGTGGTGCCCCCTCTGGGATCTGCACTTCTGCACACAGATGTAGTGTTGCAGTTTTTGTATCTGAAAACCTGCTACCCCTTGAACAATTTATTGACACGCTGCTGAAATCATGACACCCACTTTGCAACAGTACTGTACTTCCATCCCTGTAGCAGGGGCCTGCCAGTCTGAAGCCAGACATTGGTGTGTATGTGTTACACCTGTGGCTAAAGACATGCAGGCCCCCAAGGTGCTTGCACTTCTGCAGACAGAAATACTGTTGCAGTTTTGGTGTCATGGATTTTGTGTCTCCCATGCTTTTGCAGCCAGAGATCAGTGTGTATGTCTTATATCTGTGGCTGCAGAAGCACAGGCCCATCAAGTGTGTGTGTATGTCTTAAAGTGTGCATTAGCACCTGAGGCTACAGAAGTGCTGGCCCATTATGGGCTTGCTCGTCTACTGGCAAAAGAACCCTTGTAATTTCAGTATTGTGGATTTGTATCTGTGGCTGCAGAGGTCTATGTTTCTGCACACAGAAGCAGTGTTGTGATTAGAGTATCCTGGATTTCTGTATGTACACTGACAAGTAAGGGTGTTAGCTTTGCAGTGTGCATGCCACAGACACAAATCCATGAAGGCAGCACATCAGTGTTACTGCATTTGCGTCATATGGAAACAGTTGTATGTTGCCTGTGTTACCTGATAATGGCTGTCTGTGGTTGCTTGTGTGGGCTTATAGTTTTGCTGCTGGAGGGGGGGAGTTGGGGTTGGAAACCCTAATGTCACATTTTCCTACTTTTTGGCATTAACTTGAACCCTAACTGGTGCAGTAATGCAGTTTTTTGCAATGAATACATACAGTGTATATATATATATATATGTAGGGAAATTCATTGCAAAAAACTACATTAATGCATCAGTTAAGGTTTTTATTAAAGCTTCAAAAGCTGAGAAATTCAACATTAGGGTTACCAACCCTACCACCCTCCATACACCAACAGGTGTTGGGGTGTGCCATGGAGTGGTCAGGCCTTACTCTCACCCTATTCTCCTGTACTGTACTATGTCAGCCTGTTTACACATGGAATGGGGTGAGAGTTGGGCCTGACCACCCCATGGCACACCCCGACACCTGTTGATGTATGGAGGGTAGAGGGATTGGGGTGGTAAGGTTGGTAACCCTAATGTTGAATTTTCCAGCTTTGATACTTTAATAAAAACCCTAACTGATGCATTAACATAGTTTTTTGCAGTGAAAAAATATATAAATATATATCAGAAAACTATCAGTCCTTATAAGGGGTGCTACAGTAGAAAACTCAAGCCCCACAAAACTTGGAAATGAAGTATTGCAGTTGGCAAGACAATGCCCACAAAGTATGGAAATGTGCTATTAGGGTTATTAAGCCTTACTGTCACTCCACGTCCCCTACCCTCATGACCCAAGGCCAGTCCACAGGTAAATGGCCATGCATCAATGGTCTGGTAGCTCATACAGGGCCATCATATTCAAAATGTGCAAATAACACACAAACTAGTAGCCTGCCTACAACATTAATGAAAAATGTGTAAGAAAAGTGATGTAATCTCAGTGAATTAGCCAGGGTTGAGCTTTCTATGCCCTTAGTCATTCAATGAATGGGAGTGGTGAGTCCTACTACTATTTAGCAAGCTCATCACTGGCTGCCTGTGAGCTTATTATAGGTCAGCACACAGTATAAAATAAATATAGCCAGAGAGTGGTTTCCATTCAAAAAAAACAACAGAAAAAGCAGTGGGACCTGAGCTCACATTGCTATGTTAAAGAGCTACTGTAGTAGTGTCAAAAAAAGCCCAACATTATAGTAATCTTTAAAAGTAGTCACATATTACTTTTTATTTCTAAAGTATTTTCCTTTTTCTATGTGCTTATTAAATGATTTTTTACCTAAAAATAACAGGTGTGAAAGAAAAGCAGTGCTTCTGTACCTGGAAGCAGACATACAGTATCTAGTTCTGTTCCGCCCACTACATCTTCAGCATGTGGCCTCACTCATTGTTACATCACAAGCCCTCTGCCTGATTAGTAACATATATCACAGGTTACTGTACCAGTCAAGCAGCAGGAGAATGGCTCTTGTTGATTACTAGTGATGTCACAGTCGGCGATGTCACAATGCTGATAATGTATAGAAACATAGAAACACAGACTTTGACTGCAGATAAGGACCACCAGCTGCCTGCCCTTGAACGAGGCTACTTCAGCTCCCCCATGGTCGGCCGGCACCCAGCCAGCCACTGACTGAGACCAGGACACCCACCTGCAGCTCCTTGGAAGCTGCCTGCCCTTGAACGGGGCTACTTCAGCTCCCCCACGGTCATCCAGCACCCAGCCAGCCACGGACCGAGACCAGGACGCCCACCTGCAGCTCCTTGGAAGCTGCCTGCCCTTGAACGGGGCTGCTTCAGCTCCCCCACGGTCATCCGGCACCCAGCCAGCCACCGACCGAGACCAGGATGCCCGCCTGCAGCTCCTTGAAAGGTACGGGACAGTGCAGCCAATCAGAACATGGGTGCTTCCAGCAAACCCATTCTGATTGGCCAGGACTTTTCCCCTGCTTCAGCCACCTGGCACTTTTTACAAATAGATTTTCGATAGAACTTGGCACATTTTAACTGTGTAATAGAAGTTTTTCAACTGTATTAGCTGGATTGTAATTTCTATTAGTGTTTTAAAGTGCTTACACCTCTTCTGTCTCAGTGCTCCTCCTGCACCCCTCCACCCCCATCCAAGCACTCTACCTTGGCACCGAAAAGTCTAACTACCTTTTGTCTTACTAACCTGCTCAAATCTAACCCATCCTAACTTCTATGCTATTTAAGACCTGCTCTTTTTTCTTCTCTCCAGCTGTCTGCCCTTGAATGGGGTTGCTTCAGCTCCCTCACGGTCGGCCGGCACCCAGTCAGCCACCGACTGAGACCAGGATGCCCGCCTGCAGCTCCTTGGAAGGTACGGGACAGCGCAGCCAAGTTTTTTTTTTTTTTTTGTGTCTAGTTTTTCATTAGCAGGTTATACAGACCTGCCACTAGAGGGATTCTTGGTCTTTTTATACAAATCACTGTACTTAATCGTGGGCAATATGGCCTGCATTATCATTCTACTTCTAATCCTGGGAATTATGACTCATAAAGCACTGACCCATGCTAAGTCAGAAGTCATCCCAGGCTGGGAACCCACAATCATAGTTCCTGCTGCATCTTCATATTGCTTCCCTACTCTTAATCTGTCAGGTTTTCATTTTCATTCTCATCCCTCTCCTCTGGCCCTTCTCCCTTTGCCATTGTCTTTCCATGTACTTCCCCTGCTAGCCTTGAATGGCCATGTCAGCATCTCTTATGCCTTGGCTAGATGTATCTCAATGACTGAACACCACACAAGAACCCATACCAAAAGAGCCCACTTCTACCTGATAAATTCCCTCAAGAACATGTTTCTAATTCTCCTTTTCTATTCAGGCAATGTCGAACTAAATCCAGGTCCCCCAACTCAAATCACTTCTCCATCGAAGTTTGCAGCAGCTCCTGGGATGAAACTGATGATGGTCAATATTCTAAGTCTGCTCAAAAAACTTGATCATCTTCAAGTTTGGGCAGCCCATACTGACCCAGATCTGATTATAATTACTGTGTCATGGCTAAAAAAGACCAACACTGATCCACAAATTACTATACTGGGCTTCAAGCTCTTTAGGGCTGATAGGGATTTGAGGGAGGGGGAGTGGTTATATATGCCAAATCAAAATTTGATGTTAGCAGCATTTCCTGTGAAACTAAGCCCAAGGAATACAAGAGTGTCTCGCTTAAACTTCATCTTCCATCCTCAGAGTGCATCACAATCATTGGTGGCTATAGACTCCCATCAGGAGGCACAGAAATTCTTAATGTGTTCAAATCCATAACTTTGGCTGCTAACACAGAAACAATAATCTTAGAGGACTTCAATATGGATTGGATCACTGCTAAATCCCACTCCCTAAAAGCCATCAGTGATGAGCTGGGTCTTACACAGATAGTAACTGAACCCACAAGAATCAATGCTTCTAACTCTGCCAACAGCTCACTCTTAGATGTCATCTTAACTTCACATCCCCATAAAATCTCACATTCTGCAATTTTCCATAACGACATGAGTGACCACAGTATCGTTGTGTGTACAAGATTCCAATCTAAAACCCAGCAGCACCCTAAATTCAGAATCAAATGCTTGTTCCATAAATTCAACTCAGAGTTCAAATCTGCACTTACCAATAGAGACAAGCTATAGGCTAGGGCCAGGCACACAAAGGACCCAGCAGACTGGCAGGCATTTAGAACTGCCAGAAATGCCTGTGTTAAAAGTGTACATGCTACTAAAGTAAACTTCTACATCTCCACTCTGGAGCAGGCCAAAGGGAACTCCCAAAAAATCTGGAAGACACTGAGATCCATTGAAGGCCATCCTGCTGCTTCCTCCCTTCCCACCAAGATTCTGGCCAAGGACAGGATGGTTGAAAATAAACTGCAAATCCTCAAAGAACTTAACCTCACTTTGCTACTGCTGGGTTGGCATTTGACTCCTCCCCATACACTAGCCGAGTGAATAGCAACACTAGCCCAGATACTACACATGCTTCAGGTCAAAGCACAGTACCATCTCAGCATTGGCTAAAGTCTCTAATGACTGGATCCATGCTATGGACACCAAGAAGGTTACTGGTGCAGTCTTCTAAACCTCAGTAAAGCCTTCAACAGTGTAGACCATCACCTCCTAATCACCTGTCTTGCATACATAAGTGCCACTCCACTTACCTTACAGTGGTTTAACAGTTATCTCACAGGAAGGATATAAAAAGTCAAAGCTGATGGCCTACTATCTGCTCCCCTTCCAATTGCCAGAGGAGTCCCTCAAGGCTCCATCCTAGGACCAATCCTTTTTTCCCTGTACATCAACAACCTTAACTCCCACATAAAGAACTCTAGCATACATTTCTTTGCGGACGATATGGCTTTGTATGCATCAGGCTTGTTCTTAACTCAAGTCAGGGAAGCACACCAAGCTGACTTTATCCAGTTAGAAAGCAACCTTATCAATGCTGAGCTTCTCTTAAATGCCAAAAAAAACCAAGACAATGATTTTCTCGAGACTTGCCTTGTCTGGTGCCCTACCTACCTACCCCACCTAAAAACTTCATAGTTACCTATCTAGGTCAACCCTTGGAAGTCGCACCTAAATTTAAATATCTAGGTATGTGGATAGACAAGCTTTCCTTCAATGACCACATCGAGGATCTATCAAAGAGGCTTAAACACGCTTGGGTTTCTTCTTTAGAAATAGGACCCTCTTTTCTCTCGCAACCCACAAAAGACTTGTCCAAGCAACATTCCTTCCCTTGCTTGACTACAGAGACATTATCTTTATCTCCTCCCCAACCTTGAGCCTATCTAAACTGGACGTACTCTATCACCGTGCTCTTCGCTTCATTACTAACTCTGCATACAGGACCCACCACTGTGATCTTTATGCAGCAGTTGGGTGGACCTCTCTTGCCACCAGGTGCCTCCTGCATGCTGGCATTTGGACCCTAAAATTACTGCTCCACAAACTGCCTGTCTATTTAACGTCTCTCATACACATCTTGCATAGCGCCTACTCCCTAAGGAAATCTGACCTTATCCTACTAGATGTTCCCAGGACACGTACCACAGCTGGCCAAAGAGCTGTCTCATATGACCTCCCAAACATTTGGAACCAACTACAAGCCATGCTGAAGCTAACCAGCATCGTATCAATTAACTCCTACAAAACACTAGCTATCTCTAAATTAAAAGACATATGTAGGTGCTACTAGGCCCCCAATGCCAAGTCAACTTCCTAGGTACCAACTGGCCATCTACTTATTAAGCTGAAATGTGTTGCATAATTTAGGGCAAGGTTAAAGCTGGAATGTACTGCATATGTAACATAAGGATTTCTATTGTGTATACCTCTTGTATTATATTTTTTTTCTTTGTTGTTCTACATTTTATATCTCCTGTCTATGTAATTGTGAACTGTATGTGTATGTGCCTCAGGACCTCCTTGTGAATAAGCTTGCTAAACGGAGTCTTTCCTGCAATAAACTTGAAATAAACTTGAACTTGGTCCACTCAGTCTGTCCATTTCCCTACCTATTGGATAAGCTGCAGTTCCTAGTTAACCAACATCCTACTTCCTCCTACCTCTCACTAGAATTGCCTTATGTCTATCCTATGCATTCTTGAATTTCCCCACTGTTTTTGACCCAAAGACCTCCTCAGGAAGGTCATTCCATATGTCCTCCACCCACTCTGTGAAAAAAAAAATACTTCCTCACATTGCCTCTGAGCTGTCCCCCTCTATCTTCAAATTGTGCCCTCTTGTTCTTGCATATCTCTTTTTCTGAAAGATGCTACCCTCTTGGACTTTGTTGATTCCCTTGAAGTACTTAAACATTTCTATCATGTCCCCCCTCTCCCTCCTTTCCAAATAAATGACTGTGTCAGCCTCTGGGTAGAGTGCTGTTCCATATGTCACACCTAGTACTGTCAGGTAGAAAATCTTCTAATTAGCAAAGTAGAAAAGAAAAAAAAATCATATATTAGAAGTGATAGCTGACTACTTCTGAAAGTTACTATTAATTCCAGACTATACACCAGCTCTTTAAAATTGTAAATGCAGATACCTGACCTATAAGAAGTATCACCTTGCCACCAGGGGTCAGACTAACCATGGTTCAGTCAAATGATAAGACCAAGAACCCATTTAAAATGATGGAATAAAGACAGAAAGTAAGAAAATGGGATAACTTTAAATTATTTCCAAGGTCTTTTGAACAGCATTTTTTGGGTGGGATGGGGGCACTGGTAATATAACTATGTTATCCTTTATTGAACAATCCCTGGAATTTATATTGTCACAATATTACTTTGAGTTTGACTGGGAGTTTTTTCTGCAAACTGTTGGGACAGAGATGGGTGCCTCTAGGGGCTGGTCACATGTGAATCAGTTTTTTGGATTCTTGCAAACTGGACACAGTCTTTAATAGTAAGAATAATCTAGACACAGGCAGCATCATCAGGTTGCATGGTTACATTGATGATGGTCCCTGTTTGTGGAATGGAAGAGAAACAGAAGCAGTACTGTTTCAGGAGTGATTGAATAACAATAAACTCAACTTGTACTCTACATACTTACAGGTAGGAAGAAGCTAGACATTTTGGATGTAACTCTGTCTAGTGACCAGCACAAAAATGTTTAAATTAGGGGTTTTAGAAACAACAGTTACTAAAACAATACTACAAACAGATAGCACTCACACCAGGACACTGATGGAGCGATTAACTTATGGCCTTTTTGTAAGGAAGGATCATCCTTGGAGAAATGTGATCTTCAGGCAATAGAATTGCAGAATAGTTTTTTTGAGGAAGGTTATAATATCAAAAATTTGCATGGAACTAAATTAAAGGCCTAGGATGTGATGAGACAAAACTCCCCCTCCCCCAAAAAAAAGATTGAGACCGAAACTTTACCGTTCATAACTGATTACAAAAACATTTTATGTAAAATTGTAAATGTCTTAAAGAAAAATTGACCTATTACTATGGGGATGAGAGACTGGTCTCTGCTGTGCATGAATCTTAGAGGGTCACCTTCAGCAGAGGCCAACATGTAAAAGATAAACTGGTCCACAGTATTTCAAGAAAATACCAGTGAGACTGTTTACTTGTCTGCTGCCACTACATTCTGTTTTTTTAAATATGGGCACTGCAGTGTTTACAAGTATGCAAGACAGTCTAACAAGTTTGAACATCCCTCTGCTCCAAAGGTAGTTGATGTCAAGGAGTTTATTAATTGTACTGTATGCCCACATTTGTCATGTATGTACTATGGTGCAGCTGTCAAAATCTATGTGTTGAGAGAACTGTGTTCCAATTGAAATTGCATATACAAGAACATGCACATTAAATATTGAAGGAACCGTTGCTTTTAGATGCACTGCCTTTGGAAGATTTATGTATTTTTCGCTTACTTTTAGTTTATAACAAGTATGCCACTGTTGCCTTCATAGACTAAGCTGGAATTTGGAATCACATAGTAACTTCAACTATTGTGTCTTCCTGAGTTTCTTGCTTTTGCTTCTCTCCAAAGGGGCAACTGTATGGAGGAGCCTGAGAGTGGGAGAAAGTAAAACCTGAGAACGGAGAGTTAGATGAGAGTTGTTTCATAGCAGGAGCCCCTGCTGCATGCTAAGCTGAGCAGGAACTGGAGAACTGGGGTGTGACAAAGGGACAGAGAAACCCTGGGATGTTCAAGAGATTAAGGACCTGTTAGGAGAATGAGTGTTGTGGTGCACGTAGTGGAAGCACAAAAGTTACTAGTACTATTTTGACAGTAAAGACTTTGGAACTGCTTCACAATGTAAAACATACAGACTGTGGCAAATAGTTCTAAATGGTGATAAAATGTGACACTTATTGAAGACTGACGCAAACAATTTGACTTGGGATGTAGGGCTAATTTTAAGAAACTTGTATTTTATAGCATGACAGTGCTTTTCTTATTATTTTTTATTTTTAATCAATTATATAATTCAGTTGGCTTTTCTGCATTTCTGCTGATGTATAATGAAAATTCAAACAACAAGGCCTCAATTGGTATCTAGACTGTTTTGAAATTTGTGCCAAAGCACAACAGAATTACATTATGTGTAAGATACCCTCGTGATTATAAATCAACATTTCAACCTCACTTAGTTATATTGACATGGGGAAGGTTTGCTGAACATGCCAAGTGCAGACTATTTGTACTATTTTATACAACAAAACAGTAGTTTGAAGACTGCAAACTGCTCATGCAGCATTAGTCAGCTTGTATAATTTGCAGCTTGTCTCTCATATTCAAGTCTCAGTTGGGGCACAACAATACTAAGAATAGTGACTAGCTGTTAAACTTTCAGTTTTTTTCTGATTGCATAGCAAAATCTCACAGTGCCTTTTAGTTTGTAAGATTGCTAACCCATCTCCTGTTTCCAAGCTCTTTGAATGTAACACAGAAACTATTAAAAGTTGATGATAGTTGATAGCAGATCATTTGATAAAATAAAACTGCTGAAGTGAGCATTGTTAAAGTAAGCTACATATCATATCTCTACTAAACATTTTTTTAAATGTTTGTAAGGATGTTTTTATTTTGCTCTGATATTGATACACTTTTTTAATATACCTAAGAATGTATAAGGAAATAGATAACATTAGCAGCACACTGCAAACTGATATCTGTATGCTAGATGTTTTGTTAAATGTGCTTAGAGTTAGAGGTTTGCTATTAACCATACTTTCCCAATACTAGTAGTACTCTCTATATAATTTTGTAATTATCACTACTTCCTAGACTGGAAAGAAGCAAAAACAATCTCAGTACTGTACTTGGCTCCATCCTTTGAGGGAAATTCCTATTAACTGGAAGTTCAGAAAACAAAAGGGACTCATCAGAGACTTTGTGGAGCACATAGAAGACTATTGCACAAACTGGGGAATATGGGTGTGGGCAGGACAGTAGTATGGTGGGTAGGTAACTGGCTGGGCAGCAGGACACAGAGGGTGGTGGTAAATGGCTGTCACTCCACAGAGGGAAGAGTGACCAGTGGGGTACCACAGGGATCAGTGCTGGGACCGGTACTATTCAATATCTTCATCAGTGACATTGCGCAGGACCTAGAAGGCAGAATTTCACTGTTCACTGATGACACAAAGCTCTGTAACAGAGTAGACACACCAGAGGTGTAGACAGAATGAGAAGGGACCTGCAGAAACTTGAAGAATGGTCAGGGGTTTGGCAGTTGAAATTCAATGCAAGGAAGTGCAAGATAATGCATATGGGGCACAAAAACCTGGCACAATATATCAGTTGGGGGTGAGGATATAGCATGCACCAAGCAGGAAAGGGATCTTGGAGTTATCATCTCTGATGACCTCAAGGCAGGAAACAGTGTGACAAGGCAGCAGGTAAAGCAAATAGGATGTTGGGATGCATAGGCAGGGGCATCACCAGCAGGAAAAGGGAGGTCATAATTTCACTATACAAGACACTAGTGAGGCCGCACCTGGAGTACACTGTGCAGTTCTGGAAACCTTACCTACGTAAGGACATAGACAGGGTAGAGAAGGTTCATAGGAGGGCAACAAAGATGGTGCATGGATTGCATCACAAGTCCTATGAGGACAGGTTGAAGGCACTGAACATGTACTCCCTGGAGGAGAGGAGGGAGAGAGGGGATATGATAGAGACATACAAGTATCTTACAGGGAGGAACAGGGTGCAGGAATGCACTATTTTTAAGCGAAAAAGATGTTCCAGGACTAGAGGGCATGGGATGAAGTTGGAGGGAGGACAATTCAGAGGAAGCGTGAGGAAGAATTTCTTCACAGAACAGGTGGTGGACAAGTGGAACACCCTGCCAGAGGAAGTGGTGGGGGCTGAAACAATCACGGGATTTAAGAATGCATGGGATAGACATAAAGGAATTCTGGAGGTCAGGGGTAAGGGGCAACAGACTTCCTGGAAAACATAAACTGAACTTACAAACTTAAATGGGAAGACTGGGTGGGCCATAGGCCCTTATCTGCCGACACTGTCTACGTATCTATGTATCTATGTATATTAATGAACTCTAAAATTTATTCTTGCTGCTTTCAAGTGAGTCAGGCCAAAGCTGGAAAGAAGTTATCTAACTAAGCTGCTAGCATTCGCATGAACATAGTTTCTTGACTTGAACTTTTCTGAATTTAATTTTATTGCTGTATACTGGATTTTTACAGTTGGTGGCTGTTTGAAAAAGACTCTTTACTTTTATATTGTCTAAGCAGCTAACATTGCCTGCTCTTAACTTCGGGAAATAATATTTGTTTGTTATAGCCTAGTACTGTGTGCATGTAAGACTTTATAGAGGTCTATATATTTTGGTAATTGTGTTTTGTTTGATTAGGCTCCTTATCCCTTTCTCTGAACAGAAGAGACATACACAGAGTTTTGGAGAAAATGGTTGAGGCCAGGTGTTTATTTATAAAACCACAACACTTGCATAGCATGACATACATAGCTCAGTAGTGTCACAAGCCTTTTTTTAAGTGGTCCAAGCTTCCTCAGTCCATCCACTAACCCCAGTGTATACAAACAGGTAGACCTACCACCTTTTTAAAAGGGCACACTGCCATCAGAGGGGCCTTGGCCTCCATGGCCTAAGGGGTAGCTCCAGAGCCATGTTTTCTGCATCTTTTCCCTTCAGAGGACACTACACATGCAGATGAAAGCCCAAGGATGCTATCACCCACTGGGGCCATTGGGCTGTCCCTCTTCAAGGGCCTCACCTCCTGCTAGTCTTGAGGGGAACTAATCTATGTCAGAAGCAGATTCCCCCTTTATTATTTTGTACTCTACCTATGAGACAACTGTGCTGACACACTTACCTGACTGTGAAATCCTACTCTACATCCCTAGCACTGTCCTGGTAAAGGAGGTGAAAATCCTGGAAAACCTCATGGGGAAAAAAACAGGACAAGTCATCCTTGATGACCACAGTAGGATAACAGGCACTCTACCTGCTCTCAGCCCTCTTAACCCTGTCTCCAGAGTGGGTGGATGGGAATTTTGACCACTTAAAGAAACATAGAAACATAGACTTTGATGGCAGATAAGGACCACTTGGTCCACCCAGTTTGCTCATTTCCCATAGAGGAACAAAGAGGTTGGTCTCAAGTTCTAGATCCCTTTTATAGCCTCTAAGCTCCTCCTTTCTGTCCTCAGTTGCCCCTGCCCCTAAGGCAGACCTGATATGCTGTGCTCCCTTCCCCTTTTCCTTCTCTGCCAAGTCTCTACAAATCTTCTGCTCAGCAACAGGGGAATGGACCCCAGGCAAATCCTTACCTGCTTCAAGGGGTCCTCCCCTTTGCCTATGTCCATTTTAAGGGGTCATGTTTATCTGACATATTTACAACAAAGAATTCAGCTAAACAAAATAAAAGTATGCAGGAGCCTAACCCTCCAAAACAACGTCAGCAAAAATGAAATATAAGCAAAGGCAATAAAATTAATTTAAATTATCCAGTAGATAATATTAGACAAACAAAAATGATAGATTATTAAAAAAAAAACAATTATCAAGAAGCTTTAATGCATGAGGCCAGAATTAGCCAAGTTATGGAACAGGGAGGGGATACAGAGGCTCTTGTGGTGGATGTGTCCCATTCTTATAGCACCCCCAAACGTCTCCTCTAGTAATACAATGATGTCCTAGTTTGACTAGATCACCAAATTTAGTTATACTAATCATACTAATATACAAAGAAGTGCAAAATAATGCACCTGGGAAACAAGAACCCAGGGGAAGAATACACAATGGGGGGGTAGTAACAACAACAAAGAAGGAAAGAGACCTGGGGGTAATCATATCAGATGACCTTAAGGTTAGCAAGCAATGTGAGAAGGCAGTAGGGAGGGCTGGGGGTATACTGGGATGCATAGGAGAGGCATCAGCAGCAGAAAACAGGAAGTTGTTATCCCTCTGTACAGACAGTTGGTGAGACCCCATCTGGAGTACTGCGTCCAGTTCTGGAGACCCCATCTTTGCAAGGACATAGACAGGATGGAGGCAGTCCAGAGGAGGGCAACTAAAATGGTGCAGGGTCTGCAACAGAAGCCATACGAGGAGAGACTAAAGGAGTGTAACATGTACACCCTTGAGGAAAGAAGGGAGAGGGGGGACATCATAGAAACTTTTAAGTACCTCAGTGGAATCAACAAAGTTCAAGAGGTAGCATCTTTCAGAAAAGAAACCTGCAAGAACAAGGGACACAATTTAAAGATAGAAGGGAGGCGGTTCAGGGCACTGTGAGAAGTATTATTTCACAGAGAGGTAGTGGATGCATGGAACAGCCTTCCTGAGGAGGTTTTGAGGTCTAAAACTGTGGGAGAATTGAAGAATGCATGGGACAGACATAAGGCAATTCTTGTGGGGGGGGGGTAGGAAGAAATAGGCTGTTGGTTAACTAGGATCTGCGGCCTATCCTGTAGGTAGGGAAATGGGCAGACTAGATGGGCCAAGCGGTCCTTATCTGCCGTCAAAGTCTATGTTTCTATGTTTTTATGCCTTCATCAGATAGCAATTTGGATTATGTATCTTCCCATTTAAATCAATATGCCCTTATGACCAATAATGTTTTCTAAAATCAATCATTAATGGCAGACGTTCATTAATGCCTGAATTAAGGCTAAGGCCCCTTCTTATTTGTAAGGCTGAAACATGTACTGAATGTGAATATTGTGCCTCACATGCAGCAAAGGAATGCAGTCTCAAATTTAGGTAATCACTTAGGTAGTGCATCCAAAGATTTCACCCCATCATAGCTTCCAGAATGTGCTGAGCTGGTTCCAAGCTAACCAGCTTAGAGTTAACACCATGTAGATTGTGTCAATGACCTTTGGCTCCAGCCAGAAACTGGCAAGGCTTTTGCCTTCCCCTGTCTTCTCCACTTTGGATAACACCCACGTTGAGGTTGTCTCCACCTTCAAGTACTTGGGAATATGGCTTGATAGTAAATTTGATTTTCTGTCCATATTGACACCATCCACTCCAAACATTGCCCAAAACTTAGTGGCTTATACCAGAACAAGGACTGCCTCTCTCTCAAGGTTCACCAGGAGCTGGTAACTGAAATGTCCTCCCAGGTTTCAGCTATGTGGATGTGGTCTATGGCACCACTCCCTTCTTTTCCCTTGCTAGATTATACACTCTCTGCAGTGCATTCTGTCACTTTGCCACTGACTTTCCATTCTGCACTCATCACTGCTTTTTCTATTCCTCTCTTTCCATCCTCCATCTGCCTTTACATCACCAGTCCCACTTTACCTCCTTCACTGACAAATAATGGTTTGACTTCCTTCCCTCCTACCTCTTCTTACTCCTCTCCCCTGTCCTCTCCTCTTCATGTTCTCTGCACTCCAGAAATACACATACCTTCACCATTCCCCATCCACTCTCATGTGCTTAGCAAGCTGCATTCTCCTACCATTTCCCCTCCCTCTGGAACCTATGCCCCTCATCCCTTCAGTTCTCCCTTTTTCTTCCTGCCTTTAGATGCTTGCTAAGGTATACTTCTGCTCTCCCTTGTACTTGTCACTTTCCTTCTTGAAACCTCTGATTCTCTTCTTCCAGGCTCTCCTGTCCCCCTCTCCCCCATTACTCCACCAACTGGGCCACTTCTGCTCTTTGCCAACAGTCTGCTCTCTAATCTGTGAGGTGCTTAATGTTATGCACTCTAGCATGCTTTGTTTATTGTAGCCATATAAGAACCTGCCTACTTCTCTTTTATTCAAAGTGAGAGTTTCCATGCTGTTGCTAAGTCACTTGGGGGATCCCCACTTTTTTCACCTCAGTTCAACTGCCAATGTATTTTGCACTTGCACTTTGGATGTTTGTTATCAGTCTTTATGTCTATTCTCCCTTTCTCCTCTCCCCAGGCTGCACCCAAAAATGAGCCTTGTCCCAGCATGCCTTTCCCAGTTACCAAATTTTAAATAAATAAATAAACATCAACTATCCTTTCAGTTTAGATGGTTAATGCTTTGTCAACTCAGCATGCTGCAAATATCATGCTGATGGAACAATTATTATGCATCAGAGAGAAATTTGATTTGTTTAAACAACAGATGATTGACATCAGTAGAGAGAGAGAGAGAGATATTAAACAAACTAAAAATTTGAGAAGTGAGTCTAATTCTTAGACACTGTCTGACCTTTCCATTTCAAATGGTACATGTATCATAAAAATTTGACCAACAGAAGGGCAGACTTTTCACATATAAAATTAAATGTTCCACTTTGAGACAACAATTGCTAAACAAAAATATCAAAAATAAAAGAAAAAAAAGGGAATGGAAAAGACATAAGCCAAAAGATTCACATGGGCATAACAAGGGGATAGCAATACAGGCAAATATAATTAATGCTGTGAACCCACTACTTGAGGCCCAAGTTGTCTCAGAGCAGGTGGAGGAAATTAATGCTCTAGGAAATTATGTAATAATTTTAGATACACAACAAAGTACCTGCCCTAATTTCCCCCTTGCCTTCTGAGGAGGTCACAGATGATCTAGTACTAGAGGCTGTGAAGGAAATAGACACATAAAACAAAGTGTGGCACAAAATGATAATTTTTTTATTCCCCCAATCCAAAATGTTAATTAAACTCACAAATGTTGTGAAAAAAGAAATGAATCACAAAAATCAGTAATAGAAATGTTAAAATACTTTTTTTGAGGAGGCTAGATATCCTTTTAAAGAAACAGACTTCCTCAGTTGCTATCTTTGTGATTATAACACAAATAAAGATGTAGTTTTCCTATAGTTGGCTGTAGATGACAACATTAATGAGAAACAGAAAGAAGAACCTGTATATCATAACCTAGGAATATCCATGAGTTTTTTTCACCCTTATAAAATGGACAGCCTAAGCAACTGGCATAACCCAAGAGTAATACCCTCTTCAAAGGATAGTGAGGCAATTAAAAAAAACTGTTGATTATCAGCTGGAAGCTGTAGAGGACCCAGAACAGTATGTAGGTCTTTCAACATTTGATATTTTGAAGTCTACATATGAAATAGATAATTTATTATTAAAGCACGTTTTTAATTTCTCAAAAATTTCTTAAAAATTAATCTTGGAAGAAAATGTATAATTGTAGCCAGGTGAATTTAAGAAGAGGATTCTCAAGAAGGGCAGGTTCAGTTATTGTTTAGAGACAAATGGCTTGCAATATCATTTCTGAAGGAAGATGAGAAACTTGATCACATGGCATAAACCTCTTTAATTATGATGATCATTTGAATCATGCAAGCTCTTGTACAAAGTCCATTTCCCAGTAGACCTCCTCTTGGCTGTGACTATAAGAGCCCACCAGGATAAAGCCCAACTCTGCAGGATTCTGCAGTAGAGTAACTTCAGCAAACAATGCAATTTCAAAGGGAGCTAATTGCTTTTTCATGCAGGAAACCTCTGACACTGCACTTAATCCTGGTGGGCTTCATTGCATGAGAGGCTGATTATCCACTGACTGAATTTGACCCTTTATTCTTGGTTACAAATACAGTAGATATAATGTTCTTGATCAGATACAATTACAATGACTAGATTTTGCAAATTTTATGAATATTACTAAACATAAATGTCTTCTCTCATGGAATGCTGCAGGCCTCCAGAAAAAAAATATCAGACAAAAACTTTATAACTTTTATGGACACTTCTATTGCTGTATGTCTTCAAGTGACAGTGTTCAATGGGTATCAAGTATTTTGTCTTCCTGCCAAGAAAATTAAACTAAAAGGCAGAACCATTGGTGGGTTGGCAACTTCAGTGAAAAATCAGGAAGGTTATTGCAAGTATTTCCTCACAATGTAATAATCATAGCATAATAAGTTTAAATGTTTGCACACAGAAGATTTAATATGGTATAATGCATATTTATATTCCTCTAAATATTTAATCTTATTATACTCCTTTCATATGGAACAATCTAAAAGAAATTCTCAAACAATATTATTTCAATGATGATGCTAGGCTTGTGATATGTGGGGACTACATACCTGTTTAGGACAATTTAACAATCTGGCTTATATGGATTTTTTTTTTCCATTTATTCTTTTTCATCGCCCAAGCTGCCTGCCTCCTGATACTCTCAGCCTGGTCATGAGCCACGGACATCCACTCTTCAGATTGGCCTCGGCCCTCCGATACCCATGGCTTGCCCCCCATGGTGGGGCTGCGGCACTCCCCCTTGCATGCTGCAGACTTCGAGCTAGGTCAGAGGGCAGGCCTGAGGAGCTAATTGAAGCCATGGCAGGCTTCATTTAAGGAGGCTGGCAGCTGTCTAGTTTTTCCATTTTTCTGGGGAGGCGGGGTTGTGCAATGACGCTGGCATCCGCCCCGCCTCCTGTACGCTCTAGTGCCGGTAGCTGTGGGACTCCTGGCCTCCGCCTGGGGTCCTTGATGCTCCAGACACTTCTCCACCCTCCCCCCAGAGAAGGAGAGCAGTCCGTGGGATGCTCTATCCTTCTTCCCCTGGCCGGCCCTCCAGCGACCCTGGTCCGTTCCCGAACCCAGGTCGCCGGTGTCGCATGCGGAAATCCAACCGCTGCACCGATGGGCCGGCTGGCTTATATGGATTTAATATTAACTGGTTAGTGATGATTATGACTCACTGTCAGAACCTGGCAAACTAAATTATACAGACATGTGAATAACAACCCATGTATAACAGAGTTTGATTAACCACCTTTTAATAAAATTCTAAAAATATCTTCCATGCCAGCTATACTGCTTCTTCATGCTCAGCTCACGCTGTCTAGCCACTCGTGGTGCTTCAGTAAAACTGCCAACCATGACTGTCAGAAAGCCTTCACACAAAAAATGAAAAATGAGCATCACTTCTCTAAATTTATTGTCAGCACCAAAACATTTCAAAAGAGCAGATTCAACAAGATTTCAGCCAGCTATTGTCTCTGAATGCCAGAAATTCATTGAGCAACAGGAGAATAAAAACAACCTCAAAAAACAGAGAGTGACATAACGATCTTCATCAAACACCTCTCCAACATCAGTGAGTCCACAGAATTTACAAGCCTTCCCATGTCTGACCATGACAACCTAATAACAAATTTCATTTTTTCATTGAAAAGAGCTGATAGTTCTTACTATGAGCCATGTACCATTAGAAGTATATGTACCAACATTGACCATTATTTGGTGAAACAGAATTACCCAACATCAATTCTCCATGGCCCAGAAACAGATTTTTCTGAGACAAAGAAGAAGTTGCTGGCTAAACAAAAATATAAAAAAAAAACTGGGATGGGAAACAGGCCACTAAAAGTACAGCCTTTAACAGAGGAAGACATGGATAAACTATACTCCACTGGCACACTCTCACTAACCACTGCTGCTGGGCTGTTAAATTTACTCTTTTTCTGCATTGGATTATACTTTGCTCCAAGAACACAGGAACAGTATGGCCTCAGATGGAGAAACATAAAAATGAAAGTAGACACAGAAGGCCACATATTTTTAGAATACAAAGAATAGCAAACCAAGACTCATTTGGGTGTAAATCCTAGAGATGTGCACACAATAAGCCCCAGAATCTATGAAATATCAGCTGTTCCCGACAGAAACTCACTGATTGCCTATGAAAAGTACAAAGAAAATAGATCAATAGCAATGCTGGATCCTGAATCCCCCTTCTACCTTGTCCCAAATTACAGTTACGAGCTAGGTCAGTCTCTTTGGTACAGAAATATGAAGACTGGACTCAACAAGCTCAGGAACATGATGAAGCAGATGAAAGTCTCTGCTGGTCTTCCCGAATACAAAAGATTCACAAACAACAGCACAAGAAAAAACAGCATGCAAAGGCTAATTGATTTTGATATACCAGCAACAGAAGTAAATCAAATCTCTGGCCACAAAAACATACAGAGCATAAACAATTACTCTATTTTATCAGAGAAAAAACAATGAAAACATACAGAGCATAAACAATTACTCTATTTTATCAGAGAAAAAACAATGAAAAATTTTGGGGATCCTCACCTTCTCACAGGAACCACTGCAACAAAATGAAAATCAGCCCAGTACATCCTTTGTCTCCCTCGTCAACCACAGCAGCAGAATTGGCAAAGTGGTCTGAGGCACTGTTTGGACCAAACTGTAACTTCAACAAGGGATTCTCCATAAATAAATATGATCATCCAGTGTAGCAGCCTAACACCAAAGAAAATGACCCTGGATGCTGTATGACACTGACTCAGGCTAGCTGAAAGGTGGAGGCTGATGCCTGTTTGACAATTCAGTAGCTAACCACATTATGGTGACTATTCGCTGTTGCCAATGTAATGTCACCACAGGGCCTGATACTACTTTTTTGGGGTCTTGCACCCCTCCCCAAATCAACTCTGACTCGGAGTTGATTATATTTACTATGGAGCTGCGGGGTGCTTGCCCCCCACATAGGGGGTTCAGGGGGAAAAGTTCTCTGACAGAAAAGTAACTTTCTTTAGACGGCTTTTTGCCGACCGCAATTGTGGTCGATGTAAATCTGTCACTGTAACATCGGTCCACAACTTTGTTGTCGAACTGACATCATGGATCTGCAGAAAGGTAAGCTGAACAGTAACACATATTCCTAATGTGCCAATAAACTGTTTACTTTACATGCAGCTAAAATGTGTACTTTTCTCTTCTTCCCTCAGGTGCAACATCTGTTCCAATGTTAGACTGGACAGAGGAGCAAAAAGGAAAAAAAGCAGTCAAAACAAACTGATTTCTTTATTAAGCAACAACAGTTTTGCTTCAATAACTATCTAATTCCTTGTATAATGCACTTATTTTGTGTTGACAAAGCAATTTTCATGAGTTCTCACATTGCTTCGACATCATTGTTTTCTGTGGGTGGGGAGTTGGGGACAGAAGTGCAAGGAACTGATAAAACTGTTCAAAATGTTAGAATAATAGAATTAAATAGCTTTTACTAGTTAAACAATCAACTTTTCACATTTACTATACTACAATTTCTTTACTGTTTCAAATTACTGTTGCAGTTCATTGTTCCACAGATTAAGAAATGTAACATAAAAAAAATCAAATGAACCAGTTACTATGAAAAATAAAACATGGGAAAGTGTGAGAACACAGATTTTATGCTCATCCTCAGTGTGTGAAGCCTTAATAAACTTGTTAGGCTTTGCCGTCAGGGTTTGTGGGGCATCACACACCTTTGATGTGCATAAAATCCTCATTATACACACTTCACCATGCATTATTCTATATTTTATTCCTGGTCTTGATGTAACTCTCTATGCCAGGAATAGCAAAGATAAACTGCAAATTCAAAATGCACTTACTATGATGGGCTTGCTGGAGGAACATGATCTAACAAACATTAATGGCGGATTTGAATCTGATATCTGGGGTGAATTCATACCTACAGTAGATTACATAGAAATAGTTAGCAGATAAGGACCACTTGGCCCACCTAGTCTGACCATTTTGCCTATCTACTGTAATGCCGCAGACCCTACTTGGTCTCCGACTTTACCCCCCATTCCACTAATATGATTCCCTTATGTCTATACCATGCATTCTTGAATCCTGTTACAGCTTTTGCTTCAACCACTTCCACTGGGAGGCTGTTCGAGGCATACACTGCTCTTTCTGTGAAGAAGTACTCTCTAACATTTTCCCTGAATCTACACCCTTTCAGCTTCATAGCATGACTCCTTGTTCTTGAGCATCTTTTTTTTAATGCTTTCCTCTTGTACCTTATTTATACTTGTTAGGTATTTGAAAGTCTCTATCATATCCCTTCTCTCCCTCCTTTCATCCAGGGTGTACATATTGAGGTCCTTTAGCATCTCCTCATATGGCTTTTGATGCAGGCCCAGCACCATTTTAGTTGCTCCCCTATGGACCACCTCTTTTTTGCCTATGTCCTTTCAGGTACATGGTCTCCAGAACTAAACACAGTAGTCCAAGTGAGGTTTCACCGATGTCTTATACAGCGGAATGACCACTTTGGTCTTTCTGCTAGTGATACCCTTCCCTATGCACTGTAGCATCCCACTAGCACTCTCCACTGCCTCTTCGCACTGTTTAGCCACCTTTAGGTTGTCAAAAATTATTACTCCAGGTCCCTTTCCACCTTCGTGGTCATCAGTACCACTCCTCCCATCTTGTACTCTGCCCCTATGTTTCTGTACCCTAATTGCATGACCTTGCACTTCTTCACATTGAATCTCATTTGCCACACTTTTGACCACTCCTCAAGCTTTCTTAGATTTCTATTCATTTGTCCCCACCAGTGTCTACCCTATTTCAGACCTTTGTGTCATCTGCAAAAAGGCATACCTTCCCTTTTAGTCCCTCTGCAATGTCACTAATAAAGACATTAAAGAGGACCGGACCCAGCACTGATCATTGTGGCTCCCCACTGGTCACTCTCCCTTCCTCAGAGTGCACTCCATTTACCACCACCCACTGTCTCCTATCCCCAATCAATTTCTTTCTCAGTTTACCACCTTTGGACCCACTCCCAAGTTGCCCAGCTTGTTTATGAGTCTTCTATGTGGAACTGTGTCGAAGGCCTTACTAAAATCTAGGTAGGCCATATCCAGGGCTCCACACTGATCTACTTCGCTGGTCACACAGTCAATGAAATCTATAAGATTTGTTTGACATGTCTTCCCTGTGGTGAATCCATGTTGCCACAATCCATCCTGTAAGTCCCTGGTTTCAAGATATTTCACAACCCTTTCCTTCGGTAGTGATTTCATTAATTTATCCACCACTGAAGTCAGGCTCACTGGCCTGTTATTTCTGACCTTGTCTCTGCTACCACCTTTTGGAAGTGGGACTACATCTGCCTTCCTCCAGGTTTCTGGAACCACTCCCATTTCCAGTGAGTGGTTGAACAGGACACTCATAGAAGCAACCGGTGCCTCCCTCAGCTCCTTCAATATACTAGGATGTATCCTGCCTGGCCCCATTGCTTTGTCCACTTTCAGATTTGTAAGCTCCCACATGACTCTTTCCACTGTAAATGGACTTGAGTTCACCTCCCTTCCCTCGATGCTCCTGCCCTTGATATTGGTCCCTCACCTTCCTATTCCACTGTGAACATTGAACAAAAGTATTTGTTCAGGACATATGCTTTTTCTTGGTCACCTTCCACACAATCCTCCCCTTCCCCCCTTAATCTTATAACCCTCCCCTGGTCTTTCTCCTTTCTCTTACATACCTAAAGATATCTTGTTCTCTCTCTGAAGTGCCTGGGTTATTTGTTCCTCTGTTTGTGCTTTTGCTCACCTGACTGCTTTCCCTGTCTTCCTCTGCTTCTCCTGATATATGTACCTATCCTCCTCCTCCCTCTGTGACTTCTTAAATCTCCTGAATGCTAACTTTTTTGTCTTCACCTTTCTAGCCACCTCTTTTGAGAAACATAGTGGTCTTTTTTTCTCTTATTTTGGCTAAGTTGACTGATGCAGAAGTTAGTTGCTTTCACTATGGCAATGTATTCATGTATTACTCACATAGTGCTGTGTCAGTTTTAGATTATGTAATAGTTCCTGTATGTCAATTGCTTGAATATCTGGATTTGTAAGTATCACTCAAACCAGAAAGTGATCATTCACAATTACAACTGAGAAGGGACTTCTATGTTTTTAACAAGAAAACAACTTACAGTAGATTTGAGAACTCAAGGAATCAGAATAGTTAATAGAAGATTACAATGGAATTGGCAGTTGGAGCAAACATTGCTTGACCCAACACAGGATTTTCATAATCACTGGAATCAGTAAGTTACATATAAGGAGGAATATAGTATTTTGCAGATTTGTTTTTCCAAAAATAATCCCTTTTTTGTACAAAAATAGTAAATAACAATAATAATTCTTGGTATAACAAATACAGTAATGCAAAGAGAAAAGAAGACAGGTAAACCCATTTATTAGACAAGCAAGATTAAATCCTTCAAGGGATAACCTTTAGAACTTGAACAGGATTAGGAAGTCTTACAAAAATGTACTTGAGCATGTAAAAATTATTTCATGAAACAAATTAGGAGAGAATGTAGACATCTTTGACAAACAACAACACAATCACATTTTGGAACCTTGTAGTGAAAGGGACTAATGACTCATTTAAAGGTTTTTAAGGTATATTTCACTCAAGGTGTGGTTAAATTATTGCACTAAGGCATTTTATAACAATCATGAAGTATGCAGAAGTTACAAAATTACTCATTCAAATGATATAGCAGATGTAAAATTTACTAATGAAGCGGTGATGGATGCAGTTTATTGTCTCAAAATAGTGAAGCACCAAGAAATGACAAGATCTCAGCAGAATATTATATCTGGAATAGTGATAGGTGGGAGAGCTTTTGATGGACTACTTTAATTAATGTGCAAATCCAGAACAAATGGTTTGATACCTTTTATTGGAACAACAAGGATGCTACAAAAAGAACAAAGAGCTTTAGTTTTCAGACCAACAAGTTCTTCTTTGGAACTCTAATAAGAGTTATTTAGAAAATCCCATATTATTAACACTTAGAACATGCAGAAAAAAAAACAGAAATAATTCTCACTAGTTTAAAACAGGCCTTCAGAAATAATTAAAGTGACATTGGAGAGCTTGAATATCTAAAGTATGATTTCAGCTGAACCAAACTTAAAGGTCAAATATTGTCCAGAGATAACAGCAGACAGAGAGTTCAACCCACATATAACCATATACCATGTATCAATGTAATGGATAAAAAACACATAAGATTCTCTGCTCACTAAATCACATGTCAAGTGAAGAAACCTCCCAAAGACACATACTTCACAAGTGAGGTAACAGTACATCAGTAAAATCCAGCTTCAACTCTTCTCAGAACTCTGTTTGTGAATACAGCCTGTGATAATTAGATGGCCCTGGAGAAAACAACTGCATGCCAAAATGTGACATATTACCAAGTAGAAATATAATAAAAATTAAGCCCCAAAATTACAACATCAGAAATTATCTTTACATGGCATACAGAATGATGAAAGTGATACTTACTGAAAGTGGGTAAGTGTATCACACTGATGAAAGTACAACTGACTGGAGATATATTCCCAATATACTCTCAACAAGCTATTATGTTCCAGAAACCTTAAGCCATTGTTGTAACATGATTTTATACATGATAATATTAATTTAGTAATTAATTTAGTGTCATTGGCTCAGTAGGTAGCACACTCGCCTCTGAGGCTGGCAGATCAGAGGGCTGAGGATTCAGTTCCCACATCTGACACTTGGGTTAATATCCTAGTACTGATACTGTAGTGCAGCATGAGAGGGGTGCTGCACTTCTGAGGTGCTGTCTTTTGGATGAGACATTAAACTGAGGTCCCATCTGCCTGGATTGGTGGTAGTTCAGGTGGATGTTAAAGATCCAATGGCACTTATAGAAAATATTAGGGGAATTTTTTATTGCAGAGAAATAACATCATAGGAAAACACAAAAAATACTCAAAAAAAGGAAATCAGCAATATAAATAAAAGAAATGGGTATCCAAAACAAATCAAGGAAAAAAAAATTAATCAAAATAAATTATCTACATTTTTCAAAAAATATAACAAATTTCCTTCTATCCATCTTTAGAAAATCAGAAGTTTTAACTTTTTGTATTGCTTATTCAATTTGTGAAATAATAACAGAGTTTAATAAAACAGCATGTTACAAATAATAATGACACCGAGTTTGCCAAAGGTGATATTTTATGCAGGCAAAGATCACATTCAGAGTACTAGGATGATATCTCCTTAAAAACCCTGAGCAGTCCCCTAAAATTAAGGATTCATAAGTAATAGGCCCCCACTTCCATTTACTCTGTAAATCAAGCCAAAAAAGTACAATATTTGGACAATTGATATAAAAATGTTTTAAGGTTTCTAATGACCCATCACACCCTGGTCTTAAACACTCCCTTTCCTCCACTGCCTTATGTTTCCAATTTCCACAGACCCCTAATCTCCCATAACAATGAAGCCAAGATACATCCCACATATGCACAGGAACTCTAGGGTCTCTTAAAAGTTTCAATGCAAACTGCAGTCTAGATGGATAGCATTTTGGAAAATCTGCCTAAACCAAGAAAATCATGACCATGATCCTACAATAGATCTGCTTTCTATTCGGTAAAAAGGCCTCTGCTTTTTGCAATTGCCGTGCTTTTACATTTCTGAAACCAGGGACTGCAAAATCAGGAATGTTTAGGCCTTTGACTTTCTTAACTCCTTGATCCCCCCAATATTGAAAAAAGGAGCTAAACAGTTCATCTGTCCAATCCATCCATAAATCCTCAGTAGTATTTAAATCATTATGCAAGATAGAACTAAAAAAGAAAGAATAGAAAAAAAACACCAGATTTATCACACCAAGCCCCCCAGCCTGAATTGGCAGATAAGTAAAATCTCTTTTGATGGGATTTAACCTGTTGCCCCATAACATTTGGAAAAAGCAACTTAATAACCGAGTTTCAAATTTTAAAGGTAAGGGAAAAACATAGCTAATATACAAAAAATGGGAAGAAGAAACTTTTTAATAACAGAAACCGTTTTAATTTTGAGAGAGTCCAGGATTTCCACATATGTACCTTTCTTTCCCCAACACTAATTTCTCTTCCCAATTCAAAGAATCAACATCACAATATCCAAAATAAACCCCTAAAATCTTAATATAAGAATGTACTATATTAACAGGTCCAATCAGTTGTACCACATTCCCTAAACCTATTTGTAAACCAAAACATTTATCATAATTTAAATATACTCACAAAAATCTGGAAAAATCCTCAAACTGTTTTTTTTTTTTTAACATACTTTATTGCTTATAACACAATAATACAATATAGCCAAA
This sequence comes from Neoceratodus forsteri, assembly GCA_016271365.2. NCBI lineage: Eukaryota > Metazoa > Chordata > Ceratodontiformes > Ceratodontidae > Neoceratodus > Neoceratodus forsteri. Next base: position 914,855,343 of record CM028132.1, on the reverse strand, counting down.
ACAGAATATAAACAACAAACGGGATAACACAGAAACTACTAAAAAGAAAGAAAAAGGTGAAAACAGAAAAACCAACAATCCAAGGAATATAAATGCCAAAATAAGTAACTTGAACAAGTTAAACATCCTCCCCCCCCCACCCACTCCTGTGCTGTGGTGTACACAAATACCATCCTGCAAAGGCCATATTGACATATAAAAAGAGAAAAAAAAAGGCCAAGGTAGGTAATCCATTACAAAAAGAAGAAGATAAGAGGCAAAATAAAAAGTAGCACAAAGTAAAGGAGGTGGCCCAGTGGGGAATATACGGGTCTTTCAAAAAGAAAAAAGATGTGAAAAGTCAGAGGGAGTGGAGATAGCCAGGAAGAGAGGCTCGTGTCCCAGCCCATGTACCTTATCAATTCAGGTAGAGGGCATATAATTTTCCCCATTTACTATTAAAGGAGGGTTGGTGGTGATTCACATGTATTATTAATTGCTTAACACGAAGTGCAAAAGACATTTCATGCAGCCACTTTGTGTATGAAACAGGGGCTTGATCCATCCAGTGTCTGAGTACCAATTTTTTAACTGCCATTCAGATTAGGGCCATATGGAATCTTTTCTCTCTCACCTGGATTTCAGAATAATCACTGAAAACACAAATCGCAGGGGAGAAAAGACCCTGTAGACCCAACAAAGGATCCAAAGTTGATTCTATTTGCCTCCATAAAGGAGATACTTTGTCGCATGACCATAAAATATGTAACAGTGAACCTTCATCTTTATTACACCTGGAGCATGTGGTAGCAGATATGTGCTTCATCTTAGCCAGTTTAATGGGAGTGTAATAGAGATTATGTATAATACAATATTGCGTTAACCTATATCGGTCTTGAGTGTGACATACATATAAATCCCTCTATATTCATTGCCAATTAATGTCTTTATCCAGGAAGAGCCTTTGACAAATTTTAGAACCGGCAGCTGATGGGATTTGCAGAAAAGTATGAAGTAGGCCATACAACTTAGATATACTGTGCGCTTTATTAACAGAAACAGAAATTGGTGGGGAAAGGAGGGAGGGGGGGACATGATAGAAACTTTCAAGTACCTCAAGGGAATCAACAAAGTCCAAGAGGGTAGCATCTTTCAAAAAAAGAGGTGTGCAAGAACAAGGGGGCACAATTTGAAGATAGAAGGGGGCGGCTCTGAGGTAATTTAAGGAAGTATTTCTTCACAGAGAGGGTTGTGGATGTATGGAACAGCCTTCCAGAGGAGGTTGTGGAGTCAAAAACAGTGGTGGAATTCAAGCATGCATGGGACAGTCATAAGGCAATTCTAGGGGTTGGGGGTAGGAAGAAGTAGGCTGCTGGTTAACTAGGATCTGCAGCTTATCCATCAGGTAGGGAAATGGGCAGACTGGGTGGGCCAAGCAGTCCTTATCTGCCGTCAAATTCTATGTTTCTATGTTTGAAAAAAATCAACAAATTGAGAGATTTTAGTTTTACACCCAAATGTTTTAATTAAGAGATGCTTAAGCTGAAGAATTTTAAAGGCTGCCGATGGCGGCCAGCCACACTTAAATAAAATCTTTTCTGTAGTTAAAATACATTCTTGTGAATAAAAATCAGCAACAGTATACTCAGGGGAAATTGGCAACCAACTTCCAGATATAGGAGCGTTGCCTATTTTGAGATTCGGGTTGGCACATATAGGTTGGGAAAAGTCTATGGTTGGGGTTACCTTGAAATAACTAAAGAGCTGTGAAAGAACTCTTAAAGAAATACCAGTCGGGAGAAACTGAAAAGCCTTGGGTATATTTTTCCTTAGTGTGTGAAAGAGAGATGCTGGAGTTATTTTATGAGACACAAACAATTCCGATTCAATTTGCAACCATAGTGGAATATAGCCGTGATGAGTAAGGGGATCGGGTAAAGATAGCCATTTACCACACTTGTATAAATGGGAGGCCCAGTAATAAAATAGGAAGTTGGGAAGGCGAAGACCTCCGAAATCCTTAGACTGGGACAATTTAAGGTAAGATCTTCTGGCTGCCTTGTCTCGCCATATGAACGAGTTAACCCCCGAATGAATGTGTTGAAAGAAAGATAACGGTAACCATATGTCTAACATGTTTAAAGGGTAAAATAATCTGGGTAAAACATTCATATTAATGGTATTAATTCTGCCCCAGAACAAGAGTGGAAGATTTTTCCACCTTGTTAGATCTTGCTGAATGTTGTGCCATAGATCCTCAAAGTTAAGTTTCCGCGACACAGTTAGATTCGAGGTAATATAAATCCCTAAATATTAAATGGAACATGGAGTCCACTTCATACCAAATTGACTGAAAGCTGAACTATATGTTACATGGTTAAGAGGAAAAATTTCGGTTTTACCAATGTTGAGTTTATAGTTCGACAATTTGCGGAAGTTATCAATAATAACCAAAGCTTCTTTTAGGGAGGAGACCGGATTTGAGAGGTGAAGGAGTATATCATTGGCATAAACTGAAAGCCTGGGGGCACTATTACCTATGGGTATACTGACAATTAGAGGAGAGGAGTTCAAACGCCTGATAAGAGGCTCTAAATACAAATTAAATAGGAAGGGAGGGAGTGGGCATCCCTGCCGTGTGCCTGAAAAAAGGGGAAAAGCCTCGGATATTACTCCATTGCAGTGTATTCTAGCCCTGGGAGAGAGGTATAAAGCTTGAATCTATCTAATAAATTCATTAGGAAAACCCATAACTTGCAGCGTGGTCCACAAAAAGTTCCAATCAACTCTATCAAATGCTTTTTCTACGTCTAACAAAACTAGTGCCATTGGAATGGGGGAAAGTTTCACTGCTCGGATAATGTATTGAAGTTTACGATGATGATCTGCTGGGGTTCTACTGGCCACAAAGCCTATTTATTCGGGACTAAGAAGGGAGGTTCAGACTTGTTCTATCCTCTTAGCGAGTATCTTGGCAAGGATTTTAGTGTCACAGTTTAGCAAGGAAATTGGGTGATAACTCGCTGGGGAGTGCGGTGGTTTATCAGGTTTGAGGAGGAGAATAATTGAAGCTTCCAATAAGGTTGGGTCTTGAATTTGTCCTGAAAACATATATTGGTATAGACGGAGCAAGCTAGGTGCAAGATCTTTAGCAAACAATCTATACAAATTTGACGGTAAGCCATCAGGGCCTGGGGCCTTATCTGGTGCCAGATCACTGATAGCAGACAAAATTTCTTGGAGGGAAATAGGGGCGATTAGAAGGGACTGCTGCACAGGAGAAAGAAACGGTATTGAAGATGCGGACAAGTATTCTAGCACCTCATTTTGAGACAGGGAAAGGGCACAATTATTGTATAAGAAGGAGAAATATTGTTTAAAGACTGAGGCAATGTCTTTAGGGTGAGTTTTAACAGCCCCACCAGGAGCTTCAATAGAGGCGATTAGCCTAGAGGCTTCCAATTTCCTCAGCCGCAAGGCTAAAAGATGGCTCACCCTTTCTCCCTGTTCAATGTATTTTGCCCGAGTTCTTAGTATGGTGAATTACGCCTTCTCTTGTAAGAACAGGGAATACTGATTCCTTAAATGTAGTAGTGTTTTCAAAGCATCCGGTGAGGGAAGGGAAGGGGGAGAGTGTTTGAGTGCCCTAATTTGAGCCAGAAGCAATGCAGCGGCGGCCTCTCTTTTCTGTTTACAAGTGGAGGCAAGTCTGATAAACTCCCCTCTCAAATAACATTTTAATGCACACCACTCGTGGTCCACTCTTGCAACAGATCCCTGGTTGTGGCTAAGAAATATCCGAATCAGGTCTGAAATTCTGGTAATAACACAATCTTCTTTCAGAAGTTGCATGTTTAAACACCAGACCGGGTCTCTATGGAAGTCTTGATCTAACACAATGGTCACCCAAGCTGCTGCATGGTCCGATATAACAATTGGTTCTATGGCAGAATCACTTAGACCCTGCAATAGAGAGTAACTAAGTAGTATGTAGTCCAGCCGGGACTGTGAGGAATGAACCATAGATTAGAAGGTGAAAAGATGAGTCATAGGGTTCAGTAACCTCCATAGGTCACATAGCCCAGCAGAGTCTAAAAAATCAGAACGTGCCTTCTGAGCAATGGGGGGAGGCTTAAGTGAGTGATTGGTTCTATCAAGTCTTGAGTGGGGGTGGGGGTGGGTTTCAATCCCCACCAAGTATTAGTGGTAGAGATGCAAATGTTTGCAGCTTATCTAACAAATCCAGGTAGAAATCAGGATTCCCTCCCACAGGTCCATATACGCTCCCCCGGACCACCTCAGTATGATCTAAGAGGCCATGGACTAATACATATCTCCCAAACGGATCCGTAATGGTTGCCTTAGCCTGAAAAGCAACTGAACGGTGAATTAGAATAACAGTTCCCCCAGTCACTGTCGACATACCAGAGGCATAAACTTGTCCAACCTCCCATCTGCGCAAGCTAATAGCTTCCCCAGAAAGGAGGTGGGCCTCTTGAATAAAATAAATGTTAGCCTGTAGAAGAGCTAAGTGTTTAAGTATTTGTATTTTTTTGTTAGGTTCACGAGCCCCTCTCACATTTCATGTTACAAATTTTCTAATACCATTGGCCATACATTTTCTAGTGCCACCTGTACAGACCCATTACTAAATAGAAAAGGTACACCACAGCTCCTTCCCTATAAACATAACCCCTCATAAGGTGATTCCATGAGCACATAACAATTGCCTAAAAACAATAAACATGTAGCATAACTTGTACACTCCACACAATACTAAAGGTAACGGACATTAGAACACCCTGATTCATAACTAGACCCCCCCATATCTTACCCACTGAAAACTATTTACAACAATCAATCTACCCAGGAACCAATAACATGAACTATCCATAGCACTCCTACTAGGTAGAGATCCCCTTGGCACCCTAGTAAATACACCCTCCATAGTCCCATTCAGGAATAAGCTGGAGGCATTAACCAATCCAGAAATGTTATAATTCTCACCCCCAAAATATCCAGCATAACAATTCTCTCTGAAAGCCACACAACAAACCCCAACATGGCGAAAACTATACCGGTATTCGGGAGGGAGACTAGGGTACCCCCCCATACCCAGTACGTGCGGTTGGCCATGTCTAACCTAATGCCATCCCCAGAGCCCACCTCAGCATCAGCCTGAAAGATGAAGAGGAAAAAGAAAAAAAAAGGGGAAGAGGGGTAGAAGAAAAAAGTATTACGCAAACTTAAGAGGAATGGGTATGAGTGCAAATATAGATCTAGAAACGAGAACACTGAAGCTTCAAAAGCACTGGAGCTTTAAACAGAAAAGAAAAAAAACAAGGATGCGAAAGTAAAAATTAAAAAAAACTGCAGAAGACAGACTAGGAGGCATACATCTTTCCTAGCCAGTTACTACAGACCATTGATAGAAGAGTAGAAGAATAAAATAAAAAAATTAAAAAAAAAAGACAAAAAAAGACAAAACGAATGACCAAAGCAATAACAAAGAGCAGACGAGTAAAGGACAGTTTAGTATCAGCAGGGTTAGAAAGCTGACTCAACCCACAAGGAGCAAATTGTTTCCTTGGGGAGATGAATTAGCAGTGGACTGATGCCACGTTAGAGCGAAGATAAACAAGCCCCCTGGAAACAAATACTGCCCAAAAAAAGAGTCCTCCTGCAGAGCAGCACAATGGTGCACAGGTCTCCACCATACAGGGCTCCCTCAGTTCTCACTGGGCTCCGATCCTGTCAGCTCTTCACCGGGAATAATCGCACATCCTGTAGGGACATACCAGACCGAATAAAGCCCTCAGACCCATAGACCTCAAAAGAGAGGAACAAAACATAGACAACATAGTAAAAAAAGAAAACAAAAGGGATATGAAAGCAGCCAGAGTCCCACACACATATTTGTGCAGCTTGCCTCATGGAGCCTTAAATAGCGAGCCCAACTTTTTTGCCAGTTCAGCCTGAGCTTGGGTAACTGATTTGTATGATTGCCACATGCCATCTATTGAGACCTGAAGGCGCGCAGGGTAGGCCATCTGGAATTTAATGCTGGTAGCAATCAGTTTACTGACCACAGGATAGAATGCAGATCTTCGCTGGTGGGTTTCAAGCTGCAAATCCTGGGTAATGCGCAGCTTTTTCTCCTCCCAATGGGTTGCTTGTAATTCCCTGACTTTTAGGAGGATATGCTGTCTTTCAAGGTAATTGAGCAGGTGGATGATCATTGGTCTAGGTGGGGCTGAGACCCCTGGCTTTGGGCGTAGAGACCTGTGTGCCCATTCAATTAAATAGATAGGATTAAGTGGTGAGGGCCCTACGATCTTTGTGAGGAGCTTCTGTACAAAAGCAATAGGAGAGGAGCCTTCAGCCCCTTCTGGTAAGCCAAAAATTAAAATGTTGTTCCGTCTGTTACGGCCCCCTAGATCCTCTGTTTTCAGCTGCAGTTTGGTGATTTGTTGCCTTAGTTTTGTCAGTTCGGGGTCAGCCTTGTCACGCCATATTTCCAGGGAGTGTGGGTGCATGCTTCGTTGTCCGTTGTCCAGGTTTTAAGCTCTGCCATCTCGCTACGGAGACTTTTAAGGTCAGCCGCAATATCTAGTAGTGTCTCTTTAAATGGCTGCAATTCCTGTAGAAAGCGCTCCTCGGTTGGCGGCAACGGAGTGGAGAGAGCATTTAACTGCTTAACTGAAGATACTTGTTGTTGAGACCTCACTTTCTTGGCCTGCTTGTCAGGTGAGACCGGTGGTGTATGCCTGGGTAGGGCCGCTTTCATCTCGTTCTCCATTCCGGTCTGTTGATCTCTTCAGAAAACACTAAAATCCTCCCAGACAGCTTCCGCTGAGACAGAACTCTAAAGTCTGGTAGGCAGGCTCCGTGAAATTAATTCAGAAACCGTCGATTAAGAAAGGTTATAAAGAGGGAGAGCGGGAGCTCAAGGGAGCAGCAGCTAGCCAGCCAGACTCATCACGTGATCTCCCTCAAACTGTTGTAATGCACTAATTCCTGAGACTGAATCTTGCATTATAAGACAAATATAATCTGCTTAAGCAGAGATTTTTAGAGGGGAAATATCCATACCTGGGGAAATACCCAGAATCAGATCATTACTTATTACCCCTCTGATCGAAGGATCTAATATAAAAGTAAAAAGCAAAGGGCTCAGTGGGCATCCCTGATGAACCCCCTATTTTAAATCAGTACTTGTCCCTACCAAACCATTAACTGTGGGGGAAAAGGAAGCACCCTTATACAAGGATATAATACATGCCAGCATTCGACCAGAAAATCCGTAATATTTTAAAACAGTAAACAGAAAAACATGAGAAACAGTATCAAAGGCCTTCCTCTGATTCAGGGCCAAAAGATACCCAGACAATTTATTTTGTTTACCAAATTCTATTAGTGCCCTTAACAATAGTAAATTTTGTTTAATGTTCCTCCCAGGAACAAAGCAAGTTTGTGCAGGATGTATCAGCACGGATGCCACCATTTGTAATCTGCTACATAGAATAGAAGAAAATATTTTATAATCAGTATTAAGGAGACTGATAGGCTACCAATTACACAAATCACATCTATCTCCAGATTTAAAAATAAAAACTACCAATGCTGAGACAAAGTTCCGGACAAATCTTTCTTCTGCTTCAACCGAAGAATGGAATACATGTGGTAATATAACACTTAGTTCATCTAGATACTGCTTATAGAACTCATGTGATAAACCATCTGTCCCAGGAGGAACCCCTGGTTTTAATCTAGTAATTGCCTCCCTAACCTCTTGGGCACAAATAGGTGTTTCTAGCTCAGTAATTAGAACAGAATCTAGCTGAGGAATAGAATAAGAAACATTCTGCTCCCAAACACTTGAAGAAACAGGTTCTGTACCCAAAAATTGAAATAAATGAGAATGTACAACTTCCAACATTTCCACATCTGAAGTTTTCAAACAGCTATTTTTATCACACAGGCCCGTCATTACTTTATGAATTACAGTATCCTTACAGGCCGAATATGGATCAGAATATGGTTGTGTGGTCGTACTACATCTAAATTCTGTATTCTGGACAATTGCTTTAGTAGCATGATAAGAAAACATTTGTTTTTTAATCTCATCCAATTGAGTTTTAATTCTATAGTCTGAAACATTAGATAAGGACATTAGTTTATAGAACTGATCCCTAGAGTGCAAATATCGTAAATAATCCTTATTACCAGTAAATTTACCAAAATTGATAAACAATTTTTTAAAATCCTTTTTCGTATCCAACCACCGATGCATCCAATCCTCGTAAAATTCTGCCACAGATTTCCTATAAAAAATAGATCTGCCATCTTTAATCTAATCTCTGAGTGTTGTAAAAGACAAACAATCAGCTTCCATCTCTGAGTAATTGCAGGGAATCTAGCAGGAATATTTTGGAAAGATATATCACATAATAGCAGAACATGATCAGTAAATTCAGAAAAAGAAAGTTGAAATCTTTGAGGATATAAAAACTGAGATACAAAAATAAAATCTATGCGTGTAGACAACGTGCTTCTATAAGTGGCTCCTTTATCTTGGTACAGAAATCTATAAGCGTCTTTAAGGCCTGTAAGCAATAAATTATCTCTAAGAGCATGAGAATCGCAATAAACCTTCTGGATGTTATCTTTAAGTTTTAAATCTAACCCACAGTTCATATCCCTTCCCCAGAGCACATGCCGCTCAGTAAAAAGAAAAGCCTTAATAACATTAAACAAATCCACTCTAGCTGCTTTGCTTTGTGGGGCATAAGTGTTAATCAGGCATACAGGAAACCCATACCAACAGCTATCAACCAAAAAGGCCCATCCAGGGACAATATCTAAAATTTGCTGTACTTTGACATGAGATGTATAGAAAAAAATCCCTAAGCCATCTGCAGCATCCCCCCTAAATGTCCAAAAGGAAATCCCGAGATCACGTGATGGTCTGGGCTGGCTAGCTGCTGTTTTCCTTGGGTCCCACTCCCCCATCTGAAAATCTATAATAATCTTGTGTTTTCTGGCTTAAACTACTGGGGATCGCCTCAACATTACTGTTCCTGTCCATCCAACAGAGTTTTCTGGCTGAATTTCTGGTGTCTCTACTATTTTAAAACACCGTGATGGAGGCTGAAATGAAGACGGCCTTGCCCAGACATGCCCCTGGTCTCGCCCAATAAGCAGGCGAAGAAAGTAAAACCTCTCCAGCACTCTTCAGCTAAGCAACTGGGTGCGCTGTCAGCCTCTGTACCACTCTCAGAAGAGCACTTCTTGCAAGAATTGCAACCGTTTAAAGAGACCCTTCAAGATATCGCCACCCCATCTTAAATATCTGTGATTGAGATGGCGGACTCCATGACTGGGCGGTAGATACTGAGGCACGACTTTACCTCTAGAGGTCTGGAGAGACAGGACTGAGCCAGAGATTACAAAGCTCAGGCAACAAATTACTAAACTACAACTTAAAAAACGAAGACCTAGAGGGGCGCAGTAGGAGGAACAACATCCTGATCTTTGGGCTACCAGAAGGGGCTGAGGGTCCCTCTGTGATTCCATTTATGCAGAAATTTCTCTCCAAGATCGTGGGTCCTTCACCACATAACCCAACTTATTTAATAGAAAGGGTGCACAGGTTTTTACGCCCGAAACCAGAGGAGTTTTCCTCCCCTCGTCCGATGATTATCCATTCGCTTAACTATCTGGAAAAGCAACATATCCTGGTGAAAGTCAGAGAGCTACAAGCTATACACTGGGAGGGCAAGCGACTAAGGATTACTCAGGATCTGTCCCTTGAAACCCATCAGAAGAGAGCCACCTTTCACTCAACAGTCAGCAAGCTGATAGCTGCCAGCATTAAGTTTCGTATGGCATATCCAGCTCGTTTGCAGGTTCTGGTGGATGGAGTATGGCTTTCCTTTGACTCTGCTGACCAGGCCCAGGCTGATCTGTGCAAGAAGCTACCCTCACTATTTAAATCTTAATGCTGTGGTCCTGTTTTCAAGTTACCAAGGAAGTTTTTTTTTTGACTGTCTGAATGTCTTTTCAGCTGGCTTACCATTGATGTGTCTGGTCCAGAGGATGCCTTTGTGTGGGGAGGTATTTCCTGCTGGGGAGAGGATGGCGATGAACTGAGGGGGAGGCAAGCAGTGGCCTGTAGGCCTGGAAGATTCCAAGCTGCATCGAGGCACCATTTTCCCACTGACTTTTTTTTGTGCAACTTGCTGTTTCCAGTGGGGATTGTTTCATGGTGTGGTCCTGGCCCGTTACCAATCTGGTTGACCCAGGGAACAGCTGCATATTCAAGGAGCTATTCGGCTTATTTACTCCTCATTGTGATATCTCTATGTTGCTTTATGCAAATAAGTCTGGCAATACCACATTTTATCTCTCTCTCTCTGTGCTCACTATTAATCCCCTCTCTTCTGGCTGCTTCTCTACCATACTACATTTCTGGTTTTGTTTTATTTGGAGTGATAGCTATGCCTTACCTCAGCACAAAGAGCCTGTCTCTTCTTGATACTTTTCTATAGGACTCCTGTCCTCCTTCCCATTTTCTTTTTTCATGTTTTTTTTTAATCTATCATCGCTCTCTCTCGTATTTTTTATCTCAATGCTTACAACTAGCTTTCTCTGCAGTCCCGTTTGTTCTATACTTTTTCTTTATTATCTCTTTTAGAGTGTCTGGTGCAGACTTTGCTCCCCCTTTGACAAGCTGACAGGAATACGGTTTTGTTTGTGAGGGGTGTTCAGTTTTCATAATTCCATGGGGCATCTCTGTTTGGATTTAAACTATTCTCAGTACCTTTTGTTCAAGGTTTTGTGGGGGGTGGGAGGGAGAGAACATTGGCTTGGGAGTAGCCTACCACACGTCCTGGTGTATGGGGGGACATACCCTAATTACTTTCATCCTTTTCTCTACATCATATGGCACTATGGGGTTCATTTTTGGTCTGTTAGGTCGGTTCATACTTATGCCCAAATTAGTGTTAGCGGTCTATTCAATGCATGAACCTGCTAATTTCAATTTCAGTTTTGTATGCCTAGATAGGAATATAGAGGTAGTTATAACAGGGTACATATGGGGTCTCTACCATTCAGGAGCAATGAGGCTTTTCAGTCAATATCGAAGTTGGGTAGACGGTTATTTGTAAATAGTTATAAGGGGGTAGGGATTATGGAGGGGTATTAGATAACCTTGGTGTTCCATTTCTTTTCACCTTTAATGATGGGGTTTCCCCTCACTTTGCAATTGTTTTAATGGATGGATTTATGTTCAGGGTCTTTTTTGGGGTCTCATGGGAACACCAATCTCATAGTTTTCATGGAGCATTGGTTGGGGGGATTATTGGTGCACTTTCTCATTACGATGGACTGGCTATGCATGGGGCACTATAGACTTCAATGGCTAATGGACTGAAAAAATTTATAACCTGGAATGTAAGAGGGGCTCGTGATCTTAATAAAAGAATCCAGGTTCTAAAACACTTATCATTACTACATGCCCATATCTCCTTTATCCAAGAAACCCATCTTCTTTCCGGGGAAGCGGTGGGCTTGTGTAGACTGGAGATTGGGCAAGTTTTCACTTCGGGTATTTCATCCGCCAGTGGTGGCACTGCCATCCTAATTCACAAGTCGATCGCCTTTCAACCCAAAATAATAATAGCTGATCCACAAGGGAGATATGTGTTAGTTCAAGGATTATTGGATTGCACTGAATTAGTCCTTGGGAGTGTGTATGGGCCTGTGGGGGAAATTCTGAATTTTTTCAGGATTTACTGAACGAATTACATAAGTTTTCTGCACTTCCCTTAATCCTTGGTGGGGATTGGAACTTACTACCCATGCAGGACTTAGATAGATCTAATTCCTTGCCCAAGTCCCCCTCCAGTGTCCAGAGGGCATTTGCTGAATTTCTTGATTCCACTGGACTGTGCGACCCTTGGCCTGCAAATCCCAAGACCCGCGCCTTCTCATTTCACTCTATGGTACACTCCACCTGGTCCCGGCTGGACTATATTTTATTCAGCCATTCTCTTATACACGATCTTAATGACTCTTCCATAGAACCAATTGTTATATCGGACCATGCTGTGGCCTGGGTCACTGTCATGCTAAACCAGAACCTCCACAGGGACTCAGTATGGCGTTTAAATATGCAGCTCTTAAAGGAAGACTATGTTATTACTAGGATCTGTGACTTGATTCAACTCTTTATTGCAAATAATCAGGGTTCTGTCATAAAACGGATCATGAATGGTGTGCCTTGAAATGCTTTCTATGAGGCGAGTTTATTAGGCTCTCTTCTACCCGTAAACAGAAGAGGGAGGCTACCATCATCTCAATCCTGGATCAGATCCATACACTCAAGCAATCTCTTACCTCTTCTTCCTCTCCCAATTTGTTAAAATCATTACTGAATTCAAGGAATCAATATTCTTGTTTAGTACAGGAAAAGCAGAATTTATCATACTAAGAACTAAGGCAAACTATATAGAGCAAGGTGAGAAGGCGAGTCATCTCCTAGCTTTGCGCCTGAGGAAATTAGAGGCGTCAAGATTCATTTCCTCTATTAATGATCCTGACAGTATTACCAAAACGCATCCAAGAGACATAACTTTTGTTTTTAGACAGTTCTATTCCTCACTTTATAGTCAGCGGCCCACATCTCCGTTACAAGCTGAACTATTTGAATACCTGTCCGCCTCATCTCTACCTACTCTCTCTCTTACACAGCAATCCCTTTTATCTGCTCCTATATCCCTCCAAGAAGTGGTACTGGCTTTCATAATCTTGCATTGGACAAGAGTCCCAGTCCAGATGGTTTCCCTTCGAACTTCTATAAAGTTTTCGCCAAAGATCTTGCTCCCTGCCTGTTGCATCTGTATCAATATATGCTCTCCGGGCAAACTCAAGATCCATCCCTGTTGGAAGCCTCTATTATCCTTCTCCTTAAACCAGATTAGCTACCCCAGTCTCCAGCAAGCTACCGTCCTATCTCTCTGTTAAATTGTGATATTAAAATTTTAGCCAAGATGCTCGCTAGTAGAATCGAACAAGTCTGGACTCAGCTTCTCAGCCCAGAACAAATTGGATTTGTGTCAGGTAGAACCCCTGCTGATCACCTTCATAAATTGTCATATCTGGTTCAGGTGGCCAAAATCTCCCCTACCCCCATGGCCTTGATATCCCTTGGTGCAGAAAAAGCATTTGACAGGGTGGACTGAAATTTCCTGTGGGCTACGCTACTGACAATGGGCTTTCCTAATAATTTTATTAAATGGATCCAGGCTTTATATTCTTCTCCTCAGGCTAGAATATACTGCAATGGTGTACTCTCTGAGGTTTTCCCTCTCTTTTCGGGTACGCAGCATGGGTGCCCGCTTTCTCCTTTTCTCTTTAACATATATCTCGAACCCGTGATTAGGTGGCTGAAAGCTTTACCTTTAATCACTGGTATTCCAATAGGCGATAGGGTCCCTTTACTCTCAGTTTATGCAGACAACATATTGCTTCATCTCTCAGATTCAGTCTCTTCTTTAACAGAAGCATTGCATATTATTGATACTTTTGGGAAATTCTCGAACTACAAACTCAATATTAGCAAAATTGAAATTTTCCCCCTTAACTGTCTAACATATAGCTCAGCTTTCAGTGAGTTTGGTATGAAATGGACCCCCAGGTCCATTAAGTATTTGGGTATTCATATTACCTCAGACTTATCTCTACTCCGCAAACTTAATCTAGAGGATTTGTGGTTTAATATTCAGCAGGACTTATTAAGATGGAAAAATCTTCCTCTCCTGTTATGGGGCAGAATTAATACCGTCAAAATGAATGTCCTACCCAGACTGTTTTATCCACTAAACATGTTTGATGTTTGGTTACCTTTGTCTTTTTTCAGCTTATCCATTCTGATGTTAACTCCTTTATCTGGCAGGACAAAGCTATTAGAAGATCCTATCTTAAGCTGTCCTTACCTAAAGAGTTGGGAGGCTTGCGTCTCCCTAACTTTTTATTTTATTACGGGGCTTGTCATCTCTATAAGTGTGGGAAGTGGTTTTCTTTATCAGAACTCCTTACTCATCATGAGTATGTCCCAATCTGGTTGCATATCGAGTCAGAGATTCTTACTGCACATAACTTAGCTCCTTCCTCACTTTTTTATACACCCTTTAAAAATTTACCAAAAGATCTGCAGTCTCTCCTGATTGGTATTTCATTAAGAGTTCTTTCTCAAATGTTCAGTTTTTATAAGGTAGTCCCGAGCTCTGATTTTTCTCAGCCAATCTACGACAACTTGAATCTCAAAATAGGTGGTGTTCATATATCTCGGTGTTGGTTATCACTCCCTTCCGAGCTCACTGCGGCTGACTTTTACTCACAGGATTCTATTTTGCCTACTGAGGAGATTCTTACCAAATTTGATCTAACGTCACGGGCTGCCTTTCAAATTTTTCAGCTTAAACACTTACTAGCCAAGGTGTTTGGGAAAGAATTCAGCCCCTCCCATATTGGAGCCTTTCTCCAGCAAATTAAAATCTCACTTGCAAATCCCATGGGATTTCTACCATATATAAATTGGTTCTCACATACTCACAACCTCCCTCAATTGCCGGATCTCGGATCTGGCAAGCGCTTTTCCCTGACAAAGTTATTAACTGACATTCAGTATGGACAGACCTATACACATACCTTACCCAAGACTGATACAGGCTTACGCAATATTGTATCTTAAACAACATGTACTACACTCCTATCAAATTGGCTCAAATGAAGAGGCTTCCCTCCAGCACATGTTCTAGGTGTAACAAGGAGGAAGGCTCGCTCCTTCATATATTATGGTCGTGTGAAAAAATATCCCCTTTGTGGAAACAAATTGAATCTGCTCTAGACCCACTGCTGGGCTGCAGGGCCTCTTCTCCCCCATCATATTTATTCTGGGAGATTATTCCAGAATTCTTGTGAAGGAGAGAAGATTTCATATGGCTCTAATCTCAATGGCAGTCAAAAAGCTAGTGCTTAGACACTGGATGGATCGAGTCTCCATTTCTTATATGGAATGGTTGATTGAAATATCATTTGCACTCTGTGTTGAATATTTATTTGTGAGTGTACGTCATCACCATTCATCTTTTAATAAAAATTGGGGGAAATTATATGCTCTCTATTTGTCTTGATAGGATGTCTTGGTAAGTTCATGAGCCTCTCCTCCTTCTTAATTTTATTTAACTGTTATCATTTTGGTCCTCTTTTTAGTTCTGTTGTGTTAAACTATAGGAAAGTGCACCCTGGGGTGGGGGGAGGAAGGGGTAGCTTTTTGATTTTGTTTTTTTTTAAGGTAGTGTTGTTATTATTTTCTCCCAAAGTTCATCACTCCTTGTTATCAATCTGCTTACAGCCTTTTATGCAGTATGTGCTGATATTAATGTATGTTATTGTTGTATGATTTTGTGTTGTTTTATACTTAAAAAAGTATGTCAAATTAAAAAAAAACAAAAAACAAAAGGACATCCCCCAGGGCCACAGTCTCTGAGTGGAAGAAATATCATGCAGGGAATGAAGCCTAGTTTCTTGTAAAAAAAAAAAAGGATATCAGTTTTTAAATCCTTACAGAAGGGTAAAACTGCAGCTCTTTTCTTAATGTTCTATATACTCCGAACATTAAGAGAAGCTATACGTAAGGAGGTCATGACAAAAAAAATAGGGAAAAGAAAAATGAATCCTTATCTTTTTTCGTTTTTTTTCCTAATTTCTTTTTAACTCCCCTACCAGACAGAACAGTGTCATCATCATACTCCATCTCTGAGACCACCTCAGACCTGGAAGAAACATCAGACTCAGAACCCATATCTCCATCAAGAAGTACCTGATAGATATTCTGAAGTGGGATCTGTACAGGTTGGGCCTTACTTTTACTAACAGACCTAATTACCCTTTTAGAGAGCTGAAAATCAGTTCCAGAGGGGGGGCATAGGTTTCTGTAAATCAGAAATTACAGGAGAAGACTGTGGAGGCACACGTTCTTCAGAGGTATGAGAGAAGGAAGCACCAGTATCTTGGAAGGGGGCCTGTGCAGTATGATTAGGGCTAGAGGGAGAAGCATCAGTGTGACTAGTTGGTCTAGGTTGGGGTTCTCCCTCAGGTGAAGGATGAGGCCCTTGCGGCCTACATCTATCTTGGGCCTGATTGATAAGGGAGTCCTTATCTGGGCCTCCAGGTCTATTCTGACCTGTCCAGGGACATTGATGGTACGCATGGCCCTGTTCTTCAATTAAATTACAGTGAAAGACATTTCTACCAACAGCACTATCATGATCATAGTCACCACACACAGCACAGCACACCCGATCACAAGTACTGCTAAGGTGCCTACCACTACCACATTTATAAAAAGCTTTTGGCTGACCTGGGTAAAAACAGACACCCCTATCTTTACCCCAAAAAAACTGTTTGGTATATGGTGAATCTCATTTTCCACATCTGTAATTTAACTTTAAATCTCCAGTTTCCTGTCCAAATTCCCTCAGAATCCATGATGGCATCTGGAGGGCCCAACACATCACATTTTTTTCCCTACCAAAAAAGAATATCCCCCACATTAACACCCTCATTTCTAAACATGATATTAACAGTTTTAAAGAGGGGTTTTGTTAATGGTATTGCCCAAAAAGGTGTCCATAATGCAGCCATTTTAAGAGATTCGTATTTTCTCCAAAAAGCATCTAACCCCATAAAGGTTTTAAAGCTGACATCAAAATAATCTTCACCTCTAATATTAATTAGGGCAAATATATCTTCAACATGAAAATGCATAGAATTAAGTAATAAAGTCCTGGCTACATAAATCCTATCCAGATGCTCTTGTAAACCACCTCTATACCACAAGCGGACAGCATTACGGTGAGGAGCTTGCTCAACTTTGTTATTTTTGAACAGGTCTGAAAAAAAAGGTCCATGCTGTCTCCTGTCTTCATTTGGGGAGGGAGGGGGAGAAATCCTGGGTGAAGTGTTCTCAGAACCCAGGCCAGAAGGTCCCAGTGTCTCAGTTAATAGTTCTGTGTCTGAAGGTAACCCCCATCCCCCCGATGCTACAGCAATAGCAAACGATGCAGAAACACTGACAGAAACTGCCTCCAAAGGAGGAGAACCACTCGCAGAGGTACCTGAAAAAGTTTCCCAATTCTTATCTGGGAGCCATCATCCATCAGCTCTTTGGATCCATCCAGCTTTTTACAGAGCCACCTCCTTTGTCCAGTCTTCACCCGTGAAGGGAACATCTTGCCCTGAGGCAATAGATGATTTCCACATTCCAGTGGAGAAATCCTTTAATGCATCTGACATTGACGCACTACCCTCGCTCCTGTCAGCCGCTCGCTGACTCACCAGAAGCCTGTCACTACTGTCAGGTCAACAGATAGGCCTGTCAAGCAGGGGAACAGTCTCCAAAGGGCGTGCTTCATCAGAAAATGTATTGAAATCCTTGGGCTGTAATTGTAAAGCTGAAGAACTTACCAACTCTGACACTGAAGATTCACAAGGTGCTTCAAACGGCACAACAGAAACCATACTTGCAGCATCCAAAAGTAACTCAGAATCCCCATGCAAAGTTTCAGCCGCAGTGGGGGATAAAACCACAGGCTGCTCCAATTCCACAACCTCCTCCTCAGCCATCCTGAGGCAGATTGCTGTCCTCTCCTAGAACTTCATCTCCCCCTACCAATGAGTAGGGAAATTTCCCCGGTGTCCTGGCCAAATTTCCCTCATTCACTAAAAATACCACCAACAGCTTAATCTGGTTCAAGATCAGTTGGCATTCATCTGTATCCCCCTCCCCAGGGTCATGCCTAAAAATAGGCAGGATTTGTCTAGTGCACTTAACCAGTCAACAAAAACTAAATAAATAAAATAAATAAATTGTCACTGTAAGTGCCAGATATAAAAAGTGCCAGTCAAGGACCCCACGAAATTGAGACTATGCAGCCTGATATGTACAGATTTCAATAAACTGTCAGTGTATAATCATAATCATACATATATAGAAACAGTCCAAGGAATCTAAACAAAAATTCTTAGGAATTAACCCCACCCCCACCCCCCCGGGGGAAAGTAACTACTTAAAATAAAGTATATGTACGTAAATCCTAATACACCATCAATTGCACCTATCACTACAATAGTTACCCAAAAAGGAATTACACCTGTCATGAACCCCCAAGTAAATGAGACAAGTGTCCTAATAAGTACAGAGCGTAAAAACATTACAGTATATACTCAAATTACAGAACTAGTAGGAGGAAGTAAATTTTCACTTTAATATAGGTCCAGAGCACTAGCCACTATGACACCAAAATGTCATGTTCCTGAACATAAGTTTACCTCAATATCCCCACAATATTCATATCCACTATACCCAAATAACCACACATCTCAAATATGCATATTAAAAATTCAGTGTGCCACACTTCTTCTATCCCTGTAACACATACATAAACATATTCACAAACCCACAGACATAGACATACCCACACACCCACGTGCACATTCACACAATACTAATGTGAGAGGCCAACCTGTAGATAACCAGTTAAAAGGGACTGTATAAGTATAAGAGTCAAAGTCCAAGGCTCACTGAAAACCTAAAATATGTATGTCCATCCTTTGAAGTAAAGGTCCATGTAAGTTTATGTGTAATGTGTCATATATCCAACATCCATGTTTAAGCCATCTTGCACCACATTAAGAAGTAACATAAGTCTAATCTCACAAGCTCATCTCCATTGTGTACTGTTGAATTGTCCTTTCAAGACCATCGGAGACATATCTGAAATTGAGTGGTCATCCTGTGAGAAGTGTTGTGCCACTGGTTTGTTAGTCATCTTCCTATTAATATCATACTGTACCTGTGTGAAATTATTCTAGTACAGAGTTGCTATTTCATATCCCCCACATACCCTGTGCAAGGACATTTTCTGCATTGAATAAGATAAACGACATTGCTTGATGTACATGTATAATTATCCAATATCCTGAACTGTCTGCTTTGTGAGGTAACCACATAGTCTGAGGAGGAAATGTGCTCACAAGTTTTACATCTGCATTTATTACAGGGTTGTGTGCCATATGATATCATGGCACTCTGTTCAGGTTCAGGTTTACTCCTAATAATCTGGTTGGCTAAATTGGTTGGTTGTTTAAAAGATAGTAGTGGCAGTTCTCAAAAACTACAACTAAGGGTTTCATCCTCACTGATTATGGGGTGTAGGTCCTTAATAATCTTATGTAGAAGTTCAAGGTCAGGATGATATGTGACTACTAAGGGTAGTCTGTTAGTAGTGGTCCTTTAATTATATTATTTATTAACACAGTAGGTGTTCTCTTGGTACTTGTGTAGCACATTCAACTACTCTGTCAATTTTTCTGGAAGAGTGTCCCTGCTCATTAAAGGTATTTTTCAACATAACGAAATGTGCTATCTCTGTCTTTCTCATCTGAATAGAGATGGTGGTGCCGAAGTGCTTGATTATATATGACAAACTTTTTTGTGTGACTTGGGTGATTACTTTTTTGTGTAAGTATATCTGTCTATCTGTTGGTTTCTTGTAAATACATGTATGTAGGGTTCCATCCTTGATGGTGATAGTGGTATCCAGAAAATTAACACTGGTGGCAGAATATTCCAGGGAAGCTTAATGGTTGGGAGAAGCTTATTAAGTCCCTGATGAAAATCCTTAATTGTGTCAGTGCCTTCTGTCCAAATGATAAACAAATCATCAATGTAATGGAAGTAAATGAGTGGTTTGTACATACAGTGCCTTAAAAAGTCCTCCTCCAAATTGGCCATAAAGAGATTAGCATATTGCAGAGCCATCCTGCTGCCCATTACTGTTCCCATAGTTTGAACATAATGTTTCCCATTAAAGCTGAAGTTGTTATGTGTCAGAATGAATTTCATAAGTTCCCCCACAATGTCAGGGTCAATGTTGCGGTCCAATCCTTTCTCTTACATGTATTTAGGGCAGGCTAAAATGCCATCTATATGCGGTATAGTAGTGTAGAGGGATGTTACATCCATCATTGCTAAAAGGATATCAGGTGGTAAGTCCTTAAAACCAGAAAATGTATGCAGGAATTGAGTAGTGTCCTGAATGTAACTGCCCCTTTGTATAACCAGCAGTTTTAAAATAGCTTCTACAAAACCTGCAATCCCCTCTGTCAGGGTTGCATTACCAGAGACTGTGGGTCTTCCTGGGTTCCCTGGTTTATGTATTTTAGGTAGCATGTAGAATGTCCCAGGCTTGGGTTCATCAGGGATGAGTGCAGTTATTCTGTTTTGGACATGATCTGGAAATAATTTAACCAATCCCTGTAGTTCTCTGTTATATTCTGTTGTAGGATCACTTTCCAGTTTTCTATAGTAGGTATGGTCACTTAGCTGTCTGTTGGCTTCCTTAATGTAATCTTCTCGGTTCAATAACACCACTGCAGAACCTTTGTCAGCTTTTTTTATGGCAATATTGTGGTTTGATTTTTGTGTTTGTATAGCCCTGCATTCCAGTGGAGAGAGGTTGAAGCGGTCTTGTTTCTGCCTTTTAAGAATCTCACCAGTCACTCTCTGGCGAAAGTAATGGATATAATTGTCCAGTTTGTTATTACGGCCACCAGTGGAGGTAAAATCAGATGGTTTCTTTTTCTTGTCCATTAAATTGCTACTGTTTAGAATGTCTTCACTACCTGTGATTTCTTCTCTTCTGTAGAAATATTCTTTAAGTCACAATCTGCGGAACTATTCCTCCATTTCACCACAAAACTGTATTCTGTCCAGTGGTTTTGTTAGGCAGAAAGTGAGGCCTTTGGAAAGTACTCTTAATGCCCCAGTAGTCAGTGTGTGGTTGGACAAATTAACAACTGAAAGGTGCCCATCTGTGTGGCTTAATTGTTCAATCACTCTATTCTGTTCTTCATGGTTGTTAGGAAGTATGGCACATTGAAGGGTATTTAATTTCCTGTTTTTAATAAGCATGGCTTTTCTTAAGATTCTTTGGTAGTTCATGTGTATCTCATGCACGATGTCTGGAATTGGCCCACCAGACATCCTCTCCAGTGTGGTAACAATTCCATCAAACTCTTTCTTCAAAAATGCTTTCTTTGCATATGAGCTATGGATTCTGTGATTTCTCAGTTTCTCAGAGGTCCTATGGCAGAGTTGTTCAGCATATGTAGAATTATCTGTGTTTCTCAATGGATTCCAAATAGTTAGACCTTTAGGGATGATGTTATTCCTTTTGCACTGTGTTAAAAAATAGATGTCACTGTCTAGCTGTGCTAGTTTCTTCTTAATGTTGTGCAACTCCCATATTTTGAGACAAATTCCAGTATCTTCCATGTTGACAAACAAAATGTTTAATGTTGTATTGGTCCTAATAAGAACAAATCCAGAACAAATGGTTTGATAACTTTTTATTGGACCAACAAGGATGTTACAAAAAGAACAAAGAGCTTTAGCTTTCAGACAAACACGTCTTTCTTCGGAAGCCTAATGAGAGTTATTTAGAAAATCCCATATTATTAACACTGAGAACATGCAGAAAAAAACAGAAATAATTCTCATTGGTTTAAAACAGACCTTCATAAATAATTAAAGTGATATTGGAGAGCTTGAATATCTAAAGTGTAATTTCAGCTGAACCAAACTTAAAGGTCAAAGATTGTCCAGAGATATCAGCAGGCAGAGAAATCAATCCATATATATTATACCATATATCAGTCTAATGGATAAAAAAACCCTATGATTCTCTGCTCACTAAATTACATGTCAAGTGAAGAAACCTCCTGAAGGTATGTGGGGGGGGAGATGAAACGGCAACTCTGCACTAGAATGAATTCACACAGGTATGATAATAATTTGAAGATGACTGACAAACCAGTGGCACAACACTTCTCTCAGGATGACCACTCAATTTCAGATATGTCTGTGATGGTCTTGAAAGGACATTTCAACAGTACACAACAGAGATGAGCTTGTGAGATCAGACTTATGTTACTTCTTACTATGGGTGCAAGATGGCTTGAACATGGATGTTGGCTATATGACACATTACTCATAAACTTACATGGTCCTTTACTTCAAAGGATGGACATACATATTTTAGGTTTTCAGCTAGCCTTGGACTTTGACTCATACATATACAGTCTCTCTTAACTGGTTATCTATAGGTTGGCCTCTCACATTAGTATTGTGTGAATGTGTGCGTGGGTGTGTTGGTATGTCTATGTGTGTGGGTTTGAGAATATGTTTATGTGTGTGTTGTGGCGGTAGAAGAAGTGTGGCACATTTAATTTTTAATGTACATATTTGAGATGGGTGGTTATGTGGGTATAGTGGATGTGAATATTGTGGGGATATTGAGGTAAACATATGTTCAGGTACATGTCATTATGGTGTCATAGTGGCTAGGAATATGGACTCATAGTATAGTGATATTTGCTTCCTCCTGCTAGTTCTGTAATTTGAGTATAGTTGTAATGTTTCTACACTCTGTACTTAGGACACGTATCATTTATTTGGGGGTTCATGACAGGTGTAATTCCTTTTTGGGCAACTATTGTAGTGATGGGTGCAACTGATGGTGTATTAGGATTCATGTACATATATTTTATTTTAAGTAGTTACTTTCCCCCGGAGTGGGGTGGGGGGTTAATTCCTAAGAATTTTTGTTCAGATTCCTTGGACTGTTTCTATATATGTATTATTTTGGTTATACACTGACAAGTTATTGACATCTGTACATATCAGGCTGCATATTCTCAGTTTCTTAGGGGTCCTTGACTAGCACTTTTTGTATCTGGCACTTACAATAACAATTGTTATTATCATGTATAAAATCTTGTTACAACAAAGGCTTAAGGTTTCTAGAACATAATAGCTTGATGAGAGTATGTTGGGAATATATCTCCAGCCAGTTGTACTTTCATTAGTGTGAAACACTTACTCACTTTGGTAAACATCACATTTATCATTCTATATGCCATGTAAAGATAATTTCTGATGTTGTAATTTTGGGGCATATTTTTTATTATTTTTATACTTTGTAATATGTTACATTTTGGCTCTATTTACAGACATAGTTCTGAGCAGAGCTGAAGCTGGATTTTACTGATGTACTGTTACCTCAATTGTGAAGTATGTGTCTTTGGGAGGTTTCTTCACTTGACATGTAATTTAGTGAGCAGAGAATCTTATCTTTTTTTTTATCCATTAGACTGATCCATGGTCTAATATATGTGGGTTGAACTCTCTGCCTGCTGTTATCTCTGGACAATCTTTGACCTTTAAGTTTGGTTCAGCTGAAATCACACTTTAGATATTCGAGCTCTCCATATGTCACTTTATTTATTTCTGAAGGCCTGTTTTAAACCAGTGAGAATTACTTCTGTTTTTTTCTGCATGTTCTAAGTGTTAATAATATGGGATTTTCTAAATAATTCTCATTAGGCTTCTGAAGAAGGATTTGTTGGTCCAAAAGCTAAAGCTCTTTGTTCTTTTTGTAACATCCTTGTTGGTCCAATAAAAGTTATCAAACCATTTGTTTTGGATTTGTTCTTACTGTGACCAATACAACATTAAACATTTTGTTTGTTAATTAATGTGCAAAAGAGAATGATATACCAGAATCCTGGAGGAGAAATATAGTCCCAGAATATAACAGGGAGACAGGATGAAACCAGCTAGTTACAGGACTATTAGCCTGATTGATACACAAGTTAAGATCTATTGAAAAACATTATTACAAAACCTACAGAACAGAACAAACAACCTTCTTTCAAAATATCAAGTAGAATTTAGATCTGGTTACCATATAATCGATCACTGTTTTATTTTAAACTATGTTTTACATAAATATATCAAAATACATAACCAGAAGGTCTATACCTGCTTCATAGTTCTGACATAGAATCATAGAAACATAGACTTTGACAGCAAATATGGACCACTTGGCCCACCTAATCTATCCATTCTCCCTACCTGTTTCATATACTGCAGATCCTAAATGATCCTCACCTTACACTCTTTCCAATCGCTAGAGTTCCTTTATGTCTGTCCTATGCATTTTTGAATTTCCATGCCATTTTTGTCCCTCCAGCATCTGCTGTGAGGCTATTCCATGGATCCACCACCTTTCTGTGAAAAAATACTTTCTCACGTTACCTCTAAATCAACCCCTATCTATATTCATGTCATGGCCCCTTGTTTTTGAACTTCTTTTTTGTTGAAAAATGCTACCCTCTTGTACCTTATTTACACCCCTGAGATATTTGAAAGTCCCTATCATATTCCCCCCTCTTCCAGGAAATACATATTGAGATCCTCCAGTCTCCCCTCATATGACTTTTGCTGCAGCCCCCGCACAATTTTTGTCACCCATCTCTGAACCGCTTCTACTTTGTCTATGTCCTTCCAGGGATGTGGCCTCCTGAACTGGACACAGTGCTCTAGATGAGGTCTCACCAATGTTCTATGCAGTGGCATCACCACCTCCTTGCTTCTGCTGGAGATACCTCACCCTATGCACCCCAGAATTCCACTGGCTCTCTTTACAGCCTTCTCACATTGTTTGACAATCTTTATATAATCAGATATGATTACTCCCAAGTCCCTTTCCTGTTTTGTGGCCGTCAGTACCACCTGCCCCATCATGTACTCCCCTGCATTTCTGTGCCCAAGTGCATGATCTTGGATGTCTTTACATTGAATCTTATCTGCCACACCCTTGAGCACTGCTCAAGTTTGCTTAGGTCTCTTCCTATTTTCTCTACCCCTCCTAGAGTGTCAGCCCTGTTGCAGATCTTCATGTCATCTGCAAAGAGACACACCTTCCCTTCCAGCCATCATGCAATAATGCTTATGAAGACATTAAAGAGGACTGGCCCACCCTGTGGAACCTCGCTGGTCACCCCCCTCTCTTTGGATTGAACTCCATTCACCTCCACCCTCTATGTCGTTTCACTCAACCAATTTTTGACACAGTTTACCACCCTGGGACACACTCCCAAGCTCCCAGCTTGTTTACTAGCTTTCTATGTGGGACAGCGTCAAAGTCCTTGCTGAAATTAAAGTAGGCCACATCCACTGCCCCTCCCTGATCCACCTCCCTAGTCATCCAGTCAAAGAAGTCTATCAGATTTGTTTGACAAGATCATCCCACTGTGAACCCATGCTGCCTTGGATCCTGATCCTGACATCAGCATGTGACTCTTTATCCAGACCAATATTATAGAAAAAGCTTCTATTATTAAAGCTTGTTATTGTACTATATTCGAGTACTTGAACAAAAGTTATACTTTACCCAGAAGACGATACTACTGAAGAATTAAAAACTAACTGAGCTGTTAAACAGGGATGCCTATTGGCTCCCCCATTGTTTAATCTTTATTTAAATGATTTTCTGATTTTCATAGCCTTGCAGGACGTAGATTCACCAAACATAGGTAAAACATATATCCCAATTATGGCATATGTGGATGATATTATTCTCCTTTCACTTAGTAAAAAAAGGTCTTCAAGTATATTTAGACCAGTAAATACTGTGAAGAAAGTAAATTTACAATAAATTTGGGGAAAATAAAAATT
The DNA here is from genome assembly GCA_016271365.2 of Neoceratodus forsteri. Taxonomy (NCBI): domain Eukaryota; kingdom Metazoa; phylum Chordata; order Ceratodontiformes; family Ceratodontidae; genus Neoceratodus; species Neoceratodus forsteri. The sequence goes on along the minus strand of CM028132.1, from coordinate 914,829,713 downwards.
GTACAGTTTGGCAATAAATACAAGAATGTAATGGCATTTGAATGGTCAGAAACTCAAAACTGTAAATTCGTATATTTATTTGGGCCTGATGTTTTTAAATAATCTATAATGGAAAGAACACATGAATACCCATGCAACAAAACAAACAAACAAACAAACAAACAACAACTAAAAAAAACTAGACATGGTATTGATGGGTCTTGTAGATTTAACCATAAAAATTGTAGATACTGTGTATATTCTTCTATGATGGTTGCAAACATTAAATTGTCTTCAAAAATTCTGTACTCTTTAGAGGTGTGAGGAATGACTGATCTATCACTTCTAAGTAAACAAAGTTGTGGCATCAAATACTTTAGATTCTGAATTTTGTTTCTGTTTGTGCAGTTAAAGCAGAGCTGGGCGAAATCACTCTGCTGCCATTTTGTGGCTCCATGGTATTCTCATACTGGCTAAAAATAAAATATATGGATGGGTCCAGATTACCAGGACAAGCTTTGGGGGAAATGGAAAACCTAAAGTACCAGTGGTTAGACCCAGGCTGTCTAAAACAACTTGAGAAAGTGTTGGAGGAGACTGGTCTAAATATGCTACACTCTCTTAGTATTCATCCATCATACAGGAAGGTTATTATGAACAGACTAAAATTAATCTGGAAGGATCGTGTAGGCAAATGTGGGGGTGGCTGTGAAATCTATACCAGGGATACACTCACTGGTCAAGCACTCCCTGCTCCGGCCCTTGCTAGCAGGACACAGGCCCTTACCCTTAAACTTACTCCAGACCCCTCCAGGGGCCCCCTTTATCTCACCTCTGCCTACATTCCCCCAAAGAACCAAAACCCGGCACTATTATCCTTAACTGATTATCTTGCCACCCTTCCTCACAAGGCAGAACAAGTCCTTGTGGGAGAGCTTAACGTGAACTGGCTCAGTGCCACCTCCTCCACCACCCAGGACTCCTTCGCAGCCATTGATCTGACACAGCTCATTTCCCAACCCACTAGAGTAAACCCTAAGAGAGGTACCAGCACCCTCCTACTCCTAGATGTTATCATCACCAAGCCCCCCAAAAAATCCTGGACATCCAAGTCCTTTCTGACTCACTCAGTGACCATTCCCCTATCCTATTCCACTGGGTGACCCTCTCACCCCGACTCACAGCCCAGCCCACACTCAGCTGGCATTTCAGACCAGGTGGGCTGAAAAACCTCAAGCAATTTCTTGCCCAGATAAACTGGTCCCACATTCACCATGCTCCTGACATAGATACTACCCTTGCCTTCTTTTCCCAAACCTTTAACAAAGTCTGCAACCTCTTCGCACACTTCACAGCTGCCTGAACCAAAAAACATAATGTGCCCTGGACTACTCCTGCCCTATTACAATTGCTCAGGCTTAGGGATAACCTTTGGCACCTTGCCACAGAAACAGGCTGGATGGCTGACAGACAGGCCTACAATGCTGCACGGAATAAGTGCACTTGGGCCATCCAAAAAGCCAAGGCCTACCACTACCAGGCCACTCTCACCTCCTCCTGGGGGTGTGCCCATACTTTCTTGGATAATGTCAAACAGTTAAATGGGAGCACCTGCTCCCCTCCCCCATCCCAGATCACCATTGACGGCACAAACATTACGGACACAGCAAACATTGCAAACTACCTTAACATATCCTTTACGGACCTGATCTCTGTCCTCCCCAGTAATTTCTGTGACCCGCCACCCTCCCTACCTGCCTCAGTCCTCCAGCACCTTTGCTTCTACCTGCATAGGGTAACTGCCCAGGAAGCCAGACCCCACTTGGTCAGAGCATTAAAAAGCAATAGTCATGGTGATGACTCCCTGGACCCCAGCATTCTCCATCTGGTACTGGATCAGGTCCTTGCCCCACTTACCAGCCTTCTCAACAAATCCCTCTGCCTGGGGCAATTTCCAACTGCATGGAAAACTGCCATTGTTACTCCCATTCACAAAGGTGGTGACAGGTCCTCTGCCGGGAACTATCATCCTATATCCACACTCCCACCCTTCTTCAAAGCCCTAGAAAAGCTGGTTGCCACACAAATCACTGAATACCTGACCAAACACAACATCCTCTGCCCTGAACAGCACGGTTTCCATGCAGGACACAGTACCGGCACTGCACTAGTTGAATTTTCAACTTTCCTACACTCCTTTCTGGACTCTGGCTCCCTAGCTGGGGCAGTGTTCATCGACCTCTCAAAGGCATTCGACACTGTCTCCAACCCCCTCCTGCTGGATGCCCTCTGCCACACTGGCTTTTGTACTGGGCCTCACGCCTGGTGCACCAGCTACCTATCTGCCCGCTCCCAATGTGTCAGAATTAATGGGACACTTTCCAAAACTTGTCCCATCTGATCAGGGGTTCCTCAGGGCTCCATCCTGGGACCCCTACTCTTCTCACTCTACCTTAACACCCTGCCCAGTGCATTCACTGGGAAAATTCTGCTGTATGCAGATGACACCGTCATGTTTGCCACCCACTGTAACCCTATCTTCCTCCAGGATTCCCTTCAACTATCCTATAATGATGCCAAAACCTGGTTTAAAGAGTGCAGACTGGTCATTAATCTCAAAAAAACAAAAACAATGCTCTTTGCCTACCCCCAAAACAAAGCCAGCAACTTCCCACTCCATATCCTCCCCTGCTCCAAACAACCACTAGAGCAAGTCCACTCCTACAAGTACTTGGGGCCTCCTTTGACTCAGCCCTCCCCTACCACACCCACATTGATGCACTTGCCTCAGCCACTAATGTGTGGCTAGGTATCTTCTACTGCCATAAAAACTGTCTCCCCTCCGCTGCCCTCCGTATAGCGGTTATTTCCTCTATACTATCACTTGTTGACTATGGCCTACCAGTATACGGCACTGCTGATACGACCGCCCTCAATAAAATTCACTTCATCCTAAATAAGGCATGCAGGCTAATCACTGGGACCCCCAGGCTTACGAATTCGTGCCAGCTCTACAACTTGGCAATACTGCTGAATCTAGATGAACGTCTGTGATACCAGACATGCCTAATAACAAAAAAACTCTTCTTGGGCTATCTCCACCTGGGCTGACAGCCTCCCTTCTCCAAGCCCAGCCCTTGGTCTGTACATAGTCCTCCTGCAAGGCCACTTTTCTGGTCCCAAGATCTAGGACATCCCATGGACAGAGGTCCTTCTGCTATAGAGCTCCATCCTGGTATAACTCGTTCCCTGCCCCCATCTCAGATGCCCCCCATGATTTCCCAATTCAAAACGCACTTCGAAGACAACTATTTAATACGTGAAGCTGTACCTGTCTATAACTGAGGCATAGCTCTCTGTGCCCTTGACAATGCCCACTGGGCGGCATCCACACCACACCTCTGTTAATCCTCACCCATTGCTGTTTGTACTGCTATTATCCTGCTGCTTGCTCTTACCATCATGCAAGAATGTGCCATTGTAACCCAAACTGGCTTATCTGTTTACCTGGTGAAACCACATGTGCTTGCTAACTATGTCACCCATATGCTGTAACCAAAAGTCTGTTACATGCTTGCAATCTATGTAACCCATATGCGGTAACCAAAAGTTTGTTATGTATTTGTCCTCAATGTGACGAGGTTCCCTGTGGAAATGAACCTCTGGTTGTAAACCAATGTTCAAATAAATAAATAAGTAAATAAATAAAAACATCAACAAAAATATATTGAATTTATCTTCATATAAATTAAGCCCATGGTATGTAACTAACAAAAAATACATAGATATGAACCATATACCGATATCATTAAGCAGTGAAATCTGCAGACAGCATTCTCAAAGTTTTGATTACAAACGTTTGACTCAAATGTTTTGAAAACACAATTTGATCTTAGAAAATGGAAATAAAATTCCTTCTGTAGCTGCAGAATAGGTGCAGAAGACTCTGTACACGTTGTTTATTTCTACCCAAAATTTGTTTCTTAAAGGAAGAAATGGCTGGGCCAGTTTTTATAGTTTGTAAAAATGGGTAATATTAGGACTGGGCATTCCAGAACTTACTTAAAAAATCATTTTGGCCTAAAAAAAATGAAAAATTAAAAAGCAGATTAGTCCATTCAGACCACTATAAGAGAGATCATGCTGGACAGTAGTTACTTCTTGGCTCATTAAGAAAAGGTATGTTTCCACACATAAAAATGCTGTCATTGCAACAATACAAACAAAAAATAATTTTTCAAACACCCCAGAACAGATAAAAAGTATCTGATTAAGGACTACATAAACTGTAACAGTGATCTTGTAATGTATCTCCTGCATTGCCACAGCAGTAGAATATAGGTAGGTCAGACAATAGACCCCTGAAAACACACATGGGGAACATAAAAACAGTATCAGAAATAACAAGCATTTGTCAATGCCGAATGTTGTCTCACTGGTATCGGCATTGGTAGTGTAGGAGTTAGAGATGCATAATAGTGCAATAAGGCAGTGAAGTAATAGTGCAATAAGGCAGTGAAGTATTGAACTGATGCCAACCTAACCCCCACCCTGAAGAGGCACATTTTCAACATAGGCATTTTGGGACCTCCCCTCATGAACAGTGGCACTGTGATTGTGTTAATCTGTTCCAAAAGTTGATTTCCCATCGACCATGTCATTCTGCGCTACAGGTGCAAAAACACATTTTGGGCAGGATATGAAAAATGACAGCTGTACTGTTCATAAGGAGATGTGAAAAAATGCCAGTGTTGAAAATCTGACATGAAAATATTGCAAATTTGCCAAGTTACAAGGTTGGGTGGAAACTGCACAACGTGCTTGTAACACAGTCATTTTATGGACTTTCAGCACCAGATTTTCAACTTACGCATTTTAGGACCTCTGCTCATGAACAGTGTCACTGTCATTGTCTCAAACTGTCCTGAAAACTGATTTCACACAGCGACCGTGCTATTCTGTGCTGGACGTGCAAAAACACATTTCAGCCATGATATGTAAAATGACAGCTGTACTATTCATAAGGAGGTGTGGAAAAATGCCAATGTTGAAAATCTGGAGTGCAAATATTTCAGATTTATGATAGTTATGAGCGCATGGAAACTGCACAACGCACGCTCGTAAGACAGCCATTTTTGAATTTTTTTCACCAAGTTTGCAACATAGGCTTTTTGAGAGCCCACGTCATGAACAGTTGCACTGTCATTTTGTTAATCTGTCCCAAAAGGTTATTCCGCGTAGTGACCTGAAAATCACCTTTTGGGACTGAATGACTCCATGACAGTGACTGAATTCATGAGGAGGGGTCCCAATAACCCCATGTTGAAAATTTGGTGGCAAAATTCCCAAAAATGCCTGAGATATGCACCAACGTTTAAAAAACCCTATTTATGCCATTATGCAGCTTACCGGCATTTCTTCAGTTCGCGGTCGGTTTTGAAGAGTGCAGAAATGCTCCCAGTCCATCGAAGATCATCGCACCATGCTCCAGAGGTAAGTATGGGGTGGGGGGTGTGGGGATGCAGAACTCGCAAAGGATGGGAGAGGGCTGCAGGAGGGCCACTGGAGTCAACAAGGGACCATTTTCTGCTTTGCAGGTTAAAAAAAAATATCGCTGGACGTTTTTTCTTTTACTGGGGCATTTGGGACGCTGGGGTGAGCTCCCAGCTTGCCGCCTGAGTGTTTGTTTTTGGGGGGGTTCTGTAGCCGACGGGGGATTGGGCACCCCCGTCGGCACACAACAAATGGGGTGGCATTATGCCAACGGGTGGTAGGCTCCCCCTTCAGCAAATTAAACTGGGAAGGAGCGTGATGCCAAAGGGGATTGGGCACCCCTTGGCAGACATGTTAAATGGGAGGGGGGATTGCATTATGCCGACAGGAAGGGGGCTCTCCCATTGGCAAATGAAGTTGGTCTGGGCACTCTGCGACGACATGCCGCCATGTTTTGTAAATTGGTCACCAGGAAAGGCATGCCACTGCATGAGAAGCTTGGCTCTCATTGCAGTGGACCTTTCCTTTGATATGGTGGCGAGTTTACTTGTTGAGGGTATCAGAACCTGCAGCTGTCTTATTGAGGAATGAGGGACGCACCTACTGATGTGTGCCATGCATTCGCCCACAGTGACCGCACCTCCAGATCTGCTACTACTGCAGTATGTTGGCTGTGCAAAATGAAAACTCCACCATAGCTCAACATTTCAATAGAGTTGGACACACACCAGCATCCCTGAAATTATGGGGCATTGAAGCATTACCGAAACCAGACAGAGGGGGAAACTGAGAGAAGCAGGTATTGGAAAGAGAAATTGTATTGAATATATACATTCGGAACACTGGATCCATAGGTGGGAATGAATTAGGAAGAAAATTGGGAAGCATGTTGGTGAAATCATGACCAGAAGCAATTTTAGTTGAATTACTTTGGAAAGTGTTTTTCAGTTTGGGGAACAGGTGTTAAAATGTCTAACATGATGCATTGGGGGAACAGGAAAAGTTAAAAATTAATTAAACATAGGGGGAGATATTCAGAAATGCACCCAATGCCGGCGTAAGTCTGCCGCAGCTCAAGTCAGATGCGCCACGGCAAAATGGGAGCCATATTTAGAAGATGCACCCTCTGAAATGCCCCTGCATAAGTCAGCTGAATAGGGCATAGATGAGGCATGGCTCAACCATAGATGCGCGGAGCAGACCTGAGCACAAACCCAGTGAGCAGGGCAAGAGCTAAAGGCTGCAGTGACACATATACAAGGAAGCACAGGGTCAAGGGGCACAGGACCCCACTAGCAGGGTACACATGGGTACACAGAAGCACTGACCTGGAGGGAACACAGGGCACCAGGGGATGGTGCACAGACATCCCCAGTCCACCAACCACGGAAGAAGCAACTGTCCCAAACCCTGCCACCGCAGTCATGCTAAGGGCAGGGCGATGCAACAGACACCCACCAGGCAGGGCCACAGGGTGCTGTGGGCACAGTGCCAGGTGGTGATGCAAACGCAGAGCAGGTGACCAGTGGAGAGTGAGGCACGGGCCACACAGGGCCACACAGGGCACTGGCCGTAGTGGGGAGGGGCACCGCAGTGCTGCCCACAGTGGATATATGCAACCCCACAAGCAAATGGCAGGCCAGGCAGACAGGTGCACAAGGTGCAGGGGCAGGCAAAGGCCACCAAGAGACACATGACACAGGGCCATGCACAGGACAGGGACAAAACCCACCTGCCCAGTGAACACAGGGGCAATGGCCCAGGGGGACAGTGGAGGAACATCAGAGACATGACAACACACAGCAGAACAGATAACTGCAGCATGGCTCCATACACCACCTGCAAAGCAGAAACAGACACAGGGATGTAGCAGAATAAAGCCTTATAACAATAAAATGAACTATACAAACAAATAACGGGGCAGGGATGAGTGAGGGTGAGAGGAGGATGGGGACAGGAAATAGAGGACATACAATGGAACGGGGACTACAGGAAAACAGGGTAGTCAAAGGTAAAGGGGGCTATGTACAGGTGGGGCCTATTAATGCCTCCTGGCTACCAGCTCTGGCCTCTCAATGGCCCCCCTCATTGTAGCTATCGCCCGCAGCTGCCACCTCTGTATTAGAAGGATCCTCTTCTGAAACTCCAGTATCTGGTCAATGGCAGGGAACAGCCTCCATGTTCCCCTCCACACTGCCATCTTGGGTCCACCTACGAGAAGGGACAGGACAGGCAATCAGTGTCACACCCCAAGGAACCCCAGCCCACCTACAGTGTGCAGTGGACAGTGGGGGCACACACCACTGGAGGGACCACAATGGACCCATGCCTGGAGGGCCACACCAGCCATCCACACAGCACACCACAGTGGTGCAGACAGGCGGACAGTGTAGTGCAGTGTGCGCATGTGTGCATGAGCATGGGCACACAGCACAGAGTGACGGCACTGTCACAGCACACATGGTGGCAGCTGTGCGCACCCCCCGGCACAAGGCCATCAAAGTACGAGCTACACTGGCACACATAACAGACAGTGCACCAACCACGGCTGTGCAGACACATGGCTGGAGCAACCATGGCCAGTCACTCTGCCCACTGTTAACCCACAGAGACACATAACAGCAATGTGTCGAAGCCTACCTGCCCAGTGCCGCCCAGCCAGTGCTGCTCCCTGTGCCTTAATGGAGGCCTGCGTCCCTGCCGCGGCTGCCCTGGCCCACCTGTGGTCCTCTGGCCTTGTGGAAGAAAAGAAGAGAGGAGGACATGAGTACACAAGCACGCATGGACAGCCCCCCACCACCACACAGCCTGCATGGTGCAGGGCTTGTCCCTTTCTGTTCAGTGGTCCCCATGCCTGCATGACTGCAACATGCGCAGCAGCCATGCATGATGCACAGCAACCACCAGGACCATGACAAACCCTTACAATGAACCATGCCATGCAGCTGTACACCCACTACAGTAAAGCACCTGAGCATGCCTTCCACCTGCGCAAACCTTCCTGGCTGTGGCACCACCCCATGCTGCACTCACTCATGCATCCTCTGCAGCCTCTCTGGGTCCTTTCTGCTCAGGTCCCCATACCTTTGGCAGCACTGCTTCAGGGTCCTGGGCACTCCTGTCTGCCCTTCCAGAACCTTGGCCACCCACTGCCACCCCTCACTCCTTGGCTGTTGGAGGGGCACAAGACCATAGAGCTGCCTCTCATATGGATGCACAACTGCCACGAGGTTGATCACCTCCACATCCGACCAGTTGCTGGCCTGTCTACATCTCCACTGTGCCATGTCTCCGATAATGTCCTGCGATGCTGGGGGATTTGGATGCCAAAACCACATGTGTGGCCACACATGTATGATGCATGATCATGAATGACATGATGCAATCGTGCATCGTGGGGATGCCTGATCGCAGTTCGCAGTGCCGGTGGATAGCGCAGTAACACACATGCGCAGAATGCCACTGACTGGCGGGTGCACAAGGTCACAGACATGTCCCAGAGGGCACAGAACATGACCCTGTGCATCATCATGCATGTGTACACCATGCACAGCAGGCAGCATCATGCACAGTATGCAACTGTGTGGTAGGAGGCAGGGCCGTGAAGTGCATGTATGTGCGATGGCTCCCCACGCTGAATGCGAAATGGCACAGCATCATGCAAGGCACATCAGTCGTGTGATAGGCATGTGGTACAGTGTGCGCACATGTGCAGTGCAGGCATGTGCAAAGTACAGGCACTGCATTTGAACAACAGGGGTTGCCCTGGGTCAATGCGATTGAGCCTGGTGCATTTACACGATATTCAGCCGCCGTGTGCAGATCACCTCATTAGCTAATGCGCGGCACAGTAGGGTGCATTAGCATATCTTTACCATTGCGCACAAGCTCATTTGCATGGCATGCACCATATAAGAGCCACTGAACAGCATAGGTGATGGACTGGGATTGCAACCTGTTAGGTAAGTGGATGCAAACTCAGCGAAACAGAGTCCTAAAACAACACTGCTACAGGGGAATGCTATGGGCCATACTGACTTTGACCCACTATGCTGTCCCTGTTCACAGGCAGTGATATGTTGGGCAATGATGGAGAGGAGGAGCATGGGCCTGCATGCAAACGCGGGTCCAACTTCACAAGAGAGGAGCAGAATGCCCTGTTTGAAGCCTACCTGGACAGGGAGGACCTGCTCAGTGGTGCCACAGGCATGCCTCAAGAGAGGTCGGTAGAGTGGGAGGAGGTGGCACGGTATGTGAACACACACGGCAGGCACCAGTGCAGTGTGCAGGAGTGCTATAAGAAGGTCGACACTGACAAGAGGAGGATCAAGGAGAAAGTGGCAGCCATACGGGCATCTTGCATTGTGACCGGTGGTGGCCCATCCACAGCTCCAACACTGTTGGCCACAGAGGAGCTGGTGGCAGCCACCATCAGCTGCATGGTGATGGAGGGTGTGCCTGGTGGCAGCTTCCAGATGGGTGGCAGCCCTTCACTGCATGGTGAGTATGCACTCAACAGACATGTCTTGCAGGTGTAGGATGGACATGCAGGTGTGTCTGCTGCCACGCTGCATGCCACATGCATGGGTGACCACAGTCATGCATGGCACCACGTTGGCCAGTGACAATGGCGACATGCACATGGGGCGGAAGCACATGGATAATACAGCACCACTAACTCTGTGTCTGTCTTGTGGCACCATCATGCCTCTGTGGGGAGGATGGAGCGGAGGTGGCCACAGCTGCAGCCATAGATGCCATACCATCCACCTCCACCAGCATCCAAAGCAGGGGCAGGCAGTGACTGAGCTGCATGGAGCAGGTGGCTGTCCTTGGCTTGGGGTCAGATGTCGCCCTGGCTGAGTTCTTGCAGGATGCCTGCCTGCCAGTGTTGAGTGCCGAGACTCAGCTGGGGGCCAAGTCTGGCTCCGATGATGACCTAATGCTGATTCTGGACAGCGTAGTGGCTAAAGTGCCTGGCACACCTCTGAGAGTATCACAGGCAACATCAAAACATCAAGGCCCAGTGCTGCACCAGCGCCTGTGCAGCTACCACCCATCCCCACTGGCATGGTGGTGTGTGGCATCACCATTGTGTCTGGCGTGGGTGGTGGTGCTGTTGCAGCAGCGGTGGCACAGGGCATTGCCCAGCAGATGGTAGGGTAGTGGCAACAGGATGCAGGTACCACTGGGCAGCATGACCCAGGGTCTGCCGCCGCTGCACCTGAAGACACTGTACCCCCAGTACGGCCCCCTGTGCAGTGTCCACCACAGCGGGATGCTGGGAAGAATACCATATCACCCCCAGCAACCCGCCGTCTGGCCCAGGAGGCACAGGATGCCGAACAGCTGGCTAAGCACACCTGGTTGCTGTGGGCATCTGTTTGGAACCAGGCACTGCTTGACACAGAGATGCATGCACTGCGGGTGGAGGTGCATCAGCTGGCTGAGCAGCAGGACAGGGGCACTGCATGGTTCAATGATGAGCTCTGCCAGATGCAGGAGGCGATGACCGTATCAATGGACTGCATGACCGGTGCCATTGTGGCCGGGCTTGCGTCAGTGGCAGCCACTGGGCTCAGCTATGCAAAGAGGAACCCCAGCACTGCTCTGTCCACCCCACGGTCCAGGCATCTGGTGACCCCCTCACAGCAGATGCCAGACTCTGATGTTGGCATCCTAGACACCACCAGCACTAGCCTGTTTGGCTGCCTCAACACCCCTGCGAGGACACGGTCACAGTCCATGACTTCAATCCCTGAGGGTGCATCAGACACACACCCTTTGGCCGATGCGTAGCCTGTGGCAGCTGATCAGCCCCAGCGTGGCCACCATGTGGCTGTGGCAGCCGAGGAACTGCACGGTTGGCCTGAAGTGTGTGCGCTGCCCCTACCTGCTGTCTGCTGCTGCTAACCCATGAACATGTGGGTGGTGGTGGTGCAGCATGCATGCGGTGGTGCACATGTGTGTTGTGGAGCATGTCCCCCATGTGTTCTGTCCATTTTGCTGAGATGTGTGGCATGGGTGTGTTGAGGACAACTCCACGCCGGTTGTGCCTGTGCACCCGTGTCTTGCTTCTGATCCAGGCATTGTGCCTCAGCCTCTGTGTGTGTGTGCGCACATGCCTGTGCTCTGTGTGTGTGTGTGTGTGTGTGTGTGTGTGTGTGTGTGTGTGCCATTGTGTCCACCATGCCTGCAGTGTGCCCCATTCCCTGCATGCATCCCGCTGTGCACGTACAGGCCATTGTGTGGTGTGCTGGTCCGTGTGTCCCATGCATGTGTGTCAGTGCACTTACCTGTGTTCTCCGTAATGCTCCTGTGCAATTGTATGCCTCCTGACCTCCGCTGCCAGGCGGGGGTCCTGCCTCCCTGGTGGTGGCTGCCCACCACCCTCCAGCACATCCTCACTATTGTCCCCGCTGCTGTCACCCTCATCTGCCTGGACAGCTATCCCATGGTCAATGCCCATGTTGTGCAGAATGCAGCAGGCCAGGGATAGGCCACAGGCTTTTGATGGGCTGTATTGTAGGGCACCGCCAGACCTGCCTAGGCACTGGAATCGTATGTTCGGCATGCCAAAGATATGCTCGATGATACTGCATGTGCTGGCATGTGCCTCATTGTCTCTCTCTTCTGTGGGGGATGATGGTCACCAGTAGGGGGTGAGCAGCCAGGGTCTGAGTGGATATGCACTGTCACCTGTGTGAGGAAGGACATGGTTAGTACTGCTCTGTGTTGTGGTGACCACCCTGTCCCTATCTCCCACTGCCTACTCCATGACACCCACCCTGTCTGCCCTTCCTCCTCCCACTGCCATGCTGCACAAGCCCCCTGGCCCATGCCCTACTCACCCACCAAGTGACCCATGGGCATGTCCCCACATTCGAACCTCTGGCACAGCACAGAGCTGTGCCAGATGAATGCATCATGTGCACTCCTGGGGTGGATGGCCCAGACATTTATTATGTGCCCTGTGGCATCACATACCACCTGGCAGTTGATTGATGGATAGCCTTTTCTATTGATGTATACTGGCCTCTTATGCCAGGTGGTGTGCGGATGCCCACGTGAGTGCAGTCAATGGCCCCAATCATGCCTGGCATGTGTGCCACCCTGTGGAAGTCCTGCATCTTTGCTGTATGCTCTGCTTGTGTGCTGGGGAAACATATGCACTCCGAATTACATGGCAGCAGAGTGTTGAGGAACTGTGTGAGGAGGCAGGATGTGACTGACTGGGTGATGCCCATGGTATTCCCTGTTGGTCTTTGGAAGGTGCCTGTGGTGAGCAAGCACATCACAGCTGTCACCTTAGGCTCCACTGACATGGTATGACTATGTCTGGTGGGTGCATGCATCTCCTTACTGCACAGTTTACAGATCTGCCTCAGAATTGCCCTGTTCAAGCGGTCCAGTCAGGCCCACTGTCTCTGTCTCACTAAGGTTCTTGAATGTGATACAGGCACGGTACTACCTGTGTCGGGCATACCACTGCCGGGCCCTGCATCAGCCACATTGGTGTTCCTCCTGCCTCCTCACACCCCTCATTACTGCCACCATCAGAAATGGTGAGCAATCCATCACACTATGTGGGTTGGCACAGGGTTATGCATCTGCTGTCTATGTGTTTGCGCCAGTTTTTATAGGCTCAAGTCCGGCTGATGCATCATGTGGTTTGCTCCGGACTTGCGTCATGATTTCTGGTTGAATATACCATTGCACCACATATTCATGGGCACACCCCCTGCACTTGCGCTGCATCCATTACATTTATGCCATGGCAGAGTGGGACTTGTGCTGTGCAGCCACGGTGCTGAATATCACTCGGCGGCGTAAGTCTGCAGTTGTGCCGGCACAACTGCTCTGAATCTCCAGCCCATAGTGTTTATTTTTTGTAAAAGATCAGGCTCTTCCACTGCTTCATTTCAGGGCAATGGCCCATTTGCCTCCCCCACACACACACACACAAAATCTTGACAGTGACTGCTCCTGGACGCAGTCCTTACAACACAATGATTCAAATTCTTAAAGTCTCAAAGGGAACAAATATGACCCTGCATTAATCAGAGCTTACAAAAGCACACTGTTTATTTTCTCTGCAGGACTTGCTTCAGGTTGATAAGCAACCAGTGTACTAGCTGATCAGTGGTGTGGGAAGTCTATTTGGTGTTACCACATGTCCTGATTTTCACAGCACAGTCCTGATTTGGGCAACTGTGTCCTGCAAAAAAAAAACATGAAAAATACTACTTGTCCCTACCTTATATTAGAAAAAATATATCTAACTTTCCTCTAAATGTTGCAGAAAACTATAATCTGAAATGGTTTCCTCGTAAAACTTTTGAAATAAAATACAGTACCTTAAAATGATAAGAAACAATTGGAACAACTAAAAGATACAACACTTAGTGTTAATTCTAATTATTTAGAGAAAGCATGGCTGTTGCTTGGGTTGAGGTTACATACTGTCCTGTGACAAATTATGTTTCAGTAAGAAATGTCCCACTTTAGACTTCTTAAAAGGTGATAACCCTAGGTGTCTTTCATCATAGGGAGCAGTCCGCCAGTTAGCACCAGACAGATCCTGAATGTGTGTAACTAACAAGGTTGCTCATATGTAAACTCGTCTATGCCAGCTGTAGTAATGTCTATCTCTGTGGCACGTATACAAGATCAATGTACCATATACTGTAGTACAATCAAAAGCATTGGTTTTTTTTTCCCCTCTAGGTACATGTAACTAATCCCAGGTTGCCCCTGAAAAAGGGACTGTCAAAGTCTCAGTGGGACTATCCAGTTACCAAAATTTAAATAAATAAATAAATAAGATTCTGAGTAGTTTGCACTCCAGAAAGAAAGAAAATACCCTCCAAAATTTTCAAATTTCAAAGATTTATTTGGGAATTGCCATGAAAGGCTGCTAGCCAATCACCTCAGTAAGGTAGGTGTTGTCCACTCCAGTGCTTCTCCTGCAAATGAGGCTTCATCAGCTAGCACCAGACAAGCCACCTTTATAATGGCATAAAAGGAAGCCAACAAAGTGCCCTTCCTGCTAGATAATGCAAGAAAGTCTGCAAGATGTGCTGAAGGACTGTAAGTCAGACATTTAATGGAACAAGTAGTCTATGGCACCACATCTACAGTAAATATTATAAATTTAAGCAAAAGCATGGATGGAACAATGACACATCGATATTTCTATCTTAACAGTAGCAAAGGCCAGATGGCCAGGGTAATGTATTTGCATATGTAAGTTTCTATCATTTTGTACACACTTATGGTGAGAGCAGAGTCGCAGTCACAACTACATAATCTTGAGAATCCAATACTGAAATATAGTTGTTTCTGTTTTAACAGTAACCAAGGCCAGACAGCCAGGAGAAACAATTGACACACGTAAGTTTTTTTTTACACTTGCTGCACAGTCTGGGTGAGAGCAGAACTGCGGTTCTAAAGAACAAGTATGAGAATAGGATCTATGGGGTGTTGTGGTTATAGGATCACCAATATGAGCAGTGTTTGTGTGACACTGTGCATACTGGTGAGCAGTGTTTGTGTGACACACTTGAGCACTGTGAATGTAGAAACAATTTATGCACTACAGAAGTGTTTTTTTAGAAATGGTTATCTGTCTCACCAGAACATGAAATATATGCAGTAGTGTACCACACAGCAAGGATGAGTGTGTAAAATAATTGTGTGCCTAAAGCAACAAGGTTTAGTAAATTTAAAATCTTCTTCCAGGATTTCTGTTTCATCAGGCCACACATATGGAACTATAAGCCATCAAAAACTAGAACCACATGGAAACTTTTGTAAGCAGTCCAACAGGGGCCGCCCACAACAACATCAGCTCTCCCATATAAATGTGGGTGGCCCTTTCCCTCCTCAGTTCTTTTCCCACTGTTGACCATTCTTATCGGACCATGCACAGAAATGACACTTTTACATTTGTCCGTTTTCTTATTGTTTTCTCACCATATTCATGCAATCGCTTTCGTAAGTGATTTTTGACAGCATGTATGTCGACTAAGGAGCTGTTGAAGCTGTTCCGCTATTGCGAGTGCCAAACAAATATACTCCAGAGATTCAGTGTCTGCGTGTGCTGCCTCATTCTGGATCATAATGGTCAGGCATACCTGATCTGTAAGGGGTTTAATACAGCCACCCAGCAACGCTGAAAAGCACCTTCTTAAGCAGCAGGTAGTCCTAATTGAGAAGGCGGTCTAACAAAAGAGCTTGGATGCATCGCTGGTGCATTCCTCAGGCTACAAATCCTCTAACCCCAGGAAAAGACATCCAGATCACACAAACACAAGCACCAGGAGAGGGAGTGAGAGAAAGACAACATTTTCCTAGTCCATTCTCAGTAACTGCTCCACGTGGGTCCGACCACTTCAGTGCTGTGGGCTGCTCTGGCAGTGATGATATCTGTCTCCCAGACCATATACCACACTTCCAGGTCCAGGCAGGCTACAGGCACCACCAGGCCTAACATGGCTGGTGCATTGCCATTGATACCGGTGGCCTTGCCTTCCCTGTCAACCTCTTTTGGCATTCCCGTCAGTTACACAGTTGCCAGTGTACAGGCAGTACTGTCATTCTTTACAGACATTCTAAAATGCTTTCTGCCTCCTCCTGTGCTTGGAATTCCATCAATGGGGTACCTCAGCCAGAACCCCATGCCAATGCCTGCTAGGGCAATACTACAGCCCCCCTCTTGCCAGTATGTTCTCTTCACCTCCTCAACCCGACTGACGACGACCAACAGTATAATCCTGACCTTATATTGCAGGATGATGATGAGGAGGCTGAAGATAATGTGGAAAGTCCCTATGAGAGGACTAGTGCCACAATTTCGACATGCAGTCAGGACTCAGTGGTTTACAACCCTAGGTCCCCCTCCGAGGACTCATCCTTCATAACCATGATGCAGCAACTTTAAGCTACCATGGGATTTGCCTTGGAGGAACAGAATACAACAAAGAATAACCGAATAGACCTAACTAGAACTACTTGAGTCCCCTCCCATTGTAATTCCACCCCTCCTCCCTGCCCTGGAGGAGGCCACCTTTGCTACCTGGCAAAATGTTGTAACACCAGGAGGGGGAACCAAACCACGGTTCCTGGACTCCTACTCTGCCATGTGCTGGTGCTTTAGTCACTCCACCATGGGAGTGACTCGGCCATGTACCACACACATGACTACTGAATTCCTTCATAGTATAAGCACAGAGTAACAAGGGTAGTGGTAATTCCCTACTGCTATTATACCACTGTCACTCTAAATGCAGCTGGGTTTTACAAAACGTGGTTATTGCCACACTCTTTCTGTAGCCCGGGTATTGATCCAGTACCACCGCTGAGACAATAGAGCAACAATAAACTGCAGCAGAGCCACACTACACTACAGAAAAGCAATCAGGGGAATTAAAAGCTAGAGTAGTAACTGCTTGACTGAGCTAACACTGAATGAATTGAGCAGAGCTGCTGAGACAGAGCACAGCAGAGAGTGGCAGCTAGGTGGAGCAGGGCAAGCCTGGACCAGGTACAAACAATTAAGGTGGATATGCACAGAGACAGCAGAAGCAAGGAAGCAACAGCTGAGCTGAACCATACAGATAACATTTCAGTTGCACTGGGGGTTGCTGAAATCTGGTGAGTAAAAAAGGAGCCTAAACAGCACAAGCACAGAATTAGCACAATACACACAAAGGACAACGAGATGCTAAAAAACCTAGAAACCCCCCAATGCAAAACAAAAAACAAACACTGGAGGACAGGAAATATGCAACACAAAGAGGCATACAGCAGCCAGAGGCAAGCAATACGAACCAAAAAGCAGGACAAACACAACAAACAGAAGTCCTACAAAAATCAAGCAGAGCACAAAGCACAAGGGAAGGAGGGAGGCAGATGCTGGGGGGGGGGGGCAAAGCCCCAGCAGGCCCCAGGGAGAGGCAGAGATGGACAGAGTCTCTGGTTGGCAAAAATGTGCTTTAGAAGAAGGCTGGAAGAAACAGCTTATATAGCTCAGGAGGGGCATGGCTGGTTGCTCGCCCCATTGAACTACAGGCCTAGCCTTTCAATATGGAGCTGGCCAAATTGATGAAAGAGCTGCTTAGCATAATGAAATGAGGAATGCGAAAGACTTGTAATAAACTTTAGAAACAAGTATGTTTCAAACAGTACATGGAAACACATATCATATGTATGATGATACTTAATAGGCCAAGGTAGCATGATCCTGAGACAGAATTGGGTTGTGAATATTGAACTAGGAAAATAACATTTCCTTAAAAGAAGTATAGAAATATAAGTCTGATTTTTGGAGATATTATAGTAGGCTGGTAATTTTAACTCACTGAAAATGCTGGCATATGATTTACAGATATAGACTGTAGTATACATTGTAAAAATCCAATACATAATGAGTATGCGAATCAATTGAAAAGGCACCAAGGAAGCACCAAACTAAGCACATTTTTTGACAGCATCAGGAAACAGTAGTAGCATGTAGCAATATTTTATTAGATTAATTCTCTGTTTAATAACGTTAATTAAAATATGCACTTGTATTTTTCTAAGTGCAGCTTCAGTATGTGATAATAAAACTGTATATGTCTGTTTGAAAATAAAAGAGGACCATGATCTCCCTGAGGGAGTCCACATATGAGTAAAATGCTGGTTCAAGAAAATCATGGGCAGAACCTGAAGTGAACGTTGAGAATAAACAATGAAATTTGTGTATAAAATCTGATATAGGAGTTTGGCTGACTTTTTTCACAGTTCTTGAGCCATTTTTTGCCAGCTCCATGGATCTCCCTTCCAAATAATTAGCTGATCTAGAAAACTACATACTAGCTGTAAAATGTGCACATTTCTGGGTACAATAATTAAATAAAAACAGAAATAACACAGGAATGTCAAGATATAATTTTCTGCACATTCAACTTTAACTATTCTAGAACTATAGAACTGTTGCTTTTTTAAATTTATTTTAACTGCAAGTTCCTTGGCACAGGGTCATAATGTCACAGCTGAAACTGTGCAAAACAACAATGCCGCAGACATTACGGCATGGGGCACAATAAGGTTGGCACAAAATGCCGACTGCAACACAAAAGCACACGCCAGTGGGATACACAACAAATTCTTTCATTTCCCCTTCCATTTGCTTGGCTGCTGTCCAACTTAACTCGGCTTCTGCCACTTTCAATGCATCCTTACTTTGCCTCCGCCATCACTAAGAAAAACAGACACTCACTTGGACCTCACTCTGCCAGCTGTGGCTCTTGAATGGCGAGTGACTGCCCTCGTCCTTCACTTTCTTTTGGGCATTCTCGGCCACCCTAGTAGCCACCGCTCTGTGGTCTGCCGGTGCTTTGGGGTGTGATGTCACCCGCTGTGCTCAGCTTCCAGCTCTGCAACAAATCACTGGAGATCTGAGCAGTCTGCCTTGGGCTCCAGGGGACATTCCTGTGCAGATGGCTTGGCTTTGGCTTACTGACAGTTTTCACTGGGGTGTGCACTCAGACATAGATTCCTGGAAGTGACACCAATGTTTATACCCCTCAGCTATGCCCTCTTGTCCTCGTCCAGATGTCAGTGTTTTCTTTCAGCAATGCCTGTTCTGGGAAGAGTTCTACGCAGCCACCTTGGCCCTCTGTTTGTCCTTGGCAGAAATTATGAAAAACTAGACCTGGTCAGCTCATTTATGTCTCTCACAGTGGATCATATTTCTTCCTATGGAATTCGCACCACCATTGACCTCTATTCCATGTACCATCTGGAATGATACTCAAGGGATCATTTCTCTACCACAATTGTGATGGCACGCTTCTGCCAAGTGTTCAGACTGCATGACTGCTGTAAGTTTCTGCAGTCAAGTCTGCATACCTATCTGATTTTGAAGCTTGGTTCCATATATTACTTCCTGCATTGTGCTCTATAAGCAATCAATTTTGGAGGCCTCGACCAACTTATTTACCTTTTGTGATATTCAGCAGCTTGCATGTCTTCCTGCAGGGACCTGTATCTGGCTGACATCTCTAACGCTTCCATAGTCCACCTTCCAGTATACTGTATGAAGCTGAGAATCATTCACGTTCACCCTCTGTCGATGTTGACAATTTCATGTTTGCCTTATCCGTTCCCTCCTCCTGCCTCCTTACCATCATAGAAACATAGAAATATAGAAGTTGACAGCAGATAAAGACAAGGCCCATCCAATCTGCACATTTTTTCTACCTTATGAATGTGCCATAGGCCTGTACTCTGTCAATGGCATATCTATTCATACTCATCTGTATTGCTCCCTTATGCCTATCCCATGCCTGTCTGAAGCCCTGCACTGTATTCATATCCACCACTTGCTGAAGTAGGCATTCCATGCATCCATCACCCTTTCTGTGAAAAATAACTTCCTCCCCATTGCCCCTTAATTGGCCTCCCTTTAATCTCATGCTGTGTCCTCTTGTCCTGCTATTTTTCTTATATAGAAATATGTTAGACTCTTTCACCTTGTTAATGCCCTGAAGATCTTTGAATGTTTCGATCATATCACCTTTCTCCCTCCTTTGCTCTAGGGTATACATATTGAGCTCCGTTAATCTGTCCTCATATGTTTTCTGATGCAGTCCCCGCACCATTTTGGTTGCCCTTCTCTGGACTGCCTACATTTTGTTAATGTCCTTGTGCAGGTGCAGCCTCCAGTACTGCATGCAGTACTCCAGATGGAGCCTAACCAGTGTCTTGTAAAGAGGAATTATTACTTCTTTCTTACGACTTGCGATACCCCTACTAATACACCCCAACATCGCTCAAGCCTTACCTACTGCTTTAGTGGTCTGCTTGGATTATTTCAGGTCATCTGTGATCATGATGCCCAAGTCTCTTTCTTCCCTTGTGATTGCCAGCAACTACCCTCCCAACCTATAGGTGGCTTCAGGGTTTCTCTTCCCTATGTGCGTGATCTTGCACTTCTTTGTGTTAAACCCCATTTGACACTCTTCTGACCATTTTGCCAGGTTATCCAGATCTCTTTTCACTCTGCCCACCCCATCTGGATCATCTACTCTGTTGAAGATCTTGGTGTCATCTGCAAAGAGACAAACCTTACCCTCCAGTCTATCTGCAATGTCTCTGATGAAAATATTGGAGAGAACTGGCCCCAGGACTGATCTCTGAGGTACCCCTCTTGTGACTTGCATCTCTTCTGACTGTATACCATTTGCTACCACTCTCTGTTCTCTGCCCACCAACCAGTTTGCCACCCTGTTGACCAACTTCTGACCCACCCCGAGCCTACCCAGGTTATTAATCAATCTTCTGTGTGGAACAGTATTGAAAACTTTGCTGAAGTCAAGGTAGGTGACATCAACTGCTCCTTTGGTCCACCACTCTGGTTATCCAGGACTGATCCCTGAGGTACCCCATTTGTGACTTGCATCTCTTCTGACTGTATACTCTTTACCACCACTCTCTGTTTTCTGCCCACCAACCAGTTTGCCACCCAATTGACCAACTTCTGACCCACCCCAAGCTGACCCAGCTTATTAATCTGTCTTCTATGTGGAACAGTAGTGAAAGCTTTGCTGAAGTCAAGGTAGGTGACATCAACTGGTCTCCTTTGGTCCACCACTCTGGTTACCCAGTCAAAGAAATCTATTAGATTAGTTTGACAGGACCTTCCTGTTGTAAACCCATGCTGTCTTGGTTCCTGTGCTCCTATGGATTCCAGGTGTTGCACTATCCTTTCCTTAAGGAGTGCCTCCGTAATTGTACCCACTACTGAGCTAAGACTGACTGGTCTGTAGTTCTCTGCCTCTTCCCTGCTGCCACTCTTGTGGAGCAGGACCACAAGATCCCCTCTCCAGTCTTCTGAGACCTCTCCTGTGCTCAGAGACTCACTAAACAGTTCTGCTAATAGCTCTGTTAGTGCCACCCTTTGCTCCTTTAGTACCCTGGGATGTATGCTATCAGGTCCCATTGCCTTGTCCATCCTGAGCTTAGTGAGCTCTTTTAGGACCCTTTCTTTTGTGAAGGGACTAGTACATACCTCCCTCCCCCCTGTTTCCATGGTGCTGAGCTGTGGGCCATGTCATACCTTCTCCTCAGTAAATACTGAGCAGAAGTACCTATTATGGATAGATGCTTTTCCTTGGTCCTCCTTCACACACTCCTCTGTATCCCCTTTGATTTTAGCTATACCCCCTCTGGACTTTCTCCTTTCACTAATGCATCTCTAGAAAGTATTTTCCCCTTCTTTTACTGTTCATGCTAGTGTTCCTTGATTTGGGCCTTTGCCTGCCTTACTGCCTTCCTTGCTTCCCTTAGGGGTATTTGGTATGCCTCCCTATCTTTGTCCCGCCTCATTCCTTTATATTTTCTGAAGGCCAGCATTTTGGCTCTGACCTTTTCTGCTACTGTTTTTGAGAATCAAAGTGGTATCCTCCTTTGTTTGCACTTGCTTTTCTCTCTAACACAATGGGTTGTTGCTTCAAGTATTGCATCCTTAATGCTTTCCCACTTTGCCTATACGGTTACCCCCTCACATGTATTTCTTCTTGCAAGGGCTAGCTTAACTCTGTTGGCCATCTTATCAAAGTCAGCTTCTCTGAAGTCCCATATTTTTGCCTTGGAATGGGATGATTTACAGTAGTTCTAATGGCCAAATTGAACCATACCATGTGATGGTCACTGGCCCCCAGATGACCTTCTACCTGGAGATCTGTGATCCTTTCCCCATTAGTCAGCACTAGATCTAGGATAGCACTGTCTCTTGTGGGTTATTCTACCAGTTGTTTGAGGCCCTCCCCCTGCAGGGAATCCACTATGTGTTTAGTTCTGATGTATGTTCCTGCTGGTATTGACCAATCTGTATCTGGCATATTGAAGTCTCCCATTATCAGAACTTCCCCTTTAGCTGTCATGTTTTATATATCTTCTAACAGTAATGTGTCTATGTCCTCCCCCTGGTCTGGAGGCCTGTAGACAACCCCAGTTCGTATGGCTGTCCCATTTCCTTTTTCCAGGGTGACACACAGTTCTTCTGACTCCATATGTGTATTCTGAATTTCTGTAGTTTTGATGTTTTCATTGACATGAAGGGCCACTCCACTCCCCCTTTTTGCACCTCGATCTCTTCTGAACAGTACATAGCTGGGTACTGAAGACTCCCAAGTGTGGTTACTGGTGAACCATGTCTAGCTAATGGCTACTATGTCCAGTTTAGCCTCTGTCATTCTTGTCTACAGGTCTGGGACCTTGTTTCCCAGACTGTGAGCATTTGTGTTCAAGATTCTCCATTGGCCAGATTTCAGTGTGTTAGTTGTTGGGCAAGGTCCGGCATTTCCCCTGTGCATCGTATGGGTAGCTGGGTCTTTTTCCTTACCTGGTGATGCAAATGAACTACAAACATGCTGAATTCCTGTTTGATCACTAGCTGAGGGGGGAGGGGTGTTCTTCCCGTTCGATGTATCGGGTGCTGCACCCCTCTACCCATTTGCTATTTTAAATAGTCTGCAAAGACATCAAACTGCTGCCCCAATGCACAGACTCCCTCTTTAGTCAGATGCAGTCCATCAAATTTAAAGAATTTTCGCTCCCAATACTGATGCCAGTTACCTACAAATGTGTCTCTTTTTTCCTGGCACCAGCCCTTAAGCCACATGTTTAGCTCCCCTATCTACCCTTCTGTGACCTTCTGTCCATCTGCTTCCCTCTCCCAGGCTGGTAGGATCTCAGAGAAGGAGATGCCGGATGAAATGGATGACAGTTTGTCTCCCAACCTGGTCAGGTAGGTGTTCCTTAGTCTCCACAACTGAGCAGCTGGCGAAATCATTAGTCCCTATGTGTACCAGAATGTCAATGTTTTCTCCTGCTTCCTGCATGATTTTAGCAATGTAGTTAGTGTCTCTCCATGCTGATGTACCTGGGAGACATCTGGCCATTACCACTGGCTGGAGGTAGGTATCAATGCCCTGAATCATGGAGTCTCCTATGGATTTCCTTTTTGATTTTTTTGTTTTGGTCCCCGTTTTGGGTGAGTTTTGTTGTAGTAGCTCCTGTGCTGCAGTGTTCTGCTCTGTAGTGTCTTCTGCCTTTTTGTTTGATTTTGGAGATAGAGGCACATACCTGTTTGTAGTTTTTATATTGTTTGTGGAGGTGATACATTAGAAAACACTGAGTGATGGGGCACCTGATTTGCCCCTCCTAACCACCTGCCAACCTCCTGGGCCAACTACCCTCTGCTGTTGAGGTGCTTCTGTTGGATGTTGGGGAAATATCTCCATTCCTAGTTCTGCCTTGAGGCATTGAACGAAGGTGCGCTTGTTAGTCTGCTTGGGATGGTAGCCTGTTCCATGTCTCTGGTTTGTACCGCTGTTCCATCATTCAAACTGGTTTATACCACCATTCCATTGTTATGGGGTCTCTGTCCCTAGCTCAGCCTATTGGGCTATTGAACGAAGGAGGGCATCTTGTCTTCTGGAGTTGGGAGTCCTGTACCATCGTTTTTCCATCACTTGTTCGAATCCCGGTTTGTTAGTCTTCTTTCCGCTGCTCCATCTCTGGCTCTGCCTGGGTGACACTCCTGGATATCCTTCAACTCCAAACTATCTCCTTACCTTGATATTCCTCCACCATGGACCTCTCCATTAAATTCCAGGATTGAGATTCCAGGATTGTCCTTTTATATCATCAAAGGCTCAGACATCAGGTTCTCAATGTTTTGTCCATTTCTTTCCTTACTTTCTTCAGCAGATACTTCCAACCCCATTGATCAGACTATTGTCAGCCTCCTCATATTGATACACAGTGACATTATTTAACTTAACCTATCTCCTTCCTCACCTTTGGTATGACTCTAGCTTGCCTCCTGGACTTTATCCTACTGTATTCCTTTTGGGGCCTTCAAGTGCACCACTGTGTAGTGCTCAACCATCTATTTGAATCTACATGAATTTGTTTCCTGGATTCATCCTCGCTTCAGGCTTCCAGTAATCGAATATCACAACAGAAATCATTATCATTCTTAACCACATCTCAAAAATCTTATCAATTTTACAGACTCCTTGATCCACTTAAAATTCCTTGTTATTCCTTCCTTCCTCACCATCCTGAAGATCCATCAAGGAATCTCTTCATATTATCATCCATATTCCAGTACAAACTCCAGCATTCCAGCTATAAGGCTCATGCTCCTCCATAATTCAGATCTATCCCATCACACGGATGCCTTCAAGTCCTCAATGCCAACTACCACAAAGAAATACTGGACATCATTCAAACCAATCTTTCTTCCTTCCTCTGGATATCATTTGACTCAGACTCCACTTCAATTTCCAGAATCAACCTTCCTACCCTTAACAGCAAAGTTCTGGAGGATATGGCTCACCAGCTTAAACAGAATAAAATCTCAGTCCAGCTCATGTGGGATTATCTCTTTGTAGATATCCCGGAGAACGGGCAGGTCAGTAGTCATGGGTCCTCAGAGGTTCCCTCCAAAGGGGCTTTTCCTCTCCTGCATGCTACTGTCACGGTCTCTGTGATTTGGAGGAGTAATCTTACACTGTTAACAAAGTTTTTGAGCCTTCTATTCCCTACACCTACCCAACATTCCTATCAAGGGTGGGAACAGAGAAATGCCAAACTCCAAGTTCATAACCTTCAAGTTCATAAGTATACACAAAAACAATGCTGTGCATCAAACATTGAATGGAAGGGCTAAAGCTCATGGTTCAATATGAGGGAAATAGCTCCTCCCACATTCCCCACTTAAACTGTCACTTCCGATAGCTCCACTTGGAGAAATTCAAAATCACCCACTATGTTTCTCTTCCTCCTCCTCCTCCTCCTCCAGCACTCTTCTCACCCTTGACTCTGGGCCTTCTATTCCCTACACCTACCCAGCATTCCTATCAAGGGTGAGAATAGAGAGACAAACTCTAAGTTCATAACCTTCAAGTTCATAAGTATATACAGTACAAGTACCATGCTGTGTAGTATGATACAGTCTGCATGCTGTGGACCAATGGGCATACAGCCGTACTGTACACAGTCAGTTGGCGGGTGGCCGGGCGGCATACCGGTGAGGAGCTGCCAGCCGCCGCTGACCGGGGAGCAGGCTGGTGGGGCTCGTGGGTGGGTGGGGGGGGGTACCGCTGGACCACCAGCAATGTTTTGGACATTTATTTATTAATACCTATGCCCGTGATCGGGCTGGGAGTGGTCAACTGGACCACCAGGGATATAATTCATTATTCTGAGCCTGCGATCGGGCAGGATTTGGTCCACTGGACTACCAGGGATGGTGTTTTTTTACATAGCCTGCAATCGGGCAATGGGGCATTTTACCAATGAGGGGCAAGGGTCGTCAGTCCCCCATGGCTGCAGCCCGGCAAGGTGCCAGGCGCTAGTCGCTGGGGATCGGCGCACCTGTATGCAAATGGGGCCATAATGACATGCTAATGGTCCCATTTGCACCTTGCATACATTATGG
The DNA here is from genome assembly GCA_016271365.2 of Neoceratodus forsteri. Classification (NCBI taxonomy): domain Eukaryota; kingdom Metazoa; phylum Chordata; order Ceratodontiformes; family Ceratodontidae; genus Neoceratodus; species Neoceratodus forsteri. Next base: position 914,803,741 of record CM028132.1, on the reverse strand, counting down.
CCCCATTTGCATGTCCACTGCTGAATATCACAGTTGCTGCACCTAGCACAATGGCACTTGCACTAGCGCATCCCCCTGCTTTTCTCTGGCCACTTGCTCTGGTACAGTGCCATTGCACCATGCTCAATGCAGGTGGCCACAGTACCATATTCAATGATGCTGAGCCATGGCATAGCACCATTGAATGTCTCCCTGTCACAGCCCTGGCACATCCCAGTTGCGCTGCACCTAGGCTTGCGCCACAGCCTGGTGCAGTCTGAATATCCCAGCCAAGGTACTTAAGAATATGAGGGGGATGGAATGTCACAGTAAACATGGATTTATAATGCCAAAGTTGTGTATGATTTTTAGAAAACTGCAGATGAGATTTCAGAATGCCATCAGGTTGCAATTTCGTAATGTGTCATAGATGTGTTAGTTCAGTATGTGGTGGTAAAGCACAATTTCAGAATGTTTATTTGTTTTATTTACTTATTGAAATGTTTCACCAGGAAAGCACATTGAACAACAAGTTGCTCATCTCCTGGTGTGACCTAGGGGGCGTACAAAGGATGTGAGATTAGATATACAATTAACATTTATCAAAGCAATGGATAAAAACACACATTAGCATTTAAAAAGATACATACATTTTACATTTGTGGAGCAGCTTACAGGATTACTATGTAACATGACTGAGAATTATACATACTGTAGTACACACTTCCCAGACAGGGCAGGAAGTGAAAATAGATCAGGTATGAGTAAACTAATACTTATTTAAGTGCTGAGAAGTAAGGAGTCGGGGGGGAGCTGAGGGGAGCAGACAGGGAAGGTCAGGGATGGCCTGGTGTTATCCCTTCCAGGATGCAGAGAACCCTGCCAGAGTCTGAGGCACATGGAGACCTGGGGGTAAAAATGAGGGAGGGGGAGTGAGGGAGGGTGAGTGGTAGGGAAGGAAGGTGGAGAAACATTAGGTAAGGGAATGTAGAATAGGAGGATGGGGGTCGTGTTTTAGTGGGGAAGGAAAGAACCTTGCCAAGATACTTATACTGGCCTCTCCAGGATGCTGAGAGCCCTGCCAGATGACATGTTTGGGGAGGACAAGAACTAGATAAGGGTCAGACAGTGCTGGCAGAGGAGTGAAGAGGCAGAAATAGCCCAGTACTAGCCCTCCAGGATGATGAGAACCCTGCCAGGGGAAAAAGACAATCATGGGTGGATTTGGAGTGAGGTAGGAGGGCAGAGGAGAAAAAACAGTGGGGGACTAAAAAGTGGGAATGCTAGGTAGGAAGGCTCTAGGTGGGAGGGAGGAAGGGAGGATTTGCCAGGAGCATGTTGAGCGAGTAGCAGAGTAGGCAGAGAGGAGAACTTAGTTAGGGAGGGTTATAACAGGAGCAGTTAACAGAGAGAAAGTTATGTAAGGCAGAGGCTAGGGAGTGGGAGAGGAGGAATGTCATATTTATGTGGGGAGGGAGTTCCAGATTTTAGGAAAATAATGAGAGAAGCCTGACTGACTGATAAGGGTGGTGCGATAGGTAACCAGCAGAAAAAGAGTGTCGGTGGATCTGAGAGAGTGGGAGGAAGCAGGGGGAGAGGAGAGGGAGGAAGAGACTAGGGGGGAGGTTCTCCTAGCCAGAATTTAGAAGTGAGTTTGGCACAATGAGCAAGGTGATTGTTAGCAAGTGGGGGAAAGGACAAGGTGTGGTAAAGATCACAATGTTGAGTGTGTGATGGAGCAACAAGGGCAAAGCAGCAGAAGGAATTAAAAAGAGAGTCCAATCTGGTTAAGAAGGATTTGAAAGTGGTACCATAGACTACATCACAGTAGTCAAAGATGGGGAGAATCACCTTCTGGACAAGTTTGTGCCATGCCGTAGGAGGTATACAACTACAGTTTCTAAATAAGATACCAAGCTTGGGGTGCAGTTTTTTTAGAATGGTGTCAATGTAGCCAGAGAAGCTGATGTGTTGGTCCAGCCAAACCCCAAGGTATCTGAAAGAGGTGGTGTCCTCAAGAAGTGTCCCACTGAGCCCAAGTCTAGTGCTCCTCTGGTGTGGATATTGTTTTTTCTTTGTCTCCCCATGTTCCCTTCTACCTCATTATACTACATAGTAATGTGGTGTCTCACTTTGTCTCATGTATTTCCCTTTGGAATGCCTGGGGGGAGAGGGTTAGGGAGTGTTTAAGGGGGAGGGAGGCTGGGTGGGGAAGAGGGTCTGTTTATTGTTAGAGATAGATTTCCCGATTATTATTTCTTAAGATGTACTATGTTATCATATGCTGTAAGAAGTGTGTATGTACTGTTTTAACATGCCAATATCTACCTTGCTACTCATGTGTTAGGTATTAACACAAAAGCATCTATATGTTCCACATTTTGATGTACTTATAACTTAAACAAAAAAGTATACTAAATTTCGAAAAAGAAGTGTCCCATCAAGGGTATGGAAAGAGGGTAAGGGGTGGAGTCTAGAGAGTTTCTGCTTAGTGCCGATCATCACGGAGACTGTCTTTTTGTCATTTAGGAGTAACTGATGAGAGGCAAACCAGTGCTGAGCCTGGTGGTTGTGAATGTGGTGGTGGTTTCACATTGTGACGGAAATGTAATTTCACAATGTAGCATCAATACAAAATCTCAGAATGTGAAAGGAGTCACACAGTTTCAGAATATGGTGATAACATGCAATATCAGAATGTGGCAGGGATGCATATTTTTGGACTATGGTGGGATGCGTAATTTTGTAGTGTGACAAGGAAATGCATATTTGGAATGTGATGAGAATGCACAATTATGGAATGTGGGGGGATGCACAATTTTAGAATGTGGCAGTAATGTAAGCAATAATATCTAATGGGATGGGTGATATTGGGCTGTACCAGAACACCCAGGGGCATAATGATAGCTTCAAGAAGGTCTGGTATAGCTCATACTGCCCACCCTGGAAAGCAGTAGTACACTTAGAAAATGAGTTAATCATAAAGAAGTTTAAAATTAAAAGAAATACAATACATAAAATTGACCATATAAACGTGATTATTGTAAAGTAGTCCCTTATGTGGTTCAATTGCCAGAAGTGGGTGCTGCTGTTGGATGTCTCTTTTATTACTGCATTGTTGTCCCATAGCCCCCATAGACACACACACACCTCTCTCACACACACACACACACACACATACACACACATTCTCTCTCTCTCTCTCTCTCTCTCTCTCTAAATCATTTTGAGCAGTGTTTCCTGTGATGCACCTGCCACCCCCATGGCAGAGTGGTTGATGGCCATTACAGTTTTATTTTTTTATCTGCCCCATCCTGTTTCTGCAGTCACTGCAATGGTAATTCTGCCTGCTCACTGTGATGCCACTTGCCCACATGCCTTTGCTGAGAACAGGATCCGAGTGCTCCGTGGCTATGGTGAGAGTGGGAGATTAACACAGTAAGTGCTTTAATAATGCTATAAAAAAGGTGACTTTTTGAAAGAAAACAACCTTGCTGCTGCAGAGTGTTAGCTGGGGGAGGTAACAGCAAGCACTAGGAAGCTAGGCTGAGCACATTCAGGATCCCAGTCCACAGAGCAACCATGATCAGGACATGTTAACCTCAATTTTAAGGAAAAAAAATAGATGGGAGCATTTTAAAGCTGTGAACATCAGTGACATTAAGAAGTTGAATGACGACAAGTGAATGGGGGTACTGTTGTAAAACTTTGCTATGAGGGGAGCTGTATCTCTCACTAAGGAAAAGAACAGCATGGTGGCTATTTTAAATTAAAAATTCTATGGGCACAATGATTTTAGAACATAATCAGGCAGCCAGAGACTGTGGGTCCGATTCCAAGAAGGACGGCATAACTTGCACGCAGTTGCGAGTTACGCCGGTCGCCTCTACACCAGGGACCCTACACCGCATTCCAGAAGTGGCAGGGTCCTGGCAGTTGTGACCTGCAATATACACTATGCATGTGGCAGTAGTCATGCATGGCATATACCTGCCGCAAGTTGCAACTCACGATGAACACCTGGCAGCCCCCCTGAAGCACCCCTTGCCCTGGAACACCACCAGCTGCACCAGGGGGCAAGGAGGGGAGCAGGACAGGAGACACAGGTGTCGGGGGGCACACCAGAGAATGGATCCCTGGGGGTCCCTGCTATTTAGGGGTTGGGGCAGGGGTATACAGTAGGGGACAAGTGGTAGGATGTGCAATTTTGGAAGAGAGTGGGGATAGAAATATACAGTAGATAATAATGGCAGAAAAAGACCAGCGGTCCATCCAGTCTGTCCAAGTTTCCTATAATCCCTGGAACCTACTGTTCCTCTATGGTACTAACCCTCTCTGTCCTCTCTCTATTCTCCTTCTTGGTCCTGTCGCTGCTGGTAACCACTATTCCCTTCATTATGTCCCAGTCCTGCTTGAATCCCCTCACTGTTTTGTACCCACCACCTCAGTCGACAGACTGTTCTAAGGTTCTGCCACCCTTTCCGTAAAGTAGTACTTCCTCACATCTCCCCCAAACCTACCTACTGTTAATTTCCATTCATGTCCAGGTGACCGCGAACTGGTATTCAGACTAAATAGTTCCCCACAGTTCATTTTGTTCATTCCTTTAAGGAACTTGAAGGTCTCTATCATATCTCCCCTTTTGCTTCTGCTCTCCAGTGAGTTCATATTTAGTGCCTTGAGGCACTCTTCATAGGATCTGCCCTGCTGGCCCGGAATCATTTTTGTTATTCTGCACAGTCTCCAAACTATCCTTATCCTTTCTGAGGTGAGGACTCCAGAACTGGGTGCAGTACTCTAGGTGAAGTGTCACCAGGGATCTGTAGAGGGGAAGTATTACCTCTTTTCTTCTGCTATCAATACCCCTCACAATACATCCCAGCATCCTGTTAGCCTTGCTATAGGCCTTGTTGCATTGACTTGATTGCTTAAGTGAGTTGCTAATGATAACTCCCAGATCCCGTTCCTTAGCTGTAGTGCTAAGTCTCTCTCCTCCTATCCAATACTCTGTCTTGAGGTTCTTTTTCCCTAGATGCATTACCTTGCACTTTCTAGCATTTAATTTTAACTGCCAGACCTTTGAACACCCCTCTAGCTTTTGTAGGTCTCTCTGCATTTCCCTTATTTTCTCATCACTATCCACCATCCCACATAGTTTCATGTCATCTGTGAAGAGACACAACCTGCCCTAGATTCCTTCTCCAGTGTCCTAACGAACATGTTGAAGAGGACCGGACCCAGGACCAATCCCTGTGGAATCCTGCCCATAACCTCCCTCTACTCTGATTTAACCCCATTGACCACCACCCTCTGCTACCTCCTCTCTAGCCAGTTACCCACCCAGTTCACTATGGCTTTGTCTGCACCCAGGTCTTCCATCTTCTTGAGCAATTGTACACAATTTCAGAATGTGACGAAGATGGGCAATTTTGGAATGTGGCAGTGACACACAATTTTAAAAGGTGGTGGGGACATACAGTTGGGAAATGCAATTTCAGAATATGGCAGGAATGCATAGCTTTGGGATGTGTTGAGGATGAGCATTTTTTGCATGTGAGGGGGATGCACAACTTTGGAATGTAGTGGTGACAGAATTTCAGAATGCGACAGGGTTGCACAATTTTGGAATGTGGCTGGGACACAGTTTCAGAGCATGGTGGGGACATGCAATTTTGGAATGTGTTGGTAACACCATTTTGGAATTTGCATTATTATGTAACTTTGGAATGTTTCAGAGACATGCAGTTTTGGAATGTGGTGGGGACATGCACTTATGGAATATGGCAGAAAAGCACAGTGTCAGCATATGGCAGGGACACAGTGTGAAAATATTGTGGGGATGCATAATTTTGAAATAATGTGGGTGCTTATAATTCTAGAATGTGACAGGGACAAGCAACGTCAGAAAAAAATGAAGTGTTCTATCAACAGTGTGCATCCTCACTTCATTCTGAAATTGTCTGTCCAACTAAATTCCTAGATGTTTGTCCATTGCATTCTGAGACTGCAAGTCACCACCACATTTTGGGACTGCACATCACTTACACATTTCAAGATTGTATCTCCCTCTTATATTGTGAAATTGTCTACTTACTTGACATTCCATATGTCCGGTGCTACAGTGCATTCCAAAATTACCTCCTGCAGCATTCCAAAGTACAGTAACATGCATCTGAACGTTCTGGAGATGCATGCACTACTCCAAACCCTGTGCCAGTTTATTTTTCAAATGAATGTTTCAACTACAGTGTCTTAAACTTTGGAGAAATAATTTCTATAAAGCTGCTGACAGGGAGGACTAGGCTGTGAGTTCTGGTTATGACATCTTCAGTAGCTATTCACCTAAACTGGCTTTTTTGAACAAGGAGTAAAATCAGGGTTATGAAATGGTTTGTACCTTTTAAACAAGGTAACTTAGAGATCTAATTTTTGGTATGAGACTTATTGAAGATATGCTGTAAATTTATTATGTAGCACTTTTGGACCAACTCCTTCTTTAACAGTTTGGAGCTCCTTGAAATTCTGAAATTATGAGGCAGTTGGTCACAGGACATGTCTCCTTTAAATTATACTATACAGTGACCTATGACCTCTGTATTTGAACTTTGGTAATTAAACTCTTGGTATTTGAATTGAGAAAGACAGCAGAACAAAAGCTGCCCCCTGATGAAGCTCTGTTTGGTGAAGCACCAGGACATTTGCTATGTGCTGTCCTGGGATCCATTCGTAAACTGCTGTATCTCAGTATATGGATTCACTATTTGTTTGACTGTATTTGAGCAATATACTTGCATATTCATTCCTTTTTCCAGCTTAAAGTTTTCTTTGCCTTACTGACAATTTTTATGTAATTTTAGATTACTCCTGTTATTACCCCTTTTAATGCCATCCACATTTCCTGTGCCACTTTGTTTCATGCATGTCTTTCAGCTGATCTTCAATTAATTCCACAATTTTTCCAAAACAGCCTTCTTAAATTCAGGGACCAAAGTGCAGAATTTCAGTTGCTGAGATTGCAGCACTCTGTTAAATTTAATAGTGTTTTGATCACTCTGTCTAACTAGGTCCTCAATCAATATATCTCTAATAATGTCCTTTTTGGAGATAACCAAGTCCAGAATTACTCTCCGTCCCCCTCTGGTTGCCTGTCACACCCACTGAGCAAGAAAGCAGTCCTGTGTCATCTCTGTACACTTCTGACTTTTTTGGCCTACTGCTGATAAGAGTGCTGCAGTCTATGTCTGGGAGTAGCTATGTCCTACAAGTATAGTTCTACTCTGACTTAGCTGCCTTCTTAGTTTTCCTTTTTTGCTCCTCATCTTTTGTCTTCCCCTGAATTGGTGGCCTGTAGATTATTCATATTCTATATAGTCTCCTAACTTTTTCTGCAATATGGCATCATAGTGACTCCCCCCAACAATGAATTTTTCTCCAAGGCTCTTATGATGTTTTTACAAATACCGACACACCCCCTTCCTCAGCAAGCTCCCTGTCCTCTCTAAATAGAATATAGCCAGAGACAATTAGGACCTAGCTATTGTTTGATACTCCCATATTTCAATTATTGCTACTGTAGCCAAATCTTCTACAGCTATTATCATTTGCAGTTCATCCATTTTATTAGCACTCTTCCTTGTTCTCAGCTCTAGTCTTTCTAGCTATGCTAAAATGTGATTGTCTGCTGGTTTTACAGTGTCTCCTGCTTGTATCTCCCATTTCAAATTCCCCATGTATACCAAGGGAATGCTAACTCTCTTTGTGTGTTTGCGTGTGTTCATGTGCTCTGTCACTGGCCTTTTGTGCTATGTCTGTATAGCTGATTGACTGCAGGACATTTTCTCCCTGTTTAGTGCCACAGATAGAATGACAGGTGTCTGAGCACAATCCCAGGGCCAGCACATGATTTTATAGATTGTCAGCCCCCTGCTGAAGCACTGTGGATATTCTACTGCCTCCTCAGTATAGTAGAACATTAATAACAATACAGCTAGTGCAGTGAGTACCCTACTCCCCTTTGCAGGACATAGGGAAAAGGTGGAATTGATCTGACATGATAACAGCAAAATGGGTTACCCAGTAAGGAGGAAGAAATGTGTGAATAGGCAACTGTAATTCAGCTTTGATTTGGACCTCTGTCTTAAGTCAGGCTTTGACATTTTGGGAAAAGACACATTGGGTCCTTGGTATTGGGGTCAAGCAAGCTACAAATGGAGGTAAGAGATATTTCTTCACCATCCCGCACCCACTCCAGTCAACCTGTCCTCTACCATGCAACCCATTTTTTTCCTTCAGTTAATTAAAAAAAAACTCAGCACCTGGTATGGTGTCAGGAGCCAGCTTTTCTTTTTTTTACTTAAAAAGTCTGGGAATGGGGCAAGAGGGTATAATGTGACTTGGTTGGGGAAATGAGTGGCCATAGGACTAGTTCTAGCCACCTCAAAAGGGCCATAGTGTGATTTTCTAATCATTTGGCAAAAGTTCATAGTGATCTGAAGTGGCCCAAACATATGACTGGGCTAAATAATGGGAAAGGGGAAATTGTTTAACCAGGAGAGGCACACTAAGCTGAAGCTTGTTTCCAGGTGCAACCTGGGAGCACAAGAAATTTAAAGCGACTCATTCAGGGTCACACAGCATGCAAGTAGGAGCTGTGGGATTCAAATCTAGGTCTCCAGGTTTGCAGCTCAGAGCCTTAAATCACTGCGCTATACTGCCTCCAAATAAAAGACAAAACTGCTGAATTTTAGCACATTCACCAAATTCAAGTTTGGCATCAGCTTCTAAATGCAAGGTAGAAAATAGCTGATGTGCAATGGCCTGACTGAAAACAGGTAATTTACGTCCAAGGGTGAGGTGTGCAACCATAACTCACAATTGGCAAAACAATAAAGTAATGAAAGTCCCGCTCCCCTTAAGTGGTGATGAATTCAGTTGCATATTTTTTGTGAGCTATAACTGGCTTTCCATCCTAGATGCATGGGAGGTCACGCTGGGGTCAGATGAGTTGGGCATGAATTCAGGTCTGGATCTCTGGAAAGCTTACCATTTTGGCCCTTGTCATGGCTGTACAAAGTTCACTGTCCTTATGAAGGAAATCAAGGTCAAAGCAATGCAGCACTCTGGACATCTCAGGACATATATGGAAATAGGCTAGTCTTTAGCTCAATATGTTTTCTTGGTGGAACTCTTGAAATATATATATATATAAATATATATATATATATATACACACACACACACACACACACACATATGTACTGTATACTGACAGGTAACTCCAAAATGCCTAAAGCAGTCTAGAATACAGAATTTAAAAACACTGGGCCACATTTTCAAAAGATCAAGATTGCCCCAAGTCCCAAGTGTGCCAAAGATATGCTACACTGGGCTTGCAGCAATTTAAAGGGATTTAGTATCTCATGTAGCAACTGACACTTGCCAGACCACCTTTTTGTGGTCTTGCTTATGTCAATAATGGGGACCACTTTAATGGAGCTTGTGACCAAGTGTGCAAGCTGCAGTAAAGTAGGTAACATGTTACAACTACACCCGAGACTGTAAAATAAGATGCAGCTGAGGCAATCGTGAATGCTGCGGCTGCAGCAATGAAATAGTTTGATGCACAGCCCGATGTAAGCACTGTGCCACCCTTTGAAAATCCAGCCCATTGTATCTGTCTTCTACGATTGTTGTATCCAGGAAAATGAATACAAAAAGTACATAACTTATAATTGTAAAGCCTGATAAATAACCAGAAAAAAATTAAGCCATTAAAACAGTATAATAACCGGTCAGCAACTTTTTACATTGCCTGACCAAGTTATAATTTCCCATTATAACTCGCAAGTTATAATGGGGAACACATGCTGAGTCAGTCACGAAAACCCACTCCCTGATTGTCTCTGCATGTGGTCCAGGGCGGGCTTTCAGTTCCCAAAACATGGCGGCTCCTCACTTGCTTAGTAAGGAGCAGCCAGAGTAAGCGTTCGCGTGGCTTCTCCTTTTTTTTTAAAATGAAAGAATGTATTTAGTTGATCCTACCATTTAGAAATGGCAGCATTTCTGACTCTCACTTGCTGTCTTGTTGATCCTGCTTCGGTGGCGACATAGAACAAGAAGTGGCAGCGGGGAGTGCTCTCACCAAAAGACAACTAAGTGTAAGATCGCAACCGCAAAATAAATGTAAAACAAAAAATTGCTGACCAGCAATTATAAATAATAAGGGATAGGGAAGTGTGTTAAATTTGAAATTAATAGTTGCCCTCGGTGTGGGATGCCTTAATAAACCATTCCACACCTCAGGCAACCATAAATTTCTCATTAAGCACACTTCCTCTTCCATAATTGTGTATATAATTTTTGCCAGCAACAAGTGGGCACTGCATAGTGTATGAGTTACAGCTAGAATGAACATACATACAGACAAGTGCAAAGGTATGGAATATATAAAGCATCTAACTATTTATTGCAAATCAGTATTCATTACTTTGAGCCTGTGGAAAGGCACTCTAATAAATAAAAAAAGCATGAGCCCTGCAAGGTATCAGGGCTACCTACCTGCTTAGTACAAGTACCAAGATACTGACAAATAAATGGGACATCTGCATTTTATGTCTGGTGCATCCAAAATGGCAACTGAGGTTAAAAAAGGATATTTCCAACAGGAACTGATATTGGCAAAACAAGAAAGTTGGTGCTACTATTCACATGGATAAACCAAGAGTCTCATTCAGAAGCTGCTGCATAAAACTGTATATTGCTTCACAATAACTTGTAAATCCACAACAAACAGGTGTATCCATTGTGAGGTGACAGAGCAATGCCAGGACTCCTCACCATTTTGCATGCATGCACTTTTTCAAGAGGTAATGTCCCACACCAATATTATCCATTTAAACCTCATACTTAATGAAAACTCACACTATGTGTGTGCACCACGTGGTAAAGTGCTAAAAATAAAAAAATAAAAGTTAAGTGACAAGTAAGAACTAAAAAAACGATCCTACTTAAACAGTTTACAATGTCAAAGGGAGACCTTTTTTCCAAAAGTGGCTAGTGACAACATGATTTGGCTCCATTAACCTTTGCTTGTCCATAGAAAAATCTATAAAGCAAAAGAAAAGCAAAATATATGAATCATAATTACACAGATGGTAGCATACTGAACAATAAAGATACTGAAACACAATCTATAGAAAGGACATAACCCCAGTTCTATCATTTAGTCGGGGGAAGGGGTGAGGTTGCCTGTAGTTTGAAAATCCAAAAGTTTCCCTTTGAGCCAGCAAGATTTCATAACCCCCCCCCCCCCACTCCGGGCCAGTTGTGTCCTTCTCCATCCCCACAAACTTCCATTTTTGGGTACTTTCAGTATTATTGAGGCAATGCAGAGACAAGGTAGACTCAAGACTGCCATGCTGTTTGGCCTACATAAGCTCAACAATAAATATGTTCCTTAAGTTTTTCATTTGGTGCGAACAACATATTAAGCACCGCAGTTGAAAGTGACCAGATAAGTCACCCAAGTGGTGTCACAGTTAATAATTTTTTTAATATAATGTAGCTCTTCAGTCACTGGATTAGTGAAACTGGTACCAGCCACAACCATGTTACAGTACTTACATTGACCACAGCAGTGTCTACCAGGGGTAACATCTGTAGCCAAGTTCTAGGTTTTTTCAATGATATTAGCACACTAGGTAAATGATAACGGTAGGGGGCCCTATTATTGTAAAAGTTTCTTCTTAGGTTTCAACACTAGGAGGCGCTGTCATGCTCCCTTCAAATCAATGACTGTGTCATGTTTTCAAGCTCCTTTCAATTGGAAATTTCATTAGTAATCTTGGCTGTCGTTTTTGATACACAATGTGAGGCTTATAATGCTTTCTACCAAAATAATTAATATAGTAAATAAACAAGGAATGTTTTGCTATTATTCTTCTGGAACATACTGTAACCTATAGAGATTATTCCTGAAGGTCTCATACAATTTGTGCCCTAGTTTTTAATATTTATTATACAATGGTATATAACAATCATGGATTCTGATTGGTCCGTCTGGGACTGGAGCCGTGATGTCATCCCAGTACAACATCATGGCTCTAGTTTCAGGCCACAGATAGCCACATCAACCATTCCAAGAATTACTACATGCAGCCCACTACAGGTATCCCCACTGGACAGCATGCTTCCATGATTGCAGCTGGGCATCTGACTTCATTGTCCCTGATTCAAAAAACAATCCAAATCAAGCCAGCAGCCCTCAGACATTCCCCAAAATCCCCAAAGATTCCATTCCATACAAAAACTTCCTTTCTCTCAGTTGAGACTGTCCCGGTCTGCAGTACAGGCCCCCACTCTCAGCAACCCCCCCTGCCACCAGGGATGTACATTTAAAACATCCACCATACCATAAAATGTTCATGGAACAGAAAACCAATCTTTTTGGCGTGTAGTGTAGCTGAGTGCCCCATTATAATGGAAGAGCAGACGTCACAGTGTGTGCTCACAACAGTAGTGTGCTCGCCTCACAAGTCAATCACCATACATGAAAGCCTTCTAAAAAGGAAAAAAAGAAAAAAAAGAAAAGAGAGTTCAACAAACCCATACCTAGACTGACTTTCCCTTCAACAAGAAAGCCGCAGTTACTCCACTCGCCGATCAGCTCCCACTCGGTACCTCTCACCACTGTCTGATCGATACGGCAGCTATGCTCCTTGCCTCACAGCAGCGCCAAAGTAGCTCCTCTTTCCAACCTCTGCTGCTAACATAAGACAGCTGCACAATTCTGTTATACTTTGGAATACATGAAAAACACAGCTAGCATGTATAGAGTGAGGCATAGACTCAGATCTATAAGAAGAAAGCAGTGGTGAGGGGAACAAAATGCAGTACACATGCTGACTGTACCATCTAGTGGCCAAAATAGAAACTGTGGACTTTTTCTTTAAAAGGTATACCTCTTCACACCAAAAATGATAAAAAAAAGCCATGAAAATAAATGTTTTCCACTTCCTTCTTTTATTAAAAAAACAAAACAAACCATTTGATAATAGCTGTAATGCACTCCAGGGTGTGGGTTGTGCAGAGATAACCTCATGTCTGGGGTGTTGGACACACTCGGCCTGTGGTCTTGTGCCCAAACACCCCAGGCATGAGGTTATCCCAGCACAACCCACACCCTGTTGTGCATTATTGCTTAAGTATATATTTCAGATAACTCTGAACATGAGTCAGTATATCCTAGAAGTTAGAGCACCAAACTGTGAACCTGGAGTCCCAGAAGACCTGGGTTTAAATCTATAGCCACCACTTTCATATTGTGTAACTCTAACCAAGTCTTTTAACTGCCCTATGCTCTCGGGATGCACCTGGAAACAAGCTTCAGATCAATGTGCTTTTTGCAGTCAAACATTCTAAAATAAAAAATAACTAGTCTTTTTTCTATTTGTATATTTTTCTCTTCATATTCATTATGCTTTTTAAAAGTAAGAGACCCATTTCTAGGTTGTTTCCTAATGCAAGTTGCACTCGGAAGGGCACTGGATGAGGTTGTTAAATGGTGTACATCATAAATATGTAATAATAACATACAGTATACCCAGTTTTAACAGCAATGTCAATATTTATAGAAACATAAAAACATAGACTTTGACGGCAGATAAGGACCTCTTGGCCCATCTAGTCTGCCCATTTCGCTACCTACAGGATAGGCCGCAGATCCTAATTAATCAACAGCCTATTTCTTCCTACCCCCCACAAGAATTGCCTTATGTCTGTCCCATGCATTCTTGAATTATCCCACAGTTTTAGACCCCACAACCTCCTCAGGAAGGCTGTTCCATGCATCCACTACCCTCTCTGTGAAATAATACTTCCTCACATTGCCCCTGAACTGCCCCTTCTATCTTTAAATTGTGCCCCCTTGTTCTTGCACGTCTCTTTTTCTGAAATATGCTACCCTCTTGGACTTTGTTGATTCCACTGAGGTACTTAAAAGTTTCTATCATGTCCCCCCTCTCCCTTCTTTCCTTATTTATCCAACATAAACACTTTCATGCATGTTCTGCAGGTCCTTATTCATGTTCATACCAAATGATTGCATTAAACTGGAATGTAATCAAGAAGCTGAGATATTGCATTTATCTCCAGCTCTACTAAATGATTAACGCACAGAAATCTGAGGTTTATTTTCAAAAGCAATGCTTTAGATCCCAGGGCAAAATAGGGACACAGGTGCAGTGTATTCAAACTCTTGTCCTTGTTTTCCAGGGAGTGGGTTTTATTCTGATTTAATGGAGGCATTAAGAAAAAAGTCTATTTGGATGGCTAGGAATGGAATTATTGAGTTGACTTAAGATGATTTTATTTCAACTTCTAGTGCAAAACAATATTATGTAACACATCCCTGTCACAACTGATTTGGGATCCTCAACTGTAAGAGGCCTCAGGGTTGAGAGAGTGATGACTAGATTAGGGGTTGCTCTTTGCTGTACATATTGAATCTGAGATACATTGACAGCACTGAGAAGAAATCTCTTAATGTGACAGATGATTTCACTGTGAGAGGCAGTGATATTATGCAAATAAAAGCAACATAATGTATGATGAGGGACTGTTGTGACTGGATTTCCTTGCATTCAAAATCCTTGCTGTGCACGAACAAAGGTTATTTGCACAGTTCAAAGGTAGCAGAACATTGCTGTGTGTGGATATAACATCACAAGCATAATTCTGTTTTAGTACTGTCTCTCCCACCTCGCCAAACAAGAAAATTCCTATTTTTTTTATAACAAAGCCACCATGAACCCAAAGCCTTAGTACTACCCATGTAGTACCAAAAATATTATTTCACACTTTGATTTGTATTACTTCTTGAAAGTGATTCTGTGCTGAATGTCCATGCAAGCAATAATATCCTTCGGGGGGGGTGATACGGGCTATAGTGGCCCACCCACGGGTGTAATGAGGCCTAACACTACATATGGAGGGTCTTATAGCCCCTGGAAGGTCCAGTATAGCCTGTACTGTCCACCCTGGAGGGTATTATTATGTTTAAAAAAGGAGTATTGTATTGTACTAAAAAAAAAATACAATAAATTTAAAAAAATGTACAGTAATAGAAATTAATTTAAAAAGCTATGTGTTCAATAGTCCCTCCAGTGCTGTGTTTTGCAGCAGAGGGTGCTGTTGTGATTGAGTATGTTCAGCAAGTGTTATGTTCGTCCCCTCACCTCCCATTTCATTTTCATTGCAGTGCTCCCCAGTCCCCCCTTACCTTTGCTTGTTTTTCATTCCTTATTTTTTATGGCTGCATGAATAGAGGTGCTTGCTTTCCTGAGTGATTGTTGGAAGTTCAGTTCCACTGCTGATAATGAGCATGGCTGGCAGACTTGCTGATCCCACGCTTACACACATACACACTTATATGAGACATCTAAACTGAGAACCCCCTGTTCCCAACACACGCAGATGAGAGATTGAGAGTGAGGGGGTCATGGCACTTCAATGGAGCTACTGCAAAAGTGAGTGTTTTAAATTAAAAAACTGTTGCCACAGTGTGAGTGGGGAGTGAAACAAAGCCTGGTCAGGACCTGCAGAATGGTCATGGTGTGACCTCATGACAGAGCTCTGGCAGCTTGAGTTGCAAAAAAAGAAAAATAGTCAATTGCAAGAACAATTTCAAAAGAGTAAAGACAGGTACATGACTTTCATTCTGGGACTTTAAAGTGATTTTCATGTCCAGTTGTGGACAGGGGTAGTGAGTGGGGGTAACGAGGTAAATCTCACCAAGCAAGGGGAAAAAACATGACCGCAGAAAACTTTTTATTATTAAGTTGGCACAGAGATTTTTTTTTTTGAAAGGACAGGCTGGTATAGGGACTTGATATTTCCTGGTCTCTGTTGGTGCATAAATGTACCCTTTGTTAGGGGTCTTGGCCAATCAGAAACCAGGAATCTTCCTTACCAATTTTTTTAATCCTTCATAAAATGATTTTATTTGAATACCAAAATCATTTACATTGAGGACCTAACACTTGTTGCTCCAGTATTTTTAATAAATAAAAAAAAATTACCAGGTTGTCATAGATGTCAGCACACTACCCCTGCATTATGTGCTCAAATAAGGTCGAGTGGCCTGGATTGATGAAGGCAAGGCAATGCAAAGTTTATTTATAAAGCACCCATTTCAATAGACTTTAAATGCTGTACGGAGTAACCAAAATCAAACAGCAATATTAAAACACTGTAAAATAAGCATATGCAGTACACAATCAGGAAAGCCTTTCCAAAATAAATACATTTTCAGAGAGGCTTTGAAGGCCTCCACCAAGTTGGCCATTTGGATATTAATAGGTAGTGCATTCCAGAGCAGTGGAGTCACCAATCCAAAAGCACTGTCCCCAGATAGTTTCAGTCTAGATGGGGGGGGGGGAGGTCAACGAGCAGGCCTGCATCACTGGAGTGGAGGGGGTGCATTGAATGGTAGGGAAACAGGAGCTCTTTTAAGTAGTGAGGACGCAAACTGCAAATGGCCTTGTAAGTCAAGCAGATCTTGAAGGATGCGCCATCACACCAGCAACCAGTGTGGTGTACGTGGAACCGGTGTGATATGTTTGCTCTGTGAGGAGCTCATAACCATCCAGGCTGCAGCATTCTGGACTAGCTACAAGCATTACATCAGACTCCCAGATAACCTTCAGTGCAGAGAGTTACAAAAAATCTAACTTTGAAGTTGCAAAAACATGGATGACTGTTGCTAGGTCATTGAGAGCAAGAAATGGTTTGCTCCTTGTGATATTCCAAAGTTGATAGAAACCAGATCAGACAACAGATGACACCTGATTTTCAAGCATCAATCAGCTGTCCAAAATGACACCTGTTCTTTTCCGTATCAGTTACCAAGAGAGGTCAGCCTCCCAACAATGGAAGAGTCATACTATCATCGGCAGCTATGCCTCAATGATCTGGTTCAATCACCATGACCTCTGTCTTGCTCAAGTTAAGACACAACCAGTTCAGGGTTATACAGTCATTAAACTCAGCCAAACACTGACTCGGCAACGAGGCTGTAATGTCATCAGGGGAACAAGACATTTACAGCTAGGGTTATGACCTGACCTGATTTTCGCAGAAAAGTCCTGATTTGGGCAGCTGTGTCCTGTAAAAAAAACATGAAAAATATTATGTACTGATACTATAGTAGGAAAAAATATTTTCTGACTTTCCTCTAACTGTTGCAGTAAACTATAATACCTTAACTAAAATACCTTACAATGATACAAAACACTAGAAAGAACTAAAAACTACAACACTCAGTCCTAATTCTGATTATTTAGAGAAAACAAATCTGTTGCATTGGTCAAGGTTACATATTGTCCTGCGAAAAATCATGTTTAGTAAACAATGTCCCACTTTGGGCTTCTTAAAAGGTGGTAACCCTATTTACAGCTGGGTGTCATCTGCATGGCAGTGAAACTCAACTTCATACTGTCTGATGATCTCCCCCAGTGGCAGCATTTACACAGAGAACAGAGTGGGGGCCAGGATAGAACCTTGTGGGACTCTGCAGGACAGCACATAGGCCCCCAAGGTAAACTTCCCCAGGGCAACCTGCTGTGTCCTCCTAACTAAGTAGGACCCAAAGTAGCACAAAACCTGCATCAGAGAGACCCACATTGCCCAACAAGCAATACAGAAGTAGTCCATGGTCAACTGTATCAAATGCTGAAGATACATCCAAGAGCACCAGCAGTGAACAGTTCCCTCGACCCCATACTAGGAGGGAGTCATGAGTTACCCTAATGAACAGTCTCAGTGCTGTCAGGACAGAAAGCCTGACTGGAAATTGTCATAGATGTAGAAAGATTCCAGGCACTCTGTCAGCTGCTCTACCACCACCTTCTCAATCACCTTCCCCAGAAAGGGGAGGTTAGAGACAGATCTGCTATTCACAAGAATGTCAGGATCCAATGATGGTTTCTTCAGAAGGGATCTAACCATTACCTTTTTTAAGGCCATAAGAAAGACACCCTCCCAAAGGGACCCATTAATTATCTCAATGAACTCTGGACCCAGGAACTCACCATAGTCAAGTATCAACCATGAATGACCCTGGTCCAGAATATTGTTGGTAGGACACAAGATGGAGACTACATGGCATGACTCGCCTCTGAAATAGGCTAAAACTCATCCCAGGCAGGCAGATCTACATCACATAAGGGACAATGTTTGCTGGTTCAGGCTTGGCCACCCAGCAAAATACCTGATCTAAGGGTTGACACCTTGTCAGTAAAAAATCGATCGAACACCTCACACTTCTATGCAGAAAACACCCTAACAGACTGCAGACAGGGAAAATTCAGCAACCTGTCTAAAATGCAAAAGGGGTGAGCTGAAAACTTGTTTTCCTCCAGCAATTAATCATGACAGGAACTCTTGCCTTTTTCAGATTGATTGCCCACTGATATTCAACATAGTGAATTTTCAGTGTCAGTTTGTACTCCATAGATCCTGAACTTCTTCCAGGAACACTCAAACCTCCATCCTTTAGTCTTCATCTAATGCAGTTCAGCACAATACCAAGGTGAGCTATAATGGGAGGTCAAGAAGTGAACAAGGAAGGGTGCAATAGTGTCCAGAGTGGGTGCAAGTACCAGGTTATAGTGCTCTACGGCCACCTCTGGGCCCCGTGCCAAGCCAGCAACATATTCTAGACCTCCACTGCCTCCTGGAGTATGCAAGGCTCCAGTTTATGTTAAGGATGGCACCGGATAGTCTCCATAGAGGGGGTATTTAAACAGGGAACACCGCACTGGAATGACACTGCATGATGATCAGACCATGAGACTGGATTAACCTTGACTGCACAAACTTCAAGTCCTGATGAGAAGATCAGGTTCGGTGTGTGACCAAGCTGATGTGTAGCAGAGGTAACTGCCTGTATCAGTCTCATTGAAAACATCAAGTGAAGGAGCTCCTGAGCAAATTGCAAGGATTTATCATCAGTCCATGAATTGAAAGGTTCCAGCAAGCTGATTTGACAGAAAACCTGCCGACCAGCTTTACAGCGATGGCACAAATGTCGACCATGATACAAATTGTGCTGTCGGGAACACAAGTGTGTTTTCTGCAGGGGCTGCACACTTCGCACCCCCTATGTGGGGGAGTTCACCCCCACTCCCAGATTTTTATTATAATCGCCTCCATGTCAGAGGTGTTTTGGGGTGGGGGCACAATACCCGGAATAGCTGTGCTGGGGGTCCCGCCACTGAAGTGCGACCATTACAGCGATCCACAGTGACCTGTTGTTTTGTTGCTGTAAATGACTAGTCGCTGTAATATTTTCAATGAAGCAATGGTATACTGCATTGAAATCCCCTAGAACCAACAGTCTGTGAGCTTCCAACACTTGTTTGGCAATTAAGTCCACCAACTCCTGCAAAAACTTACTCCCACCCTCTGGGGGGTGGTAGATGGAGAATTATTCTGCCACTTACACCTTCACCACACCTTGCCATCATGGGGAGTGCAGTAAATGTCAGGATAGATCTAAAACAGATGGCCACCCTGCCCTCTCTATGGTCCGTCATCTGGCAGTGCACTACAGAGTAATCGGGTGGGACAAATGCCCCCAAAACAGGTCCGGAGTCATCATTCAGCCAAGTCTCTGTGATACAGACAAGGTCGTCCAAGGAATCAGCGATGAAATCCTCCATCACTGTCATCTTATTCCTCAGTGACCTCATGTTACAGAGAACAGCCCACAGGAGAGGAGTAGAGCTGGCTGGTCAGACTATTACCTGCTCGATGACATTAGGCTGTGCCTTTGGGAGGAGAATCAGGTATGACAGTTCTCTGTCCTGGGTTCGTACACTTCCCAGGCATCACCTCAACCCAACCACACCAGTCCCCCCCCCCCCTTATTATCATACCCGGGATCTCCTCTGCAGAGTTTGCCCTGCCTTTGCAGGATTCCAAGTTCCCTGCAGGATTCCCTCTGACAAGGGAATTGGTTACCCAAACATGTAGTTTCATGAAAAACTGAATAGAGGCTTTCCTTAGGGAAAAATTAAGAGGCTAGGTAATACTTTAGTACTACTCCCTGGGAAACAGTACCAATACACTGTGGTCCCCACTGGCACAACTCTCTACTCCAACTCCCACAAACTGCAATCAACAGTTGGCAAGGATGAATCTTAATGCTTTACCAATAATGCGCTCAACACAAAGATTCAAAAAAATAACAAAGAAATGTATTGTGGCAGCAGGTCCTATGGAGAAGAAAAATATTAAAGAGACTAGACTAATCAGCAGTTGTCACTGGATTGGTTGTCCTTTAATGCTCTTTTAGGCACAGCCTGAAAAAGAAATGCAGCATACCCTCAACTGATTGCGATGCGTGGCCAAGTTGTACTGATGGACCACTTCTCTAATCCCACTGATACCAGTTAATAATAACCCCAGTCCTAGGGAGTTTCTGAGGAAGCCTGAGTACCCAGAAGTTGCACCGGTGTAGACACATTGTTCATTTCACATGGTTGGCCAGTGTTCGTGCAATTAAACAACAATAAGAAAAAATTACCAGGGGCCGGCCTACTGATGCAGCAGCAAGTCTGTCCTCTTGCGGCACTGGTGACCCTTGTTCAGAAGCGAGCACGAGCATCATATTGTTGGCCAGGGGGAGGTAAGATGAGCATCTGATGGATTGCTCTCCTCTTTGTGGGGGGATGGGGGTGAGTCATGGTTTCCTCGGTTATCAGCTACACCCAGCTGAGGCTGGGAGTGCAACAGCCAGGGCCACTTCGGGAAGGGGAGGAGGCAATGGCAGATTTCCATGGGCCGGGTACAGGTGTGGGCCCTTCCTGCGCTGGACATCATTGCACATCTGCAGCTTTGGGGGGGACAAACAAGGAAGTTCCCATGTCATAGAGCTCTGTGACACCGCCAAGACCGCCTTCCGAATGATGCCCCAGATGTAAGACTTGACTGGAGCCTCTGGTTGAGCTCATTCTTTCCCTAGTACCCCGGGAGACCCCCACCATGGGGGGCAAGCTACAGGCCACCCAACCAGGCAGCCTAGTGGAAGATGCCAAGACAATAGTTCAGGAGCCAAACTGGGGAAGGGGGTGCATCCCCCCACCAGTGGCTGGAGCATAAATAGAGTAAAAAAATAAAAATACAAATTACCATAGTAAAGTTGTTTCTTCTCCATGCTGCATCAGTGAGATTTACACAAAAGCATCATCCCACCATTATGTGATGCCAATAGAGCTTTATGCTAATTTTAGAACATAGAATACGAGTCCGAACTCTGCAGTGTTCACAACCCCCCTACTGTTCTAATGTCAGGTTTGTTTCTATAGCTAAGGGAGCTGTGATCATGAAAACTAGCTAAATGGTTACCAACAATGTTCAAACATTATCTTTAAAATTTTGAAATGTGCCCCCCTCTTCCATCCAGTTGGCGCAGTGACTGGGTTCACACCCATGCCTGGTGACTGTACAGGGCACACCTGGTTGAGGGGTTTGTTTTTTTTTTCTCCTGTGGTAGGGGGGTTTGCCCCAGATCAGAAAATAAGCAGTGTGGTGCCTCCATCCAGAGAGAATAAGTGGATTAGATCTGTAGTGTGCAGTACCACTCACTGGGATGCAGTACCTACCCACCTCCCTACACTGGACTGAAAGACCCCCTGGGGACCCACACTGGTTACTATATTCACCAATAAACTCATTTAAACAGATTGTTCAAAGCAATGCCTCACACAATAGTGAAATCCAAACAATTAACAGTGTTTTTATTTGATAACACAGGCCTGGCAGGTGGGAAAAAAGAAGTTAAGCAATTGCAAATCACAGTAAGCACATCCACCATACATTCAATTAAGCAATAATGAATGATGGGGGTTATGTTACTGTTTCAGTTAATCACTCCCTGGGGGTACAATGTGGCACTAGGTGCAGCCGAGTGCCAAATCGCCCCAAGGGGGGGATAAACTTGAACATTAACGTAAGCCTCAGAGTTTATTATTGCTATTATTATAATTGGGATGTATTTTCTTGCAGGTTTGCAATGTTTTACTTTTTTAATCTCAGATATTCTCAATTATTGATGTAAAATAGTCCATCTGCCAAAGGTTTAAATTAGCATTGTAAGAGGAACATACTACAGTTATGCATTGCCTGCCATAGCACCAGTGAAAAAGTTGTAGCGCAGCCAGTCAAGGCCGATTCCTCCACCACCCCCTCACTCTTTACATTTAAAGAGCAGGTATTCACTTCTTTGTGGGTAATTTCCATGGGCAATTCCCTTGTGCTTTATTAAACATTTATCTGTCACTTTATTTTGTGTGGTGACTTTTTTTTATAAATGTAATGCCCTATAACAATTATCTTCACACATCCAGCAGCCTTAGGATCGCTTCGGCTGCAGTCTTACAAAAACAAGCGGTTGTCAATGCTGAATGTTTGCTTGCTGGCATTGGCATTGGTAGTGTAGGAGTTAGAGCTGCATAATAGGAATGGCAGTGAAGTATTGAATTGAAGTCAACCCCACCACCACCCTGCAGAGACTGACAGGCATTGAGGTGTGCCTTTGGGTCGTCAGGCATAATGGCCATGCCATTTCACCACACCCTACCCTGCAGACACCGACAAGTGTCACGGTGTGCCTTGGGGTCTTTGGCCCTTATCCGCACCCCATTCCATCAGGAAATATGGTGAGATGGGTGCAGTATAGGAGAATGGGTTGAACTTTGGGCCGAAAAGTCCAAGGCACACCTCGATGCCTCTCACTGGCTGCAGGGTGTGGAATGGTATAAGCATTACAGGTGAGAATCCCAAGTCACACCCCTGATGCCTGCCATTCTCTACAGGGTGGGACATTATGGTCGGAAACCCTAACGCCTCAGGCATTCGTGGTATTTTCACTCCAAATTTTCAACATTTTTTTTTGTGACCCCCACCTCATGAACAGTGGCAATATCAGTTTGTTAGCTGAAAGCTGCTTTTGCACAGTGACTATGGCATTTAACACCACAGGTGCAAAAGCACATTCCCAACAGGATGTGAAAAATGACAGCTGTACTGTTCATGGGGAGGTGTAAAAAATGGCAGTGTTGAAAATCTGCAGTGAAAATATTAAAAAGCTGGTGAAATCATGAGCGTACGTAGAAAATGTGCAACGCACACCCGTAATGTAATTAGTTTGGGTTTTTTTTTACAGCAGATTGTCAACACAGGCATTTTGAGACCTCCGATCATGAACACTGTCACTGTGATTTTCTTTCTCTGTCCCGAACAATCATTTCCCACAGCAACCACACTTTTCTGCACTGAAAGTGTGAAAACACATTTTGGCCATGTTGTGAAAAATGACAGCTGTACAGTTCATAAGGAAGTGTGGAAAAATGCCAGTGGTGAAAATCTGGACTGAAAATATTACAAATTCATGAACTTATGAGGGTGCATGGAAACTGCGCAATGCTTACTCGTACCACATTCATTTTATGGACTTTTGTCTCCAAGTTTCAACATAGCCATTTTAAGACCTCTGCTCATGAACAGTGTCACTTTGATTTTCTTAATCTGTCCCAAACATTGCTTTCACACACTGACTGCACCATAGTGTGCTACATGTGCGGAAACACATTTTGGGCAAGATGTGAAAAATGGCAGCTGTACCGCTCATAAGGAAGTGTAATAAAATGGCAATGTTGAAAATCTGGCATGCAAATATTAAAAATTTGCAAACTTGCGAGTGTGTGTAAGAACTGTGCAATGTGAGCTCATAAAACAGTCATTTTTGGGAATTTTTCCACCAAATTTTTGACATAGCCATTTTAAGACCTCTGCTCATGAACAGTGTCACTGTGATTTTCTTAATCTGTCCCAAAGATTGATTGCGCACACCGACTGCGCCATTGTGCGTTACATGTGTGGAAACACATTTTGGGCAAGATGTGAAAAATGACAGCTGTATTGCTCATAAGGAGGTGTGGTAAAATGGCAATGTTGAAAATCCAGAGTGCAAATATTAAAAATTCATGAACTTACGAGCATGTGTAGGAACTGCACAACGCACACTCGTAAAACTGTAATTTTAAGAATTGTTTCACCAAATTTGCAACATAGGCTTTTGGGAGCCATACCTTATGAACACTGGCACTGTCATTTTGTTAATTGGTCCCAAAAGGTGATTTCAGCGCATTGACTGAAATCACCCTTTGAAACCCATTATCAACATGACAGTTCAAGAAATTCATGAGAAGGGGTCCCAAAAACCCATGTTGAAAATTTGGTACCAAAATCAAAAATGCCTGAGATATGCATTAAAGTTGAAAAACCCTATTTATTGCATTATACAGCTTACCGGCATTTCCTCAGTTCACAGTTGGCTTTGAAGAGTGCAGGCATGTTCCTGGTCCACTGAAGATGGTGCGCCGAGCTCCAGAGTTAAGTATGGGGTGAGGGGGTGTGGGGAGGCAGAGTGCACAGTGGGTGGGCACGAGTGGGCAGGGAGACGCCCGAGGGAACTTTTTTTGTTTACAGGTTTTTTATTTTTTTTTAGGAAGACGATGCAGGACGTTTGCCACGCTGGGGTGGGCTCCCAGCGTGGCAACTGGAAGGCTGTTTTGGGGAGACCTGGAGCCGATGGAGGATTGGGGACCCCTGTCGGCCATAACAATTTTTTGCCATGCTGGGGTTGTGGAGCCCGGTGGGCCGGCCAGAAGTTGGACACCCCTGTCGGCCATAACAATTTTGCCATGCTGGGGTAGGCTCCTAGCATGGCACCTGGAAAGCTTTCGGGAGGGTGTGGAGCCGATGGGGGATTGGGCACTCCCGTCGGTCATACAGTATGTGCATGGGGGGGCGCATGGGCACGCAATATGTGTGCATGTGTGTGAAGGGGGTGCTGCTCACTGAAGCGGAGCTCTCCCTTTCAACTGTATGGCACTGCATTTTCAACTGCTGTCATAGACAGCTGCAGCATTGATTGAGAACTGTGGCCGCACCTGCAAACACACTGACTGAACTGGAAGACGGCTGCCATACCTCCGAAAACTCGGATGATGGCACTATGTTTCTTGTACATGCATGCAAGCAAACATAAAAATCATCTGTGAAGCACAAGTCAAAGTGACATCAGTTACAGAAAACTGACTGGGCTTCATGACAGAACTCTTTATTATGCCAGTAAGAATCTACTGAGATCTTCCAGAAGGTGTCCATGTGAGCTTACAGTAGTTACTCATTTGTAGACCAAAGCTCTGCAGCGTGAGTGGGAAGACTAAGCTCTCAAAAGGATGCTTGAGTGATGCTGTGTTAGATGATCAGACAGTGGTGTAAGCGAGTCTTACCGAGTACATTTGCTCACTTCCTCTGACTGGCTACACTTTTTTTAAAGCAGCATTTCGTTATTTCCCAAAATGAAAGGAAAAAAAGAAACTTCATGAGGCTATAAGAGGTGTTTATAGTAGATACCCTCTCTCAGCCCAAAGCACTCCAGTGTGAGCGGGAAGACCACCTTTCCAAAGGATGGCTGATCTCACCAAACAATGCCGCATTTCTGTTTGCAATCAGGCAGCGTGGTTAACAACCT
This sequence comes from Neoceratodus forsteri, assembly GCA_016271365.2. Taxonomy (NCBI): domain Eukaryota; kingdom Metazoa; phylum Chordata; order Ceratodontiformes; family Ceratodontidae; genus Neoceratodus; species Neoceratodus forsteri. Next base: position 914,778,162 of record CM028132.1, on the reverse strand, counting down.
CGCCAATACCATCGTCACACTTCTACGAGGCTACAGTACTTTATATTCTGATAAAGTATATAGATATATTTTAAAGTTTGGGAAATAAAGAAACTCTTTTAGCAAGTGTAGCCAGTCAGTGGAACTCTTGCTTCACTACATTGCTTGATAAATGTTATATACAAAGATCTAGTAACAGACTGTCTCTCTCACTCATCACATCAACTACCCCTCCCCAAAAACGACAGTTTTTCAGTCGCTCTCGCATAGTCTGACATTCTGTTCTGAGCAACTTTAGTCAAAGTGTTGCTACGCTGTGTACAGCTGTCTGTGACTGCCATTTCAAAACGAGCTATTACTTAAAAATACACAACTTGTAAAGTCTAGTATTTATGTAATAAGGCACCTACCTATTGTAGGTAGACTTATCACTAACTAATCTGTCACAGTACCTAAGGAACTTGTCAGTGCAAACTGCCAGACAGCCTGACCACGGCGTGAGTCGAGAATTTGTGTTGTCAGTGCAGCTCTGCAAGTGCAGGGATCACTTAGTAAAAAAACAGAGCTCTCGTTTTACGGATGAGCTCAATTGTTCAAACTATCAGCTTGATAAGAAAAATAGCCAAGGTGTTTTGGGGGTTGATCAGCTTACAACTCAATGGCAATGATTGAATATTTATACATATTCAATAATTGGCATTGATCTTTACAGGTAAAGGAACTCCTGCTAAAATTGAACAAGATCTTGGACTGACTGTTGTCACCTTTGGGGAAGCTGGAGGGACTGGTGGCTCTATGATGCCGGTTCAACAACACTTTTGTTGACTGGCATCATAGCATCGGGAATTATGTCGACTGCAAGTTGTGGTTGACATAATTCCCAAATGTCTCCCAGTCCTGTTTTTCTATCGGTGGGCTTCACCCCCCCCCGCACCCCCAGTACTTTAGATTATCAACTCCAGTCGGAGTTGATTCGGGGAGGAGGCGTAGGACCAGGAGACAGTGCGCCCCTGTCTCAGGCACACCAACACAGCAACCTGTTAGTGAGCTGTCGATTTCATTGACAGTGATGAAGGTCGCTGTGTTGGTGTCGGTGTACAGTAGTAGTAGTAGTAAAATGTTTATTTCTGATATCAGAAACATGATAACCCAATTTAGCAAAAAAGCTCATTTACAATGGGGTCCTACTGTATGGGGGTATACCAGGATGGGTGCTTTCTTGGCACTGTTACAGGTCAATTTCAGCATTTATTAAAAAGGCCACACTGGAGGAGGAAGAAGGGCTGTGGAAGATGGAGACCTGGGGATAAACTCCAATAGTGGAAGAAACAGAACTGTCAGCAACGCCACCTAGTTCCCCCTGTCAGCGGCAGCAAGCCCTGGAGAACACCGAACTAAAGACTGATTAGATAAGTAACTTATAATTCTGTGGGGGTAACTGAGCAGGAGAAGAGGGACTGTGGTTAGTCAAAAGGTTTAAAAAGGGAACGAGTAGCCTCCTGTGATTCTGAAAGGTTGCCCAACGTTTGAGTAGCAGTAGCTCAAGGCCTAAGTGCACCAGACCCTTCTTCCTTGGGGCTAAGACAGGATAGCTGAGGTAAACAAGCAAGGTCTTACAGATATGCTGAAGAACTGGGGGTGAATGTTTAAAGGGGGGCCTCTGCACTAAATGCAATTGGGACCACCCCTCTCCAGCCCAGAGAATATGGGGTAACAAGTTGCAACAGAGGACTGCATGGAGGGGAGTGGCAAGGCAGTTTGCATTACAGTGGAGCATTGAGCCTGGTGGATGGGATCTCACCACAGAAACAGCCAACTGTCGAATACTGCTGGGGCACAGTGTTGCACTTGCCCAACACCCACATATACTCCCTTCCAGGGGCCAGTCTCACTGCTCCTCATCTAAGTGCTTAGAAGAGAGGTTGGAAGGGAACCCACCCCACCCCACCACCTGGTTTGTACCATAATGGTGCTCTCCTAGCTCACCCCAAGAGAAAAAGGCAATAAAATAAGAAGGGTCACCATATCGCCAGGGCACTGGTGGGCTGGACTAGGAGGAAGAAACACCAATCCCTAATGCCACCATATGACTCAGCCCGTGTAGGTGCAGCAAACAGGCTACAACCCCTAAGAAAGGGTAATATGGGAGCAACTGGCACTGTAACTTGCAGAACTGAGCATGCCACTCCCCAGGAGCCACTGGGTGGGTCTTGCACTGCGTAGGTAAAGCAGCTGACTGTAGTCACCTGGTGCCTTCAATGTAGCACAGTAGTGCAGTTTGTATTTAGTTTTACAGGGATAATACTGACACTGAAAGAAATGAATAGCATATGGAGTAAGAAGTCAATATGCCAAACAGAAATGCTATCTATGTCTAAGGTACAGAAAGGTACTAATGTGAAGTTAGGGCCAGAGGGATGGAGATGGGGGACAGACAGGGGACATAAAGCTATTGGTCCTCTCTCATGCTGGGTTGTGTCAGGCTCCCTGTCAGAGCCGTGCTCACCAGGGCAGATGATCATGGTTAAACAGAGAGCCATGTTGAAGCAGCTAGTGGTCAGCACCTTTTTCTCTTTTCATGGTATGCTTAACTATCCATCCCTTATAGACCCCTTTAACTCTCAATATGGTTAACTTAAACTGTATCTCATGGAATGTGAGAGGTCTGAACACTGTGGTGAAGAGAAAGAAGGTGCAGCTTATTTAAAGAAGCAAAGGGCACAGGTGGCCATGTTGCAAGAAACTAAGCTCAATAAGAAGGACCATGAACTTCTCAGGAAGGAATAGGTGGGTCAGGTGGCGCACGCCTCAGCACCTATGAGGAAAACAGTGGTGGCTATACTGCTCCACAAACAGTTGCACTGGTCCCTCATCATGACCAAAGTGTATCCCCAAGACAGATGCGTATATGCAAAATATCTGACCCCCATGGGCTCCATTCTTATTGGTAACTTTTATGCCTCCAATCAGGATGACCCAGATGTTTTCCACCAAGTGGCCCAAAACTCAAGTGGCCTACTCAGCCTGGTGGAAGTGGGTACCCTCAGTATTCTGGGGGGATTTTAATTTAGTTTTGGAACCCACAATGGCTAGGTGCTCTGGGGCAGGGGATTTACATGGGAAAGGGTGCATATCCATAGCCTGATGAGGGGCCAGGAGCTAACTGACATCTGGAGGGTGCTTCATCCCTGAACACGGGATTACTCCTTTTATTGCAGGTACATAGGACATACAGCTGTATAGATCTTTGGCTTACCTCTCCCGAGGTCATGCAGGGGGCTATAGCCTCAGAACTCCTTCCCATATTATTATCAGATCATGCCCTGGTGGTACTGAGCCTTCTGTGGGGATCCCCCCATACCTCCACTAGGCAAGGCAATTTTATTTGTAGGGTGCCCAATCCCGGAGGCACAGGGCGCCTAAGAGAGGTTAAAACAAAAACATAGAAATAAAACAATTATGAATCGATATAACAATAACAGTTCATAATACACTAAATGCAGCAGTTAAAATAATAAAAGGACTTTTGGACTGTCGCATAAGGGGACTAGAACAGGAAGGATTCAGCAATCTGCAAAAAACAGGATAAAGAGGTGGTCCTTCAGCCTCTGCTTGAATGCCTTAATTGAGGGGGCCTCACAGACTAGAGGTGGTAACAAGTTCCACAGGGTCGGCCCAGAAATGTTAAATGCGCAATCTCCTGAGTGCCTGAAATGAACCCTGGGAACATTCAAAAGGCCCTGCGACGAGGAGTGGAGGGAGCTAGCAGAGGTTGCCAGTGTCAGGAGCTCTGACAGGTAACTAGGACCCTGTCCATATAGGGCCTTGAAGGTGAGAAGACCCATCTTGAAAAGGACCCTCCACCTGACCGGCAGCCAGTGCAGAGCCCACAGGACCAGGTTCACATGACTGGACTTTGAGAGGCCCATAGTAACTGGGCCACCGAGATCTGCACCAGCTGCAGTCTGTGAATAGTCCCTCCTGTGACCCCGAAGTACAGAGAGTTGCAGTAGTCAAGCTGGGAGGTCACGAAGGCATGCACTAGGATCGGCAGGTCCTTGGATGGAATGAGGGGCTTAATCCAGGCAATATTCCGCAGATGGTAAAAACCACTGCTGACAACAGATTACACCTGATCTTCAAAAGTCAGTCTGTTATCTAGGATCACGCCCAGATTTCACACCCTCGGGGAAGCCACCAACAGAACAGAACCCAGGAGAAGCCCTGTATCAGCACCAGGTGTCAACCCATCACACCTGTGACCAGGCTCAATCATCAGTATCTCTGTCTTGGCTGGGTTAAGTCTCAGCCAGCTGGAAGCCATCCAGTTATTGATTTTAGTCAGACAGTTGTTAAGCATGTTGACAGCTCCTGATGTTCTGGGGGCAAATGACAAGTACAGCTGTATCATCTGCATTGCAGTAAAACTCCACACTGCACTGTCGGATGATCTCGCCCGGGGCAGCATATACACTGCAAACATCATCGGCAACAAAATCGAGCCCTGTGGCACTCCACAAGACATGGAGGCTAGAACCGTTGTTAATGAGAGACCCAGAGTTTGTGGAGTGGGCTAAAGAAGAAGCTAGGCTCTACTTTCAGGAGAATCCAATCAAATACACCATTGGGGATCACATGGAGGCATTCAAAGCCACCATGAGGGGTGGGATTATAAGCTATTCAGTGGCCAGAAGAAAGCAATGTGAGAAACATCTGAAGGAGCTAGAAGGGGAACTAAAGGCTGTGGAGGAGGAGGAGGAGCACAAAAAGAGTATACGCCCTAACTTGCCCTAACCTGCACTGCCCCTTGGGGAGGAGAGCTCTGGGCCTCCAGATAGAAATAAATGCCATTGTGTCCAGAAAGACCTTAGATTGAAGCAGAAATACTGGGAAGGGGGGAGAAGGGAGAGTGCTAGCCTACAGGTTACAAAAGCAGCAAATGGAGAGGCATATAGCCGGCCTCAAGGACGGTAACGGGGGCATGATCTGAACCTCAGAAAAAGAACTGAATCAGGTCATGGAGTCTTTATACACCACCCTGTACATCTCCTCAAGACTGGCAGACCCTCAAGGGTTCCAGGCATTCTTTGATTCGCTATCACCCCCTACCATCTCAGCCTATCAGGCAGAGGAGGTGGACTCCCAACTAACTACTGAGGAAGTGAAGGAGGCACTGCTCTCACTTAAACCAGGGTAGGCACGTGGGGAGATGGATACATCATTGAATTGAGGCAGGCCCTTGCAGATATAATTTCCCCAGCTGGTTGATGTAGGAGGTCATGGAAAGGGTGAGGGCCAAAAAAATGGCATTTCAGAGATTCAAGAAATTGGGAGGGGAGGATAATAGGGAGGTGAACATGAAGAAGTCCAGGGAGGTTACTAGGTTGGTCAGAGTGGCCAAGACTTCCAGAGAACTGAAACTGGTACAGGGAATTAAGAATAGAGAGAAGGACTTCTTCAGGTGTATCAACATAAGATGGAAAAACAAGGATCAGATTGTGAGGATTAGGAAGGATGGGGGCTGGGTGGAGAAGGAGGAGGACCAGAAAGAGGCATTAAATGATTGTTTCTGCTCTGTATTCATGAAAGAGAAGGGTGGGGCAGACACCACCTGGGAGAGGAGGCGTGGGCAGGGGGGAGATGACCAATGTAGATTACAGAGGATAAGGTGCTGGAAGGATTAAGGGTCCTGAGGGAGGATAAGGTACCGGGTCCAGACAGCATTCACCCTGGGGTACTCAAGGAACTGGCAGAGATCCTGGCAGGACCACTGGCTGACCTGTTCAATACCTCCTTGGACACAGGATGCATACCACGGGACTGGAGGATAGCCCATGTGGTATCCATTCACAAAAGTGGACCTAAGGATGAGCCAGGAAACTACAGACTGGTGAGCCTCACATCAATTGTGGGAAACCTCATGGAGACAATCCTAAAAGAGAGGCTGGTGACGTTTTTGGAGAACAATGGTCTCCAAGATGGTCAGCAGCATGGGTTTATCTCAGGAAGATCCTGCCAGACAAACCTGATTGAGTACTACGACTGGGTGACAAGGGAACTAGACAAAGGCCATGGAGTGGATGTCCTGTATTTGGATTTAAGCAACGTCTTTGATTCCGTGCCACATGGGAGTCTAGGGGGAGCTGGAATATATAGGTGTGGGAACAAAGATGGTTAATTGGATCACCAATTGGCTGAAGAGAAGGCAACAAAGGGTGGTGATGGTGGTGGGGGAACTCTCATCAATGAGGGGTGCGATGAGCAGGGTGCCACAGAGATCAGTATTGGGTCCGGTGTTGTTTGGGATATTCATAGCTGATGTCTCCATGGGGTCCAGTGTAAGATCAGTCTCTTGGAAGATGACACAAAGATGGGAGCTGTAGTGGATGACATTGATGGGTAGTGGGGGTTACAGGAGGACCTGACCAAACTACAGGAGTGGTCAAATGCATGACAGTTGGGGTTTAACACCAAAAAGTGCAAGGTATTGCACTTCAGGGCTAGTAACTGCGGGAGGAGCTATTAGCTGGGGGGGGGTACAGCTGGAATGCACTGAGGAGGTAAAGGATCTAGGGGTACTTCTAATGGGGAGTATGAACAACTCAGCTCAGTGCAGGAAAACAGCAACAACAGCCAACGGGATGCTGAAGTGTATAGCAAGGGGAATCTCCTCCAGAAATAGGGAGGTGATCCTGCCCCTAACAGGTTGCTGGTCAGGCCACACCAGGAATACTGCATGCAGTACTGGTGCCCATACCTGAAGAAGGCCATCAGATTGTTGGACAGTGTACAGCAGAGGGTGACAAAGATGATCCAAGGATTAGAGGGATACTCCTATGAGGAGAAGCTGGGCGAGCTGAACAAGTATTCCCTGGAGGTGAGGAGGGATAGGGGGATATGATCGAAACCTTTAAATACTTAAAGAGGATAAACAAGACTAGTACAGAATGGAGTTTCCTGATAAGAAGGGGGAGGGTCACAAGGGGGCATTTACCCCCCTCACAGTGACATTTTGCCAGTGAGGTCCCCCACAGTGACTACAGTGCCTAGCCATGGTGGGAGACCTTCTGGGACCCAGCGCTGCCTGTCGGGGGTCCTGCACCCCCCCAATTAGCTCCGACTGGAATTGAGAATCTTTAAGTGGGGGGGTGCGGGGGGGGTGCAGCCCCTCATGTGAGGGGTGAGGGGGCAAAGCACCCCCCTAAGAAAATAAAGAAATCAATAGCGAACCAGCAGCTGACTGCAGAATGCGGTCGACCTGCAGGTGTCGCTGACAGGGCGTTCGACAGAATTTCTGTCAGACTCCTGTGTGGATCCACAAGGGGGCACCAGCTGAGATTGGAGGGGGGAAGATTCAAGAGAGAAGTCAAAAGACATTATTTCACTGAGAGGGTGGTGGATAAGTGGAATACTCTGCCTGAGGAGACAGTAGCCTGTAGCACGGTAGACAGTTTTAAGAGGGGATGGGACAGAGTGAGGGGGGGTGATTATGAAAAGGGGAGGGGTGGGGCAGCTGCACATTGAGGGGCTAGCTGCACAATCGAGCAGACTCGATAGACCACGAGGCCTGTTTCTGCTGCCGTTTTCATATGTTCATATGTTTGTAGATGTATCATGCGGCCGAGACAGAGGGCATATTCCCGCCCACAATGCGGGTGGCGGTGATCACGGTACTGCCCAAGAAAGGGAAGGATCCCACTTCCCCAGGGAGCTACTGTCCAGTTTCCCTGATCAATGTGGACAGTAAGGTTTTCATGAAAGCAACAGCCCGTAGGCTAAGCCCCTTTCTACCCCAGCTTATCCACCCTTCCCAAGTAGGCTTTGTCCCAGGGAGATATAGTGCAAACCACATCAAGACGCTGGTTAACTTAGCACACGAGGCCAGGGGCTTTCCTACTCCAGCAGTGGCAGTGGCTATAGATTTTGAAAACACCTTTGACTCACTGGAGTGGGACTACTTCCACACAGTCTTAGAGCACCTTAGGATAGGACCTAGGTTTAGAGCATGGATAGGGGCCTTATACAACTTCTCATCTGCTTGACTACTTACCAACTCCACCCTGTCACCCCCTTTTCCATCTAGGTAGAGGCACGAGGCAAGGCTTCCCCCATCCTCCCTTTTGTTTGTGTTAGCGGTGGAACCCCTGGCTGCCCTAATCAGGCAACATACAAAGGTTTCAGGGGTACAAGTAGGCCCAATGGAATACACAACCCTCATGTATGCAGATGACCTGCTGATCACTGTCTCTGATCTACCCAGTGCACTTCCTCCAATACTAGAGACACTTCATGCAATTCACAGCCTGTCAGGCCTCTGGCTGAACCAGAATAAAATGGAGGTGCTCCCCCTCAAATCCTACTGCACCCCTTTGCCACTTAGCATCACTGGCTTAAGATGGGCTGTAGAAGGTATAACATACCTGGGAATTAACTTCACAGCAGACTGCCCCAAGCTGTGGGACCAAAACCTCCAGCCACTGCTGGCAGAACTGTAAGATGATCTGATGAGGTGGAGCAAATGCCACCTTACCCTGGCTGAGAAGATTGCGGCAGTGAAAATGATTGTTGCCCCTAAGATTTTTTACAAATTGGCACACACACCAACGTCTCTCCCCTCCAATTGGGGACAGAAATTAGACAAAGCAATAGGGAGATTCCTTTGGGAGGGCAAACCCCCAAGATATAGCCATGCTCACTACAGTGGTTCACACAGAAGATACACACCCTCAATGGGTGAACATAGAAAAGGAGGTCAGTCAGAGGTACTGTCTGCCCATACTACTCTACAACCCTCCACAACCACAGATGAAGGCTCCTTCCCACCATAGGGCCATCCATACACTGCTGGGCCAAGGTAGAGAAGAGACTGGAGACCAACCTGACCCCATAAAGTCAATCCCACTATGGGAGAATGAAAATATCCTGATAGGTGCCCCATACACTGGAGGGACTGGGAATGGAGAGGCCTGTGGAGAGCAGGGAACATCGTGGACATTTCTTCCACCAGGGTGGACACTTTTGAGAATTTACAGTGTCAGTGTGAGCTCCTGAGAGCAGACTTTTGGAAGTACCTGCAACTCTGCAGCTCCATACAGGCATAGGTAAAAAAGGCCCTGAGGAAGGCTCCCACTACATTACTACCCGTATGGTTGTCCAAACCCAAAGGGGTGGCTAGCAAGATATATGCTGCAATGAGGAATGCTCTGCCCAGTCAATCCAAACCTTCCAAGCACAAGTGGGAGAAGGCCCTTTAGACAGTTCTTATAGGGGAACAGTGGAAGGAGTGCTGGATAGGTGCCCACAAAAACTATGTGGATATGAAAAGTAGGCTGATTCAAATCAAAATATTGCACTCTTGGTACTGCACCCCTGTGGCACTGGTGAGAGCAGGGATCCTAGATTCTGACCAGTGTTGGAGGTACCAGGAACAGGCAGGGGATCTCCTACACATTCTCTGGAAGGATTCAAGGGTTATAGAAACATGTCTGTAACCTTGGCTCCAAAGTTCTCCACTGGTCTATACCCAAATCAGTCAAGCTACTCCTCCTGGGCATGGAGACAGAACCCCCTTACCTCAAAGAACCAGAGCACTTATGGCTAACTCTGCAGGCAATGCAGGTCAAGTGCCTCCTTCTGTGTAAATGGAGAACCCTGGATATCCCAACCACTCAGGAGGTCATGGCCTCTAGATCATGATCATCTCTATGGATTGACTTTCACACCTGGCAAGCAATACAATGGCAGAACACACTGAGTGCTAGGCCCCATTTCTACACTGTGTCACTTCCAAGACTCGAACAGGCTGAACACCCGGTCATAATGACAATATGTGTACCCCAAAGAAACATGTGTGAGATAGGGCATAAGACTTGGACCCACACTACTAGTGTATTATCCCTGTATGTATATAGTTATGAAGTGTTAGTGTATGGACTAGTGGTTCTTGGTGTTTATTTTGTTTAAGGTAATGGATGCTGTGACATACCTCCAGTCCCTTAAGGACCTGCTGGGCCCATCTTGGAGCACTGAAGCCTTGCCTCTCCACTCCACTCTCACAGAAGCCTTGACACACCCTAGGTGAGTGTGCATTCATATAAATGCTGTAGTTAACAGACTGGTTGTCTCTGTAACCTATAACCTACTGTTCTGAAGGCTTTCACTGTCATTTCATGTTATGAGTAGTTTATAGTAAGAATGTGGTTCTTGATGTGATGGGTTAAGAGGGAAGGTTGCCATGAAGCTGCGTCAGTCCTTAAGAGCATTGCTGACACCAAGCAGGAACACCAAAACCCTGTCTCATCAATTTGCATACACAATAGCTAGGTTACACGTTAGAAGAGTTGTTTCCTCTGTGTATATGTTGTAACTGTGGAATGGTTGTCTCTGTAACCAACAACCATCACCTAATGTTTTCCTTTTATTCCATATTGTATGAAACTAAAAAAGCTAATGAAATAATTAACTGCAAAAAAATAACTCTTAGAGTCGTCTCCACATCAGTATTAACATACTCTTGAGGTCAATACTGTATGCTACTTACGGCATCACAGTCATTACCATTGCTGATTATGTTGTGATTATGGAGGGATATGAATTCAAGTGTGGAATAAGAAACAAGTGTAGATTAACTGCAAAGGAAAAATACCTCATTTTAATAAAAAATGCACTAGTGGACATGTTTTATGCATTTAGAAGTGGTGGCTCTAGGAAGTAGAGTGGAGCAGACTGAGGCTAGCTCCAGGTGGGGAGAGTCAACTCCACATCTGTTAACAGCTGAATAGAGGGCTACTTGCTGCAGAACGTGCATCATGAATCCCAATAATTGCAAAGGCTGGGGTGTGCATGGGAGCATGCATGTCCCTACCCTGATGTCATTGCACATTCACGTTTGTCATGGGAGGGATGGGGTAGACTTCACAAGCAAGGAAACACCCCTAGCCTTGGGAGGGTGACAATGCCCTTGACCCCACATCTACCATTGGACTCTGTCCACTAGGGCCCTGATCCTTCATGCCATAGCCTGACTCCTGCAGCAATTGGATTTCAAGGAGCACCAAAGTGTGGAGGTGGACCCTCCTTGAGGGTACAAGCCAGGGGGTTGCTGTCAGGTAAGGACTGTCAATACAGCACTGTAGGAGGGGATCCTGGGTGGGGGAGTCTCAGGCAGGGAGAAAACAGCTGAGGGACATCTGAGAGAGCTCCCCAGGCTCGGTGACAGGAGGGAAAAAGAGTAAAAACAAAAAAAGACAAAGCAACAAGGTTTGTGCAGTTCACAAATGCTAAGTCAGAACCCCTGCTCTTTGACCATATAGGTCTTCCTTAGGGGTTCTAAGGAAGCTCTATACCTTCCTAAGGAAGACCAATACAGATGAATCAAAGGTGCTCTGGCTTAACCTTTGTAAACTGCACAGAAAATAAATTAGGATTTCTAAAACCTTTCCATTGGTGTAAACTTTTATCCTGTATGGAGGGCTACCTCTGTTGTTGGAATTTCATTTTGGGCTGGCAGGCTTTGTTTTTGTTTTAAGCACCCAACATTTATTGGTGCAGCGCAGGGTCTGCACTGTTTGAGTAAGACACAGAACTGTATCAGGAAAAGCAGAGGGAGGAAGGGAAAGCAGTCAGAATCATAAAAGGAGCAAAGAGAGAAAAAATAGCCCAGGCAATTAAGAAGAGAGACACAACCTTTTCCATATACATTAGTGAAAGAAAGAAGATTGGGGTGGGATTGTAAGGTTAAAAAGGGAGAGTGGTGTGTGTGGAGGGGGACCTAGAAAAGCAACAATCAGTATTCACATAAATAATGGAATTAGAAGGACCAGTATTGAGCAATAGGGGCATCAATGGGAGAGAGGTGGACACTAGCCTGTTTCCTAAAGAAAGAATCCTAAAGGAATCCATGACTCCAAAAGGGGTCAAGGCTATGGGACCAGATGGGATACATCCCAGAATATTAAAAGAACTTGGAGAGGTGCTGGAAGCACCACTAACAGCCTGTGACAGTGTAAATCCTACACTGGGAAACAAGAGGTTAACATCTTGTTTGAGGCTGAGTAAATGCAGGGAATACAAAATGAACAGGCAAATGGGGTGCCTCCCCAGGTGTTGATAATTAGAGGAATTGCTAAAAGGCAGGGGAAATCCAGCAAGGAGTTAGTTAGAGGCTGAAAACTGCTGCAGGGAGGAGATACTCCTAGGCAGAGAACCCTTCAAGATGAAGGGTGGAATGTAAGACAGGAACCAGAGCAGAAAGCCAAGGAGAATGGTTAATTATTGGAGAAAGCCTTTGGGGAGAAGTTGAAACCTGCTGCTAAGAAATATACCATTTCTAGAGCAGAGTGTCCAGAGTTAAAGGATCAGCCTAGCCAGCTGGGCCAAAAACAGTGAGTGGAATGTATTGTTAATAATACCCTGCAAATAAGGCTAAAAGGGAAAACTGTTTGTGTTTGATTTGAGACTGTGCATTCAAAACTGCTGGCCCACAAACCGTTTATTTTTTGTTTGAGACTGTATATTGAAAAAACTGCAGGTCCACATAGGTGGTTCAAAAATTTCTTTTGTCAAGTCAGCCTGTAAAGAACTGTTTTGTGTTAACCTTTATGTTACCTGACCAGGTTGGAGAAGTTGAACTGACTGATTATGCTTTTCTGGAGCAATACCTTACATTTGGAGCAATAAAAGTACATTTTCTTCTGTGAACCTTAAACCCAGCATGTTACTTCTCTATCTACCATAGGTCAGCTTGTCACACAACCCTATTCAACAAATCAATAGAGAAAGGGGTGGTTCCTGGGGACTGGAGATAGGCAAATGTAATCCCTGTCCACCAAAGTGGGAACAAGGAGGAGGCTGGCAACTATAGGTCCGTCAGCCTGACCTCAGTGGTGGGGAAATTAATGGAGCCACTGCTAAAGGAAAAGATTGTGATATTTCTTGAATCCAGAGGAGCACAGAATCTGAGGCAGCATGGATTCACAGCAGGAAGGACTTGTCAAACAAATCTGATAGATTTCTTTGACTGGGTGATCAGGGACGTAGATCAGGAAAAGGCAGTGGATGTGGACTACCTAAATTTCAGCAAGGCTTTTGACACCAACCCACACAGAAGGTTGGTAAATAAGTTGGGCAGCCTAGGAGTGGGCCCCAGGGTGGTAAACTGGGTCAGAAACTGGTTGAGTGACAGACACAGAGGGAGGTTGTAAATAGCATTCAATCCGAGGAAAGGGGGCGACCAGCGGGGTGCCACAGGGATCTGTGCTGGGGCCAGTCCTCTTTAATGTTTTCTTTAATGACATTGCTGAGAGGGCTGGAGGGGAAGGTATGCCTCTTTGCAGATGACACTAAGATCTGCAATAGGGTCAACATTCCGGGAGAGGGTGGAAAAAATGAGAACGGACCTAAACATGCTTGAGGGGAGCTCAAGAGTGTGGCAGCTAGATTCAATGGAAAGAAGTGCAAAATCACACATCTGGGGCACAGCAATCCAAGGGAGGAGTACAAGATGGGGGGGTACTGATGGCCACCAATCAAGAAAGAAACCTAGGGGTAATCATACCTGATGATCCAAAGGTAACCAAACAATGTCAGAAGGCTGTGGGGAGAGCCAGTGTGATGCTAGGGTGCAGAGGAAGGGGTATCACCAGCAGAAAAAAGGAGGTGGTTATGCCACTGTACAGATCACTAGTGAGATCTCATATGGAGTATTATGTCCAGTTCTGGAGGCCACATCTTTAGAAGAACATAGACAAAACAGAGAAAGTTAAGAGAAGGGAAACAAAAATGGTGCAAGGACTGCATCAAAAGTCATATGAGGAAAGACTAGAGGACCTCAATGTGTATTCCCTGGAGAAAAGGAGATAGAGATGGGAAATGATAGAGACACTCAAGTATCTCAGGGATATAAACAAGGTGCAGGAGGGAGCATCGATCGGAAAAGAAGGTATACAAGAACAAGGGGGCAAAATATGAGGCTAGAGTGGGGTAGGCTCAGGGGCAATGTGAGGTAGTACTTTTTCACAGAAAGAGAAGTAGTGGGTGTTTGGAACAGCCTCCCTGCAGAGGTGGTGGGGCAAAAATGATAGGGGAATTCAAGAATGCATGGGATAGACAGAGTACTCTCGCTATAGGGAAGAGAGAGTAAGCCGTAGATCAACTAGTGTCTGTGGTATTGCATTAGGTAGGGAAAAGGGGCAGACTAGGTAGGTCACACGGTCTTTATCTGCAGTCATCTTCTATGTTTCTATGTTTCCACATGGCTGAGGCAGTTCTAGAGTTCCATTCCCCTTGGTTAACACTCTTTCAATGGTCAAGCATTGAGATCACTCTAATGGGATGGGAGTCCCCCGAGGCCCGTCTCTACCTACCAGATCATAAAAGTTGCAGTATGCAACCTATGGTTAGCCTAGCCATAGCTGTATGGAAAGCAGTACAAAATAAACTAAGAGTCACCTTTGCAATCCTGGCATTAGCACCCATCTGGAACAATCCAAAAACTAAGAAAGGAGGGGTCACTGTGCAATGGAAGGTCTCAGCAAGAAAAGAAATCACCTGTGTTAAAGATTTTCTCATATCTGGCTCCTTGGACCTGGACTCCTTTCAAGCCTTGCAGGCTAGGTATCACGTAGACAATTTGGGGGGGGGGGGCAGAGCAGCAAGATGGCTGTGATGCTGCTTCACTACACGCTGCTCTTCACTTTTGCTAAATGTAGAACATTTTTGAAACTTGTAACAACTTTGAGTCCTTTATCTTAGCAACATTTAGCTATTGTTTATTGTTTTTGTAAGCTTCTGTTTAAAGTTTCTGCTTTTTTTTACTGCTTGAGGTGTTTGAAGCATTTGTTGACTTTCCATGCTAGTGCGTATCAGTGTTCTCATGGTAGCCCAACTGATATCATTTAATTCCAGAAAGCTTTTTCGCTTAAAAGGAGCTATTTTTTATATCTCTCTAACTGAATAAGGAGATATTATTGCTTCTTTGCTGTAGTCTGGAGAGACTGAGCACTAGTCAGAGCTCACCCCAGAAAGTCCTCTAAATTGGGTCAGAGAGGATACCAAACAGCCAAATCTTAAGCACGTGTGGTACTGTTCCCTTTTTCAGGGGATTGGCTGCACTTTTAGTGCTTCAAAGTGCTTCTACTGAAGACAAGGTATGCTAACATTGCCTGCGATTGGGATGGGGACACATATTAATTGTATGAAATAATGCTACGCTCAGAGGAGTGCTCTTTTGTGTCTTTTTAACTCTACAGATAAATTTGTTTAAATGGAAGTTTAAGAGCCCAAACATGGATCTTAAGAGACAGCTCAGGAGGGTGCCAGGCCTGAGAAACTTGATGGAGACAGCTCCCAGAGACACTTAAGAAGCTGGAAATGTTGGAGAATGTTAAGGACATCTACAGATACCACTTAAAAGTTTTGCTGATGCATTATATTCTCAGATTAAGAGAAAGGAGCTACATCCATCAGCATTATAGCAGTTGTGCCCTTCCTTAGTTAATTTCACAAAGACGCTGTCTCAATGACTTGTGAAAGCTGGTTGTGGTGTAATCTCCCCTTAAAAGGTACTGTTTTTAATTTTCCTCTTTCTCGGACGGTGACTTAATATCTAATCTAATTAATAAAGCAAGGTAATTGAGGGTACACCAGCCCTAGAAGCTGCTAAAAGTACTGTTTCAGCTGTATTTCTACAATAGAGAAAAAACTGTGACTGCTGCCAAGAACTTTGAAAAGGAACTTCTAATGTTGAACTCTTTCTTTTAGTTGGCTGTATTGGAACTTTACTAACATAATGCTGACATGCACTATAGTCAATAAGGGAACTCATATTGTTGCAAAGAAACAAAGCTGAACTGGGTATGTAATTAGAGCATTTCTATTTGGAGTCCCTGATTTTTATACTTTTGGCGACATTCTCTTTGAGAATAGTTTTGGACCACATGCTAATGAATTACGTGGCATCGAACCTCTTGTAAATATTTGCAATGAGCAGGTCTTAAACTTTTTACAAATCTAAACAAAGAAGTTTTGTATTTTTATCTTTTTATTGTGTTTATGTTGTAGGGTAGTACTGTGCATATGCTGTTGACAGCCTTATGCTAAAAGTACTGCCTTACCTGTGTGATTTAAACTATTGATTTACAACAATGACTACTCTCGAGCTCCAGTTTACAGCAACTAGGGAATTAGCATATTATCAAATCCTCCTATCTTTATCCTCTAGCAATATGTGAATATGTGACCTGATCTATAGGAATATTATGCCAGTGTATCCAGAATTACTAATATTGATTTTGAGTATGGTGCCTATTGTGGTGAGACAATTAAAATGATGATTCCCATATAAGGTTAAGGCATTTATTTTTGTGGGATTACAAAGGGATTAACAAAATGAGTTGGTCTGCTGGAAAGAAGTTTAATACCTTAGCTGATGGCCAATGGCATACTCTAAAAAGAATCTCGGGAACTAATGTGGCACAAGTACTTGCTGAACAATAGTATTGATGACAGATTAAAGGTCCAGTCTACTTGGTTGTGATGAATTTCATGAGACTGTAAATATAATGCCATAGGTGGTGTGAGAAAGGAAATACCTGCCAGGTGGGTTGCCAAGTTAGGTATGGAGCAACATCCACTGCATGTTACCACTGGGTGCTTCCCCTTGTATGCAGGTTCCATTTGTTTGCATGCTATGGCAGAGTGGGGCTCTGCTGGCCACATTCATGCTATTTTTGACAAGGATGAAGTACTCTCATATTTTAAATCTAAGTAACTTTATGGCTCTGAATTAGCCGTTTTGTTCCACCTCCAAGTGAGGTCCTAATGGCCTGTTGTCTGAGGTGCTGTGCACTGAATCTGGAGTGCAGGCTTCTAGGTTTTCCCCAGTTAGATTCCCACTGAATGATATTCTTGACTGTTTTGGGTTCTGTAGCCGTTTCCATCCATTTAATGTGAGATATGTTTCGGATGTGAATTTTTAGGAGGCACATAAGTTGCCTAAAATATGCTGCTAACTATATTAAGTTATAGCAGCAACTGGGAATGATAAAGGTCTCTGGGATTCAATTTTATGGCACTACATTCTGGAAAGAATGGCTATATGATGATATATTAATTCAAAATATTAATGGAGGACCTGAGTTTTATGATGGACGATACTACAGCTTTACATTTATTTTTTTATCATAGAATAATTTTTTATTGTTCTATTCCAATGGCAGGAGTAGACATATACACTTTGATTACTATATGGAACATCTGAAGCAAGAATTCCAGCTGAAATGTATCTTAAGACTTTAACAAAATGATGAATATAAGTCTGTAAATGTTAAAGTTACAATCATGCAAAGTCCTAATACCTTTTTGGCCTCAAAGCCATATTCAACCACACGGTAATGCAAGAGCCCCTGTGGGGAGAAAAATAGTAAGGCTAATGCACTACAAACAATATAAATGAGAATCTAGATCTCTCAACTGGCAATGGAGAAAGAGGTACAGAGAGGCAGATTTGTCATGGGAGGAAAAGAAAGAAGTAAGGAAAGGAGGAAGCATAGGTGAGCTCTAAAACTCGGAGCAAGCCAGAGGTAACCTTCACCGAATTCACAAGAACAGTGCTATCTATAAGTTTAAGCCCTAGGGGGTAGAATCTTAGATGGAGGGATTACATGGAGGACAGAGTGGAGCCCTGCAAAGAGGGGAATTAAGGTATGCCTCCCATTTGTGATAGTACAGGGGGAGCTGCCCTCTATTGGCATAAGTAAGCCTTTCCAAAGTAGCAAGCCTGGTCAAGACAGAATGCCATGAGAAGATGGTGGGAGTTGAGGCCTGCCTCCAGGTCAGTAGTAGGAGCCTTTTGGCATCCAAAAAGGCTACTAAGATCCAATGCCTGCATGCCGGTGATAGCTGGCCCAGGGAGGTAGCGTCTCCAAAAAGGAACATAGGGTCGGAGAGGTCAATAGGTTGCCCCAGCACACCAGAACAATCCATTGCCACTGCAGATCAGAAGGGGACAAGAGCAGGGCATTGCCACAAGAGATGCAAAATATGAGCTGGACTTTGCCAACACCTCCAGTACTCCACATGCAGAAGACTGCCCCATGTGTGAAGAGCAGCTGGGGTGTGATACCAACGAAGAATCTTAAGTTGGATTAGCTGGGTCCTAACATCTTTATAGGCAGAGTGTGCTAGGTGCAGGCTTCAACACCACACCGCTGGTGTAATAGAATGAGTTAAGTCATTACTCCAGGCTACTCTGCAGGGTTCCGTGTGATCAGGCTGTGCCTCCAGCCAGGTACAGTAAAACTGCCCAGCCAGACCCCGAGAGGAGGGTTTTAAATGCAGGGTAGATGGCCAGTGCCATTTAGGGTCAGAGAGGTCTGTCAGCTTAAGGGATTGCACCGCATTATGAAGTTGCAGATTTCTCCAGAATTGTTTGGACTGGAGAGAGTAACGAGTGTTGAACTGATCAAGTGACATGAGCTCAGAAGAGTTAGGCATGAATAAATCCTGGATGATTTGAATCCCATTTTTTCCCCATGTCGGCCAATAAGGGGCTTGCTATCAACAGCCAGAAGTCAGTTCTGCCAGAGGCTAAGGTAACGGACTGGAGGGGGCCATGCCACCTTTATTGTACTGGCTGCAGCCATAAGCCTAAACCATGCTTTTCTAGTCTCAGCCATTACCGGAGTGATCTTATTAGGGGATAGAGGGGCATTTGTTAATAAAAGGCTGGGAGAAGTGCCCTGTAGGATTTGGGTTTCAAGCTGTACCCATAAGGTAGATGAGGATAGGGAGGGGATGAACCATTTGGTGGCCTGGGCCGATAGCTAAGACCAATGGTAACCTTGTAGCCAACGGAGTCCCAGACCCCTCTTCGACCAGTGACCCCGCAGTTTGTTGAGGCCCCAACATTGCTCCTTTCCCTCCCAGAGAAGAAAGGAAATCAATTTGTCTATGGGGCAAAACACTTTATCAGACAAAGTGATGGGGAGGTTATTAAGTAGGTATGCAATTCTGGGTAAGAGAAGCATGCAAATCGTAGCTACCTTGCCCAGGAGAGAGAAGTTAAATTGGCGCCATTGGTTCACCTCAACTGAGAGCTGGGCTATAAGGGGGGAGAAATGACTAGATTCTATCTTTTTCCAGTTGAAGGGGATATTTATCCCCAAATAAGAGCGGCTTTATGGAGCCCAGGCTAACCCTGAGCTTTGCAGGCAGTCTTTGGTACAGGCTGCATTTAGAGGGGTAATGCTAGTTTTTTTGTGGTTGATTTGTAATCCGGACAACTGGGCAAACACTCACAGAACCTCCAAAACATTCAGAAGAGAGTCTTGAGGATGAGCTAACGTGAAGAATAGGTCGTCCACATAAGAAGCAGTCAAATATGAATGCTTCCCTATCTGTATAGCCTTAATCTCCTCAGTAGCCAGGAGCTTCTGAGTAAGCAGATCCAGTGCCACCAGGAAAAGCAAGGGGAAGGGGGGCATTCTTTTTTTTTTGCCATTAACACTTTATTCAGTTTTAGTTACAGGGTTATCATACGTACATACATCAAGTCACATAGCATTAATACATACAGATAGACATACCACAGCAGGTGACCTGTAACGATCCTCCCCTCCTCCCCCACACCCAACCAAACCTATTACCCCCCGCCTCCCAGCACAAGTCTGAGGAGATAGGGTGGATTCAGCCAACCAGTATCACCGGCCTTAAATAGAATAACATGCATAAAGGGACCCCAGTTTTCGAACCTGGAGAGCTTATTCTGAAGGATAGCCATCATCCTTTCAATCCTCAAGCAAAGCTAACAACTCCTCCAGCCATTCCTTATACGTTAGTACCACTGCGTCCTTCCAGTGCTGAGTACCACCTCTTAATGTAGCCGCAATCAGGACTATGTAGAACCTCCTACCTAATAGGAATGCCCGAGACATCACCCAGTAAGCATATCTCTGGTGTAAAAAGGTCCCCAAGACCCAGCAACGGGTTAACCCTCCTTTTAATATCGTCCCACAACGGAGCTGTTTTTGGACAATGCCAAAAAATATGCATCAAATCTCCTTCCTCTCCTTGACACCTAAAACACCTAGACTCCCTTGCCAGCTTCAACTTCTCCAATTTCTGTGGAGAATAAAAATGTTATGCAGGATTTTGAACTGCATGAGCCTCAGTCTGTCCTGTAATAAAAATTTATGACAGCTCACCCATAGTTTCCTCCAATTAAATGCCAAGTTTGGAAAAACAGAGGTCCAATACGAACCCTGGATGGGATCAGAGGAATAGGCCCACTCAAATAGCACCCGATAAATTTTTGAGATCGCATGCCTTAACCCTACCAGTGGGCACAGCCCCTCACAAAATTCCACTCTCTGTTTCTGCACAACTCCGTTACCGAATTGTGCAATCATAAGGTGTCTAACCTGGTAGATCCTGAAAATAGCCTTGATGGGTAGGCCAAATCTGCCCAATATTACATCCAAGGGGAGAACCGTTCCCTCTGTCGAGAGAAGGTCCCTCACACAACATTCCTTGGATAAGGGTACCACGAATACTCCAACATCCTACCATCTAGGACAAAGCAGTGGGTTACCCCAGATCAACTGTGCCCAATCTTTAAAGTGATCATACTGCAAGAAGCCAGAGAGTTGACATGAGCTCTCACTGCAGTCCCAATTGGTGAGTGGCGCAACTGAGGGGGCAGCCATTTTGGCTTGAGATAAAGTAAGTCCTCCGGTCTCAGACCAGCATCCTTAATCAAAGAGAGTTCTATCCGTAGCCATAGCGGTATATAGGCATGTTGATTTAAAATGTCATTTCCTTTCACCCATCTCATATATTTACTGGCATGAGCTGCCCAGTGATATAAATCAAAATGCGGAAGTCTGAGCCCACCCATTTCCTTGGGCGACGCCAGCTTCGAATATGCCATACTCGACTTCCTATGACCCCATATAAAGTTGGCAATCATATTGTGCACCTGCTTAAACCATGTGAGTGGAATCCAGATACTCAGCATGCTCAAGGGATAGAACAACCTAGGAAATATATTCATTTTAACCAGGCTCACTCTCCCCATAAGGAGATTGGGAGTTTCACCCATCTCTCAAATCAGCTCTATGGTCCTAGCAACAGGTCAAAATTCAGCTGAAAAACCTTAGAATCACCCCTGGCCATGTTGAGACCCAGATACCTTATAAAATTTGGTTTCCAAGACAACCCAAGCTCCGCCACCTCATGCCTGAAAACGGAACTATTAAGGGGAAACACCACCGACTTATCCAAGTTTAATCTATAATTGGCCAAATTCCCAAACACCTTAATAACCTTCAACAATGCTTGTATGGAAGCTCCTGGATTGGAAAGGTAGACCAACAAATCATCTGCATATGCGGTAATTTTAATAGTATATTCTTTAATACTAATAACCTCTATTGCACGATTGGCAACAACAGCTCTTATAAGGGGTTACAAATATAGGTTAAAAAGGAGATGGGATAGCGGACATCCTTGCCTAGTACCCACGTGTAAGCAAAATGGGTCTGAGATTGCCTCGTTACAACTAACCCTTGCAGTGGGACAGGAATAAAGGGAACTAATCCAATCCCTAAAAAGATCTGGGAACCCAAACCTCTCCATCGCCATTAATAAAAAAACCCAATGCACCCTATCAAAGGCTTTTTCAGCATCCAAGGACAGCAGGGCCATAGGCTCCCTGCTGTCCTCGGAGACCGAGAAAGCATGAGCCAAGGTCCGAACATGGTCCGCCAATGATCGCCCCTTCATAAAACCGACCTGTTCTGGACCAATAAGATCGGGTAGGACCAGACTAATCCTCTCAGCCAATAATTTAGCTAGGATCTTAATATCATAATTGAGCAGGGATATGGGCCTATAGCTTGAAGGCTGCTCCAAAGGCTTACCCTGCTTAGGAATCAATACAATTAATGCTTCAAATAAAGACTGATCTTGTACCTGATGAGACAAGATGTGCTGAAATAAATTCAGGAGCAAGGGGGATAGGAGCTTAGCAAATTTCTTGTAGAAATTTGCCGACAGACCGTCCGGACCCGGTGTTTTATCTAGAGGGAGACTTTCTATAATTCTTTCAATTTCACTTTTAGTAATATCCCTCGTTAGTTGTTCTTGCTGAGATTCAGATAACGAAGGGATATCCAACCCCTCAAAAAAGGAAAGAATCTCCTGTCTAGAGGGGGGAGACTCCATTTTACTATACAAGGACTTAAAGTAGTTCCTAAACTCAAGTACTATCTCCCCAGGGTAGTCTTAATCAATCCATCCACCTCTGACCGGATCCCCGAAATTAAGCGTGATGACTCCAACTGTTTGACCCTCCTAGCTAACAGTGACCCCGCTTTCTCCCCTTGATCCTGATAGTTTGCCTTGGTTTTAATTAAAGCCAGCTCGGTTGTTCCCCTAACAATTTCAGATATAGGTCTTTCAGCCTCACCAACTCCAACTTATCATCCTCATCCACCTGCCCATCCACCACACCTTCTTTGTCTCTAATCCGAGCCAAAAGCTCGGTAAGTACCCGAACTCGCTCCTTTTTCCGATGAGAAGCCTGGGCGATCAAAATCCCCCTAATGAAGGCTTTAAATGCTCCCCAGACCATGTCCGGTCTAGAATTGGCCCTGAGGTTATTGGCAATAAACTCCACTATATGTTCTGTGACAAGTTTAATGATCTGAGGGTTACGAAGCAGCTGATTGTTAATCCTCCACCTACTTCCCCTTAAAGGTAAGGTTGATAGGAGGATGGATACAACCACCCCTGCATGATCAGAAGGCGGTCCCGGCATAATTTCTGCCCCCAGTACCCCAGACAAGAGGTCCCTGGAAACAAAAATATAATCTATTCGAGATTGCGATCCGTGCACTGCAGAGGTGAATGTAGGGAGGGGGGCATTCTTGCCACATGCCCCACTGCAGGGAAAAGGGAAGGGAGATATGATTGTTAGTAAGGATCCTCGCTAGTGACACATTGTATAAAACGTGGGTCCACTGCCTGAAATATAGTCTGAAGCCATAGAGCCGGAGAACCTTGTACAAATAGGGCCACTCCACAGAGTCAAATGCTTTGGAAAAATCTACTGCAATTGCCACCATAGGGGTAGGAGAGTGCAAAGCCAGCCATTTAAGATTAGGACCAATCTAATATTTTCCACCACTGCCCTGCCCTTGGTGAATCCTACATGGAATGGGTGTATAATAGAGGGGATTACTTCCACCATCCGATTGGCCAGTATCTTGGCTGCAATCTTGGTGTCCACTATGATGAGAGATATGGGGTGGTAACTGGCGCAGCTTAGTGGGTCGTCAGGCTTTTTAGGGAGGAGGGTGATCAGAGCCTCTCACATGGTAGGGGGGAGGGTGTCAGCCCCGTGGGCCACTTGTAGAGCCGATAAGAGGGGGGTAATGATTTCTGGGTTCAGGAGCTGATACAACTCTGTTGTCATGCTGTCAGGCCTTGGTGATGTACCTTTAGTGAGTTGAGATAGAACAGTCTGTAATTCTGACACCGTAAAAGGTTTGTCTAAAGTGGTCCTCATGGGTGCTGACAGGAGGGAGATGGCGAAGGTGGAACAAAAGTCCCCTAAGTTATGCTCCAATTGTCCTGGGCCAAGGGAGGCATGGGATTGATACAGCTGCTGATAAAATTGCTGCATACATTCATTGATCTTTTTAGAATCAGCGACCACTGTACCCGTAGAGTTTCTAAGTGCGTGAATACAGGAGGTGGCCTGTTGTTTCCTCAGATGAAAGGCCGGGAGTTTGCTTCCTTTGTTACCCCCCTCCCAATACGTATGTTTAGTTCTAGCCAGCATCCATTCAGCCTGTTGCTGAAGCATACTATTT
Source organism: Neoceratodus forsteri (assembly GCA_016271365.2). Lineage (NCBI taxonomy): Eukaryota > Metazoa > Chordata > Ceratodontiformes > Ceratodontidae > Neoceratodus > Neoceratodus forsteri. The sequence goes on along the minus strand of CM028132.1, from coordinate 914,754,310 downwards.
ATGCGATATTTTAACCCTACTACCTCCCTTAGGAGCAGATGATCAGGGTTATGGCTGTGGAGGCCTTGAATCTAGACTTCAGGGCTGATAGCTCAGCCTGAAGATGACTCAGAGTTGCCCGTCTTGCTTTGTTTTTGTGAGCTGTGTAGGTGATAATATGTCCCCGTAGAACAGCCTTGAATGCCTCTCAAACCGTAGTAGCGGATGTGTAAATGGCAGTATTATTAGCAAAGTAGTCTTTGGCTACATTTTGCACCATGTCTTGAAACTTTGGACCCTGAAGAAGTAAGGGGTTGCAGCACCACCTGATGCCTGAACTGCCTTGCCCTAATGGTAAGTGAGTGCAGGAGACAGGGGCGTGATCTGAAATAAGGATATTATTGATCTGGGAGGAGATAATATCATGGGCCACTGGGGAATTGACCAGCCGAAGTTCGATCTGGCTGTATACAGTATTTACTGAGGAGAAGAAAGAGTAGTCCCTCCCTGAGGGGTGGTCCTGCCACCAAACATCCACCAGTCCCCATTCCTTCATCACATCTTGCAAGGTCAACACAGCCCTAGGATGCGTTTGGGGGGTGGGTTTGAATTAGTCCAAAAATATATCTAGGGTTAGATTAAAATCACCTCCTATCAGAATGGGGATGTGGGGGTGATCAGCAGTGAGAGATTCTATAGTCTGATTAAAATCCAGAAAAAACTCTGGACTGTCTGTATTGGGGCCATATACATTGACCAGCACAGCCTGCCGCTGAGGAAATGCGAATCTAGCCACTATCCAGTGGCCTTGAGTATCAGAGGCCACTTTCTTTTCTATCCAGGGACAAGATTTCTGGATCAAGATGGACACCCCTTTAGATTTGGTCACTGCTGAGCTGGCAATCACCCTACCAACCCAGTATTTTTTGAGGCGCTGCACAGTTCTTGCAGTGAGGTGCATCTCTTGGATAAGTGCTTTGTCAGCCTGCAAAGAGTGTAAGTGCTTTAAGACCTTAGAGTATTTAACCAAGTGGCTGAGACCCTTTACGTTCCAAGATATGAGTTTAACCGTTGCCCTTGAGTTCTGCATCCTGGTCCCTAGAACTGGTTGAATTATATGTACTCACCACAGAGGTCTGACAGAAACAGATAGGAGGGAGTAGACAGATTGCCTGAGGTGTGCGAATAGAGGTTGACTCAGAAAAGGACAGGTTTAACCAACCAGTGAGAGGTACAACAACGTTGACCTGTAAGAAAGAAACTGTATTAATTACAACAATCGGCAAACAGTGTAACTATATACAGCACTAAACCACATTTTCAAAGGTCCACCCACTAAGAAGTGTGCCATGATATGGGCTAAGAAACCAGTTTACTACTAAATAACCCAAACCTAGGAGCAATTAGATAACCAAAATCTAGAGGTGAGTTGGTGTATGCGTAAGAGTGCCAGTCCTCTGCAAATAAGGAAAGGAGTACTCAGCCATGCTAACCAGTCACCTATGTGGGGCTGTAAGGAGATTACCCAGATGGAAGCTCTGTCCCCAGCTATATTGTCCTAATTCATAACAAGCATCAACACCCAGAGGGGCAAAAAAAAACAGGGAAAGAGGTGGGGGGATGGGGAGGGAGGGGCAAGTGGGTCAGAAGGGAAGGGGGGAGCCCAGGAAAAGAGGGGTAACTTCTTGTTTGCTTAAACTCTTTAATAGACTTGGCCACATGGCATAGAATTCCAATGTTTCTCCTAGGGTTGCAGGTTCCAGAGCAGGGCACAGGGTCATCAGTATCCTGCAGAGGAAGAGAGAAGAGGAGGGAGGTGACCTCCATCAATGCTACTGGGTGCTCAGCTCTGTGGCAATATGAGCGCAGTGTGGAGGTACTGCCTACCCAGAAAGAGGGAGGCCAGAGTAACTGGGGGCAGTAGCCTGGGCATTGTCTGACCCATAGACATTTCACTGATCAGAAGAGGTACACCCATATCTGTGGGGTGAATTCCCTCAGGGGTCCCATCCAGTGATCCCTGTCCAGGGATGCTAAGGTAGTTCCAATGGATAGTAGGCCCCACCCTATTTAAAACGCCACCCTAAGCAATAATTGGTATCACACTATGAAAGAGAAAAAGGAAGAAAGAGGTCAGTCCTTGATAGCCAAGTCTACAATGGCAGTTTGACAGGATGCTGAGCATGCTGGTTCCTGATAGACCACTTCTGCAAATGTCAGTAACCCGGCTTTTATAGGTAGTCGGGGCTGGGTCTTCACAATCCTCCAGGTCTGACGGTGAATCTGCCCAGGTGAAGGTGCTAGAGACCTCCATGGAGAGTTCATCCGGAGTTGATGCAGATACTGGTTGACTCGCAGTGAGATGCTCTACTTTAGTTACTTTAGCTGGTGGGGCAGCTGCTGGGCCCTCGGAGGGCGATTCCCGACCACTGGAGGAGTGTTGTCTGATGCTAGTCGATTGGCCTGATCCCCGCTGTGGTAGGGAAGGGGTAGAGATGCTTGCTGAGAGTATCTGAGTAGTGTCTCTACTATATGGGAGTCCCGAGGAATCCGTAACATGCGAGGGCCGGGGGAAGCATCTGATTGTGGAGCCATCTGGCCAGGATTATGGTCCTCCCTGAAGCTGTTACCAAAATGATGGTTTCCCCTGCCTTGTGAGCATTGTCCTGGGGCCCAAAGCCTTTTGGGAAATTTAGTTCTAAGGGATATGTGAGGCCCATGTTTCCATCTCCCGAGGAGTATCAGCCGTGATGTCCCTGCCTTCATGGGTTACATACAGGCAGGCAAGATTTCTGAATCCATACTTAAAGCCTTGTGTAACCAAAAGTTTTTTGATGGGGATAAAGGCCTTTCTGTGAGCCGCCACTTCTGAGGAAAAGTCTCTAAAAAAAGACACCTTGGCCCCATGCCATGATATCTCTCCCCTATCCCTGGCTGCCCTTAGTACTTTTTCTTTGGTGGAGTACCTCAATAAGTAAGCAATAATGGGCTGAGGAGATGTAGTAGTCGTCCGAGATCTGCTGAGAATACAATGGGCCCTCTCCACATTGATTGGTCCTTTCCATCTCTCCCCTAGCGTTTTGGGGATCTCTTCATTCAAGAAGTGCACAGTATTCTGACCTTCTGAACCCTTGGGAATACCAAAGATTCTGATGTTGTTGCGGCACCCTCTATTTTCCTGATCCTCGGCCCTGTGCCAAAGTGTGGTTAATTTAGCTTCATGCTCTTGCAGCCGCTGCAGGATTCTGGCCTGGCTAGACTCCAGGTCCTCTGTTCTTTGCTCAGTGACATACATCCAGTCATTCAATGCTTGAACCTCGGCAACTGTGCCTGACAGAGTGACCAGAATAGAATCTATCCTGGTAAGTAGCATCTCTAACAAGGTGGTAATGTACTGCAGAGAGTTGCCAACATCCATCAGCTGGGGGGGGAGGCTCTACGTGGTTGGTAACCAGGCCGTCCTGAGGGTGATTAGAAGAAGCCATACTGTAGTTAGTTTAGGAGCTGCTTCCCAATGCCAAGAACTGGGTAGTATTGTAGATTAAATACTTTCGTACTGCAGGCCTTATAGCAAAATCGATAAATTAGAAAAGTAGCCAGCCACTATACAGACGCAGTAGGGAGCCCACTGGGAGAGGTCAGGGTTGTAAGGCTTACCCAGGTCTGACAAGGGTCGCGGAGCAACCAGCACTACAGGACAATTAGCCAGAGTACTATTGCAATAAACCCATGCCGAACAAATGAGAAGGGGCTAGAGAGGCATATTCATGCCTTGGGAAGGCAAACCATCTCTGGATGTTGGCGTATCACGACAGATTACAATAGCTGGGGATCGAGCTCAGAGTCTAAGCGGCCATCTTCCTTGGCATCCAAACCACCCCCCCCACACACACACAGCTTTACATTTATAAGACATGGAACCTGATTGGCTATTACATAATCAAATTATTACTGTTCTGTTTTTTAGGACTGTCCTGTTTAATTTTATTGTATTTTAAGACAGGCTATACAACTCTTAAATACGTCTTTTTAATCTTTCATTTTTGTAAATGTTTGTAATAGTTTGAAACCAATCAAACAACAAACTTGAACCTGAAACTGGCAGAATCTATTTTTGGTGATATCTTCATCTAAGAAGTGCACTTGGGCCTACAGTCAGGCAGATCAGGGATGCTGACAGAAATTTTCAGTGACAACTGCTCCATTACTGGCTTACCCATGCTAAAAGGAAGGTAGGTAATATCTATTGATGCTTATGGGACAGCATTCTGGACCAGACAACCAGTGCATGCAAGAAATCAGCAGCCATGCTCAATCAGCCAATAAGCAAAGAGGAATAGGCAAGGTGCTGGAAATTAGCCGACACAGCAGTTAGGGACACCAGGTTGTGTCTCAGACAAAACAAAGTTCTCCATCTGTGGTACCGTAGCTCAGTGGTCTTGTATGTGGCTAAGCTCTCCCCTAATACTAACTGCTGCTGGTGTGGCACCACAGGAGGAGGTCTTCTTCACCTACAGTGGCAATGCCCTGAACTAAAAACCTTCTAGGAATAAGTATATGCCTTTCTTAGCCAAGTAATGTCCAAATATATTTCCATAACCCTTGATTTACATAGAAACATAGAAACATAGAGGTTGACAGCAGATAAGGATCACAAGGCCCATCCAGTCTGCCCATTTTTTCTACCTTATGAATGCGCCACACACCTTTACACTGTCAATGACCTATCTATCCATATTCGTCTGTATTGCTTCCTTATGCCTATCCCATGCCTGTTTGAAGCCCTGCACTATATTCATAGCCACTACTTCCTGAGGTAGGCAGTTCCAAGCATCCACCACTCTTTCTGTGAAAAATAATTTCCTCACATTCCCCCTTAATCGGCCTCCCTCTATTCTCATGATTTGCTGATCGTGAGGTCACCAGAAGCAGCCCCCCATCTTCATCAAAGAGTTACAATATACCCTAATAGCCAAAGTAAAACGCCTCCTTCTAAGATGCTTGCACACCTCAGAGATTCATACTATGCATGAGCTCATTGTGAAAATTGCACAACTAGCCTAGTTTGAGTGGTTAACACACATCACTCACAACGCACTTCCCAAATATTTTGAAATCTGAGACCCATTCTTTAGGCATTTTGACATCTGATCCACTATATGACAACATGGACATCAGCCACCTAGAGATGTTATAGGCTGAAGGACAAAGGCAACCTCCCCCCCCCCATCTATGAACCACCTGAGCTTATATGGGCCTGGACAGAGTTCTCACTAACCACACATATAGGTTTCTGAGGGCTAATAGAGGTACCAGAAACATATCCTATTCATCCTTATAACCAGGAAAAGGTTACATATATAGACAGAAGTTGTATATAGTCATTTTAATTTTGCAATCCCGTAGCCACCAACTGAGGAGGTGACTCCCCCACTATGGGACCATAGTTGCCACCATATTCTATATATCTGCCATAGCCACAACATAGGTCTGTGATTTAACTGTTATACATCCCAGTGCATGTTAGAAGCATTAAGTTCTCTGTTGAGGCACATATCAAAATTACTTTTTCTTGTCATTGTTGGATGAACTATGTTGTTATTAAGGCTGTCACAAGTATGAAATATGGTCTTGAATGTCTGTAATGTAACAGTTGTACAACCCATTGCATATCAGATGCATTAACTCCTTTTCTGTGGTACATATCGAAAATACGTTTCTTGTCATGGCTGGATGAACTGTGTTATGTTACTAAGGCTATAACAAGAATCAGATATGATCTTGAATATGTACCTGTATGTTTGGAAAACTCAATAAAAAATTAACTACAAAAGCAGACAGGACATGGTAAGGACATTATTAATGATAAGCAGTGGTGGGATGGGGAGGGCAACACTAATCAAGGTGCACCCAGCATAGCAAGATGATCAGGAATCCAACTAAGAATGTAGAAAAGGAATGTTCAGAGAATGCTGCTTTAATTGAAGGCAATGGGTTCTAATAACTAATATCAGATCTGGTTACAAAATGTTAATGGTCTGGGTAACCCAATGAAGAGATCCAAGGTCCTCACACACATTGACAAGGCAAAACCAATGTAATACTGCTACAGGAAACCCATCTTTCCAGCCTGAAGCATTCTGAATTGACTAGATTTAGTTTTGGTACAGTAGCAAGCTCCTCCTAGCAAACTGGCTGGTGAAGGAAGTGGAAATTTCTGATACTTCAACACACTCTTTTACAGTTGGATCTCACTGACTCTGATAAAGAAGACTGTCTTGCTATAACAGTTGGAGTGATTCAGGGTCAATCTAGCACCCTGGCATCACTTTATCTGCCCCAGGGACAGGCTTCTTATTGATATAGTCAGGCAGAACACTTTAATAACTGGAAGGGGACTTGAACCTTCTGATGTGTATACCTCTAGCGACACCACATCCAGTCAGCTTCACAAGTCCACCACAACATAGAAGCACCTATAAAAAGCTATTATAAGAGATGGGACTGGTGGATGTATGGAGGCAGCTGCAACCCATGACTACAGCTATACCTTGTACTCTCACTCCCATGGAAGTTACTCCAGAATTGATGATTTTTTTTTTATGAAAGAGGGACACTTAAACATGGTTGATGATGCACAACAAATCCCATCCCACTATCTGACATACTCCCATTATTTTACAACTTTCAGGGGGACGCCAAAAGAGACATACTCAATGGATGTTAGACCCAGGCATCCTCAATGACCTTGCTTTCAAGGAATTAATGGAACAAAACCACCCATCATCCTTTGAGAAAGAACATCTCCAGATATTTCTAAAGCCCTAACTTGGGATACTATTACAATTGTTCTAAGAGAGAACATTATAGCCTATATGCACCGTTAAAAAAAGCAAACGGTAGGAACACATGAACACTCTCACAGAGTCCCTCAAACTCTTGGAAGATGCACATGAACAGGGGGATAAATCCCTACTACCCCAAATTTTGAAAATCCAATAGATACAAACATTATTAAATTACAAAAAAGAAGTGGCTCCTTGGTACTTAAAATACTGTTATTACTAAGAATCCTCTGAAGGCACCAAAGTATCCCCCGGGTCGTGCCTGAAAATAGGCAGGATTTGTCTAGTGCACTAACCCGGTCAACAAAAGCTAAATAAATAAATAAATTTAAACTTGAGACAACAGGGTAAGCTACTATATCTGCCATCTAAAAATAACAGGATACATCTCTCAGTACTTTAGTACATACAATGGAGGATGTTCTGCAGGCCTTAAAAACCTACTATGAAAATGATCTTCTCAACCTGAAGAACCCACACAGGAGAAATGTGACTCCTTTTTCAATCAGCTCCCTCTCCCTACACTTATAGAACAACAGGGGGGATTTATTTAAACCAATTCAGGGACAGAAACTTTCCACAGCTATTATAAAATTAAAAATCTGAAAGAGCTCAGGCCCTGACAGTTATGGAAAATTAATTTTATACTTAGAGAACACCTACTGTCCCCACTGTTAGCTGTGTTCCATGAGATTCTTGCAGGGCCCCCACCGTTCTTCTGGAGATATGCTAGCATCTCAGCCATTCTAAAGTCAGGCAAGGATGCCATCAAATGTGAGTCCTATTGCCCAATCTCAATCTTAAATGTGGACTACAAGTTGTTTATGGTGATCCTGGACAGGAAATTGGAGAGTATGCTCCCACTAATGATTGAACCATACCAAAGTGAAATTTATCCTGAAAAGGCAAACTCAGGACAATATAAAGAGGACCCTTCTTGTTCTGCAGCATATAACTGCCTCATAAATGTCCTCACTGATACTGTGTTTAGATATGGGGAAGGCATTTGACAGACCATTATGGTTCTTTAGAGAAGTGGCCATGCTGGTGAAGGAAAAAAGGGTGGCATTCAGGCGGTATAAAGAAAATACAGAGGGAGGAAGACAGGAAGGTGTACCAAGCAAAACAGAGAGAAGCAGGAAAGGCAGTGAGATGAATAATCGTGCAGAAAGAGGAAAGGATAGTCAAGGGTGTAGCTAAAGGGGACATGATTTTCTTGAGGTATATAAGTGAGACGAGGTAGGTAAGGGAAGAGATAGTGAGAATAAGGAGGGTGGCAGAGGGGGTCTGTAGAGAAGATGATCAAGAAAAAGTAGACATCCTGAACAGGTACTTCTGCTCAGTCTCCACAGTAGAGGGAGGTACAGCCAGATCACCAAGGAGCAGCAGGAATAGGGGGTGTTAGGTGGGCACAAATCCATTTTCAGAGAAAAGAGTCCTGAAGAGACTTCAATCTCTGAAAGAGGACAAGGCTACTTATTTTTATTTATTTAGCTTTTATTAAACAGGTAAGCATGCTAGACAAACAAAGTCTATTTTCATGTGCGTCCTTGGAGAGTTACAAGGCATTACAAAACCATACAACAACAACATGGTGAATACCGGTATATACAAGCAGCAGGTTGGCAGATTGGCAATTACAAAGTCAATATGTAGAACATTACAAATAACATGAAACATAAACCAGTTTCATACTTGAGTCAGGTACAGATTACGAAACAGTATAAATCAGTATAGATATCTAACACTCATCCTATACTCATGGACCAGACAGGATACACCCAAAGGTACTAAAGGAACTTAGAGAGGTGCTAACTGCCTCATTGATGGTCTTATTCAATAGCTCTCTGGAAACAGGGATGGCTCCAGAGGACTGGAAGAAAGCAGATGTGATCCCTCTTACTTATGAGCACAGCCACAAAAGAGGCTCTCAACCATAGGCCGCTCAATCTCAACTCAGTGGTGGGGAAATTAATGGAAACCCTGTTAAAAGAATGGTTGGCACAGTGTCTTGAATCCAATGGGGTGTAAGACCACAGGCAGCAAGGATTCATGTGTACATATGTGTGTGTGTGTTGTGTGGGGGGAGGTTATGGGAGATGACTTTGATTGGTTTCCTTGACTGGGTGACCAGGGAAATAGATCAGGGGAGGGCAGTAGATGTGGCCTATCTGGACTTTAGCATGGTCTTCAACACTGTGCTGCACCAGAGACTGATAAAGGGATGGGATCCAAAATGGGGAACTGGGTTAGAAACTGCTGTATGGATAGGACTCAGAGTGTGGTGTTTAATGGTACTCACTCTAATGATGGGAGAGTGACTAGCAGGGTGCTTCACAGTTAAGTACTGTGACTGGTCCTCTTCAATATTTTCATAAGCAACATTGCAGAGGAACTAGAGGGGATGGTATGCATTTTTGCAGATGACACCAACATCTGTAGTAGCGTGGACACTCGTGGGGGAGGGATGCTAATGATCTTGGGAAACTCAAGAAGTGGTCAAGAGCTTGGCAGTCAGGGTTCAATACCAAAAGGTACAAACTTATGCATCTAGGATAGTAACCCAGGAGCTGAGTATAGGGGAGAGGGAGGCACTGACAGTCTCTAAGCTGGAATGGGACCTTACAGTTATCATACCTGATGACCTCAAAATGGCAGGGAAGTGTGAGAAAGCAATGGTTAGGGCTACTGGGATTCATAAGGAGAGGGACGACAGACAAGACCAGGATGCAATGCAGGAATGCTGCAGTATATCACAAATTGCTGCAGTATGTTGCAGGGAACAGTGTCATTCAATGGCAATTTAACCCATTTTACTATAGTATTTTGTGACATGTCAGTTACTGCAAGTTGCTGTGTTGTATTGTGGCTGGCTCTGATGTTTATCCAGCAGGAGGAGGAGGTGGTGTTACCACTAAATTGCTTGCTGGTGAGACCCCACCTGGAGTACTGTGCCCAGTTCTTGAGGCTGCACCTCAGAGAGAACATAGACAGGGTGGGTGCACACATGCCACCCACAACCACATACTTTGGGGAATGCCAATTATTAATCTTTTCTAACAGAACATAAGATCTAAAATCTCACAGGTAATTTCAGTAGTAAATCTGCCCAATTAGTACTCTTAATACTCCATCCTGATAGAACAAATAACACAACACAACACAGAAATACTTGCTTTCTTTAATGTTATCAGAAAGAAAATACATAAGGAAACACTGGTTGCAGCTGAATGTGCCAACCATAGCACTGTGGGAAGATATGTTAATATCTCTATACAGCATGGAGAAAATCAATTTAATCTAAGAAAAGTAGTGTCTTTCAATAACAAGTGGACATGTCTATTGCATGTAGTGGGTATACGTGCAGACTTTGCTCCACGAACCTAGGGGCAGATCCTGAAAGTGGAGATGGTTAATCCTTGCAAGAAAAACAACATAGAATTAAGCAGGGAACACAGTAATTGGAGATCTCTGTAGCTAAGCTCTATCATGTCCTGAGAGGGCATGGATGGAGGTACTGTTTATAGAATGCACTACTGAATTCTGCTTGCCTTAAAGGACTTAAAGCTGAAGTGCAACAGAATTGGGCAAAACATTTGACCCTGCTTTTTGTCACTTGTAAAGATTCCAAGCATCTTCCAGTTTTATTTGATGGTAACATTTTCTAGTTCCAGCAAAATCTGAGTATTTAACAAAAGTTATAATTTAGTTTTTTTCTCCCTCCCAAAAAAAAGATGTCTGCCGCATTTGTCATATAAATAACATTGTAGACCTGGCTAGGGTTAGGATAGAAAAAATAAACACACAATATGCAGCACAGGATGTACCTAGAAATGTAGATTTGACAGGTATCATAATATTTTATTAACTGTAGCTAAAACTTTTTGTAGAAACATTTTTTGTTGCACTGCTGCTCTAAGTAGAGGGTAAAGATACAAGTTTTCTACACCAAGGATGTGTGTTTAGCTCTCCTCTTCAGAGATCTGTGATAATCAACATGAACAAACCTTGCTTTATGATTTCCTAATCCATGTTTCTCTCTGAAAAATGTTCAATAAAAGTGCAATTAAAAAAATGAAGGCAAACAGGAAGCCTGGATGCATTGGAAGAGCCTTCTCAGGCACACGAAAGGAAGTAATCCTATCACTGTACTATTTACTTGTCAGGCTGCACTTGGAGTACTGTGATCATTTCTAATGTTCACATCTGAAGATGGACAGGGACTGCCTGGAGGCCATTCAAAGAAGAGCAACTAAGATGATTCACAGCCAATAGGGACAATTCTATGAGGAAAGGTTAGAAGACCTCAACATGTACTCTTTGAAGACTAGAAGAGAAAGAGGGGACATGACTGACACTTCCAAGTATCTCAAAGGCATCAACAGAGTGGACTGCCAGGGGATGAAGGACATTTAGGATCAAGGCAGGCAACATCACATGGGGGACAATTCAAAGCTGTAGTGGAAGAAATCCAGAAGGGATGCTAAGAAGTATTTTTTTATATAGGAAAGGTAGTGGGCAGATGGAATAAACTGTCACAGCGACTGGTTAGTATGCAGAAAGATGGTAAGTGGTTTCAAGCACAGTTAGGCCAGACATATAGGTCTGTCTGGATAAGGGAGGCTTTGAGAATGGTGCAGGATGTGAGGTGATAGCAAGGATGGTGAGAATCAGGAGGGGAGGGACCAGGAAATGGGATACAGTCTGGACAGTAATAAATTAGCTTCTGAACTAAGGTAGGGACCAGACAGATGGCCCACTGGTTTTTATATATCCATATTGTCTATGTTTATTTGTTTTATATTTTACTGTTATAACAAAAAACTTGGTTAGATATTTCTTGAAATTTCTGTGATATCTCTAGAAAAATTCCCTGCCTGTCTGCAGTATTACAGTTGAGTAATTTGAGAGAAACTGTTTTGAAATGTTGCAAAACATCTGAAAAATGTATGACTATGTCTTTTGCTGCAACTACAAGCAACATACTTTCCCAAGAACTATTTTGTAAACAGTTTGGGGTTACTTATCCATAAGCACATTTCAAAACCAACATTGTTAACTGAATTAAAGTACTTAAATGCAGCTTTCAAACATGAAATATAATAAACACGCAGTATTAGATTACATTACAAGTGCTAGGGTTTTCAAACACTTTCCAAACAGTGGTGAAAATCACATTTCTGAAGACTGGATCATCGACCCATTCACAAAGCACACATGTGGATTATAATCATATTCCTCTGATTGACAAATACAGTACATAATCAACAAGCCAAATGACTAACTGAGGCTGGCTGCTTCATAGTCAGTTGGAATCATTAGCAAAACTGTGGGATTACAAAGATAATTAAAAGTGAGTGCTTTCGCTGCTGGAAAGTTTTCCGCATCTGTAAAACATCTCTGAAAATGCCCAGCTGAACATTATTGCAGCAAAAAGATGGCCACCCTATTGGGCTATCCATCTGAGCATCAGAGTGTGTAGACTCATTGTATGCTTGTTGTGTGTTCAATTTTAATTTGTTATAGTAGTAGTTATAGTTCAACACAGTTGGTGCACATCTAGGCCATTAGCCAGTCATTTATTTTATTATGTCAAGTTGCAAGTCCTAGTTTAAATTCTATGGTACTGTATAAGAATAACCCCATTGCAATTACCTGGAAGCAAAGTGAAAGTTGCAATCTGCTCAGCATAGCTTGCTTCCCTCCCTCGGTTTGCAGTTCTATTGAGGAGTTTGTACACTAAATTCAACTTACAGTCACTGCTAGTTTCACATTATCATGTGGAGATGTCTATTACCTGTTGTAGGGTTCATCAGCATGTTTTGACTTTGCTGCAACTTTTTCTGGACTGAGGAAGTGGGTAGTTTGGTTGCAGCACATGTAGAGTTCCCTGAAATAGAGGATGTCCACAGGTGTGCCATGATAGTGGTGAAGAGGGCTGATACAGCCTAAGGGAATAGATAGGACAGGTCTGGCAGGAGCACCACTGGCTGTTGAGGAAGAGAGTCATGATAGAAGGTGTGTACTAGAGTCATTTTGTTACTTGGGATAGAACCAGCAACTCAACACAAGTGTGAGCAGGGTGACATGAAAGGTTTGCCTGCTGCTGATCAGTGACTCTTCCATATTTCTGTATCTGCTCATACCGCTGTTTACTTGGGGCAGAATGTTGGTGGTGTGGGACCTGGACTGACCCCTGTTTGGGAGTTAAATGAAATTGAGCCTGTTTCTTAGGTGAAAAGGGAAGGGTCAGAACTTTGCTCCCTTGAAGTTTTTTTTGTTGTAATTACTCACTGCTAAACAGGGTGATCTCTGATTGTGGGAAAGTGTTTTCTGCTGCTGATGTTGTGCAAGAATGGACTGATAACAATTGTCTTCCCTGGAATGATGTATTGATATTGAACTTTGTTGATTATTTATTGATTGATCGATTGCTTTATTTTCATTGGAGTGAGTCAGGTGGTGTGACTAGGGTTCTGATTATTACTGAGTGTGTGTGGTCTGTATGAGAGGGGGATGTGTTAGGGGTGGGTAAATGGGTGGTTTTAGGGGTTCATAGGTTCATAGGCTGTAACGAGCTCAGAAGGCAAAATGTAGAGCTCACCACCAATGGTGGATTGGAGTTCTATTTTAAATAATATTTTGTTTTGTTGCCCATATAAGTGTCTAGTTGTCTTTTAAATAAGTTCATGGTGCCACTCTCAACTATTCCTCTAGGCAGGACATTCCACTGCGACACCACCCATTGGGTGAACCAGTGGCTTCTTTTGTGAGTTTTAAAGTTATGTCCTCTAAGTTTAAGACTATGTTTTCTGGTAGGAATGCAATAATTGTTCTTCATTAAACCCAGAGTTTCAAAAAGAAATGGATCTTGAATTTCCCTATATGTCAAGTAGAGATCATCGCATAGTTGTCTGTACTCCATGGAGTAGAGGCCCAGAGCTTGAAACCTTGCCACATATTCAAGGTGATTCATATCCCTAATACATTTAGTCACTTTTCTTTGTACTCCCTCCACTAGTTTTTTACCTTTTTTGTAGCTGGTGTACAAAAAGGAGAGCAATAGTCTAGATGTGGTCTGACTAGGCTCATATACAATGGTAGAATAACCCTGGAATCCCTGCTTTTTATATGTTTGAATATGCAGCCAACAATTCTCTGGCATTTTCTGACCTTGACTAAGGTATGAGTATCGAAAGATAATTTATTATCCACTATGACTCCTAAGTCTTTTTCATCAGTTGTCTCTGAGAGTTGCACATTATTTCTTTTATAGATAAATTTCTGATTATTATGGTCCAGGTGCATAACTTTATATTTCTCTTCATTAAATGTCATCTTGTTGTCAATAGCCCATGTCTCCAGCTTGTTTAGTTCATTTTGAAGGTAATTTGCAGCTAGTTGACTATACATCTAAGTTTACAATCATCTGCATACTTGGACATCTAGATTCTACTTGATGGTTGCATTGTTGAAATCAACAGATTAAAGAGGATGGGTCCCAAGACAGAACCTTGAGGGATCCTGCTACTAACTTTTCCCGATTGTGAGTGGTGGCTCTGATGACTACACATTGATGTCTATTTTGTAGCCAAGATATAACCCAATTTATTATTTTTGGGTGAAAACCAAATTTATACACATGATTAATTAAGACCTGGTGGGATACTCTGTCAAAAACTTTGGAAAAGTCAAGAAAAATGACATCCACAGGTACCCTTAGATCAAGAGATGCGTTAACGTTCTCAAAGAAACTCAACACGTTAGTTAGGCAAGATTTCCCTTTAGAGAAACTGTGCTGTCTTAAATCCTGTAGATTATTACTTGAAATATGAAATTCGATCCTAGTAAGCAATAGTCTTTCCTAAAGTTTACCAATAGCTGATGTTAGACTAATGGGTCTATAGTTAGATACGATTTTTTTATTGCCTGACTTATAAATCAGGGTAGCAAGGACCTCATTCCAGGAACAAATTGTTTCACCTTGACTTAGCAAGGCATTGAACAAAACCACCAGGGGCCACATATAACACTAGATGTTTCATTTAGGAACCTGGGGTGGATATTATCAGGTCTTGGGGACAAGTGGGGTCTGAGATTTTTTAATAAGTTTTCCACTTCTACTATAGTAATAGGTGAAAGTTGTACATTCTGTTCATATGTCATGTCCTTTAACAGGGTATCAGTCAGTGTAAAAACACTTATGAAATAATCATTGAACTCAGATGCCATGCCTAGTTCATTACTTATACTGTAATACCCTTGCTAGATTCAATTTGGCCTACTGTAGCACAGTTTCCCTTTAATGAACCTATATAATTATAAAATGATTTATAGTTATCAGCTGTTTTTGTTGCTAAATTTAGTTCAAACTCCCTCTTTGCTTTCCTGATGCTATATTTCACTTTTTTGGTTTTTTCCTTATATGAGTTACAGGAAGTTGCAGTAGGGTTCCTTTTATATTTCCTATAGTAACTCTTTTTTTTATTTATAGCCCTCTTTATGCTCCTGTTCTACCATAATGGTGTTCTGAGACCCTTGTTGTATTTGATTCTATTAAGAACCCATGTGTCTAGGCACAATTTGATTTTGGCCCATATATGGTCCCAGATTTGCTGTAATTTAAGGTCATAGAGGTCTTTTTCCCAATCCCATGCTCTTAAGTATTTATTTCTTTGTAATTTGCTTTTATAAAATCCTTAAGAACTGTCACTCCATTAGTGATATTGATAGTAATATTAAGATTTACTGTCACCATGTTGTAGTTGCTGTCACCTAGAGGTACATCTATAATGGAAGTGGACATCCTGTCTTCCATGTTTGTTAAAATGATGTTGAGTATATTATTCTGTTTTGATCCTTTAGTACTATTTGGGTTAAGTTTTGGTTTATAGTAAGTTCAATGAAGGCAGATTCAACTTGGCTGTGGTCTTCTAATTTTAGCCAGTTGATTTTAGGGAAATTAAAATCTCCCATAAGTATGTAATTATGGACAGTTTCCATATTTTGTAATATTGCTAATAGTTCATTATTATCAGTTCGACTTAAACTAGGAGGCTTGTAGCAGAGGGCTACCACTAGTGGCTCACTATGTAGATTAACCTGTACCCAAATTGCTTCTGTTTTGCTATTTGAAATTGTTTCTGGAGTGATGCTATGGGTGGCATACTTAATTGCTATAAAGAGTGCAACATTTCCTCCTCTGGAATTAACTCTATTTTTACAAAACTTAGTATATCCCTGGATCTCGGTGTTCCATTCATGTCCTGTGAACCAAGTTTCTGTAACTCCACAGATTATCACATTCTCTTTAGCTAGAGTATATTTAAATTCTTCTATTTTATTGGATAAACTATGTGCGTTTACTTGCATAATGGTTATAGATAAATTGTCATAACTTGCTATTCTGTTTTGTTTTTCCTCGAGTCACAATTAGGGTTTTCAATAGGCTGATGGCTGGTTTTAGGAGGGCAAAGCAAGTGATGCCCTCCCCCCAGCGATGTCAGTTTAAAGTCCTGTCAATATAATTTGTGATATGCTTCCCCAGTAATGAACTACCCCACCTGCTTAGATGGAGTCCATCCCAGGAGAATAAGTCTTCATGATTGGAGAATTCCTCCCAATGTGTAATACAAGATATGTTTTATTTTAGTGTCCATTTCCGCATCCATTCATTCAACACTTGAATTTTTGAGGTATAGAAGTCAGATGCTTTGGGAATAGGTAAAATTTCAGATAAGACAGGGACACAACCTAACTGTATCTATTTATTAGGGAGTGCCACAAATTCATGTTTAATGCTATATTCTGGATCTCTAAAAATTATTAGTTCCAATATGCACAATAACCAAAGGGTTGGGCCCCTGTGTGCTTTTTAATATGTTAGTGGACATTTTAGCTATATCCACTACTTTTGCTCCTGCAAAGCTAGATAGAGTTCTAGAAGTTTTGTCTGGATTGCACACTGCCCTGTCAAGGTGTTTAATGATTAAGTCCCCTAATACTATTACTTCCCTCTTATCTATTGGGTTTACAGGTTCTGGGGCTGAGGGCAGGTTAGGATTGTTATCTATAACTATTGCTGGATGAGTAATAATACTGATGGGGCTGGTTATTTCTGATTCAGGTATATCTGAGGCTAAGATATTGAAACTATTATATAGAAGGAGGTAAAATGTGTTAGCTTTTCTTCCCTTTTTTTTGCACTTGAGAACCTTGTACTGTATACCATTCATCACTTAGGTTTGGAGAGGTATCTTCATCTCTTGCCCTCTTTTTGTTAGTTGGCAGATAGCTTTGGAGGGATTCAAGTGGATTTTGGGTTGTTACCTCAGAGTTGTTAAGATTACGTGAGGAAATAGGGGGCACCATTAGCTGGCTAGGTTCAAGATTTATTATAGTTTGTTCTGCATTTAACCTTGTGGCCATTTGTTTTTGGCTTGTTTCCAGAAGTTCTAGCCTTTCACTAAATAAACTAATTTTCCTAAGATGTTCCTCATTTTGCAGGCATTTGGAGCATTTAAATTCATCTTTGGGAAATACTGTATTACCATGATTAGATACATATTGCAAACTGTGCATTTAACACCTAGGTCTCCTTCCAGGGTCATTAAAGATCCACCTTAATCAGGCCACAATATACAGAAGAGAAGGTTGATTTCAATTCTCTGAGATCCCCACTTGCTTTGTGGGGCTTTGTCACTATAGAACTACCTACTCACATGATAGTCACTGTGGGTGTTAGGCTATCCAATACCTTTCTGGTCCTTCTAGTAGTCCTGTTGCCACATGGCACATGTGAACACGCAAACACGCACTGGATGTGTGCATCTTTGTGTGCTGCTGCACGATGCCTGGCCCGTGCTCACCCTGCTTGCAGTAGTGTTCCCTTTATTCAGTGGAATGACCCTGAAGTATCCTTGGGGTCAACACTACCTCGGGCTGCTCAGTGAGTGTAAAATATTCAAAGTTAAAACAAAAGTTTCATTTAAGTACTACTCATGCGGGGTTTACTATGCTGCAGTTGTATTCTACCCAAATAGTTTAAAATAAATGCCCCAGGACTTGGTTGTAGTTTGCTCGACGGAGTTAACAAAACTACAGCCAACTCTTCCAGCTTCCTGCAGGCAAGTAGCAGGACTCTGAAACTAAAGTAGTGGAAATAACCTCAATCAAAGAGTTTGCAACACAGCAGACTGCTATTACAACAGCAGCTTAGATAAAATCATAGTAGTATTTGAACTTTTATGGGTAAGGGTGGTATTCTGGTGGAGGGGCTGGGAGGTTGAACAAATAGTTTTAGGTTTTTCTCATGTGTCATGGTGTAATTCACTTAGGCCCTTGGATTACCTATGCCCCATATCAGCTTTTACGGTAATAACTTTTGTGCACCCCCCAGGCCCAGGAGTGGTGGTTCATCACTGCAAGGAAGTGATGATTAGCAGATACTGGAGCTCATCATCACAAGTTTGGTGGTTTGGGGATGGATAGAGAGGGCTGGATCAGAAGTAGGATTGTGAAATGCCCTGGGCTGAGAAGAGACTGGGACAGGGGTCCTCCCTGCATGGTCTCCATCCTGAAGGCTGCTAAATTGCCAACAACAATGGTAGCCAGTGGGCCCACATACATGGTTTATCCTTTCAGGCAACTTTTTTAATGCTAGATCTCTGAGGAAGAAGTTTGCAGCAGTGTCTGACTTTATTGTGGATTCCTCGATGGATCTGGTGTGCATCATGGAGACCTGGCTGCAGGATGACTCTGACCCAACATTGGAGGCATCAATCCCAGTGGGTTACTCTGTGGTACACTGCCAAAAGCAAGAGTACTGGGGGGTGCATTTGCTTTAGATCTGGTTTGAGGCTGAAAGCATAACCAGTGGCTGAAGAAAGATAATTTTAATGTGTGGTTGTAAAGGGTGACACAGGTGTGGGGGCAGGATCCTTCTTTTACACCAGTCTCTGGGAGGTGAGAATGTTTTCCTGCAGAAATTTAAAGAGTTTATTGCTGGACTGATATTGAAGTACCCAAGATAGTTGATGTTAAGGACTTCAATGCCTGGGCTGATACAACTTTTCTGAACTTATCAATTCCTCCAATGGATACATCTGTTGGGCCTTAGACAAGTTGTTGCCTCTGCAACTCATTAGCTGAGCTACACATTGAACCTTGTTTTCTCATGGGACTTGAGGCTGATGATGTCAACTTTGATCTGGTTGCTTGGTCAGACCATCATGCTATGAGCTTTCTTTTTAGGACCCTGGTAAGAGCTTCCCTTACTGTGGAGACTGTTTGTTTGGGAGGGCTAGGCTCGAGATTCAATGTGGGAATAGCTCCTCCCACAAACCCTATTAAAGTCCTCCACTAATGCACCTCCCTTGCTTAGGGAGTGTTTTTTCGTTCCCTGGGCCCCTGCGTGGTTTGTGTGGCTGTGCTGCATCTGCTCCTGCTGCTCATTCTTGTATTTTCCTGCCCTCCTCTGCCCTCCTGTGGTTTGTTTTGTCTCACCTGCCATCTCTGTCCTGGCTTGTTTTTCCCTCTCAGAGGCTGTTCTTCCCCCTTCCTCTTCTCATCATCCTCCTCCCATTCCTGGGTGCTTTTCCCTTCTCTTGTTTTTTTTTTGGCTTTTTCGCCTACATTTTGTCCCCGCTACCACTGACGCCTGCCACTGATGCCTACAACCACCCCAGCTCATCTCTACTTGGTGCTTCATCCATCTTCCCTCCGTTGCATACCACTTACTGGCTGCCCCTTGCAGGCATTTTATTCTCCTCCTCCTCCTCCTTCCATCTAAGTGTACGACTCCTCCATCCTGAGGGCCGCAAGAGACTGGCTCAGGCACGCTTGAGCAGCAGACTTTACTCCCAACATACTCCAATCTACAGGCTTGAGTACCGGACCCTTAAAATGCACCTCCATCCTGAGAATGAACATCAACTTGCCTAGAACTCATGCAACCTTGCCGTCATCTCCTCACCTGTTGCACGCCGTCTTGCCACAGTGCTCATAAGGAATTCGCTGCCACCTTTCTCTGTGGTGATCTCTCTCTCTCAGTTAATACCTACACGCTGAACTCCATTAACTTGACTCCAGGCTGAGAGGAATGGCTCTATGCCCACCACCAGGCTTACACAGAACACCTCCATCACCGGACATCAGGTTATCCCCTTCCAGCTATTTTCTGTTGCACTCTGTATATTTTTAACTCTGTTCACTAACAGTATGTACATTCCTGCACTATGTGTAGCACGGATAATTCAATACATCACTTGAATATAGACAACAATTTGCATTTTGTTTGTGTTTTGAAAATTGTATATGGTTCTGTCCCACAAGTAAAAATGCCCCCATATCAGATGGTTAGCCATTTGAAACAACCTCGCTTACACCGCCTTTTGCTACTTTCACTGCGATCGCTCCCTATCTCTGATTGCCTTTGGAAGCCCATCTCCTGGCAAAACTTCTAACAAGTCCATCTTTCATTCCTGTAATTAGATTATGTATTCTCCCTTGCTCAGCACATCATGTCGGTGGCTCCCAGAGTGACTATGGCAACATATTGTTCTTTGGCCTGGTCACAGCCTTTCACCCGTCCATGGATTCCCTGACTCCCCACTCCTAATCTGATGTGCACTGCACCTGCACCCAGTGCATACTTCCCCTGATTTTTGCCTTATTCAGCACCTTTGACTCTGAGCTTCCTCTGCACAGCACTCATACTAACCACTACTCCCTCAGTTGTCATTATGCCTGCTTTGTATTGTGCCTATCATTTCCATTAGGATACATATGTCTTCCCATTCCTGTGTTCAATTCATCATACTTATCTCATCTCAGTTCCCTACTATGCTCTCCTTCTACAGCAGCATTCAGAGCCGCAGCCAGCCCATACCATCAGTACTCTCGACTCTGTCCTTAGCTCTTGCCTTCTGAGGTGCTGAGCGATGGTAGGCTTCCCCCATGTATCTGGGATGGGAGTCCATCACAACCACTACCTCCTACTTACAAACCTGACATCCACCATCCCTAACTCTGCTTGCAGCATTGAGTGCAGGTTAGCTTGCCCTGACTACCAGGGATGGGAACCATATCTACAATCTACTGAGTAATGCCATGAATCCTCTACCTTATACTGGTTGCCAATTCCCTGCGGGAATGGAACTTCCTTGCTCCAGATGTCCTCATCACCCAGCCTATGCCTGGCTGCCTCATGTCACCATCGTCTGCCTCAGCTGACCCCAACAGGTGTCTGAGTCTATAGTCTACTGCTGAACTTATGCATTCTCAGCCTTCTACCCAGACACTGCTTCCCTTTTGTAACTTGACTTTGCCTGACTTGCCTTCTCCTCCTTACCCGGTCAACTTCTTCTATCCAGTCCTATCCTGCTGACTTCCATTGATAAGAGCTTAACTCTGTATTCGACTATTACCACCATCTGCATCCAGTACCTGCTACGGGTTGCCACTTCCCTCCAGAACTGGACCTTCTTCAACCAAGTACTCTCATCATTCTTATTTATTTATTTAGCTTTTGTTGACTGGGTAAGTGCACTAGACAAATCCTGCCTATTTTCAGGCACGACCCGGGGGAGGGGGATACAGATGAATGCTAACTGACCTTGAACCAGATTAAGCTGTTGGTGGTATTTTTTTTAAGTGAATGAGGGAAATTTGGCCAGGACACCGGGGAAATTCCCCTACTCTTTTCGATAGGTGCCATGGGATCTTTAACATCCATCTGAACTACCACCAAACCAGGCAGATGGGACCTCGGTTTAACGTCTCATCCGAAAGACGGCACCTCAGAAGTTCAGCACCCCTCTCATGTTGCACTGCAGTGTCAGTACTGGGATATTAACCCAAGTGCCAGATGTGGGAACTGAACCCACAGCCCTCTGATCTCCCGGCCTCAGAGGCGAGTGTGCTACCTACTGAGCCACTGACACTGACTTAAATTCTACCTCTTACCTGCATCCAGTCAAGATAATCTCATCTCGACTGTCATGGAAGGATGCCTATCTTCACGTTCTGCTGCTTCACCCATTTCCATTCTTGACCTGCTTTTGGATGCAGCGACCCTTCTGGACTTGGACCTCATCCTGCTCTTATGCTTCACTTCTCCTTTGCCCGAAGCTTCCCCTCAGGTCTTATCCCACTGACTTCCCTCGTCAGGAGCCTGAGCTTGCCTCGCTGTTTCCTCTTCCGGTATCTTTTACCTGATACAGGTTGCAGCTTCCCTTCAGGAACGGGACGATCATACTCAATATGCCTTCCACCTCCTTGCGCCACCTGTTGACATGGATTGTAGGCTGTCTTATTGACGACAGGGCTCTTAGCCTGCACATGGAAGCGCGTGTCTCCAATCAACTGTTTTGACCTTTTTTCTTCTCCACCAGCCCCGTTGCTTGCTGCTCTTTCTCTTGCACCTATGAACATATCAGCTTATTATTAGACAGAAATGTTCCATGCGATATTATTTATATTGATTTCAGGAAGGCTTTTGACATCATGCCACATTGGGCCTTAATTACTAAACTTCACAAGCTCAATATAAACAAGTTTCTAGTCAATTGGATAATTAGCTGGCTTTATAATCGGTCTCAGCAAGTGACCATTAATGGGAGCATTTCAGCTAGGGGTAGTGTGACTAGTGGGGTGCCACAGGGTTCAGTCTTGGGCCCTTGTCTGTTCCAGGCATTTATTGCTGACCTTACTTCTGGCTGTTCCTCATTTACTATTAAATATGCCGACGACGCAAAAATAGGTGGCCCTTGTGCCTCTGATCATTAGGTTGTTGCCATTCAAAAGGACCTAGACCATATCACAACATGGGTTAAGAAATGGGGTATGAGTTTGAATATCTCCAAATGCAAAGTAATGCATTTGGGTTCTAGTAATTTAAAAAGTCCCTAATATTTGGATGGCATATTATTTGAGACCACATCTGATGAAAGGGATTTGGGTGTCAATATTTCAGACAACTTTAACTACAATAATCATGTACACAATATTATTAACAAATCTAATAAAGTGATATGGTCTACATTACATAATATTAGATCTAGAAAACAGGAAGTATTGTTGCCCTTGTTTCATGCATACGTTAGACCACATTTAGAATATGCCTCACAGCTTTGGAATCTTTATAAAAAATCTGAATGCCTGTTACTGGAAAGAGTTCAAAGAAAATATAGAAAAAAAGTTTCTGGGCTATTAGCAGTTCCTTATGAGAACAGATTAGACATTTTAAAACTTATGCCCTTATCAACACGTCGACTTCGTGGTGATCTTATGTTACTGTATGATATTATTCAAGACCCTTATTTATTGTGTGTGAACTGGGTCTAGAATTTAAAACTGTGGTCATAACATCAGGCTATCCCTTACATTGGTAAGAAACCTTTGTCAAGTCTAGCCGTAAATATTTTTTTACTGTCAGAGTTGTTGGGCCTTGGGACAGGCTACCACTAAATGTTGTTATCAGTGAAACTAAAAGTATTTTTAAAAATAGATTGGATAGTCTTATATGTAATGGGTATGACCTCTCCTATTATGTACTGGATAAGTATAAGAGCTTTATGGGCTTCTGACTTCTTGCTCTTGCTCTTGCACCTAACCTTAGTATGAACCTGAGCATGTACTACCAGTGCTTGCATCTTCTGGCACTCTCTGGAGCATCACGACTCGTCCTCTTAACTCATCTACATTGGTTGGAAGCCTGCGTCTATTCTGCAAGCCTTGTCTTATCCTGCCCGATTACCACTTCCCTCTAGCTCAGGACCCAGTTACTCTGACTGCCTTGCATCCTTCTTCTCCATTCGCAACCCCGCTCTTCCTTGGATGCTTATGTCTGGACCCTTGGCCTCTATTCCTTCATGATTTGGATCTTGCCAGCTAGATTGGTATCCACCTCATTCTGGATTGTCTGCCTCTGAGACTTCCTTGCTGTAGGTAGAGATGTGCGAAATTGGAAAATGTCTCCTAGAGCAATATTTCACTTAATTTTCGCATTACACAAAATTTTTTGCCAAGGCAAAATGTAATTTTGCCTCCAATTCCACTTTTGAGTAATGCTACATTTTGCCCAATTTTGCCAATTACACTTTCATGTAAGGCGAACTTTCGCTATGATCCTGAATTTCGTCAATATTTTTCAATTTTGCCAGCGAAGTTGCAATGCATTGTGGGTAGATAGCTGAAATATCACTTGCAGGCTGTTTCCTGTACAGTATATTGTCTGAGACAGACAGCAGTTCAGTGTGGTGCATCACAGCCAATAAATCCTTAAAAACCTCTTTATTTGTGATTTTTTAGAGTTAATTGCTCCCAAAATCTCAGGTTTAGTTCATAGTGCTGCTAGTGAACATTTTCTTGTTTTTGTATCTTTGGATAATACTTAGTAAAACTTAGTGTTTTCAGTTTTCTCTGTAACTGTGTCTGTGAGGGAGTTGAGTGGGGGAAGGTCGATCGTGTGGTGTGTGTGCATGTGTGTATGTGAAAGTAGAGCAGGCTAGTTCCTAATATTTGACATATTTCTCAGAAGTTGTAAGTGAGTTTCTGTAATTTTCTGTAATTTTTTTTAAGTCTTAATATTTTTTGTTTGTGCTACTTATTTGTTATATTTTTTTTACATATTGACCCTTTTTTTGGTAACTTTATCTGAACAGTTACTACATTCTGACTGAGTAGTTCTGTTCCTGTTTCCCTTTGCTTAATCACTTTTGTGATTTATTTTTTTTTTTATTGAAAGTATTCGTGTACATTGACCACTTTACTTGTCCATATCCAGGTACACTGCATTGATAAATTGCTCACAGAAATTAAAATTGTGATCTAGCCTCTGATCGCAACGTTCCTGTTTTTCTATTGAATTTGCTTACCATATTAACCCTTTCCTCCCTGTTACACCACTGTTGTTTACTACCTGACCTAGGCTACTATATAAAAAACTATGTAGTTTTCAACTAGATAGTGGTGGTCCCTGCATGAGTTTTGGAGGTGATTTTGTTCATTTCAAATCTTGTTGTTCCTTCTGTCTGATATATCTGTAAGCCAAAACTTTATTTAGTAACTACTAACACACTGTAGTACTCACCTTATCCAGACACCACTTATCTGGACTGTAGTTTGTATTTTGACTAAGCGGTGTTCTGTGCGGTTGGTTTAGTTTAGTTTTTGTGAACCTACCAACACCTACCTGGTTATTATCAAGTTGTGTAATAATCATTCCATTTAAAAACTGACACTGGATTAAGAACCACTTAAGTATTCTTTTCAGATTTACTGCACAATCTTGCTGTGATGGTGTTCTCTGTCGATTTTGTATTGAAAGTCTCTTCCTTCAGTCCTCCTGTTACCCCATGTTACTTAACTTGTGTTTTTGTAATTGAAAAAACAAAATAGTGTTTTCACACTTGAATAGGCTATAGTAGCAGTTGTAGGTAGTTATATACACTACAGTGCAACTACCTGTTCTGATTTCTGTTTGCCCTTTGTAGATAGCACTGCAGGTGTTAAATCACATGTATTTAATAGAAATATATAATAACATAGTTCCAGACTGAGGAAGCCAAATGAAACAAACATACAAACATGCCTACCAAGAGACGTTCAACTTCAGGTAAAGGTGCTAGGGTGGGAGGTGGCTCAAAGACATCTGTTGGAAAAAAAACCAATTTCTGAATCAGTGGCCTCTGCTGCTGCTGTGGCAGCCAGTAGCAGCAAAATTGAAGTTAGAAGTGGCTTCAAGTCTGTGACTCATTTTTTTACTGCCCAATCTGTAGCTAGCATGCTTTTTGGGGATGATACTGGGAATAAGGGAGACTTTCACACCAGTGGAGGCACAGAGGTCCAGGAGGAGGTCAAAAAAGTTGTCAGTGTGACTGTTGTTCTTGCTCAAGGAGGAGCTGATGGTGGTGAGGGTGATAGTGTCCAGCTTCAGTCTGTTTCTCCTGGAGAAGGAGATAAGGAAAGTCAGACCCCCACAGGGAGGAGATGCTAGAGAAGGGAAAAGTTTGTCTGGCAGTAGACAGTGATAGGGATGAGGAGGAGAATATAATATGTTTTGGTACAGATGATGATGAGGTGTTGGATCCCCTGTGGGAGCCAGAAGTGAAAAAGATGAAGGATGATGATGTAGCCCATTTAGATGACAAGACTGAGGGTGAGGCTATCAGCAAGCCTATAACAAGCAGTCCAGTCACCCCACCTCCCAAATGTAGCATGGTGGATATCATGCAAGTGGCACAAAAAGCAAAAACTTCCACACCTTTGGCTCCACAGTGCAAGTCTCAGTCACATGTCAAATCTAGAGGTGCAAATTCCCTAGTTTGAAATTTTTTCATGCTTGATGCAGCTGATGACACCGTGGCGATATGTCAGCTGTATCAAGCACATGTAAGTCATGGAAAAAAGGGTAGCCATAGAGGCACCGGTGGCCAGCACATTCAATTGAAAAACAAGCACCCATTGCACTGACACCAACACCAGAAAGATACCAGAGCTGTTGGCAGGACTTCCCTTGTCAAGCTTAATGTTAGTGACAGCAGTGCAATACAGCAGGAGGAGGGAGGGCTGAGTGGGTTGGTGGAGGAGGAGTGTGAGGAATCATTTTCTCTCTTGAGCTGTGGACATAGTAGCAGTGGAGTTGCCACTTACTCGAGTTATAAAAGTACACCACCAGGCACCAAATCTACCAAAATAACCAGTTTCATACATGCTGCACATCCCAGGCCCCAAGAGTCACCTGGTACCCCAGCAAAAGAACATAGGTGGGACAAGTAAAGCATTTTTGTTGACCCACTCCCAAGATGCAGCCCACATTGAAGAGTGTGTTTGAGTGGCACTCAAAGTACCCCCCCAATCATGCTGCTGCCAGTGAGCTGAACACAGTCACAGTCGAAATGCTCGCCATTGACCTGTTGCCCTTCTCCTTTGTGGAGAATCCAGGATTCTGCTGTTTGATGGCCTGTGCCTGTCTCAAATGGCAGATGCCATTGTGAATGTATTTCTCCAAACATGCAATGCCCAAACTCTACAGCAGAGTTTCACAGTCTGTCCTACATGCCATGAATCATTCTACCTCAAAATATATCCATCTTAGCATGGATATGTGGACAAGTGGGCAAACAGCGGGCAGCTCATATCTGTGCATAACAGCACACTGGGCACAGGTACCTGGTTGTTGATTTGGGGCCTGGCAAAAGCTGCGTAAAGCAAAATTGTGGTGGTAGCAACACACCTGGTATTCATCATAATGCAACCATAAATATGCAAAGTGTTACAGGGTCTCACAGTAGTGAGAAAATGTTGAACGTGCAGCTAAATTAGATTGATGAGTGGTTCAATGCACACTCACTCACAGCAGGGTTTATTGCCAGTGACAATGGCTCCAATGTGGTTAAGTGCATTACTGACAGTGGCTTTTTCAGAGTTCCCTGCCTGGCACACTGCCTTAATCTAGTCATGCAGCAATTTCTGAACCATGATGAAATAAAGGAAACTGTGTCTGTCAGACTTATCTGTATGCACTTTGCCCATTCTGCAAAGGCCAGTGACCATCTGCATGAGCTGCAGCATACTAACCATCTGTCTCAGCATTGTATGAAGCTTGATGTTGTCACCAGGTGGAACTCCACGCTGTACATGCTGGACCAGCTTTATGAGCAGTATCAGGCAGTTTCAGATTACCTACTGCTGCAGTCCACCCAGGACAGTACTGGAGTGTCCATCGCCCTAACAACAGAGCAGTGGCAACAAATGGATGGCATAATATGCATTCTGCATACATTTGAGCATGCAACACAGGCTGTGAGTGGGGACACTGCCTGTATAAGTCAGTCAATATCCCTTATACGTGTGCTGAGGCAGACACTGGTAAATGTCAGTCACCAGATGGAGGCAAGTGATGATCACAGTTCTGTTCATGTAATGGGTCACATGCTCCATATACTGGACAGCAATACACATATCTGTGGCATTATGCAGTCTAATGAGCTTGCTATTGCTATCATGCTGGATCCATGGAACAGAGGCGGCTTGCCTGCCATGATTGAAAGGGATCGTGTGTGAGTGGACAAATTAACCAATTACCTTGTTGTATGGTTACATGGTGCACAGATGAAAAATGCAGAGACACAAATGACACATATAGCTGTATCAGGTATTGCTACCACCACCACCAGTAAATCATCAGAGGCCACCAAACTGGAGAAAATGTCAAAGTCACAGCACAGCATGGCAGGTAATTCCATTTGGGATGCTCTGTACCAGGTGGTCATTGAAGAAATTGAAGAACAAGGAGGAGGAGTATGATGAGGCAGCAGGACTCAGGGAAGCACAACATATGGTGAATGCCTACATGGGAGACACCAAGCATCTTGGCATCACTGGTGATGAGCCCTTGGTGTACTGGAGCAGCAAAGTGAGTGACTGGTCTGCACTGGCATCTGTTGCTTTTAAATACCTCAGCTGCCCACCATCCAGTGTCAGTGTGGAACGGGTGTTCAGTTCTGCTGGGGCCATTGTGCATAACCGTAGGACAAATCTGTCACCAAAAAATGTTTCAATCCTAACATTTATAAAAATGAATGAGGCTCACATTCCACATAACACAATTATTTCTATGGTGTTGCCCCAAGAACTGTGTCTCGGGGACGATGATGACAACAAAGATATCCACAGTGGTAAGGCCTCTACTAGCAGGGAGGTAGATGAAGCAGCAATGATGACTGAATTCCCACCTGGTGATGACTCCAGTCTTGAAGGCTGTGAGGGCTGCTTCATGGATGATGAGTCACTGGAAGAAGGCTAAAGGTGTTCTGCCCCCCCCAGCCACCACCAGCATCCCCATTTCCACTGAATATGCTGTTTTATGTTATTGTTATACATTTTAAATTTTATTTTGCTTGTTGTTCTGTGTTACACATCCAGTTAAATGTTTAATTTGATTACCCATCCTAGTCACAATGTTTACTTCATTTCATTTTTGGAAATGTATTCTCCCATGCTATGCTAACTGGAATGAATATGTTACCATCTCAGCATTGCACAATGGCCCCATCGTGTGACAAATACTGAACATCTTCCCCATTTCCACATATACCTCCTCCATGACACCATGAATGAGTGTCTAGTGAGTGTGCCACCACTGTATGTACGACAATGACAACTTAGTCAGACAGTGCACAGCCAGTACTGTGTTTCTCAGAAATGCATGCATACTCCATCCTCACGTATACAATTAACCATCATGTAATCCGCCTCCTTGTCATCCATCCTAATTTGTATAACACAGACTTCGACAGTGTGGGCCATTGTCATACTGCCAAGAAATACTGGCGACCCCTGAACATCTATGAAGCTGACAGATGCATGCTACAGCATAAACAGCAGTCTCAGACCAGTACATTAATGCTGCCTCTGAGTCCAGCTAAATTGCTCCTCCTCCACCTCCTCCAGCAGTTGTCCACCATGAAGAACCGCAGTATTGCCAATGCCAGCAAATTCTGGGCCAGTACATCAACCTGCACAATGCAGCACTTTCATCCCAGAATGCACACTTTGGGTTGTTTTTCCTTCTGCCGACCACCCATGATGACAGCATTGCCAGCACATTTTGGGCCAGTACGTCAACCAGCATGATACAGCACATTCATCCCAACAAGCACAATTGGTGTCGTTTTCAGATGATAAATGGTTATGCTGCCATTTATAGTGTCAGTTGTAAATTCGTGGATAAAAGTTATATATCCTTCACCATCTTACAGTGGTTCAATCAAGGGACTTTTTTAAGCTGTGTATGGGTGATTCCACAGTGTCAGTGGCAAAACACATGAGGATACAACCCAAGGTCACAATTTTCACATTAGCGCAGCAGTATATATAATATGTTTGTTTTCCTTCACAGGTGTTCACTGATGATGATGATGACATATGTTTTTAGTTGTCAGCAGTGGCCCATACCTTGCAGGATGCAGCACCTCGATCCAGCATCCTCACACCAGGATAGAAGACTTCTGTTTAGTCACCAATGCTGTACAGAGATTGGATGTATCGTCAAATGTTCACCAGAAAACTCAGCCACCATTTCAATTGAAGTACTTTGTACCTGGCTGGCAATAATAAAAAAAGAAGAAGACATTTTGAGCCTTGTTACAACTAGGTACCCCCCAACCATCATTACATGAAGCTGTACTTACATCAGGGAATGGCTGTTAAACTGCAACATTGACATGAACAGACTATGTCTGATGAGCACAGCCAGCAGCCAGATTGGGAGGGAGGTAACAGATGCACCCCAGCAGCGGGAATCCTGAATATTGGCAGACCCATATAGAAGATAGTTGCTGTCAAAGTCTGACATCTCTGTCCTGCAGTAACTACAAATTTAATACTTAACCATATCCACCAACTCCACATTAGCCCAGCCTCAACCACCTCCTCCACCACCCACCCACCAAAGACCATCACAAATTAAGATATACTTACCACCAGTTAATGAATTGCACACATACTGAACAGCAGCAGCAGCCGTGCACCTGGAGTTAACAGCTCCTGAGTTCCTGCATGTGTTGAGAAAAGAAAAAAAATAATACAATTACAATCTGACTCAGTTATCTGAGCTGCAGTCACCTATCCCTCCCAGTAATGAAAAATTCAATACTTACCTTGTCCTTGTGCAATGTGAAATGTGATACATTCCAACTTCCTGTATCCAAATCCTGGGCTGGCATGCATGTTGTCATGATGATGTGCTCCTCAGTACTCTAGATAAATATAAAATAAGTACAAACATATAAGAACTCAAGATGTCCCAGTAACAATCCACCATCCCCCTTTTCTTGCACCCGAAAAAATAAATACAGATACTTAAGTGTGCAGCAGCAGCAACAGCAGCAGCAGCATCGATCGACTATGTGAAGAGGATCCACATGAAGCAGACAAAGCATTACTTCTCGTGGCAACTAGTCAGAGAAGCAGGCAGCAGCTACAGGCAACAGCAGCAGCACTCAAAATGTCATACAATCCACAGTGACTTAAAACCACAGAGACAACACAGATAACCAGGGCAGCATCATTGCGAAATGATAATTCCACAGTTCTCAATCAATTGAGAAAGCAGCAGCAGGAAGAAGTAAGTGCAATTTTAAGTCACAGAACCATTTTGCAGGAGGATTTATTTTTTTCATAGTGGCAAACTGGCTTATGCTGCATGTCAGGCAGTGACGGTACCACTGTTAGACCTGAAAACCATACTAAATGGTGCAAAGAACAGCAGATTTGGGTCCTTTGTGTATGTGAACCATGTAACTGCATGTCTGACACCAGATTTCAGTCTGAATTTAATGTACCATTTTTTAGGAAACTTTTTTGGACATGTACTGTCTGTGCTGCACTCGCAGAAAGAAGATGTGGTCTAAAATCAATAGTAAACAGTGGACCAAAGACCATCCTTTGGTCTGGGTGGGGGTTTGGGTGCCAAAAAATGTCATGGCTGGAACCTGATTTCAGTCTGAAGTTACTGTAACATTTTTTAGGAAACATTTCTGAACTTCTGGGCCATGTTAGGCAGTGGCAGCACCACAGTTAGGCCTGAAAAATATTTAAACGATGCAGAAAACAGCACATTTGGTTCCTCATGATGGATGTGAACCATGTAACTGCATGTCTGACACCTGATTTCTGCCTGAATGCACTGTGCAATTTTGGGAAAATCTCTGGACATTTACTGCCTGTGCTGCACTCGCAGAAACAAGATGTGGCCTAAAAACTATTATAAACAGAGACCAAAACAGAATTCTAATGTCTGGGTGCTTGGGGGCACCCTAAAACATCAGACTGATTCCACATTTCTGTGTCAGATTGATGTAACATTCTTTGGTAAACATTTCTGGACTTGTAGGTTCAGTTTAGCACCAGCAGCAGTGAGTTGACAAATAGGCCCTAAAACAGCTATTTAATGTCTGGGTGGTGGGGGGGGGAGGGGCACCCAAAAACATCATGGCTGAGAGCAGATTTCTGTCTGAATGTAATGTACCATTTTTCCTGTTTTATTTCTGGACATGTACGGCCTGTTTGGATCTGCACACCATGGAGGCAAGAGGCTGTGTTAAACTGTGGCCCTAGTGCACAATTTGGATCTGGTGATGGCAGGGCACTAAAGAAAACATGGTGGAGGGGAGGGGAGGGACACCAAGTGAACATTTGTGACAGCTAAGTCCAGGGCAAGGAGACTGTTGTTAAGCATGAAAAACATATCTATGTTTAACTTCACAATAAAAGTGCTTGTTATTTAGGTTTCTATGTTGTATACATATTCAAACGTATGCTGCAGCTGCATACAGCAAAAAGAACTGCCACAACATCACATAGGTGTGGCAAAAAAAATTGTTCATACGAACAAATTACAATACCTGACATTTGTGCATAGGAGAAGGATTAACATAATAAAAGAAGAAAGGTACACTATTAATTATAGGTAACATACAGACTGACTGACAGTAACATACGTGGTGGGGGGATATGCAGGGTACTAGGTGATAGGGTATTCATATCTGAGAAAGGAAAGTGAGGGAGCATACACAACACAAAACACACTAAACACTGGACAAGAAAAAGAAACAAGAAGATCTAGAATGAGACAGAAGACTAAATACATATATTTTTTGGTAATGTTTTTTAAGTTTTGGGGGTGCAGATGAGGGAAGAGTGATAGTAGTAAGGACAGGAAAAAGAAGATAAAATTCTGGTGCTGTGCTCACTGCCTGCCTCACATGCAAGCACGTTATGGTCCCCAGACCACATCATTACAAGGTGCCTGCACCAGGGCCTGATTCCAACCTGCCATAACTACCACCATGACTAAGCTCTGCGAGGAGGTCCAAAACTTTATGCTGGTCCTCCAACAGTTTCCTTAAGTCCCCCTTGACCTCCTGGCGAAACTTGTCAAAGTCCTGGTGAGAGATGTTACCTCTCACCACACTGCTGCCAGGTCTTCTTTTCTCACAGGAGGAGGACTGGCTGGGGCAGATTCAGGCCGTCCATGCTGATGTCCAGCATGAACATGGCGCCACTGCTGCCTGTGGGGTGAGGTGGATGGTGGTGCTGCTGTTGCCTGCTGCCGATTTAGCTGGCACTGCTGGTGCTTTCTGGGCTGTTGTTGTTGAGCCCTGGTACCTTCCTCCTGCTGGCCCCCTTCCCCTTGGGCCACACTGCCTCCTGCTGCTGCTAACTCCTTTTACTTTCTGAGCCACTCTGCAGTGTGGTGGTGCTGCAGGTGGCTCCATTGGCCATCAGTTGCAAAATGGCCCCCCTTGCTTGCCCCTTCACACAGATCTGCCAAGCAACTTGCAGATAACAACACTGCTATCACTGTTGTTTATGGTGAAAAAACACCACACGGCAGACCCTTTATGCTGGGAGAGGCGGGGGGGCACATGATCCTGCTGGGGGGCATTAATACACTGTGCTGGCTGCAGTCCAGGGGCCACATGCTCCTGCTGCTGGTCAGGGGGGACTATAGGAGCATTCTGCTGCTGGGTGGTGGTGGTGGATGTGGAGGGGGCTACATCATCCTCACGCTGCTGCCGGGGGGCAACTGGCTCATGCTGCTGCTGGTCCTGGGGCATTAGAGGAGGATTCTGCTGCTGGTTGGGGGATGTGGAGAGGGAAACATCATCCTCACACTGTTGCTGATGGGTGGGGGCAATGGGCTCCTGCTGCTGCTGCTGCTGCCACTACCAGGGAGTGTTGGCTACCAGCTCTTGATGGACCTGGGAGAGGTCCTCAGCCTCAGCTACCCTGTCCTTAAATACCCACCTGTCCAGACGGACGGTGGTTGCATTCCCACCAGTCCCCTTGCCCCTACTTTTCCCTTCCATCAGTTAAAAAAAAAGGTTTCCTAGAAGGGGAGAAAGGAAGTCACACACACAATCTGCACAGACACCTAACAGAAGTTATCAACAAACACAATCAAAATATGTGTTAACTTAGGAACAAAAAATGTGTACAAAACACACACAATATGACATACTGCTGACCCAAAAACTCCCTCTGTTGTTGGCTGCCTGCTTCCTCCAAGTCTCCAGCTACACAAAAGGGAAATGAATCACTCACTTCCTGCCTATATACAGTCACCCATGTGACCTGCAGACAGTAGGCTATGGGAAAAGCCCAATTTCACCGGATTTCGCAGAATAGAAATGCAAGGCGAAATCTAAGGCCAAAATTTGACAGTGAAATTTCCCACAACAGCATAATTACACAAAATATTTCACTGGCGAAATTTGTGACTTCGCCGACATTTCGCCAGTGAAATTAAATTCCGCAATATCTCTAGCTGTAGGTCATCCTTCCAGTTGATGGCCAGGTTTATTTTCTCTTTTAGATGTGGAACTTTACCCTTCTTCGTTCCAACTACTTCCGTCCCTTCCTTAGTTGGTTGACACCATCGTCTGATGCAGGACTTCTGTGCCTCACTCCAGCTGATCTGAGGACTGCGCTTCACTCATTGGCTTCCATGGATTGTTTTCTAGTGAATGCTACAGTCTTCCTGCCTCCTGCTGCTGTTCGCTGGGAGTCGATCCAGTTCCATTCCTTCATGCACGGTTAGTCATCTGGCTACGCCTGGCTCACCGTCTTCCCTGGATAGTTCCTCCAGTTCCTCAGGATTTGATCCAGACTTCATTCCCATTTGATTGGCTGGCTCTCAACTCTGCCTTGTAGGCTCGGGGCTTTGTGCTGTTTGCTGTGGCTCTTTGGGCCTAGTACCTTATCTCCAACCAATACTTCTACCAGGTCAACTGCTCTTCCATATTATTAATTTCATACTCTTACTCTGTCCATTCTAATAGTACTCTTCCACTTCTCATTAGCTCATTTATTCATTACTCTGGTGAAATACTACTGACAGCAAACATCCCTTGGCTAACATGCCTCACAGACTCTTTCGTCATCATAGAATTTTATATGCTGCCCACTCAGCTCCTCAGGCACATTCATGAAATTCCATTTGCCTGGACATAGGAATATCTTCTCAATTTCTAATGGATATACCCTCTGACTCCTGCCCATTCCATTACCGTGATTTCCCTGTCTACTTTGTCTCACTGGCTATCCTCAAACATGGAAAGGACGTAAATCCTTCTGCTATGCTCTGATTTTGTAATTAGTGTCCCTTCTATGGATACTGGGAATCACAAGTTAAACCATTTGACTATGAACATCATCTGTCTTACCTTTTGCAGCCTCTCCTACTACCACCAACTCTGTTCACCATGTTACTCCATTCCTACTCCTTAACAGTCATTGCTTGTTTTAAGAATTTCACAGATATCTTCTAGAATATTCGTCTTGGGATCTCCACCGCCTAGCAGATTACTTACTTCTCGCCATCCAAACCATTGTTTTTGTTCCTGGACATCGCCATTCCTCATACAATTATCTGCACCTTTTCATCTAGTACATTCAACCGGATAAACCGCTCTTCCAGCAGACCCATTAGCCTCTTCTTCTCGAATTACCTTTGTTAATCTCTGCAGTACAGACCATCACCAAGAACTGGCTCTCCTGAATTGTATCCAAAAATCCGTAACAGTCAAGACAAATTCACCAACTCAGTCTTGCCTCCCAATCGATCTTAATCAACTGTAGCACTAAGATCCTGCACTATTCGATCTCACTACCAATTCAGCCTACAGACTCTTCCTTATATCTGCCTCCAAGCTTCTCTCAAGTACTTTAGCATCAGGATTACCTAGAAACTTAACCAACCTATGCCACTACAGTGCAGCTCCTAGATGATCACACCAAAGAAACACCTGCACTTACTTCAGGCAGTGTACCAGCAGAGTATTTACATATAAAATCACGAACATCATGACCAAAGAAGCCATCCATCTCTTATACCAAATTTCCAGTCATTTACCATATACATTAGGCTACTATGTGGACCACTTTGCAAAATCTTCTTCTGTTTGTTTACTAATCACTTATGGCATTGCTATCATCAGTCACTCAAACGCTCCTCTACTGCTTTACTCTGGGGTGCTTTCTTTAAGACTTATCAATCACTAATCAAATCTTTACCTCCAGACTGGCTTGAACATCAGACCTCACATGAACTGGATCAGCCACCCATAACTTTACAAATCATCACAAATTCCACAGTGTATTGTCTGGTTTTATATCAATCAAATTATGCTCTCCCGACTCATTACACCCCTATAATCCCTTTGGACATGCATCTTTCATCACCATGGAAATATGGACTACATTAGCCCTTCTTCAACTGGATCTGTTCCACACATAGGATTCTACCATCCCTACAGAAAAGAAGTACCCTTCATCCTCAGGATCATCATTCAGTCTGCATCTTCCTTGGATCAAGAATGAACCATCATCTCCAGGGCACTCAAAGACTCTCTTCTACTGATTTCTACTTCACGGATGCTTTTTTAGTGACTCCTTGTTCATTACTGAATTCCTTGCCTCTAGACCATACCTTGACGTTCAAACCTTTCATAAGTTGGATAATTCACCAATGACTTCTTGTACCATAGCATTTCCACCATTCCCCATCTAGTAACTTATCAATCAAGTCATGCTCCCTCTGCTCATTACACCCTTGCAGTTCCATGGGACAAACATTATTCATCATCTTGGAAACCTGAACTTCCTTCGCCCTCCTTCACCTGGATTTACTTCACACTTCAGATTCTATCGCTCCTTCAGAAAAGACCTACTCTTCAACCTCAGGATCATTGTTCAATCTGCATCATCCACGGATCGAGGATTCATCATCGTCTCTCCAAGCCATTCACCAATCTCAGATTAGCTATGATTACTATAACCTAGGTCCCTCTCCTTTTAGTATGTCTAGAGGATGGGCAGACCTCTGGCCATGGGTCCTCAGAGGTTTCCTCCACCTGGGGAGTTTTCCTGTCCTGAGTGCCAGGGGGTCATACTTTCTGTGAGTTGGAGGAGGTATATTTTTGGGCTTTCTAGTGCCTACAAATTACTACCTACATACCTACTACTCAAGGGTGGGAACAGAGTAAAGCCACAAAAAGTACTGCAAGTTACACAAGCACTATATACCCCATCTCTCCCCATTGCTATTCCACAAACATTGAATGGGAGGGCTAGGCCTGAGGTTCAATGTGGGGAATAGCTCCTCCCACAACCTCTTTTTAAGCCCTCCGCTAATGTACCTCCCTTGCTTAGGGAGTGTTTTTTGTCCACCACCATCCCCTACTCCTCCTTCTCCGGTGATCTTCTCACCATTGCTTACGGGCCTTCTATTCCCTACAAATTACTACCTACATACCTAATACTAAAGACTGAGAACAGAGTAAAGTTACAAAAAGTACTACATGTTACACAAGCACTATATACCCAATTTCTCCTCATTGCTATTCCACAAACATTGAAACTATATTAAGCATAATCTTGAGCCTGGCAGACTCATGACAGTTCTGGACTGCTAGAGCATGATGAGAGTGAGTGTGTTAAAAGTAGGTTGAGGGAGGGGTGAATGCTCATAATACGACTATCAATTGTGGCTTTCAACTCCCATGTGCCATTTCATGTACACCCATGGGTCTCCTGTGAGGGTTTCCCCTGGTACAGTGAGGAGCCTGAGCAGTTGAAGGCCAATAAGCAGAGGCAGAACCATTCTTGGAGTTGATTGGGATCATTTGAGGATAGACTAGCCCTGAGAGCACATTTATTTACTTAGTTTTTGTTGACCAGGTAAGTGCACTAGAAAAATCCTGCCTATTTTCAGGCACGACCCAGGAAGGGGGATACAAATGAATGCCAACTGACCTTGAACCAGATTAAGCTGTTGGTGGTATTTCTTTGTTAGTGAATGAGGGAAATAAGGCCAGGACACTGGGGGAAATTCCCCTACTCTGACTGTAGGGAGACAGGCTGTCTGCACTATGGCCACTTGGATCGAAACGCCAGAGGGAGCAGACGTCTGCACAGTAGGAGCGCTAGCCTCAACTCCTACTGTATTGCAATCAGAGGCTAATCCTATGGGTAATGCTGATATTGAATTTGAGGATGAGTTTCACGAAGCTCTCAGTTCCATGGAGGAAATTAAGAAACTTAACGATTCCACTATGAGCAATGTTGACTTGCAAACTGTTAATATGTCTTCAGTACCTGAAAGAAAAGATGATCTTCATGCTGTACAGCTATCGGAGGTCACAGAGTTGATTCAAACACCATGGAACAAGGAGGCTCCCCCTGTCATTAGCGTGAACAAGCCTGTCAGTGCAGCAGCTGAAGAATTCACTTCTAAAGCCCCGGTCTTGAGCGGTGAGTTAGCACAAGCCTGCACTGTTGTTTTATCTCCTGGTTTTGTGGAGAATGCGAACTTACAGGCTGGCAGTAGATTCATTGCAGCTAACGAGTGCCAAAAGCCTAAAAGCTTACTAGGAAAGGGCATAATCTCTACAGATTCTGTTAATACATTAGCCCTACAAAAGAAAGATGGGGCTCCTCATTCTTCTGGCTTTCTCTTGGAACGCAGTGTACTGCTGAGTAAATTGGTGGGTTTAGTGTTTAAAAAAATGACTGTAGAGGAAGCTGTTCTCCCTCTTGCAACTATATATCAAACAAAAGGGTGACTCAAACAGGTGCTACTGTGTTTTCATTTTCAAATGTGAAGTCCAACCAACAAGGTATGATTGCAGCCAATTTGGTTAAAAATATACTTCCTGCAACAATACCAGGAGCTGACAAAAGTGATCCTAATTTACCTGGGGGGCCCTGGTCACCAAGTAAAGCCCTAATAGGTGCTGTATGGAAGCAAGTACCTTCAGGCATTTGGGTTCCTGACCCAATTTGGGACGCAGACTTAAATTTTTCTCAAAATACCCCTGGGTGGAAACCAGGGTTGAATTCTAGTATTAATAAAGAGGTCTGGTCAAAGGGGGGATAAGTCAGGAGAATCTAGGTCTAATTCCTCTGTTCTACCTTCAGAAGCACAGGCCTCACAAGAGACTGACTCTAAAGTGGAAGTTGGTTTGAAATCTCAAGTTACTCCACCAGACCATGATATCTCGGCTCCACCACAACAGAAGCCCTTAATGTCTGAACTGTTCTCAACAGCAAAAATAGAGGCCGCACCA
Source organism: Neoceratodus forsteri (assembly GCA_016271365.2). Taxonomy (NCBI): domain Eukaryota; kingdom Metazoa; phylum Chordata; order Ceratodontiformes; family Ceratodontidae; genus Neoceratodus; species Neoceratodus forsteri. Next base: position 914,715,351 of record CM028132.1, on the reverse strand, counting down.
AGGAGGAACACAGTTCGCATCTGTTACAAAGAGGGCTTGGAGCAAAGACCAGCAGATATTATGTAGGTACAAACCTACTAAAGGACTCTACATTTTTCACCAAAAGACATGTTTGCTTTTATTACTATATCAGGAGAGGACAATTTTGATGTTAGTTTTAGGACATCCTATGCATTAGACCTTTTTTGGGAAAGGTATGGTCAGGTAAAGTTTTCTCCCACATGGACCCCCTTTCTGGTTATCCCCCTAACAAAACCTTTGATACAGTTCATAACCATAATGTTTAGGAATTAGGGGGTCCATGTAGAAGATATCACATTCTGGTTATCTCAAAAATGTGAAGTGTTAAGTGCTCCTGAACCTATCTTGGATTCTGAACAATTTTGGACAGGGGGATGAAAATATAAAGTTAAACTGTGACAATCAGATACTGGCATTGAACATGTTCCCAATTCCTTTTTGTTAGGTAGGGAGAGAGGAGCCTGTTTTTGTGGAGGTCATCCTCGGCCCTGCTATAAGTGTGGCTCAAGGACCCACCTTTCAAGTGTATGTGACCAACCTTGATGTGATAATTGTGGTGAAATTGATCATGTTACCATGCAATGTGCAAACCATTCCAAATGTGATTTATGCAAGGAATATGATCATGTCTCTAGAGAATTTCCTTGGGCTGCTAAAAACAAAGCAAACTGTATCAGTCTCAATATTTTGATTCTACAAGCTCAGGAAGCTGCTACATCCCCTTCCCCTAAGGCAGAACAAAAATCCTTCCAGACTAGTTTTCCTACTAGGCCTCCTTCCCCTGTTCAGTCAGACGTAGAGGTGCAGAATATTACAATAAAACCTCAAGAGGCAGTTAAGTCCCTCTTAGGCCCTCCTGAATCTCCAGATCTCACTCCAGTTTGTTATGAGGACCCAGTCATTCCTGAGAAAGACTTGAGGGTTACTGCTCCTACCTCTCCTTTGCCTCGTAGGAGATCTTCCAGAAATCTACAACCTAAATCTTCTCCTCCTTGCACTTCCTTTGACTCTAGTATTTCCTATGCAGCCTTGTTCACCCCATGGGGTAAGACAGAAATAGAACTAGGAGATTCAGATTCTCAAATATCTACCTTGTCTTCTGTTTCACTGTCAATAGATAATTATAAGGAAAAAAAAAGAAAAAAACAGAAAAAATAGGCGATAATTTCAAACAATGGGGTAAGTAATGCATGTAACATGGGGATCATTGAACATACACAGCCTTTTAAACACCATTAAAATACAAGCCCTATTCCAGTATATTCATGATAACAGAATTTCAGTCAGTTTTTTGCATGAGACATGGATGTATTCAATTGAGCAGCTGTCTACATTTAAGAGGGAATGGCCCTGGGACCCTTCCTATTGGTCATTTGGAATAGATAGTGCAGATGGGATAGGCATTTTATTTAACTCCTTTGATTTTTCCCCTTCACAAATTAATTGACCTTATACCAGGTAGGGTCCTAATTCTAGATGGGAAATGGAATAATATATGTTATAGATTCATTAACGTTTACAATCCACAGTCTAAAGCAGATAGAGTTAATTTTATGAAAGCAGTACAACCTTACTTGGTTATGTCAGTTAGAGGTCTTTGGGGAGGGGATTTTAATTGCAGCCTAATAAAAGCACCTCAGCTGAATAAGAAAATCTATTGTGACTCCCATGCATTGGAATTTATAATAAAGATGGCTGGTCTACTTAATTGTATTTCCCACCTCTCTAATGGACCTAGGTTTTCTTATATAAAAGAGAAAATAAAAACTCAGATAGATTGTATATTGGTTTCTCCATCAGTGCAGATTAGTGCTTTCTAGATGTGGCCTATAGAGTTTTCCGACCACTCATTATTGCTCTGTTCCTTTCAACCCTTAGGTCAGACCTTTACCAGGAAGATTAGATGGAAATTAAACACCTCCATCCTAACGTCTCCCCAAGTAAAAACTAGTATTAAATTTATACTACAAGCTCGTCTATCAGTTGCTTTCTTATACTTTGGGTGATTGGTGGATTGAGACAAAGTCAGATCTTAGTAAATGGTTTAAAAAACATGGAGTAATTTCAAAAGATCTTAACTTTTTGAAATATCTATCCTTCAGACAGCAGCTACAAAAACTCATGATGATTTCATACACTCCCAGACAGGATTATACAACACAGATTAACTGTATTAAAGATAAAATGAAACTGTATCAATATGATAGGGAAAAAATGATACAAGCTATACTTTCCAATAGCATAAAAAAAACAAAACATAGGAGACCCATTTGGCGCATGTAAAGACTTAAAAGATTCTGTTACTATGGACTTTTTACTGAATTCAGATGGTTCTAGGGCTGAAATAATAGAACAAATGAAGGATTTGATAAAAACACATTATCAGACAGTAGAACCGCCTTCACCTATTCTAGAGACAACTATATCTAATTATTTACATTCTATTAATTTACCCCCTTCATCATCAGAAGCTTTTAAATTGTTAGAGCCTATTACCTGCATAGAAATACAGGAGGTTATTCAAATGTTAAAGTCAAACATCTCACCAGGGTTGGATGGGCTTCTTAATCAGTTTTACAAATGTTTTCAGAATGAATTAAGTGAATGTCTACAATTATTGTTTCAATTCTTTATGGATAATAATTCAATGAGTCCTTCTTTTACTAACGGATTATTAATATACTTGTTTAAATCTGGAGACAAACATGATATAAAGAATTGGAGACCTTTTACTCTTTTAAATTTTGATTATAAAATCTTTACCAAACTTTTAAATAATAGGTTAAAACATTATGCTAAGCAGGTCATATCACCATATCAATCCTCTGGCATACCAGATAGAAGAATTCAATCTGCACTGATGATTACAAGAGATGTTATTGAGCATCTGTCATTAACAGGAAAATCAGGATGTCGTATCATGGCAGATTTTGAGAAAGCCTTTGATAGAGTGAATCTTCTCTATCTTTTTCTTAGTAAAAGCTATGGTATTCCTATTCAAATGATCAAACTCATTAAATTGATTTCTCAGTTTAATTTAGTTTTTCCTTTTTTGAAAGGGGATATAGCTAACAGTTTCCACTTAAAAACTGGGGTCCGAGAAGGTTGCCCCCTGACTCCCCTCTTATATAGTTTTTCACTAGATCCCCTTTTGCATACTTTAGTAAACTCGCCTCGGTGGACAGGAATTATTAAGGATGATTTTCAGCATCAGTTATACTTACAAGCTTATGCTGATGATTTAAATTTATATTTTTCAAATCACATGCAAGTATGTGAATTTCTGGAGGAATTTAAACAGTATTCTGCTGTTTCAAATGGCAAATTAAATCTTCAAAAAACTAGAGGCTTATTTTTAGGGGCAATAGGACCATTGGAGGTTGTACAGGAGAATATTTTTATATCACAAAACTCACTGAAGATTTTGAGGTTTCTTTTTGGACCTCAAAATCTACCAGTGGAGAACTGGGAACTAGCAATAGAGAAAGTAGGGGAAAAAAAGTTAACAGATGGAAGCAGTGGAAATTATCTAAGCTTAAGTGTATGCACATCATAAAACAATTTGTTATTCCTGGTTTACAATTCGTTGCCATGATATTTCCTCTCCCGACTCAGTTAGAGATTAAAGTGTACAGTGTTTTTGTTTTCAAATGTTGTGGGGAAATTGAGTAAACTCTGTCAAACGGTGTTATACTTATTTAGATAAGAAATTTGGGGGTCTCGGGCCCAATAGTATTTCTTAACACTTTATTTTTTATGAATACTATCAAATGTGGTTTAGCTCACCTAGAGGGCATTGAAAAGGGGTGGGTTGATAAGGCCCTAGGTAAATACTTTAAAGCTTGGTGTAACTTAGCTCCTAAACTGAACCCTCACATACATATTCCCATGTATTTTAAACCTGCTGTACAAAAATTATATACTGTAGATGGCATGTTACTGAACTTATGATACAAAATAATAACACACAGTATATGTACAGGTTAATTATGGGTAAGATACACCCACAGGAATCTTGCTTTAAAAACTGTCCATCAGCTCAAAATCCCACAGTTATGGCACAACTGAATAATACCAGATTACCTCCTTATCAGTGGGAAACACAGTGGCTTATAATGGATGGACGCCTAAACGTGCAGGGGAATGCAAAGTACAAAGCTAAAGAAGAGAGAAGTTGTCCTTACTTAGAATGTATAAATAGAGAAAAATCAATGGAACATTTTTCCTACAGTGCTCCTATTCAAAAGGGTTATGGGTAAATTTATCAAGAACATTGAACTTCAGATGGTTTTCGACAGTTACATATGATGTTTTAGTATTAGGTATTTATCCTTCTAGCTTGGCACTTTACCATAAAAACACACTAGCCACATTTTTTAGTTGTGTGAGGTATTATCTATGGTAGGCAAGATGCCAATGGGTGCATTATCAAAGGAAAATGACTTATGAGTGCTTTAGCATACTAGTATCAAATGAATTATTAAAAATATATTTAAAAGAAACTCAGGTATTTAATTCAGATAAAATCAAGAAATGGTGGAAAGGATTCTCCCATTTTATAACATTCAAGTGATTGCTTATGAAGAGAATAAGGTTATCTCCAGAATCCATTTTGTGTTCATTTATTTATTTTTTTCCTCATCTCTTTATACTTCCTTTTTTTCCCCTGGGATTAATTACAGTTTTGATATAGTGTGAATGATGATTTTTCTCCTTTGTGAACAAGATATAAATCCTTTGTATATTGTGTTATACTGTGTTGTACTTTATGTTTATTATTACAATAAAAACTCCCCTACTCTTTTTTGATAAGTGCCATGGGATCTTTAACATCCACCTGAACTACCACCAATCCAAGCAGATGGGACCTTGGTTTAACATCTCATCCGAAAGGTGGCACCTCAGAAGTGCAGCACCCCCTCATGCTGCATTACAATGTCAGTACTGGGATATTAACCTAAGTGCCAGATGTGGGAAATGAACCCACAGCTCTCTGATCTTCCGGCCTCAGAGACGAGTGTGCTACCTACTGAGCCACTGACATTCTGCAAGTACATTCAACATTACAAGTAATATCGGGGGCAATCACCCTACAAAAGGCAGTTTCTGTCATGGGTGACTGATACAGGGAGGACAAGACCAGCACAGGTCTTCTGCACTATGGACAGATTATTACATCCTATTTGTTTGTAGCCTGAGGGTGAGCTGTCAATACAAAGATGTGAAGAGTTTGTCAGTTGTTCCTTGATAGGGTATCTTCCATGCTTAAAAAAACAAGTTGTTAATGAACAAACATACCATTGCTTTATCACATGTGCAGGAGTGCTACTGCTTTCCAAGGATGCTATTGTATGTGTAGATATTGCAAAAACCTTAGTTAATGCACCAGTTAGAGTAACTTAACACCACAAAAGTACAGGCATTTGACATTACAGTTTCCAACCCTAATTCCCCACTGCCATGCACAAGCAGCACAAGGAAATAAATGCTAGGGTTTTGGGTCTCTGGAGTCTTGTCCAATAAGTGGTGGGGTCTTCCTTTGGGTTGTCAACTCTAATGATCACACTGTTCCTAGAGCAAACAACATCACACATGATCTACTATCTTCATGCAGGGCTCTGCCTGAAGCAAGCTACAACAAACTGTGTTGGCAACATGTAGCGAGATGTACTTCTCTGCCTTTGAAGAGTGTATCACTATGAGGCATTAGCTTGCAGCTGTACCTAGTGCTTTGGACAGGAGGCTATGGGCTCTGAGAAGGGGTGAGCATTAGGACTGACAACCCCAAGGAAGACCCCACCACTGATTTGCCCATGGTAAAGCTAACACTATCAATATGCTAAACAAATGCCCATCTGACATCAATGATTGGCTGGCCTCTAGCTGGTTAAGGCTGAACCCACATAAGATTGAAGTATTACCAGTATATTCTAGATATCAAAGAACCAGCATAAATTTTCATGGTGACATGATTGTACATCCAATGATGCTTTGTGTTATGGGGGTATGTGTGATTTTGTATTTCTCTGAAACCTGGCTTTGTTGCTAATGCCCTTTTTGGGTGATCCTTGCCTCAATGTTTTTGTTCTGAGGTTCTTTGTCTTTTGAGCTTTCTTTCTTATTTTGGGCCCACATTGACCCATACCTGTAAGACCATATAAGGGAAGGTTCAGTTTTACTTCTGGTTGAGTTACAGATGAGGCACACTTTATGAGTCCTGAGTAGGGCAAAACATGCATGTCTTCTGTTCACAAACTTTGTAGATGGTGTGAGAAGCCCTTTAGCATCATGCATTCCTGCTTAAAGTAGAACCAGCCTAAATATTCATGGTGATTTGCATATAGATCCTATGATGCTTTGCAGTATGGGGTATGTGTGACTGTTATAGGGGCACAGTCATGCCCCAATAGTTAGGGATGAGTAGCTTGTTTAATGCTAAAACCCATTTTTTGCACCTTAGTATCTTTTGTGTTCTTTGATTAAATAGCCCAAGATTTGGCATGTGCAGCCGGGCTATAAAAATCTCAAGATGAGGAAAGATTTGTGATGGCATCTTGTATGGTTTTCAAGATACTGAGTGCCAAAAAACAGAAAAAAAAACATTTTGGTTTCCCTATACTTAGCACTGGGTATTTTTTTGTTCTCACCTGCAGCCTAGTCCGTGTGGAATTTTTTTCATGAAATTTTTAGGGTAGAAGGGCCCATGCCAAGTGAGTTAACTTTCTGGTGTGACTGGTAAAAAAAACCACATTGAGAGTAGTTATTTACATGATTTACTTGCCGTCAGTGGAAAAAAAATGGTCAAGATGGCCACCATTTTCTTTTTATTGTTTAAACTTAGGAACAGTAAAAATACATTATAAATTATGTATTTAAAAAAAACACCTGAACCTAGCTAAAGGGACCCATTTAGCTAGATTCTGGTGTTTGTTTTTAATGTTGGCTGAAATATGTTATCTGGGCACCCAAAATCCAGGGTGCCCAGCTTAGAAAGAGGAGCCAATAACCCACGTTCTCTGAATGAGAACAGCAGGACTTTCTTAACTTCTGCAGCCATAGATGTAACTCATGCTTCAGGCTTCAGTGACAGCAGTGAGCTGCCATTTCCCTGATGTCTACTGGTGTGCTCCCACCTTGCTGTCCCTTTATGTTTGTAATGTTGTCCTGTTGTCTAGTGGCACCCTCACCCTCCGATCGCTGTCCCCTTGATGTTTCAGTCTTTCTCTAGTGTCTAGTGCACCCCCACCCTCCATCCACCATCCCCATGATTTATTGATCTTTCCCTGGTGTCTAGTGGCACCCACCACCCTCAGATTCCCCCCCCTCTAATTCATTTCTCTTTCCCAGGTGTCTACTGGTATTTCCCACCCTCCAATCACTATCCCTGTTAGTTGTTCGTCTTTTCCTGGTGTTTAGTGGCACACTGTCACCATTACTTTTACAGCTTTCCCTAGTTTCTGTTGGCATCCCTTATCCTCCTATCACCATCCCGGTCTTGAAAACAGTCCCTCAATATTTTTTTTTGTAAACTGTAGAAATCAAAATTATCCCTCACTGATCTGACCCTGCCACCTCCCAGTCAGCACTCATCACCCCATACCCCCCTAGTACACCCCCACACACTCTCAGACACCTGAACAGGTCAGAGAGCAAAGCTCCATACTTCATTTTAAGACACGTCTTACTGCTGGACCCATTGACTGCAATATGAGAAACTAAGGTAAAACACAGTTCAATGTATTTGAGTGGGGTTTTCAAGTTTTGGATATTTTTACATCAAATTCTCAACATGGTTTGAGACATCAACTCATGGACAATGGTGGTGGAATTCCGAAAATCTATCCTGAAAGGCAATTTTGTGGTCACATTGCAAAATCACCTTTCAGGCAGGATTTGAAAAATTTCACTACCCTTGTTCATGAGATGGGGTCATATGAAGGCTATGTTGAAAATGTTGGTCAAAATATGTAAAAATGACAAAGTTATGTGCATGCGTTGAAATTTTACTATGCTCACTCATAATGTTGATAATTTTAAATATTTTCACCCCAAATTTTGAACATAGCCATTTTTTTCATCACCTCCTGAATGTAACAGCTGTCATGTTTCAAATCCTGGCCAAAATGGATTTTCACACCTGGGCACAGAATGATGTTTTGAAGAAGCTGAATGATGTATTGGTTTGGATTTGAAAATGCTCAGCATGGCGTTCATGAGGTGAGGTAATAACAAGGCCATACTGACAATCTGGTTGCCATTTTGGCCCTGCGCTTCCATGGCAACATACATGTACACATCTATGGAGGGATTGGAGTGCAGGGCACAGAAGGCCCTGCGATCCCACAGGGGAATGAGGATACGATTATAATATCTCAAAAAGTAAGGAAATGACTGTGTTAATGCACCACTTAAGGTAACTTAATGCTACAAAAGTAGGGAAATGTGGGGTTAGTGTTTCCAATCCTAAAGCCCCCTAAAGCCCTTCCTCCACCTCCCAATCAGCAAGAGGAAAATACATTAGGGTTTAGGTCTCTGGAATCTTGGTGAATCAGTGTTGGGGTCTTCCTTGGGGCTTGTCAATCCTAATTCCCCCCTCCCTGGTGGGTTCTTCATGAAAAAAGGAGATCATGTATATTGTTTGCTCACAGAATGGTGTGGGCATTAGGGTTGACAAGTCCCAAGGAATACCCCACCACTGATTTGCCAAGACTCCAGAGACCCAAACCCTAATGTTTTTTTCCTTTTACTGCTTGGGGGCATTAGAGTTGGAAACCCTAATGCCACATTTCACTACTTTTGTGGCATTAAGTTACCATAACTGGTGGATTAACGCAATTTTTTGCAAAGAAAAAAAAAATATATATATATACTGCAAATGAATATATTAATCCTGACATGAGCAAAATAAATGATGTTGATCACTAAACATTCTCCGAGGCAAGTTTACATCCAGGGAAATCCAGGGAAAAAGGAAATCCAAAAAACTTCTGATCATAGGAAACTCCATGATTCGGTGAGTTGATACCCATCTCCAGCCAGGCGTAATGGTCAGATGTCTTCCAGGTACATCAGCATGGAGAGACACTGACCGCATTGCTAAAATTGTTCACAAAGCAGGAGAAAACATTGATGTCCTAGTACACATAGGGACTAATGATCTCGCCAGCCGGTCAGTTGTGGAGACCAAGGAACACCTGACCAGGCTGGGTGACAAACTATCATCCATTTCGTCTGGCATCTCCTTCTCTGAGATCCTGCCACTCTGGGAGAGGGGGGCAGATGGACGGAAGGTCAGAGAAGGGAGATAGGGGAGCTAAACATGTGGCTCAAGGGCTGGTGCCAGGAAAAAGGACACAGATTTGTAGGGAACTGGCAACAGTTCTGGGAGCGAAAGTTCTTTAAATTTGATGGACTGCATCTGACTAAGGAGGGAGTCAGTGCATTGGGGCAGAAGTTTGACATCTTTGCAGAATATTTAAACTAGCAAATGGGGAGAGGGATGCAGCACTCCATACATCGAATGGGAAGAACACCCCTCCTCCCTCAGCTAGTGGTCAAACAGGGATTCAGCATGTTTGCAGTTCATTTGCATCACCAGGTAAGAAAAAAGACGCACGGGGTAATGCCAAACCTCATCCAACAACTACCACACTGAAATCTGGCCAATGGAAAATCATGTACACAAATGCTCACAGCCTGGGAAATAAGATCCCAGACCTGCAGGCAATAATGTCAGAGGCTAAACTGGACATAGTAGCAATTAGTGAGACATGGTTTACCAGTAACCACATTTGGGAGACTTCAGTACCTGGCTATGTATTGTTCAGAAGAGACTGAGGTGCAAAAAGGGGGGAGGAGTGGCCCTGTATGTCAATGAAACTATCAAAGCTACAGAAATTCAGAATACACGTAAGGAGCCAGAAGAACTGTGGGTCACCCTGGAAACAGGAAATGGGACAGCCATGAGAACTGGGGTTGTCTACAGGCCCCCAGACCAGGGGAGGACATAGACACATTACTGTTAGAAGATATACAAAACATGACAGCTAAAGGGGAGGTTCTGATAATGGGAGACTTCAACATGCCGGCTACAGATTGGTCAATACCAGCAGGAACATCTGCCAGAACTAGACACATAGTGGATTCCCTGCAGGGGGAGGGCCTCAAACAACTGGTACAACAACCCACAAGAGACAGGGCTATCCTAGATCTAGTACTGACTAACAGGGAAGGGATCACAGATCTCCAGGTAGAAGGTCACCTGGGGGCCAGTGACCATCACATGGTATGGTTCAGTATGGCCACTACAACTAAATCATCCTATTCCAAGGCAAAAATATGGGACTTCAGAGGAGCTGACTTTGATAAGATGGCCAACAGAGTTAAGCTAGTCCTGGCAAAAAGAAACACAGGTGAAGGGGTACAGGCAAAGTGGGCAAGCATTAAGGTTGCAATACTTGAAGCAACATCCCATTGTGTTAGACAGAAAAGGAAGTGCAAAAGAAGAAGGAAACCACTTTGGTTCTCAAATACAGTAGAGAAAAGTCAGAGCCAAAAGGCTGGCCTTCAGGAATATAAGGAACACAGCGGGATGAAGATAGGGAGGCATACCAAACTGCCCTAAGGGAAGCAGGGAAGGTAGTAAGGCAGGCAAAGTCCCAAACTGAGGAAACACTAGCATGAACAGTAAAGAAGGTGACAAGACTTTCTACAGATACATTAGTGAAAGGAGAAAGTCCAGAGAGTATTGCTAAGCTTAATGGAGAAAAGGAAGCATGTGAGGAGGAGGACCATGTAAAAGCATCTATCCTAAATAGATACTTTTGCTCAGTATTTACTGAAGAGAAGGTAGGGCAGGGCCCACAGCTCAGCACCATGGACACAGGGGGAAGGGAGGTGAGCACTACTCCCTTCACAAAAGAAAGGATCCTACAAGAGCTTACTAAGCTCAGGGTGGATAAGGCAATGGGACCTGATGGCATACATCCCAGGGTACTTAAGGAGCTAAAGGTAGAACTAGCAGAGCCATTATCAGAACTGTTTAGTGAGTCTCTGAGCACAGGAGAGGTCCCAGAAGACTGGAGAAGGGCTCATGTGATTCCGCTCCACAAGAGTGGTAGCAGGGAGGAGGCAGGGAACTACAGACCAGTCAGTCTTACCTCAGTAGTGGGCAAGATTGTGGAGGCACTCCTTAAGGAAAGGATAGTGCAACACCTGGAATCCATAGGGGCACAAGATCCAAGACAGCATGGGTTTACAAAGGAAGGTCCTGTCAAACTAATCTCATAGATTTCTTTGACTGGGTAACCAGAGTGGTGGACCAAGGGGAGCAGTTGATGTCACCTACCTTGACTTCAGCAAAGCTTTGACACTGTTCCACATAGAAGATTGATAAATAAGCTGGGTAGGCTCAGGGTGGGTCAGAAGTTGGTCAACTGGTGGCAAACTGGTTGTGAGGCAGAAAACAGAGAGTGGTGGTAAATGGTATACAGTCAGAAGAGATGCAAGTCAAGTAGGGGTACCTCAGGGATCAGTCCTGGGGCCAGTCCTCTTCAACATCTTCATTAGTGACCTTGCAGATGGACTAGAGGTAAGGCTTGTCTGTTTGCAGATGACACCAAGGTCTGCAACAGAGTAGATAGATCCAGATGGAGTGGGCAGAATGAGAAGAGATCTGGATAAACTAGCAAAATGGTCAGAAGAGTGGCACTGGATTTAATGCAAAGAGTGCAAGATCCTGCACATAGGAAGAAACCTGAAGCCACCTATAGGCTGGGAGGAGTTGCTAGCAGTCACAAAGGAAGAAAGAGACTTGGGCATCATCATCACTGATGACCTGAAATCATCAAGCATACCTCTAAAGCAGTAGGTAAGGCTAGGGGGTGTTAGGGTGTATTAGAGAGATTATCATAAGTCGTAAGAGGGGTAATAATCCCTCTTTACAAGACACTGGTTAGGCCCCATCTGAGTACTGTGTGCGGTATTGGAGGCCACACCTTCACAAGGACATTAACCAAGTTGAGGCAGTCCAGAGAAGGGCAACCAAAATGGTGCAGGGACTGCATCAGAAGACATATGAGGACAGATTAACAGAGCTCAATTTGTATACCCTTGAGCAAAGGAGGAGAGAGTGACATGATCGAGGCATTCAAACACCTTAAGGGCATTAACAAGGTGAAAGAGTCTAACATGTTTAAATATAAGAAAAATAGCAGGACAAGAGGACACAGCATGAGAATAGAGGGGCCGATTAATGGGGAATGTGAAATTCTTTTCACAGAAAGGGTGGTGGATGCATGGAATGGCCTACCTCAAGAAGTGGTGGCTATGAATACAGTGCAGGGCTTCAAACAGGCATGGGGTAGGCATAAGGGAGCAATACAAATGAGTATGAATAGATAGGCCACTGACAGAGCAAAGGCCGATGGCACATTTATAAGGTAGAAAAGGAAATGGGCAGACTGGATGGGCCTTGCGGTCCTTATCTGCCATCAACGTCTATGTTTCTATGTTTCTATGTTTCAGGGGATGAAGTGGATGGATATCAATAAGTGCAAACTGCAGTTAACCCCCCCAGTATCACACTCCTAGGGCAGGATTCACAAAGCTCTAAGATGGATGTAAATAACAGTCATAGATATAACATACCCACATTCTTTTCAGTGCTGTAAATCTGCTAATCTCAGTCCTTCATTTGTACCGCTGTTTTCCTAAATAAATAAATATATAGAAACAGACAATAATGAGAGAAAAAGACCAATGGGCCATCCAGTCTTCCTGTAACACCCTAGCACACTCAAAGATCTTTTGTCAATGCAAGGTCTTTGCACTATCTACTTCCTTGATTTCTGTTTTACTACTATCCCCTGAGTAACTACTAAGCCCCTAACTCTGTCCCAGCTGTGTTTGAAACCATTAATTGTTTTGGCACCCATCACCTCCACTGGCACACTTCAATGGCTCAACCACTTTCTCTAGAAAATGAAACTTTTTACATGGTATGTCTCTCTTGAACCCCTGCACCAGCTTCTACTCATGACCTTTATGTTCTAGATTCCCTACTCTCAGTGACTAGTTCCTTGCAGTTCAGCTTTTCATTCCTTTCAGAAACTTGAAGAAGGTCTCAGTCATACTGGCTCTCCCTTGTCTGATTTTGACTGAGTACATATTCTATGCCCTAAGCTGATCCTCATAGAATCTGCTCATCTGGCCCTGAATTATTTTGGTTATGCTATGCTGCACCATCTCCATTCTGTCCTTGTCTTTCCTTAGGTGAAGACTCCAAAATTGAGCACAGTACTCTAGGTGTTGTCTCACCAGTGATCTATAGACAGGTAGGAATACTTTTTCCTCCCATGGTCAAACCCTCTCCCAGTACACCCCAACCTCCTGTTTGTCTCACTGTATGCACTGTTACACTGGCTAGATTGTTTAAGGTAGCCACTTATGATGGTTCCCAGGTCCCTTTCCACGGAAGAGGTGTCCAGCTTAACCTCTTCAGTCCAATACTCCATTATGTTTTTCCCCCTATTTCCATCACCATGAACTTACTGGTGTTGCATTCCAGGTGCCAGACCCTGGATCACCTCACCAGCCTTTGCAGGCCTCACTGCATCTCCCTTACCCCCTCCTAGAGGTGGGAAAAATATGTGATTTGTGCCTTAGTGGAACTTCCATGAACTATCACACTTTTCGCCCAAAGTTTCTAAACTTCTGCCTGTGTCAGATCAGAAATCTTATGTCAGTGTTTTGGTGAATTTTCTCCCAGTCCCACTTATGATATACTTTCCTAAATTCCCTGTGGTGTCTAGTGCACCCCCTACAAGTACACCGGTCACCGATCACCACCCGATGTATCATAAATTAATTCCCTGGTGGCTAGCGGTCCCTCCCCCCACCCGATCACCTGCCCCCATATTTAAAATCAGTCCCTTGTGGATAGCGGTCTCTCCCCCAGGGAATTAATTTATTATACATCAGGCTACTGATCAGTGATGGGGTGGGCAAGCTGAATTTCAAGAGACTAATTCCACCCACCCCATCCCAGAACCTATGACCCAGTGACTGGAACAGCCACCAGTCTCACCACAACCAGCTGCTGACTGAGCTCTGGACAGAGCGTGTGCTGTGTTATACACAGTACGCTCATTCAGTAACTTCTAACTGTGGTGCTGAGCAGTGGGTTGTGCCAGTCGCCATCTCGTCGGTTTTGGGATGGGGAGGTAGGGTGATGGGGACGGGGGTCCACTAGGCCACCAGGGATTATTAATGTATTAATTTATTGAAATAACAGGGGGTCAGGACTGGGGTGGTCCACTAGACCACCAAGTGTTATTCATTTATTTACTTAAGTGGGGGACCAGGGCCTGGGCAGTCCACTAGACCACCAGGGATTATTTATTTATTTATTGAAATAATGGGGGATTGGGGCTAGGGCTGTCCATTAGACTGCCAGGGATTATTAATTTATTTACATAAGGGTGGATCAGGGCCAAGGCGGTCCACTAGACCACCAGGGATTATTTCTTTATTTGTTGAAATAATGGCGGATTGGGTCTGAGGCAGCCCAATAGATCACCAGGGATTATTTATTTATTTATTTATTAAATAATGGGTGAGTAGGGCTGGGGGAGGTATGGCACATTGCTGCAAAGAGCCAAATTCTACCAGAGGGATATTTCTAAGTACCCTTAGTCCAGCCCTGGTTGGTCTAATGATACTTAGAATTTCTCCCTCTGGGACAGTTTTGAGAATCCCACTTTCAGGGATGTAGCAGCTTGTGCCAGCCTCCCCTAGCACCATTCCACAGCCCATTTTGTAGCGTACAGGCAGCGCAAGCCCTGTTTGGGGTGGGCAGCCTGTGGTTGACACAGGCCATCTTTGAGAATCGCTCCTGGTACATTGTTTAGCACAAGGGGCACTTTGCCCTATTCATTGTGGTGCAAGCCCCTTGCACTGCACCAGAACCTTTGAGAATTAGACCTCGGGTATTTTCTTTTAGGTATGCAGTTGGTGATCAGTGGGGAGGGACCGCTAGCCACAAGGGAATTCATTTATTATATATTGGGTGGGGATCGGTGACCAGCGACTGTGGGGGGGGGGCCACTAAACACCAGGGAGGAGTAAAATGTAGGGTGCAGGGCAGGCAGCATTTCCACTAAAGTTCAGAAATGGATTTCCAAAGTTTTGTGCAAGTGAAAGTCTGACTTTCGCTTCAATTCCATCAGCGTTTTTGTGCACACCTCAACCCCCTCCTCACTGTCTACCCTACCACCGAGCTTTGTGTCATTTCTGAATGACACTAAGCTTGCCCTGTAGTCCTTGTACTATGTTACTAATAAACATACTAAAAAGGACTGGACCCAATATGGATCCTTGTGGCTCTTCCACTGGTACAAACATACAAAATTTCTGGCAGAAAAAGGCCCACAGGTCTATCAAGTCTGCCAGATTGTGCATTTCTTAGTTTCATATTACTACAACTGCCCCAGCCCACCAAACCCCTCCCTCCCTTCCTCCCTTTCCTGGTCTTTCCCCACTTGTGTTCTTTTCAGTACTAATCATGCCCTTGACTCTATCCCAACCCCGCTTAAAGCTATTCACTGTCTTCAGTTTGATTAACTCCTCCGGCAGTGCGGTCCATCTCACCACCACTCTCTCTATGTAAAGTAATGCCTCCTCATCACCCTCCTGAACCTTCCCCCTTCCAACTTCAGACTGTGTCCCCTAGTGACCCTTCCCCCTCTTTAAGTGGAACAATCTTTCCTCTCTGACTTTGTATATGCCTTTCAAGTACTTAAAGGTCTCTATCACGTCTCCTCTTTCCCTTCTCTCTTCCAGTGAATACATGTTGAGCTCCCTCAACCTTTCCTCATATGGCAACTCCCCCAGTCCCATGATCATTTTTGTAGCCCTGCGCTGCACCCCCTCCAGTAATCTCACATCCTTTTTGAGGCATGGGCACCAGTACTATACACAGTACTCCAAGTGTGGCCTCACCAGTGATCTATACAAGGGCAGAATGATCTCCTTTCTAGAGGTGATCCCTCTGGCAATGTGCCCCAGCATCCTATTTACCCTTGCTGATGCCCTCCTACACTATGCTGATACCTTCATGTCCCCTGTGACTATTACTCCGAGGTCCCTTTCCTCCTCTGAAGCTGTTACCTGCACTCCCCCAGCCAGTAGCTGGTCCTAGGATTTCTTGCTCCAAGGTGCATGACTTTATACTTCCTAGCATTAAACCCCAACTGCCACTCCCAAGACCAGTGTTTGAGTTTAGCTAGATCCTCCATGAGTGCCTGTCTCTCTTCCTCATTGTCCACTTTTGCACAGATCTTAGTGTCATCTGTGAACAGGCTAATCTTACTCTTGACCCCCTCTGCAATGTCTCCAGTGGAGACATTGAACAAAACAGGGCACAGCACTGAGCCCTGCGGTACCCCACTTGTTACTGGCCTTGGCTTGTATATCTCCCCCCTTACAACTACCCTCCGTTGTATGTCCTGCAACCAGCATCTCCAACCCACCAGTTCCTCCCACCCCCACCTCACCAGTTTCTCCCACCCCCACCTCACCAGTTTCTCCCCACCTCCCACCTCACCAGTTTCTCCCCACCCCACCTCACCAGTTTCTCCCCACCCCATGTCCCTCAGCTTGCTCATTAGCCTCCTGTGAGGCAGGCGTCAAAGCCTTGCTGAAGTCCAGGAACAGGACATCCACAGTGTGGCCTTCGTTAACCGTGCTAGTGACCCAGTCAAAGAAGTCAATCAGGTTAGTTTGGGATGATCTTCCTGAGACAAACCCATCCTGTCTTTCATCCTGTATACCATTACTATTGAGAAAGGTTATCAACCTCTCCTTTAGAATGATCTCCATCAACTTCACCAATATGGAAGTCAAGCTTAACAGTCTGTAGTTGCCCAGTTGGTCCTTGGGCCCACTCTTGTGCAGGGGCACCACATGAGACATCCTCCAGTCCCTGGGTACCTTCCCCATCTCCAAGGAGGTGTTGAAGAGGTCCATCAGAGGGCCTTCCAATACTTCCGCCAGTTCCTCAGGACCCTTTGGTGCACACCGTCTGGTCCTGGTGCCTTGTCCACCTGAAAGGCTTTAAGGTCCTTTAGAACCCTACCCTGTTGGATGACCTCATTTATTATATCTTCCCCACCTTCACCCTTGCCCCTTTCCTCTGTGGTATTGGGACATCCTTTCTTTTGTGAACACTGAGCAGAAGTACTCATTGAGTGCCTCTGCCTGTTCTTCCCCTTGTTCTGCCCATCCCCCATCCCTCTTGATTCTAACAATGTTATCTCTACAACTTATCTTGTCCCTTATGTATTTAAAGAACCTCTTTTCCCCCCTCTGATCCCATGAGCCAACTTCAGCTCCATTGCTGCCTTGGCTGCCCTGACTGACCTGGTCACCTCCCTAGATGCCTTTGTGAACACCTCTCTATACTCCTCACACCCCAATTTTTTGAACTTAATGAAGGACAATCTTTTTTTACTCACCTTCCACTCCACTTCTTTTCTGAGCCAGCTAAGTTTTTTGGACCTGGACTGCTTACTCTGAGATTTGGCACATTTGTTTGTGGCCTCATTCAGCCCCTTCCTAATAATTTCCCACTTCTATTCAGCATCCATCACTGGGTTCATTTTAGCTAAATACTCTTCTAGAATGCTGCCCATTCTGGCAAAATCTGCCTTCCTGAAATCCAACAGTCTTGTCCTGGTCTAAGCTGACTCCCTCCCTCTGCTGAGGAGGAACCACACTGAGCGGTGGTCACTTCCTGCTAGAGGGTCCTGTACTACCACATCCTAGACTTGATCACCATTTGTTAGCACCAAATCCAGTATGTTCCCCTTGGTAGTAGGTTCCATCACCCCTTGCACTAGGTAGCTGTCTTGGATAACCTCCAGCAGCTCCTGTTCCCTGTCACGTGCTGTAGTTACTGTCTGCCAGCCAACCCCAGGTAGGTTGAAATCTTCTACTATAACTATATTTCCCTTGCTACTGACCTTCCTGATTTGCTCACCCAGCTCCCTATCCACCTCCTCGCTCTGTGAGGATGGCCTGTACAACACCCCCATCCTGAGATTCTTACCTTTAAGGCTTTGGAGCAATACCCATATGGCTTCTGGCCTTCCCTCAGTCCCCTCCTCCCTGGTAAACAGTATCCCTTCCCTGACATAAATTGCCACCCCTCCAGCTCTTCCCCCCTCCTGGTCCCTGTGGAACACCTTGTAACCCAAGATCATAGGATCCCAGTCATGATATTGAATGGCCCAGGTCTCTGAGATGGCTGCAATATTTACCTCTCCCTCTACCATCATTGCCTGGAACTCTCAATCAATCAATTTTATTTGTATACTGGAAAGTATATGAGCAAAAATGCCAATTTTCACAAACATTCAGTGTAGGAATACAACAGATGAACAAATACATAGGTCAATGGAATACATAGGACATACAATGAACTACCTACTATATGACATACAATGAAATAAATACATTATATATTGTAAATGGGCACTAAATTCCCCTGTCAGGTTCTTGGTGGAATGATACAAAAGGAAGAGACAACAGAAGTGGTACCCATGTAATAAATGAAACTTATTACAGCTAGGCAATACAAACGTACTACCAATACAGTGTAAACACCGGAAGAACATCAGCGTTCCTTACCTAGACAATGCAGGCAGTTTCTCTCTAAGAGCCATGTGTTACAAGAGGTCTTATACCCTGATAATAACTATAGCAATGGCTAAGGAAGATAAATAAAATGAATATAAATGGACAAAAACACCTAATGTTGTAAAATGGTTTGATAGCTACCTATCAAACTGGACTCAAATGGTCAAATGCAACTCCGTCTTCTCATGCAAGACAGGACTAAATATTGGAGTGCCCCAAGGGTCCATCCTCGGCCCACTCCTTGTCTCCATTTTTATAAATGACATCACATCTACCCTATCTGAGACCTCCTCCCTTCTGTATGCTGATGATATAGTCCTTTACACCAGTGCCTGCCAAAAATATAAAGGACATAAATCAGCGTCTCTCAGCTGACTTTCAAATTACACAATCAAGTCTGGCAAACCACAGACTGGTTTTAAATGAATCCAAGACTAAGGTTATGTTTTTTGGTACTAAGTCAAAAATCAAGCAGCCCCAATGTAATCTCAAAGTCTCAGCCTTGGATGGCTCCACTATTGGATCTGTTACCTCTTTTAAATACCTTGGAGTTACCCTCAACCAATCACTAAGCTTTGATCTCCATATATGAATTGCATGCAAGTCTGTGAATGCAAAGCTGAGCCTATTGCACTAGTTATGTGCTAACCCCTTCCACCAGGCTAGCAATAGCTCAAGGTATACTACTCCCCTCACTTACCTATGGCATTGCCACCTATACTGCTGCACCAAAGTCTGGTCTACACAAGTGGGATGTCACCTACAATAGCATCTGTTGCTATGCTTCCTCTGTCCACTGACTTAAGCACCACTGTCTCCTCTACTCAGACCTGAGTTGGCTACCACCAAAAAAGACAAGGCTCTACTTTCTTGGCTTTATCATAAATAGGAGCATCAGTTCACAAACTCCTATGACACTTGCTGAGTACTTTCTCAGACAGCCATCTCACTAGGGGTTGTGCTCTGTGAACAAGTCCCTTGTCTATATCCCTAGGCACAGTTCTTCCAAGGGAGCAAGTGCCTTTGCCATTCTAACTCTCCAATACTGGAACTCCATCCCCCTATCTATGTGCCTTGCTTCCTCTCACAGTGCCTTTAAGTTTGAGTTTCACAAGTACCTTATCTCAACAAACAAATGCTCCTGTTTCAAACCCCCTTAGCCCCCTCCCTCAACACCAGCACTGTCCTGCACTTGCACTCAGTTTTGTTTCTGTCTCTTTTTAATCCTTTCTCTCCTTTCTCAGTCTCTCTCTACACTCTATACTGTATAACCACCTTTCAGCATTGCTTATTTCCTTCCTGCATCTCTATTGTTTATCAATTAATGCAAACCTACTGTTATGATGTACTGCTGAAATGTTTGATGTATTTACTGGCTGACTTTGTTTTACTGTTGCTATTGTTATCCCCAAAGATATTTCTGTATATTGTCATGTTTTGTTGTTATATTGTACTGTACCCTCCCAGGTCATGCCTGAAAATAGTCAAGGTTATGGCTAGTGCACCTACCCAGTAAACAAAAACTAAATAAATAAATAAAAACAGGTGGTCTGAGTAACTATCCTAACTAGTGTAAAAAGTTACATAGCTTGCATAGATAACAGCACAATGAGGTTACTCTTCCCCAAGGTCAGCTGCAATGGTGTACACGTGCTGAAGATGGCACTGTTGCCTTACATATGATAATACAGTAAGAATAGAGCAAAAAGCATTTCTTATAGCTGAGCATTAGTGAAGCATAATAGAACACAGATCCTAACACTTATATTTATATGATATGTGTCTTCATCTTAAGGTTAGTACATATACCTACATATGAATTGCTGTCCACGAGGTGGGGGCACCATCTGGGGTACTGACCATGGACAGCATCCCCCCCTTGCTGCCTTCAAAAGAAAAGGCAACAAACCACAGTAAAGTAGTGGAATGGAGCTACAGAAGCTGTCATTTACAAGCCTGAGGCATGAGCCTTGTAAAGGAATTCAAGTTGTTCATGATGTTGTCTACGAGTACGTCACAGACAGCAAAGGGTTAGTGTCAGAAAAACAATCTAAAATGCTTGGATAATAAGAAAAGCTTTAAAAGTTAATTCTAACCAAGTGTTGGAAAGAGCAGTGCTTAAATCACCATCCTGAATAAGTGTATTAAGAACATCACCAGCTTTAGAAATATTGTTGCTAAAATAGATAAGATGCGAATCCTTTCTAGCTAAAAGAAATTTCAAAGAAAGTGTCAAAGTGTCTATGTGTCCATTAAAGATGTAGAGAATAATGTATGGGCAACCATACACAACAAGGCTATGTTTCCATTGCTGGGTTGAGGTGACAGCATACGAACCTCGAGAGCGCAACTCGAGAGATCCATGCTGTCATCTCAACCTCGAGATGGAAACACATTCTGAGTTGTGTGTGGTTGGCCATATTTTATTTTTTGTAGTATATGGTTTTTTATACTAGAGTGACAGACCCCTAATAAAGTAAAAACAAAAAATCTTGCCATTTCTTTGTTCTACTCACATATCAAGATCAAATTTCCAGACTTTTGAAAGGTAAAAGGTATGACTTTGGGCACTGGGTGGTTAGTAAGTAGCTAGGTGTAGAATAACTGAGAAATTTTAAATTGCATAACCTTTGAACTGTGCATAACAACTGTTCAGAATGCACATAACAACAGTTTAGAATGCACATAATGGTTTAGAATGTGCTTAACAAGGATTTTGAGCAGGCTGATTTTTATACATAACGAAGGGTATTCATATACTATAGGTAAATATTGAGACAAGGCAATCAAATATTGCAGATCAGTATCAATAACATCTGGTTCAGGGATGGAACAGGAGTAATCACTGTGTGACCAATGGCAGTTTTTTGCTGTTGAGTAAAACAAAAGTTAGGAAAATTAATAAAATGTTTTGGTACTATAAGCGAAGAAATTATGACTTGTCACTACACAGTACTGCCCATTGGAATTGTTGGTAACTCTTACAGTTGGAACTCTCCATTGTTGTAGATGTATAGGACAAGTGAAAGATTGGTTGGTGAGCCATGTTGTGAAGCAATGTACCTCCTCCAGGTAGCTTCAGGATGCAGCTGTTTCGGCATCTGGTGCTGAAGATGCAGCTTGCAAAGACTGTTCAGTCAGGTTGGATGGTGGATCATCACCCAAGGAACAGAACCAATCCAGGTGTTCCGGAGAATAACCACATACTGGTTTAACAATGTCAAATACATCACAGTGGCATAGGTAATAATATACCTTCTTGGCGCAGCAGCTGGTATGAGGTGCGACTCAAGCTTGTAGAACAGGATGGTAAACAAGCAAAGAAGGTAAGTCAGTTCATTTTCAATAAATGTTCTCAGCAAGATGTCCAATGGAATTAATAGCAGCCAGTTTGTCAAAGACAGAAGTTTGTGAATCAAAGCAAGGTAGTGACACAGTGAAAGTAACAAACATGTTGTCGTGAATTGTACAACATTTGGTGTAATAGCATGGAGCTTGATTTGGATATCATGAAATGTACCCAAGACTTCTAGCAGTAGACATAGAAATATTAACAGAATTTGACATACACAATGTAATGCATGCAGTAAATTTACAGTGAGGACAATGCTATTTAGACATTCTACTATCATGAATAATATCTGGAATACGTCCTATTTCCAAATCCCTGAAGAGATTGTTAACAGTGGCAATAACATAAAAACCATAAGCGGAACATAAAAGTTCATGTGCAATATATTGCTTGTCTGCTTCCTTGTTATTTTGAAAAATCAATTTATTAATTTGTTTCTAGTGTCATTGAACCCTTTTGCAATTTCTTGCATGTTATAGACCATAAAGCGCTCTTCCTTACTTAAACCATCTACACCATGTAAGAATGGTGGTAACACATCATTTTAACAGCTTGTTGAAATTTAAGCATTTGTGCTTGAATAGCAGCTATATCTGATCTATTCCAGATTGACATTTCTGAACCAAAAAGGCCAGAGAAGGTGCATGCTGCACCAATAAATTCTGCAGAAGTGGCATGCCTAGTGCTAGATTTACCCTTAGCATTAGGTGCAGGTCTAAAAAAACCTAAGTGTTCAGTGGCATGGGGTCCACTAACTGTATCATTTGTGTGAGTTTGGTAAGCAGCTATAATATCTAGAAGCAAAAAAAAAAAAAAAACAATCAGTCATGGCACTTACCCAGGGCATATATGTTCACAAAAATGAAGAGTCCAACCATCTGTAGTTCAAACAATATTCTTCATTTATTTGCCTTACACAACATGACCAGCCCTCCAAGGCCAGGGAAACTACACCAAAGATATGACATTTCAACTCCACTGAGTCTTTATCAAGTCAAGATAAAGACTCAGTGAAGCTGAAACTTTTCTGGTTGTCACAAAGCACCCCAGGTCACTTTGGTGCAGCTCTTTCTTTGCTAAAATATCTAGAAGCATCATACTGAAATATGTAGAAGTGTTGGTTGTGTGACAGAGACCAAACTCAGCCATATTCCAATGTGTGAGATTAAAAATAACTGAAACATGCATACATTGTGCATTGTTAATCAAAGCTCCTGGAAGGGAAGTGGAGGTCAGACCACTAGGAGGACCAGGCTCCTGAGGAGGACATTCAATAAGTTCTTATCCAGTGGGTGGGACTACAGAAACAAACATAGCTTCAATAGCCATTTAGTTGTGAAGGCAGAAAGTTTGTGACTCTTCAGAAGTGAGATGGTCACAAATGGTAGGATCTATCAAAGCAGTTAAGTTGTAGAGACCAGTCTGTTTAGAAGTGGCTTGTTAAATGGAGAGTGTACCATTTGGTGCAATCCCTGTGTTGGGCCATCTGTGAAAGGTTCCTTTAGATAAATGTGCTACAGGAAGTGTGTAACCATTATAATCACTTTCCCATTGTATCTGTAATGTGGATTTGTCTGGAGCTACAACCATGGCATTAAGATAGGCATCTGAGCATTCTTTTACAGTAATGAATTTGTGGGGGACATCAATACTGACTCTCTGGGGGTCAGAGATGAGTGCATCTCTAGTTCAAGGTTCTGAAGCAAATGTGATATGCATCATCTTTGGTCAGATGTAAGGTGTTTGTCTTGAGCATATGTCATAGAAAGTAGTCCCACCAGGATGAGGAGGTGCAATATAGCCATCTTGCCAGTGTATCTGAAAGAAACAGAAAAGGATTGTTAAGTGAGGGGTACTATTCCACCCCAAAAAGGTTGGGAAAAGTAATTAGTCACCTTTATACAACTTGAACCGATTAGCATGGAACCACTTGTTAGTGGTCTGTTTCTTATGCTGAACTCTCACCTGATAAATGTCAGGACTGAGTTTGTTGACAATGGGACATGGGCCATCCCATTTGTGGGTAAATGTGTGAGCCATTGGTCTGTGTTGGAGAAGCATGACTTGATCTCCAACTTGCCAGTTGACTTCTTTTGCATGCTTATCAAAATGGGCTTTTGCTTGTTGTTGGGCTTTACCCATATGATTTGCAGAGAACAAAATGTGCTTTCATGATGTCATCCTGAAGTTTTTCAGCATATTTATCCATAGATACCCCTATTTGCTGTGGGAGTGTGGCGGTCAATCAACAGGTGCGCAGGTAATCTCATGGCTGTACCAGTCATAACCTTGTATGGTGTGCACTGAGTAGTGGCCGCTGGGGTGCCCCTGATTGCCATCAGCAGTAGTGGCAAGAGGGAATCCCAATCCTGGGGATTGTCATTGATGAATTTGTATATCATCTGTTCGAGTCTTGTATTTGCTCCTTCTACCTGGCCTGAGGCTTGAGGATGGTATGGGATATGATATTTCTGTTTGACTCCAAGCATTTGGAGTGTCACCTTCATCAGCTCAGCTGTAAAACTGGTTCTCTGGTCTGAGTCTACCTTAAAGGGGTGTGCCCACCTGGAAAACAATTAAATCACAAGGATCTTAGCAGCTGTCTTTGTCATGTTGCTCCAAGTAGGGAATGCCTCAACCCATTTGGAAAACAAATCTGTGATGAAAAGTACATACTTGTTCTTCCTGGAGTTGGTCAGTGGGCAAATGAAATTGATTTGTATCACATTCCATGGTCCAGATTGCCTTTGTGGCATTAGTTTGGCATTTCTTTTCACTGAAATTGGATTTTCTGGGCACACACTATGCAGTTGTCCACACAGTGCTCCATGTCCTTGGTCATACTAGGCCACCAGACAACAATTTAAAGTCTCTGGATGGTGTTATCTTCCCCTTGGTGACCACCAGATGGAGTATCATGAACCGTATGGATGAATTCAGTTTGTAAGCTCTGGAGTACAACCCACAATTTTTGACCTGTATTGTTCTACCTATACCAGATCAGTTCTGATCATGAGATAGGTGCATGTTGTCAGAATGTCTTTTGTATGGACTACTAGTAGGTAGTTCCTGTTTAATTCCTTTGTCCAGGCACATGAACACATCTTTTAGCTCTGGGTCAGATTTCTGTGTGGTAGAAAGGTCCAGTGGAGGCTCTGGTTGTGGCTTCTGCCTGGTGTTGACAGCTAAGAAGATGGCCGTCACAGCTACTGGGCGAGTCATCAACCATGCCCCCTCCCCCGAGTGCCTGCTTTGGCAAGTGAATCTGCTCAATTGTTGAATTTGTGGTAAGGGTAGGTTTTGCAGTGAGCCTTTACCTTGTGAATGTGCA
Source organism: Neoceratodus forsteri (assembly GCA_016271365.2). Taxonomy (NCBI): domain Eukaryota; kingdom Metazoa; phylum Chordata; order Ceratodontiformes; family Ceratodontidae; genus Neoceratodus; species Neoceratodus forsteri. The sequence goes on along the minus strand of CM028132.1, from coordinate 914,689,951 downwards.
GTTTATGAGTAAACTGTTGTGTCAGTGTGTATATACGCACAAACAAATCTCTATATTTGACAGGTGTGCCATCAGATGATGTAAAATTGTTTTTCTCCCAGAATGATAGTAACTCAGTAAGGGAGGAGCAGACCCATTTGGAGTCTACAAAGATGATAGCATCCTTAGCACCATGGGGCATAACTGCCAGAGAACAGGCGACAGCTGCCAATTCAGCACACTGTAAGGAAATGATGGTACATTTCCTAGCAATGCGCATGAAGTCACTAGCTGGATAGATGATGAACACACCAAATCCTGCTACCTGTTCCCCCTCCACATACTGTAGGAGGCAGAACCATCTGTGAAGATGCAATACATGGTGGTATCCTCTAAGATAGCAGGTGAAGCTGGTAGAAATGGTCCCAGCACAGGTATGTCAGGAGGTTGGAGTGCACAATTGTTGGGCTTACCTGTGTAGAGTAGGCCATGAGCTAGAATGAATGGCATTTTTGCAGGTAGTACTTTAATGTTCTTGTCCTGCAAAAGCAAAGACCAGTGGGTGAGTCTGGTATAAGAAAGTGAGCCATCTTTTACTTTGTCTGAAAGCAGGAAATTGGTTGGGGTGTGACAGGTATGCAAGATAATAAGTGCATACCCAATGATGTTCATGAAATGTTTGATAGCCCAGTAGGTTTCCAAAAGTGTTCTTTCACAGAGACTATACTTTCTCTCTATTGTGGACAGCATCTCAGAAGCATAGGCAATGGGCCTGAAATACCCATTGTACTTTTATGCCAGCACTGATAACATGGCTACATCAGATGTGGCAGTTTCCAAATGGAATGGAAAATCTGGGTTAGGATTGATCAGTGCTAGGGCTGAGGCTAAGACTTGTTTGAGCTGTGTCACAGCATCAGTATGAGTGGGGCCCCATGGCTCCATGGGACATCCTTTTTCAGAAGTTCATACAAGGGAGCGGCCTTCAAGGCAAAGTCAAGGATAAAATCCCTGGAGTAGTTTACCATTTCTAAGAAGCATCTGAGTGTTGCCATGCTAGTAGAAAGTGGCAGATCTTGCAAGCCCTGGATATTTTTTACAGCTGGGCTCCTGCCTTGGTCTGTAATGCATATACCAAGGAAGATGACCTCCTTCTTGCACAGTTGTGCCTTGAAGGGGTTGCATTTGAGGCCTGCTCTCTTTAAGAGAGCCAAATGTTCATCTAGAAGCATCGAATGATCTTCTTTCATGGTGGTTGCTAACAGCAAAGTCATCCACATACTGCAGGAGACACTGGGGTGTGGAGAACCCCTGCAGAGCATCCATCATGTGGAGATGGAAGAGGGAGGGGCTATTGTGAAACCTCTGGGGGAGGCACATCCAGGTGTATTGATGTCTATCAAATGTGAAAGAAAATTTGTATTGACTTTCCTGTGCTGATAGAAGTGACCAAAACCCATTAGAAATGTCAAGAGCTATGAACCACTTTTCGTCAGGCATCAACAGATTGAGTACATCAGGTGCTGATACTACTGTTGGTGCACAGCTAGTAGTAACCTGACTGAGTTTTCTGTAGTCAGTTGTGAGTCTCCAGGCCCCATTTGGTTTCTTAATGGGCCACATAGGTGAATTGAGAGTAGAGACAGAGGTCCTAATCACTCCTTGTTGAAGCAGTAATTGGATGTTTTTTTTCTAAGTGATGGCAAAGCCTCAGCAGGAAATGGATACTGCTTCTGCCTTACAGGGTCTGGCCCTGTGATTTCAATTCTAGTGTGCATTCTACCACAATCATGTTTGTTGGTGGCAAACACATCAAGGTGTTGTTGCAGCAAGGATGCAAGTTCAGAAAACAGGTCATGACTTTTGAACATGGCCATGACATCATGCTCCTTGTTGTGGAAAATAGCTGCCACCATGTGTGAGTCTGGGATAGTAACAGCATGATATTGACCGTTGATCTGAATAAGTAGCCTGTTGGCTAGATCCACTACACAGCTGTGTAATGCTAAGAAGTCAATTCCCAGAATGATGGGGTAATGATGTAGAACCATGAGGTCAGAAGCAAAATTAGTCCTGAGGTGGCCTACCACAACAGGCGAAGGAACAGATTGGTAGGTGTGTAGCAGGGTACCATCTACACACTGTGCACTGGTAATCCAGCTGGTAGACCAGTCAGATGAGACTGGGTCCTCGTCATGGAGGACTGACATGGCTGCTCCAGTGTCCAGAAGTATGGTAAGTTGGTGGCCCCTGACTCTGGCCTTTACATATGGTGGTCCATTTGTGTCAACAATCACGTTACTCACAATCCAGACTGGGGCCTGTAATTGTCAATCCAATTCTGCAGAATCAGGATTGTCTTCCTGCTCCTGAAATCAAAGGAATGCAGGATATTTTAAGGCCTCCTGTATGTCTTGCACTGGGTACAAGTGTACTTGTGATGTCTTAGGTGCAGCGATGTCCTGCACAGGTTGTTTTGCCTTTGATTTGGCATCAGCCTGGCCAGTAACTGATGCAGTCTCCCCTCGCCTGCTCGATGACTCAACAGCCGGGGCTATCTTAGCCATATGACATGCAGCAGTGGTTTCCTTTTCTGCATGAATTTCCTCCAACAGCTTGCGGATGGTCCTATTCTCTCCTGATCTGTCGATAGCTAGGATCATTTTGGTGTTGATTCTGGCTATTCTGTTGTGTGTTTGGATTCTTTCAACTGCCTTTGTTGTCCCTTTTTCCTGTTGTTTCTGCAGTTCTGGTTCCCCCCGTATGACTGTCTGTCATCAGAAGGGGTAGAATCATTCTGGTTATTTCCTGCCACCGCATAATGGGTGGGGACATCTGAGGTAGGCTTTACTGCAGCTACCTTGTTGGATTTGCTGGAAAATAGGGTATGGAGATAGACCTGATAGGCCCATTCCATCTTGGTAAGGATAGCAGTAAACTTGTCAGTGTCCGGGAAAATGTTAAGCTCAACCTTTTGCTGCAAGGCTGGATACATGTTCTGGATGTACTAATCCTTGTACTCAATTTTGTCCTTATCAAAAACATCATCTGCGAGAGCCTTCTCAGTTCTGTATGTGAGCCACAATGGTTGGTGGTAGGTGGCTGGGATTTCCTTTGCGCCTTGCTTGACTTTGTAGGCCATGTGCATTCCCACAATTCCCGGGGAGTTTACGCATATGAGTGCAGTTGTGAGCTCATCAAAGGTTGCATTACCATTGTTTGGTACTGTCTCCGACAGCTTAGCCCGGAGGGTTGGTTTGATTGTCTGTCACAAGACTTGAACCTGCTACTGGGGTTGGAGAGAGAGCTTCTTGCAAAAGGAGCACACTTTCTGCAACTGAGATTGTCAGTTGGGCTCATCTGTTCGATGCTCTGTGCAATTTGCTGGACAGAATGAGTGAATTGCAGGGGTTTGGAAGTATGCATAGTCGCACCCAGCTCAGTCCATTGCAAGGCCCCACTCAGGGAAACCTCTGCTGCTGCATTGGCAATAGCCCTGTACGTGTGATCCTGAGTGATCGACTCTTTAAGCATTTTGTCACTTTGGTCCCGGATGGCCTTCTTTTGATCCTGGCATTATTAATGACAGTGATCCTACTGATCATGTCATTAATAATGCCACGAATCTCCAACTCATTGCTCGTAGCTGATAGGAGCGAGCGGAGGTGCATTACAGATTACAGGTCTGCCACCTGTTTCATGGGGCTGCCATCTTGACGTTGTACTTGGCATTCACCATGTTTGCATAGATGTGGTGATACAGTGTGCATGTCGACATCAGCGCCATCTTGTGAATGGCAAGCGGAAGTTGCTCCACCACGGGGGGTGGACTTGCATGTGATGTGGCATGCCTCGTCATCAAAGTCAGAGTCATCATCGCTGGATGATGCAGTCTCAATGGGTGTGTACTGAAACCCATTCATGGCCTTAACATGGCCAGCAAGAAACTCCCTTTGATGGTGCAACTTCGCCATCTTTTGTCTACATTTCTTGTGACAGACTTTTCAGTGCCCTGCTCAATACATCTCTCAACCTCTCTCTGCAGTACAGTGCAGCAGTCTCGAATTAGCATTATGAAGTGACTGTGTCTCCTCTGCTAGTTTCCCTTCCTTTTTCTGTAACTCCAATGCCTGCATGCGCATCTCTTTTTTTAGAGAAGCATTTTGCAGTTCAAGGGGGGAACACCTCACTGTGAGATTCTCAACAGCTGTATGTAGAGCCACAACCAAAAGTCCTTTAAGGTTGTATTTCTTGGCTGTTTGTTTGGACTAAAAGTAATGGTTAGATATGAGCAGCAATGGTTTTCCTGCAGCTTTTGTGTCCAGTGCGAAATCTGTCCATTCGCCATGGGATGTGAGGTAGTTGAGACATCGAATCTCAGTTTTGTGCACAGATCAGACATAACAAATAAGGAGTAGACAAACAAATAAGCAGTTTGGAAACCTGATAAAATACCCTGGCACCGTCACTTACAGCTTTCCAGTCCACAGTGGTTATTGGTCATGCCAGAGGGGTACACTGTCACTCGCAAAGGGAATGTAAGGGGTCCAGTGTGGGTCTGCCATGCCCGAGACCAAGACAGTGTGGGTCTGCCACAACCACTACCACTGTAAGCATGAGTAGGTCCAAGCAGGTGAAAATCATACTACACTACTCGACATTCAAAATAAATTGAATATGAATCTTCCCTTGTAAATTCCACTTGCATGCGGTCACTAAATGTAAATGGGTAATAAATTCCCCTGCCAGGTTTTTGGTGGAACTGTACAAAAAGAAGAGACAACAGACAAGTGGTACTCATGTAATAAATGACATTTATTACAGATAGATAATACAGACTTACTACCAATATAGTGTAAACACTGGAGGAACACAAGTTTTTCTTACCTAGGCAGTGCAGACAGTTTCTCTCTAAGAGCCATGAGTTACAATCAGTCTTATACCATGATAATAACTATAGCAACAGCTAAGGAAGATGGTTTACCTATAGTGGGGCGACATCCCCGACATTGACATCCCCAACAGCGACAGACACTATTCCGAGTGTGGGCATTGTACTGTCGGGAATGTCTGAGTGTTTCCGTTGGGGGGCTATGCCCCCCCAAACCCTCCCATGTGGGGCTCCACCCCCCCACACACCCCAGTCTCTAAGGATACAGCTCCAAGTTGGAGTTGCCTTGGGGAGCGGGCAAAACACTGGGAGATGAACCGCTGGTGTCTGCAAGGACCATCACTGCAACATAATGCTTTTTGTCAAATTCTGTCGCTGTGATGGTCTTTGATGTGGCGATGTCGATGTGCAGTCGGCATACCAAGGAAGATACATAAAATGAATATAATTGGACAAAAACAGGTGGTCTAAGTAACTGTCCTAACTAGTGTGAAAAGTTGCATAGCTTGCATAGATAACAACACAATGAGGCTACTCTTCCCCAAGGTCAGTTGCAATGGTGTAAAAGTGATGAAACAGAAAGTTTACAGCAGATAAGGACTGCAAGGCCCATCCAGTCTGCACATTTTTTTCTACCTTATGAATGTGCCATAGGCCATTACTCTGTCAATGGCCTATCTATTCATACTCATCTGTATTGCTCCCTTATGCCTATCCCATGCCTGTTTGAAGCCTTGCACTGTATTCATATCCACCACTTCCTGAGGTAGGCCGTTCAATGCACCCATCACCGCTTCTATGAAAAAGAATTTCCTCACATTACCTCTTAATCGGCCTCACTCTAATCTCATGCTGTGTCCTCTTGTCCTAATATTTTTCTTATATTGAAACATGTTAGACTCTTTTACCTTGTTAATATCCTTAAGATGCTTGAATGTTTTGATCAAATCACCTCTCTCCCTCCTTTGTTCTAGGGTATACATATTGAGCTCCGTTAATCTGTCCTCATATGTTTTTTGATGCAATTCCTGCACCATTTTGGTTGCCCTTCTGTGGACTGCCTCAATGTTGTTAATGTCCTTGCGCAGGTGCAGCCTCCTGTACCTCAAGCAGTACTTCAGATGGGGCCTAACCAGTGTCTTGTAAAGAGGGATTATTACCTCCCTCTTAGAACTTGTGATACCCCTGCTGATACACCCCAACATCCCCCTAGCCTTACCTACTGCTTTAGTGGTCTGCTTGGATGGTTTCAGGTCATCTGTGATGACGATGACCAAGTCTCTTTCTTCCCTTGTGATTGCCAGCAACCTCCCTCCCAAAATATAGGTGGCTTTGGGGTTTCTTTTCCCTATGTGCATGATCTTGCACTTCTTTGCGTTAAATCCCAGTTACCACTCTTCTGACCATTTTGCCAGTTTATTCTAATCTATTTTCATTCTGCTCACCCCATCTGGATCATCAACTTTGTTGCAGAGCTTGGTGTCATCTGCAAACAGACAAGCCTTACCCTCCAGTCCATCTGCAATGTCACAGATGAAGACATTGAAGAGGACAGGCCCCAGGACTGATCCCTGAGGTACCCCACTTGTGACTTGTATCTGTTCTGACTGTATACAATTTACCACCACTCTCTGTGTTCTGCCCACCAACCAATTTGCCACCCAGTTGACCAACTTCTGGCCCAGCCCATGCCATCTGGTCCCATTGCCTTGTCCACCCTGTGCTTAGCGAGCTCTTGTAGGAACCTTTTTTTTGTGAAGGGACTGGTGCACACCTCCCTCCCCCCGTGTCCATGCTGTTGAGCTGTGGGCCCTGCCCTTCCTTCTCCTCAGTAAATACTGAGCAGAAGTATCAATTTAGGATAGATGCTTTTCCTTCATCCTCCTCCATACACTCCACCTTATCCCCTTTGATCTTAGCAATACCCCCCTCTGGACTTTCTACTTTCATTAATGTATCTGTAGAAAGTCTTGCTCTTTCTTTTGCTGTTCATGTTAGTGTTTTCTCGGTTTGGGCCTTTGCCTGTCTTACTGCCTTCTCTGATTCCCTTAGGGAAGTTTGGTATGCCTCCCTATCTTTGTCACGCTGCATTCCCTTATATTTCCTGAATGCCAACCTTTTGGCTTTGACCTTTTCTGCTACTGTTTCTGAGAACCAAAGTGGTTTCCTCCTTCTTTTACTCTTGCTTTTCTCCCTAACACAATGGGATGTTGCTTCAAGTATTTCATCCTTAATGCTTCCCCACTTTGCCTGTACCCCCTCACCAGCATTTCTTCTTGCCAGGGCTAGCTTAACTCTGTTGGCCATCTTATCGAAGTCAGCTCCTCTGAAGTCCCATATTTTTGCCTTGGAATGGGATGATTTAGTTCTAGTGGCCAAATTGAACCATAACGTGTGATGCTCACTGGCCCCCAGGTGACCTTCTACCTGGAGATCTGAGATCCTTTCCCCATTAGTCAGTACTAGATCTAGGATAGCCCTGTCTCTTGTGGGTTGTTGTACCAGTTGTTTGAGGCCCTCCCCCTGCAGGGAATCCACTATGTGTCTAGTACTGGTGGATGTTCCTGCTGGTATTGACCAATCTGTATCTGGCATGTTGAAGTCTCCCATTATCAGAACCTCCCCTTTAGCTGTCATGTTTTGTATATCTTCTAACAGTAACATGTTTATGTCCTCCCCCTGGTCTGGAGGCCTGTAGACAACCCCAGTTTGTATGGCTGTCCATTTCCTGTTTCCAGGGTGATTCACAGTTCTTCTGACTCCTTATATGTATTCTGAATTTCTGTAGCTTTGATATTTTCATTGACATAAAGGACTACTCCCCCCCCCTTTTTTGCACCTCAGTCTCTTCTGAACAGTATATAGCCAGGGACTGAAGTCTCCCAAATGTGATTACTAGTGAACCATGTCTCGCTAATGGTTACTATGTCCAGTTTAGCCTCTGTCATTGTTACCTGCAGGTCTGGGGTCTTTTTCCCAGACTGCGGGTATTTGTGTACATGATTTTCCATTGGCCAGTTTTCAGTGCATTAGTTGTTGGGCGAGGTCTGGCATTTCCCCTGCATATCGTAGAGGGAGCTGGACCTTTTTCCTTACCTGATGATGCAAATGAACTACAAACATGATGAACTCCTGTTTGATCACTAGCTGAGTGGGAAGGGATGTTCTTCCTGTTCGATGTACTGGGTGCTGCACCCCTCTCCCCACTGGCTAGTTTAAATATTATGCAAAGACATCAATCCTCTGCCCCAATGCACTGACTCCCTCCTTAGTCAGATACAGTCCATCAAATTTAAAACACTTTCACTCCCCAAACTGTTGCCAGTTACTGTACCTACAAATTTATGTCCTTTCTCCTGGCAACAGCCCTTGAGCCACATGTTTAACTCCCCTATCTCCCCTTCTCTGACCTTCCGTCCATCTGCGCCCCTCTCTCAGACCAGCAGGATCTCAGAGAAGGAGATGCCAGACAAAATGGATGACAGTTTGTCTCCCAGCCTGGTCAGGTGTTCCTTGGTCTCCAAAACTGACTTGCTGGCGAGATCGTTAGTCCCTACGTGTACCAGGACATCAATGTTTTCTCCTGCTTCCCGCATAATTTTAGCAATGTGGTCAGTGTCTCTCCACGCTGATGTACCTGGGAGACAGCTGACCAGTACCCCAAGCTGGAGGTAGGTATCAACTCCCCGAATCATAGAGTCTCCTATGATCAGAAGTGTTTTGGATTTCCTTTTTGCTTTTTTTTTGTTTTGGTCACTGTTTTGGGTGAGTTTTGTAGCACTAGCTCCTGTACAGAAGTGTCCTGCCCTGCAGCATCCTCTACCCAGTTTTTTTGATTTTGGAGATAGAGGCAGATACCTGATGTAGTTTTTATATGGTTTGTGGAGGTGATATGTTGGAGAGCATTGAGTGATGGGGCACTCGATTTTCCCCTCCTAACCACCTGCCAGCCTCCCGGACCAACTATACAAAATACAGTAAGAATAGAGCAAAAAGCATTTCTTGTAACTGAGCATTAGTGAAGCATAATAGAACACAGATCCTGACACTTATTCTTATACGATAAGAGTCTTCGCCCTAAGGTTAGTACTTATATCTACATATAAGTTGCTGTCCACAAGGTAGGGGCACCATCAGGGGTGCTGGACCACGGATAACAATATACAGGTGTGTAGAAGTGCATTATATATACAGGTGTATAGAAGTACAAGGAACTAACAAGTGCAAAATAAAACTAGCGTATTACATGGGTAAAATTTTATTTATTTATTTATTCATTTGTTTGTTTATTTCAGGGATCAGAAATACCTTTGAGTCAAAGACTCCTTTACAAAGGTTCCATGTCACCTATAATAGTTACAGAGTTACAAAACAAGTGGAGCAGAATAAAAAAATATAGGAAACGTTACAGACTCCTTCACAAGGTTCCATGTCATACACAATAGAACAGAATACATAGTGCAGGTAATGCATACAAACAGTACAGTAAATGTTACAGAATAAGGAAGTTAATTATTTACAGGACTAGTTGGCTAACTATTCGAGCTAGTGCAGTATGAGGCAGTTAACAGATATCGGGAACTTAACACCCTGAGAAGGTGGCGTTAGGAAATGTAGGAAGAGGCCAGCCAGAGGCCATTGTCAAAGTAGTAAAGGGCAGGGCACTGGATTCATTTACAGTCACAGATACTTATGGCCCGAAGATGAGCGCTCAGGTGCAATTTGAATTGACCAATTCTTAGATCAAGACGCAAGGCATAGGGTAGGGAATTCATCCACAAGGGTGCCCTGTAGCAAAAAGATATTTGGAATTGTGTTGTACGACAGGATGGGATGGAGAGACGTATGGTATCGGAGCTACGGGTGTGCTGAGCTTTTTGGTCCACGGTGATTAAAGGGGTAACAGCTGCAGGGGAGAGGCTAAGGGAGATTTTTTTTTGCTAGGACACAAGTGTGGAATTTGATTCTATTGTCCAGATCAAGCCAGTTGGTATCCTGATATAGCGCACAGGTATGGGTAAGTCTGTCACACCCTAATAAAAGGCGGCAGGCCCTGTTTGAGACAAGTCTAAGACTATCAAGGGCTGATGAGCTTGCCTCCAAAGGTCAGAAGGCCATAGTCAAGCAGGGGAGAGTACCAAGGAGGAGATAGCGAGGCTTAAGGGCCTCGTGGGTTAGCAATGTTTAAAGCGGTGCAAAGCCCTAATCTAATATTTAGGGCCTTAGATAAATGATGAATATGCTCGTGATAGGTAAGGCCAGTATCCAAAGTTATGCCCAGGTATTTGAAGGAATGGACAAATTCCAAGGGGGTTTGAGACACAGATAGTATTTGTGGAAAATGCCCTATCCTGGAATTTAACTGGTGCGTGAAAAGCATACATTTGTTTTTTTTTATAATTAATAATAAGGCATTGGGAGGTGAACCAGCTTTCGACAGCAGTGAAGGAGGACTGGAGGGAAAGGTGGAGTTGAGAGGGATCTGGGCTGGAGGTGAAAATGACAGCATCATCCACATATAGTAATAGATGGGAGGTGCAGGTTGCAGGGAGGGAGTTAAGGAAGAGGCTGAATAGGAGGGGACCCAAGATAGACCCTTGAGGGACCCCTGAGAGGACAGAAGATTTGGAGGATAGAGTACTGCCAATTTTAACTTGAAGAGTTCAGTTGGAAAGATAGTCGGCAAACCAAGCTACTGCATCCTTTGAGAGACCTAGGTTAAGTAAGGGGGTTTGGAGTAGTGTATGGTGGACGGTATCAAAGGCCTTGGTGAGGTTGATGAAAATTGTACAAGAGTTGACCAGAAGACAGACCAATAAACAGAAATACTTTCAGGGGGCCTCTCAAGGGAGGAATAAAGTGAGCAGTTGTGTGTTTTCCAGGGGAGATTGGTGATAAAATGTGCTTTGCTGTTGTACGTAACTCTAAGTTTGGAGAAAAAGAGGGATGAGGTAGGGGGAGAGAAGACAATAGATCCGTAGTCGATAAGGGCAGGAGTAGAGAGCTAGCGAAGTGAAGTCTGGATGCAGGGATGAGGAACTTTCTAAACCTGTAGAGCATACCAAGTCTGACATGCACTTTCTTTATGAGGTTACCGATGTGGAGATTGTACAAGAGGTGGGGGTCAAGGTGGAGACCTAGGTATTTGAATTCTAACAGCTGTTCAATAAGGTTGCTGGAACTGTCGATGAGTTTAAATACAGGGGCTGGAGCTTTCCTGAGTCCTGAGAAGATCATGTGCTTGGTCTTTTTGGGGTTGAGGACAAGGCCGTTACTGGAAAACCAGGAGTGAAACTTCATGAAATCAGACTGCAGATTGTGGAACATCATGGCTGGGTTTTTGTTGCTGCAGAAAAGGGCTGTGTAATCAACATAAAGGACAATTTGAGTGGAATGACATATCGAGGGAAGATTATTTATGAAATGTGAGAAAAGAAGGGGGCCAAGGATCGATCCTTGGGGATCACCATATTTAATTGGACATTCTGAGGAGAAGTGGTCTTCGACTGTGGTTTTGTGGGATCTCTTGGAGAGGTAGCTGCTGACCCATTTTATGGCATCATCAGAAATATGTAGGCCTTTAAGGGTGTTAAGGAGGAGGACGTGGTCAACAAGGTTGAAGGCCTTGGTAAGATCGACAAAAGCGGAGCCAGTGTACTGGCCTTTGTCATTAGCTTCAAGGATTTCACTGGTGAAGTGTACCAGGGCTGTTTTGGTGCTGTGACCAGATCTGAACTCATGCTGGGCATTAGAGAGTAGGTTGTTGGATTCCAGATAGTCGGCGAGTTGAGTGTGCACAACCTTTTCTATAATTTTTGAGAGAGGGGCAAGGAGGGAAATAGGATGGTAGTTGTCCACCTCATTTCTAGACCCAGACACGAATAAGGGTCTGATGGTGGCAGTTTTCCAGATGGTTGGGAAGAAGCCAGAACCAAGGGATCAGTTCATTAGGCTGGTGATGGGGACTGCCAAGGCATTAATGGAGAGTTTAAAAATGTTATAATCTATACACGTCGCCACATTTACTGAGTTTGGGGTTATTCCCACGGATGATTTTTGGTATCAGCAGGTTTAGGGCTTTGAAGTAGAAGTTGGGAAAGTACTGCCTTTGGGGTTGGGGTGGGGGGATGAGGGGGGAGGTGGGCATAGGAGAGGAGGGGGTAGGTTTGTATTTTTTGAGGTTGCCGAAAAAGTTGTTAAAAATGTTAGCGACTTCAGTTAGGTCATTCGTCTGGTTGGCGCCATGATGCAATGTGATGGGATCTGAATTTTTGGTCTTGCTTGATTTAGAGGATTTACTGAGTTGTTTGTCATGCAGGAAGTTGATTTTTGCTTTTCTTATGGCTGATTTGCACTTGTTTCGCAGCGACCTATAGAGGGAGAGCTGGCACCTTGTTTGCTAAGCTCCTTGCATTCAAGGATACTACAGTCCACCTTGTGCCCTGCCCCTCCTCTTCCTGTCTCTCCCCCTTCCAGTTTTGTCTTGGTAACTTCCCTCATTCTTCTCCTCCCTTTCTGGGGAGAGAGGCCTTCCGGTCTCCCCTGGAAGGTGCCTCCTTCCTGCTATCTGACTCTGCCCTCTCCCCCTCCTCAGTTTAAATCTGTGTTGTTTTTAATGTACTTCTCCAGCCCATGTCCCAATGCCCTTGAACCCTTGATGCTGAGATGCAGCCTATCCTTGGCACAATGCCCCTTATTATTCCTTGTCTCGACCCACTCCCCTACTACCCCATACCCCATTTCTGCACACCACCCCTTCAGCCACCCATTAAACGCCTGTATTCTTAGCTTCCTCTCTGTGCTTGCCCTAGATACTGGGAGTACCTCAGACAAAGTCACTGATCTTCCCACCCGACTGCAGATACCCCCTACTTCTCTGAACCTCTCCTGTACTTCTTCCACTCTACTGCCCTCTAGGTCATTTATTCCTCGGTGCACAATGATATGAGGCTTCCCTCTCATCTTTTTCACATATTTCTGAATGCACTGCCCTACTGTCCTCACTGTCATACCTGGCATACACTCTACCCAGGTTCAGCTCTTCCTTGCTCCCTTACTTCCCCATCTGACCCCCCCGAGCATAGAATCTCCTAATACAAGTACTCGTTCCCCCATCCCTTGCACTTCGCCCATGGTTTGCCCTCCTATGAGCCCCTTTTCTTCAATGTCCTCTCCTTCCATGCACTGTCCTTTTCCCCCTCCCTTCTCCTTTAACTGTACCTCCACCTGCTCTCCTCCTCCTCTGTCCCTTCTGTGCTTGCTCCCTTCCACAACTCCTCCCCCTCCACTACAACTACTTCCTCCCACTGCCCCCTACATTGTGGCTCTCCCTCACCCCACAACATGTTTTGGCCTTCCTCCCCCTTTATTTAGTGTGTTCGTGCCAACTCAATCTGCTTCCCTGCCACTCCCCACTTCTACTCCACAGTCTTCCCTCTCACCTTGTACCATGTATTTCCCCCTTCCCACCTGGTCACCTGACTCTTGTTCTATGCTGCCTTCCCCAACCTCCTGCTATGTTTCATCAGCCAGTACTGCATACCTGTTTGTTGTCTCCAACCTTCAGCTACAACTACAACCTACAACTTCTGAAATCAGTAATTACTACTGGTAAAGACAATCATCTCCACTAGCACTTACTCCTCCCCGGCTATTGCTACCCCATAGTAGCACTGACTCAGCACCTCCATGACACTCCCTTCCCTTCCCTTATGGCACTACCTCACCTCACCCCCAATCTACTACCCTCCTACTACCTCCCCACCTTTCCCTTCCTACTACTCCTAACTCTGGCCATCCCCTCTCTTTTCCTTCCCCTATACACTAGTGAGGCCCCGCCTGGAGTACAGTGTACAGTTCTGGAGACCTTACCTATGTAAGGACATAGACAGGGTACAGAAGGTTCAGAGGAGGGCAACAAAGATGGTACACGGATTGCATCACAAGTCCTGTGAGGACAGGTTGAAGGAACTGATTATGTACTCCCTGGAGGAGAGGAGGGAGAGAGGGGATATGATAGAGACATACAAGTATCTTACAGGGAGGAACAGGGTGCAGGAATACACTATTTTTAAGCGAAAAAGATGCTCCAGGACTAGAGGGCATGGGATGAAGTTGGAGGGAGGATGATTCAGAGGAAACATGAGGAAGAATTTCTTCACAGAACGGGTGGTGGACAAGTGGAACACCCTGCCAGGAGAAGTGGTGGGGGCTGAAACAATTACAGGATTTAAGAATGAATGGGATAGACATAAAGGAATTCTGAGATCAGGGGTAAGGGGCAACAGACTTCTAGGAAAACATAAACTGAACTTACAGGATCAAATGGGCAGACTGGGTGGGTCATAGGCCCTTATCTGCCAACACTGTCTATGTATCTATGTATCTATGTATCTATGTACTCGCTCAATGCTGTTGTATCTCCAGGATGTAGGCATACATTGTATAATGCCTAGTAGTGTCTATCCTGTATAATAAGTGTAATATGTACCTCCACTTTTGTATATGTTCTTCTGTCCTTGTATAATCGTACCAGTCTGAACTCAACTGACATGGAACCAATTAACTAGCATCTGCTCACTGGTGTTATCCAAGATTTCAATAAATTAAACAAAATAAATAAAAATAATCCCTCCCTGCTTCTGCATACCCTGAACCTCTTTTCTACTTCCTTTCTGTCTGCCCATGTTCCCTACCACCTGCCAACACCCCCTTTCAGTGCTCCCAGGACCCTGTGGACTTGGTCCCCCTGGCCAAGCGCACCTTTCTGGACCTTGACAGCCTGGTCTATCCTGCGATGGAGCCCTCTCTGCTCCTCTGCCCCATCTCCTCCTAACCCTCTCATTCATGTCCCCTCTCCCCAGTTCCCATCTCAAGCTCCCTATCTCCAGCATCAGCTGTCTGAACAGCCTGCTCACTGGACACTTCCCCACCTTCCACCAGGTTCCCAGAAACAGTGCTGCCCCACACCCATTGCAGCTCACAACCCTCTCAGCCTCCTAGTGCCCCCAACCTCAGTCATCCCTACTTCTCCACTCTTCCTTCCCATTCATCCAGCTGCCTCCTTGCCCTGCCTCCGCATCTTCCCTGTATTCCCTAGGCTCTAAATATTTCACAGATCTTTACAACGGTGTCTGTATTACTTAAGAATTGTAAATCTGCATTTCTATCAAAACATTGTCCCCAGAATAGCCCTAACCTCAAAAAAGAAACAGCACAACCATTGCATTTACATCTGTATTTCTTTTCAACTTTAAACCAGATTTCACCCACTGTTGCCTCCCTTCCAACCAACTTCCCACCCATCTAACTATGTGCTTTACTGCACCTGGATCTGCTAGCTTTCTTCAGCAACTTTCTGTTCGGTACTGAGTTGAATGACTTGCTGCAGCCAAAGTAGTGAAACCCAGGACAGGAACATAGAATTTGTAAGCAGATAAGGGCTGCTTGACCCACCCAATCTGCCATTTCGTCCCTGCCTGTAGTGTCACTACAGATCCTACCTGATCTTTCCTACAAAGATTCCTTTGTGCCTATCCCATGTAAGCTTGAAGCCCACCACTGTTTTCACCCACTACCTGCACTTCAACACTGTTCCAGGTATCCACCACTCTTTCACTGAAGAAGTACTTCTGCACATCCCTCCTAAATGTCCCTCTTTCAGTTCCCCCTTCCAGCTTCAGTGCATACTACTTTAGTTCTTGTGCACCTTTTCTTCTGATAAAATACTCCTCTTCTGTACCTTACACTCCCATGAGGTACTTATTGGTCTCTATCATGTCCAGTCTCTCTTTTCTCTCTCCCAGGGTGTACAGTACATATTACAGATTCCTCTGTCTCTTCTCATAGGGCTTATGATGTTGTCCTCCTCTGGACAGTCTCTGTCCTCTCTATGTCCTTCCTGAGATGTGATCTCCAGCACTGGAAACAATATTTCAGATGGGGTCTTACCAACAATTGCTAAAGCAGCAACACAACTCTCTTGTGTTAGTAATTCCTCTTCCTATGCACCACAGCATTTTGCTGGTCCTGCCCAGTACATTGTCACACTGCCTCCGTACTTTGAGGTCATTAGATATCAGGACCCCAAGGTCCCTTTTGTGTTTAGTGATTGCCAATACCTCATCCCACATTTTATACACCACCTCTGGGTTTCTGTGCCCAAGGTGCATAGTTTTGCACGTTTACACATTAAACCCCAGCTGCCATACCCTCGACCACTCCTCCACCTGTCTTAGGAGTCTACTCATTCTCGCCACCTCTTTCATAGTATCTACCTTATTGCAGATCTTGGTGTCATCTGCAAAGAAATGTACCTTCCATTACATCGCCTCTGCAATGTCACTTATAAAGACATTAAAGAGGACTGGGCCCAGTACTGAACTCTGAGGTACCACACTGGTCACTCTACCCTCACTAGAGTGCATTCCTTTTACCAGCACTCACTGTCACTTATCCATCAACCAGTTCCATGCCCCATTTACCACCTTGGGTCCCACCCCAAAACTGAACCAGCTTTCTTATAAGATTCCTATGTTGTACAGTGTCGAAAGGCTTACTGAAGTCTAAGTAGGCTACATCAACTGCCCCACTGTTATCTATGTCAACGGTCACCCAGTCAAAGAAATCAATCAGGTTCTTCTCACATTCCCCCCCCCCCATGAATCCATGTTGCCTCGAGTCTTGTAACCTACTGGATTCAAGATACTACACTAGATTCTCTTTTAAAAGCAACTCAATTAACTTCCCTACCACTGATGTTAGACTGACTGGCCTATAATTGCCAGCCTCCTCCTTGCTGCCACTTTTATGAAGTGGGACTACATCTGTCCTCCTCCAGTCCTCTGGAACAACTCCTATTTACAGTGAGTTGTTGAATAGGGCTGTATGAGGTACAGCCAGTACTTCTTTGAGCTCCCTCAGTATTCTTGTACTCTTTCCTCTATGAATGAAATTGTATCTACCTCCATCCCCCAAATATTTCTGCTGCTTCTATGTGGTCCATCCCCTACCCCCTCCACTGTGAAAACTGAACAGAAGTGTCTGTTCATGATATCTCTGTTCATGATATCTGCTTCTTCCTGATCCTCATCTCTACAGTCTTGCCCTGCCTTTCCTAATTTCACAAAGCCACCCCTTGTCTTAACTCTTTTTGCTTGTGTATGTATTAAAGGTCTTGTCTCTGTTAGTTACCCCTTTGGCTATCCTTTCCTCTGTTTGTGCCTTTGCACCCCTAACTACCTTCCCTGCTTTGCTCTGCTTTGCCTGGTACACCTCCCTATCCCTTTACCTCTGTATCTCCTTGAACCTCCTGAATGTCACCCTTTTAGTCTCTAACTTTATAGTCACTTCCCAGCCATAGTGGTATTTCTTTCCTCCTGTTTTTGCAGACTTCTTTTGCACAGAGGTTAGTTGCCTTCACTATGCCATCTCTGTATTTGGCCCACTGTTCCTCTACCCCACCCAGTCAATACCCCCCCCCCCCACTTCCTAGGCCATCTTGAAGCATTCACTGATTTTTTTTTTTTTTTAATCTGCCCTCCTGAAGTCCTGGATCCTCGTCCTTGTGTGGTTTGTCTCTGCCATTGTCCTTATGTTGAACCACACTGCACAGTGATCCCTGGTACCCAGGTGGCATCATCTCACCTTGATGTCTGCTACACTGTCCCTTTTTATGAGCACCAGGTCAAGTATTGCCCCATATCAAGTGGGTTCTCAGTACTTACCTATGAAATGCCCCCTGCAGGGAGTCTAAGATTGCCTTCCTTCTAGTTGACACCTGGGAGACTCCAATCTACATCCAGCAGACTGGATTCTCCCACCAGCAGCAGTTATCACTTTCTACAATCATGCTGATGGCTTCCCCAAGTGCCTTATCCAATTTTCCCTCCTGTTTCGGAGGTCTGTATATCACCCTATTGTGAACAGTGGCTCTGGTTCCTGTCTCCAGGGTGAACCACAGCACCTCTAACCCATCCTTTACTCCTAGGCCTCCTAGTGTTTCCATTGCTCTGATAACCTCCCTCAGATACAGCACAGCCACAATCACAATCCCTCTAGTCTTTCTCCCCTCCCTGTCCTTCCTGAACTGAGTGTAGCCAGGTGTGGCCAAGTCCGAACTGTGGCTCCCTGTGTACCATGACTCAGTAACAGCCACAAGATCTATGTCTGCCTCCACCATGCTGGTCTTCAGGTCTGGAATTTTATTTCCAGAACTCCTTGGGTTGGCACACATAGCTCTCCATGCCTTGATCCCACTCTGCTTGAAACCCCTTTTCTTTCCTTTGTTGCCATTTGGAACACCCCTCTGTCCCCCACACCCTCACAACCCTCTTTGTGCCTTACTTCCTCAACACCTCTCTTTCCTCCTCTTCTGAGCTTATCACCCTTCTCCACTACTGTGCATCTGCGTGTATCTGGGGAATTTTTCTCCTCTTCGGCCTTCTCTTACTTTTGCTTTAATCTGTGTGTAGGAAGGGAGGAGGACTTTATGTCTCCCTTTCTATTGCCACCTCCCCCAGCTAGCTTAAATGTTCATCAAAATATCATCTCACCTTCCACAGAGAACTAAAGTCCCTTTTCCTGATGGATGTAGGACATCTCCTTTGTAGAGACCCATATATTCCAGCTCAGCCTCCAGTCCCCAATGAAGCCAAACCTCTCCTCCTGCACCATTCTTTCAACCAAGAGTGAACCTCCTGATGCAGAGTACCCTATCACCCCCATGGCTGTAGATTGGTAGCACGTCAGGTAATGCCATTTCTGCTACTTGCCTTAGGCCCATTTCCAACTTCCTGAACTCCCCCTGTACTGCCTGAGCCCTATCCCTCACTAGATCATTTATCCTCAGGTGGACAATGACATCCAGCTCCCCACCTCATCCTGACACCCTAGTGATTCTTAGGATCTGCTGTCCATCCCTCCAAGCTGGGGTACCAGGTGGGCATCCAAACCCCTTCCCTCCTGCTCCCAAATTTCTTCAGGAGGGGAAAAGAGCACATAGCACACTTTCGCATATATGAAGCTGTGATCTGCAATGTAGTAGCTAACAGCAGAAAAGAACCACGCTAAATCAAACTGTCAAATACAGCAACTGCAGCGCAGCACTGACGATGAACCATTAGGTTTGAAGTGCTGGGTGTAGTGGCACCATTATTTTTTACTGCCTAACTTCAATAAATAGACTGTTGCACTACATTTGCCATTTTTGAGTCTGATTCAGTGCAGTTGTTTTTTGCTGTTTCCCAAATCCATCATCTTGACTGTTGAGTCCCCCACCAGAACCTGCTTCTTCCTCTGCTGGGGTCTTGTACCTCCCACCTTGGGGCCTCCCTTCAGAAGACCCCCACATCCTCCCTTACCACCACTATAGTTGTCTCCTTCCAGCAGTCCTGTCCTGTATGAGTGGCAAAGGAATTCTGTAGTGGCACAGGCTGAGGAGTGTGCCCTGTCCCTGGCCCGACACCCCCTCCTGGAGCCCACCTAGGTCCAGCCAGCCCTTCTCCATCTAGGCAAACCTCTGGGCAAATGGCAGCAGTCTTAATGGGCCCTGACTGGGGCAAGAGGCCTTCTAGCTCCTAACCAGCTTGGCACGAAGACCAGTGACCTTCAACCATAGAGGTGCATGCCACTACGGCAACGCCTCACTCTCCAGATAGTCTCTCAGAAAACTGTAGCACCACAGTCATTGCACTACACCAATCCCATGACTGCTAATATCAGTCACTCCCTTCTGTTTCCAAATGTAAATTACCTCTACTGTCTCTTCCCTTTATTTTCTCCTTCCCAGCAACACCCTCCATCAGGATCTAGTTTAACACTTTATCCTAGGCAGGGTGTTACCTGATTTCCCTTTAAACAGTTGCTAATTTTAAGTTAAAGCTCTCCCTGTACCCTCCTTCCTTTTTGCTAACTTTTCCCTGTTGTCCTTCCTGAACTATTACTTTATTGTACCCCAGACAGGGTTCCTGCTGTACTCTCACCTGTAGCTGTTACCTGCCTGCTTTTCCTGTTTTTACCCACTACCCCACCACCTATGCTGTTTAGCTGTTGGTAACAGTAAGTTTTACCTTACTTTTTCCCTTATCTGACAAGCAGAGACTTCTACAGTATGTGCCTGCTGTTGCCTGTAGACACCTTGGAATTCAGTAACCTGTTCCACTCCTGCTCTGTTCCACTCATGCTCTGAGACATGAACATGACGGGACATGCTAGAATGGAATGTTTTGGGCAGGCCTGAGTGGCTACTGGCTGTCCCTGATTGGAGTGCCAGGTTACTTTGATCCCATCCTCTTTCTTCTTCCTCCCAAACAACTAAGATGCCCCCAGCTTTACTTCCTGTCAGGAGACAGAGTGGTAAAGCTAAAAAAGTAAGTTCAGCTTTTTTTTTTTAAACATCAGCATGGTTAGCTAACTCCATTGCACTGCAACTTCACTGCATGACTCTAATCCACTGTCCTAGTTACCCAATCAAAGAACACTATCAGGTTGGTCTGATGAGACCACCCCAACACAGACCCAGACCCATACTGTTTACTATCCTGGAGTCCTTTTTTCCCCAGGTAGTCCCACTAGGTCATCTTTGACTAGTGTCTACATCAGTTTGGCCATCATGGAGATAAGACTGATGGGTCTGTAGTTACTTGGCTGCTCATTGTCCCCACTCTTGTGTAACAAAACTATGTCTGCTACCCTCCAGTCTTTTGGACTTGCCCCTATCTAAATAGAGCTATTGAATAGCCTAACCAGGGGTTCAGCTAAGCAAAGCCTTCGACACAGTTGACTGTAACTTGCTCCTTGACACGCTGAATTTGCATGGCATCTCTGGCCCTGCTTTAATATGGTTCAGCAGTTACCTAACAGACTTCAACAAGCGAAATCAGATGACTCCCTCTCCCCACTTCTTCCACTCACAAGAGGAATATACCACAAGTCTCCATCCTTGGACTCCTCCTTTTGATGCTCTGCATTAACTCCATTGGTAATAATATCAGCAAGGCAAAGCTTCACCTCTTTGCTGATGACACGGTAATTTATCTATCCAGACCCTCATTAACTGAAGCCCATCCAGAACTTCAATCCGAGTTTGATCTGCTTCAGTACGACCTTGCCCAATTCAAGCTACTCCTAAACACAAATTAAATGAAAGTGATGTATGTCTACTCCAACCGCCTGTCAAACATCACAAATTCACTCGA
Organism: Neoceratodus forsteri; assembly: GCA_016271365.2. Taxonomy (NCBI): domain Eukaryota; kingdom Metazoa; phylum Chordata; order Ceratodontiformes; family Ceratodontidae; genus Neoceratodus; species Neoceratodus forsteri. Next base: position 914,668,885 of record CM028132.1, on the reverse strand, counting down.
TTCCTTGCCACATATCAAAACAATCCTAGATGATGACCTTGAGGTAGTCAAAAATTTTAAATACCTAGGCTGTGTTCTAGACCAACACCTAAACTTCGCTGCCCATATCTCGTCACTAGCAAAGAAACTGAGACAAAGAATTGGCTTTTTCTACAAAAACAAATCTCTTTTTACCAGCGTTACTGGACTCCAACTAGTTCAGACAACTTTAATCCCGCTCCTCTACTATGTGGACGTTTTATATAGCCACTGCTTGATGCCCTGCTACAACAACTTAAAACACTCTACCACAGAACACTATGATTAATTTCTATTGCCCACCATCAGACTCACTGTTGTGACCTTTATACCTCCTTGGGATGGACCTCCTTACACACTAGACATCTCACTCACTCCCTTATTTGGCTCTATAAAGCTCTCCTATCAAAACTCCTCCTCCCTTACATATCAAATCTCTTTCAGCAATTGACTGGCCAATACCCCTTGCTTAGAAACTCAAGACATTATGTTGGATGTTCCAAGTGTCCGATTGGTGATATGGCGATAAGCCGTGCTCTCCCAACTGCTTGGAATAAAGCCCAGTATAGCCTTAAATTACAAAATCTAATCCCTAAGCAATTTCAAAACATTGGTCATCAACAAGTTTGACGAATTCTGCACCTGCCATTAAGAGTCACCCTCCTATGAACCATGAATATCACAGGCTGCCAACGACCCATACAAGGCTCCCCATCTTAGTCCCACCCCACCCTTCCCTCAACCTACACCCCCTATTTCGCCTCTCCCCTAACAGTTACTAAGTCCATCTCTGCCTTCTCTACTCCTGCTCCCAGCAATCCTCCACTTTTACCATTTACCCTTTCCATACACCCCTTCTTTATCCCCAACCTGCCTGTCTCCCTTAGCATTCTCTCCTACCCATTCTCATTTTGCCACTTTCCTCTGTCTGTAATAGTTCTCCCCACCCAATCTGATCTCCTTCAGTGGTCCAGTCCACCCTGGGAACTCTACCCTCCACCCTCTGACCTTTCATTCAACTATCACTCCAATATGGCACTCTCTATCTGCAAATCACTTAAGCACCTCAGTTTATGCTGCATGATGATGATATTCAATTGAGAGCTGCTAACTAGTGTTGCCAACAAATTCTTGGTTATATGTAAATACCTGTATATACTGTACACTGTATCTCTTTTATTTCTATGATTGCTGTATAACCTGTAAATATCTGTACATACCTTGTTAATTTTTATTGATTCTATGTGTTCATACTGTATCATGATTGTCTGTATCAGGACCTCCTTGTAAATGAGCTTGCTCAATGGAGCCTTTCCTGCCAAAAAAAAAAAAAAAAAAAACAATAAAACAGAAGCTAATGCTGGACTGCTAAACTGCTAAATTGCTTAACTGTTCTCTACACATCCACTTTTGTCTAAAACGTTTGAAATTTTGTTGCTTCATTGCTTTCAACTATTTTTGGAATTGTTGCAAATTTTGCCATTCATTGCATTTTCTCATAAAACTGCTGCACTTTGTATTTCTGCACTAACTTTACACTTAAATTGAAAACAGTTCAGACACTGTGAAGAATGAAGTTTGCTTCAAAAAATAAAAATATTTGTGTCTGTTAAAGTGTGATTCTGTTCCATGTCTTTTTTGGGAAGAAGTGCATCCCCACATGCCCAACCTGTAGTGAGGACTGAGAAGAGCTCTTCACAGATGCAGTCATCTCCAGCACCAGTTCCATGTCATTTGAGTGAATCTCTTTGAGTGAAGACAGTTTGGATGAATCCAATTACAGCAAGCATTATTTGGGCTACAGCAAACTACAGCACGGCACATTCCAGCTACAATATCACGTCAAACCTGTAACTGACAGCTATAGGTGAGGCTGCGGTGGTAATCATAATGCCTACAAATGGTATATTTGGACACCACCTGGTGCACTCGCAAAACATCCTCCCATTTATACATCACAACCACATGCACCTGTTCCTTCTGGTACGCTGAATGGACAACTCCGGGATGGTAAAATCCTTAATATTGACAATGTCAACAGGTATTGACTTTGTTGATGTTAAGGACCCAAGGGTGGAAATCTGCTCTTTTGCTGTCCATCACCCACCTTCAAACTAACTCTGACTTGGAGTTAGTTATATTAAGAAGGGGGGTGCAGGGGGCACAGCTTCCTGAGAGAAATACACCAATTCTCTGGCAGGCGAAATTTCACCTGTCAGCATTGGAGATCTCGCCCATGCCAAACTTCGACAACACTGTTGTCATTTCAGCATGGTAGAACCATTGCATCTAGCTATCGCAAAAGGTGCATCCCATCAACAGTGCACATCTATGTTTATGCAGGAGGGATGTGTCCCCCAGACTCTCCCATCTCTAGGGTTCTCACTTCATGATGCACATTGACTCTGGGGATCACTGAATATGTGGAGCCGCTGTAATGTGCCAATTGTTGTAATGTGCCTGTCGCTGATTTTGCTTTCGCTTATTTTCCTTTGCTCAAATGACTTCACTCAAATTGCATCACTCAATTGATGTGCTACCTCCAGGACCTCACCTTGCGGTGTATGCACATCATGCCTGAACAGTTATCAACAGTGTGCATGGGGGGGGGCCACACTCTCACTCTCTTAAAGGTACACATGAGGGTTCCGGCCCACATAATGGGCTAGAATCTGGACGTGTACAGTTAGACAGGTATCCATGGAGGTGGGAGAGGATGTGCCCTAGCTTCCTGATGAATGTGCTCCTGCTCAAGGCAGAGCAGGAGCAGTGGGGGTGGGGGTGGGGCCCACAGCCAAGGTCTATGGACCACAGCTGGATGGGTATACCTCCCTGGCAGTTACACCAATACAGAGACTTACATCACTGCCAACAAAATTGACAGTTCATTGACAGGTTGCTGCATTGTGTGCCCGAGACAGGCACACTGTTTCAGTCCTGCACCCCCTCCCTGAATCAACTCAGACTCGAAGTTGATTATAATTGGAACAGGGGGTCTGTGGGTGAAGCCACCCCGCTAGAAAAATGGACTGGGTGTTTATTCAAATTTATGTTGACAGCAACTTGTGGTCAACATAAATTCCATTGCTGTGATGCCAGTTGACAAAATTGTTGTCAAACCGGCATTGTAGAACTGGTTGGATGCAAGCATGATGTGGGATACGCACACTGCATTCAACACTTTGTGTACAACTGGGGCACAATCACACAGGTATGCCACATGGTCTGTGACAACATTGCACCATAGACATGGTGGTTTAGGGGATGACTGTGGAGACCATGGTGTTATGTGTCCTGTCATACTATGCAACACGATCAGTCCAGAGGGTGTCCGGTGATGTCATTGGTGTCAGTCCTTTGTATCCCATGCACTGGTGCAGGCAACGGATGCCCTTCTGGCCCATTTGCAGGAGCACATCAGGGTCCCCATGTCTGAGGCTGATGTACGTGCCACTAAACAGGCATTCTGTGCCATGCATGACATGCTTAGCATGATAGAATGCACCCATATAAGAAAAGTGGCACCGTCTGAGAATGAGGAGGCATACTTGAACAGAAGGGGTTTCCACACTGTGAACTGTCAGGTAATGTGTGATGAGAATGACGTATTCACCAATGTGTGAGCCAAGTATCCTGGCTTATGCCATGATGCGTACATACTGGATGGGTCACACCTTGGTGCCTTGCTAAGTTCCAGTCAGATTGAAGGATGGCTGTTAGGTGAGTATACGGGGGGCATCATGTGTTGCACTGTGTGGACTCCTGCCACCAGCACCTAATTGTAACTTGTTATCATCCCCTGCATAGGTGACAGCAGATACCATCTACAGTCATACCTGATGACACCATTCCTGAAGCCACATGACACTACAGAGGAAGAGTACAACCATGCTCACAAGAAGGCACAGTCTGTCATTGAGAGAACAATTGGCCTACTGAAGATGAGGTTCAGGTGTTTAGATCATAAAGGTGGAACAATTATGCTGTCTCCGAGAATGGCGTGCAAGGTGTGCACCGCATGGGGCATACTCCATAACATTGATATACAACATCATGTACCCATGCCAACAGACCTGTAGCCATGTGCACCACAGGAGGTGGATGAGGGGCAGCCTGGCACAGGACCGGGGACATTGAGTGGCCATGCAGTATGTGATGCCCTTGTACAGGGCTCATTCTGCCAATAGGAATAGCCATCCACACAGTTTTGGACCAGATGGACATGAGACAGGTACAGCAGCATCTGTCATGTGCAGAACCACATCATGGGGGCCTTTTTGTGTGCAGCAGGTGTAAACAGCACTGTGGTGGTGCACGAATGGAAGGAGAATGGTGTGGGTGGTGGGCGCATGATGATGTCACACACTGAAGCTGCCCGGCTGGGGGGGGGCACTATTGTCAGGATGGGGGACTGCTATAGTTTGGGGGAGAATTGCTATGGTAGGGAGGTGCTATGATGGGGTGGTACTGCTCTTCATGCAGGGGTGCCTGTACTCTTGTGGGTAGGCTATGTTTGGGGGGGATGTCATGCCATGTTAGTGGGTCGGGTGGGTAATGCCATGTGTGGGGGTGGAGTTGTGTGGCATCATGGTGCCTGGGATTCCAGTCTTTGTAGTGGGTTGTTGTGCAGTGGTTTTGTGTGTTGGGGGGGTGGCTGTACAGCAGTGTTGTGTGCATGGCAGTGAGGCATATGTTGTGTGCAAGGAGGTGTCACAGTGCTTGTGCTATACAATGTATATATACGTGGCTGTGTTTTGTCACTACCCTGTTCTGTTGTAGGGCTCTTTTTTTAGGTGTGTGAATGACTGTGTGCTCAGTCTCAGGGTTGGTACCTGTAATGGCCTTTGCTGTGGTGGCACACGGCTGCTGGTGTTGTCACCATCTGCTGCTCCTGTGTCCCTTCCCCAGGTGCTCTGCTGTAGGGGTCTAGGTGTTCGTGCATGGTGTCTCTGTGTGGGGGGGTGTCATGCTCTTGTGTGGCTGTGCTTTGTGTGCCAGGTGTCTGCATGGGGGCTGTGCAAGCACCCTGGGACCCTTCCTCCAGGGTGCTGTCCATATCCCACAGCTGGCTGTCCTGTTCCCGATCATCGGGCATTATGCTGCATGCATCCTGGGAGTGGGCATCAGCCACATGGTGTGGAGGGGCCTGCTTGACCACATGGTGCTGACCCTGCCACCAGGTGGTCCACTAGTCTTTCCAGGAGGTTGCCCAGCCTGTGAATTCCATGTCACATGTCCTGCACCTCTTCAGTCAGGCCCAGGAGTGCATCTGCATTCCAGTTCTGTGTCTCCAGCCTGTCCTGCTCCAGCTTTCGCAGCTCTGCGTAGTATGTGGCCAAGATTCCTCAGGTGTACAATGTGGTAGAACATGCGTGGGGTACATGCCTTCAGAGCTCCTGTCCCTGCCTGTGCCTACGTACCTTCCAGGGTGTCTACACCTTCCACCTCCCCATAGAGACTGACTTCTGTGAGGGTGTCTGCGACCATGCTCTCAATTTGGGTCAGTGTCAGTGCAACACTGGGTGGACAACCACTTGTGCCCTGGTGAGCCCATGTGCCTGTGGAGAGCTTTTTTTTCACTGCTGCATGTAGGTCACGCCACTTATGCCTGATAGCTTCAAGTGTCAATGACTGTGGCCTGGCAGTGTTCATACCGGCCTGTATTTTTAGCCACAGGCAGGCATTCATCTCTGGTAGTCTGTTGACAGGGGTTGTGCCCCATACAGTGTGGTGTAATGGGCTCTGATGTCACTAACCATAGCCACCACGTGGCACTGGTGAAATTCAATACACAGGGACATGCACTGCCTCAGGTGTGGACATGGTCACGGCATGATTTGCCCCTTTGGGCTTCCCCGTCAGACATTGCAGGTTGCAGTGCTGGATCCTGCGCATCTCTGGCACACTCTGTCATTGCCTCCACAAAAGTTTCCTACATACTATTCACTTCTGCACATCTGTATGGGGAGGTATGCATACCCTTATATGGTGGGGTCAAGGGGAGGGTCAGCGAATCCTTGGCCCACTGATGTAGGCTGTGCGGGGTGCTGCACTTCCCTTGTATTACCACCTCTAGGGTCCACAGATGCTATGCTCCTGTAAGTGCATACTGTATTCCATGGTTGCCTTGCACATCTTGTAGCTGCGCTCTGCTTTTCCAACACTTTCTTGGGTACTTTATGCACTTTTGTGCATAGGGCCCACTGTTTTTAAGTGAATATCTGCTCTTTAACACTGAGATAATAAATGTACAGTTGGGTCAGATAATGAATTTATTTGCCAGAGTTTGAGATGAGAATTGCAGGATCCCAGACCAACCTAGTTTGTACTGAAAAGCAAGTGTACCAGGAATCGGGAAAAAAGTCACCATCATCATCTGCCCTGACTGTACTTATAATATAATAATTATACATTGAGGCCCAGATATTCAAAAGAGTTGTGCCATGTGCAATAGGGTTGGGTCTGCGCAAGTCCGAAATTATGCCATTCTGCGATATTCAGCAGGAGGCAGTTGAGCCCCCAAAATCATGCTAAGCAACAGCGCAATGATAATGAAGGTATGTGCAACCGAAGTGGGAGGAACCATGCATAAATAGCGCAGTACGATATTCAACGACTTGCGCCATGCGCAATAGGGCAGCAAGCGGAATTTGCGCCATAGCGGAAATGAGCCAAAATGAAAAGAAGCAAGGGAGAGGTGCTAGAACACTACAGGGAAGCCACATGTGTCAGAAGCAGAGGCAGACAGACAGGGCAGGAGGCACAAACAGGGCAGGCCAGGGAAAGGGCAGTCTGAACAGCCAGGCACAGAGAAGGTGTGGGGAGCCACACAGCACAGAGTCCAGCACAGGCAGGTGTACCTGGTACAGGGGAGGTAGCAGCCAGGACAGCGGGGGGAATACAGCAACAGCTGTTGGGGGGGTGAACACAAGCCAGGGACATGTCCAGTGCCACCTTCCACATGAAGGCCGTAATAGGGGGGTGAGAAGGAGGGCAGCAGGGGGGTGTGGCCGTGGAAGGGCCCGTCAGCGGTATGCCCCCAACAGGCAGTACCGAGCCCGCACCAGCTTTGAGCTGTACACTGATACTGAGATTGTGGGCCAGTACCGCGTGAATAGGGCAATTCTGAGGTGGCTCTATGAGCTGTGCAATGATGTGATGCAGGCACCCACACAACGGAGCCATGCTCTGTCAGTAGAGACTAAGGTAACAGCCTGCATGTGCTTGCTCACCATGGGTACCTTCTAGAGACCAACTGGGGACACCACAGGCATAACCCAGTCGGCCACGTCATGCCACCTCACCCAATTCCTCAGTGCACTGCTGCCACATGCTGCGGAGTACGTCCATTTCCCCAGCACAGTGGCAGAGCACACAGCAAATGTACAGGAGTTCCACAGGGTAGCACATATTGCTGGCATGCTAGGGGCAATAGACTGCACCCATGTGGCCATATGCACACCACCTGGCCCTGAGGGGGCTGCATACATAAATCACAAGGGCTATGCCAGCATCAACTGCCAGGTGGTGTGGGATGCCAGGGGGTGCATCATCAATGTCTGTATCACGCACCCTGGGAGAGCACATGATTCTTTTATCTGGCACCAGTCAGCACTGTGCCACAGATTCGAGAGTGGGGACATCCCCACTGGCCACCTAGTGGGTAAGTATGCAAACCACATGGACAATCATAGGTCCTGGGGGGGCATGGCCAGAGGTGGCATGGGTAGTGGCCTATATGGCCTGGGGCAGGCGATGCTGATCAAAAAGCTAACCTCCACCCTCTACACACAGGTGACAGTGGATAACTGTTCCGTCCCTGGCTGCTCACACCCTACCAGCGGCCCGTGACCCCATCGCAGCAATGCTACAATGAGGAACATGCCACCACATGTAATGTCATAGAGCGGGTGTTCAGGATGCTGAAGGCATGTTTCCATTGCCTGGACACCTCTGGCGGTGCCCTACAGTACAGCTCCTCAAAGGCCTGCGGGATATTCCTGACCTGTTGCATCCTGCACAACATGGCCAACGAATGTGGGATAGCCATACAGGTCAAAGAGGGGGACAACGATGGGGACGATGGGAACTCCGGTGATGATGATGATGGGCAGCCCCCCCTTGGCCGAAAAGACCCCCCGACTGCTCCGGCTGGAACAGCTGCACCAGGACACCATCACAGAGGAGCACTTCAGCCAACCCAGGTAAGTCATGGGGCCATGCGCAACCACCAGTGGTTAAGGCATAACCCACAAACACGCATGGACACACACCAGGGGTGCATGCCATCAAGGGAAGTGGCAGGGCACAGAAGCACACACACAACCAGGGATGGGTGAGGATTAACATGCCACGTGAACAGACACACACACATGTTCACACACAACACAACAAACGTGCACAGAGGACAGGAGGCACACCGACCCAGAACGCACACCATGGCAACACACATGTCCACAGGCCACCACGCCCACTGCCTGTCCATGTGCGTGTGTCAGATGCTGAGCACCATTGCACATTGGTGTACAGCACAATGCAGGCATCATCATGCACATGCAACTGTGGACAGCAGCCAGGAGGGTGTGCAGGTGGACTGTGTGTCCGCGTGCAGGGCCAGGTACCCACCCGTGCACTACCCACTGAAACACACAATGCACACAGGGCAGCACCAGACAGTAGCCACGCTGGGAGACAGGTAAGTCATGCAAAACAGTGCCACGGCCACCACAGATGTGTGGGCGGCCACGCTGAGACCCGCCAGCACTGACACGCTGATCACTGGCCTCATGGGGTGGTACCAATGGTCCCCAAGGGGTTCCACTGCGTGAATGCAACCTTGCTAGTGGAGGGGTCTGCAGCACACCAAACATGCCTGCACCAGGAGTGCTCAGGATGCCCACAGCTGAACCTGGCATCGACAGGGTGGGAGTCGCACAACGCCGGGAATGGGGGATGGATAAAGCACTGCACGGTGTCCGTGATGCATGGGCACCTGACTGTGTGCCCATTGTGGCCATAACAGCAAATGAATGCCTGTGCATGCCTGTCAATGGCAGTGGTCACATCCTCCCACAAAAAGTCCATCCCTGCCAGGATCAGTGCAGTGTCCCTGCTGCGACGCTCCTCTGCCCGCTCCAGAGCCACACACAGTGCATCCACGGATGTCACAAGCTGCATCTGCTGCTGGACCGATGCTTGCAGTAGGCGGGTGTGCTTGTCCAAGAGGTCATCAGCCTCCTCAGCATCCTGTCCCTCAGGCTGTGTATGGCCCCGATGATCAGCACCCCTTGAGGGTGGGTGCTGCACACTAGGACCAGGTCTGGGCATGTCCACAGGTGGTGCACAGATGCCACCACTGAACCCTGTACTCCCAAGCCCATTGGGCGACTGCTGATGCTGCCCCTCCAGCTGCCACTCCCCAGGGCTCAGTGGTGCCACCACAGTGGCCACAACAGTCCCACTGTCCTGAACAGACACCAGTGCTGCCCCACTGGTGCTGACAGGCACAGCCTGGGACTGTGCTGACAAGCAGGCCTCCACGGCGGCACCACCCACAGCCATGGGTGCGAATTGCCCTGCTGTGTGGCCATCCCGTGGCACACACGTGTCACTGTCCATGATGGTCTTATCATCATCACTGGTGACGGACTCTGCACCAGCCACAGCCACAGCGTGCTGGCATCCATGGACACTAGCATGCTGGGACACAGGCAGGGCTTCCTCCACACTTGTTACAACGACATCAGTGTGGACAGCCAGGCGGCCCCACTGTCACAATGATCCACATATACCTGTGGAGGTGAATGGTCCCTCCTCCGACTCCAGCCGACTGTCTGCAGTGGACAGGCCCACCACCATTGAGCCATGCAGATGCTCAGGATCTGTAAGGGAAAGCAAAGTTGCATTACTGCGTGTGACCTACCCTGCCCCCCCAAAGACAGACCATGACTTACCATGCAGTGATGGGCCACCACCCGTCTGGAAGCCACCACCCGGAACACCCTCAATGGCACTGCACTGCATGCTTCCAGCAAGCCTCTCCTCCTCTGGGGTCAGCTGTACCACCTCCAGCTATCCCCCACCTGTTGCAGCACATGCTGCCCTGATGGCAGCCACCTTCTCCTTTACCCTCCTCCTGTCCGTGCCCATCTTTTCCTTACACTCCTGCATGGAGCGCTGGTGGCTGCCATGCAGGTTCACAGCACGTGCCACCTCCTCTCATGCAGCAGCATGGGCTTGAGGTGTTCCCCGCTGTCCACTGAGAAGTGGCTCCTGATCCAGGTAGGCCTTGAACAGGGCCTCGGTTTCAGCCTTTGTAAAGTTCAGCCTCCTCCTCCTCCCACCACTGTTTTCCTCCTCTCCAACAACCTGCTCAGTCATTATGTAGCCTGTAAGGATGGCAGTTGTTACCTGTGACTGTGCAGTCCCATGCATGTCCCTGAATCCACAATCCACACTCCCAAACAGCATGCAACTCACCAATAAACTGCAGTAACTGACTTTGGCCACTGCAGCACATTGTCGCACTTTTATAGCGCAATCCATGCAAATGAGGTGAGGAGCAACTTTAAGTAGATGCAAATTGCAGTGCTGCACCATTGAATGGCTGATTAGATGATTTGCATATGACAGCTGAATATCACACTGTTGCGCTTTGTGCAGTTGTGTTGAACATGCTGAGCCAATGGCGCAGTTCTGTGTCATGCATAATACACCTCACTGTGCATGCCTGGGTTGCTGATGCAGGCATCTGCTGCACTGATGACGTGCTGTGCATGGTAGGCAATGCAGGGCATGGCCACCATCATGCCAGTAGCATTATAGTGATGGTCACTACATGGCGCTGTGGCACTGGGCCATCATAGGTGCAATGGCCCAACTGCTCGATAGTCCGCTATGGCACTGGTACACAGGCAGCCAATCAGCTACATGCATTATCTTCCAATGGCGCTGTGCATGGCCATGTGCCAGAGACCCTTGACCCTGCACCTGACCTTGGCCCCCTAGGCACCATGTGTCAGGCATGGGTGCACCTCTATCACGCTGTTTGGTAACAGCGGGATAGGGAATGGCAGCGCTGTACCGTGCAGCATCTGCATGTGGGTAGCCGTGCTGCAGAGCACCATGTTGCCTACTAATGCTGCAAGGATGGCACACAGACAGGTAGTGCAGTGGACAGCCATTGAGCTAGCCAATCTGGTGGCAATTGTTGAGCCACACCATGGGCCACTCTTTGGGGAGGCTCCCCAGACAGGGTCAGGACCCAGGTGTGGCAGGAGGTGGCCACTGCCCTGGAAGAGGCCACCGGATGGGGGAGGAGTGTGGAGCAGTGTAGGCACCGCTATGGGGACCTGCAGAGGGGGGGCAGAGCTACTGGCATGACTGCGGTCACGTGCCAGGAGGGGCACAGTGCCACGTCCAGGAAGGGGTTCCGTCAACACACTTTTGTCATCCATATGGGTCACAGTGTTGTATGTGTCCAGCACATAGGGGAGGGACCATCTGGGGTTGGCTGTGGCGGTGTCCACAGGTGTGGGGTGGGTGGGTCTGGCTGGGTGGGAGGGCACACACCTTGGGGCAGGGGGACTTTGCTTCAGGATTGTACTGATGTTCTTCTCTCCTTGTTTTCCCCACAGGTCCAGACAAATCCCACAGATTGCAGGAAGAGCGGCGGAGGGAGGAGGATAGTGCAGCCAGGCGGGGTGAGGGCCATCACCACCCACCTGACTGGCCCGACGAGGGTGAGTGTCATACATCCATGATTACTATTGCATGCTGTGTGACAGGGTGGGCAGTGGGGCATGGACCAGCATTTATCGACACCACTGCCATGCATGCAACTTGTTACAGTCAACACTGTCCAGTGGCACTGCATGTCTGGGAGTGCGTTGATGGTGGTCCATGCGTGCATCAGGTGCATGGCTGTGCCACTGCCTTTGTACCACATAGCCATGTCACTAAATGGCCACGGTGGTGCTGTGCTTGACTTGGCCAGTGGGTGTGTGCAGCGTTCCACATGGCTGTATGCACCTGGGTGGGCAGGTCCTGTGGACGTGATCACTGTGGGCGGTCACACACCATCACAGTGGTATGTCCCATGGCTGTATGCCATGCACAGTGGGCGGGCTGTATGGGGTTGTGCATTCACACCTATTGACTGTGCTCCCTTGTCCTAGGTACCTGCTATCTAAGGGACATAAGTGACGCTGTGTGGGAGATTCAACAGCTGGCCCGGGAATTCCTGGATATGCTCTGGAGATTGGATATGACTGGGGTACTGAGGAGGCACAGAGGCCAGAGGTCGCAAAGCACAGAATGGCACTCCCGCTAGAGATCTCTTGGTCCCTGAATTCCCCTACCCCCTTGGACCCACCCTCAGACCCCTCCTATCCCATCCCAGTTGTCCACCCCTGCCCCCTACCCACCCCCACCTTGTTTGTGGCCCCCAACCTTGTATATAGTTTTTTTATTCTTGTACATAGTTGACTATTATATTTTTTCAATACATTTGATTTTGATATGAATACTGTGGTGGTCTCTGATTTGTAGCGGGCTATAGGTGCTCAGCTGCAGTGGTGTGCATGGCGTTGGGGTGGTGCAGTCATGGGTATGTGTGTGTGTGTCCATGTGGAGGTGACTATGGTGTGGGGGTAGCTATCAGTCAGTGTCTGTGGTGTGTGTGTTGTGCCCTGTGCACTGGATGACTGTGTGCAGTGGTCCATGGCACGTGCTCTGTGTCCATGGTGCACCCATTGGCCCATCCATGGCCTGTGCAGCTAACACACATGCATGTCTGTGACCTGCATGGTCCGCTGGCATGTCAGTGGTGGCAGTTCCTGCAGGGCAGCCACTGTACCCGTCACTTTGCTGGGTTGCCCCTGTCACTGGTGTGGTGCATGCCTGGCTCGGGTGGCACTGTGGGCATCACAGTCATTGTCCCACCTCCATGCTGTGCCTTGTGTGTGTTGCAGGGGATGTGCCCCACTGTCTGTGACTTGTGCTCCAGGCGACTACTGGTGGTGTACAGGTCCACAGTGCCTGCGCAGGGTGGCTGGCACTCCAGTGCCAAGGAGGACTGTGGGTTGTATGTACACAGCTTACATGGGCCCACAATGGGGGCTTGGTTGCTCCACCACTGCATCCCTGTATTGGTGTGCCCTTGGGTATGGGTGGGTGTCTGTTCATACACTGTGTGATATCTGGTGTGGTGCATACTTCCATGCACCACTGTGGGTGTCTGTGCTGGCTGTTGTGGCCAGTGGTGGGTTGGGGTGTGTCACTGGAATACTGTGCAGGGTGCTGTACCACTGATGGTGGTGTCAAGGGCATGCCCTGTCCCGTGTGGGGTACCTCTTGTGCTGACGTATGGTCGGTATCTCAGCAGTACCTCAGGGGGACTGTGCATGGTGGCAACATGTCTGCCATTGTTGCATTGTCGTGTGCTGTAACCCACTGATGGGTGCTCGTGGTGGAGCTGGCTTGCATGGTTCTGTGGTGCACAGGGTTGCATTGTCACAGTGGGGATGGTGGCATGCATGGGGCTTCCTGCAGTGGTGGTCACTGCTCATGAGGGGTGTCTGGGGGTCACGGTGCAGGGTGTGCTCTGAATTGGGGGGATGGTGTGGCACGGGGTGGTCAGCCCTCCTTGTGTGCCAGTCACAGCTTGCTGGTAGGTGTGATGGGGCACCATGGCCTGGCTGTGGGTTGTTTGCTTGTCTCCATGGGCCAGTGGTTATTCCAGCCCTCCCCCAGTTGTGCTGTTCTTGGGGTGTGGGGGGACGATGTCTGTTCTGCTGTGTGTTCCTCTGCCCATCTGTGGCATGGGTGGTAGGACCCTACCTCCCTGATTGTGCAGTTACATTGCTCTGCAGCTGGGGGGCTCCCTGGTTGCACTATGGCACCTCTGGGCTGCTCAGCTGAACATCCCTTGTTGCGCTATGGCACATCAGATCTGCTCAGCTTCCCCTCTCTAGTTGCACTATGGTGAAGGTGGTGTGATATTCAGTCGTCGGCTGTAGGCACAATTTGGCCTGCTCCGTTTTTGAATATCGCGTCTCTTGCGCATGGGCACAATAGACTTGCGCTTGCTCCTGCTATTGTGCACTTTTTGGACGCAGTTTGAATATGTGGACCACAGTCTTTTTCCAGCCCCTCCTGGCTCATGCACAATGGGCGGTTAACTTTTTCATGAATAATTCTTTTTACATGGGGGAGAGAGAAATCTCAAATCACATCAGTTTCAGATGAACTGGGTATACTATTTAATAATGGCGGTGACTTTCTTCTCCTCACCAAAAGCTACTGTAGCTCAATCAAGTAGAAAAATCAACCATTGCTTTCACTGGACTATATACTCTGCTTTACAAAAGTATGATTAGTGGTCCAAAATACAGTTCAGCATGTCTTTATTTTAAAAAGTGAACACAGAAACCAGCAAACAAGGAACTTGCGTTGTTGAGAGCATGTAACAGAGGTGCAGCTGTTGTTTGTGTTTTTTTCAATGCTCATATCACTCTACACTTTCTTGTTTGCTGTTTGTATGCTCTCTTTAAAATAGAAACTCTTTGCAGAGCTCTGATCATATTTTGGCAGAATGGACAAGATAGTAGAAAGCAATAATCTTTTTTTTTCCTATTAGTTTTGCATTACAACAAGCTTCTCTCAACTGCCTTATACTCCAATGACTAAACCAGTCAAAATAAACCATGCTGGAAAAGATTGCTGCTGGAGCTGCTAAAACAATGAGCTGTGAGATTTAATGAAGAAACAAATGTGGAACTCCCAAGGAAGAACAACATGGTTCGAAGTGTTGGAGAAGGGAATAAGTGCCATGCTTTCTGCTGCTCCATGGCTTGTCTTTATTAAACCTCACTGCTCACTGTAGTACAATCTTTTCCAGCACAGTTTATTTTGTCTGGCTCATTTGATGTTTAAGATCGCAGCTGCTGAGAGTGACGTGCGTTATGGAGTATTTTATTTTGTTCAGTACTCCATTAACTAGACTTCCACAGTTACCAGGGCAAATTTATAAAATGGCATAAAACCAGACAAAAAACTGATGGGAGAATACATGTGTGAAGATCCAGCTGAAAGTGCTATGCACCTATTCATAACTTTTTCACCAGGTTATTATGACTACAGTAGCAGACACTGGAGAGGCATACACAGAAAAGAAAGTCAAACTTTTAAATCTTCATGCTTGAAGCTTGAAGCTGGCTTGGTGGTGCTGAGGGCTGAGGTGTAGGATGCCACACCTCGTGCCACGCCAGTGACCTGGGTTCAGGAATGAGCCTGGGTTGCTGTGGGTCAGCTGGGGGGTTAGGGTGCAGAGCTGGAATGAGCTGCCATCAGGCAGCTCTCCTCTCCCAGGGAGGGATCTGAAGTTTCCTGGGCTCTTGGCTGCCACCAAGTGGTGGCTTGGTGGTAGCTCCAACCCCAATGACAGACTCGGTGCTAGACCAGACAGAGGACAGGACAGGAGCCACGGAGTGCGTGCTTGCCTCCATGGAGATGCATGGCCATGTTCTGGGACCCTGGGAACAGGAGGGATTAAAACTAGAAACTGCTATGTCTCCTGGTTGCTAAAGCAGGTGGGAGGCAACAAGAGGGAGCAAAAAGCTCTATGGAAAAAAAAATCTTCATGCTTGTGGTTTAATCATAACAAGACACATGCAATTAATGTGTATGTGTAGATAAGAGCAGAATTGAGGTTATTAAAAGAACAACTAAAAACAGCATTTTCTGAGAAAGTAAACTGCAACATTTGCATCCACTCTGTACTGCTGAACAATTCATTTACATATGATAGCTGCAGCACTTAGCTGATGTGTGCTTGATAGGCTTTCCTCCCTTGGCATCATTGCCAGTCTGGCTGGCAAGGGATGATGCCGAGCATTGCAAGACACAACTGCAAAAAGTTATTGGGACAATAGAATTGGGTTGACAACTTAAGCAGTGACAACAAAGGTAACCTGATTCATGTTTTGGGAATTTAAAAATAGTATGCTCGGTCCACTAGCACTTTAATACATTAATCCACAAATCACACATTCATTCCACAAGAATGAATATATGAATTGCGGATTAATGAATTATACTGCAGAAGGAAATTCTGCAGAACTGATCACTGAACTGGAGAATTCCTGCAGGAGATAGCAGACTTCATCGTTGACATGGTGTTGCGGTCCCCCAGATTGATAATTCTGGGGGACTTCAATGCCTGGGTCAACGATTAACTCTCGCATTTTGGTCAAAATCTCCTCCAGTTGATGACGTCGCTGGGCCTAACACAGGTAGTAACCTCCTCAACCCATATAGGGGGCCATTCATTGGATCTGATCTTTCTTTTGGGTATGGAGATTGCTGATTTGGGGGTGGAACCAGTCAGCTGGTCTGACCATCACACCATAAGGTTCAGCTTCAGGGCTCCCCCTAATAGGTCTGCCCCTACGGAGATGGTTCAGTACCACCCTTTAAAGGGGTATTAATCCCAGTGTCCTAATGGCAGTGCTGGATCTATCAAGCTTGTCTGGTGAATGCATGAGTCCAGATGATCTCGTGCTAGCCTATAATAAGGCTGTGGGAGATGCTCTGGACAAGATTGCTGCTGTATGTGCTCTGCCTCTCACCCTTCGTTCAAGGAGCCCTTGGTTTGATGGCTCCTTGAAGGAGTTAAGGAGAGTTGGCCGAAGGTTGGAGAGAGCCTAGCAGAAGTCTGGCAGTGATGCTGACAGGCTTAGGTTGATGGCACATTATGATGGCTATCGATAAGAAATCACCCGTAAGAAGGCAGAATTCCTGTCCAGGGAGATTTCTGCTGCACAGAATCGACCGGCTCAGCTTTTCCGAACCATTGACAGATTGTGCAATCCAATCTGTCTCCAGCCCAAAGAAGCTTTTTCTCAGCTAAGATGCGAGGAGTTCGCTCTACGTTTTGCAGATAAGGTTGCCAGCATCAGGTCTGGCATCGGTTCGACCTCTTCTATAAGGGATTGCAGTGGTCAACAGGAAGTGTTATACACTCGGTCTGCCTGGTCAGATTTTCACCGGCTGGAGTTCACTGACATTATGAAGATCATCCAAACATTGCGACCAACCAGTTGTAGTTTGGATCTGGGTCCTACACCCCTTTTAGTAGGATGTGTAGAAGTTATCTGCCCAATCCTTGCTGACATTGTCGGGAAATCCTTGGAGAGGGTGGTGTTTCCTGACCCCCTCAAGGAGGCAGTAGTTCAACCACTTCTTAAAAAATCTCCCTGGACTCAGATTGTCTAGCTAACTACTGGCCTATCTCTAACCTGCCTTTTGTTGGTAAGGCTATTGAAAAGATGGTTGCGTTGCTACTGGATGATCATCTTACAACTCACAATGTCTATGATACTCTCCAATCTGGTTTTAGGAAGAAGCATAGCATGGAGACTGCCCTTGTCTTGGTGTTGAATGATCTCCTAATGGCTAGAGATCGAAAGACATGTACCATTCTGGTCCATCTCAATCTCTCTGCTGCATTTGACACTGTAGACCATGGTGTGTGGATCTATTGCAGGCTGTCTGGTACAGTCCTCAAATGGTTCCAGTTTTACCCTCACGGACAGGTCTCAGAGATTTGCCACTGGAATTTATTCCTCTGCCGCTCATTCCCTGCCTTGTGGGGTACCACAGGGTTCCATTCTAGCACCTATGTTGTTTGCATTGTATATGCTGCCATTGGGAGATATCATCAGGCGATAGAGTTTGGGTTTTCACTGCTATGCAGATGATACACAGCTGTATTTGTCTTTTTCGCCCGGCAAGATGATGCTCTCTCTGTTCTAAATAACTGCCTTACTGAAATCAGATTTTGGATGAGTTCCAGTTGGCTGAGACTGAATCCGGATAAGACTAAGGTGTTGGTAGTGGACCTAGGTCATCCGGGTCGGGTTTGAGGACTGGACAATTGTCAGGCTTATTGCTCGGTGGTATGTCGCTCACTAACTCTGTTCAGGTACGTAACCTGGGCAGTATTTTTTTTTTTTTTGCAGTTAATCTTTTTATTGGATCTGCTTAAACATGACACAGTACAGCTCAAAAAATATTATACATAATGAGATATATGATATAATATATAATAATAAGAAAAAGGTAACATGATGGAAGTATATGTATTACCAAAATTATGATAATGCAAAATACTATACTGACTTCCCGTATAGTATATAATATTGACCGTACTACACGAAGCTAAAAGTAGGAAATAGTAAAAAGGAAAAAAATGTTTCCAATAATAATCATGAACTTTAAACAACAAGAGAGAAGGAGCTGCAAATATATAACAGTAAGAAATCGTATCTAGAGCTGTATCGTGAAAAGAGAAAAAAAAAAAAAGTTAATATATGTATATGTAATTTAAGATTGGAGAAAGTTCAAATAGCTCTGCCAGCAAAGGTAATATTCATTGAGTCTGTCAATGGTTAGATAAGAGATTCTCTCAAGAGAGGAGATGCAGTTAGATGATTTAAAATATCAGTCAGATTAGGGTTAAGTGAGACTTCCAACCAATTAAGATCAGTCTTTTAACTTGCATGAACAATATCTGAAGCCATTTATGCTGATATTTTGTTAAACTTATGTTACTATCTATGATGCCAAGAATATATAGCTTAGGATCAAATGGAATAACTCTGCCAATGACTTTAGTGGCGAATTGGTGAATAATTTGCCATAAGTTAGAGATAGAATTACATGACCATAATATATGTAAAAGATCCCTATTTGGGGCATTGCATCGCCAACAGTTATTATTAGGTAGTAAACCAATGTTATGCAGGTGAGCTGGAGTGTTAAACCATAAATGTAAGATTTTACATTGAATTAATCTGCTTTGTACATCTTTGAACGAGTCATGGCAGAGTTTCCAGCATTTGCTCCAATGGAAATTGGATATGTCAATATTAAGTATCCGGATCCATTTGTTTCTGGCTGAAAGAGACTGATTTGGGAGCTTATCCCTAATTAATTTATAAATGGTACTGGTTAGGCCTTGAGGGGTATTAATCCATTTGTTAATATATGAGTGAGTTCCCAGTGGATTATTAGGTTGTAGGGTGAAATGGGTTATGGCAGATCTGATCTGTAGGTATTTCCAAAACTCTGTTTTAGGGATGTTCCATTTGGCTTGCAAGTTACAAAAGGTGTCTAGAGTATTACTGTTATCCATTAAAATATCGTTAAGGAAGAGGATGTTTTTTGTGCCCAAGATTTACAGTATATTGGTTTATTCTCCAGTGTAAGCTTTGGGTTTCCCCAAATAGGAGTATATTGTATAGGTGCAGGATCAATATTAAGCCATTTGTGCATTTTGAGCCAGTAATATATAGACGAGTTAATAACAGGATTTTGCTTAAATTTAGATACAGAAGTAAAATAAATAAAGCAGTTAGGGTTAAACCAGAAGATAATGATGTTTCCATATCGTACCATAGGGGACATTACAATTGGGTTTGAAAAACCATTTAACCGTTTTCGAAGCTCTGAATGCCCAAAAATAGGCAGTAAACCAGGGTAAACCAAAGCCACCACGAGTCCAATGAGATTTTAATTTAATGCGACTAAATCTAGGTATATGTACTTCCCATAAAAAATTACCGATCATTTTATCAATTTTATGCAGAAAATGGGAGGGAATTTTAAGTGGGATACAAGCAAATAAGTATAGAATTATTGGTGTAATATTCATTTTAATTGCAGATATTTTACCTGGGAAGGATAGGTTGAGACTTTTCCATCTATCTAAATTAGTTTTGATGTTAGTTAGTAATGGTTGTATGTTTAGATCCCAGATCTTATTCAGATCAGATGATATCTTAATGCCAAGATAAGTGATACCTTGTGAGGCCCATCGAAATCGAAGATGAATGTTTGTTAGAGCATCACAGTGATCATTTAATGGAAGTATTTCCGTTTTTTGATAATTGACACTGAGACCGGAAAGTGTGGAAAAACGGTTAAGTAAATTATAAAGAGGTTGTTGAGATAATTTGAAATTTTCTAGCAATATAAGCATGTCATCCGCATATGATAATGATGTATATTGTCTGTAACCAATAGAGATACCTCTAATGTCTTTGTTATGTCTAAGGGAAATAGCTAGAGTTTCGAAAGCCAGAATAAAGAGAGATGGAGATAAAGGGCAGCCTTGGCGCATGCCTCTTTCTAATTCGAATGACTGAGATAATGTGAAATTGGTAAGCACTCTCGCATGAGGATTAGTATAAATAAATTGAATCCAGGAACAGAAATGGTCAGGAAAGCCGAAACGCGATAGCACCAGATAAAGAAAGTTCCAGCTTAATGAGTCGAATGCTTTTTCGAAGTCTATAGAAATAGCAACTGCTGGAGAGGAAAGAGATTTTGCTCTATGTATTAGATTAATTAAAAGTAAATGATCCGAACCCATTCTTCCTTTGATGAAGCGGTTTGGGATCTATGGATTAAGTTAGATATGAATGGTTCTAAGCGGCTGGATTAAAATTTTAGCAAAAATCTTACCATCAGTATTAAGTAGTGATATGGGACGATAATGGGCCGGAATGGTAGCATCCTTGTCTTTTTTTGGAATGACCGTTATAATAGCATCAGTCATCGTGTTAGGTAACTGTCCAATTTTTGTGGATTCTTGATAAACATTACATAACAAAGGGGCTAATTGTTCAACAAGAATCTTATAAAAATCAACAGGGAAACCATCTCCACCTGGAGAGCGACCAGATTTAAGGGAAAAATAGCATTCTTTACTTCTTCTGTGTAAGTGGTCGTCTAAGAGTATATAGCTTCTTCTGATAAATGAGGAAAAACAAGCTCATCTAAAAATGAGGAAATGTCTGAGGAATTTGTGATGGGAGGAGAAGAGTAGAGATTTTTGTAAAAGGTTGTCATAATATTATTAATAGAGTGTTCACTGGTGTAGATTTTCCCTGAATGGTCCTTTATAGCAGTAATATGACATTCCATTTGTTGCATTCTAAGCCTGTAAGCAAGAATTTTGCTGCCTTTTTCCCCCTCCTTCCCCAAATTTGTGCTTTACTCTTAATAATGCTAATTCTATTTTCCTGGAAATAAGTTTGTTGATTTGCATACATAGTTGTAGAATTTCATGGTGTAGGGGTGAGGAGGGATCGGGTTTGGAACTGTTTAGGTATTCAGTTTGTTTTTGTTTGAGTAATTTTTCAACGTTATTAATTTTTTGCTCCCTGAGTTTCCTTCTGTGAGTCGCGAATCCAATTATTTTACCACGCAATGTGGCTTTGAGTGCTTCCCAGGTGATGCTCATAGATGTATCTTTAGGGTCATTAAATGTCATATATTCATTTATTTGTTTTTTGATCCAAGGCAAAAATTCTGGGTCCCTTAACAAGAGGGGATCTAAACGCCATAAGGGAGGTTTAGTGGAGGAGAAGCCCCAATTAAACAGAAATTTAACAGGAGAATGGTCAAATATAATTATCGGTAGAATCTCAGTATCTATTGTATTAGCAGTAATTGAAGAGGATGTCAGCAAATAATTGATTCTACTGTAAGTTTGATGTCGAGAGGAATAAAAAGTATATTCCCTATCTCTAAGGTGGAGAGTTCTCCATATATCGGTTAAACCGAGATCTTGCATTATTTGGGATACTATAGCAAAGCTTCTAGGGTGACTATCTGGAGAGCCGTTGCTCCTATCCATATGTATATCCAAAGTGAGGTTAAAATCTCCGCCAATCAATAAGGAGGAATTCACTAGGTTTGATGAAATTAAAGCATGCAAGAGGTTTTGAAAGAATGAAGGATCGTTGGAGTTAGGGGCATAAATATTAACTATAGTTATAGGGCCTAGGGGGGTATCAAAGGTTATGATAAGCCATCTACCATCAGAATCTTTCTGAATAGTAGTAGGCGTCTATTTCAAATTTTTGTGAATGAGTATGGCAACACCTCTCTTTTTGGATGCAGCAGAGGCTGAGAATGCTTGACCTACCCAATTACTTTTTAGTCTAAAATTATCTTCATCTAACAATTTGGTTTCTTGTAATAAAGCAATTTGAATTTTATGTTTTTTAAGATGGTTAAATACTTGTTTGCGTTTAATTGGTGTGTTGAGCCCCCTGACATTCCAAGTACATAATGATATATTAACTGTCATGTATAAATGTATTAGTAGGAAGTAAAACGGTAAAGGTGTCAGGGGGCTCAAGTACACGTAATAATGAAATGAGGATGTAAATATCAGTATACAATAGATGTGTCCGAAAAATAAATTGCTGGCAGAGCTATAAGTAAAATTAAATAAAAAAGTAAATAAGCATCTGTTGAACATATTTTGTGCAGCTCACTTCTAACAATATAGTAATAACACAACAGTATGTAAAGATTATATAATAACAAGAACAAGTAAGTATCATCTAGGATGGACTGAGAAGTAAAGGTCGGTCTAGTATGGGAAAAAGGGAAGAAGGGGAAGAAAGGGAAAAAAATAGGAATATCTGGAAGGACCAAGACCACTTCTCAGTTCTCTAGGACGCAGCTAAACTGTAAAAGTTGTTTGAGCCCAATGGGCTGAATAATACAAAAGTATATAAAAACAAATTGTTGTAATAAATACAAGCCAAAAGTGGGATGGGATATAAAGGTTCTGTTTACCTTATTTGGTTAAGTCTGATGTGATACGAAAGTCATCATGAATCCAGCATCTCAGATAGTAAACTAACATGATTTGAGATCAATAATGTGGAGATATCTGAATGCTACCTTGATAGGGGGAAGGGGGAAAGGAACAAAGAACAAAACAAAACAACAAAAAAAAAAATATTTAATGATTATCCTGCATTATAAAATGTTACAGGGAAAAACATATAACTTAACAATAAAAAAAGGGAGGTGGTAATGTCAAGCTGATAGACAAGACCATTCTATGGTATTATAAATAAATATTCTAAGATGATTACAAGTTTGCAAGAATCTATGTCTGATTTAACTGAATAAAGACATATCATGTTCTTTGCGTAAAAAAAAAAAAAAATCAATTATGCATCTGTGACCACACAGCTGGGGATAGAAAGGAAAAAAGTAATGGTCCCTAATTTACATAAACAACATTATGCATATTCATGTTATTGACTATGTGGAAAACGTAATATAATTGCACCAATATTCATAATATGCAATAATTGGAGAGTAATTATATCAGATGACATACAGTGGCGTGAAAAAGTATTTGCCCCCTTCCTGATTTTCTCTATTATTGCATATTTGTCACACTGGATGTTTTCAGGTCTTTAGAGAAAATGTAATATTAGATAAAGGGAACTTGAGTGAACAAATAACACTTGTTTTTTTTTTTTTATTTCACTTATTTAATGAAAAAAAGTTAACCAACACCAACTGGCACTGTGTGAAAAAGTAATTGCCCCCTTACACTTAATAACTGGTTATGCCACATTTAGCTGCAATGACTGCAACCAAACACTTCCTATAATTCAATATCAGTCTTTCACATCTCTGTGGAGGAATTTTAACCCACTCTTCCTCACAGAACTGCTTTAATTCAGTAACATTCGGTAGGTTTTCGAGCATGACCTGCTCGTTTCAGGTCCTGCCACAGCATCTCTATTGAGGTTTAAGTCTGGACTTTGACTAGCCACTCCAAAACTTTAATTTTACTTCTTTTTAGCCATTCTGATGTGGACTTGCTTTTGTGTTTTGGATCATTGTCTTGCTGCATGGCCCAATTCACCTTCAGCTCAGCTGACGGAAGGATGACCGGACATTCTCCTTAAGAATTTTCTGGTACAGAGCAGAATTCATGGTTCCTTTAATTATGGCAAGTCATCCAGGTCCTTAGGCAGCAAAACATCCCCACACCATCACACTACCACCACCATGTTTGACTGTTGGTATGGTGTTCTTACTGTGGAATGCTGTGTTTGCTTTGTGAGACATTATGGGATCCATGTCATCCAAAAGTTCCACTTTGGACTCATCTGTCCATAGAACATTTTCCCAAAGGCTTGTGGATCATCCAGGTGCTTCTTGGCAAATGAGAGACGAGCATTTATGTTCTTCTTGGTTAGCAGTGGTTTCCGCCTTGCTACTCTCACATGAAGCCCATTTTTGCCCAGTCTCTTTCTGATTGTGGAGTCGTGAACACTGACCTTAGCTGAGGCAAGAGAAGCCTGCAGTTCTTTGGATGTTGTTTTAGGATCCTTTGAGACTTCCTGAATGATTTTACGCTGCGCCCTTGGAGTAATTTTGGCAGGCAGCCCACTCCTGGGAAGATTCACTACTGTTCCAAGTGTTCTCCATTTGGAGATTATGGCTCTCACTGTGGTTTGATGGAGTCCCAGAGCCTTAGAAATAGCTTTGTAACCCTTTCCAGACTGATAGAGGGCAACAAATTTTTTTCTGATCTTTTCAGGAACTTCCTTTGACCATGGCATAATGTGCTTGTTGAATCTTTGTGCTGGCAACGTGGACTCTGATGGTAAGGGTCAAAATAAGTGAGATTTATATTGAGCAGGGCTGGCTGTAATCAAGCCTGGCTGTGTTCAATCAGCTGACTCTAATTATCCCTTTAATTGGGTTGATTTAACTAGGGGCAATTACTTTTCACACAGTGCCCGTTGGTGTTGGTTAACTTTTTTTCATTAAATAAATGAAATAAGTAAAAAAAAAAAGTGTTATTTGTTCACTCTGGTTCCCTTTATCTAATATTATATTTTGTCTAAAGACCTGAAAACATCCAGTGTGACAAATATGCAATAATAGAGAAAATCAGGAAGGGGGCAAATACTTTTTCACGCCACTGTATATGAGTTGAGAGCAAATGTATTGCAGTTCGTGAGATCAGTAGCCCCCTCGATGACTTAGGTAGATACAATTGCTAATATTTGCGAGGTGTGTCACCTTTCTGCCGATTTCTCCCACGGCGTCTTTTTTTTTGGAGGTTTAGCTGTTTTAAGAGGAGAGTTGCCCACGCTGCAAGACCAAGAGGTGCCCTCCAAATCTCGATCCTCTTCCAAATCCAACAGGTTAGTAGGATTTCCATCATTAAGGTCACCCGAGGTGGGTAAATCTTGTAGGGGTGAATATCTGTTGGATAAAGTAACACCGAGAGCAGTAGGAGAGCTATTGTAGGAGGTATTGGAGATTGCACAGTTAAAAGAACGGTCCGGTTTGGAAGAAGGATCGCTTTGAGTAGTAGAGGCTAATTGAATGTTAATTGAGGATTCAGGTAGAGTTGTCTTAGGAGGGTCAGGCACACCAGATACGCTAGCTGAATGTACCGTATTGTTATCTGTGACAGTACTGGTAGTCGCATGAAAGTCGTCGCAGCGCTGTAGTTGATTTGAGTCGGGGAGATTATGGGCATGTGCAGAATGACAGCTAAGAAAGGCTGTAAGGGATTCAGGATTACTGAAGTCCTGAAAAGAGTTATCAAAATAGACTCTCATGATGGCAGGATACCGAAGGGAAAATCGGAGACCCATTTGGTGCAAGATACGTCTAACAGGAGTGTAAGCTTTCTGTTTTGCTGAAACTTCCTTAGAGAAGTCGCGGTAAATGTAAATATTAAATTCTTGCCAGGAAAGTTGTCCAATTTCTTTTGCTTTCCTCATAATGAGCTCAATGCTGGCATAATTTAAAAATTTAGCAATAATTGGTCTAGGTCAGTGATCTGCAGGAGGTTTTGGGCCTAGGGATCGATGGAAGCGCTCTATAGTAAGCTCTGTATCCGCGTGAAGACCTAGGATTTGCGGCAGCACACGTTGTAAAAATACAGTAGTGTTTTTAGCTTCCATATCTTCAGGGAATCCGAAGATTCTAAGGTTGCTTCTGCGGTTTCTGTTTTCCAAGTCGTCGATTCTAGATTGTAATTCTTTGATGGTACGATCTTGGGATCTGATAGTGGATTTAAGTTCCTGTATTGCATCCTCATTGAAACGAACTTTATTTTCTGTAAAAGCAAGCCTAGAACTGATAGCTTCCATGGTTTGAGTGTTTAATTGAGTGGCAGATTTTAGATCTTGCATGTCCATAGATAGTTTGCTGAACATTTCTTCGATATTCTTTAAAGAATCTTTTTGCTTATTAGAGTAGGCCATGACTGATTTGCAGCTATCCCACAGCGACTATAAAGACTCTGTTTATATGAGAAAAAAGGGCTATCCAGAGCAGAAAAAAAGTGTCAGTTAGGTAGCAGAGGTATAGTTCTTCTTTATTTACCTCAAAGTCAGTATGAGATTGCCTTAGATGAAGTGAGATGATGCTGGATGTAGATTGTATAGAGGAGCTCAAAATCTAAGCTTCCATCTTACTTGGAGCCAGGCCACACACCCCCCCCGGGCAGTATTTTTGATGATGGCCTGACCTTAAAATTTCAGATATCAGCTGTCGTCAAATCCTCTTTTTACCATCTGAGGAATATCACCCGGGTGAAACACCTGGTTCCACTGGGTGATCTTCCAACATTGGTCCCATGCCTCTATCACTACCCATCTTGATTACTGCAATTCCCTCTACCTAGGGCTACCTGGGGTTGATATCTGACTGCAGCTGGTACAGAACGCGGCAGCCAGGCTTTTGACTGGGACTTCTAGATCCAGTTGTATTACACCTGTGCTCCGTGAACTGCACTGGCTGCCTGTTAGGTGGCGGGTCACCTATAAATTTGGTTTATTAACCTTTAAAGCCCTACATGATCCAGGGACCCAGCTACCTGAAAGATCTCTTGGCACACTATTGCCCCCTCTGTCCTCTCCGCTCCTCCAACAAGGGATTGCTAGAGATTCCCAGGGTTCGATTAAAAACATCAGGATCTCATGCTTTTGCTTTTTCAGCACCAACCCTGTGGAATTCTCTACCTCACTGGTTAACAGAATGTCCAACCGTCGAGAGATTTAAAATGGAGCTAAAGACTTATTTATTTAGTTTAACTTATCCTAGCTATGGTTGATTTATTTATGTTTGTTTTTAAAATTTATATGTATGTATGATCTCTTTGTACAGCACCTTGGTTTTGAAAGGTGCTTTAAAACAAAGATGATTTGATTTGATAATAATTTAATAAACTACGGAATAAAATTCCTTAGAACTGTCATTCCACGGTTCATGTGTATTATTCGGTAGTTCAGCCAAAACATTCCATGGAACCGAGGGAAAATCTGCCAAACACATTCGGAAATTCTGATCTCGCCAATGGCAGAAACTCTGAAAATTTCATGAAAGCGTAATTTGCAACTTTCACACAGCACTACTCCAGAATGAGTACTGCCTTTATTCACAAAAGTAACTGGGTCCAAAATGCAGGTGGCTTATATACAAACCTAACTTTGTCCAAAACACAGAGCTAAAAGTGATGAAAGTTTGTAACTATGGATGTAAGAATGATGTTGCATCAAGATGTTTTATGCAATATCCCAGTAAATGCAGTTAGCAAACAGATGTGACTAGTACGCCAGGTATAAAATGGATATAACTAGTAGACCACAATAAGATTGTCAAAGCAGGCTAGTGAACACCTTTTCTGACAGAAAGCAACTTACTGCAGCATATGGCACTGGCCAGGGCTGTGACCAAGAGGGCACAATGGCTGCAACTGCAATGGGGCTTGCAACAGCAGGGTGCCTGGGCAGGCTGGCACAGTCAGACTATTTTCTGCATGTAAGTGTACTGTAGAAGTCTTGCTCCAGCCTGCCTGCTGGCATGTCTTGTTTCCAGCCCTGCCCCACCAACAGCTTGGTGTTCTGTGGCGGTGCTCGGTCCTGAGTCAGCATCCTCCCAGCTCCCTTCCTGCTAGTGAGCCCACCTTGGTGGAACAAACAGATATACTCCCTGTGGTGGATTTGTGTGTGTCGGAGGAACAGGACCAGGGGGACAGAGTTGCAGATGGTGTGAGGTCACAACACGTCACATGTCAGGCCACAACCCCTCCATGACATTGTTCAGCCAACTCCAGCGGGTAATGTCACAAAAGGGGTAGA
This sequence comes from Neoceratodus forsteri, assembly GCA_016271365.2. Lineage (NCBI taxonomy): Eukaryota > Metazoa > Chordata > Ceratodontiformes > Ceratodontidae > Neoceratodus > Neoceratodus forsteri. The sequence continues at coordinate 914,640,872 of CM028132.1, read as the reverse complement.
ATGCCTCAACTTCATCACTGGTTCCATTCCATTGCTTTAAAAAAAACATTTTGCACCATTTGTCTGAACCGATGTCCCCCTCAGACCCACCCCTGAGATCCACCTAAGCCCTTGAAATATGGTGGATTTTATGGGGAGACAGGTACATCACCTTGATCAGCAGATCAGACAAAGTGAAAGAAGTCAGACCAAGCGGAGAGACCAGTGCCGAGTGAATGTGACCAGTGATGCACCAATGAGCCCCAAGCCCAAATAGGAGCTGCAGTTCACATTCTCTGTGGCAATTCAGCAAAAAGAGAAGCCCAAATTCACTTCCCTGTGGCAGACAGTGAAAGAAAAAGAGCTTGGGAGTTGGGAGGAGGATAGTGCTTCACAGGGGCTGGGCTTTCCAGACAAAAAAAGGCTGTAAATTCATCATTGGTAGCCTTGCTGTCCTGTCTGCTTGCCATGCTTGTTTGCCCCGTTTGGCCACCCTGCTCAGTGAGTGCACTGTCTGACTGCTTCCAGTCCCCTGCCTTCTTGCTGCCTCTTGCGTGCACACCTGGATCCAGCCATCTGCTGTCTGCCCCTGCTTGCTTGTTGCCTTCTGTGTGCTGGATCCTGCCATCAGCTGCTGTTGCTGTCTGCCCTGCCTGCATCCTGCAATCTGTAGCCAGAGGAGGATGACTGAAGGACTGCACTGATTTCCATCCTAAATGCCTGCCTAAGTCTGGTAAGTCTGTTTTTCTGGCTAGTCAGATCTGTTGTTTGGAATGGGAAAGCCAGGGAGGAGGGAACAAGAAGGGTGGAGGGAGAGCACAAGCTGGTTTGGTAGGAAAAAAAATATATATGGTTGATAGAGGAGGTACAGGGTTTTTTCCACCATGTATACCAGTTAGTTCATTCTGCCCCTTGTTGCTATGGTCGGTCATTGATAGTGGGTGGACAAGCCAAGCAGACTGTCACAAAACAATTATTTTTACATTTGTATACCAGTCCACTATTTCCATCCTTTGCTCCTGTGGTTTGTTGTTGATGGAGGGTGGAGGGACGGGCCTGGCAGACTGGTACACATGTTGCAAAAAATTGTTCTAGTCTCTGGCGGATGGTGGACGAGGGGTGGCCAAGCAGATTGGCACAGAACAATTTCTTTACACATATATATCAGTCTACTATGTCCGTGCTTTGCTCCTGTGGTTTGTCATTGATGGAGGGTGGAGGGATGGGTGTGGCAGAATGGTACATATGTTGCAAAAAATAGTTCTGGCTTCTGTTTGATGGTGGATGGATGGACAGACAAGTAGACTGGTACAGAACAATTTCTTTACACATGTATACCAGTCCACTATGTCCATCTCTCACTCCTATGGTTTGTTGTTGATTGAGGGTGGAAGGATGGGATGAGACCAATGTACTAGCAATACATGTAAAACAAAAGGGACCACAACATATATTTACATTCCCGGGGTTTGAGAAGGTGTATGCACCCATCAGAGGGGGTATTGTGAACAGATTATTGCTGAAATGCAAGAGTTTCTGGCAGTTTACTTTGGGGGCCATGGACAGTCAGGGTCTCAATGACCATTTCCAATTGACTCTGTATCTTTGAGTCATGTAGTAATAGAATGTAGACTTTGCACGGAGGAGTGGGGCCAGGCATATACCCCCCCCCCCACCTCACATCCTCAATATGCCACCTCAAACCATGACAATAAAAAGTGGGAGTACTAAGGGATCATTAAGGTCCACCTGACAAGTATTGTGGGTGCAGTTGTAACTACAGTTCCACAAACAGTGTAAAAAGCAGCATAGCGGAATTAGCTGCCATGTTTGGATTGACTGCTATTTAAATTGCCCAAATATTTTTTAAATGTGTGCAATGTCTTAAGTTCATTTTAACCACTTGAGCAAGCTGTTTGTCTTGGACATGTGATATGATAGTGTGATTAAGTCCCTACAGTACCTGTGGTGTTACCATTGCTGCATCTCCATGGCAACACACTCCATGCACAGAGCTAATTTAAAAGTACATTCGGTGTATAATTCACAGGGGACCCATCAGTAGTCACAGATGCCCAGTATGGCTTGCTCAAAATTTGGATATGTGTCTACCATCCGCCCACCTATTTGAATCATTTCAGGCATGCAAAACTTGATTGAGTGCCAAGTAGCAAATGTAGTGTAAACATTGCAGCTATAAATTGCCACCATGAGCAACAGACAACAGTGTAGCTCTGAGTGCTACCATGACAGCAGACAACATACATTGGTTAGCAGTGGTTTTAACTATGTGGTTCTAGTAATGTGAAGTGTCAGTATGATGAGTGACTAACTAAAAAGTCAGTAAGTGTTAATGTGCGGATGACCAGGTGAGAATTGTATCAGGATAGCATTCCAGCATGCTTTGTCAGAGCCATAGGAAGGCATTTTGGTGCCCTGGGCAAGAGACTAATTTTGCGCCCCCCCCAGAAAAGAGTTGGGGGTGTGGCCCCTAGAAGCTCTGAGGGGTTTACATACTCTGAGATGAGTTTTGGGGCTTTTCTTGAAGAAAAAACATACTTTTGTTACATGTTCCCTACCCTTGTTTTCAGGGAATATTTTGCTCCCCTGGAATATGAGATGTGGGAGACTTTGGATGAAAAAGTAAAATAAAGCTCTCTTTTGCTAATCAAGTTCCAACAAATAACATTTCCTATTAGTCTACACTTCCCTGTCTTCTGTGATGCCACATTGCCAGCTAAGATGGCAGAGGGCTTCTGCCATCTTAGCTGGCAATGTGGCAAGAGGGAAGTGTAGACAGTGAGAGGATAATTGAGCCAGGGAAAGAAAAAAATCTTGATTAAAGAGCAGGTGTTCACTGTAATGTTCCCAGCTATTTACAAACATATACAGTAGCTGACCTGCTCCAGTGTTGAAGGGTATTAAAAATACCATGCGCTTCAGTCCAGTAAAAAAATGACAGGACCCCTAATGTGTACCCCAGGAAAAACAGAGCTGATTTCTGAACCTGCTAACATACCCCCAGGCAGTCACTGGAACACACAGAAGGGGGCTGTGGGTGCCTTAGAAGGTTCAGGAAGTGGCTCTGTTTTTCCTGGGGTACACTGTAACTGTTTTACTGATCTGAAGTGTGTTGTATTTGTAATACCCCTCAACACTAGAGCAGGTCAGCTACCATGTCTGTTTGTGAGGGGCTGGATACATTACAGTGCGCACCTGCTCTTTAAAGCACAACTTACGCCATTAGGACAACTATAACAAAACATAATATTTAGACACAGCTCAGCTTGTATTTCACATGAGTTCTATACTTCTCCTCCCCATTATTTATTACTGAGGTCATCTGCATAAAAATAGGATCTTTGCTCCTGAAGAGTTCATCCATTCCTATTGCTTTCTCCCTACCTGATGTCATAATGTACTGCTTGTGACATCCCACTTACTCCATGGCAACAGACTGTGATGTCACAACAGAGGACTATGACATGAAGTAGGGAGTAAGATAAAGAGGCGGATGGACTCTACGGGACATAGAGCATGTTTCCATGCAAATTTCACAGAAATAAGTAATGGGAAAGAGAAGTCGATTAAATGGAATGCTAGCCGGACTGTACCTAAATATTGTTTTTTCTAAATTTTCTTTGAGGCATCAGCAGCTCTTTAATTGTATTGTATTTGTGTATGAATTGGGTATTTATATATATATATATATATATATATATATATATTCACTGTTTAATATATATATATATATATATATATATATATATATATATTTATAAGCTTAAACACAACCAATTGACACCGCAGTGCCAGTGCTGCTGTTGCCCAGTGCCTGGCTGTCCTGAGTGCTGCAGCTGACTCTTTATTAAGAAGCAGTGAGTGGTCTGGTACCAAGTACTGGTAGTAGGAAATGGGGTCCAGGCTGGCAACATTGCCAAAGCAAGAAATCCCTGCCCCCTAGAGACCACAACAGAACTGACTAGGTCCAGACTACCTCAGCTTCTTTTCATTACACTCAGGTAGCACATTCAAATAGGCACTATTTTTTTTTTTTTTTTTTAGTGTATGGAGGGGGCATAGTATTGCAGCAGCAGCAGCTATATTTTTGAGGTCTGGGGCGTGGTCCCTGGAAGACTGGAAATGTGTCAATCAGCCCTCACTGAGTGGACTCCTAGATTGGCTGACTGCGACAGCACTCTTCGCATGCTCCTTAATTGCCTGCCTACAGTGGCTGGCAATCTTCCCATGCCCACAGGGGGGCCTTAACTGGCTACCTGTGGTAGTACTCTTCCCCATGTGTGGTCAGACAAAAATCTCAAAGTCACTTCTGGCTAGAATGAGAGAGAGCAATTTCATCTCTTTCCTGCCATTTGTTTTCCCTTGCAACTTTCTGTTTCTGCTTACTGTGAGGTCTGACCGCACCCCAGAAAATTAACAGGGCAGGTGGCCAGTCATAAAATAGCAGACTTCAGGTTGTTGTTTGAAGAGAGATTACCTGTAGCCCTTTTGAATGTCCACTTGGTAAACTCCTTAATGACCATTCCCTCAGAACCACAAACATCAGCTGTCAGGGTGGACAACTGGAGAGGGAAGGGCTGAGAGTGGAGAGTGAACAGTGCATTGAGATGAAGCAACAAAGTGAGCTGCCAGATATGGCTATCTTTTCAGTAACAGCCCTGTTCTCAGCTCCACTCTGGTCAGCAGCTTCATGTATTATAACAAAAAACATAATGGGGGAAATAAAATATTAAATAGAAACATATCAGTCATATTTGGAGCCAACAGTAGGGGTATCAGCAACAGAGGGAGTGGGTTATTCATCTGGGATAGAGCAGGGTAGGGTTATTCATTCTGTGACAGGGTGGGTAATTAGTATCAGCTGATGAGAGGAGGGATAGGGGTATTTGTAGTGGGACAAGGGCGGGTATCAGCAGATGGAAAATGGGGTAGGAGTATTTGTATTGGGACAGGGTGGGTATCAGTAGATGTGAGGAGGGTTTAGTTGTATTCATATTGGGACAGGATAGACATCAGCAGTTGGTAGGATGGGTAGAGGTATTCATTGTAGCAGGGTGAAACACAGAAACCTGTTACTTCCTTCTTGTTAACCCCCCTGCTCCCGCTCCCCGTGCTCCTCCTATGTAGAACTCCATTTCAACACCAACAATATGAGCAGGTACTCCAAGCACACATAAAGAAAATAAATGATCAAAAGAGAGAATTTTATGCAGGTTTACAGACTACAGCACGGCATGCTGTAGTCCTGTAGAACTGCATAAAATTCTCTCTTTAGATCATTTCTTTTCTTTACGTGTGCCTGGAGTACCTGTTCATATTGTTCACTGGTGGTGTGTGGTGTTGAAACGGAGTTCTACAAAGGAGGCAGTGATGAAGAAGAACACTGACGCTGCCCCCCCCCTCCTCCTTTACACCCCACCTTCAACCCTGGAGAAAAGTACTAAAGGCCAAAGCACCAGGCCACCAGTTCCAGGAATTCAAAAATTGGAAAACCTCTACTTCTACACCAGTCTGCCCTCATTATTGGAGGACCATGTTCTGGCTGAGTTTGTCCCCTTCAAGAATGAAATCAAAATGAAGGAACTTACACAAGAGTTTAAAGCACTTCAATCTTCTCTGGGGGACCTCCAGGCAGCAAACAGTGAATGACAAGGGTCTGCTTAATTTCCATGGAGCACTGGAAAGACCACGTTGATGCCGAGTTTGATCTCCGCCGGAAGAACACTGTGGGTCAGAGGTGGCACTGCCGCAATAATCTAATAATCCTTGCCCGGAATCCTTGGTCTCCCCAAGAAAACAGAGGGCTCCAAATGGTGCCTGCCATCTCTTTGAAAAGCGCGTGCTAGGACGCTCACTTTTGAATGCCACGGGTACATTGTTTATTATGTCTGGTGCCACCACAGGGGTTCCGACCCTGCACAAGACCTCTTCTGCTCCGATTGCTGAATTTCTTGGAATGTTAGCAGCAGCACAGCAGTGCATCTCATGTGACTCCTCCTCCTTTGCTGGTCTTCAGCATGTGCGCCCCTGCTAACAGGTAGTTATAATCACACAGTCAAGTCAACTCAGAGCCAAAAGAAAAAAAAAAAAGAAAAAAAAAAGTTTAAAGTGATAGCACCACTGCAAAGTGAATTAAAAAAAAAAAGCTTCAGAGATGAAAACTGAGCCCCTGGGAGACTTGCGCCCAGTGCAGGGGCACCACCCACCTCGCCCTTCCTAAGGTACTGTGTTTTGTAATCACATGGGACTGGACCCTGTTAAAATAAAATATGTCCTGAGCAGTGTACCAACACAAGGTCGACACCACATTGACGAAGTCCAGCATAGCGACAGATTTCACCTGGATGCGGTGAGTCACTGTGCTGGTAGAGAGCAGAGACAGGCGGTGTGGATCCTGGTGTTGCATCCCCCCCCCCGGTCCAACTCAGACTTGGAGTTAGAGATCTAGAGACTGGGGGTATGGGGTTTGGGGGGCACAGCTCCTAATAGGAACACAACAGCATCCCCGATGGCACAATGCCGAAACTCGGCATTGTATCTGTGGCTGTGGGGGATTCTGGTGTACGCACTGTTGAAGTGCGATAATAAAACCATCCTGAGGATACAGACCACCAGTATGCTTTGAAAAAGAGCACAAGTCACTCAAAAACATTTGGTACATGTGTGAAGTGTCTTAGTATTTTAATAAATTATTTATTTATTCAAGAACCAAAGCCTGATTTATAGTCCTTGTGGACACTGAATCATGGCCTCAAAAATGTTTTGCTGGTCTGTTACTGGAATACGGCCAGAGTTCATGGCATTTTGTCAGGTAGCCCCCTTAATTTCTGCAAGTCTGTTACCCACGTATACCAGTCCTCTATGTCCATCCCTCACTCCTGTGGTTTGTTGTTGATGGGGGATGGAGGGACAGGCCTGGCAGACTGGTACACATTGCAAAATATTGTTCTGACTCTGGCTGATGGTGGATGAAGGGGCAGTTGAGCAGACTGGCAAAGAACAATTGGGGAGGTTGCCAAGAGTCATGCTTGGGGAGGGCTTGGCATCTTTGTCAAAAAAAGGTTGTGTTGGCTGTCTGGGAGCGTGGGTGGGGAGGGTGGCAAGGATCGTACTAAGTGGGAGACAAAGATTGTGCCTGTCTGGGAATGTGGGAGTGGGTGGCAAGGTCTGTGGTGCCAAGTGGGAGGGTTTGTTTAACCCCCCAAAATTGTTGCCTCTATTGGAAGGTGGGTGGGAAGGATGGCAAGGTGTGTGCCAAGTAGGGGGCTTCTTACCAAAAAATGAAATGTAGCTTTGGGAAGGAAGCAGGGTGGAGCGTCTGTATTGAGCAGGGTTAAAACAACATGTATTTGTCTGGGGAAGTGGATGGAGGGTGGTGGGGTCCAAGCCAAGGTTTTTTTTTTGGAAGGAAAAACAATTGTGTTTGTCCAGGAGGGTGGAAAGGTCAGTGGGGAATTTGTTTAAAAAACTTTGCTTATCAGAGAAGGTGGGTGGAGGGCTGGTCCCATGAATGCTCATCTTTTCCTGCTGTTATTTCATGTCACTGCTGTGAGGAAGTGCTAAGTCTAAAGCCTAACACCATCCACACCGGCCAGTGTAGTCATCCAGAGGACGAGGGTCATCACACCGCTCTGACACTGGATGCACAAGCAGCAGTGCATGACTAGAGGTGCAGGGCATATTTTCACACTTGGCTGAGTAATGTGTCAACATGTTGCCAGCCTTGACATCAGTCCATTATTTTCTAAGGGGTAAGTCCCACAGAGCCGAGCTCCATGATGGTCACCAGCCAGGGGGACCAGCTAGGCAGGTGCATCTGCCATCAGTAGCAAGCAACAATGGGACCCCACTATGTTCAGGGGGAAGAAAAGTGCATTTTTGAGTAATGCATATATCCAAAACTCTTTTCATACTAAACATAAGGGATCCTGCAAGACAATGAAATGTCTGAAAAATCTTGCTCAGCATAGATACTTCCTCAAACTAATCATGCTGGTGAACCTGACATGGTTCAGAGCTGTTTTAGTCTAAATATGTTGTAGCACTATCCTAGTACATAGAAAAAGGAAAAAAATAACACTGAAGTTTGGTTGTAAATACTGAGTAATGAAGCAAGGACTCTAACTGCACTTCCAAGTGCCTTCCTGGAAGGTTATTATGAAACAAAGAATATCTGGCCAGCTAAACTGCACCGATGGAGGCCTGCAAATCCTCCTAAAGATCTTTAAGGGAATCCTGCTAATGTGAAACACTGCACATTTTCCCTATCTTCCTCTGTCATTGGCTAAAGTACCTCCTTTCATTTTAAAATAGCCGCCATTTTTCGCTCTCATTTAGCGAGAGATGCGGGCCCCGAATGCTCGTTCAGTGACACTACAGTTGCCCCATAGTAACTACTTAGTCCAGACAGCACCACACAGTAACTGCCCAAAACAAAGCAATCTACCTATTTCCCTGTTTTGTTTTTATTTTTAAAGTTCAGTGCTGTCCCATACAATTCGCAATACACTTACTGCCCAGGACGAAGAGTCAACCATTATCTCAGAACTGTAGGTTGCCACCTGCTTCCTCCTGAAGATTATGCTGCTTCAAACTTTTTCTACTTGCAGCAAATTGTCCTAACACCCTCTTCAGTACTGTCTCACTATCCCTCCCAACTGTAGCCCGACTTAGCTTTTTTTTTCTCCACATACCTTTATTTTTCACTTGCCGCTCCGGCTCTCTCTCCCATGACTCACACAAACACAAGCCCTCTGCCGCCCGTCATTCAAATATGCTGAACTAGGAAATGACCTATCAGCAAATGCAATGCCTCCTAACAAGTTACTGCCCCAAATAAAACAAACAATATCTGTGCTAAAGAGTTAAACACCCCCCAAAATTTTTTAAAGCCCTCCTGTTTCTCCTCACAGTCATGGCTCTTCACTGCCTGGTATAAGGTAAGACTGTCATGCGTGTGACTGCTCAAAAATCCATTTTACTGTCCAGCAGCTGAATAAATGAAATAAAGCTGAACTGAAACACCAGCTTCCCCGTGACTGAAAACTATTACAACGATGGGGGCAGAAACAGAATGGCTCTGTGGTGGGAGGGGCAACAAGACATGGAACACCACAAGAACAGAAGAACTACTTTACAGTTAAAAATACTTAAACTTAATTTTCATGTATTTTTTAAATTTTTTTAAATGTTACTCAATTCCATATGAAAATATTACAGGATGCCCATTTTCTAAGTGCAATAATACCCTCCAGGGTAGGCGGTATGGGCGATTCCGGATCTTCCAGGGACTGTAAGGTCCTCTGCCTGCAGTGTCGGGCCTCATTATGCCCCTGGACGCTCCGGTATTGCCCAATACCACCCACCCTGTTGGGTATTATTGCTTGCATAACATCCCTTCTCGGGTGTTGGACACCCTTGGCCAGTGGCCTCGGGCCCAACCACCCAAGGTGGGATGTCATCCTAGCATAACAGTCACCCTGTCAGGCATTATTCCGTTAATCTGCACACTTTTATAGTAGAAAAGGGCCCTGTCCAAATCATTCCAGAGAGTATGGGAAGGGACTTTCCCAAGACAAATGGAAGAAAATTCAATGTGGGCTATTTTCAACAGAAACTAACAAATAGGGAGAGTATTAACAGGAGATATTTGGTCTATTCACCCACAAAGGATGCTGTGTACTGTTGTGGCTGTGCACTTTTTGGGAATGGACATGAAACCAAATTTGTAACTGGGTTTTCAGACTGGCAAAGTCTTTCCAAGAAGTTGAAAAACCATGAAGCCTCTATGCATCATCGAAAGAATCTTCTCACATTGATGAACTTTGAACAAAGACTAAAGGAAGGAAAAACAATAGACAAGCTCCAACAAGATCTTGCAAAAGAATCAAAATGATGGCTAGATATCCTTACAAGATTCCTGGATTGTGTTCTGTTTCTTGCTGAAAGAAATCTGGCATTCTGTGGTCCTACTAGTTCCCTAGGGTCTCGGACAATGGCAGTTTCTTGGGACTTGTGGAGTTACTTGCAAAAGCTGAACTACTACTAGTGAAGGCTAGATAGGAGCTGGCAGAAGTCGGGTTTGTAGTGTGATGAACTTAGACTGATGAATCATTATGTGGTCTGTCAATCTGCAATCACTTGTAAGAAGGCAGAATTCTTCCTTGCACCATGCCAGCGACCTGTGTTCGGGAACTGGTATGAGCCGTTGGGGGTCAGCAGGGGAGGAGAAGGATTGAGCATCCAGAGGACCACTCTCCTTCTCTGGGAAGGGGGGATTCTCCAGTGCCGGTGTCGGTTGCTCCCTGGCAGAGGCTGGGGGACAAGACATCATGCTGTAATGTGGGGTGGAGCTGGGACAGCCACTTTCTACTAGCGTTATTGCATGTCCCTAGCTCCAAGGGAGAAAAAGCTCAGAAAATCACCAGCCCCCATGTATGAGCCGGCTTCAGTGCCTGCCCACTCGGGGCTTCCACGGGTGAGGGTTCAGGTCATCGAAAGCCTGGCGAGCCCACTCATGGGATTAGGGGTGCCCAGTGGCAAAAAAACAAAACAAATAAAAGCTAGATTTCCTGTCCAGGGAGATTGCTGCTGTGTGGAATCAACCATCTCAGCTCTTCTGGACTGTGGACAGATTGTGCAATCCAATCTGTCGCCAGCCTGGGAGAGCTTTTCCACAAGAACGGTGTGACAAGTATGCTCGATTTTTCACAGACAAGGTTGCCACAAACAGATCCAGCATCTGTCTGGCCCTCTCTAATGGGAACTGTTGTGGTCGGCAGGGGATGTTGGGCCCTCAGTTTGCTTGGTCTGAATTCAGACGACCTGCAATCACTGATATTGTGATGGTCATCAATATGTTGCCACCAACCTGCTGTAGTTTGGACCTTGGCCCTACTCACCTCCTAGTAGGTTGCATGGAGAAATCTGGCCTGGCCCTGGCCAAGATAGTCTAGAGGTTCTTGGAGAGGGTGATCTTTCTGGATCCCCTGAAGGAGGCAGTTGTTTGACCCCTCCTTAAAAAATCATCCTTGGACCCTGACAATCTGGCGAACTACAGACCTGACTCTAACCTACCCTTCGTGGGTAAGGTTATTGAGAAGGTGGTTGTGTCACAATTGGATGATTATTTGACCAGTCACAGTGTCTATGATTCCCCAGTCAGGATTTAGGAAGAGACATAGCACTGAGATGGCCCTTGTCTGAGTACTAAATGACCTCCTGTTAGCGAGAGATCATAAGACCCGTTCACTTGATCTCTCTGCAACATTTGACACAGTAGACTATGGGGTATTGATGGATCGCCTGTGGCTCATCTGTGGACTGTCTGGTATGGTCCTCAGATGGTTTTGATCTTTTCTGCAGGGTAGGACTCAGAGAGTGGTATCTGGGATTTATTTCTCGGCCTCTCTCTCTCTATCCTGAGGGGTGCCTCAGGGTTCCATTTTATCCCCCATATTGTTTGCAGTGTATATACTGTTGTTGGGAGAGATTATTAGGCAGTATGGTCTACGTTTTCACTGCTACGCAGATGATAACTCAGCTGTACATGTCCTTCGTACCTGGTTAGGTGAGTTCTCTCAGTGTTTCACAACTGCGTGGCTGAGATCCAATACTGGATGAGTGCAAACTGGCTGAGGTTGAACCCAGATAAAACTGAGGTGCTGGTTGCAGACCCAGATCGTCAAGAGGCAGGTTTTTCAGCTGGACTACCCATTGGGCTATGGCTTGAAGGTGTTCAGCTGACTACCTCAGACCAGGTATGGAACTTCGGCGTTATTTTTGATGAGAATCTAACCCTGAAATCTCTGGTGGTGGCAGTAGTCAAAACCTCTTTTTACCATCTGAGGAATATCGCCTGGGTGATACATCTGGTTCATCCTGAGGATCAACCAACTCTGGTCCATGCCTTCGTTACTTCCGGCCTTGACTACTGCAATACCCTTTACCTGGCTATCGGGGGTTGATATCCTCTGCCTGCAGCTAGTGCAAAACATGGCAGCCAGGCAGTTGACTGGTGCTTCTAGGACCAGTCATATAATGCCTGTGCACTGGCTGCCAGTACAGTGGCAGATCACCTTCAAGGTCAGTTTGCTGACCCTATAAAGCCCTACATGATCAGGGACCAGGTTACTTGTAAGATCTCCTTTGCCCCGACTGTCCCCTCCGCTCTCTCTGATCCACTGATGAGGGATTGCTAGAGATTCCCAGGGTCCGTTTAAAGACATCTGGGGCCCGGTCTCTTGGTTTTGTGGCCCCAACCTTGTGGAATTCTCTAACTCATCAGATAAGAGACTGGCTGACTGTCCAGAGCTGTAAAACAGCACTTAAGGCCAATCTGTTCATCCTTGCCTATCCTAGCTTTTAGGCCGACATTGGATTTGTAATGTATTGTTGACTTTTATTAATTAATGTTCTTAAGGTGTTTTATTTTTCTTACCTGATGTACAAGCACCTTGGATATAGAAAGACCCTATTTATAAATACATTTTGAGTTGATTTGATTTGACCACTTATCCAGAGTGGAAAATGGGACAAATGTTCATTATTTCAGCAACAAAATCCAGAATGAATTCAGTCATCTACTTTCTGATGATGTGGTAAAACAAATCATTGATGAATGTAAATCTGTCAAATAGTATAGTATTATTCCTGACTGTATTCCTGACAGTTCCCACATGAAACTGTTAGCATTCCTTCTGAGGTATGCAAAGACAGATCAAACTGGAGTTTCTACTAAAGAACATTTTATTGGCTATTTACATGTATGCAGCACAACAGGTGAGGCCCTTACTGAGCAACTGTTGGAAATCTTGCAATTTCACAGACTAAAATCAGAAGATTGTAGAGGCCAAGGATATGACAATGAGTCTAATATGGCAGGGCAGAATCAAGGGGTGCAGACACATATGAAACTCCTAAACCCATAGGCCATCTATATACCTTGTGTAAGCCCCCTCTAGGAGCATATCAGTTTAGGGCCCTTTAAATTGGGGATGGCCAGTGTTCAGGTCCAGCTGCTGGCAGGTGGAACTGGGGCTGGGAATTCCTCTTATAAAAGGTGGTTTGGTGCATTTTGGAGGAGACAAGGGTCAAGAAGTAGGAGGTAGGGCTCCCAGGCCAGAGTCAGGACAAGTCCGGCTGTGGGGCCTAGATTCAGGGGCCAGGATGGGGACATTGGCATCCCAGTCCACCCTGTTTCATTCCGTGGCCTGGTCAGGTGAATGGAGTGGTTGTGTATGGGGCTGTTTGGGGCTGTTGTGAGAGGACCCCACAGGAGGAAGAGGAGGAGGAGGAGACAGGAGCTAGGGCTCATTGTTTTAAGGTGCAACCTACCTTGAGATCCCTAGTACCAAGGTAGGCCTCAGGGTGGAGTCCTTCATTCAGATGCCGGCTGCTATGGATCAGGTGTGGTGTGGGGTGAGAGACTGCATCATGGGGGGGACAGCGTGGCAGTCTGTCCCTGGTGACCCCATGTTAGCCTGTATCCAGTGGCCCTGTACAGTGAACAGGAGGAAGCAGCATCACAGGTTTATTCCCAGGTGTCTGGGCTAGTAAGTGTGGCTACTATGTGAGGCACCATGTGCCTTGGGATCACCGTTTCCCTGGGAATTAAGTTGGAGCAGGACAGCCAGGGCAGTGTAGAGTGAAAGAGAACAAGCGCACCTCACACATTCGTGAAGCTTTTGGGACTCGAATAGATTGGCGTGGTAGTGCAGGCCTTAGAGTGTTCAGGGAATTGTGTTGCAGCTACCATCAGGTGAGGGAGTCTCATCTCCCAGGAAATATGTTTTAAGAAATTGTGCCATGAAGATCTTCTGGTCTGCACAGAAGCTGTACCCACCTGCTCCATGGAGCTGTGATTGCCTTTTTTATTCATTAAATCAGTTGTTGTTTATTCTTTATCTGCACCTGGACAGTGGACTTATTTAGTGGCTAACCAGCTGCCCCCCTAGCTCTCCATCAGGACCTGTTGGCACCCCACTGCCCTGTGTACAAAGTTGACCCCTGGCTGTACCCCCCCAAAGTTGACTGCTCAGTGGCACCATCTGGACCCAGATATAAACTTTTACTCTTTGGACAGTGTTGCTGTGTTGTGGAATGCCCCCTCACCATTTTACCACCTGCAATACCCCTAGACCTAGGGAGAGAGGCTCACACTTGTTGCAACCATAACCTAAACTTGATTGTTGCATATGCTGTAAACTGCAACAGGGAAACAAAGAATTTCTTTGGACTTGTCCAGAGGCTCAAGACTCTGTTTGCTGCCAGCACCAAACAATGGGATTTCCTTTTGTAACCCCTAGGTGGCGCTATCCCAAGGGCTACTACCCCTGTCTGTTTGACTACGGACAGGTTGAGGGGCCTAGGTTCTATGGCGGGTGCCTCCACCCAGAGGTCAGGGTTTGTAGAGGTTAGACTAGCTTGGTCACAGCCCTCTGGGACACTGAGACCCCCTTTTATTTCCTCTAGTGGCTCACACAGTACCCCAGAGTTACAGCCCCAATACCAGACGTATACACACTGTTTACTCATATAGATACCACTTACCCTCGAGACTGATTCTGCAGCACGTCTCTGATGAACCCCTGTAAAATAAGGTTAAACAATATACACAGCAAAACACAATACTGTTTCCATAAGTACCAACATCACAGAGAGTATATAGTATAACAACAACAAATCTGATTTATTTAGGGGCAGTAACATGGGAGGGAAATCAGGTTAATTGGTGGCATTAAATCACAGTACTGTGCACATATACAGGGTCTGAAAATCACACTCTGGGTACCCATATTGGGGGCAGCCAGGTCCATTGGCTGGGGTTGGACGGCAGGTGCAGGTGAACGGGGCTCTGTAGAAGAAAATATATGCACAACACCCAATTGTAATCTGGAGCCAGATGGCTCAGTCCATGAAGCAGGGAAACAACAAGAATTAGATGACAGGGGATAGGGGAATACCCTGATTTGTACTCACAATACCCAAGCTGAGGACCGGATGGTAGATGTTTTTCTGGATTGCCAGAACAACAGGGCATGGAGACAAGGTCCTTGTGACAGGACCCCACTGCAGTTGATAGCAAATGTATTTAGTCCAAGCTAAGCTGGGGTTTGCTTCCAGCTTCAGCACACAGCGCACAGCATGGGGGATTGGAAACAGCAATCCCCCACAAGCACTACGCACATTCATATGTAAAAGGAAAGTACCATACCAGGCAGGCTGCTCCTCGATCCCAATCGCAATTACTGCAAAATACCCGGGATCACACACAGCAGCTTCAGTTCCTGACAGACCGAGCGTGATTCAACAATTTCTCCAGTCTTCTACAGGGTGAGCCTGGTTTCCACTCTTCAGACTTCCTTCTTTCTCCTCACAATTGGATTTAGTCTGAACTGGCACTTGCAACGGCTGCAGGCTGAACCTCAGGGCCTCACATGCGCTTCCCACACGAAACCATACACTGCAGAAGCACATAGCTCCTTCTCTCTTCACAGTCACAACTGATCTTCCCTTTCCAGTCACAGAGCAGGGCATTTTCTTTAGCTCCACACCATTCTGTTGGCTGGTTCGGCTGTCACTCACAATAAGACTCCCTCTGTTGGTGGAAAAAGGTGCCAAGGTTAAAACTACATTTCCCAGAGTTACTGCCCATACAATCCCCTTGTGGCTGGCTCAAAATTGAGAGTCCAAGTTCCAATTCATCCACAGACTCCATTTTAGGGCCTCCCCTATCATCCTAATGGGTCCAAGTTAGCTATTCAGGACCAAAATGAAAGAGCTACACTGAAACAGTTTGTGCTGAAATGAAGACAGGTTAGACAAATTACATTTTCTCAGTCACTCTAAATGATTTCTGGCAAACAGTAATATCTTTCAACAAGGCTCCCTCTGCACATACAGCAACGGCAGAAACGGAGCAAATTGAGAGCAGCCCAGGTGGGATTCGGGCATTAGAACACACAGTTCCCCCATACAAACTAATTATGCCAGCAAGCAGACAGCTCTTAAAGAGACAGTATGTGGAGGCTCAAATAGCACTCACTTGGAACCACATTTAAACAGCTCAGACACTGAACGCCGCCCAGACTTGGAGCATTTAGGCAAGCTCCTGGAAGACTTTTGGGAACCCCCATTTGCAGGGGGGGTTAAACCTTGCCAACATGTGAAGGGACTCACCTTAAAGCCTTTGAGTGACACAAGATGGGATGCTCAGATAAATGCTGTCAAGGCTGTATACTGTGGTCTTGGTGATATAATGTCTGCACTTACTGAACTGTATGAGTGGCAAGATTTGGACTCTGTCACAAGCAGTGAATGCAAGCCACTGCCACATAACATCAATTTTCCATTTATTTTTTATCTTACTATTTGGCTTGATATTCTTATAGAAATAAACAGAGTAAGCAAGTCACTGCATGGCCCCAAGATAGACTTGTCAAATGCAATTGTACTTCTGGAAGTGCTAAACATTCACATCAATGACATGCATGTCACTGGATTTGAAAAGAAGATGCAGGAAGCAAAGGCCTTGGCTCAGTCAGTGGACATTGAAATAATACTTCCAGAAGTGTGACTGTGCCAGAAAAAGAAAATACCAGGAGAACTAGCAAAAGATGAGTCTGTGACTGATCCAGTCGAACAAATCAAAGTGAATTTTTTTAATACGGTGTTAGATGTTGTGGCAACCAGCATGAATGAACGCTTCACAAAACTGAGGAAACTGCAAGAACTGCATGGCTTTTTGCTAGACATCAAACAGCAAGTCAGCTACGTAACCTAGCACTTCACTGTCAACATTTTGCCAACTTGATGGGTGATTTTGATCAGTATGACTTGAAAACTGACATTGTGACTCTTGCTATAGTACTTTCAGCAGATGTGGAGAGCAGTCCTCATGAAACTGTGCAGTACTTGTCTCAAAGGTCACTGACTCAAGCTTTACCAAGCATTGACCTTGCACTGAAGCTACTTTGGACTCTACTTGTCTCTGTTGTTTCTGCAGAAAAAAGCTTTAGGAAACTCAAACTTATTAAAACCTACCACAGGTCAACAATGGGTCAGGAGTGACTGTCAGCTCTTGCAGTGCTGTCCATTGAAAATGATCTGGCACATCAGGTTAACTTTTCAGATGTCATTAAGAAGTCTGCCTCCTTGAAAGCAGACATATTAATTTTTGAAAATATAATTCCCAGGTGATTTTGGCTCTGCCCAACTCCACAACATCTATGGTGGTAGAACTTGGCAGTTTTCAGATCCAGATGATGTGGGTTGGTGGGTCGAGAAAACCAAGCAAGAATTTGCTATGGGTCAAGAGGCAACACTGGAGACCACCAAGGAAGAAACACATATGGAAAAGGGCTGAACTGGGTTGAGTAGGAGCAGCACATACTTGTATTTGCAAGGGACTTTAAATGGACTTTTGCACATCAGCAGGCTCTCATTATTTAAAAACCTTTTAGCTGTTTAATGTTATGTCTGTTTGGATAATGATGGGAGACTGTTTTTCTTTACTTGTTGTGACTTCTGTGGGGCAATCAGAGGTGAGTGGGGAAAATGTGCCTTTCCTGGCAAAATGCTCTTCATGGCATCAACTACAAGATTGAGGAGGATTTACTTCAGTGCACAATCTCCCTCCCTGAATGGCCTCACTACAGAACTCCTGTTACAGATATCTAACCTTGTCAATATATGCTACCTAATGTTTCCATTGATGTGGTATTCCCGGTAATGTATGCTGTTTCTGATATAGGTATGCTGTTTATGATATGGCACAACCCAATGGCAACACAACCCAAGCCGCCTGGAATACCATTTGTATGTGTTCCATAAATATGCACACCACACTCCTATATGACTGTTACAAGTAAATTTTTCTGTTGCCATTGGGTTGCGCATTTGAAAAAGAATAATGTGCTTGGGGAAATCCCAGGTTCCCGCTGTCTCAGTGGCACAGCTGGTTAACTCAATCGGAATGGTATTCCAGGCAGCCTGGGTTCAAGTCCCAGCTGAAGCACTTACTTCTTTCTCACCTCTATCTGTATGTGTTCCATAAATATGCACACTGCACTCCTATGTGATTGTTATAGGTAGATATTTGTGTTGCCATTAGGTTGTGCATTTGAGAAAGAATAATGTGCTCAGGGACAGCCCAGGTTCCAGTTGTCTCAGTGGTGCATCTGGCTAGTGCAATCAGAACGGTATTCTGGGTGGCCTGGGATCAAGTCCCAGTTGAGCACTTACTTCTTTCTCACTGATGTTTGTATGTGTTCCATAAATATGCACACTGCACTCCTCTGTGATTGTTACAAGTCTTTCTTGAGCTATCTGTCTAGCCCTGCAACATGGATTTTACATTTGTTGCACAGGAAATGAAATAGGTGCTTTTTTAACACCCCATAACTTAAAATCCACTTCAATGCAAATCTACAAATATTGTTGGAAACAATTTCCAGTTTATGCAGTAGTTTTGGGAGCTAAAATATCACCCTCGTTCAGGTCTAGTCAAGTCTAATTTAAGCACAGTAAATCTTTAAAAGTTAAACCTCTCATTAGTGATGACTCATGAGACTACAAAATGCTGCAGAATTTGTGGTTTACAAAGAGCAAATCTTCAGCTGAGGCACCCTGCTAACTACAAAAACATTGACTACCACAGAAGTTGGTTTGTTCTCCTAAAGTTTTGATAATAGGATTTCTCTTATGACATTTTATTTTTCTTATCCAGTATGGTTCTGACATGCTGTATATATTTATTTCAGTGAAAAACTGCTGGCTTTTTTATTTGTTCATTAGAAAGGCCTTCAGGCATCAAGATCCCATTTACAAAGGCAACTTAAATCAACCATCAACAGACATCTTTCAGTTCTCATAGTTTATTCATACAAGTCTAAGAAACCATCAGGCTTACCTTTTTCTGGCATAGCATGCAAAACACTGAATTTCTTCTACAGAAAGATTACAGCTCTTCAGCTAGTAAGAGGCTCCATGCACAAATGCTTTTTTGACCATATGCACTGCAATATATGACATGTAGGGATAAGTCATGCAGGTCATATGTGTGTGCCCTATGAACATTCATGGATTCATGAACCAAGACCTATGGCTAAGTAATGTGTTCAGCCCATGAATCTGCTTGACCGGATGCACTTGTGTGGATAGTCAGGAGTAGGGCAGGATGCAGGCGTAGTCACATTGGGCACACCAGCATGCCAGTGCATCAAGCAGGATACTGGTTGCTTGGGACATGCACAAAGCTGCCTCACTACATTGGGGAAAAGAAGTCATAATCACTGCATGACCCCCACTGAAGTAGTGTCTGTTGGCTCATGTGGTCCTGACATTATTGTACCACACATGTCCAACCTTCTCAGGTGGCAGTATTTCATTCTAGGTAATTAAAAAAAAGTTGCAGTGAGTAGGGGCTATAGCAGTCCTATCCAGGGACAACCTTCTCCCATGAACCACTGCTCCTGTGGAATAGGGGCTCCACTTTAGATATGGATTGGACTTCTGGTTGGAAGCCAAGTGCCCCAATTGACTCCCCCCCCAGGCCACCCTCTTTCCCTCTACACTGCTATGAGTGTGGGGTATGCCTGCTACTGGGTAATGCATGCCAGCCTCATGCATTATTCCAGGGCTAGGAGCATTGTGGGAAGCGGTATTACCTGTTCTATGCTTTTTCTTGCACAGACTGGGCCCACACAGTCCATATAATGCCCAATATGATTGGTAAAATAAATATAAGGAAAGTCTGACTACATGGTGAAGTGGTATTTTTATACTCAAAAATGAATTTCTGGACACCTGAGATAGATTGAAACAGCATCCTCTGGTAGAGTCTGAGACATTTCTATAATAAGTAAAAGCAGCTTATTCACCATCTATCCTTTTAATTAATCTTCTTTACCTATTGTAAGAGCATAATTTTACCTGGGGAAAAATAACCATACTTGAAGTTAAGTGTCTCCTGTGACTCATAGCCACCGTCTGTATAGTAGATGTATTACTTGCTTTGAGGAACTGTAGATTCCTCTGGTACGTTTCTTCTGTACAGTATGTCTACCTCATTACCATGACAAATCAGCAGAACCATTTTCATAACTCTCTTAGCTTGACAGCTGAGCTGTCTCTATCGGTGGCCTAGGACTCACAATGAAAAAAAATGCATTGTTTGGTGCTTGTTGCACATATTAATAAAAAGGATTAGAAATATGTAGCTTGAGAGTTAGACTATAGATAATGTCTATGTGTCTTATTTTACTGTTTTATTTTTAACCTTTTAACCATTTTAGTAATGTTTGCATTACATGAAATAGCAGTAAAGTTAGACTTTTAAAATATTGTGACTCACAGTGTGTTACTTTATTTGAAATAAAGTAACATAAACAATAATCATCTAAATAGGTTAATAACATTTGCAATAATTCTTACATTACATAAACTGTCTAATGTGAGCAGTCTGATACACTGAGTCGGCCTAATGAAATGTGTCCATCTATTGATTCTGTGGCTAGATATCATGATAATTTCAACGTTGTATAACATAAACTACTGGCTGGCTAAGAAGAAAAAGAAAGCTGAAGGAGCTACTGTAGTATGTGGTATGGTATAAGATCAGTATATTTTGAAAGTACATATTTATAAAGTTCTCATTAATTCAGCAAATCCTAAAGTCCTTTAAACAATTTTGTCCCATCATTCAAACAGGGTAAGATATGTAGAAAACAAAGCAGCACAGTTTAAAAATGTAAACATTGGTGAACAATCAGTTGAAGTGTTGTTATGCTGTTATTTAATGGGGTAACTATACTGTAAAAGAAGAAAGATATTGCTAATATTATGGTATATAGCACAGAATGTAAACTTTTATACAAAATACAGGTTTATAATACAGATGTAACCTTTTAATTAGACTTCAGGCATTTGTCTTCAAACAACCTAAGCATATAACAACCAAATGCTGTACCACATGACATGGTGCTAATTTCTCTAACTAAATGTGCCACATCTACATCAGTACCCTCTTTCTCCTAGAACTTCATAGTTGGTATTATTTACTATTCTAATTCCATGTTGTTCTGGATCACCACATTAAGTTATATCTTAGCTGGTGGCCAATGTATACTAACATACTAATAAGCCAGCAGAGTAGGTCCTATGGTCTATCGAGTCTGCTCGAGGATCAGTGCCCATTCAAGGCACCGTTGTGGCCGCCTCACCCTCCCCACATAGCCCTCCACCCACTTCCCCTGACTGGGGTTGTCCACCAATGCAGACCTTGCTCAGATTCGCCCTCCCCCATACCTATCCCAGCCTCTCCTGAACCCCTCCACAGTATCTGTTGCCAACAGTTCTGCAGGTAGTGCATTCCAGGGTTCCACTACCCTCTCAGTGAAGTAATGTCTCCTTGTCTCCCCCCTGAGTCTCCCACCAACCAGCCTCATTGGGTGCCCCCTGGTGACCCCCTCCTCCCTCCGTTGGAAAAACCTATTCTGGCTTACTCTGTTAACCTCCTTGAGGTATTTGAAGACCTCAGTCATAACCCCTCTATCCCTCCTCTCCTTCAGGGAGTACAGGTTAAACTCCTCGAGTCTCTCCCCATAGGATCTCTCCCCCAGAGCCTGCATCATCATTGTCATCCTCCTCTGGACCAGCTCCAGGAATGCTATGTCCCTTTTTAAGAACAGTCACCAAAACTGCATGCGGTATTCAAGGTGCGGTCTAACTAGGCTATTGTACAGTGGAAGGAGCACCTCTAGGCTTCTCAAGGTTATCCCCCTGGTTATGCACCCCAGCATTTTATTTGCTTTGGCTGCAGCCCTTCTACATGCTCAGAGTTGTTCATTTTGGCATCCACAACCACCCCTAAGTCCTTCTCCCCAGTGGAGGCCTGCAGTGTCTCTCCTCCCATGGTGTACACATGAGCTGGGTTCCTAGTACCCAGGTGGAGAACCCTGGATTTCTCAGTATTAAACCTCAGTTTCCAGGTATGTGACCGCCCCTCCAGAGACACCAGGTCCTCCTGTAGGGCTAACCTACCCTGCTCCCCATCCACCACCGCCCTCAACTCCGAATCATCGGCAAAGAGGCTCATCTCTCTCCTGATACAGTTTCTGATGTATGATATATAACCGTTGAACTGGAGTGAACCCAGCACCGATCCCTGTGGGACCCCTGCTAATGACCCTCCTGGGATATGAAACCTCCCCCCCCGACCACCACCTTCTGAAAATGCCCAGCTAGCCAGTTTCCTAGCCACCTGACCATCTATACCCCCAGTCCCATTTCCCTCAGTTGTAAAAATATTATTTGCCACAACCTGGAATCAAACTCCTACCTGGTAACATTATGGAAACATCAGCAAGGATATGGGTGCAGTGCCCCACCAAGCTGGCACAACAGGTGGTGCCATTAGGTGGGGTTTTGTGGTGTCCTTGCATATTTTATCTGCGACAGAGAGTGCCTGATGTAGCTGTGATGTGCATCTAATTTGCCTAGTTGGAGGAACCAGCCACTATGGTACAATGTGAGGGCATAACAAAATAACAAACTTTGGCAAATAGTAGAAAGTTGACACTGTATTCACTAAGCTATAAAAACCAATGAATTCCAATAGCTTGATTATAAAAGGTTAGCAAGTACTGTATTTAGTATAGCAGTGCAAATTATCCATGGTTTTGAATAGCTTTATTTTATTAGCACCTCCCATGCACAATGGTCCCTATGCACTATGCCTACGCACCGCGGAAACTGGGTGTATTGGCATAGATATGCATGCATCCTATGCAGTGGGGATCACATGGACACCCAGTGGCATTCTTGAACAGCACACAAGTCACTTACGCACCAAATCCCCCAGTCGCTTGGTCAGCAATGCACCAGGGGTGGGCAAGAGGCGTGCTTGCACTATGCACCATTCACAAAGACATAGTTCTGCTCACAGAGGGGTGTAGAAGTGAGCGGGTTATGGCACAGAAGATCCTGCCATTACAGCTGTATGTGCCAGAGTGCTCACTGACCCCAGCCCTGCCCAGGTGGCTCAGCGCCAACCCTGTGCCCCCAACAGCATCATTCCCCATCCAGTATGCCAGGGGCCCCCCTTACACACAGAGCACTGCCCCAACCCCAACCAGAAGCAGATGCATATCCCTACCACACAATGGTCATAGGCATGTAATCAACCCCACCTCAATGCACGACTGCCCCCTCCGCCATGTATCAAAGCATACCTTCCCAACACGTCTGCCCTGTCCTGATACAGCTAGGCACCCCCCAACACATGTCTGCCCTGTCCCGGTATATGTGATTCATACCCTCCAACACAGTGCAACGCTTTCCTGGTAAGTACATAACATACCCCTACCCCCCCCCGAGCACATGGCTGCCCCATCCCGACATGTGTGATTCATACCCCTTCCAAACACAGTGCAGCACTTTCCAAGTATGTTCATAGCACACCCCTGCCCCACAACAAAAAGCTGCCCCATCCCCATTGTTTCACAAGACATCCCCCTGCACACACACAGGTACCCTGGTCCACAAATTCCTGTCCCCGGACCCGGTACCCCAGCTTCTACATTGGTGAACATTGTCCCCCCCCCGCCCACCTGCAGCATGGACAACTCCCCCCCAACCCCATACCAGACAGTAGGTGCCATGGCTCAGGACAGCCAGAAAAATGGCTCTTCACACACCTCCATGGCTGCCTGCCATCCAGCTGATGCTGGGAGTGCGCCGCTATATATGGGCGATGTGCTCCCAGCATCAGTTGGACAGCTGGCAGCCATGGAGGTGTGCAGAGGGCTGTGCCGCTGGCCATCCTGAGCTGGGACACTGACTGTCAGGTATGAGGGTTGGGGGGAATTGTTGGTGCCGCAGGTGGGTGCGGGGTCCACTGTCCACCAATGTAGAAGCTGGGGTACTGGGTCAGGGGACAGTGATTTGTGGACTGGGGCACTTGTACACATGCTGGGGGATGTCTTGTGAAACAATGGGGATGAGGCTGTCATGTGTTGAATTTTTTTTGCTCAGACACTACAGGAACAGGGCTGTCATTTTTTGAGGGGTTGCTGTACTACTATGGGGATGGGACAGATGTGTGTTGGGGGGGTCATTGCTATATAGGGGATGGGATGCTGGGTGTTGTGGTGGGGGATTTACTGCCTACTTCAGGGATGGAGCTGACTTTTGTTGGGTGGTGGGTCAACTGTGCGTTGGGTGGCCACAATGCCAAAGGGGCTTGGGCAGGGGGGTCCTCTTGCCAACAGAGCTTATCTGCATGGGTCTGGGTGCCTGCATTGGGAATTCATGCACCCAGAACTGCACCTTCACTCATAAGTGATCCACAATGGGAATCAGGATGGGCATCCAGTTGGATGCCTGCCTCAGTCTGCTACTTCGCCCATGGCTGCCCTGTGGAGTACTGCGCACCAGGTGGCATGGGGCCACAGACAGATGCCCGTGGGTGCATGCAGTAGTGCATAGTGTGCATCCTGCACCTGTTTGGGGCTGCAGGGGTATGCAGACATGGTACCTGCCTTTGGCGCATAATTTATGCCCGTTAGGGCATAACCCCCATTATAAGCATATGATTATATATGATAAAATTGTTGGTGAGATGGGTCATTTTTTATGTTGAAAAACTTCATTTTAAAATACAGTAAGTACCATATTTCAAACTACAGTGATTCATTTTGCACACAATATGCTCTCTAAAGGTGTGTTTTAAGGGATACTACCTTTTTGCCACATACAGTACTACTTGACAAAGTGAGAGACAGATTCTTTTTGCATGAGAGCAAAGAAGGCAGAAGATGTAGATAGATTTATTTCACAACTTTGCAGGAATAGACATTCACTGAAGGGGAAAATGTTACAAAGACCTGATTTTGATAAGCTATGTTTATGAATTTGTTCATTTGTTTAAAATTACTCCAATCGTGATGACCCTATGAGGTGTAGCATCTTGTTTTCATAGGGGTTCCTGGAAAGATGGCAGCGGTCAAAATGTTAACATAATCCAGCAGGAATTGTTACATACTGAGTAGAATATACAAAGCAACAAACAACTGAAAAGGTTAGTGCATCCAAACAGTAATCAAATCAAGCCCTCAAAGTAGAGTCACATCAGATAAAGAACATTAGTAATGCTATGCAACATGATTATGGCTGGGGTTCTGGAGAGTGTTGTCAAAGAAGTCATATGGTATGATATGAAAGGGTATCATAAACCCAACACCTGCCCTGTATCTTTGTTATCTGCATCTTTTAAACCACCACATAGGATAACGCTGCAACATTAATCAGTTTGCCACCCATGACAAGCCCAGCAGAGCAGCCTAATGTGCCAGATAGCAGAACAAATTGTTTTGTTTTCCTGTGACAAATTCAATACTTTAAACAAATCTCCTGCTCTAGCTAGAAACTCAGGTGATTACTCAAAATCCATTTCTCCCATTTGCAAAGTTTAGGAAATGTTATAGCATGCGAGTAAATTATAGATTTTTGTGTTAATTGCAGATCAAATATAAACTGTGAGAGCTCCATTGGAGCAAAAATTAGGGCTCTAGGTACCTCCAGAAGCTGTTGGGTGGAGGAACAAAGAAGCCTGCTCTGAGGTTTATGTTTCAGTACATGCTCAAGATTGGGGAAGGAATCACTCATGATCTTGTACGTGAGGGGAAGCAAGTGGTAGCTGAGTCTCTCTTTCAGGGGTCAATAAAGGTAAGCAAGTACAATACAGTGGTTTCTCTATAATGTGCACTTGCAGCAAGCCTGCTTCTCTTGTGGTAGATTAATTTGATCCTGTTGAGCTCTGGGGGCACGATTCCAAGACAGTTACGCCAGGCATAAATGCACTATGCCAGTCCAGATAGTGCAAATCACAAGTTACACCAGCAAGTTGCTATATGCGCGATTCCAAAACAACACTTACGCTGCACACTGCAACTGCTATGACAAACACAAGATACGATGCAGTTGCTACAAAAAATGCTCACGTCACTGCTTAATGCAGCCTATGACAGGTGTAGCACACCAACACCAAGGAACTGCTAGTCCAATACAGATGGCATACAGAACTATGGCAGAGGAAGATCACATAAGTTAGAACAGGTAATAGCTGTCTTACACAGTGCACAGTCCAGAGGATTCCCTCCCCCCCGACAGACAGCAGCACACCACACAAACAGTAGTGCCCCAAGGTGGAGTACAGTGCAAACAGTGGAACACCCAAGCCAATGTGCCTAGGACACAGAGGGCAGAGTGAAAGGGACAGCAACAGCATGGCCAGACATGGCAGTAGAGAGCACACACTGGACAAAGTGCAACATGGAACACAGCAGGCAGAAACAGGAGGCTAACACAGACTGTGGGATAGGGCAATGCCACGGTGCACAGAGAAGCAATGGGAAGAACAATGGGGAACAGTGCCAGGCAATGTGGGACAGTCTGGAAGAAAGCACAGCAGATGGCCAAGCACAGTGACACACATCACTGGTGGCAGGAGGGGTGGCACAGGGAAGGTGGAGGCCTCTGAGCATAGGCACCACCACAGCGTCCCCCCCAGCAGCAGCACGGTGACACCAGCAGCACATCGTGGCACACACAGTGGCAGAATGCAGCACAGGTGACAGCATGGCACCTATGCCAACACCACTGTGCTGCCGGGGGGTGGTGACCACAGCTGCCAAGCATCACACAACATGTGTGGCTGCACTGGAGCAGGAACAGTGCCCAGGCATGCTGAACAGCAGCCATGAGGAAGGACCTCAACCATTGCACAACTACACAGGCACACACAGGGCATCACAGCATGCATGTGCCATGGGCATGGGTGGCACAGGAGGCAAAGGGCACACGCAGGCCACAGACACAACATTGGGACGATGGTGCAACCAGGCACAATGCCCCTGCCATGGCCACTGATACATGTGAACAGTGCAACCACAACAGGGACACATCAGGTGGCACAGATTTATTGACATATGGTGGTGAGCCACACCATTGCCTGTGCCACTGGTGCCACCCACAGAGTCCACTGGTCCCCTGGGTGGAAGGGGGCCATACAGGCCCAAGGCCACCACACAGTCAGGACATGCAACGTGTGGTGGCATGCGGCCCAGACCAGGCACGGTGCACTGCAGCACACAGGGCACCATGCGGAAGTGGCCACTGGTGCATGCCAAAGGCCGTGAGCTGCACAGCTGGCACACAGACCAGGTGTACAGTGAGGACACACTGGGGATGGCATGAACCACCACAGGTATGTCCCCACATGCACGGTAACACACACATGCACACGCCCATGTACACCACAGACAGACTCGCAGAGCTAGGTGTGTAGAAAATGTATTTAATGACACTATGGCAAAACAGGAACATAGGGCAAACAGCTATTATCAGGTACAAATATCAGGAAAGGAGTGAACTGCAGGAAAGTAGTACAACAACAACAATCACAACATAGCTTCAGAAGCCCCCCACCAACCCCCCACTTGCATAGCCCCACCCCAACAGTCCTGCATGCCCTCTCACCCCCGTCAACACCTATAAACAAGTCCCATATATACAAACCGACCCCTCCATCACAGCACAGTCAACCAGTGTGGGTGCTAGCACCAGCGCAGTTCCTCCAGCAGGGCACCCACAGAACTGTGCAACTGTGCAATGTCCTCCAGAATTGCTGAGATGAGTGTTATCAGCTGTGCCTCATCGCCGCAGTCCAGACCACCTGGCTGTTGCAGTTCCTGGACACTGCCTACCGCCTGGGGCCCAGGGTCATCTGACACTGGTCCATCACTGTCCTGCACTTGTTCAGGGTCCGGAGGTGGTGGTGCCACCTCTTGCTGCACCCCTGCCTCATCCCCCAACACTGGCTCCATAGCTGGTGCATCCAGGGTCAGGGTCACATCCCCTGCAGTGCCCAGGGCTGTGTTCACCCCAGCAGCTGGCTGTATGTTGGACTCCCACTGCCCACCATTTGTGTGGTCTTGCACCTCTGCCGTGTCCCCCAGCTCCTCCTCCTCCACAGCCTCCTCCTCCTCCAATGATGACATAGGAGGGAGGATACTTGTCCTCTGCTGTCAGTGCTGGGTGCAGCAGTGGTACTCCTTGCCTTCACTTCCAGCATGGCCCACAGCAGGGTGCTCTGTCGGGGCATCAGTCAGCTACACACACACACCTGTAAGGATGCAAAGGCTGCAGTCAGTGCAGGTGCCAGCCATGCAGCACACACACACACAAGACACACACAGTTGTAGCATGTGCCACCATGGGCCAGCACTCCATGGGCATAACACATAGCACACCTTGCATGCACCTACCTGCTGTCCACTGCAATGCCTCCTGCCTGAGTCCACCGACACAGGCATCCTGACAGCCCTGGCCTCCACTCGATGCACCTCTGGGGAAGGGGAGAATGGTGACACATGTGCACCTCAGCAGGCCATGGCCAGTGTGTCAGCACTGCACCACTGTACAGATACATGCCCACCTACACACGTGTGTTCCTGCACCACACCATGCTGAACAGTCGCTCCAGGAGCCCCGGGTCCCACTGTGCCATGTCCTGCCACCGGTGTTGTAATTGGTGGACTGTGCTGTGCATGCTGCTGCAAGCACCCACCCATGTTCCAATGGCCCGCCATGCCTGTTCCCACTTGGTAGCTGTGTGCCTCCTGCACCCCGGTGGGAATAGTGTCCACCCCCACTACTGCACACTGTTTATGAGTATGGCGGTCTCCATTGGTGTAAAGTTCAAAGACCACCTGCTCAAGCTGAGGCCCGATCTCCTGGAGATGACAGTGGCATGTGACTGGCACTGGGTCCTGTGGACATACGGTACAGACCTGCATGGGAGAAAGACATAGCACACGTGTCATATCATATTGGACTGGCATCTGTGTCAACAACCTGCCCAATAGGGCAAGAGTCGGGGTGCATGGTGCATGTGGCTGGGGCACAGTCACAGGTCATGGCACTGGACCGTGCGCACCACACCATGGGTGTGGCACAGCAGTGCAGTCCAGCACAGGCATGGCACTGCATGACACACCATCTACTACAGGTGCCCATGCTGCCAGCCCATACCACAGGCAACATGGCCTGGAAGTGCAGTGCCATGCGCACGCCCTGCCCCACACTGCTACACACCACCCCAGCAGTGTACTGCCAGGCTACCATTCACATGCAGAGGAGTGGCCTCACATACGCCAGCTGCATGGAGCCAGCTTGCCACATGGTACACCACAGCCTTGCTCCTGCCAGCCATTGTCCCCATGGCACAACACAGCAGAGCTCTGTAGAGTGTAGGTGTGGTCTGACATCACTATATGCCACCCTGCCACATGTCTGCACAGCTGCATGCTCAGGGGTACACCCCGCTGTGCCTATCTACCTGTGCCCAGGGTGCAGTCCCATGGCCCCCGCATGCAGACAGTGTAACTTGTGCAATACACATGTAACTCCTCACCCCTGCCTTTTTGCAAATGACAGGTGGCATGCTGTTGAAGCTGTCAGCAGTATCTGGTGGGGACTGGGTTCGGGGAGGACTAGGTTACTCAGCACAGGGGGCCTAGGTTTGGCTACTCTGCATAGGGGCACCCAAGTAAATCCGAACACAGGAAGCAATAACTGTAATGTCCAAAACCAGGAATGGGATTCTACAGTGTGGCTTTTATTCACATCCAAACTGAACAAACAAAACATAGACAGTCCTCCACGGGGCTACATTCCTGGTAACGCAGCTTAGAGA
The DNA here is from genome assembly GCA_016271365.2 of Neoceratodus forsteri. Taxonomy (NCBI): domain Eukaryota; kingdom Metazoa; phylum Chordata; order Ceratodontiformes; family Ceratodontidae; genus Neoceratodus; species Neoceratodus forsteri. The sequence goes on along the minus strand of CM028132.1, from coordinate 914,611,117 downwards.
TAACAGAACACTTCTTCACATTTCAGCCCTCAGGCTCTAAACCCACCAGGCACACAGCCCGGACTTGCACGCAGCTTTGGGTACACAGCCCAACTTATACACTACTTGGGTTTTCCCCATGGCCTGGCTTCCCGGCCGGACATGATCTGTGGTCCATTATGAGAATGAACCAGTTTTTCAATTGGTGGTTCCCCAAACCACCTTAGAGCCTTCGACTCCTAGAGGGAATTTTCCTTCCATCCCACGTCTGGGTACTTCCCTCATCACTGGCCAAGTGCATGAGGCAAAGTAGAAATCCACAGAGAAAATCCGTAGAGGTGGACCTGGTTACTAAAGATGGGGGGTCTCCCACCTCCAGCTCCCACAATCCATACCCGGCCATTTCTCTGGATACTAAACAACTCTTTTGAAAGCTTGGCAATGTAGATTACTGGGTAGACGTGTGTCACATCTCCTCTACATGTCTTGAATTCCCCTGTGTGCTGGACTTGAACATACTTTTACTTTTGGCTAAGCCTATTACTCTAGGCCTCCCACTACTTCAGTAGTCTAATCCCTACTTTTGCAGAGTTCAAGATGAAACATGGGCCCTTTAGAAAGAGCAGAACTCACCCTTCAGTTGCAGGTGCCCCACAGGCAAATCACAATATCTTCTTGTACCCCACACTCTTGGACAAAATAAGGCAGCTTCTTCACTAGTAGTAGCCAGAGGGTTGCCCCTGGAATAGCAGGCAAATCTTCCTGCCCCATCCCCTGAGGGATGGGGCACAGAGACCTGAATCAGTGGTCTGAATCACTTAAAAAAAGCAGCTTACTGTGTCTCTCTTTAGGTGGAAACACACACCTTTCCCTAAATGTAGCCCTATTTCAGGGCTGAGGCTCCAAGAGCCTGAGCACAGAGCTGCTGTGCTCCTCTCACAACAATCTCCAAACTCCAACTGACCACAGACTGACTGTTCAAACCTCCCAACATTCTACTTTAACTTTCTTCTGCAGATTCCACTGTGGCTCATGCAGCTGCGATAGTTCTATGGTGATGTCATCCCTCAGTCTCAGATGAGACTGAGAACAGAGTGAGGCAGTGTGAAATCCATTTAACTGGAGTTTCACAAGCTGCCTTCCCTGCCTACCATTAGGTCTTACTGGGATTCTAGTAACCCAGGGTAACAAGGGGGTTACACTCACCCTTGACCAGGAAAATGTCTGTCTGCAGTCATTGTTTACCCGGCTTAGGCCATCCCACCCTATGTGCTACCTGCAAGGGGGGTGATCAGGCCCCTTCCTATCATGTGCGAGCACAGGCAGGCAGCACTAAGGGCCTAGAGGCCTTTAGCTGACATATCAGCCTCTACTCTACCCACTTACTATGGCTGTCTAGTGTCTCTGGTAGAACTGTCCAGAGCATAGCCCTAATAGCTCAGCACTGCAGTCCCTATGGCCATTCAGGACCACAGCCTGTCTATCCCCCCCAGCCCTCTAGGGAAAATCTGTCTGCCTCTAACTTAATACCCAAAATAAAAACAACCCAGGGACCTCCCCGACCTTGGGCAACCTGCAACCACACACCAAGAAACTAATACCACACCATTAGATCACTTTACTGCCTCCCTACGCCCCACAACCACACCTGTGGAAGGGAAGGGTTAATACAGTAACAACAACAATAACAATCACAGTACTTTAAATTCTACACACTAAAGTACTAGTGAGAAACTTTGATGAGCCCCTCCTCCTCCTCTTCTTGTCTTCTCTTCTATGTTCTCCAGGAACACCTGCAAGAAAAAGAAAGACAGCACACACTCCTGATCTGTATACACAGTCTACCTAAACCCCTACCATCAAAACACTGAAGAATCCCAAGAATATTTTTTTTTTTAGAAAAAAGGTAGAAAAAACAGTATATACATTAGAAAACAGTAGAAAAACAATGACATTATTTACAACACACATTTGGGGGGATGGAGTGCCCTAAAAGTCCCAACTAGTGACCACAGTGCCCGACGGCTCGTCCATTAAAGAGTCTCTTCTGGGTCGGAGCCCGGTGAAGCACAGTTCTAGAAGGCCAAAGTCCTGAAGGGGAGAGTCATTTAGGACAGTTCACACATTCTGGAGTCTGCTAGTGTAGGGTGTGTATTGTAATGTCATAAAGATAGAAAAGGTCGGACTTACTAGCCCCTTGTAGAATGAAAAATCTGCACCGACTTGCTCCTCAGCCGAAGACTCTCCCTGGCAGCATTTCTTCCAATACAGCTGGGTGGACATCTTCTGGGAACTACAGGAGGGCACATCTGGGAACTGCTGGGCTGATGTCATCTCTGGAGATGGAACCTTAGAACAGGAACAAAAAGGGAAACAGCTGGTCTGAACGTCATCCGATTACCAGGCAATGAAGCAGGATACAGCTGGGCTGGTGTCCTCTCTGGATCTGAAGTCATCTGGTAGGCTAGTTGATGGATTCTGGAAAGGCCAGTACACTGTAGAACTGATGAATATGGGGCACCTGAGTCCTAGATGTCCATATTGGCAGATCAATAAAGGTACTGCAAAGGCTGGTGTGGCAGTATTGACTACCACTGCTCGGCTTTCCATCTAGAAGACACGGGCACATTTGCTGGGAGGTCCTTGCATTGAGGCCAATAGTACAGGGGGTCAGGAGCTTGAATTATTACCCCGTCAGGGTGCACATAATTCACACAGTGGAAGGTTTCATGTCTCTCTCCTTCCACTATTCGTACTCTGTCCATAAACAGTGTCCTGCCTTTTTTCCACTGGGTATATTTCTCATGAAACAGTCTGTTTCTGACATGCTTGTTTGCACCAGGATGCACACATTTCATTGCTTCGGCCCAGATCTAGGATTTCCTGCTGTTCTCAATCTCCTCCTAGACTCTCTGAGGAAAGGTAGGAAAGGTCATCCAATAGATCTCATTTGCCTTCCTATGAACCAGTCTATCCTCTTTACTAGCTTTGGTCAGCCTGAGACCGCTGGCCTGGCTTGGGGGCAGCCAGTCCTGGTTCTGCCAGCTACGCATCCTTAATAAGATTAAAAATGGATCCCTGACTTCTTCTTCTTCTTGTATAGCCAGGGCAGTGGCAACACCACTCTCTTCCATGCATTCCTCTGAGGCAAGAGCTTGAGGCTGTGTACCCGTTCCTTTTTCACAAGGCCATATAGGTTCCCCCTCATCTTCTTCCTCACTGAGGATGTGAGCCCAGGAGTGAGCAGTCGTCCTCTCTTCTGAGACTATCCACTCATCACTAGGTGCGGAGGTCGACACCTCCCATTCAAAGGCCTCCCGCATCTCATCTTCTCCTATGAGGCTAGCCCCCCCCCCCCGCCCCCCGGGGTCTACTGATGCTTTATCTGAACTTTCCTTCTGAGATCCAGCATCTGAAACTTCAACATCTGATTCTGTCTCTAAATCTGCACCCTCTAGCTTTGTGCCACACTCCCCCGAAGGGCCTTCTTCAACAGGCTCTGCCTGGTGCTGTGTGCTGCCAACTACAGATTCCTGAACCTTTGTCCATGTGAGAGCCAAAAGAATCTGGGGCGCTTTATACAAGCCATATTTTTCTAGGCATCCAGAACAGTGAGGTACCATGAAGATGTCCCTTCCAGCATTTAAGCAAATTTGACACACTTGCACTGGATATCCAGGAATCACCACATGAGGAGGCAGTTGTCCTCCATAATGACACCTTTCAATGTCCCTCAGTCTATTTACTACTGCTGTTACTGCAGCCCGGGCATGATCCGGGTAGCGAGCTGGTCCAGAGGCCATAACTGCAGAAAAAATAAACAAAATGCTCACTGTTACTGAAAGTTCCACTTTACTGAACACCTTCTTTACTTTTAAAATGGCTCCTCTGCTGCTGTGTTTACTTTACTACCCCACTGTGTAATGGCAGCGGCAGCACTCCTGTGCATCAACATTCAGAAATTGAGTCATGCCACTGCGCATCCGATTTACACACACTACTGATAACTTTTGCTCAAACTGCACAAACTTGCACTGTTCTTTTTCTAACACATTTACATGATTTTCCACGGACTCTTCACTTGCTGGAAACATTTCTTTAACTCACAGTCCCTTAAAGCCTCAGGATTTTAAGCAAAGGATTGCCTGTGAACTAGTGCTGCACATTTGGCTACAACTCACAGTGTCTCTCTGGCTTTAAAACTTTAAACTGATGCTGAACTCATAATTATGCACACAGTCAATGGCTTAACAGACTTGCACTGTCTGGTAGAACTTGACACAGTCGTTACTTGCAAAGCGACTACACTGCTGTACACATATTTGGCTGGCTTTTGGCAAAAAAAATCACTGTTTGAGCAACGTTTACTGTTGGTACTCACTGTTATTAGTAGCTGTTAGCTGCGATGGAAAAATGGCCTGCAGCCAGTCTTAGAGGCCTCAGAACAGAAAACAGGTGGGCAGTCCTGCCGATCGTCTCCCCAATCACCACACTTGCAATTTAGTCGATCGAGATGTAGGTTGAGCCCGATTTTAAACAGAACAGTCTATTCCACACTTTTCTTTATCACAACACAGTTCTTTAACAGTTTTACAGTGCTTTTTAATCACCGTGACGCTCCTCCACTAGCCAGTACACACACTCCACTCACACTCCCTCTCGAATGCTGGGCAGTCACTGTAGAGCTGGCTGAGGGGCGGGACTGATTGCAGCCTCACCAATCACATGACGCCATGCAAATGAACCTCTTTTTCCTCACGAGTGCTCTTCTCTTCATGGCGATCGTCCAGCAGTTAAATTTAAACTGCAGAAACCACTTTTTTTTTTCTTCAACTGACTCCACGGCGGGAGCCTATTTCAGCCATTTAGCATGGCCATTCACACAGCTAGTTTCTCAGTTCATTTAAAAGCATTTCCAATGTCCAGGGCACAATTTTCCTGTTGCTACCCCAAGTCTTGCACACTTTTCTTTATCACACAGTTCTTTTAAAAGCATTTCCAACGACCAGGGCACAATTTTCTTGTTGCTACCCCTAGTCTTCTACACTTTTCTTTATCACAACACAGTTCTTTAACAAGCTGGCAAAAACGCTGTAAACAATCGATGCAGGACAAGGGCACACTCTTTTAGCTTTACTGCTCCTTGGTAAACAGTTGGCATTTTAACAGCAGCATGAGATCCACAGCACACAGCGACACACTAGTTAAGTTGCTTTAGTTTAGTTTTTTTGGGCTACCCACTGCCATATAGACAAAATGCTAACCCCTTGTCCGAGCACTTTCCTCCCAGAATTAAATCCAAAGCGGTGCCTACATTTTTGTAACTCCTCACCCCTGCCTTTTTGCAAATGACAGGTGGCATGCTGTTGAAGCTGACAGCAGTACCTGGTGGGGACTAGGTTCGGGGAGGACTAGGTTACTCAGCACAGGGGGCCTAGGTTTGGCTACTCTGCACAGGGGCACCCAAGTAAATATGAACACAGGAAGCAATAACTGTAATGTCCAAAACCAGGAATGGGATTCTACAGTGTGGCTTTTATTCACATCCAAACTGAACAAACAAAGCATAGACGGACCTCCATGGGGCTACATTCCTGGTAATGCAGATTAGAGATAAGAGAACACTTCTTCACATTTCAGCCCTCAGGCTCTAAACCCACAAGGCACATAGCCCAGACTTGCATGTAGCTTTGCGTACACAGCCTGACTTGTACACTACTTGGGTTTTCCCCATGGCCCGGCTTCCCCGCCGGCCACTTGATCCTCGGTCCATTATGAGAATGAACCAGTTTTCCAATTGGCGGCTCCCCAAACCACCTTAGAGCCTTCGACTCCTAGAGGGAATTTTCCTTCCATCTCACATCTGGGTACTTCCCTCATCACTGGTCAAGTGCATGAGGCAAAGTAGAAATCCACAGAGCAAATCCGTAGAGGTGGATCTGGTTACTAAAGATGGGGGGGTCTCCCACCTCCAGCTCCCACAACCCATACCCAGCCATTTCTCTGGATACTAAACAACTCTTTTGAAAGCTTGGCAATGTAGATTACTGGGTAGATGTGTGTCACATCTCCTCTACATGTCTTGATTTCCCCTATGTGCTGGGCTTGAACATAATTTTACTTTTGGCTAAGCCTATTACTCTAGGCCTCCCACTACTTCAGCAGTCCAATCCCCACTTTTACACAGTTCAGGATGAAACATGGGCCCTTTAGAAAGAGCAGAACTCACCCTTCAGTTGCAGGTGCCCCACAGGCAAATCACAGAATCTTCTTGTACCCCACACTCGTGGACAAAATAAGGCAGCTTCTTCACTAGCAGTAGCCAGAGGGTTGGCCCTGGAATAGCAGGCAAACCTTCCTGCCCCATCCCCTGAGGGATGGGGCACAGAGACCTGAATCAGCAGTCTCCACCACTTAAAAAAAACAGCTTACTGTGTCTCTCTTTAGGCGGAAACACACACCTTTCCCTAAATGTAGCCCTATTTCGGGGCTGAGGCTCCAAGAGCCTGAGCACCGAACTGCTGTGCTCCTCTCACAACAATCTCCAAACTCCAACTGACCACAGACTGACTGTTCAAACCTCCCAACATTCTACTCTAACTCCCTTCTGCAGATTCCATTGTGGCTTACGCAGCTGTGATAGTTCTATGGTGATGTCATCCCTCAGTCTCAGCTGAGGCTGAGAACAGAGTGAGACAGTGTGAAATCCATTTAACTGGAGTTTCACAAACTGCCTTCCCTGCCTACCACTAGGTCTTACTGGGATTCTAGTAACCCTGGGTAACAAGGGGGTTACACACATACCTTATCTGTGTCCCATGTGTGCACTTGTGGTGGTCCTGCTGACTATTGTGGCACACCGGGATGGACAATTGGCAAGACAGCATCAGCTAGCTGTACATACATTGACATCAGCACATGTTGTGGTATTGCAGTGTACACCTACCTACTCCTGTATAGGTTGATTTCCCCTAAACAAGGGGAAAGGTACAGCTATATTATGTAGTACAAGCAAATTAACTGTCCATGCTGTACACTGTCCAGCACCACCTGTGTGTCCTCCCTGGTGCTACAGGATGAAAACAAATGGATTAGCACATGGCTGGCATAATGGCTGTAGCTTGTTGCCTGTGGATGCTGTTTCCCAGTACCTACCAGTCTGCTATATTAATCCCACCTGGGCCTCCTGTCCAGTGTTTGTCCAGTCTCTCTACACTGCATCCTGCTCACCTGCTTGTGACCTGTGAGTCAGTGCTGCGGCCTAGCTTCTACTGACACACTGCTACACATACAAACAACACGTGCCTGCAGGATGCAATATGCACATGCACCTACGAATTCAGACGACGCACTGTGGGATGCACATGCAGCCTGTACACAACTGCGGCCTATGCATATTATGTGCATTTGTGATATGTGTTATGCAGTCTGCAATATGACACATGTCTGGTCATGGCAGTGGTAATGAGTGAAATCTCACTGTTGTTTGGTGCAAAGGTGTTTACTAGACATAGGTGACAGTGCTGTTCAGCAGTGTAGTTGTGACACTCCCTCACTCATACCCACACCCAGTGACTGTGCAGTGCACACACACAAACACATGTGCCCCACCACAGTGGCCCCCACAGTGCACCCACACCCACACACACTCACACACATCCCTCACACACACCACACATCAGCACCCAGTGACATCCCAGACTGTGATGCCTAACACCCCCCATAGCAGTGGCATGCCAAGGCGGCACGTCAGTCCTCTGTCTGCTGCTACCACCCAATCCAATTGCTGTGTGCTGCCCCAGTGGTGGCAGCACAGGGCACACTCTGCTCCTGTTGCTATCTGCTGTGCCAGTACTGTCCACAGGTGCTACTTTCACTGCTGCCGTGCCACCACCCATGCTGCCTCAGGTCGTCAGCTTCTGATCCTGTGCCATATGCCACGCACGATCTGCCCCAGGCCCATGTCGGTGGGTGTTGCTGCTGCCCTCTGCCATGCATGCCTGGCTGCCAGCACTGCATGTGTCACCAGCACAGAGGGATGCACTGCCTGTGGCACGAGTTCTGCCGGTGGTGCCAGGTGAGCCGGTGGTGCCGGCGATGGGTACACTTGCAGTGGTGCATCTGGTGGTGCCAGTGGTGGTGGTGAGTACTACTGCATCTGTGCTACCAGTCGTGGTGCTGGTGGGGGTGTTGCTGCCTTGCCCGCCACACATGGTGGCAGTGGTGGTGGTGATGGTGCTGTCGCCACTGCTGTCGGTGGAGCCTGTGTATTGTTGGGGTCTGCAGCTCCTGCTGTGGTGCCTTTGTGGTGGTGTCTCATGCCAAGGGGCATCATGTGTACAGGCCAGCATGTGTATCCTGTTGCAGGGCCACTAGTGCATCCACCTGCCCTGTCAGCTGTGCCACTGACCCCTCAATGACATTGGCCAGGTGGGCAATGGCACACATCTGTGCCTGCTTACAGGCCTGTGTGATAACCATGGCCTCCAACAGTCGGTTAATGGCTGGCTCCATTATGTGCGTTCCCATCTCATGCACCCCATCACTGTGCCAGTCAGCTCCTCCACTGCCGCATTGTGCATTGTGGTGTTCGGGCACCCCATTCCAGGGTTACTGTGGTCCCATTCAGGGTCTCCTCCAGCACACAGTATGATGCAGGGCTAATGTCTGGTGCAATCAGGTCCCACAGCCTCTGGCAACACATGATGTCACTGGTGTCAAGGCCCTTCTCCTCCTCCTCCTGTTGTTCCTCCACCACCTCGCAATCCCCCACCACTGGTGTCCTGGCTGTGTCCTGCTGGGCCCACTCTGGGTTGGTGTTGGCAATGTCCACTGGCCCTGTGTCCACCTCAGTTGTGCCTGTGGGAAGACATCATTGCAGCACTGTTACCTCCCATGCCATGATTCTCATGCCTCCCACTGTCCCATCTCTGTATTGCCATCTCACACACTGGGGGTAGTGCAGGGCATGGCCTTACCTGCATTGCTGTCTGCTGGTGCTGCACCTGTGGGGGCACAACTGTGCATCAGTGTTGCACCACCTTTACATGCCAGCCATGCATGTGTCCGTTCCCTCCCCTGATACACTATCCCACGTTGTCAAGGTGGCACTGGCTGCTGGCTTACCTGCCTCTGTGTCTGCTGGCACTGCACCTATGGGGGGACAACAGTGCATCAGTGCCACCACATTATGTCATGTCCATTATGCATGCCACCATTCATGCCCTGGTGTCCATGTCCAATGCACTGTGGGTGGCACTGGCAGTCAGCTTACCTGCCCCTGTGTCCACTGCTGCTGCACCTGTGGGGGGGGCAGAGTGCATCAGTGATGCCTCCCCATGTGTTGCCTGCACTGCATGCCTTCCCCTTTGCTGCGCCACTTTCCAGGGTCCAGTCCAGCACTTTTCCTCCCATCTGTCGCTCACCTTGTTGTCCATTGTTACATTCCTTCTTACTGGACATTATACTGTCACTTACCCATCCCTGTGTCTTTCTGGGGCATGTCAGGGTCCATTTTCCCATGGACGCTGGGCCTGCTCATGGCTGCCAACCCCCTTGACTCGTGGGTGGTGAGGGGTCTTGTACCCTGTGGCTGGCCTCCTGTGGATGCTGCCTGCTGCCTGCTACCTGTTGTGTGCTTCCTTGGCCCATGCATGGCATTTGAGGTCACTTATGCATTTTTGCAGCCCACACACTGCATGCCCCACATTTGCAATGGCATTTACCCATTGCACCACCTCATCTCATGCCACCCTTCTTCTTTTTTGCTAAGTGAGGAGAGAATGGGTGCTCCATACAGAAGTATTGGGAGTAGAACAGTGTTGGCTCTATATATATATATATATATATATATATATATAATTAATTGCAGAAAAACTACATTAACTAAGACATTAGGCAGAAGAACACAAAGTGCACACAGTAGGTAAATGAAAAACATTAAGGTTTTGGATCTCTGGAGTACTGGTGAATCAGTGGTGGGGTCTTCCTTGGGGTTGTGAACCCTAATGTCCACACTTTCTCCTGAGCAAGTAAGGTTAGATATGATCACCTTTCTTCATGCAGGGCCCTGTGTGAACAAAGCAATGACATATTTCATTGGCAACATGTGGCAAGCCATACTTCTCTACCTTTGAAGAGTGTATCACTGTGAGGCACTGGCTTGGAGCTGTACCTTGTGCTTTGGACAGGAAGCCACAAGGAGTGGGGTGAGAGGGTGGGCATTACATTGACAATGCCAAGGAAGACCACTGATTAGTTCAATACTCAGGAGACCCAAAACACTAATGTTTTTAATTTCCTTACTTTGTGCCCTTTGCTTTCTTCAACCCTAATGTCTGTAGTAACATAGTGGGTTTTTTGCAATTTACTTTCTTTCTTTCTCTGATAGTGGAATTGTATCTTCATTTGTGCAGGTCCCTTTGTGACCTGTGTGAAAGAAATAGAAAAGTGGAGATAGTTCTGACCCAGTGCATGGGCCCATCAAGCCTTGACATGCATGTCAACACTTTGTGAGGGAAGGCTCCCTGGCTCACAACAAAGTGTTGAGTGTGCGCCAGAACACTGCTATGTCTCTCTCCAGGCTGGGTCTGGGGGTACACATAGCAGCACCCCCACCCCAGCCTTTGCATATTAAGCTGATTCACTGAACCTGCACCCTAACTCAGGTCACTGGCATGGGAAGGTGAAGTGGTTTCCCCAGTGCCAACAGATGTCCCCACAAATAATGTTATTTCATAATTTTTTTGTGACATTTTGATCCCAAAACTTTAACAGAGTCTTTTTATGGCCCCTCCTTGTTTTTTTTTTTTTATTGTATATATCAGAGTTACACAGGAAGATCACAACATTTAAACACTGTCTGAATATTACAGATGTAGTCATTGTGGTTCCTCTAGCAATCACTTCTTAATATACTTAACTCATTTATGTTAATTGTGCAGGCAGTTTAATACATCTCTATATAAATAACCCATCCTTCTGAACATGACATGCGTCATTTAATAACACAGTTAGTGGACAAAATGTAATTTTGCAGTAGAAGTGCAAAATCACATGTTGGTCAGGATTTGAAAAGCAACAGCTGTCATGTTCATGAGGTTGTGTGAAACAAATGGCTATGCTGAAAATTTTGTGTCAAATTATTGAAAATTACCAAAGTTATGAGCATGCCTTTCCATCATAACTTTGTTGTTTTTTTTTTATATTTTGACCCAAAAGTTTCAACATAGTCTTCTTATGACCTCACTTCATGAAAATTTTCAAATCGCAGCTGAAACATCATTTCACACCACAGGTGCAAAAAAACATTTGGCCTGGGCATGAAAATGACAGCTGTAACATTCAAAAGGTGGTGTGAAAAAAACGACTATGTTACAAATTTAGAGTTAACATACTAAAAACAAACTCTGGCTAGAGCCGATAGGGCTGTGAAAAACAATCAAGTGACTAAAGTGTAGTTACAATTATTTAATGCCCAGGTGTAACTTGGCCATTTTTTGGAGGTGTTGCACCAAATTTTCAACATGGCCTTTATGGACCCCTCCTCATGAACAGTGCCAGTGTTATTTTGTTCCATTGTCCCAAAAGGTGATTGCGCAGAGCAAATGTGCTATTCTGCACCACAGGTGCGAAAACATGTTTTGGGCAGGTTGTAGAAAATGACAGCTGTGCTGTTTTGAAGGAGGTGTGCGAGAATGGCAATGTTAAAAATGTGGAGTGAAAATATTAAAAATTGGAGATGTTACGAGCGTGCCTAGAAACTGCACAATGCATACTCGTAACGCAGTCATTTGTTTGGAATTTTTTCACAAATTTGCAATATGGGCTTTTTGGGATCCCACCTCATGAGCAGTGGCACTGTCATTTCATGAATTGGTTCTGAAAGGTGATTCTGTTCAGTGACCATGAAATCACCTTTCAGGACCAAGTAACAAAATGGCAGTGACAGTTTTCATGAGGTGGCATGCCAAGAACCCCATGCTGAAAATTTGGAGCAAAAATTCAAAAAAAATGGCTGAGATATCAACATAAGTTGAAAACCCCATTGAATGGCTGTATAGCATGCTTACCTATAATTCTTCAGATCACGGCTGGGCTTTGAAAAGTAAAGACATGTCCCAGTCCAGAGAAAATGACAGCACCAACCTCTGGATGTAAGTATGGGGTAAGGGGGGTGTGGGAATGTGGGTGCTCAGTGGGAGGGTGGGGAGGAGGGATGAGGACTGCAGTGATGATGAGGGACCATTTTCAGTTTTACAGGGAAAAAATCTGATAATGAGGGACTGTTTTCTAATTTACAGAAAATAAAAAACATTTCAGCACACTGGGATAGACTTCCAGTGTACCACATGAATGCTGACATGGGGATTGGGCACCATGATGTTGGGCATGATTGGGGAGGGGGGCACCAGGGAAACAAAATGTGACAACAGGGGACTGTTTTCTAATTTACAGAAGAAAATAAAATGTCTCGCACACTGGGGTGGGCTCCCATTGTGCCAGACGAATGCTGACCCTGATGTCGGGCATGACTTGGGGAGGGGGGCACAGAAAAAAGTAAATGGCATTTTGCCATTTGCAACATGGTGGCACCGGCAGAACTGCGCATGCGCACAAGTCGTGCACATGTGCAGTTCACGCACCAGACTGTGGAAGTAACAGCCAAAATAGTGTGGCTGCTATTCCATAGCAGCTGATCCTGGCAGAGGGGTTTAAGCTCCATTGAGCTTTCAGAAGGATAGTTCCAAAAGTACAACAGAAGGGTATCCACAGTTGCCCATTTTTAGAGCTACCAAGTTGATACAAAACAGCTGTAGGCTCTGCCCACAGCCCTAATTACCAAAGATATGAGCAAACATGGGAAAATTTCAATGTGTGTTCATAAGCTGGTCATTTTTTTATATTTTTTTGCCCAAATTTTCAACATGGCCTTTTTTTGGGACTCTATCTCATGAACAAGGGTGGTATAATTATGTAAATCTGGCCTAAAAGGTGATATTTGTGCAGAGACCATGAAAACACCTTTTGGAACAGATTTACATAACTTCACCACCATTGTTCATGAGGTGGTGTCCCAAAAAGTCTATGTTAAAAATGTGGCCAAAAAATATGAAAGCAAAATGACCAAGTAGTGAAAAAAAGTTCAAAATGCATTGAAATATATATGGCACTTATCTGTTTTCCTCAGTTCCCAGTCCAGCACTGAAGAGTGAACAGGTGTCTCCAGTCCAGAGAGGATTACAGTGTTGGACCCCAGCTGTGTAAGTATAGGGTAAGGGGGGGGGTTGGGTGGTGGGTGCTGAGTAGGAGGGTCAGGGTGGGGGTGGGATGGCAGCAGACAATGAGGGACTGTTTTATTTATTTTAAGGTTAAAACAAAAAAAGAAGAAAAAAGATGTCATGGGATGCTTTTCTTTATTTCAGGTACAGTAACTTCTGACACTGGGGATTGGGCACCCCAGTGTTGACATAATACTTGGGGGCACTGGGAAGCACCCTAGTGTTCCAGACTGCTTGGTGGGTGGGGGTTGTACATGCTGATACTGGGGACTGGGTACCTCAGTGTAGGCAACTTGAATTTATAGATGTTAGGGGGGCCTTATGGAAAGGATGGGGCAATGAACCGGCATCAGGGGTGGGCATACTGGTGTTAGACTGTATTGTTAATAATTAAACTGGCACAGGAGATTGCGCACCTTGGTGTCCAGCTAAAATAAAGTCACTGATGTGGCTAATGGTGGACAGTCGTGGAAAAAACACACATACACACAGCATGTTCAGCGTGGGGTGGGGCTATGCACTGACAGGTAGTCCCATTCCTGCTAAATGAAAACAGAAGAATGGCATATGCAGACAGGGAAGTGGCCCTGCCAACAGATAAATGAGCACATTTACATAACATGACTTCATGTAGTCTTTAAAATTCAGTTATCTTTAGAACGCTGATTTTTTAAAACTGTGCATGCTCACAAATGGAATGTTTCTTCTTAAATACTTTAAAAGCTACTAAAGTTTGGGAGATAAAAAATATAAAAGCACACATCTTGGACCATACTCTACTGAACCTGTATGTTTCAGGTTTCAAATCCTCCTATTTGTTTAGTTATAGGTGTGCAAAAAAAAATCTTAATGTATGTAATTTTTTTTTTGTACATCTGTAACTTTGCCCCCTCATGAACTGATTGCCACAACATTTTTAGGATCCAGAGATACTGGAACCAGCTTTGTGCATTCCAAATTTCAAGTAAATCGGATACAGAAGCAAATGATTTGATACCTTTTAATGGACCAACATAGATGTAACAACAAGAACAAAGTGATCTAGCTTTCAGACCAACCAGTCCTTCTTCAGAAGCTCATGGCAGTTGTTTAGAAAATACAATACTTATAGTAGCTAGATAATGCAGAGAAAAACAGAAAAAATTCCCCATTGGTTTAAAATACTCATTTAAAAAAAAACAGAAGATGATGTCAGAGAAGTTTAACAGTACCATATTGCCTTCAGCCAGGAGGAACCCTGGGTCAAAGGTGCTTGGTGGAACACACATACAAAGAATCCTACTGCATATAAATTTAATTGACATAAGATAACACTGCTGAAGCAGATAACTCCTAAATCAAGCTATGAGTGTCACAGTTTGTATAAGGATGTGATTACTGAAAGGCAACTCCCACCCAGATTAAAGACAAACTAAGATTGTTATAGGGCTCATGAAGTTTCAATGTCTGCATTATAGACAAGAATTTACCAGTAAAGTTGTCTTAAAAACATCAGTGATGTGTGATGTGTAAAACCTAGCTGGACCCGTCACCCAGCTGTACTCTCAAGCTAGATATACGGCCCAAGAAATTTCAAAAACCTCAGGACTATATAAATGATCATTTAAATATAAATTGACAATATTAGTGTCAAACAAAAAACTCTAGTCGAGGAACCTCAAGGAATTAAGACCATGTAGTCTGATATGTACTGATGTCAATATACACTGAGAATGTAACAACTTGATGTACCACAAGTGTCTAAGGAATCTGAAAAAGAGATAAAATGAAATTTCTCCTCCTCTTCATACAAACAATACACCTAACCCACCCACATCACCATAATGTGGGTGGGGAATCTATAACTTAAGGAGATGTTGTCTCTCTCTCTCCCCACCCCTTTTTTTCTCTCTCTCTCTCTCTCACAGACACATGCACACACACACACACACACACACACACACACACAGACACACACTCTCCTAGTGAACCTTTATTCACTTCAGTCACTGCAATTGTTTCCCAAAGGAATTCAACTTGTCATGAAATCCTGAGTAAAAGGCTTATGTCTCCTAATACCTACAGAGCAAAAATGTGACATTATTTAACCATACTACTATCTGCATAGTAACATTTCCAAGGGTTCTGGATAGAACTACCATGAAATAAACCTGCCACCCTCCCCAGGATAAGGTAACTAGTAGTAAATATAAAGTATGTGTGTAAGACCAGAGGTCTAACATACCTACATATCCACAAATTACTACAATATTAGCCTAATGTAAAAAGATCTCTGCAGGACCCCCATGCAAATGAGATCATGCACCCCAATATGTACAGAGTTACAAAAATTATATGTGACAGTATATGATAACACTCCTGTGTGTACAGTAGCAGGCTTGATTTAGCTTGCTAGCTTGATTTAGGAGTTCTGTGCTTCAGCAGTGTTATCTTATGTCAATTAAATTTATATGCAGTAGGATTCTTTGTATGTGTGTTCCACCAAGCACCTTTGACCCAGGGTTCCTCCTGGCTGAAGGCAGTATGGTACTGTTAAACTTCTCTGACATCATCTTCTGTTTTTTTTTTAAATGAGTATTTTAAACCAATGGGGATTTTTTCTGTTTTTCTCTGCATTATCTAGCTGCTATAAGTATTGTATTTTCTAAACAACTGCCATGAGCTTCTGAAGAAGGACTGGTTGGTCCAAAAGCTAGAGCACGTTGTTCTTGTTGTTACATCTACTGTATGTTGGTCTATTCAAAGGTATCAAATAATTTGCTTCTGTATCTATTCCTGCAAGGACTGGATCAATACGGCAACTACTAAATCTAGATTTCAACAAGTAAATCGGAAGAATGGGGCCAAAATTACTAAAGTTCAAAAATTGGGGGGGTTAACATTAAAGTGATTACTCTACCCTAACATACAGGCACTACCCTGTCTGTATAGTATACTGAAAATTGGTAACTGGAAAAGGAACAAAGAGCCAAGGTTCCTTTCCAGGTGCAATGGGAGGAAGGGAAGTAGGGAGATAAAATATACAATGTATAGGCACAATATACAAAGTATACATGGTAGAAAAATGCAAGGTGTAGAAGAAATATAATGATTAAACTACTAATACAATACAGTAAACTGTGTGCAGGCTAGTTTATCAGAACTAAAACACTGATACAGGATCACTAAGGATAAGTACATGAGAGTAGCATTGCAAAATTAACTATAACCAGGGCAGGAGCAGGAGGGGACAGCAAGAGGTTTGTGCTGGCAACTGAAGGAAACAAGGGAAAGGGAGAAGCAGGGGGTGGGAGGGAGTTTGTTTCAGATGGAGGTAAGACATGAGGAGAAAGCAGATTTTCCAACAGAACAGTTGGAGTGTGGAATGGGGAAGATATGAGAGCAGTGAAAGTGAAGAGAATAAGAAACAGAACATACGAGCATATGTAATTTGCCAGCAGAAAAAGGCCATCTTGTCTATCGAGTCTGCTCGATTTTATAGCTAGCAGCCCTATTCTGCAGCTGCCCCTCCTTCCTCACCTGAGATGCAAGAGGAAAAACAGGATGGCAGAGAGTCAAACCAGTACATAGAAACTAGGGACGCACAGTGCATGAGGCAACGGGAGGTAAAGGTGGGATAGAAAGGGAAGTGCAAAGGGTGCAGTGACGATTACAAGGAGGAGCATTAGCAGCAAACTGGCAGAAGGCACTGCAGAGGATGTTCTGCTTGGCAAAGGTGGAGGACAGTACAGTGCCTTAAACCACATCCACATAGACACTGGAAACACCATATTAGTGACCAGCACATGGCAGACTAAGGATGAGAGACAATCATTGTTGCACTAAATGGCACCAAGTTTGAGGTGAAGCTTGCTGTGGATCACATAAATATGGATAGAGATGTGGAGTCTACTATCCTGCCATAGACTGAAATATTTGAAACAGGAGACAAGCTCAAGGGGAATGCCATCCAGGGTAGAGAAAACATGAAGGACAGAGAGCCTGGCAAGTTTTTATCTGGTAACAAAGGTAATAGACACAGTTTTCTGTGTGTTAACCCTGAGTTGGTTAGAATGGAACCAGAGTGTAATAAAGATATAGATACAGATTAATTGCAAAAAATGCATTTATACTGTACAGACATTAGGACTGAAGGAGACAAAGTGCATAAAGTAGAGATATGAAAAAAACATCAGGGTTTTGGGTCTCTGGAGTACTGGCGAATCAGTGGTGGGGTCTTCCTTGGGGTTGTCAGCCCTAATGCTCACCCCTCCCCCTAGCCTGTAGCCTCCTGCCTGAAGCTCAAGGTACAGCTCCAAGCCAGTGCCTCATAGTGATAAATGCTTCAAAGGCAGAGAAGTATGGCTTGCCACGTGATGCCAACAGAATCTGCCGTAGCTTTCTTAATGCAGGGCCCACAGAGATCACATCTGACCGCCTTTGCTCAGTGGAGGGGTGGGCATTAGGGTTGATAACTCCTAGGAAGACCCCACCACTGATTAGCCAATACTCCTGAGACCCAAAACCCTAATGATTTTTCACTTCCTACTTTGTGCGCTTTGCATTGTTCAAACCTAATGTCTGCATTAAAGGAGATAGGAAATGATCCTCACATAGTTAACTGCCCTTCCATCTTCCTTTCCACGTAAGTTAAGTATTCTGATATGCTTTGATGATTTTTTGATAAATAAATAAATAACCTACCATTAGGGTGACCTCTGATCTATATAGAGTTCCACTCTCCTCTCCAGCTACTATACTTGATTTTCGTACTTCTAAGACATTCTATGACATCAGTAACTTCCATTCTATGCTATTCATCTGAATGGCCTGGAATGGGAGCTTGTGATGTCATAGAATATTCAGGCAGTGTGAAAAGAGAAAGCAGCAACTGCTGAGGAGAGAGGGATTCAGGGTAGTTAAAAAGGCAGCAAAATTAGATTATTAAGCTAACAAAAAAGGTTAAAAACAAATCAGAAAACTAGGTAGCCAATAAAAGAACAACTGGAGGTCATCTAGTGACTTAAAAGCTGTTTCCTATCATGTTTAACATATTTTTTTGCAGTTAATTTCTCTTCTTTTTCTAATAGTGGAATTGAGAGTCCTGATCCAGTATATGGGCCCGTCAGGCCTTGTGCTCATGTCAATACCTTGTGAGGGAAGAGTCTCCAGCCCACCACAGGGTGTCATATCTGCACCAAAATACTGTTTCACCCCTACCAAGGCTGGGGCTGGTGCTGCATGCTGTAGCACCTTCCTGACCAGCCTTGGTCATTAAACCAGCTCACTGAGTTCTTACCTGAACTCAAGTCACTAGCACCGGAAGGCAACGTGGTCCCCACTGGGCCAATGGACATCTCTGCAAACAAAGTTACTTCATAAATTTTTTTTATGTGTGACATTCTGACCCTAAAATTTCAACAATCTTTTGATGACCCCTCCTCCTGAACATGACAGGTATAATTTAACACCATATTGGACAAAATGTAATTTTATGCCAGCAGTGCAAAATCACATGTTTACCAGGATATGAAAAATAACAGCTGTCATGTTCATGAGGTGCTGTGACAAAATGGCTATACTGTATAGAAAAATTGCAACATACCTCAATAACCTTGTTTGTTAATATTTTGATACCCAACTTTCAACATAATCTTCTTATAATCCCATTGCATGAACCCAGTAGGTGAAAATTTTCTAATCCCTGCCGAAACATAATTTTGTGCCACAAGTGCAAAAACATGTTTTGGCCAGGATGTGAAAAATGACAGCTGTAATGTTCATTAGGTGGTATGAAAAAATGGTTATGCTGAAAATTTGGATAAAAGTACTGAAAAAGACCAAAGTTATGAGCATGCATAGAAAAATTTCTATGTATGCCCATAACTGGTCATTTGTACATATTCTTTTTACCAAATTTTCAACAGGGCCTTTCTGGGACCCCACTTCATGAACACTGGTGGTGAAATTACATTAATAGAGCCTGAAAGGTGATTTCATGCAGTAACCAATAAATTATTCTCTGGGCCTGATTAATATAATTTCACCACCAGTGTTCTTGAGGTGGGGCCCCAAAAAGACCATATTGAAAATGTGGTGAAAAAACTCATTAAAATGGCCAAATGCATTTGAAATACATTATGCAGCACATACCTGTTTTCCTCAGTTCTCAGTCTGGCATTGAAGAGTGAAGACCTGCCTCCAGTCCAGGGAGGATTACACCATTAGATCTTGACTCGGTAAGTATACGGTAAAGGGGGTGGTGGTGTGCTGGGTGCTGAGTGAGATGGTCGGGATAGGAGGTTGAGGATGGTGGCAGACAACAGGGGACCATTTTCTTTATTTCAAGCTTTAAAAAAAAGGATGCTGGGGGACAATTTTCTTTTTTTACAAGAACACTAATGGGCTAACACTATTTCTGACACTGGGATTGAACACCTCCATGATGGTATGATACTTGGGGGCATGGGAGTGGTCACCATGGTGTCCCAGGCTACTGGGTGAGGGGGGAGGGGTGTTGTATATGCCAACACTAGGGCTTTGCACCCCTGGTGTTGGGAATTTCATTATTATAGATTTGTGGGGAGGGGGGACTGTATAGAGGGGAGGAGGGAATGAACCAACACCGGGGTGGGCACCCTGGTGTCTGATTCTACTTAAATTACATATTTAATCTGGCACTGGGGGATCAGGCTAATATGGCTAATGGCAGCAGAGCCACACACACATGGATAGCACTTTGGCATCCTCAACAGGGTGGGAGTCCTGCCAGCTGACAAATAGCAGCTATTTTGTATAGTACAACCTGAAATGTTGTCACAAAAATTCAGCTATTTTTAGAAAGTAGATTTTTCAAACTGCATATGCTCACAAACAGACTTTTTTTCTTAAATAATTTAAAAGCTACTTAACTCTGGGACATAAAAAAAAACTTAAAAGCACACATCTTGGGCCAAACTCTATGAAACCTGCTAGTTTCAGGTTTCAAATCTTCCTAGTTCTTACGGCTGCATGGGCTGAGCCCTACAGGCACTTTGGGACTACATCACTGCAGGACAGAGAAGGGACCATGAGCGTAATTCATCCCCAACTTCTCCTGCTGTGATGTGGCTTCTGTCAACACTGCTGCGGTCGTTGGTGGTGCGTGGTGTCTGCTCCTTCCCCATCCTCTGCAGATGGAGCTCCCTTCTGCAGCACAGTCACTCTCCCCTCTGCAGACTACTTTAGTGCGGTACCTCCACATTAAGACATGAGCATGCGCACAGAGTAATTTGAATAACAACTCACCATGCCCAAGATGGCCGCTGTGCCTTAGTGCACATGTGTGGAATACGGTGGCTATGTTGGACACAGCGTGCTTCTGTGCAGTGTACGCCATTGATATTGCTGACATCAGATGGTCCAATCCCTGTGTCAGCTCCCCCTCAGCAGTGTGGGATACTGAGCAGCCCACTCCCAGTGTTCTGAAATAGTTTAAATATATTCTATAATCTGACACTGGGATGCCCACTCCCGGTGTCATATGTCTCCCCCCTAAGCCTGTCATTTATATTATTATCATATTAGCTGCCAACATCAGGAGGCCCAATCCCCATGTTGGCAATCACAAGTTCTCCCCCCCTAGTATTGTGGGACACAGGGGAGATTATCCCCAGTGTCCCAAAATAGCTTTAATAAATGTCCTGGAAAAAAAAAGTCCCTTGATGTCTTTCTGTTTTAAACCTGAAAAAAGAAAACCATCCCTCATTGTCCCCACCATCCCTTCCCCCATCCCAATGCTCTCACTGACTGCCCACCAGCCCACATTCCTCTTAACCTATATATACCTCTAGAGGTCTTTTGCTGTCATCTTCTGTGGACCAAGATATGTCTGCAGTCTTCAAAGCCGAACTGTGAACTAAGGAATAAAGGTAAGTGCTGCACAATGTATTTCAACGAAGTTTTGAACCTCTGGTCATAACTTTACCATTTCTTTGAATATTTCTACCAGATTTTCAGCATGGCCTTTTTGGGACCCCACCTCATGAACACTGCAACTGTCATTTTGTTAATCCGGCCCAGAAGGTGATTTTGCAGTTGCTGCATGATATCACCTTTTAGGACAGAATAATACCATATCATGCTGTGACTTGTATTTTGACTCCTTCTGTATGGTCCTGTGCCATGTTCTTTTTACATTTTTCTTGTAGGACTGAACAATGAAATTTAACTATCATTGTTCATGAGGTAGGGTCCCAAAATGGCCACGTTGAAAATTTGGTGAAAAAATTGCTAAAAATTGCAGAGTTATTATGCTTGCTTCTTGAAATTTTCCAATGCATGTGCATAAGTTTGGTCATTTTCAATATTTTGACTCCAAATTTTCAGCATGCCATTTTTCACACCACCTTATAAACAGTACAGCTGTCATTTTTCACATCCTCTCCAAAATGTAATTTCACACTTCTGGTGTGGAATAGTGTTTCAACAAGTATTTGAAAATTTGTGAGGTGAGGTCATAAGAAGACTATGTTGAAAGTTTGGAGTAGTGTTTAGTGATAGTTAAGCAAAAAACAAAAAAGCTAAATTTTGGTGATTTATTTTTGCACCTATGTAACTTTGCCCTCACTGAACCAATCCCCAAACAATTTTCAGGATCCTGAGGTCCTGGATCCTGGAACCAACATTGTGCTTACCAAATTTCATGTAAATTGGTTGAATAGGGGCAAAGTTATTACCATACGAAAATTGAGGTTTAACATTATACAGTATATACAGACACTGGTTCACCTGTATCCCACAGACAAATGAGGATACAATTATTCTCTCTATCAGAAAGTAAGGAAATTATTTGCAAACACTTTGTTAATGCACCAGTTAAGGTTGAAGTGACAAAAGTAGGGACATGTGACATTAGGGTTTCCAATCTTAACAACCCACCCCCACCCTGCAGGCAGCAACAGGCATGGGTTGTGCCTTGGGGTTGTCATCCCTAATGCTCACCCCATTCTCATACACTGTACCCATCTCGCCAAACCACTGCCACAGCAGTTGGATTTCTGCTAGCGATGCCAATGACCTGGGTTCAGGAACAGATCTGGGAGTAAGAGAACCAGCCAGAGGGAGAAGGATCAAGCATCCTGGAACTGCTGTCCTTCTTTGAGGGGAGGTGGAAGAGTGTCAGCCACTTCCCAGACCCTGGTGGAGGCTGGAGGTACCACCACAGCAAGCACCAATACTTAGGGGGGTGGGGTAGATGTGGGTTGTCATTACACATCCCTGCCCCCAGGGCTCTAGCATGCATGTAAAAAAATCAGGCCCCGGGCATGATGCCTGGCTCTGTCACCATCCCCACTGCCACCATTGTCCACTAGGAGGGTCCCTCTCCCATGGCCCTGTCCCAGGGGTAAGCCAGGACTTGCCAATAGTGACCACTAGGGGAGCCCTCCTGGTGGTCCAACCCAGGGGACAAGCTTGGGTATGGGGGGGAGGCAGGCAGGCAGGGCACTGGGCTGACCTCCGACTGGAAGATCAGGGGCCCAGACCAAAAAAAAGATATATGATGTACCCATCTCAGCTTACTTAATCATGGAATGGGTTGACCATTAAGACTGACAACCCCAAGGCACGCCCCACACCTGTTCCTGCCTGCAGGATAGGGGTAGGGTGTTAGGGTTGGAAACCCTAATACCACATTTCCCTACTTTTGTTGCTTCAACCCTAACTACTGCATAAACTACATTTTTTCAAAGAATATATTTTATAGGGTCATGGTAGTGCCTCTATAGTTAGGGTAGCATAAACAGTTCTATGTTAAATTTAACATTTTATACCCTAATAACTTTTGCATTTTTTTTTATGAAATAGTCTACAATTTGGCATGCATTGTCACCCTGTAAATACCTCAAGATGTGGAAAGTTTCATGATGGGTTTTGAGATAGGAAGTGGTAAAAAACAGAAGAAAATACATTTTCCCCCATTGGTTTAACATGGGATTGTATGCTCTCATCTACAGATCAGAGAGAATAAATTTTTACCTGAAATTTTCAGGGGTTATGGGAGCAGTGCCAAGGGTGTTCCCTTGGATAGTTTGGTGAAAAGAAATTTCACCATTTTTGAATTACAATGAATTTTGTGATAGCTGCCAGACAGGCAGGTTATTGAAAACAGTTCAAACTGTTGTTAGGCTCCTGCTCTGAGAAATACCTATTGTGCTTACACCATCTTGTTTTTTTCCTCCATTTAAAATTGGATTTCCAGAGAAATCCTACATGATAAGAAATGACCAAGACATGTATTTAAATCTCAGTCACATGCTTAGCAACATTATATAATTATTATTTAAAAATTTACTGGTGAAGTATGTGTTCTTGGGGTGAAAATAATATCGCCTGTCACTCACTTAGTAAAGATCAATCAATCTGAAAATTATTTATTTATTTATTAAATTTTGTTAACTGGGTAAGCCCACTGGGCCCCAAAGGTCCCTTTTCAGGGGTGACCCGAAGTTAGTTACACATTGTTTTGCACATACAGGTAGGTAATACAG
The DNA here is from genome assembly GCA_016271365.2 of Neoceratodus forsteri. NCBI lineage: Eukaryota > Metazoa > Chordata > Ceratodontiformes > Ceratodontidae > Neoceratodus > Neoceratodus forsteri. The sequence goes on along the minus strand of CM028132.1, from coordinate 914,587,350 downwards.
TGTAGGACATGTCATACAGGATTACTAAGTCAGTATACAGTTCTAGTGGAAGAGGGCAGGAGGTACATTACATTATTGAATACAACAGAACAGTGTGGTACATATAATACAGGGTTGTAAGGACAGTTTATAGTTTCTGTAAAGAGGGCTGTAGGTAGATTACAGTGCAGAGTTCAGCAGTGACGGCAGATGGATGTGGGTTGGTAAGTGCTTTAAATGCACACAAGAGGTTCCATGTAGGAATAGAGTACCAGTTTGTGCAGTCCTTTGTCATTACCCTTGTGGGGAAGCAATTTTGTACTAACCCAATTGACACTAGGTGAGGTAGGCTAGCCATCGGTACAGGGGCAGGAACTAATGTTAAGGAGGTTAGCGTGGAGTCCCTTTTGAAATTTGGATAGGGTGGGTGCCTCCTGAAGGTGGCTGGGGAGGTTATTTCATGATACAGGGGCCAGGTGAGTAAAGGATTTGCTCCCAGTGACAGATCAGGCCAAGGGAATTTCCAGTAGATTTTTGTTTGAGGAACAGAGTGGTCATCTAGTCCGCTTTGGGGCAAGTAGTCCGATCAGCCCTGCCAGAGGTTGGGCATCGAGGAACTTGTAGGTCCAGCTTAGTAGGGGGTACTGAAGCCTGTTGTTCAGGGATAGCCAGTTGAGGGCTGTGAGAACATCACAGTGATGGGTCCGTGGGTGGGATTTGGAAGCAAAGTGAGTGATTTTGTGATATAAGGTCTGCAATCTGCAATAGTCCTGTTTAGCGATGCTGAGTAAGATGGGAGCTGCGTAGGTTAGGGTTGGGAGAAGGATGCTTTGTGCGATTGCCAGTCTGGTCTCTGGTATCATGTTGTGGCTTAAACAATAGAGGAGGCCCAACTTTTGGTGGATGTTTTTTATTACCAAGTCCACGTGGGGCTTCAATGTGAGCCCCTGATCTAATGTGAGGCCAAGATATTTGACAGATTGTACTACCTCTATTTTTGAGCCAGATATGGTAGTGAGTGGGAGAAGATGGGCCCAGGAGGGATCATGGGATTTTGGTCCAAGCAGCATCGCCTTTGTCTTGATGGGATTCAGGGCCAAGTGATTCTCAACTAGCCAAGTCTCAGCCTTGGTGAAGTCTGCCTGAAGCATGGGTCCTAGGTTGGATCGGTGGAGCACTGTTTGGTACAATACTGTATCATCAGCGTACTGTACTAAGGAGCTGCCCCAGCAATGGCCATGTAGGTCATTTGTGAATAGGGAGAATAATAGCAGACCCAAGACAGAGCCCTGTGGCACCCCTTCAGTTGGAGGTAGGGGTTCGGAGGTAACCCCTCTTCACTTGACCTGCTGAGAATGGTCAGTGAGGCAATTATGGAACCAGTTGAGGGAGTGCTGATTGAGTCCAAGTTGGCTAAGCTTTGTTAGTAGGAGTGGGTGATCTACCAGGTCAAAGGCCTTGGAGAGGTTGAGAACATGGCCCCTGTGAGGGTACCCTTGTCTAAGGCAGCCCGGACATCAGAGGTAACTTTAATGAGGGCAGTGTCAGTTCATGTTTTTGTCGAACGCCATGTTGTGAGGGGGACAGGAGCCTGTTGGCTTCCAGGTAGTCTCTTAGTTGGCAATATACTAGCCGTTCCTGGATCTTTGCCAGGTGACACAGAATAACTGTTTGAAGTTCTTTACAAGTCAAACTTTACTGTTTGAACTGTAAAGACTTTAGACAGTAAAGGTTTATGGCAGTTCGAACTGGGGGGGGGGCAGCAAGATGGCTGCAATGCTGCTCCGCTCCTACCAGCACCAAGCTGTTTAGGGGTTTGTAACTTTTCATAACTTCTTTTATTTTCCTCCACTTCAAGTAATAAAAGATAAATGAAACGCCTGCTAAAGTAACATTAGGATTGTAGTGGTGAGTTTGTTTTGGTAACCTGCTAATGATACGCTGTTGGTAGAACTATTTTAATGCAGGAGGCTCTGCTACTGCTTCTCACTACGGGGCAGCTTTCAAGTTGATGGACCGCTGTGGGCTTGACTTTATGCTGTACTAGGTTTTTTTGGTTCTGACCATGGCAGCTTAATTTTTCTCCCTGAGCCAGAAGATTTTTTGACAAAATGGAGCCGCACATTTGCAGCACCAGGTGCTAGTTGAGAACTGACCACACTGAGTGTTTTCCCTTTCTGGTCACCTGTGGAGGACTGTTTAGAACAGCAGTGCATTTTATGGCATTTGTTGCATCACGGCAAGAGAATACACAATATTGCTGAGTTCCCGAAAATTGGACCCAGTCCCGCTGAGAAGGTGAAGGAGTGAGAAGGAGAAGGGGAAGGTGAAGGTATATGGAGATCCCTGTAGTGCCTGGGGAGATCAGAGTACTAAAAGAGCTTTTTTTTCCATAATAATTTTTTTATTTTGACTTAAAAAAAAGAACCATACAAATAATCAATGAATACAGAAAGCAATACATAACTATTAACAAAACAATTCACGAGACCAGTCATTAGATAAACAGTGTTTCAATGTGGGGTACATGGCTCAGTGCTTGTGTATACTTATCACCTGAATGGTATATGCTTGATGTTTATAACTTGAGCTTTGACATTTCTCTATATCCCACCCTCTGTGGGATACTGGGTAGGTGTAAGATTTTTAAGCCCCAAAAAGAGACAGATAATGTAGTGATTATCTCCTCCAGCTCTGGAGAATGTGACCAGTAGCACGCATGAGAGGAAAATCCCCCTTTGGGGGAAACCTCCGAGGACCCATGGCTTCTGATCTACCTATCCTCTAGGCATACTAAGAGGAGAATAATCCTAAATATGGGCTGAGGATTTAGTAATGGTTATGTCCAAGATTCAGTCTATTCTGCTGGCTGAAGAGTCCTGTTTCCGAGGTGAATGATGAGCAGGAAGTCAACGATGAAGATGAAGGTTTCAGCAGATGAAGAAATTCAACTTGGAAAGATGTCCAGGTGAGAGACGATGGTTAACCTGTGTCCAAGGTAGCTGCGAATGAAGCAGATGTAAAGTGTACATTTGCAGTCAGCATTGCTGAGGAATGAGTGCCTAAGCTGTGAATTTTTTGGGGACATAGAAGTCAAGATGATGAGGTAGGAGTCTATGCAATTTGGAAGGCTTGCATGAAGCTGTTGAAAATCCATGAAAACATTAGGGTACAATTGAGTACCTTGTCAGAAAGGAGAAATTGTCCTAAGATGTCCAAAGAATTGAGGTATACTCCACAGAGATGTCTGGCATAGAAACTTAAGGACGGAACTGGAACAGAAAGGAAGGTGAATTGCAGTAGAAGAAGTGAATGAATTGATGAAGCAGGGTAGGCCCAGAAGTAAGCTAGATGGAGCATGTATCCCTTGTAGGTTTGGAGTATGCAGTGTTTGAATGCTCAAACGATCGAGTAGGTCTCAGGTGGTCAGACTAAGGAAGGCGAGACCCCCACATGGGTCTGCTTAGTGAAGGTGGAAAGTGTTTGAGTAATGAGATATGCCCCCCAGTGGGTATGATGGATTCGGGATGATGAGATCCCATATGTGGGTTTGCCATTACCACGGTATGGTATGCTCCAAGGTAAGGGGATGAAACCCCCATGTGAGACTGCCTGTAGATGATAGAGGAATACAATTAAGCAATAAGTAATGCCCTATTGTAGGCATGTTGTGGTGGGATGGTAGGACCCTCCCACGGGTCCACCATCACTGCATGTGGCTTGATCCAAAATAAGAAGGATGACCCAAGATGGGATGGCGGGTCCCCACGTGGTCCACCATCATCATAATATTGAATAGTCCGAGGTAAGGAGAATGAGACTCTCACATAAGTCTGTATGGAATGACATGGAGATACGAATAAGGCCCCTTCAAGGGGCATGCATGATTGACATGGCAGTACCCCATATGGTCTGCCATCGCCATAGTATGGGATAGTCCAAGGTAAGGAGGGCAAGACCCCCAAGTAAGTCTGCCTGTAATGACTTGAAAATATGTTTGAGCTATGAGTAGGTCCCCCTCTAGGGCTGTGTATGTTTGGGATGGCAAGACCCCATTTGGTCCACCATTACCATAGTATTGTGCTGTCTGAGTTAAGAATGGCATGACCCCCATGATCCACCATTGCAATAGTAGCACATAGTCTAATGTAAGGAGGATGAGATCTCAATCAAGTCCATCTGTAATAATTGGAGATGAGTTTTAAGGGATGAGTAGGTGCCCTCTCACGGGCATGGTTGGTTGGGATGGCGGGACCCATGCAGGTCTGCAGTCGCTATAGTAAGTGTGATGAAATGTGAGCTTTCCGAGGTTCCCATGGAAGCTGAGCTGAACTGAACTGGAGAATCCCGTGCAGGACGACTGGATGAGGTGAATGGAGTTGCTAGGAAGCCATCGATATAGACAGTCTGGAAGCTGAAACCCTTGTGGGGGTAGTGAGGAAGGTGTAGAATGTACATATGCAGTCTGCTCTAGGATGGTGGGGCCCCCACGTGGGTCTGCCATGGCTGCAGGATTGCATGATTGGTGGGTTGCAGTTCTCAGCTGGTACACCAGCGGGACCCCATGGAGGTCCGCTAGAAGACAATGTGTAAAGCAGCGAGCTAGGTTCCCATGTGGGCTAGTTGGAGTGGCAAGACCCCCATGTGGGTCTTGCCCAAGGAAGGAGTAGAAATGAACAAGTCAAGCTAGGCCTCCATGTAGGCTAGCTGGACCAGCAGGACCCCCATGTAGGTCTGCCTGAGGAGAAGTAGAAGTGAGTGAGTTGAGCCAGGCCTCCACATAGGCTAGCTGGAATTGCAGAAATCCCATGCAGGTCTGCCCAATGAATCTGTGACTAAGGTCCTACATGGAGGAATGAGATGGCATTGACCAAGGCCCCCACATAGGTCAAGGTGTGGGCACAAACCAGGAAGCTAAAGACTACCAGCAGAAGAAGGACAATGAAAAATGTAGCATGGGCAGATAGACTTGCAAGAGGTAGCTAAAGCTCCACCTGATGAGTTTGCCATCACACTGAATGATGGATGAAGCAGGAGCACTTGCGATTGTAGTCCACTGAGAGAAGCATTTGACTGAGAGCGGCAATTCACTGAAGACTAAACAGGCCAAAGGGTTCTGTAGGCCCCCATGTAGGCCAAGCTAGAAGTGGTAGGACCCCCACACAGGTCCAGCAGGTAGCAAGCTATCCCACCTGCATGTGAGCACGGAATGGCTAGGCAGTTCGTAGCTGGCGTAGAATTAAAACAAAGATGATTGCAAAACACCTGACTACAGTAACATGTTATCATTTTGCAGTGCCAGGAAAGAAAAGTAAAGGTGCCCTGTCCTGCATCTGTCTCAGAAAAGGTGCTGCCCACAGGGGTGGGTTGTAAAATTAATCGTGTTAAGCAATAATAATACTAGTGCAAAGTACTGATATGAGGACAAACTGAGGATGGGAAGCCCAGTATTCCAAGCTCACATCTCTATGGTGCAGGAGGCGACCTTCAGGAGACTGCAGTGCCTGAAGTTGAGCATCTGAAAACATCCATGGCTCTTGTCACAGAGATAAAGATGAAAGTATGCCGGTGTAATGGCTGAGTCTTTGACCTGATGCTTGAGGATGGTCATTCAGCAAGGTGGACCTCAGCCTACTGCTCTGCCCAATAGCTGACCTACAAGCAGCAGAGATCAGGATCTGAGGCAGGCCTCTAATGTGGTGGAGCGGGGTGATGTCACACTCTAGAAGTGCTGGCAGGGCTGTGGAAGAGCAGTGAGCAGGCGAAAGGCTCCATGCACAGCAGGGAAGCATCAGTCCTAGGATCTGGTATGTAGGCTAGAATTCTCCATGGGTGAGAGTGCTGCAGGGCATGTGGCTGGGAGGAGCAGGAAAGCTAGAAGACAAGTAACAGCAGGGAAGAGAACTGTGAGGAAGATAAACCCCAAAAGAAACAAGCAACACAGGTATGAGCTAGACACGAGGAATAGGGGGGACATGGAACATTGCCAAGGGAAAAACAAACATAGGGGGACATGAGAGGAGGCAGGGAGAGGTGAAATGGGAAGGGGAAGGAAAGGAAAGAACAAGAAGGGAGAATGCAGTGCCACCAAGACAATGGGAGAGGGAAGGAGGAGGCAAGAGAAGAGAGACAGAACAAGGCACAGAAGCAGGCAAATGAGGGGAAGGACAGAAACACAAAAGTGAACAAAGCACAACCACAACCATGCAGAGCTAGGTTTTGAAACACTCAAAGCTGAGTGAGCGGAAGCCTGAGATTTAAGAAGGGGATGTGGGAGGAGATATCCCCAACCCCACTGAACCTAGGCTAAAGCCTTCCAAATATGAAGGTGAACATTTCAGTATACAGGTACTCTAACTTAACATGCTGCAAACAAGTTGGAACATCTTACCACTACATAATTCTGTTGAGCTTTAGAGGTTTTCCAAATCATACTCATTCAAGTTCCAAGATTTACAGTTTTTTTGTTGGAGGAAGGGACCTCATATTTCCTCAAATTTATTGATTTTGCCTAAAATGGAGTAACTATTTTTTTCATTTCTTGCCACAAACACCATCATATTGAACCACTCACTAATGAAAGTTGGAGGGGGGGTGGAGATCTTTCCAATGTTTTAAAATTAACCTTTTCGCTGCCAGGGTCAGCGTTAACACCCAAACCTTTTGTGGAAGGTTAAGGGAACAGTTATGATGGTAGATGCCTATGATGTAAATCTCTGGGGAGTAGTCAAAATCATAGTTCACACACGATATACATACTGTACTTTATGCACAGTCTCTCAAAGCTTCAATAATTTAGGACAATCCCAAAGTATATGTAACAACGTTCCTTCCTCTTGGTTGCACCGAGTACACATGTTGCTCACCATGTGATTTTTCACATCTCACCCAAAATGTGTTTCCGCCCTTGTAGCGCAGAATGGCGCAGTCGGTGTGCGAAATCAATGTACGGGAAAAATTAAGAAAATCACAGTGACACTGTTCATGAGCAGAGGCATTAAAATGGCTATGTTGAAAATTTGGTGAAAAAATTCCTAAAAATGACTGTTTTACGAGCGTGCATTGCACAGTTCCTACGCAGGCTCGTAAGTTCACAAATTTTCAATATTTGCACTCCAATGACTTCCAAATACCTAAACAGCACATAGAAGCAAGCAACATTCAGCATTGACAAATGCTTGTTTTTTTTAGTCTGAGGCTAACAATTTACCAGCTTTATCCCCTGATTATTAAAGCTGCTATTGTATTGATTAGTCTTAATTTTATTTTATCTTATTAATGTGTTTGGTTTTATTGTTCTAGCACCTTGGTTTTGGAAAGGCATCTTTTTATAAATAAAGACATTGATTGATTGATTCCAAGTACTTTTGTTTAACACAAAACATCACGTATTCTGCCTATTCTGACAAGATGGAAGTAATTTCATATTTGAGCAGAGTGACGTTATAGAGGCTAGAGTGATTTAGGGGGGGACAACTGCTTGAGCTGGTGTTCCAAATGAGTTAAAATAATTTGTTTGTCAGCTAGTGACTTTAGCTTAGTTTTTTTTTTTTTGCAGAGGAAAAGCCAATTATTCTACTTCTAATAAATGCCTTGCATGCCTCCGACAAATAGCTGTAACACACTTCTTTGTTGTCATTAATGGAAAAGAACTCAACAGTTTCTTTGGCCACCCATTCAGAAAAACTTTGCCCTGAAAGAGTTGCACAATTAACCTCCACCTTAGCTGCTTGGGGCACGCTTCTCCAAACTGAATACTCAGCTCAACAGTACCATGATCCGAGATAATGATAGGGTTAATATGAGAATCCATTATGGAATCAGTAAGTGAGTTTGCAGTAGGGAAGTAGTCCAGCCTACTGAAGATTAAGTGTCTATTTGAAAAATAGGAGTAATCTCTGTCTGCTGGGTGTATGAGGTGCCAGATGTATGTTGGGTTTAGAGATTTCATCAAGTCAGTCAGAGCTTGGCTGGATTTAGTATTAAGTTTACCCTGCTTAGCAGCCTGCTTATCTAGCACAGGGTCCTGTACCTCAGTGAAATCCCCTCTTAGAATCAACTCATGTTCTACAAAGGTCCCTAAGACAACAGACAAGGCCAAAAAGAATTCCCATTGGTGGGAGTTTGGAGCATATACAGTATGTTGAAAACAACTATTTTCCTGCCATTAATTGTGCCAGATAATATTTGGAATCTACCTTCTGTGTCTGCAATGTGCTTATCTTTTATAAAATTAACCCCCTTGCAAATTAGTATGTCAGTGCCCCTTTTTTTTGGTTGAATGGGAGCTAAATTCAACACTATCTACCCACAATCTGGCTAGCTTTGATGATTCATTGGCATCAAAATGAGTCTCTTGCAGAAAAGCTATATCTAATCTCCTCTTGTTTAAATATGAAAGAATCTTTTTTTCTTTTTATAGGAGAACCTATTCCATTTACGTTCCATGTAACAATTGTATATGCTTGCATAGGCATTCTTATTTAATTCAGCAAGATAATTACCCAAAGAAAAGGTAATACTTTAAAGTTCACCTGTTTGCAACCAATAAAGCTGTGAGATCTAGCTAGAATACTTCTGTAACTGGATCACGACTATCTACTTAATACTATACTTAAGCTATAGTACAGTAGAGAGAGAACTTTCAATGATAATATCAATTATGGAACAAAACATTAACTTGAAAAGCTTAAATGTATCAGCTGTGCAATCAGAGTTAACAGTACAATTACAATAACCTAGAAGACAAGGTTAGTTACAGTAGGATGTTATCTACTGACAGATGAAAATCCACTGAACTGAAGTCCAAGGTGGTGTTGCTTTCAGGTCCTTACACTGGAGTAATGCACCAAAGTTTGGATCCCAATCCATTTGTGGTACAATAAGGATATAGTTGATGTTGTGATTTAGCCTTCTGAGTAACTTTAAGTGTAATACTCAAAAAATATTTCTAAATATCTAAAGTATTATTACTTATAGTATAAAATGGGCAAAAAAATCTAAGCCACTGATTGTCTGTTTCAGCTTCCCAGCCGTGTCCTTAATCCATGATATTTTAGCCAACCAGCACTAACATCTGCCAGTCTGCCCCTTGACAACAATGGATCACTGAGCCGTGCCAAGCAGAAACAAAAACACAGCCTGGCACAGCTCAGTGAGCAGCAGCGGGAAATCTGTAGTGCGCACTGACAGCTGCACATAGCCTGTCTCCATTCAAAGAGGAACACAGTAATAAGCTAACTAAATTAAAAAAAACTTTTACAAAAAAAACTGTGACCTGTACTGTTTCAGTTAACAGCAGACCTGAAAACTGCGTCGAACGTTCACTGCATACCATCAGTACGGACTTTTGAAATCTTCAACATCCCCTCCGACTCCTCAGGTCATATACTCACTGTCCATCACCTTCCCCTCTGGATCTATTAGTACCCAAACACAGTCAATTAAACTAACAGTTATCTGAAAAGTCTAACCTCTACTTCTTCTGCTTCTTAAAACAGCTGCTCACAATCTTTCAGGCACTCGCGATCTACCGATTATCCCTGCATGCTGAGCAGCTCCTCTACAACTGACAAAACCCAGTTCTGTCCCTCTCCTGCACCATATGTTTTTTCATATGTTTTTAAATTTTTTACAGCACCACTTTTTGTTTATACAACCTGCACCCACAACCGCGATAGGCAAAGCGCTATCAAGAAAGCGCTAAATATGGTGGCTGCTGAGGGACAAGCTTGGTCCCACTCCTCACGGGAGTAACTCTGCAATTCTTCACATAATAAAAAAAATGAACAGAAAGAAGCAATAATTGCATGCTTTCCTTAATGAGAAACCGGGAAGGCTGTTTACAATAGATGCAATCTTTCTCAAAAAAAATCAAATTAACTACGGCAGCTGCCTCACAGACAGGCCCTCATTAAGTATGGCACCTGGCTCATAGACAGGCTCGATCCCCATAAACATCGACAAGTATGAACATGAAAAAAAAGACAGTAACATAAAACAGTATATGCCTGTCTGGCATTTGAGGGGTGGGACAAAGCAGTATGTTTCTTTTAGTTATAATCCCTCTACTTGCCAGCTAGACAGTGTCAGATGCAGGACACAATAGTAATAGAGGAACTATTTTTTCATGTTACCACTATTAAAAACATTTTTGTAAAAAACAACAACAACAAAAAACATATTCTTTATTTCTTTTTTTAAGTATTTACTTGGAATCCCATTTTATAAGTGCAATAACACACTCTGAGGTATGGTTTATCACCTGATAAGAGCACGTCCTGTGGCATAAGGCACTCAGCGCAAGTGCCGCATGCCTTAGTATATCTCTGGGCGTGCTCTTATCAGGCAATAAACCACATCTTGTTGTGTGTTATTGCTTGCCTAAACAAGTGGTAGCAAAAGGAGGACTGCCATGTAATGCCAGGAGCATTTTTTATGTTGTTTGTTTTTGAAGGCAGAGGTATACTAAATTATCAATACCATAACTTACTCTCAGCTACCTTGAGGCCAGATGTAGAGGTCGAGTGTTCCACTGAACAATCATTCTTACTTTTCTTTCTTTCATTCTCTATCCTGGATACTGGTCCGTGTATTGTCTGGGCGCCTGGGTATAAAAACACTTTCATCCTAAGGGGCCTAGTCACTGATCACTGTCCATTCTACCCACCAATCTCAGCACTTGGACTGCCCATGCTAGTGTAATTGAAGTGTATTGTAACGTGGAGAAGAAATTTTCCTCCCCCATCCCCCGGTTAGCTCCACCTCAACAACAGCAGCTCAATTACTTTTCTGTGAAAGGTAGAAAATTGTGCTCGGGGAAGAGGGTCCGACTAGTCCAGATTCATCAAGTGCTCTAAACATGAGGAGTGCATATTGAGTATCATATCGGTCACCATCCTTTCTACTAATATGGTATAGCGGATGTGGCAGAAGCAAACCGGTGAGTCTAACCGGGAGGTTCTGTTTCTCCAAACTCACAATCAGAACATGTTTAAGAGGCAATGACTTGCAGGGCGGTACATACCAAGAGGACCCCTCTCTCCTGCATCAAATAGACTCAGCCTTAATAAGTTTTAATACAGTAACTGAATGGAGGTAACCAGAGCAGTGATTAAGATCAACTTCAAAAAGGGGGGGGGCAGACAGAGAGCTCCGAGATCTATGTTAAGCTATCTTGTACAGGTCAACAGGGGAGCCGAGATTGGACCCCCTGGCATACCAACAACAATAAGACCACTACCAAGTTCCCAAATAATATTCATCCATCTCCTCCTCTTCAGTAGACTGTTAAGAATTTGTGAGTACCCAAGATCTGAAAAAAAGGAGAGAAACCAAAATGAGATTCCAGCCAAATAAGCGCTGGTAACTCAGCTCCTCTGTGTGCCCATACAAGTGCCTACATTTGATTTGTCACAGCCTGACAGATCTGAAAACATAAATACTGTCAGACTCTTACCCAAAGTATAAATCAATAACAATTATTGTAAACAGAGCACCTGTAAGATGTTATAATTAGTATTTGAGTTGAGATTTGTAATTACATTCCCCTTTATCTGTCTAATACTCCTGAACATAATCAGCAACCAAGTACATGCACCTATGTAATTGATTAGCACATACAAAGGTCTGTAGAACAAATTTTACACAAAGTATAGCAGGCATGTTTCCTTTTTCAACTAAATAGACACAGAGCCTAGGGTAACAGATTGCAGAACAGAACCAGGCATACCAGTTTGTAACATTAAATTGTCTCCATGGAAGTATTTCCAAGCCAGGATCATGACTTTCCTCACTGTGTTTCAGGAAGTGACATTGTTTGCTGCTGGGACCGGAAGTGGAAGACCAGAAAGGTAGTTCCTTCAGCATAACCAGGGGTGTGGAGAGAGTATGTAGTTTCCTTTAGGACAGTTGAAAGTTCTTCCTCCATTTCTGCTTCAAACAAGGTGCTGGAAGACGAATTGCTAGAGTTAGACACTCCGTCACTATGCCTCCTGCTCCTGCTTCTACTTCTATTTCTTGAGTTGGATGGTGTGTCTTAACGGTTAATCCTATTGGGTGTTGCAACTGATCTGAAGGTAGCTTTTACTTTTCTGAGGCTCACCAGTTGCCAGGTATTTTTTGCTTTTATTTTGCTTTTGGTCACTGTGGAGTAAAGAAGAGGACTGGAGATTATTGATTGTGTGGCAGTTTCTGTAAATACACAGGTTACAGAAGCTGGGAGTATGGCTCTGGAATCTTTTGAGCAAGACGCAGCATGAGCAGGTGAGCATGCTGCAGGCGCTGTGTCTCACGCTTCATGAGCGCAGTTTGAAATGACATGGCCATTCCGTAGAGTTGGTTGCTCAGTTTCTGTTACCAAACAAAGATATTCCCAAATGCCCTCCACAGTATTGCAAGAGACCAAACCCTCCTGCCCGTGAATCATAAAGACAGCAGGGTACTTGAATTTATACAAAATCCCCAGCCTTTGACATTGTAGTTTAACCTCATAAAAAACCCTTCTTTTATTGACCACTGCTAAGGAGAAGTCTGGGTAAATTAAGATCTTGTTTCCTTGGCATTATAATGATTTCCACTCTCTTACCACCCTTAATATTTCTTCTTTAATGGAGAATCTCAAAACGTAGGCAACTATTGTATAGGGACACTTATTTTGGGAAGATTTGGGGCCCAAAGCTCTATGGGCTCTTTCAATTTCAAGTGGCCATGCCTATTGATAATTAAGTAGTTCAGGGATAAATGCTTATAAAAAGGACATCATGTTGTTGCCCTCCCATGCCTCTGGGACCCCAATAATTCTGGGGTTATTTCTTCTTACCCTATTTTCTAAATCATCCACTTTTTCTAGCAGATGTGAAATTTGTTTGCCTTGTTGTTGTGCTATAGCATTTAGAAAGGAAACTGTCACTTTAAGCTCCTCAACTGGCTGGTTTGACACTTGCACTAATTTTTTGATCAATTCAGTCTGAGCCTGTAAACTAACTTTAGCTCTTTTTACATCAGAGATGTCAATTTTCAAATCGGACAGCATGTCCTTGAGCTGTTGTATGTAGGTTTTGCTGGCTGCTTCATTTAGCAATATGGTTAGGTTAAGTGGGGGGCCTGATCCTCCTCTACGGTAGTCCATGAACTTCCCGGCCGCAGTGGATGTCTAGCACGTCAATAGTTGGATCATAAAATAAAGTTCACTGGATAACTGACAAATAAAACAGCTGCAGGATGAGAAAGTTTGTCTTGAAAAAAGCTTCACATTTTTACAAGTGGTTACACCATTTAAGCTGTTTAAATCATAAATAAAAAAAAGGACAGGACAAGTGGTGGACTTAAACGGTCAACTCCATCAGCGATTGCACACGCTCCTGAGTACTATAAGAGCCGGTAGACTGTTTCTGTTGTGAGTTTCCATTGAGGGTGGGACTTCTCAGAGTATTGTTGTTTTAAACTGTGGAATCACATACAGCACTTCTTGGGGGGGGGGAGCTGAATCCCTTAACTCACATAGCCAAAAAAGAATGCCAGATTACGGATACATCCTTTATTTAAAATGCATGCATTCACTCCTCCCTGATCTTTGTTTCCCTAATGTCTACTGGCTCCCCCTCCCTGATCTTTGTTCCTTGGTATCCCATCCATCTCATTTCAGGCAGAAGGCTGAAATAATGAAAAACGGTCCTTCAATTATTTTTTTTTAAACCTGTACAAAATAAAAAGGTTCCTCATCAATCAGCCCACCCCCACCTTCCACTCTGCAGACACCACCCCACGCCTCCCAGTACACCCCCACACACCCTCATTCACCTGAACAGGTCCCAAGTTCAAAATCCACGCCCCGATCAAAGACACGTCTTGCTGCTGCAACTGACAACTGTAATATGAGAAACTAATGTAAATGAGGTTCAATATATTTCAGTAAGAGTTTCAGCTTTCTTGCATAACGTCACAATTTCTTGACATTTTGACCCCAAATTTTCAGCATAGCCTTTTGGCGACCCAAACTTATGAACAATATGACTGTCATTTCACAACTCCTGCCTGAAACATAATTTTATGGTCGCTTCGCAAATTCATAGAAACATAGAAACATAGAAATTGTCGGCAGATAAGGACTGCTAGGCCCATCCAGTCTGCCCATAGGCCCTATACATGTATGCATCCACTCACTCTAAGTGGTCAATGGCTTTTCATCACTCCCTTCCTGTCCAAGGTTTCCCTGTGCTTGTCCCAGGCATGTTTAAACCCCTCCACTGTGCTTGCACCATCACCTCATGTGGCAGACTATTCCAAGTGTTTACCACTCTCTCCATGTAGAAAAAAGTCCTCATATTACCTCTTAATCTCCCTCCAATTTCATATCATGCCCCCTTGTTCTGGTATCTTTTCTGTATTGGAAAGCATCTCCCAACTGCACCTTGTTTATGCCCTTGAGGTACTTAAAAGTTTCAATCATGTCACCCCTTTCTCTCCTCTCCTCCAGTGAGTACATATTCAGGTCTCTTAGTCTCTCCTCATATGTTTTGTGGTGCAAACCATACACCATCTTTGTCACCCTTCTCTAGAAAGCTTCCACCATGTTTATGTCCTTACGCATGTGTGGTCTCCAGTACTGCACACAGTACCCCAAGTGAGGCTTTACTAGTGTTTTATACAATGGCATCACCACTTCCTGCCTCCTACTAGTAATACCTCTGCCTATGCACCCCAGCATGCATAGTTGGGGTGCATAACTTTCAGGGTGGATTTGCATAATGACAGTCATATTGTTCATGAGCTGAGGTCCCCAAAAAGGCCATGTTAAAACTTTGGGTTCAAAATGTATGACCATTCACTGCAATTTCATTACACAAGCTCATAACTTTGTAAATTTAAAATATTTTGACCCAAATTTTGAACATGGTCTTGCTATTATGCCACCAAATGTATGTCACAACTGTCATTTTTCAAATCTGGCCAAAATGTGTTTTTGCACCTGGGGCATGGAAATGGCATTGCAGTTGTGCAGAATTACATTTCAGTAGGATTTGAATATTTTGTGCACTGGGTACATCAGGTGGGGATAGTAACATGCCTATGCTGACAATTTCATCACTCTTGTGCTATAAATGGAAGAGTAGGGCCTGGAGGGCCCTACGCTTCCACAGCTAAGTACATGTATGCATCTATGGAGTAATGGAAGTGCAGGCTCCCACAGGCAAATAAGGACATGATTATACTATCTCAAAAAGTAAGGAAATAAATTGAAAAAAACTTTGTTAATGCATCAGTTAGGGTTAAAGCAACAAATGTAGGGAAATGTGACATTAGGGTTTCCAACTCTAACACCCCACCCACACTCTACACAGACCAAAAGATGTGGGGAGGTGGCATTGGGGTCATCAGCCCTAATGCTCACCCCATTCCTTTAGAAAATAAACTGAGTGGGTACAGTATAGGAGAATGGGGTGAGCATTAGAGCTGATGACCCCAATGCCACTCTGATGCCTCTTGGTCTGTGCAGGGTGGGGGTAGGGTGTTAGGGTTACCACATTTCCATGCTTTTGTCACGTTAACCCTAACTGATGCATTAATTAAGTTTTTTTGCAATACAGTTAGATAGATAGATAGATAGATAGATAGATAGATAGACAGATAGATAGACAGAGAGAGAGAGAGAGAGAGAGAGAGAGAGAGAGGGAGGGAGACAGACAGAGAGACAGAGAAAGAGGGAGCAACATAGATAGATAGATAGATAGATAGATAGATAGATAGACAGACAGACAGACAGACAGACAGACAGACAGACAGACAGACAGATAGATAGATAGATAGATAGATAGATAGATAGATAGATAGATAGATAGATAGATTTCTCCATGTTGGGATGCGGCAGTCCCACTTTTGGCCCAGGACAAGCATTCAGCTCTATCCTCTGTCAACCAGATAATGTTTAATCCCCATGGTCCCTCACCCCATGGGAGATTTGTCTCCATCTTCCCATCATAGACCCAGTTAGTGGCAGACTCTATGGGTGCAATAGTATGGATCATCATTCAGACAGTGGCCATTTTGTTCTTGCTTTTTTCCTTTTGCCCTCCCATACTCTCCTACCACATTTTGGTACCCACAGCCTAGTTGCTATGCACACATGTAGCTTCCTTTGAGGGGGAGCAACCTTTCTGACTCACCACAGGGGTTGCTGCAGTAGTCAAACATGACTCCTTCTTCTAAGCTAGGAAGTGCTGCAATGGATAGACTCTCCTGGCCTGACTGACCACCTAAACATCCCAAGTCTGCTCCCAGACCAGAGTAGCCAGCTTAACATCATATTGGACCAATATGTTGATCTGGAGTTCCATTAGTTTTGCCTGTAATTACATACTGTCCATTGTATTTGATCTGGCATATTGTGTTGCAGCCATCTATGTAATGGGTTAAAGGCAGAAGAAATGTCATGTAAGGTTATTTCAGATTTGGTAGTTGGACAGTAACCCTTTATTTCTGTTGTGCCTATAGGTCAGTGTACTGACTATTATCATTAGTTTGAGCCCCTGTGCTGTGGTATCAATTTGGGATTTACAGTTTTCCTTCAGAATTGCCCCCCCCCATTAATTCTATATTATGCCATCACTAGAGAAGTGTTCTCCTGCCAGAGTGTTCACTACTCTCTCATGCTGCTGTGGTTCACATTATTTTCCTTATTATAAAATGGGTTGGCAATTTCCTGCTTCCTGGTTGTCTACAAGAGTTTCAAGACCCATATGTTAATTCTCTAGAAATGCACAGGTTGGAACAATCTCAAGCAATGGGATTTAGAATGTGGGCCTGTCACATACATTTATTGATCAATTGATTGATTGATTTGTAATGTTTCACCAGGAAAGATATACTGAGCTGTCAACACCTTGTCTCCAGATGTGTCCTGGGGGTAGAGCACTGGGAAAATCAAATACAGCAAATACTATATATCAAAAAGCATAATAAAAAATTGAAGACAAATCAGTATAACAGATACTGTACATGTAATAGAAAACAAAACAGAGATAATTTAGGTAATGGAACTACTCTTACAGAACAATGAACAGGTAATGGAAACACATGTTGCCAGGGCAAAACTAAATGGGATGGGTAAGAGAGTCATGGACAGTTACAGGATGGAGGAGAAGAACAGTCATGAAAGAGAGACTTTAAGGAGAATGCAGAAGAGGCAGAGTGAATTGACAAGGGAAGGGAGGATCAGAGTTTAGGAACATGGTATGAGAAAGCAGATTGACCAACGATAGATTTTCTAGAAGGAATAGTGAGAGAATGAAAAGTATTATTGTGTAGATGGTAGTAGGAAGCTGAGGAAGACAATAATAGGGATGTAAAGTAGGAGGGAAGGGAATCAAACCAGAATTTAGATGTAAAGGAGGTACAATGGAAAATGTGCCAGTCATCCAGAGAGAGGAGTGAAGGGGTAGAGTTGAGTGAGCCATGGTGGGTATGAGGGGAACTACAGTATCTATAGCAAAATGACTAAATGAGTGGAAGAGGGGGTTCCAGTCTGGCAAGGGAGGATTTGGGAGTTCCACTCTAGACTACACCACAATCAAAATAGGGAGAATTATCTTTAAAACAATCTGTTGGTGGACAGGAAGCAGCTTACTCACTTTGTTCCTATACAATGCACCAAGCTTGGGGCTTAGCTTTTGAGGTATGGCATCAATATGAATTGAGAAATCAAGATGACAGTCATGCCAGACCCTGATGTACTTAAAAGAAGATGCATCCATAATAACAGTACTGTCAAAGGTGTCGAATGAAGGGAGAGGGGTGAATCTGAAAAGCCTCTGATGGGTACCAAAAATATATAATTCATACACATACACATAAAGAATACACATACAGAATTAATGAGTCATTTCACTCATCCCTAACAACATACTGTAGTCCTAGATTAGAAACAGAGTGCTAAGTAAGTGGTTTTAAGTGAAGCCGTGAGAGGGTACCATGCTGCTGACTCAAAAATACAAATTCTACAATGAGGTTAAATGGAAAAAAAAATGGTACACAGCAGCAGCAGCAGTGATATGTATCAGAAGTAATTCAGTAACAAAGGTCATCAGGTGTTATGCACTTCCATATTCCAGCAAAACCAATGTCAGAAAAAACAATATGCTTTTTATAGGTTAGATTTTTATAAACTGTATTCCCTTTTTGTTTATTGCTCATATTCTGTAGGTTGCTGTGAAAGGAATCAGTCTGTATCCTTTTACATTTGCCTTATGTGTTTACATAACCTATGACTACAAGTAAAAAAATGCATAATGTATTCAGGTGTGCACCATACTGCTTTAAAACTTTACAAAAAGCTGCACCTGCCCCCAATTCGGATCACCTACAGTATACACTAAATAGAGGAGTTCTTGTTTTATTGAACAAAAAAAGCATTGGAATACAAGATGGTAATGCTTTAGCAAAATAACTAGTTCCCCTCAAGTGGTTTAATAACATTATGTTAACTGTCAACTTATAAAATATTAAAGTTGAAATATGAGGCTGAGATGGTGCAACACTATGATATCAGATAAGGCTGGCAGTATAGCCTAGAGGTTAGAGGAATGAGGTGTGAACAAGCTTGATACAGCCAGCAGACCAGACCTGAGTTTGATTCTCACAACCTCCACTTGCATACTGTGCGACTCTGAGCAAGTCACTTAACCGCCCCGTGCTCCCAGGTCACCCCTGAAAACAGGCACTTGTGCCTAGTGGGCCTTACCCGGTTACCAAAGACTTAAAAAAACAAACCAAAAAAAACAGGCTTTTAAATGAGGTGTTCTGCAGCTATGAAGTTTTGTGTTCTGACTAATCAAAGTCCTGTTTATACTGATAAAAATGAAAATAAGATTATCTAGGTGCTGTCTCTTAATACATTATTCGCTATTTATCCCCTAAATAAAGGACTTGGCATACAGTCTTCAAATTTATGCAATAAAATGAAAGCTTGTATAGAGAAATGGAGTAGAGTTAAGCTCCGATGAATCAAACACTGCATATTAATTTTTCTCTAGTCAACAGTCTTTTTCTGTGATTTGTGACATTTTTTATGCTAATTGGACTTTATCAGTAATGTTCCCAACTATTCCACCGTTTTGCAAACCCCCCATCCACCCCCTTACACATACACACCAAAGTGTAATGCAAAAAGCAATTATTGAAAAAGTACAAGTAGAGTATTATTCATTTAGTAAACATTTCATTACTTGCCACCTTTATCCAGTATGGTCCCACGCTTGCTGAGACCAGCAACTTAGTGTCCATATCAACCTCACTTCCAAGCCAGCTATCCAATAGATGGTTAGTGCTCCAATTATTATATAGAACCCTGTGTCCCTAACTTCAATTACAAAAAATATCTACCACCTTTATTCACTGAAAACTTACAACAAGGCCCTCTAAATAAAAAAAGAATAACCTAATTTAAAACACACAAAATAAACATTTTTCCTTTCATGATACCCTCCTTACACACATAAACAAGCTTAAAACATTCTGTAATATTCAAAGTTTGAATTCCATGTGTTTCTTTGGTAATGACAAATTCTTCATCTTTCCTTACCAGCTTGGCAGGGCAATCTCTGCTGCTTATAGTGCTTTAGATACAGCTGAGACATGGCTCCATATGAGGCTTTCTATAATGTATGGTTGAATGTCATTATTACCTGAATTCAACCAAGTCACCAGGTTGTTGTACTATTGCTGTGAGGTCATGATGTAGTTATGCCATTGTGAATATGTCACGTCAATGGAATAACAACATTAAGTGTGTTCATGCATGCACATGTTCCACGAACCGTGCTCTGAAATGGCCACAGTGGTGAGAGATGAACATTAGGGAGTTGAGGGGCACTGCACAAATGTGAGTGTGATGGATTACAAATAGTGGACCATGCACTATAAAAGACAGTGTATGGTCCACTATTGGCAACAAGCTTGAGTAACCAACTTGAGGTAGTCATGGTGACAAAAACCTCTCAAGGTTTAAATGGCCATCATGGCAACCTCTTGATGGCTACACAAGCTTGTTACCGATAGATAACCATACATTATCCTCTATGTTATGTGTAAGGGGATGAATATTCTACCAAAGGAATTCAGCAGCAGTTTGAATTCCTGTGTTCCATAATAAACATTCCATCAATTGTATACATGGAAAAATATATGATTGACAGCTAGGACAGGACTACATTTTACAAGTTACTTTTAACAAAAGAAACCAACTGTTTTTAATTAAAAAATTAAATCATTAAAAAATTGCTTCTCAGTTTATCCATTTTATAGGTGCAATAATGCACTACAGTTCATTGATTGTCTAGGGTTAATGCACTTCCAGGTGATAAAGGTACTCAGTGCAAAGGTCTCGTGCTTCATTATGCATTTGGGTGTGCATTAACTCCTGATAAACACTGCCCAGTCATGTCTTATTGCTTACATGACTGACCACTTGCAGAACACTCATAAAGTTAGGTTTTAGGGCTGTTAATGTACATGCTTAGTAGATTAAATTGATGTGTCTGCATCTGAAAGATTCTTGTATTCTGCAGTCTCATTTTCTTTGTGGTAAGGGACTGAATAATATGTTTAAGTTTATTTACTATGTTGACACCAGGGGAGGTGGCCCTACTCAGGTGTGCCTTCCAATCTTGGGAATTACTCGGTTCTACATTTCTTCAGGGTCTCCCTCATCCACCCATGGCGGGGCTTCACATACTGCACTGAGGAACATATTGGATTCAGTTGCTGGGGTAGTCTCAGTTAGCTGGTGGAAGCCATTATGCTGTCACCATTCTCTTCTCATTCCTGTACAATTCATCCCCCAGAATCTATAAGCATTCAGTCATGTACAGTGACTATCAGAACTCTTGCAGTATGCTTCCACTTCCCTTCCTACCCAACCCACTGGTATATCTGTCTGCTGTTTGTTTGATGGTACCCCTACAGGCGAATTGGAAATGCATGTGTCAAAATCTTTCTTGCCCTGCCACAGGGTTCACTGTGGCATAGGAATGGCAGGGTCCTTCCTTAAGATATGGCTGTCTTTGGACCCAATAATGTAGGGACCCAGGCAAGAACTCAAATCAGACATTTGGTACCCTGATGCACCACTATGAGCCATTGAGGAGGCCTGGGTATTTACCTTATGTTAAATGATCAGTATGGTGCATGGTGCTAGATAAAAGTTATTAAGGTACATGTAAACAAAATCTAAACAACTGTAACTCTGCTGTGATTATTTACAGTATCTATAGATATATGTCTTTATCTTTTCATAAGCGTTTTCTTTCGGTAATTCGACATAATTTGTTTATGACTGTAGATCCTTAGAAAATAGGTTCTCGCCTAAATAATTTTTTTTTGTGAAATAAATAAGTACTAATCTAAAAATAATAAAGGAAACTATTTGTTATTTGTTATTACTTAGACACAATCTTCATTACAGCCTGTGCTACAATATACACTACCGGTCAAAAGTTTTAGAACACCCCTATTTTACCAGTTTTTATTGAAATTTACGCAGGTTAATGTCTCAATGTACTCTGAAATTAAAGCATAGAACAAATAAACAATTGGAGATAAAAAAGAAATCATAGAATCATTTTGTTTAACAAAATTTAATCTAAATTTTTGACTCATCAAAGTAGCCACCTTTTGCAGATATACTGTAACATAGAACACACTCAGTGGCATTCTTCCTACAATGGACATCAAATATTGTTGGAAGTTCTTCCCAACACTGTTGCAGAAGTTCCCACAAATGTGTTGCACTTGTAGGTTGCTTTGCTTTCACCCTTCTGTCCAGTTCATACCAAACCAGCTCGCTGGGGTTTAAGTCTGGAGACTGTGCTGGCCATTCCATGATTTGAAGCCTACCGTCTTGTTCTTTTCCTCGAAGGTAGTTCTGACATAGCCTGGAGGTGGTATGTTTTGGGTCATTATCTTGCTGTAGGATGAACCCCTGACCAACCAGGCATAGACCAGAGGGTATTGCATGGCGCTGCAAAATGCTGTGGTAGCCCTTTCGGTTCAGGGTGCCAGTCACTGTGTGCTGTTGTCCTGTGAGCTGCCTATCACGCAAGCTGTTGACTCTCAGAAACTTGTCTTCTGATTCTGTTGTGGCTTTGGGTCTGCAAGACCTCTTCCTGTCAGAGTTTCCTCCAGTTTCCAAGTGCCTTTTGATGGTGTAGGAAACTGTACTCACTGACACCTTGGCTTTCTTTGCAATTTCTCTAAAGCAGTTTTTGCTAACGTAAACTTTGTTTTAACCTCTAGTAGTTTACCGCTTACCTTTGTACCATTTCAGGTTATTCACTGGACTGGAATTGCTTAAATTTCAATAAAAGCTGGAAAAATGGGGGTGTTCTAAATTGACCGGTAGTGTACCTTTCCTACATTTTCACATCCTGTAGAATTTTCCCCTGCTGCAAACAAATTATTTTCTGTTTTCTTTGTCCATTTACAAGGAAACAGCTAAATCAATTTACAGAGTTTTAGATGGTCTTCATGGTACCTTTCCACTGTTTATCATTGGTTTATGATAAATTCTCTTTCCAATTATTGCAACAGGAGAAAAATGGCAACTGTCAATTATAAAAAGATCTAGCATTCTGATTGGCCACCAAGCGATGCAATACTGCTATGAATTAAATTTATGGAAAGGGCACAAATACAATAGCTCGGGACATAAGTAACTTAACCGACTACTTACATTTTTTGTAACTATAAAATAACATTTTAAAAGAAACATAATGCTTGTTTGTTTTTTGTCTTACCTTTTAAAGAGCATGCTTTTACAGAAACAGAGAAACATAGAAACATAGAATTTGATGGCAGATAAGGACCGCTTGGCCCACCTAGTCTGCCCATTTCCCAACCTAATGGATAAGCTGCAGATCCTAGTTAACCAAAAGCCTACTTCCTCCTACCCCCCACTAGAATTGCCTTATGTCTGTCCCATGCATTCCTAAATTCCCCTACTGTTTTTGACTTCCCACCCTCCTCAGGAAGGCCATTCCATGTATCCACAACCCTCTCTGTGAAAAAATACTTCCTCACATTACCTCTGAGTCATCCCTCCTCTATCTTCAAATTGTGCCCCCTTGTTCTTGCACATCTCTTTTTCTGGATGATGTTACCCTCTCTTTCACTTCTGCTAAGACTACTGTCTATTTTAGTTATTGTGTTTTAATGTGTAAGTAATTTCTTTTTTATTATAATTATAATAAAATATGTTGTGAAATGAGTAGTTTTTTAATCTTTGCTTGTCAAACTGCTAGTAAAATGAACTGAATTGAATTGTGGCATTGTGATGTAAGAAAATCCCAGTTACTTTGGTGCCTAATGTGTTTCAGTTAAAAATAATACTGTATGGGCGGGATTCACAAAAAAGATGTGCCTGGCGCAACCCAGATGCACTGATCCCACACATAATCATTCACAGAGGCATGTGCCGTGCCAAGTGTCAAGTGCAACATCACTGTAAATTGCCACAGGGCACGACAGTGCAACCGCAGGTGCGCCAGCACAACCAGCGATGTGCCAGGGCAAGCAGGATGCCCTGCAGCCACACGGGGAAGCCAGGCAGAACAACTGGAGCAAAATAGCAGGGCAAGTGGAATAACCACAGAGCTGGAACAAATAGACCCACGGACACAAGTGTAGAGTAAAACATGTTTATAAAAGGTAATGGGCATATAAACTGTACAAACCAAAGGTCAAAAAAGGAACAACAGCAGCATCAACTAACGGGTAAGAGGGGGAGCAGGGTTGGGAAGGAGGACAGGAAAGGGACAGAAACAGGGGACAGGGTAGGGTAACTATTTACAAGGGATGTCCCCCAGAAAGTGGCAGGGGGACACTAGTGGTACTGCACCTGCCATGCAGCACTCTGGCACAGACCGGAAGGTGCAGCATGATGCCTCACAGGGCAGCTGACAGGTGCTGAACAGTCCGTGAGAGAGGGCGCAGGGCCACCTGGATGGCTACATTGATCCTCCGGTCCACATCTACTGGTGCAGCACCACCACCACCCATAACAGCACATTGAGCCAGAACACCTACAGCAAACAACAGAAACAACACACACTGTGGGCCAGAACATGCAACACACTCCCACCCACCACCAACCGCACAGAAAAAGAAAGACAGCAGTCATGGAAAGCAGTATTCACCTGCCCACTGGGGGCACCAGGCCTGGTACCCATGTACCTCTGACGATGCTCCTCAGCTGTGTCCGTGGCCTGCTGCCTGGTCTCTGGTCCTGCAAAATGCAACAAACAGCACAATGAGCAAACACTGCCACCCTGCAGGATGCAGTGCCACAGCCCACCCACCAGCACGTAGCCATGCAACAGACAGTGATGCCAGGCCGTGAAGCACCTGGTCTTAGCAGGCACACACAGCCATGCCCTGCCCCCCCGGCACCAGGGCAATGCAGTACAGGAGCACCATGATTGCAATGATATACACACCCAGCATGTGCCACACAAGGAGACAGCTGAACAACACCTACTTGGATGTGGCAGTGCACCCCTGTGTGCATGACACCGCAGCTGTGCAAGCCACTCTGAGTCCTGCCTCTGGAGGTCACCATAGTGATGCCTGCACTGCTTCCCTGTGTGTGGCATCCCAGTACGGTGCACAATCCACGATGCAATGGAGGCCCACACCTGGACCCTGGGCACATAGAGGTCCTCCTGTCCAAACAGGCACCTCTCCACAGCCATGACCTGTGCTACAAGATGTAGCAGCTCCATCTGTGACCAGTTCATGGCCCTAGGCACCATTCTCCCTGCCCTAGGCATCTTAAACTGTGATCAGACAGTGGCAAGGTGCAAACAGGAAAAGCACCATCTAGCAAAAGTTTTGCACCACGTGAAACAGTGAGGCATGTGCAGCACAGCGTGCACTGAACACGAAGCACGAAGGTCCACTGGTGACAAGCCCGCGCATGCGCAAACCATCATGCAATGGAGCTACATGGCCAGGACACGGTCACACATGCATGTTACGTGTGCAGGCACCATTTTGTGCATGGCATGCGCCATGAATGGGTACCGTACACAGTGCACGATCCATGGGCAGGGCTGGATCAGTGCAGCATTGACAGTGCATTGTGGGACACGCTGTGTGATATGGCACATGACACAATGATCACCAGGCCTGCAATGGCGTAACCGGACAGCGGCAGAATGGCACATCATGGGAGATGCACCACACCACATGGGCACCACGCATGCACAATGGAAGCACCATGTAGAATGCTCCCAAGTCATGCAGATGCACCAACCAGGCCACACATGTGCTGGAAATGCGCTGTACGGTCATTGGTGTATCACACAGATGCTCCGTGCAAAGTGAGATGAGCTATGAGCAATTATGCTATTCAGAGAGAATGCACCCCAAACAGCCTCATCAACCATGCATGGGCAACTCAGCCAATTAGCATCTGATTAACAGGTGCTCAGGCCTCATTTGCATGCCCTGAGCCATACATGCTCCCAATTCAGCAGACTGAGTCCAGGACACTGAGAGGAGTCAGTGTCTACAGATTGAGTATACAGCCATGTTTGCAGGGCTACAGCACACACTGGTGTGCCTTCACCAGAGTGTGCACAACAGGTGGGACCCCTGTACACCGCATGTGGGACCAGACATCCATTAGGTGGCACCCATGGCAAACTGTGTTATACTACAGCATGGCTGTATCCACGGGGTGACAATGGACTGGTCTCTGCCATGACCACAGTGGATGACCAGGTCACTGGGACCCACACAACATAGCACATATGGAGCACCATTGCTGATCTCTGGTGTGGATGGCAGTGTTCTGAGGGGGTGCAATGTGGGACAGGGGGGGATGCGACGTATACAGAGGTCCACCCAATGTACACAGGGACACAGGGATGGAATGTACATCTGGGGGTGGCTTGCACTGTGTGGTGGATGCAGCACCGTGCCACAGGTAGGCACAATGCACAGAGCGACACCCATGCAGGTACATTGTCACCATGGACAGCCCGCACACTGCTGCCACCTAAACAGTGCCTGCCACCACATGGCTGTCACCCTCCACCCTGCAGCCATTGAAGAGGTGGCACCCAGGTTGGATGTGGCACCGTAGTGGTTGCACACATGCTGCAGGGGTACTGGGCCATGCCCACTGCAGATGGGACAGTGTCACACCCCTTGGGGCAGCTACACTGTACCCTCCCACCATGGTCTGGGTGCTGTGAGTGGCACATGCGGTGTCCCACATGGACCACAAACCATGGTGCATGTCCACCTCTGCTAGGCTGCCCACACTCGGCCCGTAGCACAGGCCACCAGAAACACAGACCATGGTGAGGCTGCAGACAGCAGAAGATGGTTGCGGGTTCATGTGTACACACAGGCAAGTCTGACACCAGAATGTCTCTCCCCACAGTAGTCGACATGTCTGAGGAGGCAGGTGCCACCACAAAGTGGTGAAAAAACTTCATGAAGGACGAGGAGAGAGCACTCATTGAGGCATGCCTCCTACTCCTGGATGTACTCACTGGCAGGGGAGATAGCCGGACGGTGTGTGGGGAGGGCTGGGAGGAGGTGGCCCAGCAGGTGAATGCGGTGGCACCATTTAACCGCACAATGCAGCAATGCCATAAGCATTGGAATGACTGCTAATGGTGGGCCAAGGAGAGGGTGGCCAGCATCCAGGCATCCCTACAGCAGACAGGGGGAGGACCTAGCTTGGTGGCACAGCTCAGCCCCAACGAGACCCTCTTAGTCACCAGTGTGTCAGGGACGGCCATGCATGGTGTCCCAGGAGGTGACTTCCGGGGGGGGGCAGCCCGTTGCAGCATGGTGTGTAGATGTGTATTCTGGCCTTGCCTTACCATGGACAGGCTTGCATACCCGGCTGTGTGTTGTTAACCATGCTGTATGCGACGTTGACACTGTGTCTTGTGCGTCCTGTACATTAACCATGTTTTCCTTTCCGTCTTCCACAGCTCCATCATGACTCCAGGGCATGGCCATGGGCGACCGTATAGCTCTCACGGATGATGATGTGGGCCCACCCCACTGGGGCAGATGACACTGACCTGGGCATGTCCACACCTGCAACATCCATGCTCCATGCACCACTGGTCATGGTCCCTGTGGCAGAGGGCTCTGCGGACCCCTTCACCAGTGCTGGTGGTACTGATGGCAGGTACATCGCATGGTTGGGGGCCTGACTGGGTTATCTGATGTTGACCTGGATGAGATGGTGCACATAGTGGATGCACTCATCGTGCTCTCCAGTGGCATGCAGGGTGAGGGTAGTGGCACCGATGAATATTCCACCATAAGCAGCACCACTGCCATGGTTGATGGTGGTGCACATGGCGCCGGGATGCCTGAGCATGGGACCCTGGGTACCAACGGTGTTCCCACCATGCTGAACACTGGTGCAGTGGTGGCACAGCTGCTCCAGGTGGTGTGTGCCATGCCCCCTGCACTGCTGCCCAGTGCAGTGTGGGTGGCATTGGTGGCATCCAGGCAGGGCACCAGTGTGCACACACCTGCTACAGTGGGCCTGGTGGATGACACACATGGACAGCCAGTGGCAGTGCCCAGTCAAGACACGCATACATCACAGCCTGACAGGGTGCATACACCTCCCGTGGATGACCCTGGT
Source organism: Neoceratodus forsteri (assembly GCA_016271365.2). Taxonomy (NCBI): domain Eukaryota; kingdom Metazoa; phylum Chordata; order Ceratodontiformes; family Ceratodontidae; genus Neoceratodus; species Neoceratodus forsteri. Next base: position 914,559,698 of record CM028132.1, on the reverse strand, counting down.
GAGGCCAATCCATGCCCAGTACGTCAGCGCTGCCACCATGCTGCATCACCTGCCGATGACATGGGTGCCTACCTTGACCTGTTGCAGGCAACTGTGGAAAATCAGGAGGCACTCCAGGCAGAGTTCCGGAGCCACAGAGCCATCATGGTCCAGAAGCATGAGTCCGCGGTGGTGTGGCATGCTCAGATGCTGGCTGAGACATGCATCATGTGGGTGAGCATGACTGCAGTCATGGAGCAGATTGCTGCTGCTGCGGAGGCAGTGGCTACATCCACAGCATGCCGCAGACACCGTGCATCCAGCTGGACACCCAGAAGCACGTCCCGGTCAAGCTGATGGTGGGGCCAGGTGAGTCCCCTGCTGTTGGCCCCATCTCCACTGATATCCACAACCACTGGCCATGGCACAGCTGGTGGGCATCAGACAGCCACCCCGCTGAGCACCTGTTCATGGTCTCAGTACTGCACCCCTACGGGGTCCCTGGGGACACCCCCTGTGGCTGGTGGCAGCACCCCCATCACCAGCAGCCATGGCAGAGGCCAGCTGTGTGTCTGTGGCAGTCATGGGGCAGCCCTGTAATGCGCATGTCCAGGGACCTGTGGTGGCTGATGGCACACCCGTGCATACTGGATGCCCTATGGGTGGTGACAGTGCTGCTGTGTGTGGTGGTCACCAACCACACAGTTGCCCTGGCACCCCTCTGTGCTGCCTGTGTAGGTTGTCTGGTGTGTTTGTGTGTACCACTGTTGTGCCATGTGTCATGGGAATGATGAGTGTGTTATGGTGCCTGCAGTGACCATGTGATGGCCACAGTGTGCACTGACCTGTGACAGTTTGGGCATGGCCTGTGTGGTCCTGGGGTGATGCATGCATGGTGCCTGTGCATGAGTGTGTATATCCCCCACTGTGTGCATGTGCCTGCATGTGCACCCTGTGTGGCGTATAGTGCATGAAATTCCACCATCATGCTGTCCCTACACTGTTGTGCACACACCTGCACACGTACCAACATACGTACTGACCTGCGTATTCTGAAGTGTTCCTCCACAACTGGTGTGTGGTATGCCCATGCTCTTGCCGCTAGCCTGGGATCCCTGCACCCATGCCTGACTTCACCTCCATGGTCCTCAGGGTGTGCCCTGTCCACACCATCCACCACCCCCTCCTCCTCCCCAGAATTGTTGCCCTCACCGGCCTCGACAGGTATCCCATGGTCATCATGGGCCATGTTGGGTAGCATACAACAGGCTAGGAATATGCCACAGGCCTTCTCAGGGCTGTACTGTAGGGCACCACTTGACCAACACAGGCTCCAGAAATGCATCTTCAGCATGCTGAAGACATGCTCGATGATGGCTCGTGTTTCGATGTATGCCTCATTGTAGCATTCTTCCACCACTGTTCCGGGTCATCGGATGGAGGTGAGGAGTCAGGGCCGCAATAAGTATGTGGCGTCACCTGTGGAGGTAGATGTGTCTCCTTTAGTACATTGTGTTGCACTGTGGTGTGTGCCCTGTCCCTGTTCTGCCCTCTGTATTGTGTGCCACTGTCCTGCTCCCTTGCCCATGCAGCCACATGCCTGGTGGTCCTGCATCCCTGTCTCAGCTGCCCCTGCCTGCCCCCAACCATCATGTGGTGCACATCAGTTGCATACCACCCTGCATCTGCCTATGCATCCTTTCACACCCCTGCTGACCCAGTGCCCTCATGCCTGCGGCTGCCCACCCACAGCCCACCCCTTGTGTCCCGGACATGGTGCCACCCTGTGCTGTTGGCACTCAGTCACATGTACCTAACAGGTATCCACTTTGGATGTCCCCAGCCTTGAACCTCATGCAGAGTGCTGACTGGTGCCAAATGTATGCATCATGTGCGCTCCCAGGGTGTGTGGCGTAGACATTGATGATGCGCCCTGTGGCATCACACACCACCTGGCAGTTCACTGAATGGTACCCCTTTCGATTCACATATGTGATGTCCTCCTCACCAGGTGTTGCACGGATTGCCACATGGGTGCAGTCAATGGCCCCATGACACCTGGCATGCATGCCACCATATGGAACCCCTGCATGGCTTCTGTCCACTCTACCTGCGTGCTGGGGAATTTGATGTATTCCAAAGCATGCAGTAGCAGTGCAGTGAGGAACTGTGTGAGGAGGTGGGACATTGAGGCCTGTGATATGCCAGTGGTGTCCCCAGTAGGCCTCTGGAAGGTTCCCATGGTGAGCAGACTCATGACCATTGTCACCTTGGTCTCCACCAAGATAGCATGACCTGGTGCGGTGGGTGCCTGCATCACATTATGGCACAGCTTGCATAGCTACCTCAGCATGGCCCTGTTGAGGTGGTATTGCCTGACTGTCTCCACCTCTGTCAGCTGCTCGAAGAACAGCAGGGCACGGTACCACCTTGGGGTTGGCCTCCTACAGTTCCTTCCGGTACCCTGCCTCCTCCTCCTCATTAGGGTGCCAGTGATGGCAACTGCTGCCAGGTTCATCCCCTCTGTCACTGTGGCCCTCTGGTGTAGATTGCTGCCTGGTGTTGTTGCTGGCAGTTTGCCTGCCTGTGCCTCTCCCTCTGTCTATTTCCACTTCCCCTCTGACTGTGGCTGTGTGCTGCTGTTGTCATTCCATTGACGATCTGCTTGTGTGATGGACATAAGTCTCCTTCTTTTGTACTTATCTTTCTTTGGCGCATCTTGGAGTTGCACTGGATTTGCCCCATTGATGCGCCCTGGTTGTGCTCTGTGAATCTGGATGAGCTGTATATGCATTGGTACTCCCCCTGTATATGCGCCACATGTCATTACGTTGCACCTATGGTGCATGTCTTTCAGCGCAGGGCATCTCATTTGCACTGGCACTTTCTCCCTGTTCCTGACTCAGCTTCTGGCACATTTCTGACTTGCGCCGGCGTATCTGAGTTGCGCTTGGCGCATCTGTTTTATGAATCCTGCCCTATGTGTTTTTCTGAATTTTTCAAAGGAAATTGATGCATCATTCAGCAGCAACTTGTGCCTTTTATATATTTGTAATATTAGGGTTTATCTGTATGATTTTACCATTTTGTTACAGCAAATAGATTTTATTTTCTTCTTTTCGAGCAATATCTGGTGAGGAAGAAAATATGACTTTTTAAACTCTATAGAACAGGCATACTGCTTGGGAGTTTCTCATTAAAAAAAACATTGCCAGCCTTGCCAGTAAAGATTTCCTGACCACACAATACAATTATTCTATTGGATTCTTTTATACTAGTAGTTGACAGAATACAAATGAAATTATGAAATCAATTAAGTAAAGAAACAAACAAAAGCAAAACACATTGGGCATGATTCACAAAGAAAGCCAAAAATCCTGCAGCTGCGGGAAAAAAAGCCTGCAGTACTGCAGAAACACAGTTTAGCGTTATTCTTAAAGAAAATTTGAGCAGGTGTGGAATTCTTTAAAATTCCCTGCAGCTGCAGAAATCCAGCAGGTGCGGAAATTGAGCAGGTGCTGAAAATCCACAACTGCATATCAGCAGCTGCGGAAATGGCACAGCAACAGTGAACCTAATGAGCTGGAGCAGCAGACTTTAATGTATCTGCCACAGCATGAAGCTGAAAGCACCCACAAAGAGACCAGCAACCAGTCTCTCAACTGGGACCACTTCAGCACCACAGGTAGCGGCACTACCATGGCACCACAGTGGCAGACTGTCACTGCTGGTTGTCCCTCCCTGGGGTGTTCCTGTTGCCTGCAGGGGTAGCACTCACTGCAGGCTGGTCAGGCTCTACTGCCTGTGGGGCTCCATCGTGGGCTGCACTGGGTCTGGTGGTTGTTTCCTGTTGCCATTTCATGGCAATGGGTGCTATTGTTGCTGTAACAGCAGCCACTGCTATACCCACTGGGATGCTATTACCTGTGCCTCACCACCACCATAATTGATTTCAATTGTTGGGGCACTACTTCAGTTTGCTGAGGGAGAGTTACACCTCACTCCAATGTGTGTAACATTTTTTTCCTCAACTGCGGAAAAAGCCTGGTTGAGAATAGCCTTTGAGGGGCTGTGCCTTACTTATCTCACACCTTTTTTCCCTCATGGACTTCTGCAACTGCACTTTTTTCCACAGTCCATAGTGCTTTTTTCCCACAGCTGTGGAGGTTTTTGTGAATAGCACTCAGAGCAATCTCCCCTTTTTTCCATAGCTAAGGCAGTTTTGAGGACTTAGGGAAGGTTTTGCACCTTCAGAAAGCCTTGTGAATCCAGCCCTCTATCACCAAAGCATTTGTTGGCCCAAACCCTCGTTCTTTAAGATGTATAACTGTATTAGTCACGCAATCTTTAAAAAGAATTTGACATTCAGGCATATGTGTAGTCTGTTTCATTTCCACAGTGTACAGTTATGCATGTTTGTTTTGAATGGTCAGGTTTGTTTCCTTATTCAGTGTCCTTTGTTAATGCAGCCTTTTTTGACACAATAGTAGTTTAAATTCAGTTCCAGAACCCTTTAATATCAGTTTAATGGAAGCCTGCAGGGAATGCTAAACTCTAGACTCCTGAACCATAGTCAGGTTGCCAGTCGTGCAAAGACAGAACCTCCAAAACATAGAGAATACTGGATGGGTAACTATGCACAACCACTGTGTTGTGCCACCAAGGGGTTCTGATTCTCTGTGACCTCGATAGCAAAGCTCAAAAAGTCATAGGGAATCGGAACCCCTGAGGTGGCACAACACACTGGTTGGGCATAGAGTTGCCCTTCCAGTATTTTTTTATAGTGTATAATCTCAAAGAAATGTAGTTTTTTTTTGTTTTGAGGAGAAAGAAGCATTTTGCTGCCATTAAAAAGTTTGGTTTCCAGAGCACTTGTGTGGTTGCTAGGGAGCAAACGTGCCTGCGTCTAGTCTGCAGGTTGCTACTGGTCAGCAGTTGCATCTGGGAGGGACTTTTAAAAAAAATAAACACGGCGGCTCTATGTCTCGCTAAGTGAGAGGACTGTGAACGGAGGAAATTTCAGACATAAAGTCTTACTTTGTAGTTCTGTAGATATGAGATACTGTAACTATTCTCGGGTCATGTACCATTTTTTGTGCTATGCACTTGTATGACTGCTTCTTGTATGTCTTGTGTTCATTGTCACCTTTGAAAAAGCTGCCGTCATAGTGAAAATGGTGTTAACTGTTTGAATAGGACGAGTTAGCAGCTGTAGCCAGAGGCTGGTGGTTTGATTAGAATGTAGTCCGTGGCCCTCTAGAGCTTTTCCAAATGTTGTTGTACTACTCTGTAGTACAATCACGTTCCATGACCTTTTGAACCGTGGTACAACAACATTTTGAAAAGCTCTGATTTCTATGCACAACAACACCTTACTATACACTATAGTTCCTTACTACGTTTAAGTGAGGATAGTGTTGGATGGAACTGCAAAATATATTCCATGGAGTTATAATGGTAAAATAAGACTCTAAACTGCTGTCCAGTGTAATTATCATTTATGCCAAGGATATAGTCCTCCTGTCTCAGAAGTACCCTATACCTAAACCAACATCATGGTTTATTTGCAGGTTCTGGTTCCTGTCAGCCAGGGTGTATAAATATATAAATTGCCCCACCACTCATCACCATGCAACATCTTCTCCCCAACACACCTTTATTGAAATTAGTCACACCCAGCATAATCACCCATCATTGGGTACTTTCCTCATCGTTAGATTTTGAGTTGTTTGGAAGTCATGGTATTGCTTTATGCTGGTTCTATGGTATGACTTGATTAGTCTAGCTAGTTTATGTTGAATGAGGTAATACATACATATCAAAACCTATTATGGTGAGGTTAAGGAGGACTGCACATTGTGATGGATCATTACCTTAGTCAGGATGAATTTCAATGAAAATGGAGGCCGAGGGCTGGGGTGGTATGATTATTTTGTTACAAAGACCACAGGCAGCATGAGTCAATACAGGTAGACAAGCAATGCTGGGAGTGAGGTGGGTGTATGTAGCTGAACATGGGGTATCATGATTTTGTTTTAAGCATTCTAGCTAGTAGGAACTGTGACTGACATGTAAACAGTATCAGTGTGGATTGTTGAGGGGGTGAGAGTTTAAATCCTTGGTGGGATCTCAAGTGAGTGAGAGTTAGTCACCAGTGGGAGAGCAAAGGAGTGTGGACAGCTGATGTGACTCATGCACTGCTGCTCTTTGGCCACTTAATGTGGTTACCACACCATGGTTGCAAGAGGGTGACTTACAGCTTTATGCAATGACCAACTTGACAATACTCAGACAGACACTAAGGACTAGGAGGGCTGTTGTTTTGTTGCTGCTTTGTATTTTAATGTAGAAGTGGAATTAACCAGATAACTGCAAATCAGTCATACTCCAGGTTCTATGAAATATAAACTACTAAACAAAACAGCCTGGGTTAAAATTATTGCACAAGTAACAGAACTCTAATCCAGTTATAATGTATTGATATACAAAGCAATAAAGGGCACATATACAATACATTTAGTCAGGCTTGCTTTCAAAGCACTGTGTAAAAACAATGAAGACACTAAACTTAAGAGTGCTTTTTTATAATAGGTTGTAATACATTTTCTCATGTATATCTTAGCATCAAAAAGTAGATAAATTTATTTTTATGTAAATAAAATGTTATTATACATAAAAAAATGAAGATAAGTTAATCAAGTACAGTTTGAATTCATAGTTGAAACAAGTCATGCTACATCTAGAATAGCCTAATTCCCCAGGTTTCTGACTCCCTCCCCATAAAACAAGGTGTCCCGCAAGGCTCCATTTGAGGCCCTATACTATTTTCTATTTACATAAACTCACTAGATTCCAATATCAGCAACTCCTAAATATATCTCTTTGCAGGCGATGCTGTTATATATACTTCTAAGCCAACATTATACAAAGATTGTGAAGTGCTCCAAGCTGACTTCACACACCAAGAGCACAACCAAATCAACTCCAAGTTACTACTCAATGCGACAAAAACCAAGGTCCTTTATTTTGCACCTAGTAGCAATAGCCCACCCCCCTTGGCACAGTACATAGCCTGTACCCATCATGACTATCCTAGGTGAATCACTAGATGTGGTTGATCAATTCAAATATCTGGGCATTTGGATAGACAGCAAACTTTATTTCAGTGCTTACATCAACTACCTTTCTAGTAAGTTGAAAGCAAGACTTTGACAGGTTGAAGGAACTGAACATGTACTCCCTGGAGGAGAGGAGAGAGAGAGGGGATATGATAGAGACATACAAGTATCTTACAGGGAGGAACAGGGTGCAGGAAAACACTATTTTTAAGCGAAAAAGATGTTCCAGGACTAGAGGGCATGGGATGAAGTTGGAGGGAGGAGAATTCAGAGGAAACATGAGAAAGAATTTCTTCACAGAACGGGGGGTGGACAAGTGGAACACCCTGCCAGAGAAAGTGGTGGGGGCTGAAACAATCATGGGATTTAAGAATGCATGGGATAGACATAAAGGAATTCTGGAGGTCAGGGTTAAGGGACAACAGACCTCTAAGAAAACAAACTGAACTTGCAAGCTCAAATGGGCAGACTGGGTGGGCCATAGGCCCTTATCTGTTGACACTATGTATCTATGTATCTATGACTTGGCTTTATCTTCAGGAACAGAGCGCTCTTTCCCCCTTACATTAGAAGTAGACTAGTACTAGTACATTCCTGCCACTCCTAGACTACGATGACATCATCTATAACTATGCCACTGTTTCCAACCTTCGCAAGCTTGATATACTGTTCCATCGGGCTCTGTGCTTCATTACTAAAGCACTGTTCAGGATGTACCAATGCGACTTATATAAAGAAGTCACTGGCAATCCCTCACCACCCAGTGGCTACTCCATTTAGGTACCTGGACCCTCAAAAGTCTACTAAACAAATTACCAACCTATATCTCCTCACTAGTTATTATTTCTCATTGCTCCTTCTCCCTTAGGAAATCTGTTTACATCCTCCTCTATGTACCCCAGATGCGTACCTCCCTCTGCAAGGGTGCCATTAGCTACACCATCCCAATGGCATGGAATCTCATCCAGACCTCACTCAGGTTCACCAGCATTGTCTCATTAAATTTCTTCAGAGCCCTGACCTACAAATTCTTCCCAGTAGTCTGTCACTGACATAGATCCTAGGATATCATGCCAGTCTCTTGCCACTCATATCAAGTGAGTACCCTCTGACTTCTTGTATCTTTCTTCCTAGTCTCCCTATCCATCTTGGCCCTTGTCCTACCTAGTCCATTCCCATCCTTAGCTGATAGTAATTGTTTAAGTTCTTACTGTTACTACTTTTTGTTCTCCCTCTTAATATGACTTGGTTCCTGTGTGCTTCACTATTGTTTTTCTTTTCTTTGACCCTGCATGTATTTCCTACCAATTATTGTTACCTTAAGGTACGTCATTGATGCTTAACCAGAAACCAGATCTTTATCTGTTTTATTATTGCTTTTACTGACCATATATGCACTTTTTTCCTACCAACTATTATACCTGCATGCTGTGTCATCACTTGTATTGTACACTGTTGTTTAACATTGTCCTTACAGGACTGCCTTGAAAATGAGCATGCTCAATGGAGCCTTCCTGCCAATAAACTTAACTTAATTAAATCATCCTTTTGCAGTATAAAATATTACTCATATTATTGTCACATATAAAAATACACAACACTATCACACAATCAAGTCAGAAACAGTAATTAGAGAAGTTCATGAACATATCATATACAAGTTAATAAACTCCCACTGCCTTGTATGAGGCACATTAAATGAACTTACTAGAAATAGCTCATAAATAGATCTTCAGAGAGATGCAGAAGTTTGCCTTAACATTGCAGCAACACAGCCACAGAGAACAGGGCTTGAATAAATTCCTCTTGTACTATTTTGAATTCTGTAACTAAATCACACGGTTCATAGATGCATTACATTGGAACAAAAGATGTTTAAAAGTATTACGATATCTAAGATTGCTAAAAATAGCTGAAACGTAAAATGCCTAAGTTTCATAGCTTTGTCTAACTAAAATGACCATTTTTCTCTGTCGGTTAAACCTGAAGGGATCTTATTTTGGCCCAAAGATGTCAACCAGATGATCATTTCCACGTCCCGATGTACCAGTTTTACCCCAACCACTGAACCCAAAGGTTTCATGATGTCTAACCAGGGGAAGCACTAGGGCACACTTCATTAAAGTGTTTGGGGCAAATTGTAATTTATTTTCATGTTAATGAGAATTTTGAAATTAATCAAAGTCAACATTCAAATAATAAGGGTCCTGTTAATTAAGTGGTGGCTTTGATTAATGCCAAAATCTTTATTAACATATAAAAAAGTAAGCCATTATGCAACACTTACTTCACTGGAGGAAGAAGGGTCATAAAGAACATGTCCTATAGTGGATTATGTATGCCTGTGAGAAAAAGGTGGATGACATTGATACAGGTTCACAGATATTTCTACCATTGACAGTATTCCTATCCATAATGGCACATACCATAGAATTTAGAGGTGGCAATTTTTCATGTAACAACAACTCTAGGTATTTCACATAATGCTGAATGCTGCAGAAGACCTAGACAACAGGAGATGACCAAAGCAGCCCTATGATTTTATTTGTTTAACATTTCCTACTGTATGTCCCTGTGATTTATAATAGGAAAGACGAAAAACATATAGTCTATCTAGTTATTTCTCCCATAGTTTTGTGCATATAACCATTAATTTAATTTTGGTCCAAACAGTTACTTACTCTTAAATTAAAAACATGAACAGTTTTACCTGAGAGACCTTAGATTGTAGTGTACTTACAAATCTGTTTTTATGATGAAATAATAGTTCAGAATATTCTTTGTCTAGTTCCCTCCCTTAATTACCCTGTTATTTCTTATAGTTTTATATTTAAGTATATTTAGTATCTTTATCTCATCATATGGGGGTTTTCCCTTGATTACTTTAAAGGATCTTAATCTTCTTGCCTTCACTGAGGGCAACTCCAGATGAGAAAGATCCTCCACATATTTGAAATCCTCTGTACCCTGCATTCTTTTTATTTGTTTTCTATGACTGCTTTCTAGCATATGTCTAAGTTTTCTAAAGTATAATGACTGGAGGTGTATACTCAATTCAGGATGAGACAAAAGTCACACAATGGCATTATTATACCTTAATCTACTTAAAGAAATTGTCATACAACAGTATAGGGAAGGATTCTACTTGCTGAAGCTGTACACTATGGCTGCCACTTCAGTTTGTTTTGCGTGGTTTGGAAACACCCACATCCTTTATTTTGTTACTGGTGGAAATTTCCATTCAAATTAACAATTAGTTTGATCTATTATTTGTCTTAACAAGATGCATAATGCTGCATGTTCAATGTTAAAATGAAGTTGCAATAATTTTTATTGTTCCCTTAAAGTAATGGAAACAATTCACCAAGACTCAGAGGACATTTTAGCCTAGCATTACATTTTCTGACTTTGATGCTTTGTGTTTAAACTCTAACTGATAAGTAATACTGTATAACACTACAGCAACACAGAAAATACTAACAACAGGCAGGATCACACAAAGAAGGGTGGTGGTGTTGAAGTTCACATATCCACCAGCACCCAATTTGAAACTGTTCTTACTGCCTCTTCCCCCTCTTCCTATGATCTGATCCTCCTTAGACTCACACCTCTGTTCTATGTTCCCATCTTTACTGCTGGTGTTTATGGTTTCCCTGATATGTCCCCTGCCATAGTTACTGAGCTTCTTTCTGCTATCTGTCCTAACTCTTCCATAGGTGAGCTACTTATCCTGGTGACTTTAATATAAATTGGCTCATCCACAATACAAATATATTTCCCCAAATCTAAAGTCACTACAATTGACTTAGTTGATTTTTGACCCCCCTAATCTAAATTTGAAATCTTTATATCACTCTCTGTTAGACTGGGTCCTCTCATCTTGTCCCTACAGTATTGCGGATGAAGGCATTCTTCCTTATGCCCTTGGTAACCATCATATTGTTTACTGTGTGTGCAAAATACATCATCTTAAGGCCCCCATAAATTCATCTATCTCAGGTCCTTTAAGTTGCTGGACTTGTCCTCTCTCCTAGCTGACATATGGGTATCTCATTGGTCCCCCATCTCTGCAGCCAATAATATAAATTTTGTCCTGCAATACTTTCAACCCAAATTTATGACTGTATGGGATCATCCTGCACCCCTAAGGAAAATCAGAGTAGAGGGCTCTCATCTTCCTTGGATAACAGCTGAGGTGATTACTTACATGCATGCCAGAGGTCATGCCTGTATTCATTTAAGAATACTGGCTTCCCAGTTACTTTGGAGAACTATTGGCACTGCCTGCACCAAAGCCATCACACTTGCAAAATCTAAGTATTTTGCATCCACACTTCAGAACAACAGGTTATCCATTCCCTTTTCACCCTCTGACCCAGTCTCCCACCCTGTTCTTAAGATTGGTGATTGCCTCATCCCTGACCCTTCAGTTGTTGCTTTTAACTTTAACTCCTACTTCACTTCCTGTGCCCTCTTTCTCTCATCCTTTTCTCCCCTCCCCTTCTTCCCTCATCCTACATCCCCCCCTTTCTTTATCTTCTACCACACCCTTTGCTTCCTTAAGACTCTGCTTACCCTTAATCCTCACAAGGGAAGTAGCCATGATGAGCTTGATCCTAAGCTTTTGCTTCTGTCTGTCTCTTCCTTAGCACTGCCTATTACTCTACTCCTCAACCTTTCTTTTCCTCTGCAAATGTCCCTGAAGCCTGGAAACAGGATACTGCCATACTTTTCCCAAAGGTAGTGATCCCTCTTCTTCTGGTAATTTCCATCCTATCTCTCATTTCCACCCTGGCTATGTTACAGGAACACCTTGTACTGTCTCAACTCTCTTCCTTCATTGACTCATCCTGCTTTTTCACCCCCTTCTAGTCTGGTTTTAGGAAATACCACTCCACTTCCACCTCCCTTATCTGGCTGACTGACTCCATCTTCTCAGGTATGAATCAGGGACTCATCACCGCTGCCATATTTATCAGTCTTGCTGAAGCTTTTGACACTATGGCACACCCCTCCTTCTGAACTAGCTTAAAGCAGTGGGCCTTTCTGACTCTGCAGTCAGTTGGTTTTGTTCTTACCTTGAGGAATGATCTCAAGCTGTCCAGATAGGAAACACCATTTCATCACCACTCCCCATCTGCTCGGGTGTTCCTTCAAGGGTCTGTCCAGGGCCATATTCTCTTGTCCATATTCTTGAATAACCTCCACTTTGTCTGTTCCTCTGTGTCAATTTATATGTATACTGATGATACAGTTCTTTTTGCATCAGGCTCCTCTTCCCATGAACTTGCCTCACAGCTACAGCTGGAGTTTGACAACATTCAGTGTTGGTTCCAGTCTAACAATCTGTCCCTGTATGCCAACAACACTGTTTCAATTAGTTTTTGCCCCTAACAGAGGCTTTCCCTACTCACCCCTCTCCCTTTATTTCACACCCTTGATTGTTCAATGATTAAGGATGTATCCTATTTTAAGTACCTCAGGGTCTGGCTGAACTGACATCTTTATTTCATGGTGCTTACTGATGCCATACACCATAAACCCCACCTAAAGCTTGGTGCACTGTACATGAACAATATGAGTATACTGCTTCCTGCACATGGAGAGATTGTTTTAAAAATGATTCTCCCTATTTTTGACCATGGTGACATAGTCTATAGTAGAGCTCCCAAATCCTCTCTTGCCAGACTGGACCCCCTTTTCACTTTTTTTGTCATTTTGCTTTAGTCTTTTTCCCTCATACCCACCACTGTTCACTCCCCTCTCTTGATGCCAGGTACCTTTCCCATTGTGCCTCCTTTGTATCTAAATTCTGGCTGGTTCCCTTCTCTCCCTCCTTACATCCTTACTATCCTCTCCCTCTTCTTCATCCTATCCTCTTACCCTCTCCACAGTAATATCCCTATTCCCTCTCTATCCCTTCTAGAAAATCTACTATTGGTCAATCTGCTTTCTCATATCACTTTCTTAAACACTGGTCATCCATTCCTCTGTCAGTCTGCACTGTCTCTTCTGCCTTTTCCCTAAAATCTCTTTTCATGACTTTTCTTCTCACACCTGCAACTGTCCATGACCCTTTACCTCTTGTCTTCTCTCCCCTACTAGTTTTTCCATGGTCATTTTGTTCCCCTCATCCTCAGGCTATACCTGAATTAGTAGTTTCCCTCACCTATCATAACTCTACTGCATGTATCTGTTTTACTGGTTTCCCATCAATATTTATAATTACTTTTTTTTGATATACTGCACTGATGTATGTGACTTCTGTTTCTGTAATGTAGTATTGTTAGTACTGTTTCGTTTTTTTCCACCTCTTGATCTCTACCCCCCAAGGATGCATCTGGAAATGAGCTGTTAGCAGCTCACTCTGTTTTTCCTGCTGAAACATTTGAAATAAAAAATAAATAACATCTGTTTCATTGCCTGAGTGATCACACACCAGTCTATTATGTCCAGCAATGTAGACCAATTAAGAGTATGAAGCCAAAAATAATTGGACTTTATAGCCTCATGGGTTTCAACTTCCCCTCCTTTTTTCATAACTTTTTGCAGCAGACCAGTCCTTCTTAAACCATATACTAAATATAAATCCAGCTTTGGAGTACTTTACCTCTGACTTCTCTCATGTAAAAAATTAACATGCCTATAAAATAAACATGCCCCCATTGTTAGAAAAAGGGTTTGTGGACCAAACTCCAGGAGACAGACACCTGATTTGACCAAATCAGTATCCTAGCATGACAAAGTGTGGTCCTATTTGAAGAAATCTAACCTTTAACAAGATCAACATCAGTAGTGTACACTGTGGACCCAATATTCAGACTGCCCAGCAATGGCACAGGTGGAGGTGCAGCACAACTGAGGTGTGCCATAGCAAGACAGGGAGTTATTCAAAGGAGATGTGCCATGGTGCATCAACTTTGAATATAGCACATGAGGCACAGGGTGCATATACAATATGTCGGTGCATCCCCCACACAGATAGGACTGGGAATGCTCCAGCACTACTGTAGCTGCACTGGGTGCAATTCCCAGATATTCAGACCTGGACATGCAAATGGGGCCATAATGTGTGCAAGGCACAAATGGGGCCATTTGCATGTCATTATGGCCCCATTTGCATGCATTGAGCAGGGTAGGCTGGTGAAATGCACCTGGAGCTCTCGACAGCATGCAGTGCCCCAAAGAATGACATGTGTAACTCCCCTTCCCAGAGCAGAGAGCACCGGATGGTAATGGTGCAGTCCCTGGTAGTCTAGTGGCACCCACTCCTTCCCGTACCTCAGATAGCTGTGATGAGATATGAAATAACTTCTCTGGTGGTCCAGTGGTACACCCCTCCCCATACCAACCCACCAATCACTGTAAAAATGAGGTTTACAATCCCTGGTAGTCTAGTGGTATCACCCACCCCACCTGTACCCAGGAGCGCCAGTGACTCATCCTACAATATCGCGATGGTTGTCAATTGGCCCTCCAACCCTCACAGGCCCCCTGCCCACCCAGCACCCACCATCAGATATTGTGAATGCATTCAGTAGTAAATTCATTAACTTTCAAGTCTAGACAAGGCTAAGACAATACTGGTGAATTGTTACAATAGAGAAATGTCTACAACTCCTTCTGCATTTTTCTAATTCTCCACCATCACTACAAAACCACAATTGTATTTGAGCACTGAGTGCTGGTGAAGGCTGAGAACTACAATTTTTTGAGGGGAATCAACAGGGTAGAATGTTGGGATCTAGTCATGAGGATAACACTGTGACCAAGGGATGATGGATGGAGATTGATAGGTGGGATTTAAAAGGGTTGTTAGGAAGTAGTTTTTCATAGAGTAGGATGGTAGAATCAATGTCTGCCAAAGCAAGAAGCAATGGACAAATCAGTGACTGGTTTCAACCACAGATAGGATAGGCACATGGGAATAATAAGACCTATGGGATGGAGAAGAATGGATTGCAGGGTGTGAGCACTGGAACTCCAGAAGAGCAAGATGCCCAGTAACTCTGGTCCAATATCAGGTTACTCATGGAGTTTTCTCTAATTGGGAAGACTGGATAGACTAATGAGTTTTTGTGTACCATCGGAATCTAGGTACTGTATCTATGTACAGTGACTAGCTCAAGATCTACAGTCCTAAAGGAGTGTGGACAGCCTATGTAACTCATACCTTGTTGCTCTGTGGCAACTTGAAGTGGTCATCACACCATGGTTACCTGAGGATGACTTACAGCTTTGTGCAATGACCAACTTGGCAATACTCAGGCAGACAATGAGAAGTAGGAGGAAGGCATTTTTTTGTTGCTGCTCGGCATTCAAATGTAGAAACAAAATCAGCCAGATAATTACAAATCAGTCAAATTTCGGATTGTATAAAACAGAAACTACTTAGCAAACCAGTCTGAATTAAAATAATTTTGCAAACAATAAATCTCTAATCCAGTTATAATCTATTTATACAATATGCAATAAAGGACACACACACACATATATATATATATATATATATATATATATATATATAGTCAGACATGCTTTCAAAATACTATGTAAAAATAATTAAGATACAAAAACTAAGTATGCTTTTTAGAAGTTGTAATACTTTTTCTCATGTATATCTTAAGACCAACAAGTAAATAAACTTATCAAATGTAAAACAAACAAAATGCAACAACAAAAAAAATATATATATTGAACATCAAAAAACATGAAGGTACATAAATCAAGTACAGCTTGAATTTATACTTGGGGAAGGCCCCGGATTACATTATAAACAAGTTGTTTCCAATGCCCATAAACAAGGGCTGAGGGCAGCATTAGAACTAGAATATAATCAACCAAACTATAGAACAATGATTGGTAGAACACATTTTTTTTAGGGGACCAATGCTTTGGAATTCATTACCCCAGGATTTCCGATTAAAATATGGTACTATCAGACCAGGCAAAATAAAATCCTGGTTCACCAGTGAGTCAAGGGATTGAACTATGTCGGAATTGTCCTAGCATACCCTAAATGTACGGTGGTGGTGGGGGGAGGATTTGGGGTTCTAGTAGGAATTTATTAGGTCACATCTGGATATATGTAATTTGAGTATTGTATTTAATCTGTGCAGTTTCTGTATATTATTGTACTTTTGTATTGTATGTTAGGTAACTCTTGTAACTTTGCACATAGGACCTCACTGGAAATGGGCTTGTCTCAGCTGAGCTATCTGATTCATTCATCTTATGTACATAATTAATTAAATTTTTACTACTACTATGACATAGTTGAAACAAATCATGCTATATCTAGAGTAGCATAACTGAATCATACTTTTGCAGTATAAAACATTTCTCAGGTTATTGTCACATATAAAAATGCATCACACTATCACAAAGTCAAATCAGGAATAGAGTAATTAGAGAAGTTCATGAACATATGACATAGATGTGAATAGACTCCCATTATTTTGTATGAGGCACATTAGATGCACTTTTTTAAAGAGCTCAGAAGCAGATTTTCAGAGAGATATAGAAGTATGTCTTAACAGTACAGCAACATAGCCACACAGAACAAGGATGGGATAAATCCCTTTTGTAGTATTTCATATTCTATAACTGAAGCACATAGTTCATAGATGCATTATATTGGAACCAAAGATTCTTTTGTACATCTTCTCCTCTAATCTCCCACTCCTTCTGGCTGTTTAATATCCCTGTCTGCTCACCAGTCTTATCCTTCATTGCTGCTTGCTACCATCAGGCTCCATGGGTTGTCCCAGCATCCTTGGAGGGTCTCTGTCCTCGAGGGAGAGGAAGAGATTAACATCTCTGGGCTATCCTGTAAGGTACAGTATGCAGGCTGGGAGCAGGAGAGGTGTTTGGCATGTGAAGACTAGGCAACCATCATCTGGCTGGCCAAGACAGGCACTAGTTTCCATTTTGAGGGCCATGTCCCATTCGCCAGCAGAAGGCACCATGGTCATGCCCTGGAGGTGAAACCAGTCAACATGTGGCTGCCCATGCTAGAAAGGCTCTGCACAACTCCAGGTGTCACTGTCCAAGTGATACGCCATGCCACCCTCAACTTGGAAGAGATTATCCATGTGGCCACTCTACCACCCTCCCTGTAGACATCTACTCCCAATTCCCCACCTCAGGGCTTGAACCTGGGTTGCCTGCATGCAAAGCAGGTGCTCCAAAACTCAGCATCTTGTTGCCAGCTGGAACCAAAGATTGTTAAAGGCATTATCTAAGACTGGTGAAAACAGCAAACACTTGAACTACCTAAGTCCCATAGTTTTGTAGCTAAAATGAAAAATTTTCATTAAATCCCCTTTGGAAGGGCAAGGATCTTATTTGGCCCCCCCCAGATGGTAGCCAGTTGATCTCTCCACTTTTGAATGTACCAGACCTACCTCTTAATCCAGAAGCTTCTTGATATCTAACTAAGGGGAGCACTGGGGTGCATTCATTTGAATAGGTAGTACTCATATTAAAGAGTGTGATCAGGCCGATCAAAAGAAAATATATATATCAGTTGCATTAATCACTTTATGCATATTATTGTAGTAAGTTATTAGGGTAATCAGTGGCTCACATCACACATCACATTGAAACAATTATATTTAATAATGGAGGCTATAATAGAAACAACTAAAGGTGAAACAGGGATTACGTGCTCAACTTGTAACATGTACTCATTTGTGAACATAGATTTTTCTTATAACCTATTTACATTTCCCAAATGTGTAGATAACACTGACATGGTAAGCCTAATTGCCCAATTTAATGAAAGAATGGCAGAGCTTGAAAAAAGTCAACAAGACATGGCAGATTGCTTCCAGGCTAGACTTCATACTAGTGTCCCTGGAACCTCTAGTAATCAAAATTTAACACACTCTATTCCATATTGTGACCCTAATCATAGTAGTAACACATGCCCAATTCCTTCAACCAGGAAAAGAAGTAGGGATGAGGAAGAAGTTCTAAGCTCAGAAGAAAAATGGTATCAAGTACAACATTTAAAACCCCTAAAAAGAAAAAAGGGAGAAAAGCAAACCATTTTAATTTAGAACTCACTAATTCATTTGATCCACTAACCCAGGAAACTAATCATGGAGAGAGTAACTGTACACTGTCCAGTCTAGAGGTCAATCCAACAGAACTGATCTGTTCTCCTAAAACTAAAACTACTAACAAGAATAAGAACACAAATGGACCCTCTGAGGAACCACTTATAGAATTGGAAGTTAGCGCTATCAACTCAGTTCCAAATAATCTGAATACTGAGTACATAAGCAGGGTGAAGGAAATTGACCAGCATAATACCACACAAGTATTTGTCTTAGAAGACTCAATTGTTAAGGGCATAGACAGGGCAATTTGTAACAACGACAAAGAAAACAGGACTATGACATGCTTTAAAGGAGCCAAGATAGCTGATATCACCAGAATGACTAATGATATACTAGGATCTGAAACAAGACAAAAGTTAGTAATAATCCATGCAGGAGCAAATAATGTGCGTCATCAGCATCCACAACAAACAAAACAGGAATGGGTGAATTTAACAAATAAACTCAAAAATCTAGGTTGTAATTTTGCCCTATCAGAAATACTACCTATCCCAAGAGTCACATTTCAGCAAAAGAGGAAATTAAAGTATCTTAATAACTGGTTAAGGCAGTGGTGCCTTAAACCGAATGTGAGATGTGTTACTCACTGGGAAGAAATTGAGCACAGTACATACTTATATAGTAATGATGGTTTACACCTTAACAAATATGGGACGCAGTTACTCGGCCAACATATCAACACTTATATTGACAGTTATTTAAACTAGTTAAAAGGAGGGAAGAGGTTATACCATGCACAAAATTTCAAGTTACCAACACTTTAAATAAAACAAAAAATAGAAATAAAAGGAAAAGGACACCAAATAAAAAACATAAAAAAAAACAAAACAAAAAAAAACCAAGAGCATAGTCTTATCAAAAATACCCCCTTAATCACAAATACATCAATAAAAACTTCAGTGTATCAAGATCACTTAAATGAGCTTAAGATGCTAATGACAAATGCTAGAAGCCTCACTAACAAAATGGAGGAATTAAAATATATCATGTCTACAAAAAATATTGACATATGCAGGATAACCGAGACTTGGTTTATGGAAAATGACTGGAACACTGATATTCCAGGTTATGTTAAATATACTAAAAACCATCAGAATAAGTCAGGAGGTGGTCTGGCTCTGTATCTCTCTAATAAGCTCAAGAGTCATCAAGTAAATATTAATGATACCAATGTTGAAATTTTATGGATCAAAATTGAATTAGGTCATGAAATACTTACTCTAGGCCTATGTTATCAAGCACCTAATCTCAATCAGGAAGAAAATATCAGTTTCCTAAATCATTTGTAAAAGGGAGAGGACTCAGGGGATTAAATGTTATTTGAAGATTTTAATTTCCCTAACATAAATTGGGAGACCCTTGAAACTAAAAGTCACTTTGAACAGAGATTTTTAGAAATTACCTTTAGTATGGGTCTAGAACAAATAGTGTCTCAACCCACTAGGAAAAATAACATTCTAGATTTAATTTTCACCAATTCTGTAGACTTAGTATCAGATCCAAATATATTACATCTGTTAGGTGACAGTGATCATAACATGGTAACTTGTAGTATTCAAGCAAGTGTATTATGTAATAATGGTGTTATAAAAATCAAAAAAAATTTATAAAGCAGACTACAACAGTATAAAAAACTATCTCATATCTTGGGACTGGGAGACAGATTTAAAAGACCTAACCTAGATCAAACATGGGAAAAAATAAAAACTACAATTGATTTTTTTGTGTAAACACTTGGGTCCCAGATAGAGTTAAGTATAAAAATAAAGGACAGAGGATCCCATTGTGGTGGACAAAGGAAATTAGGCATATTATTAAAAAGAAACATAGAGCATAACATAGAGCATATAATAAGTATAATAAAACCAAAAAGATAAAGACTGGGAAATATTTAAATCACTTGCTAAAATACCAAGAAAGCCATACACAAAGCAAAAATGAAGCTTGAAACAGACCTTGTAAAGGAGATTAAAGATAATAAAAAATAATTTTATAATTATATTGGCTCACTTTACTGGAAGAATGATGATCATAAAGAGCATGCCTCATAACAGAATAAGTATGCCTATTAGAAAAAATTTAATCACATTGTCTTGGGTTCACAGAGATTTCTGCCATTGGCCATTTTCCTCTCCATAATGACACAATCCTTAGAATTTAGTGGTAACACTTTTTTCATGTAACAATAACACTAGGTATATCACATAATGCTGGATGTTGCAGAAGCACTATTCAACCAGAGATGAAAAGGAAGGACCGATGATCTTTTCTGTTTAACATTTCCTACTGTATGTCCCACTGATCGACAACAGGAAAGACAGAAAACCTTCACTTAATTTCCACAGCTAAGTGGATATAACCATTGATTTCAATTTGCTATAGGTGGTTACTTACTCTTAATTATGTTCACAAGTGTGTACTCTAGCAGTTATCACTTATCTGTTCCATATGAGTTTACTGTATAATTTGTTCTTATATTGCACTTATTATGTACACTGCTTTCTATATTCCTCAGCAATGTGTACACCGTCATGTTTTCACTGTATATTTTTTTTAGTTTGGCTGTATGTATCCTATCCCTATTACCCTCTCCCCCATGATGCACCATGAGGTGAGCAACTTGTTGTTCAGTGTGCCCTTCCTGGTGAAACATTTCAATAAATAAATGAATAAATAAAAATACATTTAAAAACATGAACATTTTCACCTGACATACATTAGACTGAAATCTACTTACAAATCTATCTGAACATGTACTCCCTGGAGGATAGGATAACACAAGGGGGCACAGTCTTAAGCTGGAGGGTGGTAGGTTTAGGAGGGAGGTCAGGAAGCACTTCTTCACAGAGAGGGTGGTGGAAACTTGGAATGCACTGCAGGAAGAGGATATCTCATTAAAGAAAGTGGGCAGCTTGAAGAGGATGGGATATGCATAGGGAGAAGGTAAGGATCATGGGTAGGGAGGGTAGGAGGAGTGGAGAGGGAAGGCAGGGACATTAGCTCAAGCTGTGGACCCTGCAATACGAGTAGACTTAATAGACCAAATGGCCTTCTTCTGCTGGCTTCTTTGTATGTTCATATGTATGTTTGTATAATATTTCAGAATATTCATTCTGTAGCTCTCTCACTTAATTGCCTTTGTATTTCTCTTATATTTAAGCATATTTAGTATCTTTATCAAATCATATGGGGTTATTCCTTTGATTACTTAGAAGATTCGGTCTTCTTACAGTCACTGAGGACAATTCCAGATGAGAAAGACTATCCACATATTTAAATCTTCTGTACCCTGATTTATTTTATTTCTCTTCTAGTGGTAATTTTGGGCATATTTCTATATTTTATAAAGTATGATAACTGGATATGTATATTCAGTTCAAGATGGGACATGGTAAAGGGTCTATACAATGGCATTATTATCTCTTGAGCTACTTGCACAAATGATCTTAATACAGCATAGAGAAGTATTCTATTTGCTGAAGCCGAAGGCTATGGCTGCCGCTTCAGTTTATTTTTAGTGGGAATTTGTACACAAATTAAAAATTAATTTGCTCTATTTTTTTCTTAACACGATACTACATTTTCAATGTTAAAACTAATTTGCTATTGTATTGCTTGTTCCCTTCATTCTTTTAGATTATTTCAAAGCTTATTTGCACCCGCTATAATTTTTTTACTCTCTCAAAGTTATTACCATCTGTATATTTAGAAACCCCGTTACCATATCCTATCCTCAGTTCACTTATGAATATTTAATAGTAAATACAGTGTGACCCATTGCTGATACTTGTTACTTTCTACTAATGCCAGTCAAACAAGCTACCATTTATAATTGCTCTTGTCACAAATACTACTTTTGTCACAAAACTAATCAATTCATTTGACTGGGTGACCAAAGTAATAGACCAGGGAGGGGCTGTGGATATGGCCTACCTAGACTTTAGCAAGGTATTTGACCTGATCAGCTAAAGTAATAATCAGTTAGCCAGCCTGGGAGTGGGTCCCAAAGTGGTAGACTGGGTAGCAAACTGGCTGCACAACAGGACACAGAAGGTAATAGTAAATGAAACTCACTCTGAAGAAAGGGGGGGTTACTAGTGGAGTACCTCAGTGTTCAGTACTGGGTCCAGTCCTCTTTAATGTCTTATTAGGTGACATTGCAGAGGGTCTGGAAGGAAAGTATGCTTCTTTGCAGATGACACAAAGATCTATAACATTGTTGATATGCAAGGGGGGGCGGAAAGGATGAGAAGGGACTTGTCAAGGTTGGAGGAATGGTCAGAGGTATGGCAACTTAGATTCAATGCAAAGAAGTGCAAAGTAATGCACCTGGGAAACAAAAACCCAGGAGAAGATCACACAATGGCGGGGGAGGTACTAACAACAACAAAAATGGAAAGGGACCTGGGGTAGTCATATCAGATGACCTAAAGATGGGCAAGCAATGAAAGAAGGCAGTAAGGAGAGCTGGGGGGGATACTGGAATGCATAGGGTGAGGCATCACAAGTAGAAAAAGGGAAGTGGTCATCCCTCTGTACAAACAGGTGGTGAGACCCCATCTGGAGTACTGCCTGCAGTTTTGGAGATCCCATCTCCACAAGGACATAGACAGGATGGAGGCAGTCCAGAGGCGGGCAACCAAAATTTGTGCAGGGTCTGCATCAGAAACCATATGAAAAGAGACTGAGAGAACTTAATATGTATACCTTTGATGACAGGAGGGACAGGGAACATGATAGAAACTTTCAAGTACCTCAAGGGAATCAACAAAGTCCAGGAGGGTAACATCTTTCAGAAAAAGAGATGTGCAAGAACATGGTAGCACAATTCAAAGATAGAGGGGGGATTGCTCAGGGGGAATGTGAAGAAATATTTTTTCATGGAGAGAGTGGTGGACACATGGAACTGCCTTGCTGGGGAGGTTGTGGGGTCTAAAACAGTGGGGGAATTCAAACATGCATGGGACAGACATAAGGCAATTTAGAGAGGGGTAGGAGGAAGTAGGCTGTTGGTTAACTAGAATCTGCAGCTTATTCAATCAGTAGGGAAATGGGCAGACTAGGTGGGCCAAGAGGTCCTTATCTGCTGTCAAAGTCTATGTTTCTATGTCATCATATTTTCTTTTACTCTTTAACAAACAGATTTAATATTCTAAACCATTAGCTGTCACAGTTTGTTATAGTGATCCTCCCAAGTCCTATGGGAGAACTATGGAACCTTCCCTATTTTATGGAAAATTGTGGGCCACTCAAAATAAAAAAAACAACAATTATTTATTTTATTTATTTATTGAAGAGATTGGAATTACAATCCTTTGAGTCAGAGACTCATTTGCAAAGGCTCCAAGTTGGAAATTCAAATACATAGCAATATAGGACAACACATAAATTATCCAATACAAAAAAGAAAAACTATACAATTGGCAAGTTACAGCTTTGGGGGGTCTTGAAGAGGACCCTGAGTCTTAGTTAAATACAGAAGAAGAAACCAAATACAAGGAATTAGACATAATGAAAAGGAGAGGCCACCCAGTATGAGGGCTGCTGTTATGGTGCAGTAAGAGAGGGGGCATAGGTTCGGGGATTAGGCTTGTTGCAGTCACAGATGGATTGTGTGAGGATACAATTCTTTATAATGTGCCACAGAAACAAAGTGAAATGTTTTTAAATAAATGGCTGCATTGATTCTTCTGCCATTATTTACAAAGAAACACACATGATGATTGCGGAAAAAGACCAACAGGCCATGAAGTCTGTCCATATTATCCTATCATACTCCAGGACCTGTTGTCCCTCTGGGGTCTGTGCTTACTCTATTCTCCCTATTGTTTTCTGTGTTTCTGCTTCTTTTGCCCCACTGAGTAGCTACTAGACCCTTGTCTCTGTCCCAGCCATGCTTGAAGCTGTTTACGGTTTTTGGCACTCACTACCTCTGACAGCAGAGCAATCCATGGCTCATCCTCACTTTCTGTAAAATAATACTTTCTCTATCCTTTTAAACAAATTCTCTCCCTGCACTAGTCTCCACCCATTTTTATTCTTTTTTAATTTTTTTTATTTATTAATTTTTTGATAACCAGGTAAGGCCCACTAGGCACAAATTTTCAGAGGTGACCCAGGAGCACTGGGGAGGTTAAGCGACTTGCTCAGAGTCACACACTAGGCAAGTGGAGGTTGTGGGAATCAAACCAAGTTACTGAAAAGGGCATTATAGTTGCCTGGCAATACCACTATACTGTAGTTAGAGGTGAGAAGGTATTTCTATATGAAACCCCAATTTTTGGTTGGTTATACCTTGACATTTTTTCATGAAAAAGCATACAGTTTGCAAAGATTATACATTAGCACATGGCATCAGGGCTTCTCCATTTTGATGAAGTTAGGGTCACCAGTTTTTGTGTTACAGAGTGGTACACAGTTTTGAAAATCTAAAAAAGCTAACTTTGTTGCCAATAACTAAAAAAATCTGGAATTTGAAACATGAAAATTGCAGACTGCATACTGTCCTATGGGTGGAGCTTTTGGTGTTTAGAAACTGAAACCACTGGGTATTTAGAAGTTATTACTGAAAGTTTGAAAGTGTGCATACTTCCAATGACTCTTAAAATGTCCAAGGGAGTTATCCAAAAATAAAGAATCCAACCTCATCTGTGACTCAGATCATACCTGTTTCATCAATATCTCCAGAACAGCCGCATACCATGTTAAAAGCTTCAACAGCCTCAGGAATTCAGTCAGACATTGAGGCTGTTACAACAAGCATTTGTCAATGCCAAATGTTGCTTGCTGGCATTAGCAGTGGAAGTGCAGGAGTTAGACAGATGCAGTATAGGAATGGCAGTGAAGTATTGAACTGACGCCAACTCCACCCCCACCCTGCAGAGATGGACAGGCATTGCGGTGTGCCTTTGGGCTGTCACCCATAATGGTCTTGACATTTCACCTCACCCTACCCTGCAGACACTTACAAGTGTTGAGGTGTGCTTTGGGCTGTTCGGGCTTTACACTCACCTAATTCCATAAGGAAATATGCTGAAATGGGTACAGTATAGGAGAATGGGGTCAACTCTGGGGGCAAAGGGTCCAAGGTGCACCTCAATGGCTGTCACTGGCTGTAGGGTGGGGGTGGAATGGCATGAGCATTACTGTTGACAATCCCAAGTCACACCCCTGATGCCTGTCAGTCCCTACAGGGTAGGGCAATATGGTCAAAAACCCTAATGCCCTGGGCATTTCTTTGTATTTTTACTCCAAGCTTTCAACATGGGCTTTTTGTGACCCCACCACATGAACAGTGGCACTATCAATCCATTAGCCGAAAGGTAATTTTGCACAGCGACTTCACCATTTGGCGCCACAGGTGTGAAAGCACATTTTGAACAGGATGTGAAAAATGACAACTGTACTGTTCATGAGGAGATGTAAAAAATGGCAATGTTGAAAATCTGGAGTGAAAATATAAAAAAACGGATGAAGCCACGGCGTGCGTAGAAACTGTGCAACGCACACCCATAATACAATTAGTTTTGGGATTTTTTACTGCAGACTTTCAACATAGGCATTTTGGGACCTCCGCTCATGAACAATGTCACTGTGATTTTCTTAATCTATCCCGAACACTGATTTCCCATAGCGACCACGCTATTCTGCGCTGGAAGTGTGAAAACACATTTCAGCCAGGGTGTGAAAAATGACATCTATACTGTTCATAAGGAGGGGTTGAAAAATGCCAATGTTGAAAATCTGGACTGAAAATATTATGAATTTGTGAACTTACAAGGGTGTGTGGAAATTGTGCAATGCACGCTTGTAACACAGTCATTTTATGGACTTTTGTCACCAAATTTTCAACATAGCCAGTGTAAGACTTCTGCTAATGAACAGTGTCACTGTGATTTTCTTAATCTGTCCTGAACATTGATTTCTCACACCGACTGCGCCATTGTGCGCTACGTGTGCAAAAACACATTTCAGGTGAGATATAAAAAATGACAGCTGTACTGTTTATAAAAAAGTGTGGTAAAATGGCAATGTTGAAAATCTGGAGTGAAAATATTACAAATTTGTGCGGTTAAGAGGGTGAGTGGAAATTGCGCAACACACGCTCATAGCACAGTCATTTAATAGACTTTTGTCACGAAATTTTCAAAATAGGCATTTTAGGACCTCTGCTCATGAACAGTGTCACTGTGATTTTCTTAATCTGTCCCAAATGCTGATTTTCCACGGTGACCGGGCTATCCTGCGCTGGAAGTGTGAAAACACATTTTGGCCAGGGCGTGAAAAATGACAGCTATACGGTTCATAAGGAGGTGTGGAAAAATGCCAATGTTAAAAATTTTGAGTGAAAATATTAAAGATTTGTGAAGTTACGAGTGCGTGTGGAAACTGCGTAATGCATGCTTGTAAAACAGTAATATTTTGAATTTTTTTCACCAACTTTGCAACATAGGCTTTTTGAGAGCCCATCTCATGAACAGTGGCACTGTCATTTTGTTAATAGGGCCTGAAAAGTGATTCCACACAGTGACAGTGAAATCACCTTTCGGGACTGAATAATGCCATAACAGTGGCTGAATTCACGAGGAGGGGTCCCAATAACCCTATGTTGAAAATTTGGTTGCAAAATTCCCAAAAATGTCTGAGATATGCACCAAAGTTGACAAAACCCTATCTGGCGCTGAGGGCCATAAAATGAGGATTGCTAAATTATTTTATTAAAATATTGTGAAGACTGCCTTACACAGCATCAATACTGTAAGGTAGGGGAGTCGAGTTACTACATATACAGGATCACTGTGTACTCTTAATATAAGTTTCAAGTTCAAGTTTCCAGTTTATTTGCTGGAAAACACAATTGAACACACTCATTTATAAGGAGGTCCCTCCTAATATAATAATAATATGATATAAGCCCTTATTTTATTTATTTTGACATCTGAAATCTCAAGATGTAGCCAATATGTGATTGTGTCAGATGTAGTATTTCCCGGGGTTAACTCTTCTGCCTATGTTTCTAAGACACAATTACTTAAAAGCATTGCATACTACACCAAATTTACAATTTTTCACAATTCCAGTAGGGCAGTACCTGTACTGATCAATGCCTCATAGGACTTTTCCCAGTTTGTAGAGGATCATTTTCAGTTTCCCACTGCAGAGGTAATAGTAAAAGAAATCCAGACTCCTGTTAAGTTTTCCACCAGTTGACTGCATATAGAGCTATCTTTTGAGTATAACTTCTCTGTCAAGTCACTGGGTGGGAATTAGAAAAAAACATTCCTGAAGCCATAATGATCTGTACTGATTGGTTCTGCTGATCAACTGTCCACACATTCTGTATGTGAGAAACATGTAAGTGGAGTGCTGGACCACTTAGTAATTAAATGAGAATTGTAAATCTCGGTCTCTGTCAGTTCAGAGCTGATCCCCACCGTAAAGAATGCAACTGTCCCCTCTATGCATGCCTGTATATGTGTGTGTGTGTGTGTGTGTGAGAGAGAGAGAGAGAGAGTGAGAGAATGTGGGGGAAGGAAGTGGGAGATAACAGCTGCAGACTAATGTGTTTACAGAACACAGCTGACCATGAGGTGAGTTTCTTTGAACATAGAGGCATCTCATTAACTGGCCCTACTGAAGCAATGTGTTTCTTGCACATGAGTGCAAGCAGCACAGAAATGAGCTCTACAATAGCAACTACAAACCATGATAAACCTAACATCAAGAAAGGGCAAAGCTGATATAAAAACCTTTAAAAAACTGGGGTTATGGGTGGGTTTTTCAAAATGGTTGTGTGTCTTGAAACAAAAATGGACTCATAGAAACACAGAATTTGATGGTAGATAAGAACCACTTGGCACATCTAGTCTGCCCATTACTCCTTACAGTACCTAAACTATGATTCCCTTGTGCTTTTTCCATGCATTCTTCAACCCCACCACTGTTTTTGCCCCACCACCTATGCTGGAAGGCTGTTCCAGGAATCCACCACTCCTTCTGTGAAGAAGTACTTCCTCACATCTCTCCTGAATCTATCCCCCACCAGCTTCATAGCATATCTCCTTGTTCTTGATCACCTTTTCTTCTGAAAAAATACTTCATCTCCTGTACCTTATTTACCCCCCATGAGGTATTTAAAGATCTATACCTCCGCCCTTCCAGGACTGTACATATTGGGGCCATTTAGTCTCTCCTTGAAGTGCTTCTGATGCAGACCCTATGCCATTTTAGTTGCCCTCCTCTGGAGCACCTCCACTCTGTCCATGACCTTCTGGAAATGTGGTCTCCAGAATAAGACAGAGTACTTGGGGGGGGTGACTTACCAGCAAACTCACTTCCTTGGAATGAATTCCATTTACCACCACCCTGTTTTGCCTATCCCCTAACCAATTTATTTTCCAGTTTACCACATTTGGACCCACTCCTAAGCTACCCAGCTTGCTTACTAGTCTTGAATATGGAACAGTGTTGACAGCCTTACTGAAATCTAGGTAGGCCACATCCACTGCTCCACACTGATCTAAATCCTTTGTTATACAGTCACACAGATCTATCAGATTTGTTTGACATGGCATCTTTCCTGCAAAACCATGCTGCCTCTGGTCTTGTAACCCACTGGATTCAAGATATTCCATAATCTTTTCCTTCAGCAGTGATTCCATTAACTTTTCCACCACCAATGTCAGGCTGACAAGCCTAAAACTGTTAACCTTCTCCCTGCTACCACTTTTGTGTAATGGGACTTCATCCACCCATTTCACACACTCCTCCAGAACCACTCTTGTTTCCAGTGAACTGTTAGAAAGAACAGTCAAGGGTGCAGCCAAAATTTCCCTGACCTCCCTTAATACCCTTAGATGCATCCCATCTGGCCCATTGCTTTGTCCACCTTTAGATTAACGTCCCTTCAGGATTCTCACCTCCAAAAAAGGACTAGTGTCCCCTTTCCTCCCTCAAAAGCTTCTTTTGCTTTTTTGAGGTCCCTGCCCTTCTTCTTCCACTGTGAACATTGAACAAAAGCATTTGTTCAGGATGTCTGCCTTTGCCTGGCCCTTCTTTGCTCAGTCTTCCCTTCCTTTCTAACCTTATAATACCACCCCAGACTTTCTCTTTTCACTTATATACCTAAGAAAAGTCTTGTCCCCTTCATTAACTCCTGGACTAATTTCTCTTCAGTTTGAGCCTTTATGCACCTTACTGCTTTCCCTAATTCCCTGTTTCCCTTGATACACCTCTCTATCATCCTTCCACTGCATTTCCTTATAACATCTGAATGCTACACTTTTAGTCTTTACCTTTTCAGCCTTCTCTTTCAAGAACCATAGCGGTCCCTTTTTCCTCTTGCTTTTGCTCACTTGTTTGTGCAGAGGTCTGTTTCCACTATTATGCTCCCTTTTATCTTCACCCATTGTTCCTCCACCCAAACCAAGCCATCTCCCCAGTAGTGGTGGGCAAAGTGGCCGAAATCCACTCTGTGAAGTGATTCACGGAGTAACGTGTAATCTGTGAAGTACTCTGCAAAACAGAGTACTTTGTGTTATAATGGGGAATGTGAAGTGCATTGGAAACAATGATTTTGCATTATTCTGCCTTCCCCAAACCACTTCTCCACCAGTTATAAGGCGAAGTACATTGAAATCAATGTGCTTCGCCTCACTTCGCCTTGTTTTGAGCTCCAAAGGTGAATTTTGCAGTGCTTTATGGGATTACAGGTCATATGGGCTCTAGGTTGTTCTGCACAGCCTCAGTTCTGTGTAGTGTGTGTGTAGTGGAAGATGGAGACAGTTTCCTCTCAGAGCTCTGCGATTCAAATCCTCTAAAAGCTGTTAAAAAAGTCTTTCTGAGCTATTTATTTTTGCTCACAATTTACAGCATCGATTATAGGAAACCCTCCTGTACTCGTATCATTGAGTGTTTATTGTTTGTGTGTGGATTTTGAATGTTAATTTAGAACAGTCAGTTTGTGTATTGTGAAGTGTGCTTTTGGGGAGGGGCGTATCTGTGGTGTAGGTAGATTAACCTGGAGAAAAAGGCAGTCTTTCTGTTTTGGTTATATTTTTCTTGTATAACTGTGTTAATGTACACACAGTAATATTTTCAGTAATTCTTGACATTTTTTGCTGATTATTGTGGTGCAGCAGTGTATAATTTCAGTTTGTTTAAAACATTTGGTTATATTACTAAAGGTTTTCAATTTGCTACGCATTACTTGTAGTGTGTGTGAGTGTGTGTATGATGCATGCCATTAAATCAGACAACTTTTATTGCGCCACAGAGTAATTGCAGCAGTTTGAACCTGCTATCCACCGTTGGAGTGGACTGTTGCTGCCGTGCACTACCCCCCCCGCCCCAAACTGGCAAAAGGTATTCTTTTCCAGATTTGGATTTGTGACTTGTTAGGTGTTGTTGTGTCTTTACATCTGCATCTCTTGAGTGTGCAGCTCAATCTTAATCTATCTGTGTTTGTAGTATACCATTAATTCTGGGAGACTTTGTATTTTTTGTTACCCTCTCATTTCATTTCATCAGCACTGGGGAAATTTTATGGATACAAGACAGTAGCATTTTGAGATACACATTAATTCTAGTGACCGTGTGTGACCACTGCACACATGACAGAGTGTGCCATTAATTCTTGGAGACTTTGCATTTCTTGTTATGCTCTCATTTCACTTTGTCAGCACTGGTGAATTTTCTGGACACAAGAAAATAGCATTTTTAGGGATGCACATTAATTCTGGTGACTGTGTGTGACTACTGCATGTATGATATCTGAATGCACCATTAATTTTGGGAGACTTAGCATTTCTTGTGCTCTCATTACACTTTGTCAGCACTGGGGAGTTTTCTGGACATAAGACATGAGCATTTTGGGGATGCACATTGATTTTGGTGACTGTGTGTGTGAAGGGATACCAATATTGTTGTCACTTCACCTTACTTTTCGTTAAGGCAGAATGACAACACAAACTAATAATTACAAGGCGAAGTGAGCATTTTGCATTGGCCACTTCATGTAATGGATTGACAACGTGAAGTCATCCCCTGTGGCATTTACCCATCTTTATAAAATCTGCCATCCTGAAGTCCAAGACCCTCACCTTTGTGTGGTTTGATTCTGTAGCTGTCTTTATATTGAACCACACTGTACGATGATCATTGGTTTCCAGGTGGCCTCCTACCTTGATGACCACAATACTGTTCCTGTTAGTGAGTACCAGCTCAAGTATTGCCATATCATGAGTGGGTTCACTGACTAGTTGCCTGTTAAATGTCCCCTGCAGAGTCCAGGATGTCCTCATTTGTAGCTGAAGCCATTGCTGGAAGGCTCCAATCTGCATCTGGCAGGTTGATATCCCCCACCAGCAGAACCTCACCTTTTTTGCCATCTTGCTAATGGCTTCCACTAGTACGTTATCTAATTCTTCCCCCTGTGCTGGAGGTCTATAGTTCACTCCAGTGCAAACAGTTGCTCCATTCCCCATCTCCAAGGTGACTCTCAGTACTTCTGCCTCCCCCTGTACCTATATCTCTGTCACTTTTATGCTTTCCTTCCCACACAGCACTACACCAGCTCCTTTCCTTCCTTCCCATCCAGTCCTTCCTCAGCAGAGTATAGACTGGTATGAGCATGTCCCAGTAATGACTTTCAGTGCACCATGACTCAGTAATGGCTGCAATATCCAGGTTGGCCTCTGTCATGATGGCCTCTAAGTCCAGAATCTTAATTCCTAAACATCAGTCATTCACACACATGACCTTCTAGATTTTGTTTCTACACTGCTTGTTGCCCCCCCTTTTCCCCTTTGCCTGCCTTCCTTCCCACCTCTCTTTTTAATGATCCTGTTTCCTTCCCCCCTCTATTTCTACTACTCAGCTTCCTTTAATAATTTTTACCCTGGGGGACTCCCTTCCCCTCAGGTTGTCCTTACTCTCTCTAGTTCAGCTTGAGGGGTGAGGGGCAGTTTCTGCTTCCTGATTACTTCCACCCACCCCGTCAGCTAGTTTAAGTGTTCTTCAAAGTAACACTTGAACCATCCACTGAGGACTGTGGTTCCTCTACCATATGAATGCAGACCATCACCCCTGTATAGGCCCTTATCCTCCCAGGTGGGTCCCCTGTCCCCAGTGTAGCTGAATCCTTCCCCTCTGCACCATTACTTCAGCCATGAATTGAAGCTCCTGGTGTGGATATCACTCTCCTTTCCCCTGTCATAGACATGCAGCACTTCAGTGAAAACCACTGAGTGAGCTACCTACACCAGAGCCCTCCACAGCACCCTACCCCCCGCCCGCTTATGCCAGCACCATCCCTAATCAGGTCTTAAGTCACCAGGTGGACAATGACATCCATCTCACCCTCTTGTCCTGCTGCCCTAGTGATCCTCAATATCTGCTTACCCTCCCTCTGGACCTTGGTGCCAGGTAGGCACCTATCTAGCCTCTCTCTCCCTCCCTCCTCTTTTCTGTTCCCAAATCTTTCCCCCTCACAATTGAGTTCTCCACCAGAAATTGCTTCCCCTTCCTCTGGTGTCATCTGCCACCCTCCTTGGGGTCTTCACTATGGAGGGCCCCCTCATCTTCCCTGGTCAGTGCTGCAGGTGCTACCTCCTGGCAGTTCTTCCCTACCAGAGGGGTGTAGGAATTACATACTGGCACCAGCGGAGGAAAATACATAGAAATTGTCAGCAGATAAGAACCACTAGGCACATCTAGTCTGCCCATAAGCCGTGTACTTGATTATAACTTCTGACTCTCCCTCTGCTTTACCTCTAAGGTTCCCATATCCCTGCCCCATGCATGTTTAAATCCAACCACAGTGCTTGCTCCCACCACCTCTTGTGGCAGACCATTCCATGTGTTCACCACCTCTCTGTGAAGAAGAACTTCCTCACATCTTCTCTTAACCTGCAACCTTCAAATTTCATGTCATACTTCCTCATTCTTGTACTTCTCCTGTATTGAAAGATGTCTCCCCCTGTATCTTGTTTATGCCCTTGAGGTATTTAAAAATGTTTCTATCATGTCCCCTCTCTCTCCCTCTTCCAGCTAGTACCTATTGAGGTCCCTTAATCTCTCCTCATACGTTTTGTGGTGCAAGCCCTGAACCATCTTAGTTGCCCTTCTCTGGACCTTCTCCATCCTGTTAATGTCCTTTCAAAGGTGCAGCCTCCAGAACTGCACACAGTACTTCATGTGAGGCCTGCTCTAGGTTTTATATAATGGTATCATTACTTCCCATCTTTTGCTAGTGGTACCCCTGTCTATGCACCCCAACATTCCACTGGCCTTCCCTGCTGCCCTAGTACTTTGCTTTGACATTTTTAGGTCATCTGAAATAATAGCCCATAGGTTCCATTCTTCCTTGGTGACTGTCAGCAACTCCCCCCCCATCCTGTAGCTCTCTCCAGGGTTTCTATGCCCCAGGTGCATAATTTTGCACTTCTTTGAAGTAAACCTCAGTTGCCACTCCTCAGACCATTTCTTAAGCTTCCCCAGGTCCTTCCTCATTTTCTCCACCCCTTCTGGAGTATCCACCCTATTGCAGATTTTGGTGTCATCTGCAAACAGGCAGACCTTTCCTTCCAGCCCCTCTGCAATGTCACTGATGTAGACATTGAACAGAACTGGCCAAGAACTGATCCCTGAGGTATCCTGCTGGTCACCACTCTTTCCCCATATTGTACTCCATTTGCCACCACTCCTTCCTCCTGTCTGTTAGCCAGTTCCTAACCCAGTTTACCACCTTGTCTCCCATTACCAGACTACCCATCTTGTTAACCAGCCTCTTACGTGAGACAGTATTGAAGGCTTTGCTGAAGTCATGGTAGGCAATGTCCACCACCTCCACCCCGATTTACTTCCTTCATCACCCAGTCAAAGAAATCTATCTGATTTGTCTGACATGACCTACCCACTGTGAAACCATGCTGCCTAGTTTCCTGGGCATTGATGGCTTCTAGATGTTCCACTATCCTTTCCTTAAGCAGTGCCTCCATGATCTCTCCAACTACTGTGGTAAGGCTGACCAGCCTATAGCTTCCCACCTTCTCCTTACTGCTAGATTTGTGTAGAGGGACCACATGTGCACTCCGATCCTCTGGCATCACTCCTTTGTTGAATGACTCTGTGAACAAGACTGCCAGAGGTTCTGCTAGCTCTCTTCACAGTTCCCCTAATATCGTCAGGTGTATCCCATCTGGCCCCATTGCTTTGTCCACCTTCAATTTAGGGAGCTCCTGCAGGACCTCTCTCTCTCTCTCTCTCTCCTGTGAATGGACTGTGAATATGCTTCTGTCCCACAATCCCCACCCTTCCAGAGCCCACGATAACCAGCTGCTCCTCCTCCATTTTATTGAAAGGACTGCTTTGTTAGAGCAAGAGTTCAAAAGATTTTCAATTAAAGAATAAGTTCAAATGTAATAAAATAAATAAGTAACAAATCACTGCACAAAAGAATTGAAGGAACTAAAAGTAAAATCCCTAACAGTAGAGGCACTATCTCAGGAAAAATATACAAACTGCATTTCATTTAACTACAGAAGTGTAGTCTGAGAAAACACTTTAAGGTCTAAAAGTTTGAGACTTGTGGGACTCACATTAGAAATGGACAAACTGTATGAGAACTTAAGATAACTAGTTGTTAATGTCTTAAAAGAGGCACTAAACTTATGAAAGGATAATTGCCATTCAGATCAATGGCTTACAGACTACCCCCTAAAATATGGTGACTCATTGTTCTAGGAGTAAAAGTGCTTTAGAATTCAAAGGTCATCCCATATAGCTATTTCCTGAGATT
Organism: Neoceratodus forsteri; assembly: GCA_016271365.2. Classification (NCBI taxonomy): domain Eukaryota; kingdom Metazoa; phylum Chordata; order Ceratodontiformes; family Ceratodontidae; genus Neoceratodus; species Neoceratodus forsteri. The sequence continues at coordinate 914,524,677 of CM028132.1, read as the reverse complement.
TCTCCACTTACACAAGATTGCAGGAAAAGAATGCTTATGTACAGAGATGAAGCATTTGAATGCAGTACAACTTGTACCTTACCGTAGCCAGCAAAAAGTGCAATAAATTACAATGGTAGCATTTTCTTTTTTTTTTTTTTAACCACAGCAGATTGCTAATTTTCTACAATGGTCAAGAGAATTAAGAAAAAGCATGCATCAGAAAATCAGCAGCAGACTGGAGTTTCATCAGAATCTGATGATACAAGTCAGTCAACACAGTCACATTCATGAGGTGGAAGGAAAAATAGTTATGTTGAAACTTCGGGGTGAAAATATTGAAAACTATCAAAGTTACATGTGTTGAAAAATGTTAATGTACTCTCATAACTTTGTTCATTTAAACTATTTTTACCCTAGATTTTCAACATAGCCTTCTTAAGATCCCACCCCATGTACGGGGGTGGAGAACATGTTCATATCCTGCCCAAAAGGTGATTTCATGCAGCAACTGTGAAATCACCTTTCAGGTTGGGTTTGCATAATTTTACTGCCAGCATCCATGAAGTGGCATCTCAAAAAGGCCATGTTGAAAATTTTGGGAAAAAATATTCAAAAATGAAAAAGTTATGAGGATGAGTTCAAAAATCCATTGAAATACTTTGAACTACAGACCTGATTTCCTCAGTTCCTGGTCTGGCATTGAAGAGAAAAGATGTATCTCTGGTCCACAATAAATTACGGTATTGGACCCCAGTTGTAACCAAGGGGTGGGAGGGTTTTGGGATAGTGGGTGCTGAGTGGGAGGATAAGATGGGGGGAGACTAACTGTGGTGGCAGAAGATATTGGTGGGTGTTTTCCACATTTTCACAGTGTATAAAAATAAAACATTTATGAGAGATGGTTTTACTTTGTTTATGTACCAACACCGGGGATTTGGCACCCCATTGTCATTGTTATGCTTGGTGGCACCGGAGGTGGACTCTCGCATTTCACCTAATGAAAATGGTTGGGGTGGGGGGGTAGTAGTTAGCACCCAGGATTAGGCATTCTGATATTGGAAAATGAATGGGTGCTGAGTGGGAAGGTGGTGAGGGGGAGGGTAACGACAGTGACAACAGACATCGATGAATAATTTTCTTTTTTTGCAGGTTGTATAAATTATAAAAAAACTACAAAAGGTAGTTTTCTTTATTTCAGGTACTGACACTGGTGAATGGGCACTCCAGTGTCAGTGTTATGTTTGTTGGCACTGGGGATAGGCTCCTCGGTGTCTCACAATGAATATGAGCAGGGTGGGGGTAGTAGCCAGCACCAGGGATTAGGCACCCTGGTGTTTGAATATTTACAAGGAAGATGAGTGGAAGAAACTGAGGGCCAGTTCTGTTATTTTTGGCAACACCGCAAGTGAGTTTCCCAGTGTCGCACAGTGAAAACTGGGTTGGGGTAGTAGCCGGTACCAGGAATTGGGCACCCCAGTTTTGGAAAACTAAGAAGGAAGTAGTGGGAGTTATTGAGGGACAGGTTCTATTATTTCAAGCTACATCATGGGGAGGACAACAGCAGGATGATCAGGATGCTTATCAGCTTTGCTTGCTAGGCGGTGTTATACAGATCAAAGGAAAGAGCTGTACTATAATTGGATTGCCTCTTTCCTTTTAACTACACAAAGCTTCCACCCGACAAGACCAGGACAGTGTCATGATTAGACTGGCTGATTATTGGTCTGACACTGATAAAACCCTTGCAGACTGCCCTGCTCTGGACCGACAGTCACACACCTCTCAAACCCACTTTCATACCAAAATGTTCACTTTTTGTAAGCAAGCACAGGGTGAAAATAAAAAGTGGAGATTTTCAGTTATTAATTTCTTTTTTTTTATAGTTTCTTAATTTTTGTTTCATGATTTAATTAAAAAGGGTAGTTAGGAAAGTTTCCTTTGCAACAAAATCAAATACTCCTGTATAAAATATTCTCCTTTTCATAAGGGGTCATACATGTACAGTGTATGGTCCAAATGTATTATTATTTTCAGCAAAGCTGTACTATGCTTGTAGTACTATAAAATATAAATTATATTTACAGATATTAAATGTTTACATATATACAAGCTAATTGCAACTCCCCAGTTTTTTAGGACAAGTCTAACTGCATAAATTAATTATTTTTCATTTCGTCACGTTATTTTCGTACTGTTAATAATGTCTGTAATGAATACTCATCAGAGGTGTTTAAAACAACTGATTTGTAAACTGTATATGATTGAAAAATCAATGAAAAATTAAAAAAATGCATAAAGAAAATACAGCACTGGGCATGCACAGTTAAAAAAAAATGGTGTAACACTGGATAAGGCCAATTCACATTCCACTTCAAGGCTGTGATCACAGCCTACAAGCTCATGAATGTTGAGAGCTATATTCATAGCACATTATAAAACTATAAAGTAATGATATGTTTGCCCCTACATACTCATCTTTAGTTCCTTTTCTGGGAACTAGTCTATAAAAAAGAGGAATAATAGAGCTGATGGGAGCCCATCCCTGGTGGCTGGTCATGCCTTGCTGCTTCTTGTCCAGTGCTGGAAGCCGACCTTAGTGTTGTCTTTCTGTTGCATATGTGCCTCTGGAAGCCTATCCCAGATGACATGTTCCACCCCCTACCAAACCTGAATCTGACACTACAATCCTACAAAGTGACTATAAATGTTTGTTATGCTGCCACCAGGAGCCCATCTCTGGAAGCCACTTCTGCTCCCTAAAACCATATCTCTGTAAGGTGGCCACACAATGGACCCCCTAAACCTAGTTCAGACATGGGCTGTCCAGTCAAGGTGTCAGAAATTGCGTATATTGAAGCATGAAGCAATCAGGAGCCTATCTCTGGTGGAACACTTGTCTCAGCCCCTCAAGTGGTTTAAGATTGCAGGATCCAAACCCCACTGCAGCCTAACACCTCCTGACTCCCCCCAGAAGGTAGATGGTATGAACCCTTCACTCACTTTCTCAGCTGGTATTTGTGTGAATTAATTTCAACCTCAATTTAAGAAATACATGCACACAGCATGCAGTTCATAAATTCCAGTTTGTGATAAATATCACAGATCTGGAGTTATGAAACACACTCTTTTTGTGTGTATTTCCTAAATTGCATTTCTCATTGATTCAGATGGCATATGGCTGAGGAGTTGAATAGTGTGGTTTAAGTTGCCTAGTAATGGGGTGCCACTGGATGCCATGGATATCTCAAGATGGAGAAGGGTGTAGAAAAAGAGTGTCGCTGGATGCCAGGGACACTTTGAGGTTGCATAGGGTGTGGGAATACCATTGGATGCCAGAAATACTTGGCAGAGAAGGTGGCGTGGGAAGAGATGCTAGGGGTAGTTATAATGGGATAATGTGTAGAAAATACCACTGGAGGCCAGGAATACATGAAATGGAGCCCTGTGTGGGGTGCCAATTGACATCAGGATGCTTGGAAAACTGCATGGTGTGAAAGGGTATTGTCACTGGATAACAGATATGCTTTGAATGGGGCAGGGTGTGATGGGGTGACAGTGGAAACCAAGTTTTTTTTGTGGGGGAAGGGTGATGGAGAGAATGGGCACTGGATACCAGGAGTTTGTTGTCCAGGGCAGGGTGTGGTAGGGGTTACCACTGTACACCAGGGACTGTTTGGTACAGGGTTGGGATTAGTGAAGATACTGTGGACACAAGAAATTGCTTGACTCAGGGTGGTGGGGGGGAGCTGGGCATGTCACTGTGCTACAGTACTGATTGGAACAGGGTGGGGTAAGAGCAGGGAGTGGTACTGTGATCAGATACTGCTTGCTACTAAAAGTATTGATCATGCCTTTCTAAAGCCAGCATTTCAGTCTAGTGACTGTTTGCCAATAACAGGCTATTAACAGTATTGAGATAAACAAGCAAACAGTGCAAAGTTTGTGTAATTTGCAAAGTGCAGAATTTACCTATGAAGGGTGGAATTTTCCTGCAAATTGTGGAATTCTCCAATAAATTACACAAGACATGGGCACATTTTACATGTCACAGTGAAAACGTTGTGACTTTTGGTGAAGTCGAAGTTGCTAAATGCAAGGGAAACTTTGTGAAACTCCATGAATGTAAATTTTTGCTACTTGGCTGCAACTTGTTTAAACTTTGCTGCATCTCTAATACAAAGCAACCAAAAAGAATAGCACTGTACTCAAACAATACAATGCAGTAGTGAATTTTATATGTAAAACAGTGACCATGTAGCTCCTGTGCAGCCACTAGTGGATCTAAGGAGACACTGGCATCAAGCTCAAAACTTCTGACTGGTTTCACACATGTGCATCATCAGAGAGCTGCACAGCAGTGATCTCATTCACTTTTTAAAGCCTGCTCTTAAAGTTACAGCCATACAAAAAGTGCATAGTGCTCATTACAACAATGAAGTAACAGTTTCACAAATGATATAGTGCAATTTCAAATGACTTTAAAGAACATCGTAAAAAAGATTGTAAAAAAGACAACATTTAGCTGCATTCATGATAGCATTATCAAATGGTTAACACTGGGGAGTGCTTTATTTAAAGGGACAGGTTATTTATTAAAAAACATAGTTCATGAGAGCATATAATAGTATATCATTGATACAAGTAAAATCATTGTTTTGCATGATCACACTTAATCAAAATAGTGCTGAAATAGCAGCATCAAGCAATACCTAGAGCAGCTAGTATAAATCAGCAAATGCATTTGGCATACTAAAATTACCAATGATCGGTCAAACGGACCGAAAAAACAGACAGACAACAAAACAGAAAGTAAGAGATATGGAATGTACTGTCACTTAGTGTGAAAAATAGAAATAAACAAAAAGTTACGATCCTAGGTAACAATATAGAGTCACCAAAGCATTGTATACTCATGGGGACTGGTTCAACTAGATACCTTGAACTTCAGAAGATGTCATTGGGAAAAACATTGTGCTGAAAATGGAGATTATATGAAAGTACAAAATAATAGAAAAATTGGCTTAATACTGAACCAACTATAAAAATTATGTGAGATTCAAAAATGGTAACAATGGAAAGGGAGCCTATCAAGAAGGTTAATAAAAATAACAGTAAAAAGTTTGTTTATAAATACTGTCTCACGGGGTCCTAATGAATAAATGATGCAAAAGGAAAAAGACAAAGGTTACTTATTGTTAAGTGTGCTAATAATTAAAAGTAAGGAATGATAAATGAGGCAAATAATACAAGGCACAAATCCCATATAAAAATAAACAACAACAAAAGAATAACCATGTTTTAGGTAAAAGGCAGTCAAAAACTCAAATGCACTAAAAACATAAACAATCAGATATACTTTAATATTGCATAGTAGATGTAACTATGCTTGCCTTATCTTAGCAATACAGTGGCATGACTGCCATTGTGTACAACATGCCAGAAAATGTTAAATATTAACAATATTGACTAGTATTGTATATCTATGGACTGTTTACAATTAGTATTTCCAATGCAGGCCAAGGTGTATGAGTTATGTATCTTTTTAAAAAGGTAAGGAAATTAATTACAAAAAAATGATGTTGATGCATCAGTTAGCATTTAAACATAAAGTAACATAGGTTTGAAAATACAATGCTATGGTACAAAGTTCCCTGAATCTAGGTGAATCTGTGGTGTACTGTTTCACAGGGCTTAAATGATCATGTAATGTGGTGATGGTACTGCTTTATCTTCGGCCATCTTTCTGCAGACATTGGTGTTTGAGTACATTTCTTTGCTTTGACTATTGCACAACTTGTCTATTAAAAAAAAAGCAGATTTTTTTTTTTGTGAAGCATCTGCATGTCACTAACTTAGCTATCCCCAGCAAATTCCGGCAAAGTGTCAAACAGTTTTTGAATCCATCTGAAGTCAAATTTTATAATATAATGACTGGTGATGTTAATTCCAATAATCCTGCAGAAATTGTAACTGCATTCAGTAATAAATTTACAAACTTTAAAGTTTGTAGATAAGGCTACAACAATATTGGTGAACTGTTACAATAGAGACATGTAAACAACTCCTCCTATACTGTGGGATACCGTCAACAGGGTGCCACCAGTAGGGCTCTAGAATGTGGTTGTCATGAAGAGGGTATCTGTGATTCCTGAGGATGAGGCCGTAAGTGTATTACTCATACTCTAAAAACTTAGTGCCAGTTGACAGAGTTACTACACTGTCTCAGAGTCGAGAAGATGATATACAGCTTACGAAACAAATTAAGCAAATTCAATGAGATATGGGCCCCTTCCCTTGTGCTTTATTCTTAGAATTTGCCATTCTCTTTTATTACATAGTAGTTCTGTCACCCATATCATGGTTCCACACTGAGTTGCCCAGTCTGGATGGCGGGGATATGGGGGAGGGGTAGAGGGATGGAGGAGTGAGTTTTTATTTCTTTTTTCTTTCACTTCCCAATGTACATGCCGCTCTAAAACATAGCTAGTTCGTGTTATTTGTATGCTGGAAACTTTAATAAAGATTTAATGTAAAAAAAAACAAAAAACTTAGTGCCGGGGGGGGGGAGGGAGATGTTCATATGTATTTACAGATGGGTGTGGGCGTGGTGGTAAAGCCACTCACCAAAAATGATGTTGAGAACAGCAAGGTGTGATCACAACATGTTGTATGCAGTCTTGGTGGGGGAGGTAACATGATTGCATGTACTGCATCTTACTGTTACCTTTTGCCTGTGCTCTTTTTTAATGAGTGCTCTTTGTTTTAGCCATAAAGTGGGCAAACCCTATATTTTCTACTTCTCCACATCACTACAAGACCACAATTGTATTTGAGGACTGAGTGCTAGTGAAGGTTGAGACTTACAACTTCTTGAATGGAATCAAGAGGGTAGTTGGCCGGGATCAATTCATATGGAATAAAAACAAAGCAACCAATGGGCCACAGATGCAAGTTGGTGGGGGGCAGCCAAAGACAGTTCAGCAGACAAATCAGTGACCATTTTCAAACATGGATGGGATAAGCACATGGGATAGCAAGAACTATGGGAGGGAAGAGGATGGATTGCTGGAGGAGTGAGCACTGGGGCACCAGAAGGGCAAGAGGTCCAGTAACTCTGGTCCAATATCAGATCAGCCACTGAACTGTGTACAAATTGGGATGACTGAACAGACTAATGAGTCTTTCTCTACCATGTATACAGAGTACCTCAAGATGTACAACTGCAGTATACTTTAATATTTTTAGCCAGGAAAGACACACTAAGCCATGACTTGTTTCCAGGTGTGTCCTGGGAGCATAGGGATGTTAAGTGAATTGCTAATGGTCACACAGTATGCAAGTGGTGGCTGTGGGATTTACACTGTGGGATTACAGTTTACAGTGCTTTGTTGTGAATATCAAATCCACCAGGCTTATTATCTGACCAGCTAGAGGTTTATAGCAGTAACTTTAACTCCAGATCACCAGGTGAGTCTTTACTGTGTTGCCCTTGAAAGAGTAGCAAACTTGGGCAGCAATCTTTCACTGTGCAGCAAAAGCAATGAACCATTTACCTGCTCATTTGAAACAACTTTAGGAGTAAAAACAATTTAATCACCATCATCATGAGCAGTGCTGGAATTAATTTATTTGCAACTGCTATTACCTGTACTCTGTAAATTTGTTGTATCCTTAGTGGTATTCCACCATTGTAATTATTTTGTAATATGTCTTGCGATGAATGTGTTGGTCTCTGTACTGACCCATTCATCTGGGGTCACATCTGTTAAACTGGTATTCCTGTGACCCTACCTGATTACACATCAATAATAAATTAATGTAAAATATTTTTCAATAAATATAAAATTAGATCATATGGTTCATGATATCATATTTAACAAACGCTTGTCAGAGCTGATATGGCTGTAGAAAACTTTTTGGGATGTTTTACCCATTATTTCTAATGCATTTGCACAATGCAGACCAGCTTCAATTTGATCTTCCTTTTACACATTTTTACAATGTGTTTTCCTAGAATATGCCTGCTGATTGCAATATACTTAGCCTTGATAATTCACAGAAGACATGGCATCTTATTTTCAGTGGGGCACTATATCTACACAATATTATGCTACATTGTGTAAAATCAGAACACACTGAAAACAATATTTTACATATGGACTAGGCTACCATGAATAAATACACTATAGAAATGCTAAAATCATGACCCCACTGAAAACAAGATATTGCATCTAATATGGGACATTCTGACTAAATACAGTGCACAAATTTGTAAAATAAAGATCCCTATTACAATGAGATGTAGCATCTCCCCTGCAGTATCCATGATTCAAAATGTAGGATAAGGAATATTTAAAGGAAATGTACTGTAAACTGAACATTACTGTATTTATTTTGAATGTTGTGGCCATGAGGATGGTGTGTGTGAGTGTGTGTTCCATGTCAGGATAGTGACAACATAGATGTCAATATCCCCAACAGTGACGGGAACAATGCTGACTGTCAGCATTGTTCCCATTGGAACAAAGTTTTTTTTTTGAGGGGAGCTTTGTCCCCCACACCCCCATCTCTAAATATCCTATTCCAAGTCTGAGTTGGTTTGGGGTGGGGGCGTAACACCCAGAAAGAGAGCAGTGGCAGAAAGTGAGACAATCACAATGATCTGGTGAGATTTGTTGCTGTGATTGTCTTTGCTATTAAATTGTCGATATCCTGACATGATACTGGGTATGTGTGTGTGTGTGTGTGTGTGTGTGTGTATGTGTTTGCTGCAGCTCAATATATTTTTTTCCTAGAAAGTGTAGTAAAACATGCCTGCTGATTGCTATATATTTTGCCTGCATAGTACACAGAAGATCTGGCATATGTCTGAGACAGGTCTTATCAGATAGTGTCTAAAGAGGTTAAAAAAAACTGTGTAAATCTTTCTACGCTGGAAAAGGGTGACTTTTATGAGGTATGAATCTTTCTTGAAAGACAATAACTGCCCAACTGAAGCTAGTAGCAAGAAAATGTTTAAATGCTAAGTATCTAAATGTGCAAGTTATTGCATTTCGCATGGGGTAAACAAATCTCCAGTTTAATAGGCAACCAGTATTTAACAGGCTGTTTCAGTTTCCTAATGACCATCTGATAAGCAGCTTGAAGTTCTGTCTCCATTATTTTAAACAGAAATAAGGGAGTATTTTATTTCAAGTGGCATAGTGATTTGCAGGTGTGGAAGGATACATTGAAGACTCCAAAAATGTGTTCCACTGTATTCCATTTTTCCAGCTGCAGACAGCAAGATGGCTGTAGGCTCTGCCCACAGCCATAAGAAGGAAAATGAGAATGTAATGGTAAAGAGATTTGATCCATAGAGCTGTGGACTTATGCTGTTGTAACAGCCTCCTCCACTTTGCTAAGTAAAAGTCTTGTGTTACCAGCTACTGTATGTATTGTTCTTCTATATGAAAGGGTTAACATTTTAGATTTGTACTTCTCTGCCTGCATGGTAGATACTGTATTAGTGCAAAAAGCTCAAATCTGCACTTACAGGCTTAAAACATTCTGCAGGAACACAAGACTCCTCACAGGAAGAATTAATTACAGGACATTACGCAGCTTTGAGAAAAACAAGTAAACAAGAGGCCCTGTTAGGAAATGGGTTGCTGAGACCAGTCAGAACTCTAAGGTTCTAATTTGGAGATGTAGCATCAGTAATAAAAAGGGCTCTATGTGAAGGTTTTCAGATTTCTGCAGGATGTATCTTGAAGGAGAAGGAGGGATTTTGGGGTCTCCCTCAAGCTAGATACCCTGAGGGTCTCTTGGCCTGGGTTTCAATCTGGGGGAAGATAAAACCCTCACTACAAGAACTAGAGATGAGTGACATGTATGAACTGCTTCTGTAACATCTGAATTGTGAGTACTACTCCGCTATATAGTAAGAGGAAAAGACTGGGAAATATCTGGTGATACATAGTGTTATTGGACAAGGGCATAGAGGGAAGTCCTAATGTAACTACCTAAACTTCAGACACAAATGAGGACAGAAATCCTAGATGGTATAGGATAAGGAGGTCTGGACCAATGGATGCAGGTGGGTGGGCCCCTAGAACCACATGGTTGGTGTCTGGTCCCATGCACACTGGTTTATGTGCCATGGCATGGAACATTAAAAGTAATTGACTTTGGGGAATGAAACAAAATGTATTGTTTGATGGGTGTGGGTGTTCAAGCTATGCTTCTGTGAAAAACATAAAAAAATTAAGGATGGAAATAAGCTGTGTGTCCCAAAGAGAGCAGTTCCCATTTCTAAATAGTCATATGATTTATCTTTTGTGAGTTCATGTTGCCATCTTGTTTAAGTGTAGGACTCATGACCAGTATTTCTGGAAGATTATTTCAGACTACAACCACCCTCAGCATAAAAAATGCAGCATTTCTTAGTTTTAAAACTGCTCCCCACCAACAGAAGTGAATGTCCATTGGTTTTCACTGCTCCTGTTTTTTGTTGGGTTAAGACAAAGTGACTCAAGCAGTCATTTGTCATGGAAAGACCTGTTGACATTATCAGCTGCTTCAGCAACCCCGTGGCAAATTCATTATTTTTTGTCCAGTACATTATGGTCATCTAAACATTTAAAATCCACAACAAAAAATATGGGCCACTATGCTTGTTTTTAAGTTACATGATGAGACTTAATCCCTCTTTATGGACAAATCTGTTAAGGGGTTAGATTATTTTGTATGGTTATAACATCAATGCATTGGGTGTCCATAGAATTCAAAGGTAGCACTTTCTCATGTAATAATAACTGTAGGTATTTCACACAATGATCAATACTGCAAAAGCCCTAGAGGGCAGGAGATGAACACAATGGAACTATGATCATATGTGTTTAACATTTCCTGCTGTATGCCTTTGTGATTGACAAAAAGGAAATACAGTAAACCTTTAGTCTGTTTAGTTATCTCCCCCACAACTCAATGGATATAACCATTGATTTAATTTTGCTCTAGGTAGTTATTTAGTCTTAATTTAAAAACATGAACAGTTTCACTTGACAGACCTTTGACTGAAGTCAACCATTTTTTTCTATTAAATAATAGTGCAGAATATTCTTTCTGCATTTCCCTCCTTTAATTACCCTGTTATTTCTTATAGTTCTTCTGTATTTAAGTACATTAAGTATCTTTATCTGATCATATAACACTACAGCAGCACAGAAAATACAGGCAGGATCACACAAAGTACTATTGCCCTGGTATTTCCCCTGCTTTAATTACTAAGCTCCTTTCCTCTATCGGATCTAACTCTTCTAGAGGTGAGCTAGTTATCCTCAGTGACTTTAACAAAAACTGTTGCTCCCTCAATACCAAAACATTTGCCCAAAATGTAAACTTACTATAATTGACTCAACTGATTTCTGACTCCACTCATCTAAATTTGAAATCTTTAAATCACTCTCTGCTAGACTGGGTCCACTCATTTCATCCCTACTGTATTGTGGATGCAGGAATTCTTACTGATACCCTCGTTGACCATCATATGGTTTATTGTGTGTGCAAGATACATCATCATAAGCCCCCTCTCAAATTAATCCATCTCAGATCCTTCAGGTTATTGGACTAGTCCTCTCTCCTAGCTGACCTACTGGGATCTGATTTGTCCCCATCTTTGCAGCCAATAATATAAACTCATCCCTGCAATACTTCTAGTCCAAATGTATGACTGTGTGGGATCAGCATGCACCCCTGAGGAAAACCAGAGCATGGGGCTCTCATCTTCCCTGGATAACAGCTGAGATGATGACTTGCCTCCGTACCAGAGACCTTGCATGGCATTTAATTAAGAACACTGGCTCCCTGACTGCTTTGGCCAGCTAATGGCACCTTTACAATGCCTGTACCAAAGCCATCACACTTGCAAAGTCTGAGTATTCTGCATCTACACTCCAGAACAATATTAATCATCCCCACAAGTTCTGGAAGGTTATCCATTCCCTTTTCTTCCCTCTGACTCAGTCTCTCTCCCCCTGTTCATAAGGTTGGTGACTCCCTCATCCCTTACCTTTCTACTGTTGCCTCTTCCTGTAACTCCTACTTCACTGCCTGTGCCCTCCGTCTAATCCTTTTTTCCCACTCCCCCTTTCTTTCCCAACTCTGCATTACTCTCCATTATCTTTTTTCCTCTCTTCTACCACTCCTTCAGGTTCCCTTACAGCCCTGCTTGTCCTTAATTTACACATGAGAAATAGCTGTGATGGCCTTGATCTTAAGTGTCTGCTTCTCTCTCTTTTCAAGGAAAGGGTGGTAGAATCAAATAATCTGCCAAAGCCATGGGAAGCAGACAAATCAGTGACATGTTTCAAACATGGATGGGATAGGTACATGGGGAATGTAAGACCTATGAGAGGGAGGAGGATGGATTGCTTGGGATAGGGTACTGGGGAACCAGAAGGGCAAGAGACCCAGCAACTCTGGTCCCATATTAGGTCAGTCACAGAGTTGTATACTAATTGGGAAGACTGGATAAACTAATGAGTCTATCCAGTCCAATTTATGACCAACTAGGATCAGTAGTGATGTACTAGATCTGCCATCAGAATCTAGGTATCCATGTACAGTGGTTACCTCAAGATCTACAGTCCCACAGGAGTATGGACAGCCTATGCAACTCATGCATTGTTGCTGTGTGGTCACTTGAAGAGGTCATCACACTATCGTTACCTGAGCTGAATTTACTTACAGTTTTATGCAGTTACCAACTTGACAATAGTTAGGCAGCTATGGAGGAGTAGGAGGGCAACTTTTTTGTTGCTGCTTTGTATTCACATTTAGAAACAAAATAAACCAGATAATTGCAAATCAAATTCAAGAGTGTATAAAATAAAAACTATTAAGCAAAACAGTCTGGAATAAAATGATTTCACAAGCACAGAGCTCTAATCCAGTTATAATTTATTTATATAACACACAATATAGGGGCACACATACAGTATATATAGTCAGGCATGCTTTCCAAATGTTACGTAAAAACACTTAAGGTACAAAATCTAAGTATGCTTTTTTAGAGGCTTTGTGATGGACATATGACCAGATTGATCTATTCATTTATTTTATTAGTGCAGTTATGTTTCTAAATTCTGTTATTTGGAAGTAAAACCAAATATGGCTCCCAGGTCATGAGTCCAGTCAGGTCATATGGGAAATACTGGCTCAATTAAAGTTCCTACAAACTCATCTAAGCTGCACATCCTGGCAGATGTGAGGGTGCAATTTTGAAAACCTCAGACACCCTGCAACACAAGGCTGTAAAGCTGGACAAAGGTTGTTCTAGGTGTGAAGCAGGCCAGTTGGCTTGGATGATGTCATATATACACACACACACACACACACATATATGCTCTCTCTCTCACTCACTCTCTCTCTCTCATGGGGGGTGGGTGACAGTGGGGAACTGTCACTCAAAGGGATAATGCCACTCCCAACAGCCAAAAGGGATATAAATTGGGGTGCTAAAAGCCAGTACACTCTCTCTCTCTCTCTGTCTTTCTCTTTCTCTCTCTGGAACACTCAACATCTGACAAAAAGGGAGCCCTGCTGAAGGTAGAATTACAGCTTAGTGAAAGTGTCTGCTATAGCTAGCACTAGATAAATAGGTCGTAGGTAACAGGAGTTCAGATTTTTCTATATATCAACTGTCTGTGTAACTTGCTTTATTTTCTATTTCCTAGTAAACTTGTAAACCTTTTGTGTAACTGTAAATATATCCAGTTTGTAAATACTTGTAGTTCTTCTAGTAAAGAATCAATTTGATAGAACCAGTGACTACTTGTTTATTTAAAAAGGTAATTTTACTATTTCTGCTGGACTCTGTTTTCAGTCCATCTCGGAAGGGCACTGTACCACAAGTTATTGTGTTGACCTTCCTGACCTTGAGCAAAGGAGGCAAAAAGGATGGTTTTCTGGTTCCAGGTAACAACCAGATGGTGCAAAGGATCAGAAGTCCCAGACAAAGAACTGACTGTAAGGGTCTAAAACTGTGGGAGAATTCAAGAATGCATGGGACAGACATAAGGCAATTCTTGTGGGTGGTAGGAAGAAATAGACTGTTGGTTAACTAGGATCTGTGGCCTATTCTGTAGGTAGGGAAATGGACAGACTAGATGGGCCAAGCGGTCCTTATCTACATAGATACATAAACAGTGTCAGCAGATAAGGGCCTATGGCCCACCCAGTCTGCCCATTTGAGCTTGTAAGTTCAGTTTATGTTTTGCTAGAAGTCTGTTGCCCCCTTACTCCTGACCTTCAGAATTCCTTTGTGTCTAGCCCATGCATTCTTAAATCCCGTGATTGTTTCAGCTCCCACCACTTCCTCTGGCAGGGTGTTCCACTTGTCCAACACCCGTTCTGAGAAGAAATTCTTCCTCACGTTTCCTCTGAATTGTCCTCCCTCCAACTTCATCCCATGATCTCTAGTCCTGGAACATCTTTTTCTCTTAAAAATAGTGTATTCCTGCACCCTGTTCCTCCCTATAAGATACTTGCATGTCTCTATCATATCCCCTCTCTCCTCCCTCCTCTCCACCAGGGAGTACATATTCAATTCCTTCAACCTGTCCTCATAGGACTTGTGATGCAATCCATGTACCATCTTAGTTGCCCTCTTCTGAACCTTCCCTACCTTGTCTATGTCCTTATGTAAGTAAGGTCTACAGAACTGTATGCTGTACTCCAGGTGGGGCCTCACTAGTGTCTTGAGAGTGGAATTATGACCTCCCTTTTCCTGCTGGTGATGCCCCGCCTATGCATCCCAGCATCCTATTTGCTTTACCTGCTTTCTTGTCACACTGTTTCTCTACCTTGAGGTCATCAGAGATGACAACCCCAAGATCCCTTTCCAGACTGGTGCATGCTATATCCTCACCCCCCAACTGATATATTGTGAGAGGGGTTTTGTGACCCATATGCATTATCTTGCACTTCTTTGCATTGAATTTCAATTGCCAAACCCCTGACCATTCTTCAGGTTTCTGCAGGTCCCTTCTCATTCTGTCTACACCCTCTGGTGTGTCTACTCTGTTACAGTGCTTTGTGTCATCAGCAAACAGTGAAATTCTGCTTTCTAGGTCCTGCGTAATGTCACTGATGAAGATGTTGAATAGGACCGGTCCCAGCACTGATCCCTGTGGTACCCCACTGGTCACTCTTCCCTCTGTGGAGTGACAGCCATTTACCACCACCCTCTGTGTCCTGCCACCCAGATAGTTACCAACCCAGCACACTACTGTCCTGCCCACACCCATATTCCCCAGTTTGTGTAATAGTCTTCTATGTGGCACAGTGTCAAAGGCCTTGCTGAAGTCCAGATAGGCAATGTCCACTGCCCTCCCCTGATTCACCTCCCTAGTCACCCAGTCAAAAAATTCAACGAGGTTGGTCTGTCATGACCTCATCCTGGTGAAACCATGCTGCCTTGGGTCCTGTAGTCCATCGACAACCAGATATTCCACCAATCTCTCCTTCAGTAGTGATTCCATGATCTTCCCCACTACTGAGGTGAGGCTGACTGGTCTGTAGTTCCCCGCTTCCTCTTTGTTCCCACTTTTGTATAAGGGGACTAAATCTGCTGTCCTCCAGTCTTTGGGTACCTCCCCTGTTTCCTGTGATCAGCTAAACAGTATAGCCAAAGGTTCAGCCACCACCTCTCTTAGTTCTTTAAGGACCTTGGGGTGCACCTCATCTGGCCCCATTGCTTTATCAACTCTTATTATTTCCAGTTCCTTCAGGACCCTTCTCATGTAAAGGGACTTGTGTCCATTTCTGCACCATTCTCACCCCTTGTACTCCCTTCAGACCCATTACCTTCCTATTCATCAGTAAAGACTGAGCAGAAATACCTGTTCAATATGTCAGTTTTACTGTTGTCATCCTCCACGCAGCCCCCATCCTCCCCCTTCCATCTTACTATCCCTCCCTTTGCCTTTCCTTTTTCACTTATGTACCTGTAAAAGGTTTTGTCCACTCTACCCACTGATTTTGCAATGTGTTCTTCTGTCTGAGCTTTGGCTTCCCTTACTGACCTCTCTGCTTCCCTTTGCTTCTCCTGGTACTTCTCCCTATCCCCTTCTGCCTGTGTCTTTTTGTATAGCCTGAATGCAATCTTTTTGGCTTTCACTTTCTTTGCTACCTCTTTGGAAAACCATAATGGTTTCCTCTTCTTTTTCCTCTTGCTAACCTGCTTAATGCATAATTCTGTTGCTCTTGTAATCCCCATTTTAAATACTGCCTACTGTTCCTCAACCCCTGATTCCTGTCCCATTCCCCTTAATGACTCTTTCAAGTATCTCTCCATTTTCCCAAAGTCTGCCCCCCTAAAATCCAAGATACATGTTTTTGTGTGGCTTGCTTCTGCTCTTTCTGTGATTTCAAACCACAATGACTGGTGGTCACTGTTCCCCAGGTGGTCCCCCACTGTTACCCCTATCACACTGTCCCTGTTTGTGAGCACAGGTCCAGTATTGCCTTCTGCTAAGTTGGTTCAATGACCAGTTGTTTGAGGAAGGCACCCTGAAGGAAGTCCAGGATAAATCTGCTCCTAGTTGATGCTGCTGCTGGGATGCTTCAGTCCACATCTGGAATATTGAAGTCTCCAACCAGTACTATCTCATCCTTGTCTGCCATCCTTTGGATGGCTAGCATCAGCTCCCTCTGCCGTCAAAGTCTATGTTTCTATGTAAGCGAGGGGCCCAAGAAGCAGTTTTATAACAACTGGTGGTGTGGGATCCTTGGCACAACTGGTGGCAATATGGTGTGGATAAGTGTACAGATTTAAAGTCAGAATTTCTGCACAGTTTGTTTTTCTGTGAGGCAGGAACTGTGGCAGAGAGATAAAAGCTTTATCTAGCACATGGGCTGACAGAGTGCCAGCAGAACTATACTTTAACAGTAACAAGACAGGATATACAAAAGGTTACACTGTTTATTTCTAAACAACTTAGTGCAGTATAGTTAGAAAAGATGAGCACCTCAACCTATTGCAAATTTAATGTACATCAGCTTCATGCGATGCTAAGCAGACAGGGGGATTGTCTATGAGGGCCTGACAAATAATGGACTCTTGGAAGCTCTGTTGTTGCATGACTGAAGGCAAGGGAGGCAGACAGTCTCAGAGGGGCATGACCAAACACCTGTGCAGAAGGGTGTCACTGAGAAAGGTGACCAAGGTAGTAAAACTGAGGTCACTATTGCTGTGTCAGAGAGGCACCTCAAGTCATGAGCTGATGAAGCAGTACAGCCCAAACCTGAGCTGAGAGTTGGTGCAGTCACGGCTTAAGCTCAGCTTGAGATCTTGAGGATGGATCTTGCACTGACAGAGGCTGAAGGGAAGAGAGTAAAGCTGGAGACTGAGGAAAGAGAGAAGGCTTGCCAGCATAAGAAAATGGATGCAGAGGGAGAGACCAAGGCTGGAGGCAGAGGAAAGAAAGAAGGCTCACCAGCATGAAATCCTGATGGGGAAACTGCACCAGCAAACACCCCAGCAAAATGTAAGTAATGGCATAGGGGGTCCCACCCATGAAGCCACAATTAACTCTAAAATGTTTCTGCAATACTGGGAGGCAGATGATCTTGATTTGTTTTTAAAATTATTTGAGAGGACATGTGTGTAGTTTAAATTGGATAGAACTTGTTGGATGACCCACCTCATGCCACTGCTTACTGGCTGTGTTTTGCATGCATTTGCTTGAATGGATGATACTGATTGTATCGACTATGATAAACTAAAAAGGGTGTTATTGAAATGCTTTGAACTGACACCTGAGGCTTATAGGCAAAAATTTAGAGACATAAGAAATGGCCCAGAAGACAGCTATATAGAACTGCATGTCTCAATGTGTGCCTATCTAGACCACTGGGTGGATAGAGCTAAAGCTAGGACTGTAGAGCAAATTAAAGATGTATTTGCAAGGGAACAATTTCTTAAAATTGTACCTGATGACCTGTGCATATGGCTGCTGGACTGGGCATGCAACTCCATGAAGAAGATGGCAGAAAGTGTTGAAGTGTATGTAGCCAGCAGACCACTTTCGCAGCACAAGAACAATGGGGGGTTGGGCAGCACATGGTTTTAAGGGGATCCAGGGAGTGCAGCCTAAAGAAAATCAGCCTGAACCTGAGCCCAAAGCGGAACCCACCAGTTCTAGGGGGAACAAGGACCTGAGGGCAAAGGCACGCTGGATTTGCCAGAAAGTGGGGCATCTATCTTATGACTGCCATAAAAACAGGAGCAAAGGGGAAAAGCCTGGGGGATGGTGACCAAGATAGTATTCAGTGGTTGGAAGACTGTGTACACACTGTAGTGCAGCCAAACTCCACCAAGCATAAGTGCCCTATTCTAAGCAATGGGACAGTAACACAGGGATTGAGGGACACTGGCACCTTCATCTCCATGGTGAGGCAGGATCTGATCTAGGCAGGTCAGACTCTGCTGGGACAGTTTTCCAAGATTCGCAGAGTCATGGGTCCACTGGTTCAAGTACCAATGGCTTGGGTGTTCCTGAGTTGGGACGGTGCCATGGGGTATGGGAGGTGGACATCATATCTGATCTCCTTGTGGATGTGATCATGGGGAATGATTTTGACCACAGGGAAAATTAGTATGCATTACTATCTGTAACCAGGCAAAAGGGCAAGCTTCTGAGGGTGAGGAGGAGGTGACAAAGCCTGTGCAGATCTCTCCCTCAGCAGCTGAGGAAGCAGCTAGTATGAGTGAGGGACTAGCTAGGAGTAGCAGGTCTGAGCTCCAGCTGCAAACTGAGGAGGCATCAACCCTGGGCATATTTCCTTCTGAAGGGCAGTTGTGGGAGGGTCAGACAGGAGAAGCTATGCAGGGCTCAGTGGGCCAATCCTGCCCCCAAGAAACTGAGAGTCAGTAGTTAGTGCTGAGGACTCTCAGGGAAACAAAAAGTCATTTACTGGGAGAATGGGCTGTTGTTCAGGGAGTGTACACCACATAGGGGGTTAGAGGGAGATGCACTTCAGAAACTGGTAGTCCCTTGAGCTTACTACAAGCAGCTTTTGGCCCTGACCCATAACATTCCTTTTTCAGGCCACTTGGGTATTAAGTACACAGAAAGGTGGCTTACCAATGTCTTCTTTTGGCTGAGCATGTACACATATGTGTCAACTTACTGTAGGACTTACCCATTGTGCCAGAGGGTGGGAAAGGTAGTGGACAAGGCTAAGGCAGCTTTTGTGCTCCTGCCTATTATTTATTAACTCTTGAAGAGGGTGGCTGTGGACACAGTGTGGCCCCTGAGTACCCCAAGTCACATGGGCAAGAGTTACATACTGGTTGTGGTCTATGCAAACAGGCATCCTGAGACAGTTGCCATGTCCTTAATTAAGACAGAAAAAGTGGTTGATGAGCTCCTGGGAATCTTTAGGCAAGTGAGATTTCCCCAGGAGACTTTGTCAGACCAGGGGACAAATTTCTTGCCATCATTAATGATTAGCCTGTGGGAGAAGTGCAGAGTGAAACAGCTCTGTACCTCACCATGTCACCCTGAGACAAATTACCTGGTTGAGCAACCCAATGGGACCCTCAAAACTATGCTCAGAACATTTGCAGAGCAGCACAACAAGGATTGGGACAAATATTTGCCCCACTTCCTGTTTGTATACTGGGAAGTCCCACAGGAGTCCACAGGGTTCTCACCCTTTGAGCTCCTGTTTGGCCATAGGGTGAGGAGGCCCCTAGACTTAGTCATGGATGAACAGGAAGGTTACAGTACCTTGCCTCTCAAGGGGAATATGTTGTGGAGTATATCCTGAACTTCAGGGCCTGATGTAAGAAGCTAATGGGGCTCACCCAGAAGCACCTAGCTACTACACAATAGCAGCAGAAAATTTGGTACGACAGTGGGGCCACAGCCCAGGAGTACGAAGTTGGACAGCAAGTGATGGTACTTGTCCCAGTCCAACACAATGCACTGCAGGCAGCATGGGAGGGCCCATTCTCCATAATCAGAAAGGTGAGTGGTAGGACTGACTGACAGAAGGTGCAGGCAGAGGGTATATCATGTGAAAATGATGAAGACATACTATAATAGGGAGGAAATGGTCCTCGGTATGTGCAGTGTGCTAGATGAGGGAAATGGTTGGATCCCCGGTGGATCTCCTGGGAGAAGTGCGAGAGGGATCCTCAGTGGATAATCTCACCCTCTAAGGGCAGCTGACACCAGCCCAGGCAGAGGAAGTGAAGGGGTCACTGTGATAATTTGGGGACATGTTCATGGGGGAACCGTGGTACACCATGAACTCAGGGAAATGCTGACCCTTGGAGTGATCCAGGAGTCCAGCAGCCCCTGGGCCTCACCTGTAGTCTTGATCCCCAAATAGGATGGTACCATGCAGTTCTGTGTTGATGACTGAAAGCTCAACAGCTACATGGAGTTGGATGCCTACCCCATGCCCACAGCAGGCGAGACCTTGTAATGGCTGGGGGGAGCCCAGTTCCTGACCATGGTAGACCTGACAAAGGGCTACTGGCAGGTACCTTTAAACCCTGCAGCCAGGGAGAGGTCTGCTTTTGTCACCCCATTTTGGCCTATTTGAATTCTGAGTAATGCCATTTGGGATGAAGAATGCACCTGCAACCTTCCAGTGGCTTGTGGATCACATTCTGGCTGGGGCAGGTGAATATGCACTTGTGTACATGGATGACATCACCATCTACAGCCAGACATGGGAGGATCATGTTGGTCATGTGAGGGAGGTGTTCCACTGACTGAAGGCTGCAGGGCTGAGAGTTAAGGCAGAAAAATGGCAAGTAGTCATGGCAGAAATGTCCTACCTTGGGCACCAGGTGGGCAAAGGACACATTCATCCAGAGGCTGCGTAGGTTGATGCCATCCAGGCATAGCCCAAAACTGACCAGTCTGCACTCCTGAAGCAAGTAAAAAGCACACTCTCACAAACAGACGAATAAAAATTAACAGCTTAATTGCTGATAGTAGGAATGTGTTCAGAACACACTACAAGCCACCTTGCATAGCCCACCCCTGCCAGAAAGAAACAGATAAGGGCATTTCTGGGGACAGCCAGGTACTACAGGAGGTTTGTCTCTCACTATAGTGGTGTGGCTAAGCCCCTGACAAACCTGACAAAAAAGAAAATGCCAGAGAAAGTTCTCTGGACAGAGAACTGTGAATCTGCTTCTGACATTTGAAGGAAGCGTTATGTGGGTCATCCATGCTTGCTAGCCACAGTTATGACCTAAGGTTCATAGTACATGTGGATGCCTCAGATCATAGGCTGGGCACTGTCCTGAGCCAGGTTACACCGTAGGGGGAGAAGCACCCCATGGTGTATCTGAGCAGGAAGCTTCTGCCCAGGGAGGAGGCATGTGCCACAATTGAGAGAAAGTGTCTGAGGATAGTGTGAGCCCTTCAGAAGCTGCAGCCATATTTGTATGGGAGGGAGTTTACTGTGGTCACGGATTATAATCCCTTGACATGGCTCCATAGGACTAGTGGGCAAAACACAAAACTATAATCTTACAAGATGCCCATTCGGCATGAGAGTAGTGTATAGAATGCCAGTGCAGATATACTGTCAAGGCAGGGCTAAGTGCATGACATGGTTCTTTAGGTGCCTTCCAGCCCCCTACATGAACAGCAGTGTTTCTTGAGGATTGCCCAAAAGAGACATGCTTTTATTTCCTGAGGAGAGGGGATGTGATGGACATATGACCAGATTGATCTATTAATTTCTTTTGTTAGTGTAGTTATATTTCTGTTATAAGTTCTGTTATTTGGAAGTGGAATCAAACATGGCTACTAGGTCACATGCCCAGGCAGGTCTTAAGGGAAATATTGGCTCAGTTGAAAGTTACCACAGACATCATTCAAAACAAGGTCATAAAGCTGGAGAAAGGATGTTCTAGGTGTGAAGCAGACCAGTTGGTTCAGATGATGTCATAAACACACATACACACATACACACACACACTCTCTCTCTCTCTATCTCTCTGTCTGTCATTGAGTGAGGAACATGTCACTCAAAGGGGCGAGGCCACTCTCCACAGCCAAAAGGAATATAAATTGTGGTGCTCTCTCTCTCACTCTCAGGAACACTGAACATCTGACAAAAAGGGAGCCTTGCTGCAGTTAGAAGTACATCTTAGGGAAAGTGTCTTCTATAGCTAGCAGAAGATAAATAGGTGTTAGGTAAGGATAGTTCAGATTTTTCTATACATCAACTGTCTGCGTAACGTGCTTTATTTTCTAATTCCTAGTAAACTTGTAAACCTTTTGTCTGACCGTAAATATATCCTGTTTCTAAATACTTGTAGTTCTTCTAGTAAAGAATCAATTTTTGATAGAACCAGTGACTGCTTGTTTATTTAAAAAGGTAAGTACTATTTCTGCAGGACTCTGTTTTCATTCTGTCTCGGAAGGGTGATCTTCCCAAATATTTTCTGTTGACCTTCCTGATCTTAAGTAAAGGAGGCAAAAGGGTCTTTCCTTGTTCTAGTTAAAAATTAAGTGGTGGCAATGGATTAGAAATCCCTGACAGAACTGCTCTGTAAGCAAGGGGCCCAAGGGCCAGTTTTGCCACAACTGGTAACAGCGGTGTGGGATCTCTCTTACATACTGTAATAAATCTTCTGATGTATATTGTAAGACCAAGAAGTCAATTAACTTATTTTCATATTAAAAAAGTATTAAACATAAAAAAATTAAGATATATAAATTAAGTACAGCCTGAATTCATAGTTAAAGCAAATCATGCTACATCTAGAGTAGCATAACTAAATCATCCCTTTGCAGTATAAAACATTACTCATTATTGCCACATATAAATATACATCACACTATCACAAAATCAACTAAGAAACAGAGTAATTAGAGAAGTTCATATACATATCACATAGAAGTGAATAAACTCCCAGTGTTTTAAATGAGGCACATTAGATTAACTTTTTTAATGAGCACAGAAATAGATATTCAGAAAGATGTAGAAGTATGCCTTAACAATACAGCAACACAGCCACAGAGAACAGGAAGGGAATAATCCCTCTTGCAGTATTTCGGATTTGATAACTAAAGTACACAGTTCATAGATGCATTATATTGGAAGAAATGTTTTTTGGCACCTTCCTGTGCATCCCTTGATCTCCAACTCTTTTTGGTAGCTCAACATCCCTGTCTGCCCACCAGTCTCACCCTTTGCTCCTGCTTCCTGCCACCAGACTTACCAGGCTTTCTCAGCATCCTCAGAGGGTATTGGTTCTCCCTGCTAGGAGAAGAGGGGAGTAACATTCCTGGGAGGCCTTCTGAGGTATGCAGGGCTGGTGGAGCAGGAGTGGTGCAGTAGAAGGACTGTGGCATGAACTAGGCAGCCATCATCTGGCAGGCTCAGGGAGGCACTACTTTCCATTTTCTGGGCTCCTTCACACTTCACAGCAGCAAGCACCATGGCCATGTCCATGTCTCAGAGGTTAAACAAACCAATCAGTGGTCACCAACACTGGCAAGGCTCCACACACCACCAGGTGCCACTGTCTGGGCAGTACTCCTCAACATCCTCCCTTGTGAGCCATGCAACTGTGTGGATGTTATAGCACCCTTCCTGCTGCCCTTCACTCCTGACAACCCAGCTTTGGGCTCAAACCCAGGCTCCCAGCATGCCAAGTAAGTACCCCAATGCTCAGCACCATAGAACTGACTGGAACCAAAGTTTTGAAAGGTATTATCTATGATTGCTGAAAACAGCTGAAACTTAAAACACCTAAGTCCCATAGTTTTGTAACTAAAGTGAACATTTTTTATTAAACTCCTTTTGGGAGGGAAGGGATCTCATTTTGACCTCAAGATTCCAGCCGGTTGATTCCTTCCACTTTGAATGTACCAGACCTACTCCCAAACCCAGAACCTTCATGATGTCTAACCATGGGCAGTGCTGGGGTGTGCTCTTTTGCATAGGGCTAGTTGTAATTCCATTATTTATATGTTAATGAGAATTTTGATGTTAATCAAAGCCAACACTCAACTAACAAGGATCCTGTTAGTTCAGTGGCAGCTTTAATTAATGTCAACATCTTTATTAACATGTAGAAAAGTAAAACATTATGCATCCCTTATTTCACTGGAAGAAGTATCGTAAAGAGCATGCCTCATAACAGAATAAGTATGCCTGTTCAAAAAAGGTGGCTCTCATTGGGTCCAATTAACAAAGCCCTTAGACTGATGCAAGGTGCCCACGTCAAATATAAATAACGCAAGTGGCACCATGCTCCAAAAGATTCCCCATGAACTATACAGAAAGGCAGCCTGTGTCAAATGCAGGCTGCATACACCAAAGGGGGCTAGCATCAGCCTCGCACCACAAAATTGGCTATAGCATGGGTCTGGGGAGCTTGTGGCAGATGCAGGCTGCCATATTCTCCATTGCAGTATTCACAAAACCTAAGTACCCTTAGACCGGATAGAGCTAAGGGTACTTAGATGTGTCCTCTGGGAGGGTTTTGACATTTGTGGCAATGTGCCAGGGTCCCTTCCAGTCCTGATTCCTGGTAATGCTTTAAAATAGCATCCTTGGTAGTCTAGAGACCCCCCAAGCCCTGATCTCCCATTATATATATATATATTTATATATGTGTATATATATATATATATATATCTATACTATTATAGTGGCACGGTAGTGCCACAATAGTTAGGGTTGAGTAAACAGTTTAATGTGAAACCTCAAAATTTGCACTTCATAACTTTGCAACCATTCAGCAGGTTTGCATGAAATGTGGTTTGTATGGTCCTGTGGAGTAGGTCTCTTGATATGTCAAGTTTTGATCGGATGTGCAGATTTTGTGCAGCGCATAGTGAAAAAAGTGTAAAAGTCGCTTTTCTTCTACTAATTTTTGATGATTTTTCCTCATTGTGCTGCAGCCACACTGTTTGGAATTGTGGCCTGTAAGTTTTAGGGTAGAAGGAGCTTGACCCAAGGAACAAGCAAGTTTTGGTTTAACGAAAAATATTAATGCATTTTAAAGTTATTCAATTTTGACATTTTCAGGCTCTGAGCATGCTCTGTTTAGTCTTTTGGATAGCTGCACAGCTTTGAACAGGGATTTGGGCTCACGAACAGGGATTTTGACAGCTCACGAGCAGGGATTCATTAAATTCCTGTTCATATGAAAAAAATCCCTGTTTGTGAGCCAACATCAATTTAAAAAAAAAAAAAACATTGTCACTTGACCCACTAATGTGTTCTGTAGAGACTGAACTATGGGCTTTGTTCAGTGCGACACCCTCTAAAAACACATGGCTTTGGTTCCATTTAGTTTAGTCAAAAAATGGCTGCTTTTAAATTTGAAAATCCCTGTTCATGACTCGCTTCTGATCCCTGTTCGTGAGCTGTAACAATTCCTGTTAATATGGGGATGACCAGATAGCCCTATCTCATGACCAGGTATTTCTAATGAACAGGAATTTAGACAGCTCACGAAAAGGGATTATAAAAACTAAGCCCTTTTTGTGAGCTGTCAAAATCCTTGTTTGTGAGGGGATGAGCAGATGGTCCTAAAAATCCCTTTTCGTGAGCTGCCAAAATCCCTGTTCGTGAGCCAATCCCTTTTTGTGATCTGTCAAAATCCCTGTTCATGAGTGGAAGACCAGATGGCCTAACCTCACAAACAGGGATTTCTCATGAACAGAGATTTTGACAGCTCACGAACAGGGATTTTTAAAGGTTGTTGTTTCTTTGCCAGTTCACTGCAAAGAAACAATTAGGACTTTTGGCTTGAAATTTGCAGGGTACAAAGGTGTTGTCCCACAGATGTGACTTATGCTGGTTTGGTATAAAATGTTTGGTTCCAAAGTTATGGTATTACAAAGCTTAGAAATGCCCCATTGGATAATACTGTGGTGAATGCAGTGCCTTTCGGTGCCTATATCTCAAAAACGCTTCAAGATACAGATTTTTAGCTAACTGCAGCATAGTACACCTTTAGGTGTGCTAAGCATGCATTCAGGTTACCAGTCCATAATTACAACTGCAGTGGAAATTTTTCCAGAGTTGCTACGGTTACTGAGATATTGCACCATTTGCAGCAGAAGGCTTGCTTGGAATACCTCTAGGCCTGCGCTGTGTCTCTACAATTATAGGTAGGTGGCAGCTCAGAGCGGGCCCTGAACTCCAACATATAGATACCATTATGCAGTAATGGGACTGCTGCACCATCCATTATGTAATATTGGGACCAGAGGGCCCTGCTATCCCACAGGGAGATGACAATTCATTACAATATCTGTGCACTTATGGATAGATGGCAGTGCAGGGCCCATAGGGCCCTGTGATCCAAAAACTGATTTCATTGGAGCTCAGGGCCCTTATAGGTAGATGACACTCCAAAAACTGATACATTGGGAGTGCAGGGCCTGGAGGGTCCTGTGCTCCCAAAACCATATAAGGATAAGATTATACTTTCTCAAAAAGTAAGGAAATTCATTGCAAAAAACTTTGTTAATGCATCAGCTAGGGCTGAAGTGACAAAAGTAGGGAAATTAGGTGTTAGGGTTGACACCCTAACACCCCCCACACTACTACCCCATCCCCACCCTCCAAAGAGCAACTGGTGACTGGGTGTGCCTTGGAATCATTAACACTCTCACTCCATTCTCCTATGCTGTACCATGTTATATGAACAGTTAATATTTTTCCTAGTCAAACCATCTCTTGTTGGGAGCTGCAATACTGAACACAGGATTTGCAAGAAAGTGAGTTGTGCTCACAACAGAGGGAGGGGAACCTTTCAATTGTCCTTGGTTTGTAGCAGATATACTGCAGGTGGAGGCTGCTTCTAACTGAAAGGTGAAATAAGGAATTTACAATTATCAGGAAAAGACAGTCTTGTTACAATTCTTAAGATTTTCAGTGCAGGAAGATTTTAAACTCTGGGTGAAACATTTGTCACAAATCCTGAAATAAGTGCAGGTACAGGTTGTGTATTTGACCCAGACAGTAAACTGTTTTCTGTGTTTGTTTGCCTTAAAATGAAATTCCAAACTTTCTCAGGAAGTGATTACATCACAGAGACTTAATCAGCTAATAGCTTTGGTAGCAGACCTGAGCACAATGGCATTATAAGCAAGTGTTTATAGCAAACTCATCAGAACAGCTAATATTTTTCCTAGTCAAACCATCTCTTGTTGGGAGCTGCAATACTGAACATAGGATTTGCAAGAAAGCGAGTTGTGCTCACAACAGAGGGAGGGGAACCTTTCAATTGTCCTTGGTTTGTAGCAGATATACTGCAGGTGGAGACTGCTTCTAACTGAAAGGTGAAATAAGGAATTTACAATTATCAGGAAAAGACAGTCTTGTTACAATTCTTAAGATTTTCAGTGCAGGAAGAGTTCAAAGCACAGCTGACTTATTTTGGGGCTGACTGCTTTCAGAGCACAAACCACCAGGCTGTTTTGGGGCTGGGGAGGTTTACCTGTGTCTGACTTGGATGTCTGGATTTTTCTCTGTTTGATTAGCAGGGGATTTTCTCTGTCAAATTGTTGTGTATAGTATCTTGCAGACAGAAAGGCACTCATCGCAGTGGTGGGTCAGAGCTCATAACTGATTGTTTTGTGAGGGCACGGTTTAGGCCCAACCCTTCCCACCCCTCACCCCACCCACCCCTGGAAATAGTTCCTTTATACCTGGGGTTCTGACATCATTTTCTCAAGCGTGCAAGGTGCATATCAATGTCATATCCTCTCTAGCACACAGCACTGAAAATATACGCATACACATTGTATAATATATATAATTTCTATATAACAAACCAAGCACACACAAAAAAACAAAAAAAAACATTGTCATGTGGGGAGTAGTGCAATGTAATGGCTGTGGGCAGCAGTCTTCCGGGAGTCTTTCTGGAGGCTGAGATGCTCCCTATTTGCAGACAACTCTCTGCCCTGAGGGAGGAAGTTGCCCATCTTCAGGCCACACTGGACAGCAGTAAGAGAACCTTCCCCCAGGCCAGACTGGATGGTAGGAAGGAACCCCCATCCAGGGAGCACCAGAGCCACCACCACTACCTCAGAGGTTGCAAGGAAAGCACAGCAGTTGGACCACAGTGGGCTCAGGGAGGGTGAGGAGGGGGAACAGAGGCACACCCAGTCAGTTGTTCCATTCCACAATCCATACACCATTCTGGGTAGCACAGCCCCCTATGGATGCACCCACGGAGGAGATTAAGGAGGCTGAGGACACCTGTCACAAGGAGGCCCACAGGAAGGAGGCAGAGGATGCCACAAGGAAAGGAAGCAGCTCCTGGTGGGGACTCAATTATTAGGGGATAGAACTGGGGGAGCAGGGAAAACTGAAGTAAAGTGCCTGCCTGGTGCCATGGCTTGTAGGGACAGGAAGCGATCCTCAGGATCACGAGAACAGCTGCACGAGGTCTGAGTTGGATGTCATTGTCCACCTAGGGACAAATGACTTGGCTCAACATGAGATTAGAGCAGTGCAGAAGGACTTTATAGAACTGGGGAGGGGCCTAAGACAACTAGCACACACAGTATCCTTCTCAGAGGCGCTGCCTGTAAATGGCAAGAGTGAGGCAAGGGTACTTTGCACCATGCAGTTTAATGAGTGGTTGAAAAAATGGTGTGGAGCACAAGGGTTTGGCTTCATTGGGGACTGGGGTTCCACCTGGAGAGACACCAGCCTATACTTGCAGGATGGTCTGCATCTGTCCAGGAAGAGAACAAGTCTTTTGAGCAATCAGTTTAAATGCTTCATTGGCAAGCTTTTAAACTAGTCAAGGGGGGAGGCACTGATAAGCAGCAGAAAAATCCCAGCCTCTCCCTACAAAACAGGGTACTAAATGGGAAAAAGACCGAGGTAGAAAGGTCAGTGGGGGATGCGGCAACAGAAAGTAAAGCCATCAAAAAATGGAAAGCAATGAGTACCAATGCACGTAGTCTGAGTAACAAGCTTTCTGAATTAGTGGCCTTGATGGAGGAGGAACATCTGGATATCGTGGCAGTCACAGAAACAAGGTTCGCACAAAACCATGACTAGGATGTAAACATACCAGGATACACTATCTACAGGAGAGACAGAGAAGGTAAAAGAGGAGGAGGAATAGCTCTTTACATAAGGGAAGGAATCAAAGTAACAGAACAAAAGAGAAAACAGGGAGGAGAAGAAACACTGTGCGTAAATTTGGAGACCGGCAATGGCACCACAATCCACACAGGGGTTGTATACAGACGCCACCCTTCTCAGAGGGAGGAAATGGACAAGGAAATGATAGAAAGTATACTAAGTATGGCAGAAAAAGGGGAGATATTGCTGATAGGTGATCTGAATATGCCAGATGTTAACTGGAGTGCAGTTGCTGCAGCCACTTCGAAGAGTGGAGTTATTCTAGATGCCCTACAGGGGGCATGCCTTAGACAACTAGTATTGGAGCCCACTTGAGAGGGAGCAATCTTAGACCTGGTTCTCTCAAATGGAGATGAAGAGAGGATCACAGATGTAGAAGTGGGTAGCCATCTAGGAACTAGCGACCATCGAACAGTATGGTTCACAAAAAACACAGCAATAGAGTCAAGCCATACAAAGGTAAAGGTACTGGACTTTAGGAGGGCTGACTTTGCCAAAATGGGTAAGTGCCTAAGGAATGCACTAGCAAATGGGCAGGAAGGATGGGTGGAAGAACAATGGGGAATAATAAAAACTGCCATCACAGAGGCAACAAGCCTTTGTGTGAAGCAAATTAAAAAAACTAAACGATGTAAGAAACCACTATGGTTCTCAAGGAAGTGGCAGTGAAGGTTCAAGAGAAAAGAAAGCTTCAGGAAGTACAAGGAATCACAGAAGGAGCAGGACAGAGAACTGTATCAGTTAAAGCAAAAGAAGCTGGAAGGCAGTCAGAACAGCAAAGGCCCAAACCGAGGAAAAGATAGCCAACTCAGTTAAGAAGGGGATAAAACCTTTATAGGTACATCAGGGAGCGAAGGAAGACCAAGGGAGGGATAGTGAGGCTTAATAAAGGGGGGCAGAGGGAGACTGTGAAAAGGCAGAGATACTAAACAAATATTTTTGCTCAGTATTTACAAAAGAAGGGGGGGGTGGTACCTAGAACGAACAGTAGAAACACACTGGATACAGAAGTTGATACCAGCCCATTTACGGAAGAAAGGGTTCTGAAAGAACTCTTAAAACTGAAGGTGGACAAAGCAATGGGGCCTGATGGGATTCATCCCAGAATTCTAAAAGAACTAAGGGTAGAATTAGTGACACCACTGACTACCCTGTTTAACAAATCATGGGAGGATGGGGAGGTACCCGAGGACTGAAGGAGGGCAGATGTGATTCCCCTTCACAAAAGTGGGAGCAAGGCAGAAGCAGGAAACTACAGACCTGTTAGTTTAACCTCAGTGGTAGGGAAAATGATGGAATCGCTTCTGAAGAAAGAATTGTTGAGTATCTAGAGGCCAGAGGGGCACAGGACCCAAGGCAGCATGGATTCACAGCAGGAAGGTCATGCCAGACAAATCTGATAGATTTCTTTGACTGGGTGACCAAAGTAGTTGATCAGGAAGGGGCTATGTACATGGCCTACCTAGACTTTAGCAAGGCATTTGACACAGTCCCACACAAAAGATTAATATACAAGTTAGCTAGCCTGGGAGTGGGTCCCAAGATGACAGCCTGGGTAAAAAATTGGCTGGAAAATAGGACACAGAGAGTAATAGTAAATGGAGTCCACTCTGATGAAAGGAGGTTACTAGTGGGGTACCGCAGGGTTCAGTATTAGGACCAGTCCTCTTCAATGTCTTTATAAGCGACATTGCAGAGGGACTGGAAGGAAAAGTATGTCTCTTTGCAGATGACACAAAGATCTGCAACAGAGTTGATGCACAAGGTGGGGTAGAAAGGATGAAAAGGGACTTGGCAAGGTTAGAGGAATGGTCAAATGAATGGCAGCTTAGATTCAATGCTAAGAAGTGCAAGGTAATGCACCTGGGAAACAAAACCCAGGGGAATAGTACACAATGGGGGGTGAGATACTAACGACGACAACAAAAATGGAAAGGGACCTGGGGGTAGTCATATCAGATGACCTAAAGGTGGGCAAGCAATGTGAGAGGGCAGCAAGGAGGGCTGGGGGGATATTGGGATGCATAGGGAGAGGCATCATCAGTAGAAACAGGAAGTTATTATCCCTCTGTACAGACAGCTTGTCAGACCCCATCTGGAGTACTGCATGCAGTTCTGGAGACCCAGTCTTCGCAAAGACATAGACAGGATGGAAGCTGTCCAGAGGAGGGCAACTAAAATGGTGCAGGGTCTGCACCGGAAGACATATGAAGAGAGACTAAAGGAGCTTAATATGTATAGCCTCGAGGAAAGGAGGGAGAGGGGGACATGATAGAAACTTTCAAGTACCTCAAGGAATCAACAAAGTCCAAGGGTAGCATCTTTCAAAAAGAAATGTTACAAGAACAAGGGGCACAATTTGAAGATATAGAGGGGAAGCTCAGAGGTAATTTAGGAAGTATTTTTTCACAGAGAGGGTTGTGGATGCATGGGACGGCCTTCCGGAGGAGGTCGTGGAGTCAAAAACAGTGGTGGAATTCAAGCATGCATGGGACAGTCATAAGGCAATTCTAGGGGATGGGGGTAGGAAGAAGTAGGCTGCTGGTTAACTAGGATCTGCAGCTTATCCAGTAGGCAGGGAAATGGGCAGACTGGGTGGGCCAAGCGGTCCTTATCTGACGTCAAATTCTATGTTTCTATGTCAGCTTTCTTACTCATGGAATGGGGTGAGAGTTAGGGACGATGATCCCAAGCACACCCCATCACCTGTTGTTCTGTGGAGTGGGGTGGGATGGTAGGGTGGGGGGTTGTTAAGGCATCAGCCCTAATGCCTCATTTTCCTACTTTTATCACTTCAGCCTAACTAATGCATTAACAAAGTTTTTTGCAAGGTATATATATATATATATATATATGTGTGTGTGGGGGTGTAATAACATATTTCATATCCCTGGTAGTCTAGTGGCCCCTTCCCAAGACCCGATATCCTGTTATATATATAAATATGTATAATAAAATATTTCATATCCCTGGTAGACTAGCACCCCCAATCCCTGATCCCTCATCATGATGTTTAGTACTATTCAATTTATAACAGTAATATGCCCTGGTAATCTAGGGGACTGCCCCAGCCCCAATCTACTGTTATATGATACCCAGAACTTCCTGGTGGTCTAGTGGACCTCTCACCACATACCTCACAGTGCCCTACCAATCCACTTCCCCCAACCCATAACTGAACTAGTGACTGGCATGGCCCACCACTCACCACCACAGCCAGCCACTGACTGAGCTCTAAATGAGTGCATACTGTATACAGTACATGCTAATTCAGAGCCCAGTTAGTGGCTGGCTGTGATGGAGAGCAGTGGGCTGTGCCAGTTTGTGGCTTGGTTACAGGTTGGGGGAGCAGAGTGGTAGGGCACTGCAAGTTGGGGGGTCCACTAGACCACCAGGAAGTTTGGGATATCATGTAACAGTGGATCAAGGCTGGGGCAGTCCACTAGACTACCAGGGCATACCACCATTATAACTTAAATAGTAGTAAACATTATAACAGGAGATCAGGGCTTCAGTGGGAGATTCTAGACTACCATGGATATGAAATATTTTATTGCATATATTTATCTATATATACATAGAAACATAGAACATAGAATTTGACAGCAGATAAGGACCGCTTGGCCCACCCAGTCTGCCCATTTCCCTACCTGATGGATAAGTTGCAGATCCTAGTTAACCAGCAGCCTACTTCTTCCTACCCCCACCACCTAGAATTGCCTTATGATGACTGTCCCATGCATTCTTGAATTCCACCACTGTTTTTGACTCCACAACCTCCTCTGGAAGGCCGTTCCATACATCCACATCCCTCTTTGTGAAAAAATACTTCCTTAAATTACCTCTGAGCTGCCCCCCTTCTATCTTCAAATTGTGCCCCCTTGTTCTTGCACACCCCTTTTTTTGAAAGATGCTACCCTCTTGGACTTTGTTGATTCCCTTGAGGTACTTGAAAGTTTCTATCATGTCCCCCCTCTCCCTCCTTTCCTCAAGGCTATACATATTAAGCTCCTAAGTCTCTCTTCATATGTCTTCGGTGCAGACCCTGCACCATTTTAGTTGCCCTCCTCTGGACAGCTTCCATCCTGTCTATGTCTTTATGGAGATTGGGTCTCTAGAACTGCATGCAGTACTCAGATGTGGTCTCACCAGCTGTCTGTACAGAGGATAATAACTTCTTGTTTTCTACTGGTGATGCCTCTCCCTATGCATCTCAGTATTCCCCAGCCCTCCTTGCTGCCCTCTCACATTGCTTGCCCACCTTTAGGTCATCTGATATGACTACCCCCAGGTCCCTTTCCATTTTTGTTGTTAGTATCTCACCCCCCATTGTGTACTCTTCCCTTGGGTTTTTGTTTCCCAGGTGCATTACCT
Organism: Neoceratodus forsteri; assembly: GCA_016271365.2. NCBI lineage: Eukaryota > Metazoa > Chordata > Ceratodontiformes > Ceratodontidae > Neoceratodus > Neoceratodus forsteri. Next base: position 914,491,167 of record CM028132.1, on the reverse strand, counting down.
TGCACTTCTTAGCATTGAATCTAAGCTGCCATTCATTTGACCATTCCTCTAACCTTGCCAAGTCCCTTCTCATCCTTTCCACCCCACCTTGTGAATCAACTCTGTTGCAGATCTTTGTGTCATCTGCAAAGAGACATACTTTTCCTTCTAGTCCCTCTGCAATGTTGCTTATAAAGACATTGAAGAGGACCGGTCCTAATACTGAACCCTGCGGTACCCCACTAGTAACCCCCAGAGTGGACTCCATTTACTATTACTCTCTGTGTCCTATTCTCCAGCCAATTCTTTACCCAGGCTGTCATCTTGGGACCCACTCCCAGGCTGGCTAACTTGTATATTAATCTTTGTGTGGGACTGTGTCAAATGCCTTATGAAACTCTAGGTAGGCCATGTCCACAGCCCCTCCCTGATCAACTACTTTGGTCACCCAGTCAAAGAAATCTATCAGATTTGTCTGGCATGACCTTCCCACTGTGAATCCATGCTGCCTTGGGTCCTGTGCCCTCTGGCCTCTAGATACTCAACAATTCTTTCCTTCAGAAGTGATTCCATCATTTTCCTACCACTGAGGTTAAACTAACAGGTCTGTAGTTTCCTGCTTCTGCCTTGCTCCCACTTTTCTGAAGGGAATCACATCTGCCCTCCTCCAGTCCTCAGGTACCACCCCATCCTCCATGATTTGTTAAAGGCGGTAGTCAGTGGTGTCACTAGTTCTACCCTTAGTTCTTTTAGAATTCTGGGATGGAATCCCATCAGGCCCCATTGCTTTGTCCACCTTCAATTTTAAGAGCTCTTTTAGAACCCTTTCTTCTGTAAATGGGCTGGTATCAACTTCTGTATCCAGAGTGTTTCTACTGTTTGTTTTAGGTACCTCTCCTCTTCCTTTGTAAATACTGAGCAAAATATTTGTTTAGTATCTCTGCCTTTTCACAGTCTCCCTCTACCCACCTTCCTTCCCCTTTATTAAGCCTCACTATCCCTCCCTTGGTCTTCCTTCGCTCCCTGATGTACCTATAAAAGGTTTTATCCCCCTTCTTAACTGATTTGACTATATTTTCCTCGGTTTGGGCCTTTGCTGTTCTGACTGCCTTTCCAGCTTCCTTTGCTTTAACTGATACAGTTCTCTGTCCTGTTCCTTCTGTGATGCCTTGTACTTCCTGAATGCTTTCTTTTCTCTTGAACCTTCACTGCCACTTCCTTTGAGAACCATAGTGGTTTCTTACCTCATTTCATTTTGTTTATTTGCTTTACACAAAGGCTTGTTACCTCTGTGATGGCAGTTTTATTATTCCCATTGTTCTTCCACCCCTCCTTCCTGCCCATTTGCTAGTGCATTCCTTAGGCACTCACCCATTTTGGCAAAGTCAGCCCTCCTAAAATCCAGTACCTTTGTCTTTGTATGGCTTGACTCTATTGCTGTGTTTATTGTGAACCATACTGTTCGATGGTCGCTAGTCCCCAGATGGCTACCCACTTCTACATCTGTGATCCTCTCTTCATCTCCATTTGAGAGAATATATATATATATATATATATATAATGGGAGATTGGTACTTGGAGGAATGAGTTGGACTACCAGGGCTTATTTCTGGAAGGTAACAGGGGATCAGGGCTTGGAGAGGCAATAGCCACCATGTACTGCTGTCCATGGTTGTTTTGCTGCATGGCTGCCTCACGGCTTGTGGCACACCTTCAGGATGTGCCATCTGTTTGGGGTTGGGGCAAGCTTTGGGACTTTGCCACCTGGACCCTAACAAATAGTGAATCTGGCTCAGGGTTCCTGGTGCACCAGCGGTTGGTGCAAACTGTGCTCAGCGCAGCTTGTTCTGACCTTTGCGAATCAGGCCCATTGTCTCAGGTTCACAGAAATTTCTGCCATTGTTAGTTTTCCTGTCCATAATGACACAGTCCATAGAATTTAGTGGTAATATGTTTCTCATGTAACAATAAGGTATTTCACATAATGTTGAATGTTGCAGAAACCCTGGATGGCTGGAGATGAGTACATGGGGCCTGATTCACAAAGCTTTGCAAATAACACAAGGTTTTTACGTGAAACATAAATGATGTAAGTGGCACCTTGCACCAAAAGATGTCCCAGGAGCTATTCAGAAAGGCAGCCTGTGTCAAAGGTAGGCTGCTTGTGCCAAAGGTGGCTTACACCAGCCTTGCACTACAAAATGGGCTGTATCATGGTGCTAGGGGGTTTGCGGCAGACACAGGCAGCCATATCACCTACTGTGGTATTCACAAAACCCTCCTAGAGGGCAACATTCTAAGTACCCTTACACCAGTTAGGGCTAAGGATAGTTTGATGCACCCTCCTGGAGGGTTTTGATATTTGCGTCAATGTGCCATGGCTCCCCCCCAGCCCTTATCCCCCTTTATGATTTTTTATTATTATGTATAATGTATTACCTATCTCTGGTAGTGTAGCATCCCCAGAGCCCCAATCCCCATTATGATTTTTATTAATATGTATAATATACCATTTTACTTATCTCTGATAGTCTAGCAGCCCCCCAGCCCTACTCTCTCATTATGATTTTTATTAATATGTATAATTCAACATATTACTTATCCCTGGTAGTCTAGCCCCCAAAGCCCCGGTTCCCCAATATGAGTTTTAGTACTATACATAATATAATAATTAGATCCCCTAGTGGTCTAGTGGACTGCCCCAGTCTGATCACCTGTTAAATGATAATCTTAAAATCCTGGTCATGTAGTTGACCACCCCGCTCCACAGTGCTCTACCACCCCACTCACCCATCCCACAACCAAGCCAGTGACTGGCACAGCCCACTGCTCACCACCATGGCCAGCTGCTGAATGAGCTCTGATTGAGTGTGGGCTGCATAGTACACACACAGTGATTGACCGCAGTTGGATTTATCCATCCCATTAGTTTTATTTAGTGAATGTAACTTTTTAAGCCCACATATGGTTTCCTGAAGCTCCTCCACAGTTGCTCTTAGGTCCTTATTCCTTGGAAACATTTAGTACTTGAGTGAGTGGACTTCGGTGAGAAGTCCAAAGTTTCAGACATACCCAGGGTGAGCCATATTGAAGGCTTATAGACGCATTCTTAGTAGGAGACCTATGAGCCATACTGAAATAAGATTTATACTTGTGATTATCAGTACTGGTAATTCTCTTAATATTATCCCCTGCAGCAGCAGAGAATTCATTACATTCATTTGATTGAAAAGAAAGGTTGTCAGAACTAAAAATGTTTGGAGTGGAGGACAAACGACTAAAATCCTGGCTCTGGACTGTACATCCACTTACAGCATCAAAACTGCCATTGCATTGTTCCTCTGGGCATGGGTGGGCAATTTCTTTCAAAGATTCAGTTTTTTTGAAGTGCTCACATATTTTGGTTTGTTTAGATTTTTGAACCGATTGCTTTCCTCCATTTATTTAGGGGACTCAATAATAAAGGGAATCAGATGGGGGAGGGGGACTCAGTAATAAAGGGACTCAGATGAGGGGGTAAGGGAGACAGGAGCAGTCCAATTTGGGTTGCATGTATGCCATGAATGATGGCACTACAGGTAAGGCACAATATACCCTCATGGGGGAAATGGCAAGATGGAAGGCCGCACTTGGTGATCCACCTGAGCACCAGTGATCTGGAGGGGAATAGTCTAATGGAGGTGCAGGCAAGCTTTGGGGAGCTTGCTAGGTTTTGTAGTAACATGGGGTTCCATTCAATTGCTTTCTCGGAGGTACTACCCATGCCAAGAGCAAACACATCAATGAGGGAGAGGACTGAGGAATTCAATCAATGGCTGGTGGGTTGGTGCAGGCAGATGGGGTCTAGGTTAGTGGGGGACTGGGGATCAATATGGGAGGATGAGAGCCTATTTGCCCGGGACAGACTGCACATGAACAAGGAGGGGTCAGCAGTACGAAAGAGTAAGTTAGGGGAGTTTATCAAAAAAGCATCTATTTTAAACTGAATTTGGGGGGTTTAAGAAAAATACCAGTCAAGGAGATAGGAGAGATGGGAGGCTATCAGCCACTCTGCCAGGATGGAGATGGAATGCATGAAAAAAGCATGAATAAGGGAAGGTTAGAAGGAGAGGATGAGGGGGAGGTAAATGGTGGAAGGAATTATCAGCTAACGCTAGGAGTTTGGGGTACAAAATGGTGGACTTAGAGGCCATCATGGGGGATGAGGGTCTGGGCATAGTAGCAGTAAGTAAGACCTGGTGGACAGAGCATCTTACCTGGGAGACAGTTATCCTGGGCTACAGACTATTTAGGAGGGACAGGACAGGAAGGAAGGGGGTGGCATTAAGCATCAAGGATTATATTAGGGCAATGGAAGGACGGGAAGAGGTATGGGAGACAGAGTTCCTGTGGGTCACATTGGATAAGTGGACTGGAGAATTATTGAGGCTGGGGGTGGTTTACAGACCTCCTACATGGAGGAAGGAAGGGGATAGACAGCTGATGCAGGGAGTTACATGGATGGCTCTCAAGGGGGGGCTTCTGATAGTGGGGGACCTAAACCTTCCCAAGGTGTACTGGGAGATCCCAGCTTCAGTATCAGCTAGGAGCAGGAGAATCCTAGAGGTGCTACAGGGTGTATTCATACAGCAGCTGGTTAGGAAGCCCACTGGGGAGATAACCTGCTGGACGTGGTTCTCACAAAAGGGGAAAGTGTGGTAGAGGTGATGGTGAGTGACAGCCTAGGTACAAGTGATCACAGGATGGTAAGATTCAGGATAAGGATGGGGAGGGAATCAAATCAGACTAGTACGGGGGTCATGGACTTCAGGAGGACAGACTTTAACAGAATGAGGAGGATATGTAGGAAAGACATGGCAGGGAAGGGGAATATAGGGGATATGAAGGAGTTATGGGAAACTATCAAAGGGGGGTACTGAAGGTCACTGAAATTTGCATTAGGAAGGTGAGGAAGAACAGAAAAAGGAGGAGACCACTCTGGTTTATAAGGGAGGTAGCAGGGACAGTCAGGGAAAGAAGGAGGGCATTCAGAAAATACAAGATATGGTAACACAGACATTGACAGCAGATAAGGACCACTTGATCCACCCAGCTGCCCATCTCCCTAGCTGCTGGATAAGCTGCAGATTCTAGTTAACCAACAGCCTACTTCCTCCCACCCCCCACTAGAAACATAGAAACATAGACTTTGATGGCAGATAAGGACCACTTGGCCCACCCTGTCTGCCCATTTCCCTACCTACAGGATATATATATAGTCATCAGAGTTCAAGATCCATATGAGAAGGTAATTGCAGACTTGTTTTTATGTTCGCCATGATGTGTGTGCCCAGCGAACGTCTTATGATAGTGCCTTTTGAGGGGTGTGACACTACCCGTACAATGTTGAGCAGTGTTTTAAGGGCGAGTCAGTGCCACACCAATCATCAGCCAAGCTGATCATGACAGAGTTCTGGCTTGCTGGATGGAGATGTCATGGACTTGAAAAGGAAAAGTTGACCCAATCATGGTTGGCTCTTCCCTTTGATATACACCACCCAGCAAGCAAAGCTGGTCAGTCATGGTCAGCCTGGAATGCCTAGAATATTGAAATGCAGGGGCCCATGCTATCTGTAACAAAACAACATCCATCAAGGTCTGTTAATGGTGCCCCCATAGCTGTCCCCTGCACCCAACCTGACTCTCAGCAATACCTCCCAACAAACATAACACTGACACTGGGGGTGCCCAACCCCCCAGTATTGCCACCTCATAAGCAAAACCCCGCAATCCACTACTGCGCTACTCCCAATGCGCAGTCACATCACTAAATGGCACTAAAGCACCAAAGGCTTGTTCACAGCCATCCATCCATCCATCTCTGTAGCTGTCACTTTGTAACTGTCCCGCCCACCGACCCTCCCCTCACTACACCCCCAGCATAATACTGACACTGGGGTGCCCAACTCTCCAGTGCTGTGACTTGAAATAAAGAAAACCTTCCCTCATATTTTTTTTGTTTTTGTAATAATAAACTCTGTTAAAGAAAAACATCCATCGATGTCCACTGTGGCCAATACTGTCCTCCCACTCATCACCCCCCAAGCCCTCACTTATCCACCGGGGTTCAACACCATAATCCTCTGTGAACCACGGACACGTCTTCACTACTCAAAGCTGGACCATGAACTGCAGAAACGGGTATGCATTTCAATGGAGTTTTGAACTTAGTGGCATAACAGTCATTTTTGCATATTTTTGCTCCAGCCTTTTTTGGGACTCCATCTCATGAACAACTGCAGTGGAATTAGGCAAATCTGTCCCAAAAGGCAATTTTGCGATCCCTGTGTGAAATCACCTTTCAGGCAGGAGCTCAAAATTTTCTGTGCCCTTATTCATGAGGCAGGGTCATAAGAAGGTTATGCCTAAAATCTGGTGTAAAAACACTAAAATACAACAAAGTTATGAACCTACATTGAATTTTGCGAATGCAGGCTCGTAACTTTGGTACCTTTCAATACTTCTACTCCAAATTTCCAACACAGCCAATTCTTTACAGCACCTCATGAATGTCACAGCTATCATTTTTCAAATCCTGGTCAAAATGCGCTTTGTGTGTCCCGAAAGGTGATTTTGCAGTCCCTGCATGAAATCACCTTTTAGACAGGAGTTTAAAATTTTCTCTGCACTTGTTCATGAGGAGGGGTCATAAGAAGGCTATGTTGACAATCTGGGGCAAACATTTTAAAACATAAAAAAGTTATGAGCCTGTGTTGAAATTTACAAACACAGGCTTCTAACTATGCTAATCCATAACCCACACAGTGCACCACAATGCATTTAGTATCCCAGGCCTTCAATACCAGTGGCAAACATCTGGTATTGACAAATGCTTGTTAATAACTGTTGGACAAACTCTTATCTGAGATGCCTTGTCTCCTTTGGGAATCCCATATATGCAGAGATTTTTCCTCACAAGACGACCCTCCAGATCTTGCAATTTCATTTCTATCTGCACCTGGCGTTGGTGTAGATGGAGTAGGAGGTCAACCACATGGCCTGATCTACCAGAGAAGGACACGGCAGACTGGCGCTCTTTGTGGTCTTGCCAAAGGAAGGAGGACAGGGAGGCTTATAGGGAGGAGCAGAGGATAGCAGGACAGAAGATAAGGAGGGCTAAAGCTGACACTGAGGAGAGAATAGCTAGGTAGGCCAAAAGGGGAGATAAAATGTTTTTTAAGTGTGTGGGGGGAAGAAGGACGGCAAGGCAGGGGATAGTAAAGTTGAAGGGGGAGGAAGAAATACAGCTGGAGAGGGATTTTGAGAAAGCAGAGGTGCTCAATAGCTACTTCTGCTCAGTTTTCATGGAGATAGGGGTTAGGGGACCCGTGCTGAGGGGGTAGGGGTAGGGAAGACAGAAAGGTGGATCCTGGCCTGTTCAGGGTGGACAGGGTTCGGGAGGAACTAGGCAGATTAAAGATCTACAAGGCAATGGGGCTGGATGGCTTGCACCCGAGAGTACTCCAGGAACTGAAGGAGGAGCTGGCTGCCCAACTGATGGGATTGTTTAACTTGTCCCTGGATAAAGGGTGGGTGCCAAGGGACTGGAGGAGTGTGGATATGGTGCCACTGCACAAGGGGGGCAGTAAGGAGGTGGCATTAAACTATTGCCTGGTAGGCCTCACTTTGGTAGTGGGGAAGGTGATGGAGACACTAATATGAAAAGGATGTTGGACTACTTGGTGAATAGTGACCTGCAGGATGATAGGTAGCATGGCTTCATGAATGGGAGATCATGCCAGATGAACCTGACTGAATTCTTCAATTGGCGATGCTGGTGGTTGACCAGGGAGGGGTGGAGGATGTAGCCAATCTAGACTTCAGTAAGACTTTTGACACCGTCCCTCATAGAAGGCTAATAAATAAGCTGGAAAGCTTTGGGATGGGACAGAAAATAGCTAGGTGGGTGGAAAACTGGTTGGTGGGCAGAATCCAGAGAGTGGTGGTAAATGGGGGGCACTCAGGGGTGAGGAGGGTGATGAGTGGGATGCCCCAGGGATCAGTACTGGGACTCCTCCTTTTTAACATCTACATCAGTGATATAGTGGATGGGCTGGAGGGAAGGGTGTGCCTATTTGCAGATTATATGAAAATCTGCAATAGGGTAGACACCCAAGGGGGTGGAGGCCATGAAGCAGGACCTGAAGATTCTGGAGGGGGGGTCAGAAACTTGGCAACTGAAATTCAAAGCCAAAAAGTGTGCTGTGATGCACCTGAGGTGTAAAAACCCGCAAGCAGCTTACACTCTGGGGGAGGAGAGGTAATCAAAGAAACAGAACAGGACAGGGATCTGGGAGTTTTAATACCAAGCAACCTTAAGGAAGGCAGCCAATGCAGCAAAGTGGTGGGGAAGGCAAATGGAATGTTGGCATGCATTGGGAGGGGGAATACTTGTAGAAGGAGGGAGGTACTGATGCCTCTTTACAAAGCCATGATGAGACCGCACTTGGAATACAGGGCCCAGTTCTGGAGACCGCACCTGCACAAGGACATAGATGGGATAGAGAGGTTCCAGAGAAGGGCAACCAAGATGGTGCACAGTATGCAGGAGAAACCATACAAGCTGAGGTATAGGGAACTGGACCTGTACACACTGGAGACTAGAAGAAAGAAGGGGGACATGATTGAGACTTTTAATTACATAAAGAGGATCAATAAGGTGAAGGAGGGGAGCTTATTTAAAAGGAAGGAAGGGGCTAAAACACTAGAGGGCATAGCCCACTATTGAAGGGAGGAAGATATAGAGGCAATGTCAGGGGGAAATTCTTCACACAGAGGATGGTGGAGGCCTGGAACAAACTATCAGAGGAGGTGGTGGGGGCTGAGCTGGTGGAGGGATTCAAGAGGACATGCGACAGACATATGGGGTTAGTAGGTGGGGGAATGGGAGGGCCCATGGAAAAGGAGATGAGTTGGGGGAGGGGCAGACTTAATGTGCCATTGGGGTCCTTTTCTGTCAACAGATTTCTGTGATTCTATGTTTTGCACTTCTTACTTTTGTTTTGGTTTTAATTCATTTGCTCTGGAATACAGGATTCCAAAATATGAATAGGGTCACTGGATTCCAGGACCTGAGCCCTATTATCAGAATCAGCTGTATCAGTCTGATTTAGTTGATTATTTAAAGCACAAGAATTAGCCACTTGTAGACACTTATATTGTCCAAATTAATTATAGCTTCCAGAGCCTATTTACGAGTAAGCACCATTTTTTGTGAAGAAGAATCCCTAAATTATTCAATAAATAATCTCCAAAATAAACACATTTTCTATCCATTTGTAATAAATTGCCTGTTGTTATTATTACTGAGGAGTCAATAGAATTTTTAACCACAGAACCCAATTTGTAATAAAAAGGATAACATAGACCAATAATACCATAATAGTCCAGAAAGATTCAAAGTCCAAAAATGTGCACCTGCACCTGCTCCTTTTCTAAAACAACGAGTTCTCCTCAGTTCTTTACTGCAGGGTTCCAGATGAATCACCAACTTAATTTTTACTTTCTTAACCTGAAGGTAAACAGCAGAGGGAAGAGTTTCACTTAAGTCCCAGTGGACCTCTGGAGTTATCCTTCACAATAAACCAGGGGCAAAACCCCTTAACACCTGAAGAGTATGATGTCACAACTTGCAGTGTTCTTGGCTCCAAATATGTCCACCCAGGCAGGACTACAAGGTTTCTGTGTGAGTTAAAATAAAACAACAACATAATAAAAAGAACAAAAAAGTGTGCCCCTCCTTCCCCGGTAAGCTCACTGCTATTTATTAGCTCAGACAAAACCAAAACAGCACTGTTTTAGCAAATTAAGTAATAAGGTACAAAGAAATTCTTCAATAATAGCCAAAAGAAAAAAAAAAACAGAAAAACATTATTCCAAAATCTAATTAAATCTAGTAGAAATCAAATAAAAATTAACCTCAAAAATGAGGCAAAAAGCATTTTCCTGTGGATAATAGGCTCAGAGCATTTCAAGCAGCAAAAAGTCTTGACAAGCGTTTTAATGCCACTCCACCAAACCATTATATCAACAGGTGTTTTCAGCCATCCAGCGTTCCAACAGGAACAGCAGAAACATGACTTTTTTAAACAATTGTTGTACCTTCACTAGACTAGTGAGAGATTGTGCAATGATTAAAAAGAACCATCTGCAGCAAAGTAATTTCCTTAAGAAGAAATAATTGCACAGAGAGCTATCATGTGCAATAACCAATCCAAATCCAACAGTTGCCAGATTTAAACCATGCCTGGTGCATGAGCATATCCACAGAGAGTTATCACATGGGTAACATGATGCAGGTTTGAAATTTTAAGACATTTTTGAATAATTGTAAAACTTATTATTAAAAACAAGAACTGAATTTATCTTATGGTGTTTTAATTTGATGTAAACAAAATATTCCTTACAATCCTCAGGGAGTGGCAACAATACATTTTTGTACTGACAATAAATTTCCAAACTTATCTTTAAAGCACTAAAACAGGAGCATTTGCAGTTTATGCTGCAGGTGTCATGTTGGACAGGAAGTGCCATAACTGTCTCTCCATGGCAAATCTTTACCACCATAAGTCAGACTGTTTTTTTTTTTCTGGGAGGGCTGCCCCCCCCCCAAATAGATATAATCTACTCCAAGGTTGCACTGACACTGAGGTGCAGACCCTGTTCCTATTGTACTCCTAGCCTACCTACCTATTATATCTGTCCACTACCCTAACCACTACTCTAAACAGAGCCAGCTGTGGGACCACATTCTGCCTGTAACCCTTATAGTTTCAGATGGTACATGGTGTTCCAAGCAGCACAAGTAGTCCTGACTGGTACTCTCGTGTAGCACGAGATTCTCGACCACCATTGCATTTACACTGCAAGGTGTCCACCATGACAACTGCAGTAGAAGGTGCAGGCGATTCCTAAAACACCACACACAAATCTCCCTAAAAAATGGTAGCACAATACAGTAAGGAGGAAACGAGCATGAATAAATATTGCCTTTACAGGCGAAAAAAAGCCCCGAGCAGCAAGGGCTTCAGTGTACAACCCCCGTGGGGCTTCTCCCCAACTCAGTGAGGACGGAGGGCTACTGTCACCACTAGAATTCCAGGCAGACCCCACTGAATGTGGAACACGGAAGCACCATACTGCTGCTGCTGCAACTCTGAGCTGCGTAAGCTGAACTGGAAAGAGCATGGAAAGTTCCTTCAGTTTGCTCAAAGCAAATAAGCAGTGTACTCAAGTACAATACACACACACACACACACACACACACAGACAATGGTGGTATACTTGTGCTAGAAAGGTTACACTTGTATCAATGTGCCCCTGCTTCACTCAGATAGCAGAGTGTGCAGCTGCTGTCACACAAGCCCCATTTTGATCTCATTGACAGTGACATCACAGGTGACTGACCCGTTTCGAAGCTTATTTACACTCTCTATGATTTTTCTACTCTATCAGATTTGGTATTATCTGCATATTTAGAAACTCTATTACCATACCCTGCATTCAGGTTAGGTATGAATAATTAGCAGTAACTACAGTGGGACCCATTGCTGACACTTGTTGTATCCTACTACTGCTGTTCAGACAAGCTATCGTTTAGCACTACTCCCTGTCACAAAGTTGAAGAATGTCATCATATTTCCTATTAATCTTTGACAAATAGATTTAATATTCTAAACCATTAGTTTTCAGAATTTGTTATAGTGAGCCTGCTATGCTATGGGAGAAATATGGAGCCTCCCCTAGTTTATAGAAAACTGTGGGTGACTCAAAATAAATACTATATAATACTTTACAATTTACAACAGGAATAAAGTGAACTATTTTTAAATAAATGGCTGCATTAGTTCTCCTGTCAATATCTACAAAGAAACATGCATGATGATAGCAGAAAAAGACTGACAGTTCATCTAGTCTGCCCATATTACATTATCATACCCCAGGACATATTGTCCCGGGGGGGGGTCTTCACTTACCCTATTCTATGTATTGTTTTCTGTGTTTCTCTCACCTTCATCCTACTGAGTAGCTGCTATACCCCTTTCTCTATCTCAGCTGTGTTTGAAACTGTTAATGGTTTTGGCACCCACTACGTCTGCTATCAGATCAATACAAAAACACACTTTCTGTAAAATAATACTTCCTACATCCTTTTAGAAGATTCTCTAACCTCCACACTTTTTTATTCTTTTTGGTAAGCGGATAAGTTCGACTAGGCACAAGTTTTCAGGAGTGATCTGGGAGCACAATGAAGCATAAGGGACTTGGTCAAAGTCGCACAGTATGCAAGTGAAGATTGTGTGAATCAAATGAAAGGTCTGCTGATGTACTAAGTTTATTTACAGCTCGATACTCATGTCCCCATATTCTAACTTCTCAGTTCCTGGTACATAACATTGTGTCTTCCACTGGGAAGTTATCTTTACTTTTAGAGAAATACTGTTGTAGAAGATAAAAAAGCTACTGAACAGGGCATTGTAGTTGCCTGTTAATGCCACAGTACTGTGGTTAGAGGTGAGAAGGCATTTATATAAGAACCCCAATTTTTGTTTAGTTATACTTCAACTGTTTTTTCAAGGAAAACAAAACATGAAATGTACAAAGATTATGCATTACCGCATAATATCATGACTTTTTGATTTTGGCAACTTTTGAGCCAGCAGTTTTTGTGCTACAGAGTGGCAAACATTTTTCAAAATATGTAAAAAGCTGATTGTCTTTGATATCAATAACTAAACAAAACTGGGCTCTGAAACATGAAACCTGCTAATTACAAACTATCCTAAGGGTGGAGCTATTGGTGTTGAGAAACTGAAATTAATAGTTATTTAGTAATCATTATTTAAAGAGAATGCAGAGTATAAGTTTGAGATCATGCATTTTTCCAGTGACCCTTAAAGTGTCAAAGGGTATATTACCAAAGATGCAGAATCCTGCCTCAGCTGAGCCTGTGACTCAGATCACACCTGTTTCACCGATTTGCCCCAAACAGGCACGTTCCCTGTTAAAAGCTTCAACAGAATCAGGAATTTAGTCAGAAATTTGTTCTGCTACAGAAATGATTTCTGCACTAGCAATTACAAACCCTGATACCCCAGCACCAAGAATGGGCAAATCTGATATAAAAACCTATAAAGAACTAAATGGGTTATGGGTGGGTTGTTCAAAATACTGTAGTTGTGTGTCTTCAAATAAAAATGGACTCCTTTATTGAAGGAATGCTTTGTTAGAGCAAGAGCTCAAAAAAGTTTCATTAATGAGTAAGTTCACATTTAATAAAATACTGTAAATAAACAACAAATCACTACTCAAAAAGAACAGAAGGGACTAAAAGTAGCATCACTAACAGCTGAAACACTTTCTCAGAAAAATGCATAAACTGCAATTTCATTTAACTACAGAATTGTGGCCTTAGAAAGCATTTCAAGGTCTAACAAGCATTTGTCAATGCCGAATGTTTGCTTGCTGATATTAGCATTGGACATGCAAGAGTTAAACAGATGCAGAATAGGAGTGGCAGTGAAGTATTGAACTCACGCCAATCCCACCTCCACCCTGCAGAGATGGACGGGCATTGGGGTGTGCCTGTGGGTTGTTGGCCATAACGCTCCAGCATTTTACCTCACCCTATCCTGTAGACACCAAGTGTTGAGGTGTGCCTTGGGGTGTTTGGCTTCACAGTCACCCCATTTCGTAAGGACATACGCTGAAATGGGTGCAGTACAGGGGAATAGGGTGAAGTCTGGGGCTGAAGAGTGCAAGGCACACCTCGATGCCTGTCACTGGCTTCAGGGTGGGGGTGGGATGGCATGATCATTACAGCCAGTGATCCAAAGTTACACCTCTGATGCCTGCCAGTCTGCACAGTGTGTGACGTTATGGTTAGAAACCCTAACACCATGGGCGTGTGTTGGTATTTGCACTACAAATTTTCAACATGGCCTTTTTGTGACCACCACCTCATGAAAGCATTTGGGACCTCTTCTCATGAACAGTGGCAGTCTGCTTTTATTAATGTGTCCCGAACTTCGAGTTCTCACAACGACTGTGCCATTCTGCACCAGATGTGTGAAAACACAGATCAGGCAGGATGTGAAGAATGTCAGCTGTACCATCCATAGGGAGGTGTGAAGAGATGGCAATGTTGAAAATCTGTAGTGAAAATATTAAAAATGCTTGAAGTTCTCAGTGTACGTAGGAACTGCACAACACATGCTTGTATCGCAGTCATTTAGTGGAATTAGTTAATGAGATTTTCAACTTAGGCATTTTGTGATCTCTGCTCATGAACACTGTCACTATGATTTTCTTAATCTGTCCGAAACATTAATTTCCCACAGCGAACGTGCCATTGTGCGCCAGATGTGCAATCGCATATTTTGGGCAGGATATGAAAAATGACAGCAGTACTGTTCATAAGGAGGTGTGGCAAAATGCCAATGTTGAAAATCTGGAGTGAAAATATCACAAATGTGTGCATTTCAGAGCATACATGGAAACTGCACAACACATGCTTGTAACACAGTCATTTTATGGACTTTTGTCATCAAATTTTCAACATAGGCATTTTAGGTCCTCTGCTCATGAATATTGTCACTATGATTTTCTTAATGTGTCCTGAACACTGATTTCCCACAGCAACGGTGCTATTCTGCACCGGAAGTGCAAAAACACATTTTGGCCAGGATGTGAAAAATGACAGCTGTACTGTTCATAAGGAGGTGTGGAAAAATGGCAATGTTGAAAATCTGGAGTGAAAATATTACAAATTCGCAAAGGTACGAGCATGTGTGGAAACTGCTCAACACGCACTCGTAAAACAGTAATTTTTTAACATTTTTTCCACCAAATTTGCAACATAGGCTTTTTGAGAGCCCACCTCCTGAACACCGGCACTGTCATTTCATTACTTGGTCCCCAAAGGTGATTCTATGCAGTGACAGCGAAATCACCTTTCGGGACTGAATAATGCCATGACAGTGGCTGAATTCATGAGGAGGGGTCCCAATAACCCCATATTAAAGATCTGGTGCCAACATTCCCCCAAATGCCTGAGATATGCACCAAAGTTGAACAAAAAAACCTATTTATGTCATTATACAACTTACCGGCATTTCTTCGGTTCACGGTCAGCTTTCAAGAGTGCAGATGTGTTCCCAGTCCACTGAAGATCATTGTGCTGGGCTCCAGAGATAAGTATGCGGTGATGGGGTGTGTGGAGGAGGCAGGGTGCACAGATGGTGGGCGCGGGTTGGGGGAGGGGCCACCAACTCAACGAGGGACCATTTTCTGTTTTATAGGTTTTAAAAAAAAAACAACATTGTGGGACAGTTTTTTTTTACAGAGACATTCCACCTGAGTATTTTTTTTTGTGGGGGGCTGTAGCAGACCGGGGATTGGGCACCCCATCAGCACATACCGAGAGGGGAGAGGCCAGGGTAATTGGGCACCCCCTCTGCACACATCAAATTGGGGGGGCATTATGCTGATCGGGAGTGGGCTCCCCCATTGGCAAATTGAACTGTGAAGGGGGGACTGAAGCCAATGGGATTTGGCCCCCATTGACAAAGAAAGACTGTTGGGAGCACAAGATGCTTAGGGGGATTGGGCACCATCTCAGCATGCAACAAATGGGGAGGGGGTTACAGTATGCTGACAGGGAGTGGGCTCCCCCACTGGCAAATGAACTGAGTCAGGGATGACAAGGTACCACCCTGCAATGACAGGTCACTCTCTCATTGCAGCAGTGGATTTGTTTCAAGGTGGTGGCATGCTGGCTGAATTAGTGTCAGCAGCAGTGTTGCACCATATTGGGGAAAGTGGGCCATGCTTCAAAAGGCACTGGGGCCATTGACCCCCACAATACTGCACCCTCAAAACCCCGCTTCTCTCCTAAGCTGTGACAAAATGTTTCTTGCACATATGCGCAAGCAAATATAAAAATTTGAGACTTGTGGGACTACCATTGACAATGGACAAAGAGAACTAGTTGCTAATATCTTAAAAGAGGCACTATACTCACCAGAGGATTATTCTCCTTTCAGATTTAGGGTTTATAGATTGCCCCCTAAAATATAGAGATTCATGCTGCTAGGAATAAAGGTGCTTTAGAATTCCAAAGTTATTACACCCAGACAGAATGGAGGCAGCCCAGAGGATGGCAACTAAAATGGTGCTGGGTCTGCAAGACAAGCCATATGAGGAGAGACTAAAGGAGCTTAATATGTACACCCTTGAGGAAAGGAGGGAGAGGGGGGACATGATAGAAACTTTTAAGTACCTAAGTGGAATCAACAAAGTCCAAGAAGGTAGCATCTTTCAGAAAAAGAGATGTGCAAGAACAAGGGGACACAATTTGAAGATAGAGGGGGATGGCTCAGGGGCAATGTGAGGAAGTATTTTTTCACAGAGAGGGTGGTGGATGCATGGAACAGCCTTTCTGAAGAGTTTGTGGGGTCTAAAACTTTGGGAGAATTCAAGAATGCATGTACAGACATAAAGCAATTCTTCTGGGATGTTGGAAGAAATAGGCTGTTGGCTAACTAGCATCTGCAGCCTATCCTGTAGGTAGAGAAATGGGCAGACTATGTGGGCCAAGTGGTCCTTATCTGCCATCAAAGTCTATATTTCTATATTTCTATGTTTCTATGTTTCTATCACATATACCTTTTTCCTGATGTGTCTCTACATACACAAGACTGCAGAAAAAGAATGCTTATGTATAGAGATATGTATAGAGCTATGTATAGAGATATGTATAGAGATATGACATTTGAACTCAGCGCAGCTTGCACATTACTGTATCCAGCAAAAAGTGCTATAAATTATAGTGGTTCATATTTCTTTTCTTTGAACCACAGCAGATTGAAAAAAGAAAAGTCAACAGAAAAAGGAAATCATGCATCAGAGAATCAGTAGCAGACTGGAGTTTCATCAGAATCTGAGGATACAAGTCAAGAAGATATATACGGCAACACAAAATAAACTAAATGGACTGGACTTCTAAGCTTAAAATAAATAGTATGTTAAAGGATGGCATAAAATTGCCTCAGAATTTAAAATAGTTTTCTTTTTTCTTATTATTAAGGTTGTTTTCTAAATATTATTAACTCTAGAAATACTTACATAAAAATGAATGTAGCATATAAATTTATAATCTTTTCTAGCCTAATAAAATAATTAAACTTTAAGCAGACACAACAAAAAGTGAACTTAAATCAGGTAATAAAGATATAATGAGAACAAATAATAGAAAATGCTTGGATACATTAGTAGATTGGGTCATGACAAACAAGCTAAAGAGCATCTTGTATTCTGGAATTACGCCATGACCCTTCACTTGTGTATTGTGTGTGGAGTAACAGGAGACAAAATGGATAGGGTAGAGTGATAAATACAAGGAGGGTAAATGAAGAAGTGTTAATTAAAAAAAAGAAGGAATTTAAAAATGTTAATTGGCAAGACACATCAAAGACAGAAGATCCCAATAGGGCATTGGATGTTTTTCTTGAGACATGTAATAATGTTTTCAACAAAAGATACCCACTTAAAAAGAAAAGAATTACCCTAGGTGGGTGTTATATACCTGGATGAATAGGGGAGTAGCAGAGTGTATTAAAGCTAGAAACGCAGCATGAGTGAAATTTAAGTGTACAGAAAAAAAAAGAAGACTGGATAGCCTATCATGAACTTTGCAATATTTGCAAAAAAAAAAAAGCCAAGATAGACTTTTTTAATAGTGAACAGATGGCAAATTTTAAAAATAAGAAATCTTTTTGAAAGGGTTTAAACAAATGAATAAAACCTCAGGAAAACATTGTATTGAATATCTGTCCAAGGGAAATCAAGAATTATCAGAGAGACTAAAACTGGCTAACTATCTTTTTTTTAAAACTTTTATTCATTTAGAATGAATCGGAAACTCAGCGAAGACAAGATCATTTTCAGTGAGGTACTTAGTACCAAAGTTAGTTACAATATATAAATAATTATTCATATAGGCATACAATGCAAAATAAATAGTAAATAACATACAATACACAATACTGAACAACCAAACATTACACATAAATGAAATAAAAACAAGAACATAATGTACTTATTCTTTGAGAGTTAAGTCATGTTTGTCTTCTTGATTATTCCATTCTTAAACCAGTTTTTAATCTCTCCTACATGACTTTTACCATCATGAATCCTAAAAGTAAGTGACAAGGTATTCCATATGAGAGGTCCCTTATAAAAAATGTGTGATCTTCCCAGCTCTGATTTAAATCTATGTATTAGATATTCTTTTTTTAACTCTTTTTCCCTCCAGTCACCAGAATCCAGGATCTCCCTCAGGTGACCTCAGCCAACTGACTCTCTACCACCCTGCCTGAGGCCCTCCCAACCAGGGAATCAGGTGCTGAATTTCTTCCTATTCCACTGAGCCCTCAACCAACCACCCCGCTCTACAACCCCTGTGGTGGGACCACCTTACTCCTCACCTGGTGCCCTTTCTACAATCTAGCAGGTCATGGCTCAGGAGCCAAGAGAGACCCAGGAGAGCTGGTTGGGTAGGGTCCAGCGGTGGGCATGTGAGCCAATTTTTCAAGGTGCTTTCATCCTCCTACATTCTGGGTTTTTTCCACATTTCTCATTACCCCTCTCCAGGGTGCAGACATACAATAACATCCAGCACATAGTGGGCATACTCCCACACCCACCTGCAGGACATCCACTGTTGCCCACCCCATCCATGGTCCACGGTTGTTGCCATGCTTCTAGTCTCCACCAGGAGCCACCAATAGTGTAGAGCAGAGGCCCCTCCCTCCAAGGAGAGGAGAGCCATCTTCCAGACACTCAATCCTCACCTCCACAGATTACCCCTGGCTCCACAAACTCGCTCCAGAACTCAGGTTGTCAGTGTGGCATGAAATAAGGCAGATGCCTCAGCCCTCAGTGCCACTGGGCCGGTGGTATAAGATATTCTTAATGAGACTTTAACAGATTTACATGGCTGTGTAATGGTCTTTGGCAAATGTTTATGTAGAGACATTTGACATTGCCAGACTGAAATATTATTTTAAGCGAATTAGGAGAAAATAACTTTTTAAACAGTTGGTTAGGTTAGATTACAAAAAGGGACCAGGACCAGCCAAGGTTGAGGCAAACATATTGAAAGATGTGTTTTTTGAATTGTCAAGGCCCTAGAAATAATTTTTAACAAGTTGCTATATAATGAAATTGTACAGGATGAGTGGAAAATGCTTATACCAGTGAACAAAAGATTACAAACAAATGTAGTTAATGAATATAGAACAATATCACTGTTGTTTTAGTTAGTAAAATGCAAGTTCATTTACTGCATTTTCAAATAACAGAGTATCTATAGAAACTTAAGATACTAAGTGCAGCACAGCATGACTTTAGAAGGGACAGCTGAATGACAACTGCCTTGATCAGGTTCACAAACAACCCATAGGAGAACATGGAAAGAAGTCTGTATATGGGGGGGTTCAAGGACCTGATGGAGGCATTCAACCTGGTGAGTCACTCTGTTCTGAGGACACAGCTTGAAAAAGAGGTTTTGATAGATTGAATCCAGGACACTGTATCAACAATTTCTTGTCGATGTGACATTTCCCAGACACCACTATTTCGTCCATAATTGTGTTTGGCATGGTTCTGGAAGTTTTTTGGCAAGTTGAAGTCCATTAGTACATGGCAGTAACTTGTGCTGTCTGCATGGCATAGAAGTTAGAGTTATTGCCTCTGAGAGCTTGTCATAAAGGTTGAAGACCTGGGTTCTATTTCAGGAAAGTTTCTTTTTGTGGTGTTCTGTGTTGCCTGCCGCTCTCTCCCCGAATTGCATCCCCTCCACCGAGTTTGAACCTCCCATCCACCTGCCCCCCCCAAGTTGTTCACCCCCCGAGTTGCATCCCTCCCCTTTGGAGTCACAGCATTTCTGGGGTTGTGTCACTGTAATATGTGTTTCTGCAGCAGCCACGTGCGCTGAGTTTACTTTTCTCTGGTTTGTTTTTTGCTTCATTTTCTTGGTACAATATTGTCATTCACTGTCTTTGCTATATGTTTTTTATTGCACTGTTTTGTCTTTTGATGGGTTGACATGGAACTGGGCTTTATACTCATTTTGTATTCTGATGGGTTGACATGGAACTGGGCTTTATACTCATTTAAGGATTTTTTAACTCATGATGCCAGAAAATTGCTTGCTCAGAGTTGTTTATGGCCAACAATGGAGTACAGTAGCTTGATTTGGGGAGATATATCTTAAAAAAGCTTACACAACCACATTTGTATGTATAATGTGATCTGTAGGTTTGCACTGAGAGCTAAACATTGGGAGCACCATTGTATTCTCAATGAAAAATGAAAATGTTGAAATATTGAGCAATGGGACATTCTGAACAATGTTGTTTTGTGTTTAAGACAATTTAGCTAAGACGAGAAGGGCCTTTAGAGGGCATGTTTGTTCCCAAAGATAGAACCACACCATTAAGCTCAGACAATTGCCTAATCTTACCATTACCTTCATGTAGAACTAACAAAACTTTAAAAGCTTTTAGATACTCTGCTGTCAACGTTTGGAATAACACTGACTTGGAAATAAGAAAAGTTCCAATTATAGAGCATTTTAAAACTAAATTTGAGTTCGTGAGTGATGGCAGGTAGGTTTGACCCACTTACAGAGATGACCGCATCATCCGTGTAAAGCACAATGTGTGCTTGGCAGACTGTTGGTAGTTGGTTGATGAATAAGCTGAACAGAAGCGGTTCCAGAATAGACCCTTGTGGGACTCCAAGGGTCACATCCATGGGTTCTGATAGTATGCCACTAATTGTGACTTGCTGTACCTTGCTGGACAGGTAGCTCTTGAACCATGTGACTGTGTCCAAGGCCAAGCCCATTGAGTGATGATTTTGCAGGAGGAGTTGTTGGTTGACTGTGTCAAATGCCTTTGTGAGGTCTATGAAGATAGACCCCACTGCTAAACCATCATCATAGCCTCATATATCTGGGTGGTATAGGCGATCAAGGCAGTTATGGTGGAGTGATGTTTTTGGAACCCATGTTGCTGAATACAGAGTAGGTTGTGCCACGTTAAGTACCACTCGTTCCAGTGCCTTGGATAGGGGGTGGGGATTGAGATGGGCCTATAGTTGGTTAGGTATGTACCATCACCTGATTTGAGAACAGGGATGACAACCACCTTCTTCCACTTGTCTGGGAACCCTCCTGACCTTAGTGAGGCATTGAAAACTTTGGTAAGGGGATCTGCCAGCTCATTGATGGTGAGTGCCACCAACTTCATGTCTACGAGGTTCATGAATTAATCTGTGAAGTTTGCAAAATTCACAAAGTGTGGAATTTTACCCACAAAGGGTGGAATTTTCCTGAGACTTTCAGAATTCAGCAACAAATTCCCCTATTTGTGGTCAAATTTCACACTTCACTGTGAAAACAGCATAACTTTTGGCAAAGTTGAAGACACTGTGCACAATGCAAACTTTACAAAACTCCTCAAACGTGAATTTTGGCTACTTTGCTGCAACTTCACCAGCAAAGATTAAACTTTGCTGCATCTCTAATGCCAAGCAATGATAAAGAACAGCAATGTACACAAACAATATAATGCAGTAGTGAATGTTATTTGCAAAACAGTGACTATCTAACTCACATGCAGCCACTAGTGGATCTAAGGAGATGCCAGCATTGACCTCAAAACCTCTGACCAGTTTTGCACACAGGTGCATCATCAGAGAGCTGCACAGCAATGATCTCATTCACTTTTTAAAGCCTGCTCTTAAAGTAACAGCTGTACAAAAAGTACATAGCATTCACAGCAACAGTAAAGTGACAGTATCACAAACAATATAGTGTTGTTTCAAATGGGTTTGAAGAACATGGTAAAGAGAGATTGTATAAAAAGACAATGTGCAGCAGCATTCGTGATAGCATTATCAAGTAGTCATCATCGAAGAGTGCTCTGTTTAAAGGGACAGGTTATTTGTCAAAACCCATAGTTCATGAGAGCATATAATAGCATATCAATGACACAAGTAAAATCCTTGTTTTGCATGATCGCACTTAATAGAAATCAATATTAGTGCTGAAATAGCAGTATCCTGATTGTAAAATAAAGGTCGTTAATAAAAGCATACCTTTTTTTAAACTGTGGACACAGTGTAAAACAATGAAGTAAAACATTTGAGTATGCTGACTATAAACCTTCAAAAAGATCAGCTGAATACCTACAGCAGCTAGTATAAATCAGCAAATGCATTTGGCGTACTAAAGTTACTGATGATTGGTCAGGCAAACCAACAACAAAAAAATAGAAGGTAAGAGGTATCAAATGTACTGGTGCTACGAGTGAAAAATTACAATAAACAAAGTTGTGATCTGAGGTAAAAATATAGTCGCCAAAAGATGGTATACTTATGGCGAATGGACCAGCTAGATAAGAACTGCATGGTTTAATAGTTATCTGAACTAGCGCTCACAAAGAGTAAAAATGTCAGGACTACTCTCTGACTCCAAACCTGTCCACTCAGGTGTCCCTCAGAGATCCATACTGGGCCCACTACTTTTCAGCCTTTTTCTGAACTCCCTTCCACAATCCTGCCCAGAACAAATTGTCCTCTATGCCAATGATGCTGTGCTTCTCACCCCCAAAATGACCCACAACCCTTACTTCACAACCTACTGCTTGCTTTCTCCGCTGTTGAAAACTAATTTGCACAACAAACTGGTTCTAAACCACAAAAAGACAAAATCTATGCTCTTCTGCAGCTCACAAAACAAACAGAGATGATACCCCCTTGATATCAATACAAGCGCTGGAAATACCCTTGAACAAGTGTCATCATTTAAATACCTTGGAATCTCACTCGACCCTTGCCTATCATATGTGACCCACATTGATGGTATTACCAGAGTTGTAAACTCACACATTGGAATTCTCTATTGAAGTAGACACCTTACCCAAGCAGCACTGAAGATTGCCATCCAGAGCTCTGTGGTCTCTGTCATAGACTACGGCCTCATAATCTATGGCTCTGCCTCTACTACCACCCTCAGGCACATAACGACCTCCCTAAACAAGGCCTGTTGACTGCTTACCAGAGCCCACTGACTCACACATACATTGAGCTTTACGCTCAAATGGGATGGCTTCAACTCGTTAACCACATTAAGTACCTTACCTGCTTGATGGCGAAAAAAACTACCTTGGGCCTTACCCCAACTAGTGTCCAAACCTTCCTGAGCCCAAACTCTAATCGTCATAACACCAGAGGGTCTGAACATCAGCTTCTACAGGTCCCCTGATGCCACATCACTTTGGGCCAAAGATTCTTTACGCACCATGCACCCAGTTGGATGAATGCCCTCAGCACTCACATCACCTCCACCTCTTCTCTGGGCATGTTCTATCTAGCCTCCATCTTCATCTCATGGCCTCCAGCTCATATGACTGCCTCCCCTAACTTCCCCCTTCCCCGCTGAGATCAACCACCCATCTCTAATGATCTTTGACAATGCCGTGAGCTGCTCAAGTCTCTTTTCAGCTGCCACTCCGCTTTTCTCCCACTCTTCCTCCCTGTTTCCTTCTAGGTTTCTGAAATGATCCCTGCATGTGTTACTGATGTATATTATACACTGTGATGTTGTACCTGAACTGATAAATACTGGTGTATACTCTTTTGTACTCGTGGGATCAAATGTAGTCCAGCACACAGTCAGGATTGTAGAAATCAAACTTAAATTTATTCATACAGCAGGAAAAATAAACGGACTAAGGTGAAAAAAAAAAATAACACTAAGCAGAATGAAAAAGAAAATACAATTCTGCAGTTACATTCACTGAAGAAAGGGTTTGCCTAGAAACTGGCTAGACAACTGGTAGGCTTGCCTCCCTACCACACACTGACTTTATACACTCTTTTGCACTCAATATATACTGTGGACAGATCACATGATACAGGAAAACTCCTCCCTATACAGAATGAATCTAATTTTAACAGCAAACACAGTTTATATTTCACCTGAGTTTCAGTTTATGCATTCATTTCATCAATACATGGTTTTCTGGTTCATTAAAGTTAAAAATTTCAAGTAATTTCATATTTTACCCTTTTTCTGAGAGCAGCAGTTTCCTCCCATCAGCTTTCATCATAAAAGAGGTGGAGCAAGGGCCGGCCGCCACTATAGACAGATGGAAAGCTGAGAGGAGAGGCTGCTGAACAAACAAGCCATTTTCAGGTCAGTTGTTTTTACTATTTACAGCATTTGGAGCAAACATCTTACACAGTGTGACTAGCTTAACAATATAAGCTACCTAATATAATTCAGCCAGGTGGCTTTACAAACACCAAACAGTTCAAACCCTGCTTTACTTTTGAATGTTTGCACACAGTTTGCTGGCTACAAGAAGGTGTATTCACTTCAGTGACTTCACTTGCACTGAAGAAACACAAACCCTGAGGTTCTAAGCATCAGAATAAAGCACTGCTTCTCTATTTCAGCGCAGACATGGAAGTGCTAACTAAACAGTGCAAAAATACACATAGTCTTAAAAACCTCCTATGTGAAACTATTTGGGGGATTTTCCACAGTCAAACAGCAGTTTGGGCAATATCTGGGTGTAAAACAAAGAAAGAGGACACAAAGGGAGATTAGGGAGAGAGAGAGATACTACTCACAGGTGTCCATTCCATGAGCAGGAGAACAGATGAAATAAACAAAAGAATACAGGGACAGAAGAGAGCAGAGAGCTAAGTACTGTTGCAACAGGTTTCTACACAGAGGGAAAGTTCCTGTTTTCCAGCCCAAATAATTGAAATCTTTAGCTGCTATTTGACTGCAGATAGGTATTTACAAACACCCATTTAACACTTCAAAATACATGGGGATAGAAAGCAGACAGCCCCTACCACTACGCTCTTGTTTAACATGTACGTGCTCTCCTGACTTGGAACCTTCGTGAAAGGGCCTTGGCTCAAAGGTAATTGTAGTCCTAGATTTAAATAAACAATAAACAACTGCAAAAAATGCCATCAGGAAAACATTGTGCAGAAAATGAAGATTACATGAAAGTACTAAATAAAAGAAAAAAGGGCTGAAAATTGAACCAACTGTGAAAATTATGTGATACAACAAAAACTGCAACAACTGGAATGGGACTTTATCAAGAAGGGATTGAGACAGTTAATGTAAATAACAGTAAGCACTTTGTTTACAAATATGGTCTCAACAGGTCCTAATGAATGAATTATGCAAAAAGGAAAAATAAAAAGTTTACTTATCTTTCAGAGTGCCAATGATTTACAGTAAGGAATGATAAATAGGGCAAATACTACAAGGTACAAATCACATAACAATAAAAGAGATTAATAGGTTTTGTGTAAAAAGAGTCCAAAAGGTCAAATACATTAAAAAACATAAATAATCTCACATACTGAATAATTGCATAGTAGAAGTAACTACGATTGCCTCATTCTAGCAATATGGTGGTATGACAGCCATAGTGAACGACATGCCAGCGATAATGTTATGTTATGTTAAATATTAGCAGTATTGACCAGCATTGTTGATCCAGGGCCTTTTTTTTTCAATCAGTAGTATTTACAATACAGGCCAAAGTGCATGAATGATATATCTTTTTAAAAAGGCAAGGAGATTAATTGCAGAAAATCCATAATGATACTTCAGTTAGGGTTTATGTGCAGAGCATCATAGGTAGGGAAATACAATATTATGGTGAAAAGTCCACTGAGCCTTGATGAATCCACAGCATACTAATCCTCAGGGTTTGAAAGATCATGTAATGCAGTGCTGGTGTTGCACTAACTCTGGCCTCCTTTCTCCAAGCATTGGTGTGTAAGTATTTTTCTCTGCCTGGGCAGACTGTGCAGAACATAGGTCACTACCAATGCTGTATGTCATTGATCTTTAAACCTTGAGAAGCACCATGAAATTCACCAAGGCTCTGGGGCATTGCATCCTGATATTGCATTTCTCTACTTTGATGCTTTGTATTTAAACTCTGATACAATAATATAATAATAAAGGGCCCCCAGAGGTCCAAAACACATCAGGTAGAGTAGCCTGTGTAATTGTCAATAAAATGACAACTTGAGCCTTTATATTTTGGAGGTTGATGTCTTCTTCAATGGGGGTGAGTGCCTGACTTTTAATTCCTACATTAATATAACAATTGGTTGATTGCCTGAGTGATCACACACCAATCTATTGTGTCTGGCATAATGGACCAACTAAGAAGTCTGAGCCCCAAATAATAGGGTTTTCTAGCCTCATGCATTCTAATGTCTCCTGCTTTCTTTATGTTTCTTTTTGCTAAAGACTGGTCCTTCTTAAACCCCATACCAAAAATAAATCCAACTTTGTATTACTTTTACCTCCAAGTTCCTTCATGTAACAAACAAATATTTAGGAGAAGGGTTTGTGGAGAGAACTTAAAGAGACTGACACCTGAGTTTTTTTTCAGTTAATCTTTTTATTAGGAGATTTCAGATTATTATATATGTAGTACCATTAGACCAAATGGCTGACAAAGTGGTTACAAACATGCCACTTAATACAAACAGCTGAGGCACCATACAGACAACCATATCATGCTGGTGTACATGTATTACAACTGGCTTAACAAATGGCTTAATGAAGTATTAACTGTGAAGCATCATTAAACCTGGAAAATCCTACCATGGGTATACTAAGAAAATACAGAGAAAGGTATTTACTCACTTTAAAAAGGCGGGCTCAAGAAAGACAGAGCATCGTCACATAAGGTGTAGAAACTTGCTTTTGGGGGGGGGACCTGTAAGACCATCTGGAGGTTGGACACTCAAGATAGCTATAAAGAAAAGCCATTGCAGTCTTTCAACAATTAATCAACCATTACTACTAGGGTGGTCATGGGGGTTTCAGTTTGTCCTTCGAATATCTGGAGGGCAAGGCATGGTTACTGTGGTCAACATAGGTTAAATAAGGGGCCCAAAGTGCTTCAAACTTATTATAATACTGTTTTTTAACACAAGATATCCTGGTCAGGGTGGCCAACCTTTCTATGACACTGAGCCACTCTAACAGGGAAGTAACCTCTAGGGATCTCCAGCGATGTATGATAAGACACTTACATTCTACTGAGGCCTGCATGAGCCACAGTGTAGAGGCTTTAGGGAGAGTGAGAACCTCGGGTATAAGGCCTAATAGCCAAAGACCAGGATCTGCTGGAAGGGATGTCTTTAAGATAAGGGAACAATGTAGGATTACTGCCTCCCAATAGGACTTCAAAGGAGTACATGACAACAAGATGTGAAGCAGATCCACGTCTGAAGCCTCACATCTCCAACAGCAGTAGGAGGAGAGAAGACCCATCTTGTTTAGTTGGGGCGGGGTATAGTACCAGAGGTGCAGTATTTTATTCTGTAAAAGAAGGCTTTGGGGAATACAGCAGGCCTGATGAGTTCTCAACCAGCACTGTTGCCATTGTAGATCAGTAATGGTGATCTGTAATGTGGTGGCCCACTTGGTTTTGGCCGGCAGAGAGGGGTTGGGAGCACTATCTCTTTGAAATCTCTGTATAAGACCAGCCCTGCCTTTGGAATGCATAATCCAGTCATCTATAGGAAGAGAGGGTTTAACAGCTTTACATTTTATACAAGTGACACAGGTGCATCTTTTCTTAACCCAAGACTGGTATAGGCTTCTCATCTGATAGTATTTCCAAAAATCACTGTGAGGGAGGCCATACCTGTTTTGCATACCCTGGAACGAGTTCATGTCTGAGTGTTCTGGGGATCTCAAGTCCCCAATGTGAAGTATTCCTTTAGAGGCCCAGTCCACCCAGTTCAGAGGAGATTTATTAATGCAGAGGCTGGAGTTATTCCAGAGATGGGTATGATTTCCCAAGCCAAGACATCGAGAGGTTTTGATCCCCAATTTTTGCCAGGCTTGATGTGCATAATAGATGGAGAGCCAGCCCTTGTGTGGCTTTGGAAGGGGGTGAGGTACCAGCGTGGAAACCGAAGGGCCCTGCAAGAGATCTCTTTCAATTTGGGACCATGCCAGAGAGTGAAGGGAGTGACAGGGACCCTCCTCCTTTAGGGTCTTTGCTACTCCCCTCAGGTTTTGAGCCCTCAATTTAGCTGTACTAAATCTAGGTCTGTGTGAACCCCATAAAAAGGAGCTGATCGGAGTGTTCAGCTTTTGATTCCATGCATCAGAAAGAAGAAAGGGAATATGGGATAGTAGGTGGTATACTGTAGGGGCAAGCAGCATTTTGATTGCGGCAATCTTGCCTGCCAGGGAGAGGTGCAAATGAGCCCATCTGTTTGTGGCAGATTGTAGTTTGGTCACAAGGGGTTTAAAGTTTATGTCCATTAAGGACAAGAGTTTGGAGGTAAGCCGAATGCCCAGGAATGTTATTTCGTATCTTGCCCAGGCCAGACCTTGGGAATCCACAATGGCCGATGTAGTATGAGCATTAAGAGGGAGGATTTCAGACTTTGCTAGATTGATGTTCAAGCCTGAGATTTTATCGAATGTTTGTAATGTAGAAAGGATGTGTGGTAGGCTGTGTGGTAGGTCAGGGGTCAGGATCAGGCAGTCATCGGCATACAACTTAGTGATATAACTTTTGTCCTTAACCTGAAGTCCATATATATGAGGGTGATTTCTGAGGGCTGCTGCGAGGGGTTCAATAGCTAAAACAAAAGTAGGGGGGATAATGGGCATCCTTGTCTGGTCCCTCTCTGTAGACAAAATGGTTCAGAGAGGACATTATTTCTAAGGACCCTGGTGGTAGAGCAGGCATAAACAGTCTTTATCCAAGTGGTAAACTATGGGCCAAAGTTAAAAGTGTTCATGACTGCAAATAAATATTCCCAGCCTACTGTGTCAAAGGCCTTCTCAAAGTCAAATGTAACCACTGTCGCTGGGGTGGGGAGGGAGGCCGCTGTCTGTATTAAGGGTACTAGGGCCCGGATATGATCTGAGCTGATTCGACCCTTTACAAACCCCACCTGCGAAGGGTGAATAATCTCTGGAAGGAATTCCTCCAATCTAGTGGCAAAAACCTTGGCCAGAATCTTGGCATCAGTTCTGATTAATGAAATAGGCCTGTAACTGGAGGGGAGGGAGGGAGAGGTCTTTACCCTCTTTTTGTAGTATGGTAATTATGGCCTTAGATAGGGTAGGAGGGAGCTGCCCACATGAGTGTGTCTCGTTCAACATGTTTGCCAGGGGGGCTGTAATCAAAGGCTGAACTAGTTTGTTAAACTCTACTGAAAAAACATCCCTCCAGGTGCTTTATGAGGCGCCTTCTCAGTAATGGCTCTGCCAATTTCTGCCTCTGTTATGGGTAGGTCTTGTGTGGCTTTCTGTGAGTCAGAAAGCTTAGCGAGAGGCAAGGGCTCAATAAACTGAGTGTAAGACTCACCGTCCCAACAACCATGGGAAGAGTAAAGAATTTTATAGAACTCAGTCATAGTGTTATTAATAGAGGTAGGGTTCATGGAGAGCGTCCCTGACCCATCCCTTAGGATGGTAATAACTCTTTCAGCTTGTCTTTGTTTTAGCCTGTAGGCCAGCAACTTGCTAGCCTTTTCACCCTCAGCTTGGTAACAGTGCTGGGTTCTGTGAATATAGAGCTCGGCCTTTCTACTGACCAGCGTATTGATTTTTAAACGGGTGTCAGCCAGAGCGGTTAAAACTGTCGCTGTCTGAAGCACTGAGGGCTTCACTTTATACTTAGTCTCCATATCTTTTAAAGTGTTCTCTAGCAGGAGAAGTTCCTGGTCCCTCATCTTCTGCCTATATGAGGCGAAGCTAATGATACCTCCCCTAATAGTGGCCTTGTAGGCCTCCCAAGTGCTTGCAGCTAAGGCAGAAGAAGGGGGATTGTGAAGGAAAAATTATTCTGTAGCCACCTGAAGCCACTGGGTGAAGTCCTTATCATATAGCAGGAGGGGATCCCACCTCCGCGTTAGTGATTTGGAGATTTTCAGAGTGGGTATGAAGGTAAGGGAGACAGGGGCATGATCGGAGATATATATTTGGGAAATAATTACCCCACAGGCGGCCTTAGAGATGTTAGGAGAAGTGAGCCAATAATCCAATCTACTAGCCATTTGCTGGGGTGCAGAGAAAAAGGAGTCATATTTTACTGAAGGATTCAATACCCTCCACACATCGGACACTCTGCAATGGGGCTCCGGTCTGGCATTGGATCTATCCAGAAGGCTGTCCATTACCAGATTAAAGCCACCTCCCATGAGTAACTCAGGATTGTCGTACGATATATCCATGAGTTTTTGTAAAACAGAGTAAAAAAAGTTTGGAGAATCCTCTTTGGGACCATATATATTTGCAAGGATCAGAGGGGCCAGAGGGTGTAGAGACGTTCAGAATGATCCACCTACCATCTCCCCCTCTGTAAACCTCTTTTGCCTGCCATTGCAGTGATTTATGTAACAAAATGGATACACCCCGTTTGGCCAATTTTGCCTTGCAATGAGCTTCTGCACCTACCCAATCCTCACCAACTTCACAGCTTCTTGAACTTAATTTAGTCTCTTGTAAAAAAGCGACTTGGGTGCCCAATTTTTTTAGGCGGAACAGTACCGCTTTTCTCTTTATGGGAGAATTCAAACACCTGACATTCCAAGTAGTAGTTGTGATATCTGAAAACTTAGCCATCTTCAGGATGCTTCCATTTTGCGTGCCAACAACTATAAATAAACACTGATGCTAAGTAGAGTGTTAGCTGAAAGCTAATATGAATATTCCAATATCTAAATAAGGATCCCCACCCTAACTTAAGCAGCCCAACAGGCCTAAACAGGGCCATAACATATTCTCTGCAGGTCCTAATAAACACTGAAATCACTTTTATAACTATCAGTGAACCTGATAGGACAATGAAGAGAAAAGGAAACCTATATACCACCCTGGAGTGTCCCAGATGTTTCCAGAGTACTGACGCAATCCAGGGGGCTAGGTTAGGTAAGTTAAAGAGCAGCTCCTCGGCTGAAAGGTAGGTCAGCATGCTGAATAGATGCTGAGGTGCCTCACCAAGGACAGAGTGGTCTCTTTTCAACCAGGGAGTAGGCAAACGCACCATCGATTCCCAATGGCCCAAGACTATCCCCAGGGGGTAGGGGAGGAGTGCAAATAACCTGTGGGATTAGGGTCACACAAGGAGGACTGCACTGTACGTGCATCTCTAGCCATCAAAAACATTGTAAAGGGGGTGCCAGTTCTCCATATCCTGGAACAAATACACCCACACCAACCTTAAACTAGCTTTCACCAATGGGTAGAAACAGCAGGGAGAGCCAGAATGTATTGAGAATTATAATGACATTAAGATTCTTCCAGCTTAGTAAAGAAAAGAAAATAAGTAGGTGCAATTAATTATACATTGCAGTGTCACAAATACTGTCACCATGGTGATATCATTGCAATATCAGGGCCCCTAGGGTGTAAGAATGAGAGGGACATTCATAATCCAGACATCCCTTGAAATATTGTGGCCTCTAACACCAGTGGGCTTGTGCCTGGAAATAACTCCATAGTAAACCTTCTGAAGCCATATTAGCTCCCAATAAGTCTCAGACTTTAAACATATTCCATAGGGCAACATTCTACGGACAGCCCACATTCTATAGATTCTTACTCTACTCTGCATGGGAGCTATCCCATGAGTGCCAGAGCACTTTATGTGTACAAGGCAGCAGCCCCGATCTGTGGGAGAAGACTTGAGGATTAAAATCCCAGAAAAGTTACAGGGTAACATGTCAGGGGCTTGTAATATGGAGCTAAATCAAAACCCCTCCACCGGAAATCATGCAGGAACCTGCTGGCAATTAAAAACTAAACAGAAGGAGGGGCGACAACCACTGATGCTTCATAGTGTAGTAGCAGGGCTACCCTGTAAAGTGCATAACAGCAATAACTCCTCAACGGAGGAGATTAACATAAAATTAGGAGCCCAACTACTAACATTTTAATCGCAGATCAGGCTGGACTGTACATGGCACATTTAATCCAGGACCTGAACTTCATTTGTGAGTCGTGGAGAGCGAGCGGTGCGGCTGGAGAAGGAATGGAGAAAAGGGTCTGGGGCTCAATGTAATGGGGACTCAGCGTACATCACACAAGGTGGATGTTATGGCCTGGCCCTAGGAAAGGAGGCATTACACCGAGGACAAGATAGGGAAGCCCTGGATTTCCAGCTGCCCCTTATACCACAGCAAAACATTTGACAAAATTAAATAACCCTGGGACCTTTACCCATCTTGCGGCTTCACCAATAAAGACATGGAGCTCCTGTTCACCCATGGACTCTGAGGTTCAACTGCCCAGTCTGTCTCGAAGGGAGCCCTTTCAGCCAGCCCCTCAGCATTGTCCAGGCGGAGTACATCTTCGTGGCTGGTGCTTCTGTCGGGCATAACCAGGGCTGCTGGCAACAAATCTCTGAGCTGCTTGTATCTGTTGGACAGCTTCACGGGTGTGGAGTAGGTGAAGGAGCCATTGCTCCTTGAAGCCGGTGGGACCCGCTGCTGGATCCTAGAGTGATTCCTTTGTGGTTTCTCAGTAGAAGGCAGAGAGGGCTTCCCCGACTTGCTAGGCACTTTCTTTCATTGTCTACCACTATGCTGCTTCTGCCACTTGGGTCTTCCAGCTGGCGCTGGGGGGGGTGTAGAGTTTCAGCCTTGAGAGCCTTCAGGAGGAGCAGAGGTATCCATGAACAACGTGGCATCACCACGAGGTGAAGGGGTGGACTTTCGTTGCGGCCCAGCTTCACCACAGATCTTCTCCAAGAAGAGTTGCACCTCAGCCGGGGAGTTAAAGGTAAGCTGCTCACCCTTACACAGTACATGTAGTTTCAAAGGGTATCTTAGAGAGGTCAGAAGGTTTAACTTGTTAAGGGCCTGCTTTACCGGACCATAGGCTCTACATCTCCGGGATAAGTCATATGAATAGTCCTGGAATATCTGAACGGGAGTGCCATCCCAATGCAGCAATCTGAGGTCCCTAGCAGCTTTCGGACATAGTTCTTTAACCTAGTATCTGGCAAATTTACACAGTATTGGGTGAGGATGGTCCCCAGGCTGAGGCTTTGGGGCTAGTGACCTGTGGGCCCTCTCTAGCTCCAAGGGGGGGTTTGTTCAGTTTAAGCATTATTAGAAGAGAAGTTTGCAAAAAGGAAATCATATCTGGGCCCTCAGTCCCCTCTGGGAGCCCCACAATCCGAATGTTTTTTCTTCTCCCTCGATTTTCAAGGTCATCAACCTTGGCCA
Source organism: Neoceratodus forsteri (assembly GCA_016271365.2). Lineage (NCBI taxonomy): Eukaryota > Metazoa > Chordata > Ceratodontiformes > Ceratodontidae > Neoceratodus > Neoceratodus forsteri. Next base: position 914,457,822 of record CM028132.1, on the reverse strand, counting down.
GTAGAAACTGTATCTGGTTATGATGGTCCCTAGTTTGGATAAATTGGTCATGTAGGATTTGGTCTTGCTGTTTAATCTGAAGTTCAGTATCCACCACTCTGGAGGTTAATGTCTCAACGTCCTTTTTAGTGTTAGTGGTGGTGGAAATGAGTGCTGCTGTATCCAGTAATACTTTGTTTAGCATAGAGGTAATATTACCCAGTTGTTGGTCTACTGTCTGAGTAAGGGGGATCTGAGGCTCATTACAGTGGGCCATCTCCTCTCTTGGGACTGCTCCCCTGCTGGAGCCTGGTGGTTTGCAAATGTCTTACAGGTCTGAGGTAGCAATGAGAAAAATCTTCAACAGACAATAAAATAGCAATCCCTTGTCTGATTTACTCACTTTAGGTAGATTTAGCTTCAGCTCGATGTACAGATTGGAAATCCAAAGAAATATCCTGGAGATATGGGTGCTGAGAATTCAGATGTAACAAGATGGATAAGAGTGGAACTGCAGCAGCTTAGTTACACAGCTTCCATCTTGGCTGGTTAGCTCCACTCCCGATAGATACCTGAGTTGACAAACCAATACCCTAGCATGACAGAGTGTGATCCTGATTCAAGAAATCTAACCTTTATCAAGATTGGCATCACTATTGCACTGCATGTGTAAAAACAAAACAATAAAAACAAAAACAGGGGGCGCTAATGAGCAGCTAACTGAAAAGTCACGTTTCCCGCTAGCTCCGCGGAATTAGCCGAAAAATAAAGATTAATTAACGGAATGTTCCACCTCGGAGCAAATAAAACAGTGGTCTCGGGTGGCTGAGGGAGTAATGGATGATTATTTGACTTTGATGCCTTCTAAAAGTCAGCGGGCGACTGGAAAAAACGGAAAAAAGGGGATGGCGGGCCCAGGAGGGGAGAATGCAGGCCTTGTTTGGCTCTCGGCAGCGGAGGTGGAAGCTCTGGGGAAGGAGCTCTCAGGGCAGGTAATCACAGCCCTGGAGCCACGTCTAATAAAACTGGAGGACAAGTTGGATGGAAAATTGCAGGAGGTTCTGGAGCAGCAGGTGCAACAGAGCACTTGACTGACCGAAGCTGAAGAAAGAATTTCTAGACTGGAGGACGAGGTGCTAACAGTCCCAGGGCAGGTTCAGTGCTTAGAGGGAGCTGGAGGAGTTTAAGGAGGCTTATGATTACCAAAAAAATTATCATCAGAGGCTAAACCTGCGTCTGAGGGGGCTCCCTGAGGGTCTGGAGGGAAAGGATACTCTAGATTTCTGCAGCAGAGTTTTGCCTGAATTGCTGGGGCTGACAATGAAAAATGGCAAAGTCAAGTTAGAGCACGGACACTGAGCTATAATGCCGCGGCCTGCAGTGGGGCAGCCCCCTCGTCAGATAATTATGCGCTTCCATAACTTCCAGGACCGAGAAGCATTATTGAAGGCCTACAGGTCCCAGGGTCCCCTGAGTTTTGAGGGCCACAGATTATTCCTCTCGCAGGACTATTCAGCCCATTTGTTGAAAAAACGGAAGGCCTTTAACGGGCTGATGGCTCAGCTCAGGAGCCTTAAGGTGGAAAATTTTCTGGTATATCCTGCCACACTCAGAATCAAGCATGAGGGAGCGACCTACTCCTTCTGGGAGCTCGAGAAAGTGGAGGAGTTTGTTAAGGGCCTGAAGAGGAGAGTGAGCTGAATGGTGGTGGGGAGATATGAAGAGTTGGAAGGTTGGTTATAAGAGGTTGTGATTTCACTGTTCCGGTAGAGTTTTTGACTGCATGGCTACAGATTATAAACTGAATTATGTTGAGAGTGTTCCTAGTTGGCGCTGTTGTGCCCTTTATTCCTGAGGAGGACAGTTCCTGGAGGAGACGGATGAGGGCTCAGCCGTGGTGGAACAACTGTGGATTAGAGGGGTCTGAGCAGCTTGGAGACTGGGCCCTGATGTGTGTTCCCTTCCGCTTTCATGGAGGGCTCTCCCCTATAGACTGGCGGTGTATGAGAGTCCAGCTGGAGGCCTGAGGGTCGCGGACATGTAGAGAACTCTATCGCCGATGAGGTAGGAGCAGGGGAGGGTCTAGCGTGTGTTTTGATGAAGCGAACTAGCCCCACGCACCACCCTCTGATATTGTCAGGTCCATGATGTTTCCATCTACTGTCATTAATTAGGGTGGGGGGCATGTTAATGGGGGGTGGGTTGAGGGCATGAACTGGGTATGTGGTTTGAAGGGATGAAGAGAGATCCAGGTGGGGTCTGGGGGCTTTATTAGGGTTAGATGAAGGTGACGTTAACCTGGAGTGGGGAGGTTTTATGGGTGGTTTCAAAGCCTGAGGCCTAGGGTATGATAAGGACCCTTCTCTGGGTCATGTGACTGAGAGCATCCTTGGGACCTTTTTGGAGGGGGAAGGGTGGGGAGTTGGGGGGAGGAATACAGGAGGGGTGAGCAGTGAATTTGAGTGTGTATTGTAGGTGGTCTTTCTTCTGGGTCTGGAGGGTATAAGTGCTGGAAGCCACGCTATATCCATGTTGGTGGAGGTGGGTGAGGGATTGGGAGGAATAGGCTGCAGTATGGAGACTGAGGACTGTGCCATAGGCCCCTCCACTTGAGTGGGGTTTTAGGATGGCCTTCCCCCAAGAACTAATGCGGTGGCCTGGGATGAGGAGGTGGGGCAGGAGTGCCCAGGAACCTTTTTTGAGGGAAAGGCTAGCAGTGGGGGAAGGGAGGGTGGGCTGAAACCCGATTGGTGCTGGGACGAGGATAAAAGAGGTTTAGAGGACAGTTCAGCCTGCTCAAGGGAGGAACCTTGTGGGGAGATGACAATGAAAGGTAACTGGGACGGAGGAGGGATATAATAGGTTAAGAGGGGGGCAAAGAGGGATGGCTAGGGCAAACAGGAAATAAAGAGTGAGACAGTTTGATGGGACACTGATTGGGATTGGGGAAGGGGGTGCGTCGGGGGAAATTCTTTGAGATAAGAGCTGAGGGGGAGAATACTGCTCAAGTTAGAGATGGGCAGCTATGGGGTCTCCGGGAGTGGGACAGTTCCGGAAGGAGGAATTAGGCTGTTGGCAGGGGAGGCGGGATGCGCATTTCGGTTATGAGGGAGAAGTGTTGAGTGTTTGTTTTTTATTGTCTTTAAATCTACACTTGTACTATGTTAGCAATTAGTGTTATAGAGGGAAGGTGGAAGAGGAGAGTTTACAAAGGGAGGGTTTGGGGGAGGGGCGGAATGGGAGAGGGGGTTTGTGGGGATTAGTTATAAATGTTAGAATAGATAAATTTCTTACTGTTTTTGCTAGTAGCATAGTCACCTGGTTATATCTCAACTGTGGTAGTCGAGTGTGCAGAAATCAAAGGAAATATATGAAGGTGCCTGTGAGTCACATGAAAGGTTGGATATATATAATGCAATATCAAGCGAAAATATCCTTAAAAAATGAAAAGCTACATAGGATGGGATGGATGATCTCATAAATCTAAATGTCATGTCTTGGAATGTAAAAGGTATAGCGAGCCCAGTGAAGAGGACCACACTTCTTACTGCGCTTAGGCGAAAGGGGGCGCAGGTGGCATTGTTGCAAGAGACGCACTTGACAGATCTGGAGCATGCCAAACTGGTGCGGAATTGGGTTGGGAAATGTCTAGCCGCCTCTTATTCCTCACATAAAATGGGGTAGCAATACTCTTACATAAGAATTTGCCCTTTGAGGTGAAAAGAGTAGCGAGAGACCCTAAGGAGGGCAGATACATTTTTGTCACTGGAGTTTGGCGAGGAGAGACACTTACATTTGGCTGTGTCTATGCACCGGCAGTATATGACCCAGTTTTTTGCTCCTCTTTGCTGGGCTTGCTTGTCAGGGAGCAATTTCCAGGGCTCATTATGAGGGGGGGATTTCAATTGGACAATGGATGCGAAGATGGATCATTCTGCGGGTAAGGGGCGGGTGATGGAGGCCATGGGGCAGTGGCAAATTGGAATCGCGGATCAAGACATGGTGGATGGGTGGAGGGCGGATAATCCCACTGGGCGGGAGTATACGTTTTATTCTAATCCCCATAAGACTTGGTCCCGGTTAGATTATTTTTTTCTGCCTAGAGGTTGGGTAGGAAGGATAAAAGAGATAAGTCACAGCTCCATTTTCATCTCGGATCATGCTATGGTGGTGCTGAGCATCTCGGGGGGGGGGGAGCTGAGAGTAGGTCTTCAATCTGGAGATTTTCTACATACTTAGCTAAGGACCAAGTGTTCAGGGAATACCTGGCAGAACAATGGAAGCTCTATGAAGAGATGAATGATACGGGAGAGGTTTCCAGCGCCACTTTTTGGGAGGCAGGTAAGGATTATATGCGGGGGGCTATAATAGCCCATGTGGCCAGGATTAAAAAACAGAAAAGGGCTAAAAGGGAAGAATTAGAAAGGTAAGTGAAAGAGCTGGAGAAGCGAGTAGGGAGAGGAGAAAGGGGAGAAGCCCCCAAGATGTTGGCAGTGGCGAGGGAAGCCCTTAATTCTCTCTTAAGGGAAGAAGCAGGGAAAGCTTGGTTCTTCTGCCAGAGGAGGGTTTTTGAGTGGTGGAATAAGCCCGGGCCCATGTTAGTGAGGCTTATGAAGGGGGCAGATGCCCAACTCGGATCCTGCGGATTAGGGGAGAGGAGGGGGAAGTTATCACAAGCTCAAAGGTCATAGCAGAGTGTTTTGGGAGTTTCTATGAAAAGCTATATAGGGCAGAGCATATAGGGCAGGAGGAGCGAATTCGGGAGTTTTTGAGAGGCGTACATTTGCAGAGGATCACAGACGAGCAGAGAGAGGTGCTGAGTCAGCCCATTTCAAGAATGGAAATCCTGAGTGCCATACAGAAGTTACAGGAGGGAAAGACCAGTGGGCCTGATGGATTCCCTGTTGAGTACTACAGGATTTTGGGGAAGGAAATGGCGGATGTGCTGAGGAGGGTATTTGTGAGAGGGGAGGAGGGGCAGGTCCCGGTACTGCCTGGCTCATGTTATGAGGCTAATATTTGCTTAATACAGAAAGGGGGTTAGGCTGAGCTTGAATGTTCCTCCTATCGACTAATCTCTCTTCTCAATGTTGACATGAAAATTCTAGCCAAAGTCCTTGCCACCCATTTAGAGAATATTCCGCTGGAGGTGGTTCACCCAGATCAGACCGGGTTTATCAAGGGGCGGCAGTCCTACCACAATGTACGTAGGCTGTTAAACATTGTATGGCGGGCTAGACAGCCAGTAGCCAAGATGGGGGTGATCTTGTTGGATCTGAAAAAGCGTTCAACAGGGTAGAATGGGGATACCTATTCGAGGTGATGACCTGGTTTGGTCTGGGGGACCCATTTATAGGGTGGGTCAGGGCCATGTACCAAAAGCCGAGTGCACAAGTAACGGTGAATGGGTGCCTGTCTGAGAAGTTTGGACTAGGTAGGGGGACAAGGCAGGGGTGTCCTCTGTCCCCTCTACTATTTGCTCTGGCGATCGAACCACTAGCGTCAGCGATACACCAGCATGAGGGTGTGGTGGGAGTGGGGGACAGGGAGGGAAGAGTGCATAAGGTGGCGCTTTATGCGGACGATATGCTGCTATTTTTAGGGGACATGAGTGGCTCTATGGGATGTCTAATGGATATTATTGAAAAGTTTGAAGGCTTCTCTAGGTATAAGATTAATGTAAGGAAATCTGAAGCCTTGGGGTTCCCAGAAGTCGGTCCAGAGGTGCAGCAAAGGGAATTCAGGGTCGTCAGGTCAGATTTTAAATATCTTGGGGTCCGTATCGGGTGGAGGTGGGAAGAGCTATATAAGCTGAATTACCACCCCCTGATAAATTTGGTATTGGCAGATCTGAAGAGATGGATGCAATTACCTGTATCTTGGATTGGGAGGATAAATCTCATAAAAATGAATATTATCCCCATCCTGTACCCATGCAAATGCTGCAGATGAGGCTTACATGAGAGGGATGTAAAGCAGTTAGAGAAAGGGTTCACGGACTTCATTTGGCAGGGGAAAAAGCCCAGAATAAGCTTAGCGAGGCTCAAGGTGGATAGAAATAGGGGTAGGGTTAACTTCCCGGATTTGGGTGCATACTACACGGCAGTGCAACTCCGGGGCGTAGTAGATTGGGTCCACAGAACTGAGGTGGCTAGTTGGGTAGGGCTGGAACAGGAGGAGACCCCAGGAAGGCTCACAGCATACCGCCATAGCAGGGGGCTGCGGGCATATAGAGACTTAGGCAGAGGTAATCCACGGGTCCGAGAGACATTGGAGGCCTGGCACCACTTATGGCGATGGAAGGGGGGGCCCCAGAGGGAGACCGTCCTACTTCCAATTGTGAGAAACCCCTTCTTTGTCCCTGGGGTGGAGGATAGGGGGTTCCTAGAATGGGAGAAAGGGGGTGCAGTGTGTGTAGGGGTACTGTTGGAGAAGGGGGGAGATGGGTGAGTTCAATAAGGTCAGGCGAGACTTATGGCTGGGAGCCTCTCATCTGTTTTGATATCTGCAGCTGAAGGCATATGTAGGATGATTGGGCATAGGGGGAAAGGGGAGGCTGCACCCAAATGGAACAGAGTGGATGGTGTGTCAGGCTAGGAAAGACACAAAAGGGTTTGTAGGAAAAAATAGCCAAACAAGAGAAGCAGAGCCTACCAGACTTGACGGGCCCTACGAAGACCCTTTGGGAAAGGGATCTAGGGTTGCAGATTTCGGAAGAAAACTGGGATGTAATGTTAAGTATGCCAGAGAGAATTATGATATGCAATAAATTTAAGGAGGCCTTCTATAAGTTCTTGCATAGAATTTACTGGCCCCCAGTGGCAGTACATCGGGCACACCCTGCGGTTTCGCTGAACTGTAGAAGGTGCGGTAGAGGGCTAGGCACTTTTTTTCACTGCTTTTGGACGTGCCCGGTTCTGGTAAGGTATTGGGGGAGTGTGGTCCAGGAAGTAAACAAGGGGATGGGGGGGGCGATTGGTCCATGACCCCCTTAGTCTGTCTATTCAGAGTGGAAAGAATAGAAGGAGAAGAAGAGTGGCAATTATTGCCTAGATGGGCAAGGGTCTCGTTGGTGTTGGCCAGACATTGCATTCAGAATACCTGGGTTACTGGAAATGGGCCTACACTGGCTGATTGGCGAAAGCTGGTTATACGCACATTGGCTTTGGAGAGGCTCACATGGATAGTTAGAGATAGGGAGGAGGTGTTCTTGAGGGTCTGGGACCCCTTTATGGCAACCTTGAGTTTGTCCGAAAATTTAATGCTCCGTACAGGGTTGAATATATAGGCTCCAGGGGGTTGGACAGGTATAGGGAAAACACCCCTCTGGGGGTTGGCGAAGGAGAAAGAACAACTGTCAGACCCTGATTTAGAAGGTTCTCTTTCTGTTGGCACTAACATTCTAGTATAATATAAATAGCTGTGGATCGGATGTTTGCTCTATGCACTGTATATAATAATAATGGGTAGTCATTCGGGGAGATCTGAATACATAGAAGATGTAGGGGTAATGCTGCACACTCGACAATACCTTAGTAAGGGGAATATGTGGAATGTATTAAGGAGATAACCAGGATTTGTGTGTGTCTGTGTTCGTACTCGTCTCTTGTTGTATGTAGTATGTATAAGTTCTTTGTGTTAGAAAACTTTTAATAAACAGAATATACAAAAATAAAACAATAAGAACTGAAAAATCTTTTTCTTTGTAATATGTCTGCAAGTCACTAACTTAGCTAACTCCAAGAAATTCTGGCATATTGCTTTTTGAATGCATCTGAAGTAAAATCTTATAATCATTGGTGGAGTTAATTCCAATGATCTTGTAGATATTGTAAATACATTCAATAATAAATTCACTACAGTCTGTAGACAACAAACACTAAGACAATACTGATGAACTATTGCAACAGAGACATGTCCACAACTCCTTCTCCTATATTTTCTACTTCTCCACCATCAATACAAGATCACATTTGTATTTAGGCTTGAGTGCTGGTGAAGGTTGTGACTTACAGTGGGCCCAATTCTCAAAGGGTTAAGGCCGATGCAAGGTGCTTGCATCACACAGCAATGATGCAAGTTGCACCTTGTGTCATTGTTTGCGGCATTCCCTATTCTGGTACATGGTCTGCACTGGAGGGGGAAGCCGCTGCACCAAACTGGCACCACACCGCCCTTACGACCTGCACGTGGGTATGCCAGGTCACAAGGGGACTTGCGCCACGGCGGGGCTGCAACATCCCTATATTTCGAATTCCAGAAGCCTGCTGTGACCATTGCAAGGGGCTACACTTAGACCTGCCAGGAGGTGGTCTAAACCCCTTGTGTCAGAGTGGGACACTGTGGGGAGGGCTACATGTGGGGTTGGTGGGCAGGAGGGGCACAGAGGGGCATAGAGTGCGTTGGTGTGTCAGCGGGGAAGTAAGGGATTGCTTTGGCACCCAGCAGGGTACTCTGTATGCCTCTGTATATGTTATACATAAGCATATGCACTCCGCCTGGTGCTAACACAACTTTACTCCTGCTGTCACCCAACTCACCCTGTGTCCCACCCATGCCTCCTGATTCTGACCCTCATGGCATGGGTTAGCCCCTCACCGCCACCACCAATGTTGGCCCATTCTGTGTTGCGACAGTGAGAGGAGTGCCATATTCCTGCAGCATGTGCAGCAGCTACGCCACTGGTTGGGTGCTGTTCTACACTTGAGGCAATCCTGGGGACTTTGGCTCCGGAACCCTGCTTCTTTGCAGAATCTGATGCAGGGTCCCTGGCTTGCCCGGGTATTGCTGCATACCTGGAGTGATGCAGCTTGCTTCACTCCATGGGCTTCTTTCAGAATTGGGCCCACAATTTGTTAAGGTGAATCAACAGGGCAGATTGTTGGGATATATTCATGGGGAATAAACACATGGTAACCAAGGAGCCATGCATGGAGGATGATGGAGGGTCAAAAAGGGATGTTAAGAAATGTTTTTTAAAGAAGAGGGTGGTAGATACCACAAATAGTCTGCCAAAGCTAAGGGAAGCGGACAAATTAGTGACCATTTTCAAACATGGATGAGATAGGCATATGGGGAGCTTAAGACCTATGGGAGCAGGAGGATGGATTGCTGGGGGAGTGAGCACTGGGGCACCAGAAAGGCAAGAGGGCCAGTAACTCTGGTCTAATATCAGGTCAGTCATGGAACTGTGTAGGACCTGGGCAGACTGGATAGGCTAATGTTGTCTTTATCTGCCATGTACAATGATTACCTCAAGATCTACTACCCCAATATACTTTACAGTACTTTGTTGTGAAAGTCATATCTACCAGGCTTCATATCTGACCAACTAGAGGTCTACAGCAATAAATTTAACTCTAGATAATCAGGTGAGCATTTTCTTTGTTGACCTTGAAAGATTAGCCAACTTGGGCAACAATCTTTTCTTTTTGGGTAGCAACAGCAATAATCCATTTACCTTTTCATTTGAAACAACTTAAGGAGTCAAAACAATTTAACCATCTTCTTCATGATCATTATTTGATTAGTTTATTTGCAACTGTTTTTAACTGTAATCTGTATTTTTATACCATTATTTAGTGTAATTCCATCAATGTAAATATTGTGTAATATGTCCTCTGATAAATGTTTTGTTCTCTGTATTGACTGATTGATTTGGGGTCACTCCTGTAAAAGAAAATGGAATTCCAGTGACCCTACACAGTTTACAAAATGAAATAAAATGAAATTAAGTAAAATAGTTTTTTATTCAATAAATATAAGGAAGATTATATGGTTCATGATACAGTATATGAAAAAGTAAATAGGAATATAATGGTAAAGAGATGTGATCCATAATGTTGTGGACTTATATTGTTGTAACATCTCCCTCTTGTTTGCTAAGTAAAAGTCTTACGTTAGAAGCTACTGTATGTATTGCTCTACTATACGATAAGGGTTAAAATATCAAAGTTGTACTTCTCTGCCTACATGGTAAATAATGTATTTGTGCAAATGCTCAAGCCTGCACTTGCAGGCTTAAAATGTTCAGTAGGAACACACATCTTCTTTCATGAAGAATTAATTAATTACAGGGTATTATGTAACTTTGAGAAAAAACAAATAAACAAGAGGACCTGTTAGGAAATGGGTTGCTGAGACCAATCAGAACACTGGGATTCTAATTTGGGGATGAAACATCTGTAACAAAAAAATGCTCTGCACAGAAGGTTTTTGGTCTGTTGAAAGATGTATTTCCAACAAGGAGGGCTGTTGGGGGTCTTCCCTCAAGGTAGACACCCTGAGGGTGTTTGGACTGGTTTTTAATCTAGGGAGGATGAGGACCTCTCTAGAACAACTTGAAATGAGTGACATGTATTAACTGCTTCTGTACCATTTGAATTGTAAGTACTACTCTGCCATATGGTTAGAGGAGAAAGCTGGGAAATATCTGGTCATGCATGGTGCTATTGGACAAGGGCATAGGGAAGTCCTAATGTAACTACCTGTACTTTGAACACATGTGAGGACAGAAATCTCAGATGATATAGTATGAGGAGGTCTGGACCCAGAAATGCAGGTGGGTGGGCCCTGGAATCACAAGGTTGGTGTCTGGGCCCAGGGCATACCGGTTTATGTGCCATGGCATGGAATATTAAAAGCAGCTGAGTCTGGGGCATGAAAGAAAATGTATTGTCTGATGGTTGTGGGTGCTCAAGCTATGCTTCTATGAAAACATAAGAAATTATGGATGTAAGTAAGCTATGGGGCCCAGTGAGACCTTTTCCTATTTCTAAATGATCATATCCATTTATCTTTTGTGAGTTCATGTTCCTGTCTGGTTTTCTTTTTAGCATCATAAGTGTAGGGCTCACGGCCAGTATTTCTGGAAGTTTATTTCAGACTTCAAACACATTCTGCATAAAAAATGAAGCCTTTTCTCAGTTCGAAAACTTATCTCCACCAGCTTGAGTGAATGTCCCCTGGTTTTTACTGCTCCTGTTTTTTGTTGGGTTAAGATGAAGTGATTCATAAAGGATTTGTCAATGGAAAGTGTTGTAGTAATTCCCTTGTGTTTCAACAATCCCATGTCAAATTTATTATTTTTTGTCCAGTATTTGATGGTCATTTAAACATTTACCCCTTCCCAAAAAAAACAAGGGTTGCCATGCTTGTTTTTAAGTTATATTGTGAGACTTAATCCCTCTTTATGGAAAAATTTGTTCAGGGGTACAGATTGTTTTATATAGTTACAACATCAATGCTTTAGGTATCAGCATGAATGTGAAACAAAAAGTGAAACAAGGACATATCATTTGCCATGGTGTTTGATTCATTTCTTTTCCACTAATGTAAAAACAAAGAGTAAATTAGCAATACTATGACACCCTCTTGAACTAACATTCCCAAAAAAGGAGTTAATATTTGTACATTTTTATGCAATAAACCATTTCAATCCTATGTCACTTTTATAAAACTTGTTTCATTGATGTTGAATAACATTGTGAATATAGCAACAGAAATAAATATAGGGCTGCAATGCTTCTTTTGGATAAATCTGCTTTTGAAGTTGCAGTTTTAGACGTGTCTGACTCAGGACAAAAATAATTGAAAAAAAATAAAAAAAATTTAACAAGCCAGAAAGATATTCAAGCAATTTAAAATACATACAGACTGACAAGGACATTAATATAAAAGAAACAAAGTAACCAAAGACGGGCAGACATGTGTATGAGGCACCATGAATAATGCCAATGAGTGCGATTGTGGGAGCTATTTTCCTCACCGCCATTATGTAAATATTCTTAGAGGGACATAACATAATAGGATAAGTCATTATTCTAATAATGCTTCCATATATTTAAAGAATTACTTGTACCAGTAACAGCCTTGAATACTTTTTCAAGTGCATCAGAAAAATGAGAATTTGAAACACCAGGGAACATCTTTAAAGGTTGGTATCATGTCACCTCTAAACCTTGTTTTCTCCAGTGAAAAAAGATTCAGTCCTGACATGCATTCCTTAAAACTTAATCAATTACATTGGTTTTTCATTCTTTTTGCTCTCCTCTGTACTTTTCTGTCTTAGAGATGTCCCCATGATAGCATGCATAACCGGCACTGAATACTAAACTATGGTCTGAACAGCGAACAGTACAATAGGCCCAAACTTCTTTAGATCGACTTGGAGTATTTTTCTGATACATCCAAGTATTTAATTACATTTCTTTGCCACTGACTCACACTGATGTTTAAAACTGAATTCATCAACAGTACCATAATCCTAAATCTTTCTCACTATTTACTGATCTGATTTGTAATCTGTTGAGAAAGTACATGGTTATTTGGCTAGTTTTTTTCCCTTCTGCATTACTGTACACTTTTTAGCGTCAACTTCTTCATCTCTATGGTGTCTGCTCAGTGGGCATGGTACTCTAGATCTTTTAGTAACACATTTTGTTCTTTATATGTCACCAGAGTATGTCCTAAGTTGTTGCTGTTGGTGACTTTTGCTATCCAATTGTTACATTACCTACTAATATTCCTAATATACAAATTGAACAAAAGGGGTCCCAGCACTGATCCCTGCAGTTCTTTGATGATCACATTTGCCCAGTGAGACAACACTCCATTTATTGTTACTATCTGCCTTCTCTCGGTTAATCAGTGTTGCACCTGTCTTGTGATTAATGAGGGAATATCTAAATTCTAATCTAGAAATGATGAGTTTACCATAACACTGTTCATGTAATCAATTTATATTAGAACTGCAGTAATGACTAATAGGTGCAATGTTCATTGACTCTAGAGTTCATATTTTTAGTGTGTGAGTATACTATATGTGTGTGCACTCTCTGGACTTTGAATCCAGTGATTTGAGTTCAAATCTTGGTAGGACCTCAACTTGTTTAGTACTAGCAGTTAAAGTCCTACCAAGATTTGAATCCAGTGATCTGAGTTCAAATCTTGGTAGGACCTCAACTTGTTCAGTACTAGCAGCCATTAACAGGAAAGGGACCTTTGGGTTATCATAACTAATGACGTCTAAGTGGCAGGGCAATGAGACAAAACAATAAGTAGGGCTAGTTGGATGCTGGAGTGCATAGGGAGGGGTGTCTCTAGAAGGATTAGGGAGGAGGTATTGTCACGGTATCACTCAAAGGGGTGACCCCACCTGGAGTATTGTGTCCAGTTCTGGGGGCCCCATCTTAGAAAGGATATAGATGGGTGGAGCAGTCCAGAGGAGTGCAACTAAAATGGTGCAGGAGTTGCACAAAAAGCCCTATGAGGAGAGACTGATGGAGTTCAACATGTACCCTCAGAAAGAGGGGAGAGCAAGAGGGGACATGATAAAGACCTTCAAGTACCTCACGGGGTGAATAGGGTGCAGTAAGGAAGTGTCTTTCAAATGAGAAAGAGCACCAGGACCAGGGAGTATGTGATGAAGCTGGAGGGGGAAATGCTGAGGTTTGAAGAACGCTGTCTGTGTTATCACTTTATATTAAAACCTCAGTAATGATGACTAGGCACAATAATAATTGACTCTAGAGTCCCTGGTTTTAGTGTGTGAGTATATCATGTGTGTGTGCACTCTGGACTTTGAATCCAGTGATCCAAGTTCAAATCTTGGTGGGGCCTCAACTTGTTTGGTACCAACAAACAGTCATTAAGCTGGAAAGGGACCTTGAGGTTATCATAACTAATTACCTCAAAATAGCAGGGCAGTGTGACAAAGCAATAAGTAGGGTAGATGGATGCTGGGGTGCATATGGAGGGATATCTTCAGCAGTATGAGAGAGGTAGTTTTGCTACTGTATCGCTCAATGAGAAACCCCACCTGGAGTATTGTATCCAATTCTGGAGGCCTTTCCTCAGGGAGAATCTAGACTGGGTTGTGGCAGCCCAAAGGAGGGCAACTAAAATGGTGCAGGGTTGCACGAGAATCCCTATGAGGAGAGACTGGGGGATCTAAACATGTACACCCTGAAAGAGAGGAAAGCAAGAGGGGACATGATAGAGACCTACTAGTACCTCACAGTGGTGAACAGGGTGCAGTAAGGAAGTCTCTTTCAAATGAGAAAAAGCACCAGGACCAGGCGGCATGCAATGAAGTTTGGGGGGGGAGGACTTAAGAGGTATATAAGAAAGTATTACTTCACTGAAAGGGTGATAGATGCCTGGAACAGACTGCCAGCAGAAGTGGTGGAGGCATAAACAATGTGGAGCATCAAGCATGTGTGGGATAAACATAGGGCAGTATTAGTAAATAGGCAGGGAGGAGAGACGCTCACCAGGGACCAGTTAGGGTCTGTGGAAATGGACTTGGCAGGGACCACCTGGGCAGACTGGGTGGGCCAAGTGGTCCTTTTCTGCTGACAAATTCTATGTTTCTAGATGTGTGTGTGTGCCTGCACCTATGTGGCTGCTGTTAACCCCAGTCTCAGAAAGAATAAATGTAAGATAGCATATGGCCACACTTGCTTGTATATGGAGTTCCATACAGTTCTTTTTCTTGTTGTAAGGCAGTTCAAAGGTCACAGAACATTATAGTATTATTCTGATGTTGCAAACAATACTACAACTTTTTAGCCTTCAAACATGCAGTTACAGAGTCCGCTCACACCATTATCACAGATAACTGCCCTTCATGTCAACCACTACATGCATTCATAGAGCCATGGTGTTAACGTACTCAGGTCACAATGGCAGCAGCAGTTTATTTTCTCAAAAGAAAAGCCAGAGATATATTAATTTAACTGTGATCAGGAGAAGGTTAGAATGATCTTGACTCTCAGTGCATCTGTGAAACCAAGGAAGTGACAGTTCAGACCGATCATCTTTCACTGACATGCACTCCTGCACCCCCAGCCTAATTTCATCATCATGCACAGTGAAGTGTTTAATCAGTGTAGCTGTGCTAAAAAGTTTCAGTGGTTTTAATTGAACTCTTTCACACTGTCTCAGGATGTGGAGAGGGGGCACACCTCAGTAAAAGCTGATTGGTTTCAATTGCCACTTCTTTTGTTTTATTGATGCACTGAGGGTCTACATCATGATGACTTAACAGTGAACAGACATTTTGTGAACCATGTACTTTATAAAACAATGCATGTCCAAACATACACAACAAGACATGTGTTTTCCATCTCGGGGTTGAGGTGACATCGGGGATCTCTTAAGCTTTGCTCTGGAGGTCCCTATGATGTCATCTCAAACCTTCAATGGAAACAGCTTTGTTGTGTATGGCTCCCATAAAACATACTGTAGATAGATTAGACAGCATTGTAAACCCCTGGGGATATGTCAACAGTAGCTATTCAAGCAGGGACAAAGGATGACAATATAAAGCAGAAAAGAAGCTTACAAACTGATTTTTAATAAACTTGGGAATTAGCTTAGAGACAAGCTGAATAGATGTTCTTAGAAATGTTACCAGTACATAGGAAGAGAGTGAAATCTAATTGAAAATTAAATTAAACAAGTGCATGGCTTACAATATGGGTAAGCATAACCAAGGCCCCTAGATATCTGCGGCCGCAGAATTTTGTGCAGAACTTGCAGCCTACCGCAGACCTTCTGCAGTGCCGCAGAATTCACTGTTCTTGGTGATTCTTTATTAATACAGTATTTCTGTTTATCCATACAATCTGGTTCCCTTCCCCTCTTTTTTCATCCAGAACCCCTCTATGCTCAGAATGTGATATCAGTGCTATAACATCATACATTAGCTAATGAAATGGCTGAATTCTGCCACAGAAATGAATAGTCACTTATTTAAAACAGCTCCCACTGCCAGAGGTGGTGGCGCTGCACATCAGATACGATGATATTTGCTCAACCTGCACTACAGCCTAATACAATTTTCAGTCTTACATTATTGCTGTAGGGCCAACTTAAAACCTTGACAACAGCATAGACCTGTTAGGTCCATACCTTACTTTCTACAAACTTACTTGTGCCTTCAAGGCATAGAGATACCATCTGAAATGAATAACTGGTAAAAGGAATTAAGCTATCGTTTTTAAGAAAAATAAAGTAATTATGCCTGGACAAGTGGTGTATAATAATGTGTAGACCTGTGGAAATAATGGACTGGTTAAATAAATAATTGCTCTGTACATATTTTTGCCAGGGTTATTAATTACATATTGTCATTGGTTGATAGAATCACCTAAAAGTTATGGAGAAATGTTGTGTGCAGGGCCAGCTGTTGGGCCAGAGGGTAGCATGTTGTGTTCCCATGCCAGCAACTCAGGTTCAGAGATGAGCTCTGGGAGTTGGCTGGGCAACACAAGGATGGGGGAACACACCATTGCTCTGAGCCTGGAAAGGTATGGCATAGTATTCTGTCACATGGGGGACACATTGTGCTGGGCTGGAGAGCTTTATCTCACAATGGGTTCACATGCATTTCATGGCCTGATGGTGTTACGTACTGTGTCTGGGGAAGCAGGTTAGCATAAAAAATGAGTTTTGCAATATCTCTTCTATTCTGTTTATTCCATTTCCATGAGGATGCAATGTCATGGAAATTACATATATATATATATATATATATATATATATATATATATTTATAAATATATATTATACATACACAGTATCTTTCTCACATTAGGGTGCCTTCTGCCTAGTTCATTTATGCAATAGGCTAGGACTTTAAGGAGTAGATTTTATTTGCTTTTTTTGACGTAGCATTTTTTCTCTAAGTCTGTTATTTTTTTAACTACTGTTACTGTGCTTCCCCCATCCTGATTGCTATAACCATTGCCATGGATGTGAAGTCAGGATGACAAGCTGACACTGTGATGTGGTAGTTCATCAATGCTGCAGAACTTCCACAGAAATTGCAAAGCACCGCTGCAGATGTTCTGTGGCAAATGGTAATATTGCCACAGAACTTGGGTCCAATATGCCACAGAAAAGTAGGGGCCTTGAGCATAACATGGAAACATAGACTTTGATGGCAGATAAGGACCGCTTGGCCCACATAGTCTGCCCATTTCCCTACCTACAGGATATTCTGCAGATCCTAGTTAACCAACAGCCTATTTCTTCTTACCCCCCCCACAAGAATTGCCTTATGTCTGTCCCATGCATTCTTGAATTCCCCCACAGTTTTAGACCCAACAACCTCCTCAGGAACACTGTTCCATGCATCCACCACTCTCTCTGTGAAAAAAATACTTCCTCATATTGCCCCTGAGCCATCCCTCCACTATCTTCAAATTCTGTCCCTTTGTTTTTGCACATCTCTTTTTCTGAAAGATGCTACCCTCTTGGACTTTGTTGATTCCACTGAGGTACTTAAAAGTTTCTATCATGTCCCCCCTCTCTCCCTCCTTTCCTCAAGGGTATACATATTACTCTCCTTTAGTCTCTCCTCGTATGGCTTCTCTGGCAGACCCTGCACCATTTTAGTTGCCCTCCTCTGGACTGCCTCCATCCTGTCTATGTCCTTGCGAAGATGGGGCCTCCAGAACTGGATGCATTACTCTAGATGGGGTCTCACCAACTGTCTGTACAGAGGGATAACAATTTCCTGTTTTCTGCTGGTGATGCCTCTTCCTATACATCCCAGTATCTCCCCAGCCTTATCTACTGACTTCTCACATTGCTTGCTAACCTTAAGGTCACCTGATATGATTACCCCCCAGGTCCCTTTCCATTTTTGTTGTTGTTACTACCTCCCCCCATTATGTAATGTTCCCCTGGGTTTTTGTTTCCCAGGTGCACTATTTTGCACTTCTTTGCATTGAATTCAAGCTGCCATACTTCTGACCATTACTCTAACCTTACCAAGTCCTTTGTCATCCTTTCCACACCTCCTTGTGTATCAACCCTGTTGCAAATGTTTGTGTCATCTGCAAAGAGGCATACTTTTCCTTCTAGTCCCTCTGCAATGTTACTTATAAAGACATTAAAAAGGACTGGACCCAGTACTGAACCCTGTGGTACCCCAATAGTAACCCCTCTTTCTTCAGAGTGGACTCCATTTACAATTACCTTCTATGTCCTGTTGTCCAGCCAATGTTTTACCCAGGCTACCACCCTGGGACCCACTCCCAGGCTGCTTAATTTGCTAATTAATCATTTGTGTGGGACTGTGTCAAATGCCTTGCTAAAGTCTAGGTAGGCCATGTCCACAGCCTCTCCCTGGTCTACTACTTTGGTCACCCAGTCAAAGAAATCAATCAGATTTGTCTGACATGACCTTCCTGCTGTGAACCCATGCTGCCTTGGATCCTATGCCCCACTGGCCTCTAGGTACTCAAGAATTCTTTCCTTCAGAAGTGATTCCATCACTTTCCCTACCACAGAGGTCAAACTGACAGGTCTGTAGTTTTCTGCCTCTGTCTTGCTCCCACTTTTGTGAAGGGAAGTCACATCCACCTTCCTCCAGTCCTCAGGTACCACACCATCCTCCCAATATTTTTGTTAAAAAAGGTAGTCAGTGGTGTCACTAGTTCTCTCCTTAATTCTTTTAGAATTCTGGGGTGAATTCCATCAGGCCCCATTGCTTTGCCCACCTTCAGTTTTAGGAGTTCTTTCAGAACCCTTTCTTCTGTAAAAGGACTGGGATCGACCTCCCCTATCCAAAGTGCTTCTGTTAATTGGATTGGGCCCTCCCTTCCTCCTCTTTTGTGAATTCTGAGCAGAGTATTCATTCAGTATGCCTGCTTTTTTCACTGTCCCTCTCTGCCCACCCACCATCCTTTCTATTCAGCCTCACTATCACTCCCTTTGTCTTTCTACACTTCCTGATGTACCTATAAAAGGTTTTATCCCCCCTTCTTAACTGAGTTGGCTATCTTTTCCTCAGTTTGGGCCTTTGCTATTCTGACTTCCCTCCCTGCTTCCTTCTGCCTTAACTGGTACAGTTCTTCATCTTGCTTCTTCTGTGTTTCCTTATACTTCCTAAATGCTATCTTTTTTTCCCTAACCTTCCCCGCCTCCTCTTTTGAGAATCATAATGGCTTTTTCTTTAATTTTGATTTGTTTATTTGCTTCACACAAAGGCTTGTTGCCTCTGTGATGGCAGTTTTGATGTTTCCACACTGTTGCTCCACTCCTTCTTCTAGCCTGTTTGCTAGTGCTTTTCTAAGGCACTCTCCCATCTTGCCAAAGTCAGCCCTCCTAAAGTGCAGTACCCTCACTTTTGTAGGCTTGACTCTGTAGCTGAGTTTATCGTGAACCACACTGTTGGTGGTCACTTTTCCCAGATGGCTACCCACTTCTAGATCTGAGATCTTCTCACTGTCCCCAATTGAGAGTACGAGGTCTAGATTGCTCCCTCATGAGTGGGTTCCAAAACTAGCTGTCTGAGGCATGCCACCTGTAGGGGTATCGAGAATGGCCCTGCTCTTGGATATAGCTACAACAAGGTGCTCCAGTTAACAGCATATTCAGGTCCCTCATCAACAGTATCTCCTTTCTCTGCCATCTTAAGGATGCCTTCTATCATATCCTTGTCCATTCCCTCTCCCTGACATGGGGGTCTGTATACAACCCCTGTGGGGATTGTGGTGCCATTTCCAGTCTCTTAGATGACCCACAGTGCCTCCTCTCATCCCTGTTTGCTCTTTTGCTCCATTGCTTTTATCCCTTCCCTTGCATAGAAAGCTGCCCCCACTTCTACCCTACCTGTCTCTTCTGAAGGTTGTGTACCCTAGTATGTTAACATCCCAATCATGGTTCTCTGTGTACCATGTTTCTGTGACTGCTAAGATATCCAGGCATCCTTCTTCCATCAAGGCCACAAGTGCAGGGAGCTTGTTGCCCAGACTACAAGCATTGGTACTCATTACCCTCCATTTCTTGGTGGCCTTACCCATTTTGGCCCCGTCCCTGTCCTTATTGCTTTTGTCATTTTCTCCATTTATCCCAGCCCTTCTCCCTATCGACATCTCTAGCTTGGTGTTTACCTCCTTACTACCCTGATTTTTGGAGGGGCTAGGATTTCCCCTCTTCTTTCCAGTGCCTCACCCTTTGGCTGGTTTAAATGCTTGACAATGAAGCATTTAAACCTCTCACCTACGATCCTGGTTCCCCTCCTGTACAGATGCAGACCATGACCCCAGTATAGGCCTACATCAGTCTAGGTGGACCCCCAGTCCCCAATGAAGCCAAATCCCTGAGCTCTGCACCAGTTTTTCAACCACTGATTGAATCCCATGGTGTGGAGAACCCTAGCCTCATCCATGCCATAGACAGGCATCACTTCTGAGAAGGCTACTGTGTGTGCTACTTGTCTAAGGCCCTTCCCCAACTCCACAAACTCTTCCTGCACTGCTCTGATCCCTTTCTCAGTCACGTCATTTGTCCCTAGTTGGACAATGACATCCAGCTTCCTCCTTCGTGCAGCTGCTCCAGCGATCCTGAGGATTCGCTCCCTGTCCCTCCAAGCCATGGTGCCAGGCAGGCACCTTACCTCCCTCTCCCCTTCCTCCCCCAGTTCTACCCCTCTAATAATGGAGTCCCCACCCGGAGTTGTTTCCTTCCCCTGTGGGGATTTTAATTCCATAGGAAGTCATCTATATTGCATAGAAGAGAGGACCTACGAGGTGCACCTCAGTAGTGATGAGGCAAAATCGCTTAGAGAAAGAACTTCTAGCTGGCAGAGATGCAATATTAAAACCTGAAAAAAGCAAGAAAATAAACTGACATTGTAGATTGGATAGACTGACACTGATATTGCCTAGTAAGAAGCTATGATACTGAGACATAAACATTGGAATAAGAAGGAATTTAATAATTCTTTACTAGTCTTAGTCACCAAATTGATACAAGGTATGGGGTGTATGACAGTGGCATTAACATTCTTGGGGGGGATTCATAGTGTGGACTATGAGAAACTTGATAACTAGTACAGGAGTTGCAAACTAATTGTAAGGAATTATGATAATGAGATGTGCCAAGAAATATTATGTCACTATAAGTGCGGTGAACTAAAAGAAAAGGTTGCCTGGAGAGGATGTAGAAGCAGGGCATGTGGATAGTTTTGAAAATAGGTAAGATTACTTTCTACTGGAGCAGACTAATAGTGGACACAAGAATGGAACAATCAACGGGACAGCACAATTCTCAAAGTCTGAAATCACATGGTTACAAGTACTACAAGCAAGGGCCCAGGGCAGTGGACAAACAAAGTAAACTATTAACCTGATTTTATTTGTCACAGAGCCTGTATTCCCATACCATGTAAGGGAACTCTACAAGACACATAGTCCAGGATATTCATAGTTCCTGCTTAGCACGGGGTCATAATATCACTGTCAATAATAGCGCAGCAAACTATGCCTCAAGAAAAATGTGCCAAAATAAGGTCAGGAAAAAGGCCGACCTTAACAAGAAAAGCTCACACCCATTGAAAAGAATGGGACTTCTTTGTTTCTGTTTGGGGCTCTGCCGCCTGCACCCCCAATCCCGCTGAACTAAAATAACCAACTCCAGGGGGCTGTGGACTTCGGGGATGGGAGAAAATTGGTAGGAGGGAAACTCCATTTTTAAAAAAAACAAAACAGTAGCAACAGCCAGAGACCTGAGTTAACTGAACCACAGTCTCAGGTCTCCAGCGACTCGACCAGGCACCACAAACATGGCAACTGCATCCTTTCCATGTAACAGCGCAGAGCGACAGGGGTGGTGGTAATTCCGTACGGCTATTATACCCCTGTCACTCTAAATGCTTTCATGCTTTCCACAGCACGGTTATTGCAGCGCTGCTCTTTAAGTGCTATATTAACCCGGTACTATCCTGATTGGGGCCCGCTAAATGTTTAGTTCAGGAGCAAATTAGTGCCTGCAGCAAACTAGAGGCATATTGTTGAAACATGCTTGGGCACTTTGCTAGCACTAAATGTATGTTCCAGCATACCAGCCAAGCACTTTCCAGATTGTAATCACAATCTTATTAAGTTTATTTATTGAAATGTTTCACCAGGAAGGCACACTGGACAACCAGTTGCTCATCTCCCGGTGCATCCTGGGGGGGGGGGTGTACAATTGGATGAAGAAATCCTCAACAATCCTCAGCCCTGTACTGACCATAAGAGGTATGTGGCCAATAGGATGCTATAGGGATTGCGATCATAATCAGGCTGCTAAGGCCCCCTAATGGCAATTTCTCCTTTTGAGCAGCCTGCCATATTCATACCTTAAGATACAAGTGACCCCGTATCACTAGCATAGCATTTGCAGCTCATTAGGGCTTCATTGCAGACCAGAAGCAAACAGAGTTTGTGACTCCCCACAGCATCTGTAAGGGATGCCTGCTGGTGTCCAGATGTCCCCCCCCTGACAATGAACACCCCTGCCTGTAGTCAGAGAATATTCCCTGGTGTCCAGTGGTGCCCCCCTCCCCAGAACACCCCGTCAATGTATAAAGCCATGGTCACTGATGTCCAGGTGTGCCCCCTCATCCCAGAACACCCTGCCAATGTATAAAGCCACGGTCACTGGTGTCCAGTGGTGCCCCCCACCCCAGAACACCCCACCAATGTATAAAGCCATGGTCACTGGTGTCCAGTGGTGCCCCTCACCCCAGAACACCCTGCCAGTGTATAAATCCATGGTCACTGGTGCCCAGTGGTGCCCCCCACCCCAGAACACCCCACCAATGTATAATGTCATGGTCACTGGTGTCCAGTGGTGCTCCCAACACCCTTCTGATGCATAAATCTGTATTACATTGTGTCCAGTGGTGTCCCTTGCCCCTGAACACCCTGCTGATGTATAAATCCTTGTTCCCTGGTGTCCAGTGGAGTCTCCTGCCCCCCCAAATACAATACTATATATATATATATATATATATATATATATATATATCTATGTTCCCTAGTGTCCAGTGGTGTCCACTACCCCTTATAAATCCATGTTCCCTGGTATTCAGTGGTGCCTCCTGCCCCAAACACCTTGCTGATGTATAAATCCATGTTCCCTGGTGTCCAGTGGTGCCAACCCATCCCCTAAACACCCCATTGATATATACATTCATTTTACCTGGTATCAAGTGGTCCACCAGCTCACAGGTTCAAATCACCCAGCCCAGTGCATCAGCCCTTTACCTGGTGTGTGTCTCGCAGAGGTGGACACCTATCCTCTCCCTAAGATGCCCCACCAACAACCGGCATATACCCTCCTCATAACTCCATGGTGAGCACTGACAATTCACTATCATGCACCTACTGTAATCAGCTGCTACTAAAGTAGCTGTGGAGGTGAGTGGGGGGGCTGTGCCAATTCCCGGGGGGTGGCAGACTGGGGAGAGGGTTGGTGGGTGGAGGTCTATCCTACAGGTTGGGCACAATGAAGAGGCCTGGTGTCAGGTGGGGGGATTCAAACCCAGGGGAAGGAGAAGACCACTGGAACCAAAGAAAAAGGATTTCTACATCAGTGGGGTATTTGGGGGCAGATGAGCACCTTTGGACACCAGGGAAATGGGTTTATGTATCAGTGGGGTGGGGTGTTTGGGGTGGGGGCACCACTTGCACCTGGAAACATGGATTTATACAATGGTAGGGTGCTCAGGGTTGTAGGGCACCATCACGGCTGTAGCCAGAAATTTCTATTTTGTACACAATCTCCAACAGTTACACCCCACCATAAAAAAATGTGCATATCCTTTGCAAATAGCACACCCTTGCAAACAAGTCAGACAGTTGTCAGATGATTCCTCTAATCTCTAAAGAGGTTATACATGTATCTGTGTCTTAAATAACAGAAGTTTAAACAGAGACACTCCTCAGTGGCCTACACATACTCAAATACTACAGATTAGAAGGACAATGTTAACAGAAAAGCATATGGTTTGTGACAGGCACTCAACAAAACTGTACACAGATGTGTACAGTGAATATGCCCATCTACACCCTTGGACACCATTGGCCACCAGGAAAAAATGGAGTTATGCATCAATGGTGTGTGCAGGGGTAGGGGGGAGGTTTGGGGTGCAGTTAAGACCTGGTTTTGGGAGGCAGAAACAGTGTAGTAGAGTTGGCAACTTACCAACTCTACAAACCTACCAGCATGCTGGTGTGTTTATATGCAAGGTGCTATCAGCTGCTTTGTATAGGCAGTCTGGTATGTTTAAGGGCCAGTCACAAATGAGTTAGCAACTCACTAACCATGCCATCCAATATGGCATTTTGTTGTCCTTCACTGCTTTGGGGCTGGAGGGTGGTGTTAGTGAGTAATGAACCCATTTTGTGAGCACCAGTCATTTTGAATACCCAAACCATAATCTGCAGACTTTATAAAAGAATTATTTTTTAAGTTGAAGAAGGCTGGCATCTAACAGAAATGGAAAAGAGTTTAATAAATCACTTCCTTATGAACAACTGAATCATAGTTGGACAAATTATTATCATATCACAAATTCAGGCAGGCAGAGACAGTTTGCTAATTTTTTTTAAAACACTATTATTTAAAAAGCACCTTTTCTGGAACACATCCCCAACCCCACCAACATTCTTACCACAGTCTGAGTTGCAAACTTCAAAAATAAAAATACTTCATTTGTTGAATTTTGGATGGGAAGGGACTGTATTTTGGCTTTGTGGAGTGAAGAGCCAGATTCCTTCCACTTCCATATTCTAGGTGCTACACCTGCACCAGCACGTTTTGAGGTGCAATAGCCTACAGAACATTGGGAGGGTGGCTCTCCACAGACTTCAATGGGGGTGGGTTTTTTTTAAATACAAACTGTGATATTCTAGAGGCCCGAGTTAAACTAATTAAGGCCACTCACTGCTCACTTAAATCACTGGAGGTCTCCCTTTCCATCCTATTACTCTCCAGGTCCAGTTTGCTTATCTTCTGAGATCTGACAAAATCTGTCTCAATGGTGGATCAGGTTCTTTATTTTTGATCTTACAACATAAGGCACAGAAGATTTAGGCCCCCATTTTCAAATATTTAGCATGGCACAAACCAGGTTTGTGCTGTGCTAACCGGGAATAAAGCCAGCTGTCGGGGGCATGCCCATATTCAAAAGGCACATATGTATAGTACATCACCGACAGTGCCATGGCACACAATTTTATGCTGTGCCTATGAAAATGAGGGTTCTCCCATGCCTATGTGGCACAGCTCAATATTGAAAGTGTTTAGAAGCGCTAAATGGCTGCCAGCAGTGGCGTAGTTTAACGCTTCTGAAACCCAGCCCTTAACAGTGCACAGACCCTTCTGCCCACTGTCACAGGCCGGGTACCCTGGTGGTTCAACAGTCCCTCCCTGAACCCTGAGCCCTGTGATAGTAAAAAAAAAAAAAAAGCAATTCCCTGGTATCCTAATGTTCCCTCCTCCCTGAACCCTGATCCATGTCATAATAAAAATAACAGCATCCCCCTTTCCCATGTAGTCTAGTGTTCTCCCCTCCCTGAGCCCCAATCTTTGTCTTAATAAAAATAGCAGCATCCCCCTTTCCATGGTAGTCTAGTGTTCCACCCACCTGAGCCCTGATCCTTGTCATAATAAAAATAACTGTATCCCCATTTCCCATGTATTTTAGTGTTCCCCCTCCTCGAGCACCGATTCATGTTATAATAAAACTAACAGCATCCCCATTTCCCATGTAGTCTTGTGTTCCCCTCCTTGTGCATTGATCCATGTCATAATAAAATTAATAGCATCACCTTTTCCCATGTAGTCTAGTGTTCCCCCTTCCCCAAGCCCAGATTTTTGTCATAATAAAAGTAGCAACATCCCTGTTCCCCTGGTAGTTTAGTGGCCCACTACCCCAGTAGGCAGTGACTCACCACCCTACTCACCTCAACCCTAGCTGATGACTGGCACAGCCCTCCACACAACACCATGGCCACCCACAGACTGAACTGAACTGGAACATGTACAGTGTACAGTACACGCTCATTGTTTGAATGATCAACCAATGAGCATGTACTGTATACTGTGTGTGTTCATGTACAGTTCAGTCAGTGGCTGGCAGTGGCAGTTGGAGGAGGGCTGAGCTAGTCACCGGCTCTGGTCAAATTGGGTGGGGTAGGGTGGTGGATCACTGCCTAGCAGGGTGGGGGACCACTAGACTAACAGGCAAAAGAGGATGCTTCATTTTTGTTATTACAAGGATCGGGGCTCAAGGAAGGGGGTCACTAGACTACCAGGGAATCAGGGATCCTGTTAGTTTTATTATGACAGAGTCTTGATTAATCATTGATTGAGCCTTCCTTGGGGTTGCCAACTTTAATGCCCCTCACCATTTTCCGAGCAAACAACATCAGAGATGATTTCCTTTCTTAGGCCGTCCTTGAAAAAAACTAGAAAAGATTGTGTTGGCAAGACATATTTCTCTACCTTTGAATTTGTTGGCAACATGAGGTAAGACATACGTCTCTACCTTTGAAAAGTGTATCACTATGAGGCACTAGCTTGGAGCTGTACCTTATGCTTTGGACAGGAGGCTATGGCCTGGGGAAAGGGGTGATAATTAGGATTGACAACCACAAGGAAGACCCCACCACTGATTCGGCAAGACTCTGAAGGCCCAAAACCCCATTGTTTTTTTTCTTTTTGCTGTTTGAGAGGCAGGGGTTGTCCACCCTCGACACATCATTGCATCCTCTATAAGTCACTGGACCTGACGTCTCTTCAGGATCACAGACAGGCCCACTGTGCCAGGGTCACTGCTAAGTTCTGGGCACAATCCCTCCCCACATACCTTCAGTCAGCCCTCTCTGTCCAGCCCCCCACTGCATATGCACTCAGGAACTCAGATTCCAGGCTCTTTCTCATCCTGCACATGTCCCCTAACAAAGGACAAGCTGCTTTCAGCTCCTGTGTGCCTAAACTGTGGAACTCCTTACCGGCCGAAATTCAGCACACAGACGGCAGCCAGCAACTAAACCAACTCCTCAAGGCACACTTCACCCCCTCCTGCACTTGCACCTAGCTCATTCCCTCAATATTGCACCATCCACCCATCCTCTTGGGGCTCCCAGGGCCTTCAAAATAGATGTATTATGTATAATTATGCTAGGCTCCTTTTGTTGGCCTCTATTAAAGCTTTGCAGAGTTTCACCCACCTGCTTATATTACACCGGTATCCAATCAGAAAGTTTTACCAGGAAAGGCATACTAAGCTGGTATCAGATCATTTCCAGATACATCTTAGATCAATGATTTTTCCAGAAATTTCTTATTGCCATTACAAACATAGAGGCCACATTTACACACTAAAAATTTCCAGGCTCTAAAAATGAATCTGTCTCAAAATAAAAATAACATACAAAAGGATTAAATTTTATTTTCTTTAATATTCCGCTCCTGATCCATTTTGTTTCTGCTTTCAGAATCAGTGCATTGGGAACAGTAGAGGGGTAGAACCAACTAAAGCTTCCCCTACTCTTTCCACTTTGCATCTAAGGCAGCTAAAGAAGGAGGACCTGTGAACTGGTACAGCCCTTTCAGGTTCTTTCCCACATCCACCTTGTTTCTGCTTTCAGAAGCAGTGCAATAGGGAAAGCAGAAGAGTAGAGCCACTTAAATCTCCCCTCCCCCTTTCATTTGAGTTAGCTAAATGGGAGGAACCTGTTAAATGCAAAAGAAGTTTCAGTTGTTTCACAGATCCACTTTGCCTCTGCTTTTAGAAGCAGTGCATTAGGGAGAGCAAAGGGGCAGAAACAGTTAAAGCTCATAAGGTTTCGCTAGAAGCAAGTCAGTTGTACTGACTGTGATTCATCATTGATGATATAATATGTGTTTGGGACAAAAGCAAAGAGGATGCAGAGAAATTACTGTCATGGATATCAGATAATCAATGCAAAGTGACATTCACACATAAAAGCTCTAATCAAGAAATAAGAATATTTGTATTTATTTGACCCAAATTTCAAAGGTTGATGTAGGGCTTGTCCTGAGTCAGCCTCAATGCTTGGTGCAACTGCACCAAACTTCTTTGATGCAGCTGTGCCAAACTTTAGTACATTCGATGCAGTTGCAACAATTTCCACACTTTATGGCAGCTTTTGTCAGACATTTGGCACAAGCCCTGTAAAAAAGGTCCTTCCAAATGTTGCAAGTTAGACTGGGGGGAACAGGTCTAACTTGTGGCATTTGGCACAGAGAGATGAAAATCCCAATAAGCGTCAAAGGACTGCTGCAAGCTCCCTGTACCATATGTTCGTCATACCATGGGCTTGTGGCAGATGCAGGGGTTTTGAAAATTGGACCCATTGTTATGAATAGGGCCAGTGAATTCCGGCAATCACCAAAATTGCAGCAGTTTTTGCCAAAAATTACAGTCTGGATCCAAAATTAATGTTTTTGTTCACCTGTTTTCTAAAAATGCTACACCATGCTTCACTGCAGAGTTGCCATGGAGAAAAATCCACATGGTGGCTATTAGGAAAGCATAAATATTTATTTTGCATCATAAGTTGAGGGCTGTAGAGAATTGGAAACCTTCAACATGTTGTTTTCTGTGCTCCTGGAGTTTTCTGCACTGAACCAGACAGGTTTAATAGCAATATCTCACATGCAAGTTTACTAAGCACCTCCTATATGAATGCTGACCTCCCCTGATTTCAGAGTGTGATAAAACAGAAATAAAGAAATATAAATAAAAGAAATACAGAGGGGCACAGTTATGTATTGGTGATAGTTTGGCAGCAATTTTCGGTGTATTTGTTCTGGCAAAGGTGGTTTAGAGATGGTGTGAGTCTGACGGTCAGGGACACTGATCTGGAAATGAGGAGCACATCATTCAACAATAAGGGACCACATGGTGGACTGGTGAACCATTCCAATCAGGTTTTCCTTTGTAAGTGTGGTGGTGGTGGTGGTGGGGGGGTTGACTGAGTTCGGCTCAATGTGGTAGTAGCTGGCAGGTGAGGTGACGGTATACACTTACACAATATAGGGCATTTCTAAAACAGTGCTGTTAGTGCTAACGCAGCAAGTCTTGGAATTAGGATTAGAATATCGGCACATTGAAAAAGTCAACCAATTCAGTCAGGCTTTCTTTTCAGAGAGAACTGTGGTGGGGGAGGGGGGAAGTAGGGTATTTATTTCAGATCACAAACAGCAGGGCACAGAATTTCAGTAAGCAAGGATTCCATTGTTGACATGTGAATGCAGGAATTATTAAATTAAATGAAGATTTTCACTATATATCTTTTCAGAGAGAACTGTGGGGGGGGAGTAGGATATTTATTTCAGATCACAAACAGCAAGGCACAGAATTTCAGCAAGCGTGGATTCCATTGTTGACATGTGAATGCAGGAATTAATAAATTAAATGAAGATTTTCACTATAAAACTAAAATATTTTTACAGTGAAAATTTCCAGTTCTACAGTATATTTTTGAATGATCTCTGGAATTGTACAAAATTGGCAATTTGTGACCATCGGAATTGGGAGAGTTCCATATCTGGCCCTAGTTATGAATAAATGATATGGGGGCAATACAATCAGATATTGTTGTTAAATCAACAACAGCAGAAAATGCTCATCAGACAAGTTTATTTACACTTGCTATGATTTTTCTACTCTATCAGATTTGGTATTATCTGTATATTTAGAAACCCTGTTACCATACCCTGCATTCAGGTTAGGTATGAATAATTAGCAGTAACTACAGTGGGACCCATTGCTGATACTTGCTGTATCCTACTACTGCTGTTCAGACAAGCTATCGTTTAGCACTACTCCCTGTCACAAAGTTGAAGAGTGTCATCATATTTTCTCTTAATCTTTGACAAATAGATTTAATATTGTAAACCATCAGTTTTCAGAATTTGTTACAGTGAGCCTCCCACATGCTATGGGGGAAATATGGAGCCTCCCCTAGTTTATAGAAAACTGTGGGTGACCCAAAATAAATACTATATAATACTTTACAATTTACAATGGAATAAAGTGAACTATTTTTAAATAAATGGCTGCATTAGTTTTCCTGTCAATATCTACAAAGAAACATGCATGATGATAGCAGAAAAAGACTGACAGTTCATCTAGTCTGCCCATATTACATTATCATACCCCAGGACATATTGTCCCAGGGGAGTCTTTATTTACCCTATTCTCCATATTGTTTTCTGTGTTTCTCTCACCTTCATCCTACTGAGTAGCTGCTATACCCCTTTCTCTATCTCAGCTGTGTTTGAAACTGTTAATGGTTTTGGCACCCACTACGTCTGCTATCAGATCAATATAAAAACACACTTTCTGTAAAATAATACTTCCTACATCCTTTTAGAAGTTTCTGTAACCTCCACACTTTTTTATTCTTTTTGTTAAGCAGATAAGTTCGACTAGGCACAGGTTTTCAGGAGTGATCCGGGAGCACAATGAAGCATAAGTGACTTGGTCAAAGTCACACAGTATGCAAGTGAAGAATGTGTGAATCAAATGAAAGGTCTGCTGATGTACTAAGTTTATTTACAGCTCGATACTCATGTCCCCATATTCTAACTTCTCAGTTCCTGGTACATAACATTGTGTCTTCTACTGGGACCTTATCTTTACTTTTAGAGAGAAATACTGTTGTAGAAGATAAAAAAGGTAGTGAACAGGACGTTATAGTTGCCTGTTAATGCCACAGTACTGTGGTTAGAGGTGAGAAGGCATTTATATAAGAAACCCCAATTTTTGTTTAGTTAAACTTCAACTGTTTTTTCAAGAAAAAAAAAGACATGACATTTGCAAAGATTATGCATTACCACATAGTATCATGACTTTTTGATTTTGGCAACATTTGGGCCAGCGGTTTTTGTGCTACAGAGTGGCACACATTTTTGAAAATATGTAAAAAATCTGATTGTCTTTGCTATCCATAACTAAACAAAACTGGGCTCTGAAACATGAAACCTGCTAATTACAAACTATCCTAAAGGTGGAGCTATTGGTGTTGAGAAACTGAAATTAATAGTTATTTAGTAATCATTATTTAAAGAGAATGCAGTCTGTAAGTTTGAGAGCATGCATTTTTCCAATGACCCTTACAGTGTCAAAGGGTATACCTGTAATACAAAAGATGCAGAATCCTGCCTCAGCTGAGCCTGTGACTCGGATCACACCTGTTTCGCCGATTTGCCCCAAACAGGCACATTCCCTGTTAAAAGCTTAAACAGAATCAGGAATTTAGTTGGAAATTTGTCCTGCTACAGAAATGATTTCTGCACTAGCAACTACAAACCCTGACACCCCAGCACCAAGAAAGGGCAAAACTGATATAAAAACCTATAAAGAACTAAATGGTTTATGGGTGGGTTGTTCAAAATACTGTAGGTGTGTGTCTTCAAACAAAAATGGACTCCTTTATTGAAGGCATGCTTTCTTAGAGCAAGAGCTCAAAAAAGTTTCATTAATGAGTAAGTTCACATTTAATAAAATACTGTAAATAAACAACAAATCACTACACAAAAAGAACAGAAGGGACTAAAAGTAACATCACTAACAGCTGAAACACTTTCTCAGAAAAATGCACAGACTGCAATTTCATTTAACTACAGAACTGTGGCCTTAGAAAGCATTTCAAGGTCTAACAAGCATTTGTCAACGTCGAATGTTTGCTTGCTGATATCAGCATGGGACATGCAGGAGTTAAACAGATGCAGAATAGGAGTGGCAGTGAAGTATTGAACTCACGCCAATCCCACCTCCACCCTGCAGAGACGGACAGGCACTGGGATGTGCCTGTGGATTGCTGGCCATAATGCTCATGGTATTTTACCTCACCCTATCCTGTAGACACCGACAAGTGTTGAGGTGTGCCTTGGGGTGTTTGGCTTCACAGTCACCCCATTTCAATAAGGACATACGCTGAAATGGGTGCAGTACAGGAGAATGGGGTGAAGTGTGGGGCTGAAAAGTGCAAGGCACACCATGATGCCTGTCACTGGCTTCAGGGTGGGGGTGGGATGGCATGATCATTACAGCCAGTGATCCAAAGTTACACCTCTGATACCTGTCAGTCTGCACAGGGTGTGACGTTATGGTTATAAACCCTAACACCATGGGCGTGTGTTGGTATTTGCACTACAAATTTTCAACATGGCCATTTTGTGGCCACCACCTCGTGAAAGCATTTGGGACCTCTTCTCAAGAACAGTGGCAGTCTGCTTTTATTAATGTGTCCCAAACTTCAAGTTCCCACAGCGACCGTGCCATTCTGCACCAGATGGGTGAAAACACAGATCAGGCAGGATGTGAAGAATGACAGCTGTACCATCCATAGGGAGGTGTGAAGAGATGGCAATGTTGAAAATCTGTAGTGAAAGTATGAAAAATGCTTGAAGTTCTTAGTGTACGTAGGAACTGCACAACACATGCTTGTACCGCAGTCATTTAGTGGAATTAGTTAATGAGATTTTCAACTTAGGCATTTTGTGATCTCTGCTCATGAATACTGTCACTATGATTTTCTTAATCTGTCCAAAACATTAATTTCCCACAGCGAACGCGCCATTGTGCGCCAGATGTGCAATCGCATATTTTGGGCAGGATATGAAAAACGACAGCAGTACTGTTCATAAGGAGGTGTGGCAAAATGCCAATGTAGAAAATCTGGAGTGAAAATATCACAAATGTGTGCATTTCAGAGCATACATGGAAACTGCGCAACACACGCTTGTAACACAGTCATTTTATGGACTTTTGTCACCAAATTTTCAACATAGGCATTTTTGGTCCTCTGCTCATGAATAGTGTCACTATGATTTTTTCAGTATGCCCTGAACACTGATTTCCCACAGCAACCACCCTATTCTGCACCGGAAGTGCAAAAACACATTTTGGCCAGGATGTGAAAAATGACAGCTGTACTGTTCATAAGGAGGAAAGGAAAAATGCCAGTGTTGAAAATCTGGAGTGAAAATATTACAAATTCACGAAGGTATGAGCATGTGTGGAAACTGCGCAACACACACTTGTAAAACAGTAGTTTTTTTTTCATTTTTTCCACCAAATTTGCAACATAGGCTTTTTGAGATCCCACCTCCTGAACACTGGCACTGTCGTTTCATTACTCGTTCCCGAAAGGTAATTCCATGCAGTGACCGTGAAATCACCTTTCGGGACCGAATAATACCATGACAGTGGCTGAATTCATGAGGAGGGGTCCTAATAACCCAATGTTAAAGATTTGGTGCCAACATTCCCCAAAATGCCTGAGATATGCACCAAAGTTGAAAAAATCCCCTATTTATGTCATTATACAACTTACCGGCATTTCTTCAGTTCACAGCCGGCTTTGAAGAGTGCAGATGTGTTCCCAGTCCACCGAAGATCATTGTGCTGGGCTCCAGAGGTAAGTATGGGGTGATGGGGTGTGTGTAGGAGGCAGGGTGCCCAGAAGGTGGGCGCAGGTTGGGGGAGGGGCCACCAAACTCAATGAGGGACCGTTTTCTGTTTTACAGGTTTAAAAAAAAAAACATTGTGGGACAGTTTTTTTTTACAGAGACATCCCACCTGAGTGTCTTTTTTGTGGGGGGCTGTAGCTGACCGGGGATTGGGCACCCCTGTCAGCACATACCGAGAGGGGAGAGGCCAGGGTAATTGGGCACCCCCCTCGGCACACAACAAATTGGGGGGCATTATGCTGATGGGGAGTGGGCTCCCCCATTGGCAAATTGAACTGGGAAGGGGGACTGAAGCTGATGGGGATTGGTTCCCCCATCAGAAAAGAAAGACTGTTGGGGGGTGCATGATGCCAAGGGGGATTGGGCATCCCCTCAGCATACAACAAATGGGGAGTGGGTTACAGTATGCTGATGGGGAGTGGGCTCTCCTACTGGCAAATGAACTGAGTCGGGGATGGCAAGGTTCCACCCTGCAATGACAGATCACTCCCTCATTGCAGCGGTGGATTTGTTTCAAGGTGGTGGCATGCTGGATGAATTAGTGTCAGCAGCAGTGTTCCACCACATTGGGGAAAGTGGGCCATGCCTCAAAAGGCACTGGGGCCATTGGCCCCCACAATGCTGCACCCCAAAACCCTGCTTCTCTTCTAAGCTGTGACAAAATGTTTCTTGCACATGTGTGCAAGCAAACATAAAAATTTGAGACTTGTGGGTCTACCATTGACAATGGACAATGAGAACTAGTTGCTAATGTCTTAGAAGAGGCACTATACTCTCCTGAGGATTATTTTCCTTTCAGATTGAGGGATTATGGATTGCCCCCTAAAATATAGAGATTCATGCTGCTAGGAATAAAGGTGCTTTAGGATTCCAAAGTTATCACACCCAAACAGAATGGAGGCAGTCCAGAGGATGGCAACTAAAATGGTGCAGGGTCTGCAAGAGAAGCCGTATGAGGAGAGATTAAAGGAGCTTAATATGTATACTCTTGAGGGAAGGAGGGAGAGGGAGGACATGATAGAAACTTTTAAGTACCTTAGTGGAATCAACAAAGTCCAAGAAGGTAGCATCTTTCAGAAAAAGAGATGTGCAAGAACAAGGGACACAATTTGAAGATAGAGGGGGATGGCTCAGGGGCAATGTGAGGAAGTATTTTTTCACAGAGAGGGTGGTGAACGCGTGGAACAGCCTTCCTGAAGAGGTTGTGGGGTCTAAAACTTTGGGAGAATTCAAGAGTGCATGGACAGACATAAAGCAATTCTGTGGGGTGTTGGAAGAAATAGGCTGTTGGCTAACTAGCATCTGCAGCCTATCTTGTAGGTAGGGAAATGGGCAGACTATGTGGGCCAAGCGGTCCTTATCTGCCATCAAAGTCTATGTTTCTATATTTCTATGTTTCTATCACATATACCTTTTTCCTG